>CM046008.1:37436505-38686505 GCA_025175895.1 Wurfbainia villosa | reverse complement strand
CTTGCCTTGACGAAAAACATTATCTCCATTTCTTGTTTAGACAAGAAAGGTTTCACATTTGTAATAAAGGAAAAGTGTTGCTCTGTTTATTTGCATGATATGTTTTATTGTAGTGCACATCTTGTGAATGGTATCTATCTTCTAGATCTTGAAACCCTAGTCTATAACATAAATATCAAATGGTTCAAATCTAATGATCTGAACCAAACATATCTCTGGCATTGTCGACTGGGTCATGTAAATGAGAGTCACATATCCTAGCTCTATAAGGATAGATTATTGGACTCATTTGATTTTGAATCATATGAGACATATGAATCTTGTCTTCTAGGCAAGATGACCAAGACTTCATTTAGTGGGCATGGAGAACGAGCTACTGATTTGTTAGAACTCATACATACTGATGTATGTGGGCCTTTCAATATAGTAGCTAGAGGAGGCTATCAGTACTTCATTACTTTTACTAATGATTTCAGTAGATATGGATATATGTATCTTATGAGACACAAATCTGAATCCTTTGAAAAGTTCAAAGAATTTAAGAATGAATTACAAAACCAACTTGGTAAGAGTATTAAAGTGCTTCGATCAGATCGAGGCGGGGAATACCTTGGCCAAGGTTTTTGTGACTATCTCATTGAGTTTGGGATTAGATCTCAACTCACTCCACCTGGAACACCACAGTGGAATGGTGTATCAGAAAGGAGAAATTGTACATTATTATATATGGTACGATCAATGATGAGTCACACAAATCTTCCTTCTTTCTTCTGGGGATACGCTTTAGAGACGGCTGCTTTCACACTTAACCGCGTCCCATCTAAGGCAGTCATAAAGACACCATATACGATATGGACTGGGAAGAGTCCCAAGATATCTTTTATGAAGATTTGGGAATGTGAGGCTTATGTTCGATGTCAAGTCTCCGATAAACTAGACCCCAAATCAGACAAGTGCTACTTTGTAGGATATCCTAAGGAAATGAAAGGATATTACTTCTATAATCCCACACAGGGTAAAGTGTTTGTCTCTAGAAATGAAGTATTTCTAGAAAGAGAGTTCATCTCTAGAAGAACTAGTGGGAGTTAAGTACATCTTGAAGAAATTCACGATAAAGATAGCACTGAGATGGAAATTGAACTGGCACCACAAAGTGTTGTGGATGATGAGATTGTTGCATAAGAAGTTGTGGAGCAACAACCTGTTCAAGTAGATAAACCTCTTCGCAGGTCTGATAGGATACGTCGTCAGCCTGAGAGATATTTATTTCTCTTGTTTGACAATGATGACGTTATTCTTGTTGAGTTGAACGAGCATACATCCTATCAGGAAGCTGTGATGAGCCCAGATTCTAAGAAATGGCTAAGGCCATGAGATCTAAAATGGAATCCATGTACACTAACCAAGTATGGACTTTGATTGATCCACCTGAAGGGGTAAAACCCATTGCGTGTAAGTGGGTCTTTAAGAGAAAGACTGACATGGATGGTCTTATGCATACCTGTAAAGGGTGATAGGTAGCTAAAGGTTTCAAACAGATTCATGGTATTGACTATGATGAAACATTTTCACTAGTTACGATGCTTAAGTCTATTCAGATCATGTTTGCTATTGCAGCTTACCACGATTATGAGATCTGGCAAATGCATGTCAAAACTGCGTTTCTGAATGAAAACCTCCTCGAGGATGTGTACATGACACAACCTCAGGGTTTTGTAGATCCAAAGCATGTTGGTAAGGTATGCAAGCTGCAAAGGTCCATTTATGGTTTAAAGCAAGCATCTAGAAGCCAAAATCTTCGATTCGATGATGCGATCAAACAGTTTGGTTTCATCAAGAATGAAGATGAACCCTGTGTCTACAAGAGGGTTAGTGGGAGCATAGTTACCTTTCTTATCTTGTATGTCGATGACATACTTCTCATTGGAAACGACATCCCTACGCTGCAATCTGTGAAGACTTGGCTTGGGAATTGTTTCTCAATGAAGGACTTAGGTGAAGCAACCTATATTTTAGGTATTAAGATCGATAGAGATAGATCTAAGAGATTGCTTGGCTTAAGTCAGAGTGCATACATTGACAAGGTGCTTAAACATTTTGCCATGCATAATTTCAAGAAGGGATTTCTGCCAATGTCACATGGTGTGAGCCTTTCGAAGGCTCAATGCCCTTCTTCTAAGGAAGAAAGGGAACGCATGGATCAAATCCCTTCCGCATCTGCTATAGGATCTATTATGTATGTCATGCTATGCACTCATCCTGATGTCTCGTATGCTTTAAGCATGACGAGTAGGTACCAGTCATATCCAAGTGACGGTCATGGGAGAGCTTTCAAGAATATTCTTAAGTACTTGAGAAGAACTAAAAAATATTTCTTGATATTTAGAGGCGATGAGGAGCTCGCTGTAAAGGGTTACAGCGATGCTAGTTTCCAAACAGATAAGGACGATTACAGATCGCAGTCAGGGTATCTCTTTTGTTTAAATGGTGGTGCTAAGAGCTTGAAGAGTTCCAAGCAAGACACAGTCGCGGATCCTACTACAGAGGTCGAGTATATTGTTTCTTCTGATGTGGCAAACGAGGCTATTTGGATGAGGAAGTTTGTTTCTGAGCTTGGTGTAGTTCCTAGCATCGTGAGCCCTATAGAGCTTTATTATGACAACAATGGGGCTATAGCACAGGCTAAGGAACCTCGTTCTCACTAGCATTCCAAACATATACTACGATGGTATCACCTCATTCGAGAGATCATCGATAGAGGAGATGTGCGGATATGCAAAGTAGATACTGATGCTAACATTGCGGATCCCTTGACTAAGGCTTTGACACTGAGAAAACATGATGGTCATACTAGGTCACTAGGTCTTAGAGATTACAGTGATTGGCACTAGTGTTAGTGGGAGATTGTTAGTGTCAGCCCTTAGTCTCAATGATAAGATGATTGATTAGAGATCATATGTATCATATTTCATTAATAATAGGCAAAGATTGATTATTATATTTAGCTTATGTGTGTGCTAGTAAATAAATATAATAATTCCCTTGAATAGTAGGTTCTAATCTATAGTATATCAATTAATAGAATTGATTATGAGAAGCTGTGGAAAACACTATTCTTAAACATTCCTAGTCAAGTATTGTATTAATAGACAAAGGGATATATTGATATATTGAGACTAGCGTGTAGGTCAATGGATGACTTGATCTCACAAGCCATGGATATGTGATATCACATTGACACATTGGTATATATATTAGAGAATATATGTATTGAATTGACCCGCCATGAGAAAGTGTCATGGATCATTATATGAGTGTCATATACTTTCTCATGTGATTATTGGTATGAATAGTCCTTAAACATGAAGTCACTACGGTTACCTACATAAAGAGTTACGTACTTTGGTATCGTCTAACGTCACATCGTAATAGGGTGCACTATAACGGCGATTACTGGGTATGTAACGAATTATGCGGAGGGATGTGAGTGATGTAGATGGGATCTATCCCTCCCATATGACGGGAGTGATATTTTTGGCTTCTTGATAGAGTATGACCACGAAATGCATGGTCATGATCAAATGAGTCAATATGAGATATTGAGCTCATTTGTTTGAGTGAGTCTACTTGGGGATCAAGAAACATAAAGATCGATATAGGGATGACACGGTCTATGCCTCATTGATCGATCTAAGATATCAAGGATAGAAGGACACCGTCATACATGATAATGGTCACGGAAAGGTTGTCGGATCTCGACGATCTTATAGCTTGGGTAGCAATGATGTATTGGTAGATGTCACTCATTGCTTATGTATCTAAAATGATTTTAGATACATTGCCAATGTTACAAGAGCCTATACGCTCACAGACAAATGACATTCTATTTTGGAGATGTTTTTTTTTAGTTGGACTAAAAGTACAATTGAGCATATCGCCAAGACTTTAGTTAAACTCAAATTGGTTAAACTTGAGTTAGACTCAAGTTAAACCATGGAAGGTAAATCATCATGCAAGTGTCATCTATCATCATGCATGATTAATGTGATTAACCATGCATGTGAATACCAAGGGTTTAGGTATTCTTGATGAGAGGATCATGCATTTGGATGAAGGAAAAATACCAAGGGTCTAGGTATTAAGAGTCTTCTTAATGAGGAGTTAAGAGGAATTGATGGCAATGGTTGCTAGTGGGTTAAAAAGGATTTTGATGTTGAACGTGGATGGTAATTGGTGTGGTGAAGTGTTCCAACGTGCAAGCCAAAAAACCAAGAGAAAGAGTTCTCTCCTTCCTCTCCTTCCTCTCCTTCTTCTTCTTCCAAGTGGTCTTGGCTAGCACAACGTGACTCCAAAACGACTGAGTGTCAGTGTGGATATCTTAGAGATACGGTTATCCTTACCGTATTGAGATCCGACAGTATTTGGAAAAGCGAGATTGTGAAGGGCACGCATCAAAGGTATACTTCTCCTTCTAGATTGGATCTAGAAAAAGTAGGATACGAAATGACTTATATAGTTTTGCATGGATCTCTGGTGTGATGTGATTTATATATTGTTTCTGCTGTAGTTGTGTGAAGTATTCGCCCGCGATGTTGTGAACATCACGATCCAAAATTACCCAACATCTGGAGGTGTAGAAAACCTCTTACAATAGTTCTTACAACAATAAGAATGAAATACAAGCAATTACAAATGAATTATACAAAAGAATACAAAGAAAGCTTTACAATCGATCTTTTGGAAGCTTTCTTGTTGATTGCCTTGGACTAGCCTTGAAGATCCTGATTTGCACCAGCAAATCGCTCCAAATCACCCAAGAAAATCTCTGGCAAATCCCTTCTTCCGAGCTACTTTTATAACCTGCATTCGGGTTGGATTTTACTTAGTAGTCGACTGATCGGGACCATCAGTTGACTGCTCCTGTAGCCATTCTGAGACAACGGCATTAGCCACATTGGATAAGTTCCAACGAATAGACCATCAGTCAACTGATCACACCCATCAGTCGACTGATGCTTAGTCAGTCGAGCCACTGGTCGAGCTTGCCTCGCATCTATGGCATTTCCTTAGCATCAGTTGACTGCCCCCAATTGGCAATCGACTGATGGGCCAATCGAGGCGTCGGTCGAGGCGCATTGCATTTGTGGTCGTTGTAGTGGAGTCCAGTTGAGGCGCTGCCTCGACTGGGACTCTAGTCGAGGCGCCTTGCGTCTGTGGCCACAACTCGATTGCAATCGATCGCCAGTCCACTCCCATCAGTCGACTGATCATAATCCCAGTCGACTGATACAAGTCGACTCGATTGTCAAGTGTCAAAACACTAAAGGAAGGAAACTTTGCTGTTAGGGCAATCTCTTGCCGTAATATGGTTTTGATGGTATGGCAAAGAGTTTAAGTTAGTTTGATATGTTGATTTGATATGTGCGTTGAAGTCGTGCAGGACTTAGTAATTCGCACATGGAGCCATGGTGAGTTTCACATCTCATGACTTGTGCCTTGAGTCGGTGAAGGATAGCTTTGCGGAAGCCGGATGAGGAGCTTGGAGTGAAGCCGGAGGAAGTAGACTTCGAGGCAAGAGACGCGAAGGAGCATTGCAGAGTCGTGCGCCTGATGCTGCCGAGGGACGTGGCCGCGAACGAAGAGAACTTCGAAGGCGAGGGACTCCGAGGGATGAGAGTGAGCGATTGTAACCCGGGAAGGGTAGCTCTTAGGTGAAACTTGGCCATTTGGCCAAGTGTCGGATGGTTTTTCCCGACACCAGTCGACTGCCATGTCATGGCAGTCGACTGCTCTGAGTCGATGGGTCGATCGACTGGTCTAATGTGGCTGAATCAAGTTGATCAGTCGACTGCTGGCATGGGCAGTCGACTGATGGCTTGATCAGTCGACTGCCAAGGGACGGCAGTCGACTGATGTCACTGTGCACGGGCACAGAATGGAGTCGACCTCGTGGAGGACTCGACTGATCGACATCAGTCGACTGATGGGTGCCATCAGTCGACTGATGCCAGTACCGTTGGATGGTATCCAACGTGGAAAGCGGCCGTTATTGGGCAACGGCTACGGGACCAGTCGACTGATGGGTGCCATCAGTCGACTGCTCCTGTGTCAACGGGAAGAAACCCTCTTCCTCTATAAAAAGGAAGGGGATGAGGCTTTGGGGGGTTAATGCTTATACTCAAAATTGCTCCCAAAGTGCTCTAAGTGTTCTTCCACTCTTCTTACTAGTTTTATTTCCATTCTATTGTAAGAAGAGAGATTGTAAAGGTTACCTCCACCTAGCTTGGTGCAAAGGAGAGACCAATATTGGATTGGCTTTGAAGGAGTGATTCACCTCGGACGAATCGGGATCGTGGATTAGCGGCGTAGCCGTGAACCACGTTACATCTTCTTGTTAGCGTTTGTATTTTATTGCTTTGTCTTTATTGTTTATGCTTCCGCTTGCGCTAACGATTGTGTAGACGAGCAAAATACGATGACAAACGAACGAGGGCAATTCACCCCCCTCTAGCCGGCCATTCGATCCCCTACAAGTGGTATCAGAGCCAAGGAAAGCTTGTCGAGGACTAACCGCCACAACAAGCAAATTTTCAAAATGGCCGGCTCAAACATCCACCCACCGAAGTTCGACGGCGAATTCTCTTGGTGGAAAAAGAGAATGGAGGTATTCTTCGAGGCTGATTTTGATATTATGCTTATATTGGAAAATGGTTTCGAGTTGCCTAGGGATGAAAGGGGTGAACCAATTGAAAAATCACGTTGGACTAAGAAGCAAAGAGAGGAGCACCTTGCAAACTCAAAGGCAAAACATCATCTTCTCAATGTGCTCCCTCAACAAGAGATCAACCGGATCGGAGAATGTGCTAGCACCAAAGAGATGTGGGAAAAGCTTGTATAACTTCATGAAGGCACATCCGAGGCCAAGCTAGCTAGGAGAGACCTTCTCCTCTCCCAACTCTCAAGCATCAAATTAGAAAAGGGAGAAAAGGTAACTTCCCTACATTCTAGATTTAAAGAAATATTAATTGGGCTAACAAGTGTAGGTGAGAAGCTATCAAACCGGGATATGGTAATGAAGGCCATAGATGCCTTTCCCCAGTCCTCAAGATGGAGCTCCATGGTGGACTCATTTTATATCTCCAAGAACTTAGAAGTAAGCACCTTGGAGGAATTCTTCTCAACAATGGAGCTTCATGAAACTAGGCTAGAAGGAATACAAGAAGAGCCTAGAATCCAACCCTCAAGAGGAGTAGCTTTGATAGCGAACAAGGGGAAGAAGAAGATGGAAGTCCCCTCCTCCTCATCTGATGAAGCCTCTACCTCCTCCATGGATAGCACGGAAGAAGCCTACATGGTAAGGAAGGTAAGGCGTGCATTTAAGAATCTTAGATTTGATAAATCTCATGATAGGAATAGAAGACCAAGGGGTAAGGTCATATGCTATAATTGCCAAGGAGAGGGGCACATAAGGGACAATTGTCCTCTCCTAAACAAGAGCAAAGAAGAAAAGAGAAAGAAGGAAGAAAAGAAGAAGAAGAAGGGGAGCAAGAAGAAAAAGGAGGAAGAAAAGAAGACCAAGGAGAAGGAGAAGGCCAAAGCCTTCAAAGCTAAGACATGGGATGACCTTGCTTCCTCCTCCTCATCCGAAGAAGAAGAGCATGTCTACTCCAACCTAGCACTAATGGCTCTTCATGACTCAGATTGCTCCTCCTCCACCGAAAATGAAGGATCAAGCTCAAGTGGGGAGAGCTCAAATGAAGGGGGAGCTTCTACATCCTCATCATCCGAAGAAGAAGAAGAAGACATGGAAACTATGGTAACGAATGCTTCTCCTAAGAAAATAGTTTCCATAATCTCTAGTTTAACTAAGGACTTATTTGGCATGAAAAAGAAAAATAAGAGCATGCTAGATAAAATTAAGGCATTGGAAAATAAGCTAGAAAATGCATGCTTAAATGATAATATTTCTTCTAGCTTAAATGACGATGCATGCTCACATGATAGATATATGTCTTTGGATGTTAATGATGCATGCATAGAGGAAAATAGGGCATTAAGGGAAAAGGTAGATTATTAAACCAAAGCCCTAGAGAAATTCACAATTGGCTCTAACACATTAAATATGATTATTGGGAGACAAAGAGCTAGCTTCAATAAAAAAGGCCTAGGCTACAAGGAAAAGAAAAATGAAAAGGCCTATAAATGCCTAATTTCTAGGGGACAAGATAAGAAAAAAGTAATAGCTAGGAAATGGATCCCCAAGGAATACTTAGTGAACCCAATAGGAAAGAACTTATTTTGGGTTCCAAAATCCATCCTTAAGGGTTAGAAAACCCCTAGGGTAGTCAACCATATGGAATTGACCTATATCATATTTTGGTTGACTTAGGATGGCGGGACAACATTTTTAGAATAGTGTTGGGTGATGATAACGTGCTAGGATGGCGGGACAACATTTTTAGAATAATGCTTAAATCATGATATTTGATGTAATTGATACATATGTTTGAAATCATGATTTATGATTTTAATATTTGGCACGTAATCATGAGAAATAGGTTTGAATCATGCTTTAGGTGATACTTTGTTTATTATCATCATATAATACCTAATGCATGACTATTATTTGATGAATACATGAGTTTCATGATCATAATGTAGAATTCATTCATATATGTCATTATGATCATGTAGATTGTTAGGGTGATACTTAACCATGTAGAATTGCATGAATACAAGGGTTAAGTATATACAAATACCCCCTAGGATGCATCTCACACTCACCATAGGCTACCTTGATTGAAAACTTAGCATGAGTGAGATGTTAGGATGATACAAATGTCCACTAATGCCTATGACATTTAGATGGTCATTTAAAGTATCAAAATAGCAATAATAGACCAATCATGGGGAAGGCTTATGTTTAATTCATAGACATATTGTCCAAAGATCATGGTTGGATATTTCATATGTTTTCAAAACAATTTCTTACTTTAAAATACATGTATTTATGTTTTGAAACAATTCGATGCAAGACTAGATGTTAAAATGGATACTCTTATGATCAAAAACCTAGTAGTTTTTAAAGCTTTTGGATTTTTGGCAAATACATGGAAATATAATGATTTTTCATGAAAACATATTTTTCACTTATAGATATACTTAAAAGAAATGTGTTCCCCAAATTTCATGATTTTTTGAATTTTTTGGAATTTTTAATGCATTTCTGAAATTCGGTCTGAAAATCAGAAAATCCCAAAATTCACGTGCCAGTCGACTGGTATCTGAACCAGTCGACTGATGGCCTGAATATCAGACCAGTAAAGGCTGAATTCCGATTTTAAATCAACTTGTGGTATTTTCTTTTTATTAGACTTGATGCCATGTGTTTTTAACTTAGTGATAATCTTTTTGATGGTGTCAAAGGGGGAGAAAATATTATGTTTAAGTTAATTAAAAAAGGAGGAGAAATTTATGATAGGGGGAGAAATTTACATAGAGAATTTCATGGATTAAGGGGGAGTTGCATGTTGCTATATCATGTTTATGTTTACATGCTTTCTTTACCTTAGAATTTATATCAAATGCTTTTACCTAACTTAAACGGATTGCCACACATCAAAAAGGGGGAGATTGTTAGGGCAATCTCTTGCCGTAATATGGTTTTGATGGTATGGCAAAGGGTTTAAGTTAGTTTGATATGTTGATTTGATATGTGCGTTGAAGTCGTGCAGGACTTAGTAAATCGCACATGGAGCCATGGCGAGTTTCACATCTCATGACTCGTGCCTTGAGTCGGTGAAGGATAGCTTTGCGGAAGCCGTGCGCTTGGAGCATCCGAGGGACCGCCGGACGAGGAGCTTGGAGTGAAGCCGGAGGAAGTAGACTTCGAGGCAAGAGACGCGAAGGAGCATTGCAGAGCCGTGCGCCTGATGCTGCCGAGGGACGTGGCCGCGAACGAAGAGAACTTCGAAGGCGAGGGACTCCGAGGGATGAGAGTGAGCGATTGTAACCCGAGAAGGGGTAGCTCTTAGGTGAAACTTGGCCATTTGGCAAAGTGTCGGATGGTTTTTCCCGACACCAGTCGACTGCCATGTCATGGCAGTCAACTGCTCTGAGTCGATGGGTCGATCGACTGGTCTAATGTGGCTGAATCAAGTTGATCGATCATTCATTGGCATGGGCGGTCGGTGATGGTAATCGATCGGCCGAAGGACGGCGATCGGCGATGTCCGTGCCGCAGGCATAGAATGGAGTCGACCTCGTGGAGGACTCGATCGACATCGGATCGGTGATGGGTGACATCGGTCGGTGATGCGATATCGATGGATGGTATCCAGCGTGGAAGCGGCTAGTTATTAGGCAGCGGCTCACGGGACGATCGGTGATGGGTGCCATCAGTCGACTGCTCCTGTGTCAACGGGAAGAAACCCTCTTCCTCTATAAAAAGGAAGGGGATGAGGCTTTGGGGGGTAAATGCTTATACTCAAAATTGCTCCCAAAGTGCTCTAAGTGTTCTTCCACTCTTCTTACTAGTTTTATTTCCATTCTATTTTAAGAAGAGAGATTGTAAAGGGTACCTCCACCTAGCTTGGTGCAAAGTAGAGACCAATCTTGGATTGGCTTTGAAGGAGTGATTCACCTCGGACGAATCGGGATCGTGGATTAGCGGCGTAGCCGTGAACCACGTTACATCTTCTTGTTAGCGTTTGTATTTTATTGCTTTGTCTTTATTGTTTATGCTTCCGCTTGCGCTAACGATTGTGTAGACGAGCAAAATACGACGACAAACGAACGAGGGCAATTCACCCCCCTCTAGCCGGACATTCGATCCCCTACATTTCCTTCCCACTTCAACTCGGTCGCTTGTTCATGGCGATCCCTTCTACATCCCCGGATAAAAAAAAATTATCCTTGACAAGAGGGATTACCCAAGCTCCCGTTTCAACGTCGTGCTATTCGATTAGAGTGGTCACTTGAACAAACTTATTGTTCAAGCCACAAACCTCTATTCTATTAATAGCCACGGAAGAGACAATGTACGGATCGTCGACTTTTGTGTTTGTATTCACGGTCCAAGTTAATTTAGCCATTAAACAAAGCATACAACATGCATATAATTGAAAAACAATGATAGACATAACACAAAAGAATATAAAACAACATTTATATCTCTCGATCTTCTATTGTATGTCCTTCCACCTTTTGGACATCGTGTGGGCGACGATCTTTCAAAAGTCGAAGCTCCTAGATCACCAATCTTCCTCCCTTGCTCACTCCGAACAAGAGGAAGTATAGAAACAAAACTCTTCTCCTTCTTTCAACCAACCAACAAGCTCCAAGCTAGGTGCTTGCTGCCGGCCAAGAAGAAGAGCAAAGGGGAGTGAACGCCGGCCAAAACTCTAAGGGAAGAGACCCTAGACTTTTTTTCACTGGCCAAGGAGAAGAGGATGAAGAGGTTTGGACTCCGACAATGGAGAGGAGAGAAGAATATCGGCACTGGCCACCTAAGGAAGAAGAAGGAAATTTTTTCCTAAATTGTTGCGGCCCATCACCCATTGCTCCTTGCCTCCCAAAACCCTTGCCCCTCCTCTTGATTACTTGTCTTCCAAGCCATAAGCCTCCTTTTATAGAGTTGGGCTCAAGTCTCCGTTTAATCTACACCTTCGGTTCTAGGGATTTAATCTCAACCGTCAGATCTAGAGAATTATCTCAACCGTCGGATCTAGAGATTTAATATCTACCATTGGATCTAGAGTTTTGTTTTCTACCATTGGATCTAGGCTTCATGAGGTTTTAATAGGCTACAATAGGGACCATGAGGAGGAGTTGGATCTTGGCCACCCAATGGATCAAGCCCACATAAAGTCCGATCCATTAATGATAATCCAATCCACTAGAGGATTATCATTGATCTACCTCACCAACCCCCATAAGTTAATATGGGCTCCATATATTATTTGGACATTTTTCTCCCCGTGTTTAAGATCTCGAATGTCCGTCGATTAATTAATTTACTGACAATTAATTAATCAACATCTAACTCCATGAGTAGTACCACTCAACCTTATCATCATGCCGGACCAAGTTAACCTGTAGGTTTACATGATGAACCTAATGAGCTCCTCAAGGGGGCATCATCATCCTAATATATAGGACACAGTTTCCTCCTATAATCAAAGGCACACCATATAAATAATATCATTTCCCAACATACCGAGCCTATCGATTTAATCTATAAATCTTGGCCATTGGTAAATCAAAGAAATGAATACTAAGTATATGTGCCCATTATTATATTGGGATTAAGAGCATGTACAATATAATATCTGAGGTCCGATTCGATTATATAGTTAGCAATAAATCGAATCACCTCTAAGTCGGTCCTGCTCAATACACACAAAGTGTACTACTGTGATTCTATGGTCAAGATAAACCAATACCAAATCACACTACAACCATAGTAATGGTTTGTCCAATGCCATCTCGGTTGTGAGCCTATACTTATTCTTTACAAGGAGCCGATAACATTATCTCCCGTGTGACACCACACACCATGTTATCTACAATGTAATGTATTGGATAATATGCATAATCACAAATATGCAAACAATGATCATGTGATTCTTATTTCAAAATAAAGTTGTTCATACAAAAGATAGACTTTTCAGTATACATCCCAACAATCTCCCACTTATACTAAAAGACTATGCTGTCCTTAAACTGCCATACATCTAATTCCCATTCCCTCCACATACCTATGAAAAGCTCTCGCTGGAAGGGCCTTAGTGAAAGGATCTGCCAGGTTATCCTCTGATGCAATCTTGGCCATAGTAACTTTACCTCTCTTTACGATTTCTCGTATCAGGTGGTACTTGCGCTCTATGTGTTTACTTGTCTTATGGGCTCGTGGTTCCTTCGAGTTTGAAATTGCACCACTATTATCACAATAAATTGTGATAGTTCTGGGCAAACCAGGAATCACATCCAAGTCCATCAAGAAGTTCCGGAGCCACACAACTTCTTTGGCCGCCTTAGAGGCCGCCACATACTCAACTTCCATGGTAGAGTCTGCCATTCATTTCTTCTTGACACTCCTCCATACAATGGCTCCACCTCCCAAAGTAAACACAAAACCTGATGTAGACTTACTGTTATCCCTATCTGATTGGAAGTCAGAATCTGTGTAACCCACAGGGAGTAATTGGTCTTCCTAGTAAACTAGCATATAATCCCTAGTATTTCTTAGGTACTTCAATATATGTTTTACCGCAGTCCAATATCCCTGTCCTGGATTTCTCTGATATCTGCTGACCATCTCCACCGCAAAGCAGATATCTGGTCTCGTACATAGCATAGCATACATGAGGCGTCCTACTGCCGAAGCATATGGAACCGCCTTCATCTCCTCTATCTCCTCAGATGTTTTGGAACACATCTCCTTAGATAAAGGAACTCCATGCCCGAAAGCTAGAAAACCTTTCTTGGAGTTTTGCATACTAAAACGATCCATAATGGTGTCTATGCATGAAGCTTGAGATAAGCACAACATCCTTTTCCTATGATCCTATATAACTTTGATCCGAAGGATGTGTCCCACTTCTCCTAAGTCCTTCATATCAAACTGTTTGGATAACTATACCCTTACGTTCGATAACATCTTGACATTGTTGCCAATTAACATAATGTCATCAACGTATAGCACAAGAAATACCACTACGTTTCCGTCATATATCTTGTATACACAAGACTCATCCGAACTTTGAATAAATCCATAAGACTAGATTACCTCATCAAAGCGGATGTTCCATGACCTCGAAGCTTGCTTCAATCGATAAATGGACCGATTAAGCTTGCATACAAGATGCTCTTTACCCTTTGCAATGAATCCCTCTGGTTGCTTCATATAGATGTTTTCCTCAAGACTTCCATTAAGGAAAGCTATCTTGACATCCATCTGCCATAACTCATAATCCATATGAGCAGCAATACATAAGAGAATCCGGATAGACTTAAGCATAGCTACCGGCGAAAAAGGTCTCCTCATAATCGATACCCTCTTTCTGAGTATACCCCTTCGCAACAAGCCTCGCTTTGAAGGTATCAACCATCCCGTCTATTCCTCTCTTTCTTTTGTAGATCCACTTGCATCCAATGGTTTTTACACCATCGGGTGATTCTACTAGCTCCCAGACCTAATTTGAATCCATAGATTCAATCTCAGAATTCATTGCACTTTGCCAAGATATCACATCTTTATCTTGGATTGCCTCGTCATATGTCCAGGGATCAGGTTCATGTTCGCCAGGGACCAAATCAGAAGATTCTCCCAAGAACATGAATCTATCAGGCTGTCTAACAACCCTCCCACTACGACGAGGTATCACCTGTGTATCCTCTGTGACATGCGGTGCAGTGACTTATGGTATATCCTCTTGTACCGGTGGTACTAAAGAAGTGACTTCCCCTTTTAATTCCACCAGAACAATCTTACTAATGGGCTTGTGGTTCATCATATAGTCTTCCTCTAGAAATCTGGGATTTGTGCTAATGATCACCCTCTGATCTCTAGGACTATAAAACAAACCACCTTTCGTTCCTCTAGGATAGCCAACGAACATGGACACTTCTATACGAGGTTCCAACTTAACAGCATCTGCCTTCGGTACATGTGTTGGACTCCCCCAAATCCGAATATGTCTTAGACTAGGCTTTCACCCAGTCCACAATTTTGTGGGAGAAGAAGGTACTGATTTAGATGGGACCAAGTTGAAAATATACACTACCGTATCTAGAGCATATCCCCAGAATGAATCTGGCAACTCAGAATAACTCATCATCGATCTAACCATCTCCATAAGAGTCCTATTCCTTCGCTCTGCTACACCATTCTGCTGGGGTGTGCCAGGTGCAGACAATTGGGAAATAATCATAGCCTCTGATAAGTAATTCCTAAACTCTCCCAAGAGTTACTCACTACCACGATCAGATCGCAGTGTCTTGATTATTTTACCTTGACATTTCTCTACATCAACCTTGAATTCTTTGAACTTATCAAAGCATTCAGACTTACGGCGCATCAAGTAAATGTATCCATATCTTGAATAATCCTCTATGAAGGAGATGAAATATTCAAAACCACCTCTAGCCTGGATAGACATAGGACCACACAAATCAGAATGAACCAATTCCAACACATCTTTGACTCTATACCCCTTGGCCTTAAAAGACCTCTTGGTCATTTTACCCTCCAAGCAAGATTCGCAGGTTGGGAAATCTTCCACCACTACTGAGCTCAGAGGTCCATCAGCTATCAACCTTTGAATTCTACTTAGGTCAATATGACCAAGCCTAAGATGCAAAAGATATGTTTGGTTCATCTTCGAAGGTTTTTTTCTCTTATTGGAATTAGAAGATGAGTTATTAACTTCTATTTGCATCGTGGGAGCTTTTCCTTCAAGTGTGTATAAATTTCCTATCAATGCACCCGAACAGATAATCTCCCTATTCCTTTTTATAACAACTCTATCATTAAAAGAAATAGAATATCCATCCATAAATAATTTAGAAATCGAAATTAAATTCTTTCTAAATAAAAGTACATAAAGGCAATTTTTAAGCACCAAAACTTTATTTTTCTCAAAAGATAAATAAACATCTCTCACTGCAACAGTCGCCACCTTCGTGACATCTCCCAAGTATATGGTAATCTCCCCCTCAGCCTGTCGTCTGGTTTTCTGGAACCCCTGCAAAGTATTACAGACATGATAAGTGGCTCCCGTATCTACACACCAGGTGCCGGTAGATAACACCGCTAAATATATTTCAATGACTAGACCAAAAGATATACCTTTGTTCTGCTTGCGGTTGGGGCAGTCCTTCTTCCAGTGTCCAGTCTGCTTACAAGTGAAGCACTTGTCTTTCGTCTTCTTCACTCCTCCCTGAGTTCCTCCCACCGCCTTTGCCCCATCTTGTTTATTCTTCTTCTTTCTTTTCGGCTTAGAAGTAGAAACCTTTTGGGCAACCATGGCTTGCACCTGAGCACTCTAACGAAAAAGCCCCTCTGCCGCCTGGAGTTCTGTCAGAAGCTCCGCCAATGAATACAACCTCTTGTTCATGTTGTAGTTCAGGAGAAACTGCTCAAAACTCCTAAATAGAGACTGGAGAATGATATCTACTTGGGTTTCTCCATCGATCTCAGCTCCGATGACTTCCAGCTCATTCAAATGAGCCATCATCTTGAGAACATGATCCCTCACGGGTGTTCCCTCGATCATGGTGGTTGTCATCAAGTTCCTCATGGTTTCTTACTTGGCAGTCGATTCTGGTGTCCGAAAAGCTCTTTGAGATTGAGCATCATGTCAAGCAGTGGGCATGGCTTGATACTGATGTTGCAGTACATTTGACATAGATGCCAAAATATAACACCACGGCATCTCAGCAGCCTTGATCCACTTCTTATAACTCTCCTTCTCCTTTTCCCCAGAATCATCCGCAGGTAGAGCCATCAAGTTGGGTTAGGCCCGTCGAGTTGGCCCGCCCCGCCAAGTAATTTAAGCGGGTTGGGTTGAAATTTTTTCAACCTGCCATTTTGGCGGGCCTAAACGAATCAATCCGCACGGGTTATGGGTCTAGACGGGTTGGCCCGCAGCGGGTTGGGTTGGTCCGCGGGTTGAGAAATAATAAAAGAAGATAAAACTTGTGAAAAAAAATTGTTTAAGCTTTTTAATCAATATTCTAATACTAACAAGTCAATTTCCTCATAATCACAATCATCTTCTATCACACATACATGTCAACAAATTATAAGAGAAATTAGAGAAAATAATAAAGAATATTTAATTTAAGTTCTCTAATAATTTTTTTATATACTCTAATTAATTTATAATTATTTTAGCATTACTATTTCAATTAATATAGGAAATGATGACATATCAAAATCAACTAATTACAAGTGTTGAAAAATCTCAATTAGATCTCTATTTAGAGGAGTCAAAATTTGAATTTGCATATTATTAAGATTTGAATATTTTAAAATATTAAAAGAATAAAAAATATTTGTATCTAATAATGTCGATCAATAATTAGATCTCAATTATAATATTTTAGTTGCTTAAAATGCATGCATTCTTATTATGATATTCTATCCGTCTTATCGATTATCGCCTTAAGCTCTCAACGCCTCAATAATTTTGGATTTTTTTCCTGGCTCGCGGGTTGGCCCGCCTAATCTGTAGCCCGCCTTGGGTTGGGTTGGGTTGGAGATTTCTCAACCCGCCAGAATGACGGGTCGGCCCGGCCATCCCCGCTAAATGTTGAATTTACGACGGGTTGGCCCGCCCCACCATGGGTCAGCCCGTTTGACAACTCTATCCGCAAGCTTAGGAGGGCACTCTTCGAGGAGTACATATTTGTATTCCTCAACAGTCAAGACAATGTCAAGATTCCTCTTCTAATCAACATAGTTGGGTCCAGTAAGTTTATTTTCTTTCAGTATCACAGCAAGCGGGTTGAAAGTCATTTTGAAAGAAAACCTAAGAATCACATAGATCAAAAACATTAGATTTCAAAAAATTATTAATTCCTCAAACAATAAAATTTTAAAATCAACCAACACCTCAAAACACCGAGAATATCGTATGCCACGATAGTGTGGACGTATACGAATTCTACATTTGTAAGAGGAGGTTTTAGCCATTAATTTGTCTACCTTGTCAACCTAACTTTTTGACAAGTAAAATTAATAGTTGGTTCCTCTTCGGCCCTACAAATAAAAGCAGTGACTCCTATGGGGAGAATACTTATATTTGCATCTAAGTGTTCACAATTACTCGGTAGCAAGGTAATTATCTCGGGTTATGTGCCTTCCGATGGGAAAGTACACACGCTCCTTAATAATTTCCTATAACCATATTCGACCTTGTGATCCACAAACAAACTCATCCGATGGGGAGGAAGGCACTCAAAGTTGATGCGCAAGTTTGTTTGCATTACATGTCAAATCGTAATGGAGGTCGTGGGAATTTATAAAAATATTTCTCTCCCACTTATTAATTTGAAATTGAGGAATTTTCTAGCCTACGACATGCATATCAAACAATAAGAAATAAATATGAAAAATAAATATTTTCCAACTATTATGGCTTTTGTCTTCAATATGTCTCCCGTCGTGTCGCCATCTCGTCCGCTCCTCCCTACGCCTTGTACAAGTCATCTGGAGATCCGAGCCGAGAAAAACTATACATGCATCGATCCTATACTCCACGAGGGAGTGTACATGAAATCTAGATCGAAAGCAAACTAAAGTAAAAAGAGTGGCTAAACAATGCAATATCTAATTACAAAAAATAAATACTAGCCTCGTCAACAATGAGGATTCAACAAAATATACAATCACATACACAAATATGACCATAATAGTTGGATCCTATGCCTACAACCAAAAAGTTAACCTACGCACATCCTACAATTATCTGGCACATATAATATATGAAAAGTGCATAAAAGTAACCGAATCCTAAACACACAAAATCGGAAACTGTGGCTATGATACCACTTGAAGGTAGGAAACTTCGCTTCCCACTTCAACTCGGTCGCTTGTTCATGGCGATCCCTTCTACGTCCCCGGATAAAAAAAATTTATCCTTGACAAGAGGGATTACCCAAGCTCCCGTTTCATCGTCGTGATATTCAATTAGAGTGGTCACTTGAACAAACTTATTGTTCAAGCCACAAACCTCTATTCTATTAATAGCCACGGAATAGACGATGTACTGATCGTCGGCTTTTGTGTTTGTATTCGGGGTCCAAGTATATTTAACCATTAAACAAAGCATACAACATGCATATAATTGAAAAAAAATCATAGACATAACACAAAAGAATATAAACCAACATTTATACCTCTCGATCATCTATTGTATGTCCTTCCTCCTTTTGGACGTCGTGTGGGCGATGATCTTCCAAAAGTCGAAGCTCTTAGATCACCAATCTTCCTCCCTTGCTCACTCCGAACAAGAGAAAGTATAGAAACAAAACTCTTCTCCTTCTTTCAACCAACCAACAAGCTCCAAGCTAGGTGCTTGCCGCCGGCCAAGAAGAAGAGCAAAGGGGAGTGAACGCCGGCCAAAATTCTAAGGGAAGAGACCCTAGACTTTTTTTCACCGGGCAAGGAGAAGAGGATGAAGAGGTTTGGACGCCGGCAATGGAGAGGAGAGAAGAATATGGGTGCCGGCCACCTAAGGAAGAAGAAGGAAATTTTTTCCAAAATTGTGGCCACCCAACACCCATTGCTCCTAGCCGCCCAAAACCCTAGCCCCTCCTCTTGATTACTTGCCGTCCAAGCCCTAAGCCACCTTTTATAGAGTTGGGCTCAAGTCTCCCTTTAATCTCCACCTTCGGTTCTAGGGATTTAATCTCAACTGTCGGATCTAGAGAATTAATATCAACCGTCGGATCTAGAGATTTAATCTCTACCATTGGATCTAGAGTTTTGTTTTCTACCATTGGATCTAGGCTTCGTGAGATTTTAATAGGCTACAATAGGGACCATGAGGAGGAGTTGGATCTTGGCCACCCAATGGATTAAGCCCATGAAGGGTTTTTGTCCCGGAACCGAAGCTCTTATTCCACATGAAGATGGAGAAACTTTGCTTCCCACTTCAACTCGGTCGCTTGTTCATGGCGATCCCATAGATGTCGCCGGATTAAAAGAATTTAATCCTAGACAAAAGGGATTACCCAAGCAACCGTGTCATCATTGTGCTATTCGATTAGAGTAGTCACTTGAACAAACTTCTTGTTCAGGCAACCAACCTCTATTCTACGAATAGCCGCGGAATAGACGATGTACGGATCGTCGGCTTTTGTGTTTATGTTCGGGGTCCAAGTATATTTAACCACAAAACAGAATATAAAATTCATATAATTGATATATTTAGCCACAAAATAGAATATAACATTCATATAATTGAAAAACAATTATAGACCTAATACAAAAGAACACTAATCAAAATAAACAAGATTATACCTCTTGTTATACCTCTTGATCTTCTATTGTATGTCCTTCCTCCTTTTGGACGTCGTGTGGGCGACGATCTTCCAAAAGTCGAAGCCTCCTAGATCACCAATCTTCCTTTCCTTGTTCACTCCGAACAAAGGAACATCATAAAACAAAACTCTTCTTCCTTTCTAGAACCGGTCACCAAGTCAATAGACTCGTTGTTGCTGCTGGCCAAGGAAGACAACATGGAGTATGGGAACCGGCCAAAGGAGAATTAATAAGAGCATGGGCACCGGCCAACACTTGGAGAAGAAAAAAGAAACCAATCCTTCTCCTTGTAGCTGCCCAAAACCCTAACCCTAGCTCTCCTAATTGCCGACTAAAGAAGAGGGGAAGAAGGATAGGTTGAGCACCGGCCAAAACAAAGGGAAGAAGGATAGGTTGCTGACAACACCTTAGGAAGAAGAAGAAAGGAGCTTCTCCTCTTGTTGCCGCCTACTCCAACACCCAAACCCCTAGCCGCCCACTCCTAATCCTAACCTAACTAGGATTGCTTGCCGCCCAAGGGAAGCAAACCCTAATCCCCTAAGCCATCTAGCCTTGTCGCCCACCTTAATTCTCTATTTATAGAGTTGGGCTCAAGCCTTGTTTTAATCTCCACCATTGGTTCTAGGAATTTAATCTCAACCGTCGGATCTAGAGAATTAATTTCAACCGACGGATCTAGAGATCCAATCTTTACCATTGTTTCTAAAGTTTTGTTTTCATCCATTGGATCTAAGCTTCATGAGGTATTAATAGGCTACAATAGGGACCATGAGGAGGAGTTGGATCTTGGCCACCCAATCGATCAAGCCCACATAAAGTCCGATCAATTAATGATTATCCATGCCACTAGAGGATTATCATTGATCTACCTCACCAACCCCCATAAGTTAATATGGGCTCCAAATATTATATGTACATTTTCTCCCCGTGTTTAAGATCTCGAATGTCCGTCGATTAATTAATTTACTGACCATTAATTAATCAACATCTAACTCCATGAGTAGTACCACTCAACCTTTTCATCATGCCGGACCAAGTTCACCTCTAGGGTTTACATGATGAACCTTATGAGCTCCTCAAGGGGACATCATCATCCTAATATATAGGACACGGTTTCCTTTTATAATCAACGGCACACCATATAAATAATATCATTTTCCAACTTACCGAGCCTATTAATTTAATCTATAAATCTCGCCCATTGGTAAATCAAAGAAATGAATACTAAGTATATGTGTCTGTTATTATATCGGGATTAAGAGCATGTACAATATAATATCTGAGGTCCGATGCGATTATGTAGTCAGCAATAAATCGAATCACCTCTAAGTCGGTCCTACTCAATACACACAAAGTGTACTAGTGTGATTCTATGGTCAAGACAAACCAATACCAAATCACACAACAAGCATACCAACGGTTTGTCCAAAGTCATCTCGGTTGTGAGCCTATACTTATACTTTACAAGGAGCTAATTACATGATCTCTCGTGTGACACCACACACCATGTTATCTACAATGTAATATATTAGACAATATGCATAACCATAAAAATATGCAAAAAATGATCATGTGATTCTTATTTCAAAAATAAAGATGTTCATATAAAAGTTAGACTTTTCAGTATACATCCCAACAAGATCTCCCACTTATACTAAAAGACTATGCTGTCCTCATACTGCCGTACATCTGATTCCCCATCCCTCCACATGCATATCAAAGCTCTCGCTAGAAGGGCCTTAGTGAAAGGGTCTACCAGGTCATCCCTTAATGCAACAACAACTTCTTCCCCTTTTACGATTTCTCGTATCAGTTGGTACTTTCGCTCTATGTGTTTACTTGCCTTATGGGCTCGTGGTTCCTTCGAGTTTGCAACTGCAACACTCTTATCACAATAATTGTGATAGTTCTGGGAAAACTAGGAATCACATCCAAGTCCATCAAAAATTTCCTAAGCCACACAACTTCTTTGGTCGCCTCAGAGGTTGCCACATACTCAGCTTCCATGGTGGAGTCCGCCACGCATTTCTACTTGACACTCCTCCATACAATGGCTCTACCTCTCAAAGTAAACACAAAACCTAAGGTAGACTTACTGTTATCCCTATCTGATTGAAAGTCGAAATCTGTAAAACCCACAGGGAGTAATTGGTCTGCCTGGTAAACTAGCATATAATCCCTAGTCCTTCTCAGGTACTTCAATATATGTTTTAGCGTAGTCCAATGTCCATGTCCTGGATTACTCTGATATCTACTGACCATGCCCACGGCAAAGCAGATATCTGGTCTCATACATAGCATTGCATACATGAGGCTTCCTACCGTCGAAGCATAAGAAACCGCCTTCATCTCCTCTATCTCCTTAGATGTTCTAGGACACATCTCCTTAGATAAAGGAACTCCATCCCTGAAAGGTAGAAAACCTTTCTTGGAGTTTTGCATGATAAAATGATCTATAATAGTGTGTATGTATGAAGCTTGAGATAAGCACAACATCCTTTTCCTGTGATCCCTTATAACCTTGATCCCAAGGATGTGTCCCACTTCTCCCAAGTCCTTCATATCAAACTGTTTGGACAACTATACCCTTACGTTCGATAACACCTTGACATTTTTCCCAACTAACAAAATGTCATCTACGTATAGTACAAGAAATAACATTATGTTTACGTCACATCTCTTCTATACACAAGACTCATGCAGACTTTGAATAAATCCATAAGACTGGATTATCTCATCAAAGCGGATGTTCCAAGGCCTCGAAGCTTGCTTCGATCCATAAATGGACCGATTAAGCTTACATACAAGATGCTCTTTGCCCTTCGAAATGAATCCCTCTGGTTGTTTCCTATAGATGTTTTCCTCAAGACTTCCATTAAGGAAAGCTGTCTTTACATCCATCTGCCACACCACATAATCCATATGAGCTGCAATGCATAAGAGAATCCGGATAGACTTAAGCATGGTTATCGACGAAAAGGTTGTTAGGGCAATCTCTTGCCGTGATAAGGTTTTGATGTGTGTGGCAAAGGGTTTAAGTTAGTTTGTTATGTTGATTTGATATGTGCGTTGAAGTTGTGCAGGACTTAGTAATTCGCACATGGAGCCGTGGCGAGTTTCACATCTCATGACTCGTGCCTTGAGTCGGTGAATGATAGCTTTGCGAAAGTCGTGCGCTTGGAGCATCCGAGGGACGGTCGGACGAGAAGCTTGGAGTGAAGCCGGAGGAAGTAGACATCGAGGCAAGAAACGCGAAGGAGCATTGCAGAGTCGTGCGCCTGATGCTGCTGAGGGATGTGGCCGCGAACGAAGAGAACTTCGAAGGCGAGGGACTCTGAGAGATGAGAGTGAACGAATGTAACCCGTGAAGGGGTAGCTCTTAGGTGAAACTTGGTAATTTGGCCAAGTGTCGGATGAGTTTTCCCGACACCAGTCGACTGCCATGTCATGGCGTGATCGCCGAAGTCGATGGTTCGATCTGGTATATATACTAGTTTAGTGCTTGCGGATCGCCAGATCGGCAAAGGATCGATGTCGACATCAATCGATCGGTGGAATGGCAATGATCGATGGCACTGCACGCGCACGAATGGAGTCGACTCATTGATCACTCGATCGATCGAGCATCGATCCGATGGTCGATCGGTTGTGATCGATGTCCGATCGCTTGGATGAAGTCCAACGTGGAAAGCAGCCATTATTGGGCAACGGCTACAGAACCAGTCGACCGATCGAGGGCATCAGTCGACTGCTCCTGTGTCAACGGGAAGAAACCCTCTTCCTCTATAAAAAGGAAGGGGGTAGGGCTTTGGGAGGCTAATGCAAAATGCTTATGCTCTAATACTCTCCCAAAGTTCCCTAAAGCTTTCCATCCTCTTACTCAAGCTTATTTCCATTATATTTGTAAGAGGAGTGTTTTTGTGTAAAGATGTTACCTCCACCTAGCTTTGTGCAAAGGAGAGATCTAGTGGATAGATTGCGGAGTGATTCACCGTGGACGAATCAGACCGTGGATTAGCGGCGTAGCCGTGGATTCATCGTGTGTGTATTGCTTGTTTATATTTTGCTTGTCTTTATTTGTATTTGCATATTCCGCTTGCACTAATCTAATTGTAGACGAGCAAAATCCGTAAACCAACGTAAGAGGGCTATTCACCCCCCTCTAGTCGGCCAATCGATCCCCTACAAGTTTGTCGAGGACTAACCGCCACAACAAGCAACATTCAAAATGGCCGGCTCAAACATCCACCCACCGAAGTTCGACGACGAATTCGCTTGGTGGAAGAAGCGAATGGAGGTATTCTTCGAAACCGACTTTGAAATCCTTTTAATAATGGAAAACGGTTTCGAGTTGCCCAGGAACGAAAATGGGGAGCCATTGGAGAAATCAAGGTGGAGCAAGAGGCAAAGAGAAGAATATTTGGCAAATTCAAAGGCCAAGCACCACCTATACAATGTCCTCCCTCAACAAGAAGTCAATAGGATAAAAGAGTGTGCTAGCGCCAAGGAAATGTGGGAGAAACTAATAGAAATCCATGAAGGCACATCCGAGGCAAAGCTAGCAAGGAGAGATGTTCTTCGCTCCCAATTGTCCAATATCAAACTTGAAAAGGGAGAGAAGGTAAAATCCTTACACTCTAGATTTAAGGAAATACTAACCGGTTTAACAAGTGTAGGTGAAAAGCTCTCCAACCGGGATATGGTAATGAAGGTCATAGATGCCTTTCCCCGGTCCTCAAGATGGAGCTTTATGGTGGATTCGTTCTACATCTCCAAGAACTTGGAAGTAAGTACCTTGGAGGAATTCTTCTCAACCATGGAGCTTCATGAAACAAGGCTTGAAGGTATACAAGAAGAGCCAAAAATCCAACCTTCAAGAGGAGTAGCATTCTTGGCAAACAAGGGGAAGAAGAAGATAGAGATCCCCTCCTCCTCCGATGATGAAGCATCCTCCTCCTCTTCCATGGATAGCACGGAAGAAGCATATATGGTAAGGAGGGTAAGGCGTGCTTTAAAAGGTTTTTATTTTAACAAATCAAATGATAGGAATAGAAGACCAAGGGGGAAAATCATTTGCTACAATTGCCAAGGAGAGGGACACATAAGGGACAATTGTCCTCTCCTAAACAAGAGCAAGGAAGAGAAGAAAAAGAAAGAAGAAAAGAAGAAGAAAAAGGAGAGCAAAAAGAAAGAGGAGAAGAAGGCAAAAGAAAAGGGGAAGGCCAAAGCATTCAAGGCCAAGTCATGGGATGATCCTTCTTCTTCTTCCTCATCCGATGAAGAAGAGCATGTCTACTCCAACCTAGCACTAATGGCTCTTCATGACTCATATTGCTCCTCCTCCTCCTCCTCAAATGAAAAATCAAGCACAAGTGGGGAGAGCTCAAATGAAGGGGGAGCCTCCTCTACATCCTCATCCGAAGAAGAGGATTTGGTAAGTGAGGTAACAAATCTTCCTCCTAAGCAAATTATGTCTATGATTTCTAGCCTCACTAAGGACTTATTTAGAGCCAGGAAAAAGAACAAAAGCATGCTTGACCAAATTAAGGAATTAGAGCAAAAATTAGAAAAAGCTTGTTTTAATGATTATGATGCATGCTCACATGAATATATGTCATTTGATGTAAGTGATGCATGCATAGAAGAAAATAGGGCCTTAAGGGAAAAGGTAGATTATTTAACAAAATCCTTAGAAAAATTCACAATTGGCTCCAACACATTGAATATGATAATTGGGAGCCAAAGGGCAAGTTTTAATAAGAAAGGCCTAGGATACAAAGAAAAGAAAAACGAAAAGGCCTACAAATGCCTAATTGCTAGGGGACAAGATAAGAAGAAAGTAATAGCTAGGAAATGGATTCCTAAGGAGTATCTAGTGAACCCCATAGGCAAAACTTATTTTGGGTTCCAAAATCCATCCTTAAGGGTTAGGATAACCCTAGGGTAGTCAACCATATGCAATTGACCTATATCATATTTTGGTTGACTTAGGATGGCGGGACAACATTTTTAAATAGTATTGGGTGATGATAATGTGCCCATAAATAGATAATAATGCATAAATCATGATGATTAATGTAATTGTTACACATGTTTGCAATCATGATTTATGAAATTGATATTTGATATTTGGCACAAAATCATGGGAAATAGGTTTGAATCATGCTTTAGGTGATTCTTTGTTTATTATCATCATATAATACCTAATGCATGATTATTATTTGATGAATACATGTGTTTAATGATCATAATGTAAAATTAATTCATATATGTCTTTGTGATCATGTAGATTGTTAGGGTGATACTTAACCTTGATAGAATTGCATGAATTTAATGGTTAAGTACATACAAATACCCCTAGGATGCATCTCACACTCACCATAGGCTACTTTGATTGAAAACTTAGCATGGGTGAGATGTTAGGATGATACAAATGTCCACTAATGCCTATGGCATTTAGATGGTCATTTAAAGTATCAAAATAGCAATATTAGACCAATCATGGGGAAGGCTTATGTTTAATTCATAGACATATTGCCCAAAGATCATGGTTGGATATTTCATAAGTTTTCAAAACAATTTCTTAATCTAAAATCTATGTATTCATGTTTTGAAACAATTGGAACCAAAACTAGGTGTTAAACTTGATACTCACATGATCAAAAACCTAGTGGTTTTTAAATCTTTTGGATTTTTGGCAAACACATGAAAATATAATGATTTTTCATGAAAAACTATTTTTCATTGATATATATAATTATAAGAAATATGTTCCCCAAATTTCATGATTTTTCGAATTTTCTGGAATTTTTAATGCATTTCTGAAATTCGATCCAAAAATCAGAAAGTTCTGAAATTCGCGTGCCAGTCGACTGGTAGTCTGAACCAGTCGACTGATGGCCTATAAATCAGAATAGTAATGGCCAAATTAAGTTTTTAAACTAATTTTTTGGTATTTTTCTTCTATTAGACTTGATTCCATGAGTTTATAACTTAGTGTTAATCTTTTTGATGGTGTCAAAGGGGGAGGATTGATTATGTTTAAGTAAATTATGATAGGGGGAGAAAATTGAGAATTTGTAGAGAGAGTTTCATGGATTAAGGGGGAGTTGCATGTTGCTATATCATGTTTATGTTTACATGCTTTCCTTCCATTAAAATTTTTATCAAATATTTTTACCTAACTTAAACGGATTGCCACACATCAAAAAGGGGGAGATTGTTAGGGCAATCTCTTGCCGTGAAAAGATTTTGATGTGTGTGGCAAAGGGTTTAAGTTAGTTTGTTATGTTGATTTGATATGTGCATTGAAGTCGTGCAGGACTTAGTAATTCACACATGGAGCCGTGCCGAGTTTCACATCTCATGACTCGTGCCTTGAGTCGGTGAAGGATAGCTTTGCGGAAGTCGTGCGCTTGGAGCATCCGAGGGACCGCCGGACGAGGAGCTTGGAGTGAAGCCGAAGGAAGTAGACGTCGAGGCAAGAAACGCGAAGGAGCATTGCAGAGCCGTGCGCCTGATGCTGCTGAGGGACGTGGCCGCGAATGAAGAGAACTTCGAAGGCGAGGGACTCCGAGAGATAAGAGTGAGCGAATGTAACCCGGGAAGGGGTAGCTCTTTGGTGAAACTTGGCCATTTGGTCAAGTGTCGGATGAGTTTTCCCGACACCAGTCGACTGCCATGTCATGGCAGTCGACTGCTCTGAGTCGATGGTTCGATCGACTGGTATAATACCAGTTTAATGCTTGGCGATCGTCGGGATCGGGTACGATCGATGTTGATGGAATGACCGCCGTGGAATGGCAATGATCGATGGCACTGCGCACGGCACGAATGGAGTCGACTCGATTGATCACTCGATCGATCGAGCATCACGATCGATGGTCGATCGATCGATGTCGATCTTGGATGAAGTCCAACGTGGAAAGCGGTCGTTATTGGGCAACGGCTACAAAACCAGTCGACTGATCGAGGGCATCAGTCGACTGCTCCTGTGTCAACGGGAAGAAACCCTCTTCCTCTATAAAAAGGAAGGGGGTAGGGCTTTGGGAGGCTAATGCAAAATGCTTATGCTCTAATACTCTCCCAAAGTTTCCTAAAGCTTTCCATCCTATTACTCACGCTTATTTCCATTATATTTGTAAGAGGAGTGTTTTTGTGTAAAGAGGTTACCTCCACCTAGCTTTCTGCAAAGGAGAGATCTAGTGGATAGATTGCGGAGTGATTCACCGTGGACGAATCGAACCTGGATTAGCGGCGTAGCCGTGAACCACGTTACATCTCGACGAGCAAAATCCATAAACCAACGTAAGAGGGCTATTCACCCCCCTCTAGCCGGCCAATCGATCCATACAAAGGTCTCCTCATAATCGATACCCTCTTTCTGAGTATACCCCTTCACAACAATCCTCGCTTTGAAGGTATCAACCTTCCCATCTATTCCACTCTTTCTTTTGTAGATCCACTTAAATCCAATGGTTTTTACACCATCGGGTGGTTCTACTAGCTCCTAGACCTTATTCGAATCCATAGATTCAATCTCAGTATTCATTGCACTTTGTCAAGTTACCGCATCTTTATCTTAGATTGCATCGTCATTTGTCCAGGGATCAGGTTCATGTTCGTTAGGGACCAAATCAGAAGATTCTCCCAAGGACATGAATCTATTAGGCTGTCTAACAACCCTCCCAATACGACGAGGTATCACCTGTGTATCCTCTGTGACACGTGGTGCAGTGACTTGTGATATATCCTCTTGTACCGGTGGTACTGAAGAAGTGACTTCCCCTTTTAATTCCTCCAGAACAATCTTACTCATGGGCTTGTTGTTCATCACATAGTCTTCCTCTAGAAATATGGCGTTCGTGCTAATGATCACCCTCTGATCTCTAGGACTATAAAACAAACCACCTTTTGTTCCCCTAGGATAGCCAACGAACATGCATACTTCTGTACGAGGTTCCAACTTACCAGCATCCGCCTTCAGCACATGTGCTGGACTCCCCCATATCCGAATATGTCTTAGACTAGGCTTTCGCCCAGTCCACAATTCTGTGGGAGTAGAAGGCTCTGATTTAGATGGAACCAAATTCAGAATGTACACCGCCGTATCTAGAGAATATCCCCATAACGAATTTGGCAACTCAGAATAACTCATCATCGATCTAACCATCTCCATTAGAGTCCTATTCCTTCGCTCTACTACACCATTCTGCTGGGGTATGCCAGGTGCAGACAATTGGGATTGAATCCCAGCCTCTGATAAGTAATTCCTAAACTCTCCCAAGAGGTACTCACCACCACGATCAGATCGTAGTGTCTTGATACTTTTACCATGACGTTTCTCCGCATCAGCCTTGGATTTTTTGAACTTGTCAAAGCATTCAGACATGCGGCGCATCAAGTAAATGTATCCATATCTCGAATAATCGTCTATTAAACTGATGAAATACTCAAAACCACCTCTATCTTGGATAGACATAGGACCACACAAATCAGAATGAACCAATTCTAACACATCTTTGGCTCTATACCCCTTGACCTTAAAAGGCCTTTTGGACATTTTACCCTCCAAGCAAGATTCGCAGGTTGGTAAATCTTCCACCACTAATGAGCCCAAAGGTCCATCAGCTATCAACCTTTGAATTCTGCTTAGGTTAATATGACCAAGCCTAAGATGCCAAAGATATGTTTTGTTAATCTTCGAAGGTTCTTTTCTCTTATTGGAATTAGAAGATGAGTTATTAACTTCTATTTGCATCGTGGGAGTTTTTGGTTCAAGTGTATATAGATTTCCTATCAATGCACCCGAACAGATAATGTCCCTATTCCTTTATAACAACTCTGTCATTAAAAGAAATAGAATATCCATCCTTAAATAATTTAGAAACCGAAATCAAATTCTTTCTAAATAAGTTACATAAAGGCAATTCTTAAGAACCAAAACTTTATTTTTCTCAAAAGATAAATAAACATCTCCCACTGCAATAGCCGTCACCTCGTGGGATTGCCCAAGTAAATGGTAATCTCCTCTTTAGCTAGTCGTCGGGTTTTCTGGAACCCCTGCAAAGTATTGCAGACATGATCAGTGGCTCCTGTATCTACACACCAGGTGTCGATAAATAATACCGCTAACCATGTTTCAACGACTAGACCAAAGGATATACCTTTGTTCTGCTTTGGATTGGGACAGTCCTTCTTCCAATGTCCAGTCTGCTTACAAGTGAAGTACTTGCCTTTTGGCTTCTTCACTCCTCCCTGAGATCCTCCCGCCACCTTTGCCCCAGCTTGTTTCTTCTTATTGCCTTTCGTCTTAGAAGTAGAAACCTTCTGAGCAACGATGGCCTGAGCCTGAGCAAGCCTTTCTGTCGACTGGAGAATGATATCAACCTGGGTTTCCCCATCGATCTCAGCTCCAAGGACTTCCAGCTAATTTGCAGGCTTAGGAGGACACTCTTTGAAGAGTACATATTTGCACTCCTCTGCAGTTAAGACAATGTCAAGATTCCTTTTTCCAATCATCATAATTATGCACAATTAGTTTATTCTCTTTCAGTATCACAGCAAGCGGGTTGAAAGTCATTTTGAAAGAAAAACTAAGAATCACATAGATCAAAATATTTGATTTCAAAAAATTATTGATTCCTCAAACAATAATATTTTAAAATCAACCAACACCTCAAAACACTGAGAATATCGTATGCCACGATAGTGTAGACGTATACGAATTCTACATTTGTAAGAGGAGGTTTTACCCATTAATTTTACTATCTTGTCAACCTAACTTTTTGACAAATAAAATTAATAGTTGGTTTCTCTTCGACCCTACAAATAAAAGCAGTGACTCCGATGGGGAGGATACTCCTATTTGCATCTAAGTGTTCACCATTACTCGATACCAAGGAAATTATCTCAAGTTATGTGCCTTCCGATGGAGAAGTACACATGCTCTTAAATAATTCCCTATAACTATATCCGACCCTGTGATCCACAAACAAACTCATCCGATGGGGAGGAAGGCACTCAGAGCCGACGCGCAAGTTTGTTTGCATCACATGTCAAATCGTAATGGAGGCCGTGGGAATTTAAAAAAATATCCCTCTCCAACTTAGTAATTTGAAATTGAGGAATTTTCTAGCCTACGACATGCATATCAAACAATAAACAATAAATATGAAAAATAAAATTTTCCAACTATTATGGCTTTTGTCTTCAATATGTCTCCCGTCGTATCGCCATCACGTCCGCTCCTCCTACGCCATTTACGAGCCATCCGGAGATCCGAGCCGAGACTAAATTCTATTTTAATTTACATCCATCGATCCTATACTCCATGAGGGAGTGTACATGAAATCTTGATCGAAAGTAAACTAAAATAAAAAGAGTGGCAAAACAATGTCGTATCTAATTTACAAAAAATCAAATACTAGCCTCGTCAAACCCGAGGATTCAACAAAATATATATTTAGACACATACAATCACATACACACATATGGCCATAATAGTTGGATCTTATGCCTGCAACCAAAGAGTTAACCTACACATATCCTACTATTATCCGACACATATAATATATGAAAAGTGCATAAAAGTAACCGAATCCTAAACACACAAAACCGAAAACCGTGGCTCTGATACCACTTGAAGGGTTTTTGTCCCGGAACCGAAGCTCTTATTCCACATGAAGATGGAGAAACTTTGCTTCCCACTTCAACTCAGTCGCTTGTTCATGGCGATCCCATCGATGTCCCCGGATTAAAAAAATTTAATCCTAGACAAAAGGGATTACCCAAGCAACCGTGTCATTGTCGTGCTATTCGATTAGAGTTGTCACTTTAACAAACTTGTTGTTCAAGCGACCAACCTCTATTCTACGAATAGCCGCGGGATAGACGATGTACGAATTGCCGGCTTTTGTGTTTATGTTCGGGGTCCAAGTATATTTAGCCACAAAACAGAATATAAGATTCATATAATTGAAAAACAATTATAGACATAATACAAAAGAACACTAAACAAAATAAACAAGATTATACCTCGTGTTATACCTCTTGATCTTCTATTGCATGTCCTTCCTCTTTTTGGACGTCGTGTGGGCGACGATCTTCCAAAAGTCGAAGCCTCCAAGATCACCAATCTTCCTTTCCTTGTTCACTCCGAACAAAGGAAGATCATAAAACAAAACTCTTCTTTCTTTTTATAACCGGCCACCAAGTCAAGAGACTCGATGTTTCCACCGGCCAAGGAAAAGAACATGGAGTATGGGAATCAGCCAAAGGAGAATCAATAAGAGCATGGGCGCCAGCCAACACTTGGTGAAGAAAAAAAAATCAATCCTTCTCCTTGTAGCCGCCCAAAACCCTAACCCTAGCTCTCCTAATTGCCGGGCAAAGAAGTGGGGAAGAAGGATAGGTTGAGCACCGGACAAAATAAAGGGAAGAAGGATAGGTTGCCGGCAACACCTTAGGAAGAAGAAGAAAAGAGCTTCTCCTCTTGTTACCGCCTACTCCAACACCCAATACCCTAGCCGCCCACTCCTAATCCTAACCTAACTAGGATTTCTTTTCGCCCAAGGGAAGCAAACCCTAATCTACTAAACCATCTAGCCTTGCCGACCACCTTAATTCTCTATTTATAGAGTTGGCCTCAAGCCTTATTTTAATCTCCACCATTCGTTCTAGGGATTTAATCTCAACCGTCAGATCTAGAGAATTAATCTCAACCGTTTGATCTAGAGATTCAATCTCTACCATTGGTTATAGAGTTTTGTTTTCATCCATTGGATCTAAGTTTCATGAGGTTTTAATAGGCTACAATAGGGACCATGAGGAGGAGTTGGATCTTGGCCACCCAATGGATCAAGCCCACATAAAGTCCGATCCATTAATGATTATCCATTCCACTAGAGGATTATCATTGATCTACCTCACCAACTCCCATAAGTTAATATGGGCTCCATATATTAGATGTACATTTTCTCCTCGTGTTTAAGATCTCGAAAGTCCGTCAATTAATTAATTTACTGACCATTAATTAATCAACATCTAACTCCATGATTAGTACCACTCAACCTTTTTATCATGTCGGACCAAGTCCGCCTGCAGGGTTATAGGACACGGTTTCTTCCTATAATCAACGGCACACCATATAAATAATATCATTTCCCAACTTACCGAGCCTATCGATTTAATCTATAAATCTAGCCCATTGGTAAATCAAAGAAATGAATACTAAATAAATGTGCCCGTTATTATATCGGGATTAAGAGCATGTATAATATAATATCTGAGGTATGATTCGATTATGTAGTCAGCAATAAATCAAATCACCTCTAAGTCGGTCTTGCTCAATACACACAAAGTGTATTAGTGTGATTCTATGGTCAAGACAAACCAATACCAAATCAGACTACAACCATACCAATGGTTTGTCTAAAGTCATCTCGGTTATGAGCCTATACTTATACTTTACAAGGAGCTGATAACATGATCTCCCGTGTGACACCACACACCATTTTATCTACAATGTAATGTATTAGACAATATGCATAACCATAAAAATATGCAAAAAAATGATCATGTGATTCTTATTTCAAAAATAATGATATTCATACAAAAGATAGACTTTTCAGTATACATCCCAACCGCCCACATAAAGTCCGATCCATTAATGATAATCCAATCCACTAGTGGATTATCATTGATCTACCTCCCCAACCCCCATAAGTTAATATGGGCTCCATATATTATTTGTACATTTTTTCCACATGTTTAAGATCTTGAATGTCCGTCCATTAATTAATTTACTGACAATTAATTAATCAACATCTAACTCCATGAGTAGTACCACTCAACCTTATCATCATGCCGGACCAAGTCCACTTGCAGGGTTTACATGATGAACCTAATGAGCTCCTCAAGGGGACATCATCATCCTAATATATAGGACACAGTTTCCTCCTATAATCAACGACACACCATATAAATAATATCATTTTCCAACTTACCGATCCTATCGATTTAATCTATAAATCTCGCCCATTGGTAAATCAAAGAAATGAATACTAAGTATATGTGCCCGTTATTATATCGGGATTAAGATCATGTACAATATAATATTTGAGGTCCGATTCAATTATATAGTCAGCAATAAATCGAATCACCTCTAAGTCGGTCCTGCTCAATACACACAAAGTGTACTAGTGTGATTCTATGGTCAAGACAAACCAATACCAAATCACACTACAACTATACCAAGGGTTTGTCCAAAGCCATCTAGGTTGTGAGCCTTTACTTATACTCTATAAGGAGCTGATAACATGATCTACTGTGTGACACTACACACCATGTTATCTACAATGTAATGTATTAGACAATATGCATAATCACAAATATGCAAACAATGATCATATGATTCTTATTTCAAAATAAAGATGTTCATACAAAAGATAGACTTTTCAGTATACATCCCAACAAACACTTGACCAGTAGACTGATAACCTCAACCATGAGGTTTAACACCATGTATGATGCCCTCATAGTTACTAGACCACCCTTAACCTAGATGTAAGCCTTCTAGCCACCTCCATCAGCCTCACGCCTATCGGATCCCTCCAAGTCATCCATTACTTGTTCATCCATACGCTAGCCTTCATGTTCTTCCATCGGTTATTGTCATGCTAAGTTGGTCTATACCGCCAAGGCACATTTGGGCTTACACTGCCAAGACTAGCTCTTGGACTTTATGCCACCAACCATTGGACTTATGCTGCCAAGACTCCACCCTTGGACTTTACGCCGCCAATATCACCCCTTGGACTTCCCTTGCAAACCCATGTTGGACTTTCCATTTGCCTAGACTCAAGCTTGGACTTTCCCTTGCCAAGTGTCCCACTTGGACTTTCCATGCCAAGTACACAAGACTTGGACTTTCCCTTGCCAAGATCCATGCTTGGACTTCTCATGCCAAGTACTCAAGACTTGGACTTTCCCATGACAATCACATTGTCATATGTTTTTGTCGAACATCAAAACACCGCTCGAGTATGGTCAATCGTGACCTGGGTCTATTGCACCAACAGATGGTTCATATTCTTCTTGCTCCGGCATGGGGAATGGTCTCTCCTCCCCCTCAATTCTAGTGGTAGAGGCTTCTTCTACTTCCTCCTCTTCCTCGGATGTTGATGGCCTTTCAACCTCCGATTCTTTAAACTCTTGTGATGAAGATGATATACTTTCTTCTTCTTGTGCTTGAGAGGATAAACACTCATCTTCTTCCTTATCATGGACCGGTGTGGGCTCCACATGGAATTTGCCAACTTGCTCCTTAGCTCCTTGGCATCCATGTAATCACCTAAACTACACAAAATATCATTAGGAATTAACTTAACCAAAAATTTTATTACCTTTTTATTTTTCACGAATTCTTGGAGTTTTTCCTCGGTCCGCTTCTTCATCTTGAGGAATCCTTCCTTTGGCCCCCTTGGATATTCGAATCCTTCCATCAAGACGGACCAATCTTCGAAGTCCATCATCATTATGAATTCTTCAATCCTTATCTTCCATTGATTGAAGTCTTTTCGTCCATAGAACGCGTACGGGATTTGAGTGTTGACGTCCCATCCAAGTCCATCTTTTGGCAACTCCATCCTCTAGAACTTTTTCTCCCGGTTGTTAATCCATAGAAGAGCCCTGGGCTCTGATACCACTTGTTGGAACTTTGGTGAGCGCTAGAGGTGGGTGAATAGTGTGTTCATTTGTCGATCGAATTTGATCATGTGTGATCATCTACAACACTTGTTAGCGCAGCGGAATAAAAATAATACTAACACAAATACAAAGATGCAAGCACACACATAGGACAAGGGATATAACGTGGTTTGGAACCTTAGGATTTCTACTCCACGAATTGAGCTCTAGTGATGCACACACCACCACTAATCAATAAACTTCTTCTTGACAACACGTCGGAGGTGGAGAAACCTCATACAAACGATCTTACACAAATAAGAGAGAAATACAAGATAATACAAGTGAACTGTTGATGTAGTTAGCATCACTCCTTAGTTTTGATGTATGAACCGTAGTTAAAATTAGAAATTACTTGTGTTTTAATATCAGTGTTAAGTATGCAGACTTAACAGGAAGTCCTATTAGGTCGTGTTGATCGGATACTAGGCAGTTTACTTGATAGATCAAGAGGATCGGACACCAAGCATGAAGTCCAGAATGGTCATGTGGACCAGACATTTGGCATGAAGACCGGTTGGGTCAAGAGATCGGACAATCGGAGGTGGAGAAACCTCATACAAATGATCTTACACAAATAAGAGAGAAATACAAGCTAATACAAGTGAACTGTTGATGTAGTTAGCATCACTCCTTAGTTTTGATATATAAACCGTAGTTAAAATTAGGAATTACTTGTGTTCTAATATTAGTGTTAAGTATGCAAACTTAACAGGAAGTCCTAGTAGGTCGTGTTGATTGAAAACTAGGCAGTTTACTTGATAGATCAAGAGGATCGGACACCAGGCATGAAGTCCAGATTGGTCGTGTGGACCAGACATTTGGCATGAAGACCGATTGGGTCAGGAGACTGGACAATTGGTAAAAAGTCCAGCTGGGTCAGGCAGACCAAACAATTGGTGGAAGTTTTGGTGGGTCAGATCGGATGTCAAGAGTGGTAAGTCCAGTAGATAGCTGACAGGTAAGCCTCAAGTGAAGATGTGAGACCGAGTCCTCTGTAGCGGGACAAAGCTAGGCGTCGACCCGACGGAAAGTCTGCATGGGGCTTAGTAGTCGAGATCGAGCAATATTACTACTACTATCATATTTGATTTTATCTATTTATGCTAATCTCGTTTTACAGGGATCAGTCAACTGAATATACTCCAGTCGACAGAAGTTTAGTCAACTCTGTTTAGTTCAGTCGACTGGATACAAACTTGACAGGATTAGTTGGTGATCAGTTGATGATCTGGCACCGTAGTTGGAAAGTGTTTTTGCCGACTGGGGAATTTCAGTCGACTGAAGTGGCAAACTTCCCAATGCAGAGCCAGGTGATGTGGAGTCGACTGGGGCATTTTCAATCGACTGGAAGACCAGAAGTTCCATATCGATGGGCTAATGTGGAGTCAACTGGAGGTCATTTTAGTCGACTGGAAAAGGTTTATAAAATAAGTGCTCGACCAGATCCGAGTAGAACACTACTACTACGCCAAAGTGCTATCAAAATTTACTCTCGTTCACAAGAGCTCTACTTCCTCACGAAGGCGCATTTCCGACACTCCGTGCCTACTTCAAACTCCTCATAGTGTCGGTATAATTTAGGTTGTATTCTTTCTATTCATATTCTATTGTTGTACTTAATTTCAAGAGAAGGTAGAGTGTTACCTTTCTCTCATTTTTGTAAAAAGTGAATCCCTCCAAAGTCGAGAGTTCTCGAATCAGAGAGTACTATAGTGATTACCCATTGAGGTAGCTCTAGATTGAGCTACTGGCCTTGGAGTAGTAACCCAGTTAGGGTTGTGAACCAAGTAAACTGATTGTGTCTAAATTTCATTTGATTTCCTCTGCGTACTCATATTTGAAAATATAAAATAATCTTTAAAATTAAAGAAAATTATAAACTCCGAGATTCACCCCCTCTCTCGGAATATTACGATCCTACATAAACTACATAAATATAAGTAAAGAAAACTTTACAAATGTGAACTTGAATGCTTGCTTGTTGATTGCTTTGGACTGTACTTGAAGACCCTGATTTGCACCAACAAATCACCTCAAATCGCCCAAGAAATCTCTGCCAAAAACCTTCCCTTCGAGCTCGCTTTAAAGCTGCAACTCGGGCTGATTTCTGCCTGGTAGTCGACTGCTCATACCCATCAGTCAACTACTTCGGTAGCCATTGTCTCACAACGACTTAATCCACATCAAAAAGGTTCCAATGGATACCTAGCAGTCGACTGATTAGACCTATCAGTCGACTGCTCAAGGCCTTCTATCAACTGCTCTTACTCAGCAGTTGACTCAGAAACATTCTGTGTCAGTGTCCTCGACCATCAGTCGACTGCCCTCCATGGCAGTCGACTGACCAAGGCCAATCGACTAGTAAACCCTAGCAGTCGACTTATGGACAATAGAATAACAGTCGAACACTAGTTGACTTCCATTAGTCTACTAGTCATAATCCCAATCGATTACCCAGAGTTGACTCGGCTGCCATGTGTTAAAACACTTAACCAGTCGACTGGTCCATAACTCCAATCGACTGCTAAACCTCAACCATGAGGTTTACCCCAAGTATGATGTCCTCATACTTGCTAAACCGCCCTTAGCCTAGACCTAAGCCTTCTAGCCACTTCCATCAGCCTCACCCCTATTGGATCCCTCCAAGTCATCCATGATTTGTTCATCCATACTCTAGCCTTTAGGTTCTTCCATCGGCTATTGTCATGGTAAGATGGTCTACACCACCAAGGCACATTGGGCTTACACTGCCAAGACACATGCTTGGACTTTACGCTGCCAACTTTTTGACTTATGCTATCAAGACTCCACCCTTAGACTTTACCACGCCAATATCAACCATTGGACTTCCCTTGCCAACCCATGTTATGTTGGGTTTCTAGCACCGCGGCAAGTGTGTGTTCGAACATGTTTCGTAAACATGTGCACAACAGAAGAAATAAAAATAATAAATCTAATTTATTACAACACACACACCACACGCATGCATATTACAACATGTGTAGACATAATCGTAGTTTCAAATTTTGCAATAAAAGGAAATTTATTCTACGTATACCTGACGTATCACGTGTAGCGGGAAACACATCAACCAGAGCGATCCTCGCTAGAATCACCTCTATCCGTATCCACGTCGAGTATCTTCGGGATGACTTTACAAAGTCACGAGCCTCGTCTTTGTACGGGTCACTAGCCTTGTGTTGAAGACGATGTGATCAAGAGAAGATCACAATCCGAATCAAAATTCGGATTCAAAATGAGTCCTCAAAAACTCGCTTCTCCGGAGAGGTATTCGCCAACCGTTTGACAAATCCTTCTTCCTCCACCTATGAGGATTATCGGAGATCGAATCCCCAGAAAAGTAGCCACTGTCGGAGCTCCAAACATCGTCCAAATGATGCTCGGACACGAAATAAACAAGCTGTCCAAAAAATTGGACAGCTTTGGTGGAGGATTAGCACCGGCCAAATAAGGAAGCTATATGCTCACCTTGTCGCCGGAGCCAAAGAAGATCACTAGAGGATCGCCGGCTGAAGCTTGGACGCCGGCAAGAAACTTGGATGGTGGCACAAGGGTGGGCGGTGGCTAGGGTTTGGGTGCCGACCACAAGAGGAGAAGCAGAGGGGGTGGCAACTTAGGATTAGGATTTCACAAAACCCTTAAGCCCTATTTTATAGAGAACAAATTCTCCTAATGGTTATCGGTTCATAACCAAAACCCCTTAACCCGCTCCATTAATTTAAGTTAAAATAAACCAAACTGATTTGGTCTATTTTATGTTAAAATGAACCGAACCAACTTTGGTTCATTCGTTTAAAACAAACCAGACCCCTTTGGTTTATTCTCCACCATTGGATTAGAACCAAACCAATTTGGTTCATCCATCATGTCTTCATAAGACACGGCCCATCCACGCTTCCATTGCACCTGAAACGATTTCATGCTCGCTCCTTGTTTGGTCCAACCAAACCTAGTTTCTCTCGGTCTGAGAATCTCATTCTTAAACTCGTTTTAAATCCTTCAGATTACGCTCGTTGTACATTTACTTGAAGCGCCGCAAGTATGAATGCTTTGACAAGTTTAAAGAATCCAAGGCTGATGTGGAGAAACGTCAAGGTAAAAGTATCAAGACACTATGATCTGATCGTGGTGGTGAGTAACTCTTGGGAGAGTTTAGGAATTACTTATCAGAGGTTGGGATTCAATCCCAATTATTTGCACCTGGCACACCCCAGCAAAATTGTGAAGCAGAGCGAAGGAATAGGACTCTTATGGAGATGGTTAGATCGATGATAAGTTATTCTGAGTTGCCAGATTCGTTCTGAGGATATGATCTAGATATGACAGTGTATATTCTGATCTTGGTACCATCTAAATCAGTGCCTTCTACTCCCACAGAATTTTGGACTGGGCGAAAGCCTAATCTAACACATATTCGGATTTGGGGGAGTCCAGCACATGTGCTGAAGGCAGATGCTGGTAAGTAGGAACCTCGTACAGAAGTGTGCATGTTCGTTGGCTATCCTAGAGGAACGGAATGTGGTTTGTTTTATAGTCCTAGAGATCGGAGGGTGATCGTTAGGACGAACGTTAGATTTCTAGAGGAAGACTATGTGATGAACCACAAACCCATGAGTAAGATTGTTCTGGAGGAATTGAATGGGGAAGTCACTACTTCAGTACCACCGGTACAAGAGGATATACCACAAGTCAGTGCACCGCGTGTCACAAAGGATACACAGGTGATACCTCATGGTAGTGGGAGGGTTGTTAGACAGCCTTATAGATTCATGTTCTTGTGAGAATCTTCTGATTTGGTCCCTGGCGAGCATGAACCTGATCCCTGGACATATGACGAGGTGATCCAAGATAAAGATGCGGTATCTTGGCAAAGTGCAATGAATGCTGAGAATGAATAAATGGATTCAAATCAGGTATGAGAGCTAGTAGAACCACCCAATGGTGTAAAAACCATTGGATGCAAGTGGATCAACAAAAGAAATAGAGGAATAGACGGGAAGGTTGAGACCTTCAAAGCGAGGCTTGTTGCAAAGGGGTATACTCAGAAAGAGGGTATCAATTATGAGGAAACCTTTTTGCCGGTAGCCATGTTTAAGTCTATCTAGATTCTCTTATGTATTGCTGCTCATATAGATTATGAGGTGTGGCAGATGGATGTCAAGATAGCTTTCCTTAATGGAAGTCTTAAGGAAAACATCTATATGAAGCAACTAGAGGGATTCATTGCAAAGGGCAAAGAGCATCTTGTGTGCAAGCTTAATCGATCCATTTATGGGTTGAAGCAAGCTTCGAGATCTTGGAACATCCGCTTTGATGAGGTAATCCAGTCTTATGGATTTATTCAAAGTCCGAATGAGTCTTTTGTATACAAGAGATGTGACGGAAACGTAGTGGTATTTCTTGTACTATACGTAGATGACATTTTGTTAATTGGCAACAATGTCAAGATGTTACTGGATGTAAGGGTATGGTTGTCCAAACATTTTGATATGAAGGACTTGGGAGAAGTGGGACACATCCTTGGGATCAAGGTTATAAGGGATCGCAGGAAAAGGATGTTGTGCTTATCTCAAGCTTCATACATAGACACCATTATAGATCATTTTAGCATGTAAAACTCCAAGAAAGGTTTTCTACCTTTCAGGCATGGAGTTCCTTTATCTAAGGAGATGTGTTATAGAACATCTAAGGAGATAGAGGAGATGAAGGCAGTTCCTTATGCTTCGACAGTATGAAGCCTCATGTATGCGATACTAAGTACTATACCACGTATCTACTTTGTCATGGGCATGGTTAGCAGATACCAGAGTAATCCAGGACAGGGACATTGGACTGCGGTAAAGCATATATTGAAGTACGTGAGAAAGACTAGGGATTATATGCTAGTTTACCAGGAAGACCAATTACTCCTTGTGGGTTACACAGATTCTGACTTCCAATCAGATAGGGATAACAGTAAGTCTATCTCAGGTTTTGTGTTTACATTGGGAGGTGGAACCATTGTATGGAGGAGTGTCAAGCAAAAATGCATGGCGGACTCTACCATAGAAGCTAAGTATGTGGCAGCCTCTGAGGTGGCCAAAGAAGCTATGTGACTCAGGAACTTCTTGATGGACTTGGATGTGATTCCTGGTTTGCAAAGAACTATCACAATTTATTGTGATAATAGTGGTGTAGTTTCAAACTCGAATGAACCACGAGCCCATAAGGCAAGTAAACTCATAGAGCGCAAGTACCACCTGATACGAGAAATCATAAAGAGAGGAGAAGTTGCTGTGGCCAAGATTACATCAGAGTATAACTTGGCAGATCCTTTCACTATGGCCGTTCCAGCGAGAGCTTTTGATAGGCATGTGGAGGGAATGGGAATCAGATGTATGGCAGTTTGAGGATAGCATAGTCTTTTAGTATAAGTGGGAGATTGTTGGGATGTATACTGAAAAGTCTATCTTTTGTATGAACATCTTTATTTTGAAATAAGAATCACATGATCATTATTTGCATATTTATGGTTATGCATATTTGTCTGATACATTACATTGTAGATAACATGGTGTGTAGTGTCACACAGGAGATCATGTTATCGGTTCATTGTAAAGTATAAGTAAAGGCTCACAACCGAGATGGTTATGGACAAACCATTGGAATGGTTGTAGTATGATTTGGTATTGGTTTGTCTTGACTATAGAATTACACTAGTACACTTTGTGTGTATTGAGCAGGACCAATATAGAGGTGATTCGATTTATTGCTGACTACAAAATCGAATCGGACCTCAGATATTATGTTGTACATGCTCTTAATCCCGATATAATAACGGACACATATACTTAGTATTCATTTCTTTGATTTACCAATGGGCGAGATTTATAGAGTAAATAGATAGGCTCGGTAAGTTGGGAAATGATATTATTTATATAGTGTGTCGTTGATAATAGGAGGAAACCGTGTCCTATATATTAGGATGATGATGTCCCCTTAAGGAGCTCATAAGGTTCATCATGCAAACCCTACAGGTGGACTTGGTCCGGCATGATGATAAGGTTGAGTGGTACTACTCATGGAGTAAGATGTTGATTAATTAATGGTCAGTAAATTAATTAATCGACGGACATTCGAGATCTTAAACACGGGGAGAAAAAAGTACAAATAATATATGGAGCCCATATTAACTTATGGGGGTTGGTGAGGTAGATCAATGATAATCTTCTTGTGGAATGCATTATCATTAATGGATCTGACTTTATGTGGACTTGATCCATTGGGTGGCCAACATCCAACTCCTCCTCATGGTTCCTATTGTAGCCTATTAAAACCTCATGAAGCCTAGATCCGATGATGGAAAATGAAAGTTTAGATTCGACAGTGGAGATTAAATCTCTAGATCCGACGATTGAGATTAAATCTCCAGATCATGTTGGGTTGATCCGTGAGGGGAAACTTCGCTTCCCACTTTAACTCGGTCGCTTGTTCATGGCGATCCCATCAATGTCTCCGGATTAAAAATTTAATCTTAGACAAAAGGGAACACCCTAGCAACCTTGTCATCGTCGTGCTATTCGTTTAGAGTAGTCACTTGAACAAACTTGTTGTTCAAGCGACCAAGCTCTATTCTACGAATAGCCACGAAATAGACGATGTACGGATCGTCGGTTTTTGTGTTTATGTTCGGGATCCAAGTATTATTTAGCCACAAACAGAATATATCATGTTCGTAATTGAAAAATAAATATAAACATGTAACAAATAAAAATAGAGAATAGATATACCTCTCGATCTTCTATTGTATGACCTTCCTCCTTTCGGACATTGTGTGGGCGACGATCTACCAAAAGTTGAAGCTCCTAGATCACCAATCTTCCTTCCTTGCTCGTTCCGAGCAAGAGGAAAAATAGAAACAAGCCTCTTCTCCTTCTTTCAACCAACCACCAAACTCCAAGGTTGGAGCTTAATGTCGGCCAAGGAGGAAGAGGAGAATAGGTGAATGCCAACCAAAGCTTCAAAAGAGAACCCTAAGCATAGGTTTTACCGGCCAAAGAGAGGGAGAGGGGCTTCTTTGGACGCCGACCAAGGGCTGGAAAGGGAAGCTAGGTCGCCGGCCACCTTGAGGAAAGAAGAAGAAAGGAAAGACCTTCCTTATTTGGTGCCGCCAACCCCTAAACCCTAGCCTCCAAGCCTTGCTGCCCAAAAACCGTAATACTATCTCTAGTTGGATTCAAGTTGCCGCCCACCCCTTGCCCTCCTTTTATAGAGTTAGGGATAAGGATTGTTTTAATCTCCACAATTGGTTCTAGGGATTTAATCTCAACCGTCGGATCTAGAGATTTAATCTCAACCATCGGATCTAGAGATTTAATCTCTACCTTTGGATCTAGAGTTTTGTTTCTATCCATTGGATCTAAGCATCATGAGGTTTTAATAGGCTACAATAGGGACCATGAGGAGGAGTTGGATCTTGCCCAACCAATGGATCAAGCCCACATAAAGTCCGATCCATTAATGATAATCCAATCCACTAAAGGATTATCATTGATCTACCTCACCAACCCCCATAAGTGAATATGGGCTCGATATATTATATGTACATTTTCTCCCCGTGTTTAAGATCTCGATTGTCCGTCGATTAATTAATTTACTGACCATTAATTAATCAACATCTAACTCCATGAGTAGTATCACTCAACCTTTTCATCATGTCAGACCAAGTCCACCTGCAGGGTTTACATGATGAACCTTATGAGCTCCTCAAGGGGATATCATCATCCTAATATATAGGACATGGTTTCCTCCTATAATCAACGTCACACCATATAAATAATATCATCTTCTAACTTACCGAGCCTATCGATTTAATCTATAAATCTCGCCCATTGGTAAATCAAAGAGATGAATACTAAGTATATGTTCCCGTTATTATATCTGGATTAAGAGTATGTACAATTTAATATTTGAGGTCTGATTCGATTATGTAGTCAGCAATAAATCGAATCACCTCTAAGTCGGTCCTGCTCAATACACACAAAGAGCACTAGTGTGATTCTATGGTCAAGAAAAACCAATCCTAAATCACACTACAACCATTCCAATGGTTTGTCCAAAGTCATCTCGGTTGTGAGCCTTTACTTATACTTTACAAAGAACTGATAACATGATCTCCCATGTAACACCACACACCATGTTATCTACAATGTAATGTATTAGACAATATGCATAGCCATAAAAATATGAAAACAATGATCATATGATTTTTAATTCAAAATAAAGATGTTCATACAAAAGATAGACTTTTCAGTATACATCCCAACAATCTTCCACTTATACTAAAAAACTATGTTGTCCTCAAACTATCATACATCTGATCCCCATTCCCTCCACATGCCTATCAAAAGCTCTCGCCAGAAGGGCCTTAGTGAAAGGATCTGCCAGGTTATCCTCCGATGCAATCTTGGCCACAACAACTTCTCCTCTCTTTACGATTTCTCGTATCAGGTGATACTTGAACTCTATGTGCTTACTTGCCTTATGGGCTCGTGGTTTCTTCGAGTTTTCAACTGCACCACTATTATCACAATAAATTGTGATAGTTATGGGCAAATCAGGAATCACATCTAAGTCCATCAGGAAGTTTCTGAGCCACACAACTTCTTTGGCCGCCTCAGAGGCTGCCACATACTCAGCTTCCATGGTAGAGTCCGCCACGCATTTCTGCTTGACACTCCTCCATACAATGGCTCCACCTCCCAAAGTAAACACAAAACCTGAGGTAGACCTACTGTTATCCCTATATGATTGGAAGTCGGAATCCGTGTAACCCACAGGGAGTAATTGGTCTACCTGATAAACTAGCATATACTCCCTAGTCCTTCTCACGTACTTCAATATATGCTTTACCGCAGTCCAATGTCCAAGTCCTGGATTACTCTGATGTCTGCTGATCATGCCCACGACATAGTAGATATTTGGTCTCGTACATGGCATCACATACATGAGGCTTCCTACCGCCGAAGCATAAGGAACCGCCTTCATCTCCTTTATCTCCTCAGTTGTTCTAGGACACATCTCCTTAGATAAAGGAACTCCATGCCTGAAAGGTAGAAAACCCTTCTTGGAGTTCTGCATGCTAACACGATCCATAATCGTGTCTATGTATGAAGCTTGGGATAAGCACAACATCCTTTTCCTGCTATCCCTCATAACCTTGATCCGAAGGATGTGTCCCACCTCTCCCAAGTTCTTCATATCAAATTGTTTGGACAACCATACCCTTACGTCCAATAACACCTTGACATTGTTGCCAATCAACAAAATGTCATCTACGTATAGTACAAGAAATACCACTACGTTTTCGTCACATCTCTTGTATACACAAGACTCATCCGAACTTTGAATATATCCATAAGACTGGATTACCTCATCAAAGAGGATTTTCCAAGACCTCGAAGCTTGCTTCAATCCATAAATGGACCAATTAAGCTTACATAAAAGATGCTCTTTGCCCTTCGCAATGAATCCCTCTGGTAGGTTCATATAGATGTCTTCCTCAAGACATCCATTCAGGAAAACTGTCTTGACATCCATCTGCCACACCTCATAATCCATATGAGCTGCTATGCATAAGAGAATCCGGATAGACTTAAGCATGACTACCAGTGAAAAGGTCTCCTAACAATCGATACCCTCTTTTTGAGTATACCCTTTCGCAACAAGCCTCGCTTTGAAGGTCTCAACCTTCCCATCTATTCCTCTCTTTCTTTTGTAGATCCACTTACATCAAATGTTTTTTACACCATCGAGTGGTTCTACTAGCTACCAGACCTGATTTGAATCTATAGATTCAATCTCAGTATTCATTGCATTTTGCTAAGATGCTGCATCTTTATCTTGGATTGCCTCGTCATATGTCCAGGGATCAGGTTCATATTCGCCAGGGACCAAATCAGAAGATTCTCCCAAGAACATGAATCTATCAGGTTGTCTCACAACCCTCCCACTACGATGAGGTATCAAGTATGTATCCTCTGTGACACACGGTGCAGTGACTTATGGTATATCCTCTTGTACCAGTGGTACTGAAGAAGTGGCGTCCCCTTTTAATTCTTCCAGAACAATTTTACTCTTGGGCTTGTGGCTCATCACATAATCTTCCTCTAGAAATTTGGCGTTCGTGCTAATGATCACCCTCTGATCTCTAAGACTATAAAACAAACCACCCTTCATTCCTCTAGGATAGCCAACGAATATGCGTACTTCTGTACGAGGTTCCAACTTACTAGCATCTGTCTTCAGTACATGTGCTGGACTCCCCAAATTCCGAATATGTCTTAGACTAGGCTTTTGCCCAGTCCATAATTCTGTGGGAGTAGAAGGCACTGATTTAGATTGAACCAAGTTCAGAATGTACACCGCCGTTTCTAGAGCATATCCCCAGAACGAATCTAGCAACTCAGAATAACTCATCATCGATCTAACCATCTCCATAAGAGTCCTATTCCTTCGCTCTGCTACACCATTCTGCTGGGGTGTGTCAGGTGCAGATAATTGGGACTGAATCTCAGCCTATGATAAGTAGTTCCTAAACTCTCCTAAGAGGTACTCACCACCACAATCAGATCGTAGTGTCATGATACTTTTACCTTGACGTTTCTCCACATCAGCCTTGAATTCTTTGAACTTGTCAAAGCATTCAGACTTGCGGCGCATCAGGTAAATGTATCCATATCTTGAGTAATCGGCTATAAAAGAGACGAAATACTCAAAACCACCTCTAGCATGGATAGACATAGGACCACACAAATCAGAATGAACCAATTCTAACACATCTTTGGCTCTATACCCCTTGGCCTTAAAAGCCCTCTTGGTCATTTTACCCTCCAAGCAAGATTCACAGGTTGGGAAATCCTCCACCACTAATGAACCCAGAGGTCCATCAACTATCAACCTTTGAATTCTGCTTAGGTTAATATGACCAAGCCTAAGATGCCAAAGATATGTTTGGTTCATCTTCGAAGGTTCTTTTCTCTTTTTGGAATTAGAAGATGAGTTATTAACTTCAATTTGCATCGTAGGAGGTTTTGGTTTAAGTGTGTATAGATTTCCTATCAATGCCCCTGAACAGATAATGTCCCTATTCCTTTTTATAACAACTCTGTCATTAAAAGAAATAAAATATCCATCCATAAACAATTTAGAAACCAAAATTAAATTCTTTCTAAATAAAGGTACATAAAGCCAATTCTTAAGAACCAAAAGATTATTTTTCTCAAAAGGTAAATGAACGTCTCCCACTACAACAGCCACCACCATCGTGGCATAGCCCAAGTAGACGGTAATCTCCCCCTCAGTCAGTTGTCTAGTTTCCTGGAACGCCTGTAAAGTATTGCAGACATGATCAGTGGCTCTCGTATCTTCACACCAAGTGCCGATAGATAACACCGCTAAACATGTTTCAATGACTAGACCAAAAGATATACATTTGTTCTGCTTGCGGTTGGGGCAGTCCTTCTTCCAGTGTCCAGTCTGCTTACAAGTGAAGCACTTGCCTTTCAGCTTCTTCACTCTTCCCTGAGTTCCTCCCACCGCCTTTGCCCCCGTTTGTTTCTTCTTCTTCTTGCCTTTCGGCTTAGAAGTAGAAACCTTTTAGGTCACCATGGCATGTGCCTGAGCACTCTGATGAAATAACCCCTCTGCTGCATGGAGTTCTGTCAGAAGTTCCGCCAATGAATATAACCTTTTGTTCATGTTGTAGTTCAGACGAAACTGCACAAAACTCCTAGGTAGAGACTGGAGTATGATATCGACCTGGGTTTCCCCATCGATCTCATCTCCAAGGACCTCCAGCTCATTCAAATGAGCTATCATCTTGAGAACATTATCCCTTACGGGTGTTCCCTCGATCATGGTGGTCTTCATCAAGTTTCTCATGGCTTCTTGCCTCGCAGCCCGATTCTGGTGTCCGAAAAGCTCTTTGAGATTGAGCATCATGTCATAAGCTGTGGGCATGGCTTGATGCTGATGTTGTAGTACATTTGACATAGATGCCAAAATATAACACCGCGTCATCTAATCGACCTTTATCCACTTCTTATAACTCTCTTTCTCCTTTTCCCCAGAATCATCTGCAGGCTTAGGAGGGCACTCTTTGAGGAGTACATATTTGTATTCCTCAGCAGTCAAGACAATGTCTAGATTCCTCTTCCAATCAACATAGTTGGGTCCAGTAAGTTTATTCTCTTTCAATATCACAGCAAGCGGGTTGAAAGTCATTTTGGAAGAAAACCTAAGAATCACATAGATCAAAACATTAGATTTCAAAAAATTATTGATTCCTCAAACAATAAAATTTTAAAATCAACCAACACCCTAAAACACCGAGAATATCGTATGCCACGATAGTGTGGACATATACGAATTCTACATTTGTAAGAGGAGGTTTTACCCATTAATTTTACTATCTTATCAACCTATCTTTTTGACAAGTAAAATTAATAGTTGGTTCCTCTTTGGCCCTACAAATAAAAGCAGTGACTCCGATGGGGAGGATACTTATATTTGTATCTAAGTGTTCACCATTACTCGGTACCAAGGTAGTTATCTCGGGTTATGTGCCTTCCGATGGGGAAGTACACACGCTCCATAATAATTCCCTATAACAATATTCAACCTTGTGATCCGCAAACAAACTCATCCGATGGGGAGGAAGACACTCAGAGCCGATGCGCAAATTTGTTTGCATCACTTGTCAAATTGTAATGGAGGTCATGAGAATTTATAAAAATATCCCTCTCCCACTTAGAAATTTGAAATTGAGGAATTTTCTAGCCTACGACATGCATATCAAATAAAAAGCAATAAATATGAAAAATAAATTATTTTGCAACTATTATGGCTTTTGTCTTTAATATGTCTCCCGTCGCATCGCCTTATCGTGCGCTCCTCCTACGCCATGTACGAGCCATCCGGAGATCCGAGCCGAGACTAAAATCTATTTTAATTTACATCCATCGATCCTATACTCCACGAGGGAGTGTACATGAAATCTAGATCGAAAGTAAACTAAAATAAAAAGAGTGGCTAAACAATGCCGTATCTAATTTACAAAAAAATTTAAATACTAGCCTCGTCAACCCCGAGGATTCAACAAAATATACACATACAATCACATACACACATATGGCCATAATAGTCGGATCTTATGCCTGCAAGCAAAGAGTTAACCTATGGATATCCTACTCTTATCCGACACATATAATATATGAAAAATGCATAAGAGTAACCGAATCCTAAACACACAAAATCGGAAACCTTGGCTCTGATACCAATTGTTGGGTTGATCCGTGAGGGCAAACTTCGCTTCGCACTTCAACTCCGTCGCTTGTAAATGGCGATCCCATCGATGTCTCCAGATTAAAAATTTAATCCTAGACAAAAAGGAATACCCAAGAAACCTTGTCATCATCGTGCTATTTGTTTAGAGTAGTCACTTGAACAAACTTGTTGTTCAAGCGACCAACCTCTAGCCCGTGGAATAGACGATGTACGGATCATCGATTTTGTGTTTATGTTCGGGATCCAACTATTATTTAGCAACAAACAGAATATATCATGCTCATAATTGATAAACAAATAAAAATAGAGAATCGATATACCTCTCGATCTTCTATTGTATGACCTTCCTCCTTTCGGACGTCGTGTGGGCGACGATCTACCAAAATTTGAAGCTCCTAGATCGCCAATCTTCCTTCCTTGCTCGTTCTGAGCAAGAGGAAAAATAGAAACAACCCTCTTCTCCTTCTTTCAACCAACCTCCAAACTCCAAGGTTGGAGCTTGCCGCCGGCCAAGGAGGAAGAGGAGAATAGGTGAATGCCAACCAAAGCTCCAAGGGAGAACCCTAAGCCTAGGTTTTACCGGCCAAGGAGAAGGAGAGGGGCTACTTTGGATGCCGACCAAGGGCTGGAAAGGGAAGCTAGGTCGCTGGCCACCTTGAGGGAAGAAGAAGAAAGGAAAGACCTTCCTTATTTGGTGCCGCCAACCCCTAAACCCTAGCCTCCAAGCCTTGCTGCCCAAAAACCGTAATCCTATCTCTAGTTGAATTCAAGTTGCCGCCCACCCCTTCCCCTCCTTTTATAGAGTTAGGGATAAGCCTTGTTTTAATCTCCACCATTGGTTCTAGGAATTTAATCTCAAACGTCGGATCTAGAGATTTAATCTCAACTATCGGATCTAGAGATTTAATCTCTATCTTTGGATAAAGAGTTTTGTTTCTATCCATTGGATCTAAGCTTCATGAGGTTTTAATAGGCTACAATAGGGACCATGAGGAGGAGTTGGATCTTGGCCACCCAATGGATCAAGCCCACATAAAGTTCGATCAATTAATGATAATCCAATCCACTAAAGGATTATCATTGATCAACCTCACCAACCCCCATAAGTGAATATGGGCTCCATATATTATATGTACATTTTCTCCCCGTGTTTAAGATCTCAAATTTCCGTCGATTAATTTATTTACTGACCACTAATTAATCAACATCTAACTCCATGAGTAGTACCACTCAACCTTTTCATCATGCCGGACCAAGTCCATCTGCAGGGTTTACATGATGAACCTTATGGGCTCCTCAAGGGGACATCATCATCCTAATATATAGGACATGGTTTCCTCCTATAATCAACGACACACCATATAAATAATATCATCTCCCAACTTACCGAGCCTATCGATTTAATCTATAAATCTCGCCCATTGGTAAATCAAAGAGATGAATACTAAGTATATGTGCCCGTTATTATATCGGGATTAAGAGTATGTACAATATAATATCTAAGGTCTGATTCGATTATGTAGTCAGTAATAAATCGAATCACCTCTAAGTCGGTCCAGCTCAATACACACAAAGTGCACTATTGTGATTCTATGGTCAAGATAAACCAATCCCAAATCACACTACAACCATTCCAATGGTTTGTCCAAAGCCACCTCGGTTGTGAGCCTTTACTTATACTTTACAAGGAACTGATAACATGATATCCCGTGTGACACAACAAACCATGTTATGTACAATGTAATGTATTAGACAATATGCATAGCCATAAAAATATTCAAACAATGATCATGTGATTCTTAATTCAAAATAAAGATGTTTATACAAAAGATAGACTTTTCAGTATACATCCCAACAGATCCGACGGTTGAGATTAAATCGCTAGAATTGACGGTGGAGATTAAAAGGAGGCTTGAGCCCAACTCTATAAATAAGGCTCCTAGGGTGGGCAGCAAGCATAAGGGATTGGAGATTAGGGTTTAGGCGACTAGGGCTTGGAGGCTTGGGTGGCTACTCTTTTAGAAAGTTTTTCCTTTCTCTTCTTCTTCTTGGCCGGAACCCAACTTGCTTCTTCCTCTCCTTGGCCGGCGTCCAACCTCCTATTCCTCTTCTTCTCCTTGGCCGGTGGAAACAAGGGTAAGGGTGGTTCCTTGGAGCTCTTGGTCGGCACCCACCTTCCCCTCTCTTTGGGTCGGTGGCAAGCTTCATGTTTAGAGCTTGTTGGTTGGTCATAGATAGAGGAGAGTTTTGATTATATACTTCCTCTTGTTCGGAGCGAGCAAGGAAAGGAAGATCGTGATTTAGGAGGCTTCGACTTTTGGAAAATCGTCACCCACACGACGTCCAAAAGGAGGAAGGACATACAATAGAAGATCGAGAGGTATAATGCTTGTTTATATTCTTTTGTATTATGTCTATAATTGTTTTTCAATTATAAGCTTGTTGTATGTTTTGTTATTTGGCTAATTTACTTGGACCCCGAATACAAACACAAAAACCGGCGATCCGTACATCGTCTATTCCGTGACTATTCGAATAATAGAAGTTGGTCGCTTGAACAATAAGTTTGTTCAAGTGACTACTCTAATCGAATAGCACGACAATGAAATGGTAGCTTGGGTAATCCCTCCTTGTCAAGGATAAATTTTTTTTATCCGGGGACATAGAATGGATCGCTATGAACAAGCGACCGAGTTGAAGTTGGAAGTGAAATTTCCTACCTTCAGTCCCTAAGCCAATAGGAACTCTAAACTATCAAAAATAAGGTTCAAAGTTCAAACATGAACTCTTCCACCCTTAAATTTTATACATCGACCTAAGACCGCTCCTAATCCATATCTAATGGATTTTCACCCTTTATAATGCTTCCCAAAGCATATCCTAGGGTTAGGAGTGGTTAGGGACCTTTACCATAGCTAAAAATGGGCTAACAAACCTTGTTTTCCCGAATTCATCCTTGGCAGTCGACTCTATCAGATACCAGTCGACTGCCATCTACATCAGTCCACTGCCACCAAGGGCAGTCGACTGATAACTGAAATTTCAGAATTTCAATTATCTTAAATGAATTTTAGAAATTCATAAATAATTATACATAATTCAAAAATTCATGAAAATTCATACGTATAATACTTATTACACATACAATGGGTGAAAAATGATAGAAAAATATTTTACCCATAAAATATCGAAATTAATACAAAATCAAAAAGTGAATAAAAACTTCAAAGTTTTAGCTCACTTTGTATCAATCTCATCAATGGTGATTGCTATCAAAAGATAGACTTCACCATTGTTTTTCAAAAAGATTTTAAAATGTTTTTAAAACCTTATTTTGCATCATATTCCTTGGGCTCAATGTACATGACTTGTACACAAGCTTTCCCAATGATCCACATGTTGGTTAAAGTTGAGTTTTAGTTTATCTAGATGCAAAAACTATACACCTTGAACTTAACTCATATCCTATCATCTCACATGTATCTAGTGTGTGTAAATACACATACATGTCAATTTAGATGTGAGATGTGGGTTTTGGTTAGCCTAATCTAAGATCTCATGCATTTTCTAAGGCAACCCTACTTGATTCCCTTATAAATGGGACTCTAAGTCATGCCAAAGTCCTTAAATCAATTTTAATAAAATTAAATGCATGAGATGATCATGGCATAAATAATAGCATAATAAAGCATGGCCAATGATCATGATGTCATGACATATGATATAATTTAAAAACACATGACATTTAACCTAACCGTAAACATGATCATGACATTTTAAATGATTAAGAATAAGCTTGATGTCATGACATGTTATATGGCAAATCAAGCATGACATATAAAATGTATAGGTATAATAATACCTAAATTTTAATATTAATTTCCATTTGATATGATTAAATATATTTTGCCATATTTTCACTTTTCTCCCTAGTGTGCCACAAACCCATAATGACACACTATGACCTCTAATCCTAAATTGTGCCAATTTAATTGATTTTTCATAATTCCAAAAATGTATTGGCACATCCTAAATTCTTTTAGAATCATAAGATCAAATATATTCCCAAGGTATCCATAACCTTGAAAAAATCCTAAAGTGTCACCTTTAAAATGGTTGAGTTGACTACCCATCAATCAAGGTTGGCACACCCTAAACCCATCTAGCGTGAATCAATCATGCTCTTAGGAACCCAAAACCTATTTGGGATCCTAGGGTTTACTAGGTATTCCTTAGGGATAACCTCCCTAGATACCATCCTAATGACCCTTCTAGGCTTGTTAACCTTGATCATTGTGGTCTTGCCTAGGTTAACTCTAGGGGTGACTCCCCTTGCAACCTTCTTAGTGACTTCCCTAGGTTTCCTTGAAACCCTAGCCACTAGGCACACACCTTGGTTACTCTTAGGGATGACTTCCCTAGTAACCTTGGTCTTCCTAGACCTAATTTGTGTTCCATAATCAAAAGAAACACTATGATAAGCAACCTTAGGCTTAGGTTTGTGACCCAAACCCTTCTTGCCCTTGGTTGACTTTTCTCTCTTTGGTCCTAGGTGTTGACTTTGACTTTTGGACCTAGACTTTTGATCATTTGACCCTTTAAATTGATTTTGTATATTCCTAAGGGTCTTCTCAAGTTTTTTCAAGCCTTGACCTCAAGGCTTGGTTTTCAATCTCTAATTATCCAATTTTAGAATTTTGATTTGGTCTTTGGGCATTGTCCTTTCTAGGCATATGCCTAGTCCATTTGGGATTAAGACTTAGGTGCTCTTACACCTTTCTAATTGTTGTTGGTGCAGTAGGCACCTAAGTTGAACCTGAGTTTTGATTATAGCAAACGATACAAAGTTAAGCTCATGTCGTTATCTCACGAGCTGAATCTAGTGTGCAGAAAATTGCTATAGCTAGAGCTGAAGGCTAGCGACACCCGGAGGAAGCCGTGGTGGTCGGGCGACACTCGGGTGACTTCGGAGGGAGCCAAAGGAATCGAGTGGAAGGCCGGAAGCGAAAGCGACACAGTAAGTATCGAGGTAAGCTCATGTGTGAGTGAGCGTAAGTGAGGTCGTATCCTCTTTACGGGGATGATCTTAAGCATAGATCCGACCAAAGACATCCTATAGATGGTCTAGGTCGAGATCGGACGGTCGATGACTGTCAAAATTATGTTTTTGTTGAGCTAACTTTGACTTGCAACAAGCATCAGTCGACTGCTAGCTTGGAGGACTCGACTGTCGTCAATCAGTCGACTGCCGGAGGTTAGCACTCGACTGATGCTACCATCAGTCGACTGATGATGGCCATCAGTTGACTGATGGTCAAAGGATCAGCTTCGAGGAGTCAAGGCTTATCACCAAATTTCAAGGGGAGTGGTGCTCAAATATGATTGGCTAGGGTTCCTCTCAAAGAGGGGCTCAAAGGCTATAAAAGTACGTCCTAACCTAGGGTTTCTTCATCAATTCTAAGTACTCAAAAGCCTCCGCAACGTTGTGACTCTCCGACGACTCTACAACAACGAAGTGCTGCCAACAACCCTAGCTTAAGTTCTTTTTTTTCTAGTTGTTGGTATAATCTTACTTTGTTATTTCTTTCAATATTGCTATTATTTTTAATCGAGGTTTTCTATCGTTGCATTTTACTTAAATAGAAGAGAGGGTTTGTCTCTCTATCTTTTTTGCTTCGAAGGTTTTTGTAATCGTCAAACTCCTACCTCCAACGAGGAGGAGTGTTTTAGTGAATTGCCCTCCGTACACGGTCTAGGACCGTTAGGGCCTTGGAGTAGTAGCTGAAGGCTACGAACCAAGTAAAAAAATATCTTGTCTCTTTTTGTTTCATTTATCTTTCCGCTGCACTTAATTGTTTTGATACGAACTCGAAAAGAACAAAAAGGTTTTTCGCTATTCACCCCCCCTCTAGCGAACCGCTTCGATCCAACAATTATCTCCCTAGGTAGAATTAGTCTTGAGTTATTTGACCTAGGTTTGTCCTTAGATAAATTGTTTTTAGGGACATTAGTCCCAAATTTCTTCTTATTTTCAAAATGAAAGTTCTTAGCTCCTAAACAAAGGTACTAGTTCCTATTAGCATGTTTTTCATAAATTGCAAGAGAATTAAAATTCCTAGCATGCTTTTGTCTATTAACTAAAGAAGGAGCATTATTAACATGATATACCTTAGGGTTTGCCTTAGTGGCTCCCCCTACTTGTGATGCTCCATTTTGCCTCTTCTTTTCCCCCTTCCGACATTGATTCCGGTAATGTCCCGGTTGCCAACATTTGAAGCAAATGACTTGCTCCTTGCTTTTAGTTGTTGGGGGACCGGCATCCTTTGACTTTTGTTAACTTTTAGGCGTCGGAGGAGCTTTCTTTACTTTCTTTGGGCACTTGCTCTTGTAGTTCCCGGCTTCCCTACACTCAAAACATATGATATGATTTTTATTACAAATTGATATGTTTGAGTTACCTAGGGTGGTGGTGGCTGAATTTTGAGCTTCTTCATCTTGACCGGATGTTGAAGGCTCTTCCTCTTGCTCCGGCATGGAAGGTGATCTAACTTCCTCCCCCTTAATCCTAGAGGTGGAGGTATCCTCTTCTTCTACTTCCTCTTCCTCCTTGGATGTTGATGGTCTCTCAACCTCCAAGTCCTCACTTCCTTTTGAGGATGATGTGCTTGCCTCTTCGGTCCCTTCCTCTTGGACCGGTGACAAACTTTCATGAAGCTTGGCCAAATCGCTCCAAAGCTCTTTGGTATCTATATAATTACCTAGGCTACACAAGAAGTCATTAGGAATTAAATCAAAAATAAATTCAATTACCTTCTTGCTTTTCTCAAATTGTCGGAGTTGCTCATCACTCCATCTCTTCTTTTTGAGGAAGCCACCTTTTGGTTCTCTTGGATACTCAAATCCTTCCATTAATATGGACCATTCCTCAAAATCCTTTATCATCAAAAAATCTTCAATTCTTCTCTTCCAAGAATTGAAGCCTTCTCGTCCATAGAAAGCATAAGGGACCGGTGTGTTGATGTCCCATCCTAATTGTTCTTGGACTTTCATCTTCACCCTCTAGCGTGCTCCCTTAGTTGTTAAACTTAGAAGAGTGGCCTCACTCTGATACCACTTGTAGGGGATCGTTGGAATGCTAGAGGGGGGTGAATAGCGTCGAGCTATGCGTCGATGGAATACGTTCGCATTCGTCTCTACAAAACTCATTATGCGAAGTGGAATAATAATAAAAGCAATAACGAAATAAGAAAAACACGAATACAAGAATATAACATGGTTTGGAACCGAACGATTCCTACTCCACGGATCGAGCTCTAAAGAGATCTAGTGATGCACACACACTCACTAATCACAAATACTCCTTCTCGACACAAGTCAGAGGTGGAGAAACCCCTTACAATGATTACACTAAGTAATACAAGAGATACAAGCTAATACAAGTATAAAATACAATGCAAGTAAAGAAAAACTACTTTACAATAGTACTTTGGTTGCTTGATCTTTGATTGCTTGAATCTTGGTTGAAGACCCTGATTTGCAGCAGCAAATCGCCTCAACAATTCTCAAGAAATCACTTGCTTTTTCCTCCTTCACAAGCTCCATTTAAAGATTCTACCTGTGCTGGAAAACATCGATCAGTCGACTGCTCGGGACCATCAGTCGACTGATGCCACTGTTGTCGTGAGACAATGGCTAGATCCACGCTAGAAAAATCCAACAGATCCATAATCAGTCGACTGATCAAGCCATCACTCGACTACTGACTGCAGTGGTCGAGTGAGGCTCCATTCTATGCTCCAAAACTCGAGCACCAGTCGACTGATCACATGATCAATCGATTGCTAGGCCGATCACTCAACTGCCCACCTCTGATAGTCGACTGCTAGGAAATTCCCGCAGTCAAATCCTAGTTGACTTACTCCAGTCGACTGTCATATGACACCAGTTGACTGGCACACATCAAACATGAGATTTTAGCCCAAGTATGGTTTCCCCATACTTGCTATACCACCCTTAGCCTAGACCTAAGCCTTCTAGCCACCTCTATCATCCTCACGCCTCTAGGATCCCTCCAAGTCATCCATGACTTGTTCATCCATCGCGCTAGCCTTCAATTGCTTCCATCGGCTATGTCATGCTAACGGTGTCGACACCGCCAAGGCACATTGGACTTACGCCGCCATGACTCCGCTTGGACTTTACGCCGCCAACCATTGGACTTATGCTGCCAAGACTCCCGCTTGGACTTTACGCCGCCAATATCAAACCCCTTGGATTTATCAAATGCCAAGACTCAAGCTTGGACTTTCCCTTGTCAACCCATGTTGGACTTTCCATTCGAAGACCCATGCTTGGACTTTTCCTTACCAAGACCCATGCTTGGGCTTTACATGACAAGTACTCAAGACTTGGACTTTCCATGACATGGTCAACTCTAGTCAACCATCAAAGTCTCCCTTGAGTCAAACTCGAGTCGGTTTAAACATAACCCGGGTTGATTGTATAAACAATCTCCCCAAAACATCAACAGACATTAATGTCAAACATCAATGTTAACTCACTTTGTCAAACAGCAAAACATCACTCGAGTCAAACTCGAGTCTGGTCAATCGTGACCTGGGCCGATTGCACCAACAGTTATCACCCACTTCCATCAGTCTCACGCATCTCGGATCCCTCGAGTCTATGACTCTTTATCCTTGTGCTAGCCTTCAATTCCTCCATCGGCTATGTCATGCTAACTGGGTCTACCTTGTAGTATTGGAGACATAAAGTCCAAGTGAACTTTGGCAGTGAAAGTCCAAGTATAGATACATGGAAATTGGGAAGTCCAAGGGTGCGATATTAGTGGCGTAAAGTCCAAGCTGTAGTCATGGCGGCATAAGTCCAATGTTTGACATCGTAAAGTCCAAGAGTTTGTCTTGGTGGCATAAGTCAAAAAGTACCTTGGCATAAGTCAAACATTGGACTTATACAGCCAAGACTACAGCTTGGACTTTACGCCACCAATATCGCACCCTTGGACTTCCCAATTTCCATGTATCTATACTTGGACTTTCACCGCCAAAGTTCACTTGGACTTTATGTCGCCAATACTACACACTTGGACTTAAGCCGCCAAGACTATACCTTTGCACTTTTCTTGCCAAGTACCCATGATTTGGACTTTACCATTGCAAATACCCATGCTTGTTTAGGGGATCGATCGGTGTGTATTGGCCGGCTAAAGGGGGGTGAATAGCCATCTTTCGTTGGATGACGAAATTTGCTCGTCTACAAAGAAATTAGCGTAAGCGAAAAAACAAAACAAGACAAGCAAATAGAAATAACAAGAATACAAAGGTTAACACAATATGTAACGTGGTTCACAGCTACGCCGCTAATCCATGGCCCAATTCGTCCCCAGTGAATCACTCCGCAACCAATTTACTATCGGTCTCTCCTTTGCACTAAGCTAGGTGTGGGTAACCCTTACAACTCAAGAACACTCCTTCTTTTACAATAGATGTGAAAGAAAACTAAGAGAAGGAGTTTGAATCTTGTGGAGCACTTGGATGATCACTTAGAGCGTAAGCATTAGCCATCCAAAAGCCCACACCCTCTCTTTTTATAGAGAGGGCTGATTTCTTCCCGTGGGACGCCACCAGTCGTCTGCCGCCACTACAACGGCCTCTGAACACGTCGGATCCCGACCGTTGTAGTCCAACGGATCCCTTGGCAGTCGACTGATGGATCCATCAGTCGACTGCTGCCTCCGTAGTTGACTGCCCAGTCGGCTACGAGTGGTTCTGCGGCCCAAACCCTCTTGACCAGTCGACTGCTGATAACACTCGTTTTGGTAGTTTATATTGGCTTTAATAATTGATGATTCTATCCTCTTATTGTTTAATTGTGAAGAATTAGCACATTTTATGAGCAGGACTTGTTTTGGACTATAATGATCATTCCTACATAATTTGGATTGATTTTTAACATTTTTGATGTCTTCTTGTAGGATACAGCTGAGCATAGGCGTGTCGCTCTCTGTCCGTTACATGACAGGGGCAGTACCAAAATGACACGGGTTTTGGACACAGCCGAGCACATGCGTGTCGCTCTCTTTCCGTTACACGACACGAGTTTTGGACACAGTCGAGCACAGACGTGTTGTTCTCTGTCCGTTACACGACACGGGCAGTACCAAAATGACATGGGTTTTGGACACACCCGAGCACAGGCGTGTCGCTCTCTGTCCGTTACACGACACGGGCAGTACCAAAATGACACGGGTTTTGGACACAATCGAGCATAGGCGTGTCGCTCTCTTTCTGTTACACGACACGGGCAATACCAAAATGACACGGGCATGTCGTCTTGGTAGTAGAAAGTTAAAATTTTAGCGAAGATTTTGAGCTTAAATGAAAAGAAGCGAAGGCGGTAAAAAGAGGGGGGACTGGTTCAGATCAAACAGATGGGAGTCCTCTTCGTTCCGTTCATCTCCAATCTGCGGCCACTTCACGCATCAACCGGAGCGAAGGCAAGGGATTCCTCTTCGTTCCGTTCATCTCCGATTCTATTCCGGATAGCATCAAAGATCGTGGATTCTCTTCTTAGGAGCACAAAACGTGGAGTTCGCATCGCTTCACTTCTACCTGTGGCAAGAGACACAGGGAGATTACTAGATCTAACTTCTTTTACATTTCTGAGCATTGATTAGATTTGTTTGGCTTGTTGAGTGTTTGGTTGAATTTCCCTATCGTAGTCTAGATGTTGTTTGGTTTTAGTTTTTCTCCGTTTATTCAGTTGTTGCACTGATTTACTCATCGATTGTTCTTTACTTAAAGAATGCACATAATTCGTTATGCTTAGTGTTCTTTCTTGTTTTCCCTTGAGATTAGATAATTTAGGAATCAATACACAACCCCCCCTCTCTATTCAATCTAAACAAAAAGAAATCAATACTGCAATAACCACTGGAATTACCGTACACCATCTTCAATCGTTGGGAGACGACTCGAGTCATCCTATACTACTTTAGTTAGGGGGATTCGGTATTACTAAATTTGTTGAGCTCATTTAGACGACAATCTGAGTCATACACCAACTGCTACCTTCAGCAGTCGATTGATGGTCTTGGCAGTCGACTGCCAACGTATGGTAGTCGATTGCTGGGCCAAAATCCACTCAGTCGGATACCAGTCAACCCGCGTTTAACTCAGAGCAGTCGACTGCCATTTCATGGCAATCGACTGATGTCGGGAAAACTCATCTGACACTTAGCCATTCGGCTAAGTTCACCTAATGAGCTACTTACAATTCACTCATTCTCTCATCTCACTCGAAGTCCCTCGCCGAAGCTCTCTTCGTTCATGACCATGTCCCTCGGCAGCATCAGGCGCACGACTCTGTAATCCTCCTTCGCGTTTCTTTCCTCCGAAGTCTTCTTCCTTGGCTTCGCTTCAATTCATCTCGTCCGGCGGTCCCTCGGCAGCATCAGGCACACGGCTCTGCAATGCTCCTTCTCTGACTCAAGCATGAGGTTGTGAGTGGTGAACCCGCCAAGGCTCCACGTGCGAATTACTAAGTCCTGCAAGAATCCAATGCACATATCAAATTTCAATAACAACCTAACTTAAACCCTTTGCCATACACATCAAAACCATATCACGACAAGAGATTGTCCTAACAATCTCCCCCTTTTTGATGTGTGGCAATTCGTTTAAGTTAGGTAAAAACATTTGATAAAATATTAAGGAAAGAAAGCATGTGAATAACATGATTAGCAACTCTCCCCCTTAATACATGAAACTTCCCCGAAATATATTCCCCTTTACTTAAACATATAGTTTTCTCCCCCTTTGACACCATCAAAAAGATTAAACAAAGTTTATATATCATAGCATCAAGTATAGAGAGAAACAAAAAATAAAATCAGTAAAAAACTTGATAAAATCAGGTCCATCACCGATCGCTATCAAGATGGCAAATGATCGGCACAATCAAATCTGAATTTCTGATTTTCTGGATGAATTTCAGAAATACACTATAAACTCCAGAAAATTCAAAAAATAGTGAAATTTGGAGGACACATTTCTTTTAGGGTTCTTTATCAATGAAAAATAGTTTTTAATGAAAAATCATTATATTTTCAGTGATTTTCAAAAAATCCATAAGCTTTAAAAACCACTAGGTTTTTGATCATGTTAGTATCCATTTTAACACCTAGTCTTGCTTTGGATTGTTTCAAAACATGAACACACAGATTTTAAAGTAAGAAATTATTTTGAAAACATATGAAATATCCAACCATGATCTTTGGGCAATATGTCTATTGATTAAACTTAAGCATTCCCCATGATTGGTCTATGACTGCTATTTTGATACCCTAAATGACCATCTAAATGCCATAGGCATTAGTAGACATTTGTATCATCCTAACATCTCACTCATGCTAAGTTTTCAATCAAAGTAGCCTATGGTGAGTGTGAGATGTATCCTAAAGGTATTTGTATATACTTAACCATTATTTTCATGCAATTCTATCAAGGTTAAGTATCATTCTATCATTTCACATGATCATAAAGACATATATGTATGAATTTCATATTATGATCACTAAACACATGTATTCATCAATTAATAATCATGTATTAGGAATTATATCATGATAATAAGGCAAATATCACCTAAAGCATGATTTATCTATTTATAGGTGCATTAACACTATTTCAAAAATGTAGTCCCGCCATCCTAAGTCAACCAACATATGATATAGGTAAATTGCATATGGTTGACTACCCTAGGGTTTTCCTAACCCTTAAGGATGGATTTTGGAACCCAATACAAATTTTTACCTATGGGGTTCACTAAAAATTCCTTAGGGATCCATTTTCTAGCAATTACCTTATTTTTGTCTTGACCCCTATCTATTAGACATTTATAGGCCTTTTCATTTTTCTTTTCCTTATAACCTAGGCCTTTCTTGTTGAAGCTTGCCCTTTGTCTCCCAATTATCATGTTAAGGGTATAGGAGCCTATTGTAAATTTTTCTAGGGCCTTGGTCAAATAATCTACCTTTTGCCTTAGAGCCCTATTTTCATCCATACATGCATCACTAACATTAAATGACATATATTCATGTGAGCATGCATCATTTAAGCTAGAAGAAATATTATCATTATCATTTAAGCATGCTTTTTCTAGCTTATTTTCTAAATCCTTAATTTGATCTAGCATGCTTTTATTTTTATTCTTTGCTCTAAATAAATCCCTAGTTAAGCTAGAAACCATGGAAACTATTTTCTTGGGAGTTAGATTTGTTACCATAGCTTCCATGTCTTCTTCTTCTTCGGATGAGGATGGTGAAGAAGCTCCCCCTTCACTAGAGCTCTCCTCACTCGTGCTTGATCCTTCATTTTTGGAGGAGGAGCAATCTAGGCCATCAAAGGCCATGAGGGCTAAGTTAGTGACAAAGGCATTCTCCTCTTCCGATGATGATGAAGATGATGAGGAGGGGTCATCCCAAGTCCTTGCCTTTAGTGCCTTTGTCTTTCCCTTTTCTTTGGCTTTCTTCTCTTCTTCTTTCCTCTTGCTCCCCTTTTTCTTCTTCTTTTCTTCCTTCTTTCTCTTCTCCTCTTTGCTCTTGTTAAAAAGTAGACAATTATCCCTTATATGTCCTTCCCGTTTGCAATTGTAGCAAATAACCTTCCCCCTTGGTCTTCTCCTCCTATCATTAGAATTATTAAATTTAAAACCTTTTAATGCACGTCTTACTCTCCTTACCATATAGGCTTCTTCCGTGCTATCCATGGAGGAGGAGGAGGATGCTTCATCGGAGGAGGAGGGGATCTCCATCTTCTTCTTACCCTTGTTGGCCAAAAGTGCTACTCCTCTTGAAGGTTGAAATCTTGGCTCTTCTATTATTCCTTCAAGTCTTGTTTCGTGGAGCTCCATTGTTGAGAAGAACTCCTCCAAAGTGCTCACTTCTAAATTCTTGGACATGTAGAAGGAGTCCACCATTGAGCTCCATTTCGATGACCGGGGAAAAGCATCGATTGATTTCATGAGCATATTCTGGTTCGAAAGTCTTTCTCCTACACTTGTTAGTCCAATAAAAAAATTTTTAAACTTAGAATGCAATGATGTTACCTTTTCACCCTTTTCAAATTTGATGTTTGATAGTTGGGAGCGGAGGAGGGCTCTTCTTGCAAGCTTGGCCTCCGAGGTACCTTCATGAAGCTCTACTAGCTTCTCCCACATCTCCTTCGCACTAGAGCATTCCCCAATCCAGTTAACTTCTTGTTGGGGGAGTACATTGTAGAGGTGGTGCTTGGCCTTTGAATTCGCCAAGTACTCCTCTCTTTGTCTTTTACTCCATCTTGATTTCTCCAATAGCTCCCCTTCTTCATTACTAGGCATCTCGAAACCGTTTTCCATAATTAATAAAATTTTGAAGTCTATTTCGAAGAAAACCTCCATTCTCTTTTTCCACCAAGAGAATTCCCCCTCGAACTTTGTCGGATGAATATTAGAGTCGACCATTCTTGAATGTGCTTGTTGTGGCGGTTAGTCCTCGACAAGCTTTCCTTGACTCTAATACCACTTGTAGGGGATCGATCGGTGTGTATTGGCCGGCTAGAGGGGGGGTGAATAGCCCTGTTTCGTTGAATGACGGAATTTGCTCGTCTACAAAGAAATTAGCGCAAGAGAAAAAATAAAACAAGACAAGAAAATAGAAATGACAAGAATACAAACGCTAACACAATATGTAACGTGGTTCACGGCTACGCCGCTAATCCACGGTCCGATTCATCCCCGGTGAATCACTCCGCAACCAATTCACTATCGGTCTCTCCTTTGCACTAAGCTAGGTGGAGATAACCCTTACAACTCAAGAACACTCATTCTTTTACAATAGATGTGAAAGAAAACTAAGAGAAGGGGTTTGAATCTTATGGAGCACTTGGATGATCACTTAGAGCATAAGCATTAGCCATCCAAAAGCCCACACCCTCTCTTTTTATAGAGAGGGCTGATTTCTTCCCGTTGGCCGCCACCAGTCGACTGCTACCATTGGCAGTCGACTACCGCCACTACAATGACCTCTGAACATGTCGGATCCCGACCGTTGTAGTCCAATGGATCCCTTGGTAGTCGACTGATGGATCCATCAGTCGACTGCTGCCTCCGTAGTCGACTGCCCAGTCATCTAATAGCGGTTCTGTGGCCCAAACCCTCTTGACCAGTCGACTGCTATCTTCAAGAGTCGACTGATAGTCTTGTCAGTCGACTACCAACGTATGGCAGTCGACTGCTGGGCCAAAATCCAGTCAGTCGGATACCAGTCAAACCGCGTTCGACTCAGAGTAGTCGACTGTCATTTCATGGCAGTCGACTGATGTCAGGAAAACTCATCCGACAGTTAGCAATTCGGCCAAGTTCACCTAATGAGCTACTTACAATTCACTCATTCTCTCATCTCACTCGAAGTCCCTCGTCAAAGCTCTCTTCGTTCGCGGCCACGTCCCTCGGCAGCATCAGGCGCACAACTCTATAATGCTCCTTCGCGTCTCTTGCCTCCGAAGTCTGCTTCCTTAGCTTCGCTTCAAGTCATCTCGACCGACGGTCCCTCGGCAGCATCAGGTGCATGACTCTGCAATACTCCTTCTCCGACTCAAGCATGAGGTTGTGAGTGGTGAACCCGCCAAGGCTCCATGTGCGAATTACTAAGTCCTGCAAGAATCCAACGCACATATCAAATCTCAATAACAACCTAACTTAAACCCTTTGCCATACACATCAAAATCATATCACGACAAGAGATTGCCCTAACAATCTCCCCCTTTTTGATGTGTGGCAATCCGTTTAAGTTAGGTAAAAACATTTGATAAAATATTAAGGAAAGAAAGCATGTGAATAACATGATTAGCAACTCTCCCCCTTAATACATGAAACTCCCCCTAAATATATTCCCCTTTACTTAAACATATAGTTTTCTCCCCCTTTGACACCGTCAAAAAGATTAAACAAAGTTTATATATCATGGCATCAAGTATAGAGAGAAACAAAAATTAAAATCAATCAAAAACCTAATAAAATTAGAGTCCATCACGATCATATCGATGGCAATGACCGCACAATGAAATCTGAATTTCTAATTTTTTGGATGAATTTCAGAAATGCACTATAAAATCCAGAGAATTTGAAAAATAGTGAAATTTGGGGAACACATTTCTTTTAGGGTTCTTTATCAATGAAAAATAGTTTTTCATGAAAAATCATTATATTTTCAGTGATTTTCCAAAAAGTCAAAAGCTTTAAAAACCACTAGGTTTTTGATCATGTTAGTATCCATTTTAACACCTAGTCTTGCTTTGGATTGTTTCAAAACATGAACACACAGATTTTAAAGTAAGAAATTGTTTTTAAAACATATGAAATATCCAACCATGATATTTGGGCAATATGTCTATGAATTAAACATAAGCCTTCCCCATGATTGGTCTATGACTTCTATTTTGATACCCTAAATGACCATCTAAATGCCATAGGCATTAGTGGACATTTGTATCATACTAACATCTCACTCATGCTAAGTTTTCAATCAAAGTAGCCTATGGTGAGTTTGAGATGTATCCTAAAGGTATTTGTATATACTTAACCATTATTTTCATGCAATTCTATCAAGGTTAAGTATCATCCTATCATTTCACATGATCATAAAGACATATATGTGTTGGTGCAACAATGCCCCAAGCATTTATATATGTTTTGATGTTTGGTTAAATCATCTAAGTTAGGCAATGCTTTGTGATCTAATTTTTTTTTGATGAAAGGTAAATATATATATCATCAAGAAAAGCACCATCGTACAAAATCCCATAACGCATTCTCATGTCATGTCTGACGATGTGTCAGATCTGAGATGCATCGTGGGTCCAAAAATGGAGGGGTGTACATGTGCTCTCATAGGTACCTCAGCTCTCGTGCATACTAGCTCACTCATGGGTACATGATCTCCTCATACGTGGTTGCACATCCTGTAGCTTCCACGTTCCCTTTGCCCATGCCTGTTATCCCTCTGTGCCCATCATCATGGGTACGTGAACTCATGGGTACATGAAATTAGCACACACGGTTGTGCGTCCTGCTGCATCCACATTTCCTTTGTCCATGCCTGCTATCCTTCCGTGTCAAATGTTTATCACTTTTGGCAAGTGACCAGCCATCAACGGATTTATCGTGTCTTTACCGTAGCCGTTCACTACGGACTAGATAGGCCATTCAGGTTGGCCTATTCACCTTTCCTAGGCTTATTGGCCAAACCTCAGCCATAAATGGATTTAGGATGTCTTTACCGTAGTAGTTTGCTACGGACTAGATAGACCATTGATGGTGGGCCTATTCACCATAAACGTTTTTTTTTAAGGATTTCCAGGGCAAGAAGTGCCCTGATAGACGGTTTCCAGGGCATGAAGTGCCCTGGTATGAGGATTTCCAGGGCAAGAAGTGCCTTGATAGAGGGTTTCTAGGGCAAGAAGTGCCTGCATAAGGATTTCGTGGCAAGACGTGCTCGATCACAAACCGGCTCGACTCTGGACCGCTCGCTTTGGTGAAATCGCCTCAGCAGCCCATTGTGCATCTTAAAACTACCCTGGCCTTGGAAGGAAACCACTCTGCCCACTGTGTAAGACTATTTTGGACTTGGAAGCAAAAACTGCCCTGGCATTGAGAGTGTCGCTTTCTTGGTGCATGAACCGCCCTGTAATACCACCCTGAAAACCCGGTCGGGCTTGGGAGAGTCCCGTTCCTTGTGCAAAACCTCTCTGGAGTAGGAGTGAAACCACCCTGGAACTTCATCCTTCCTTGCTGCTTTGGTTGTGAAACCACCCTGGCAAACACTCCCTTTGGAAAACCACCCTGGAGAAAAGCTCCATGTACGAAACCACTCTGGACTGAATCCACCTTGGAAAACCTCCTTGGAAAACCACCCTGGAAGATTGCTCCTTGTACGAAAACACTTTGGAAAGAAACCACCCTAGAAAACCGCCCTGGAAGTCGCTCCTTGCACAAAACCGCTCTGAAAAAACCACCCTGGAAACACTCCTTGTTCAAAACCACTCTGGAAAACCACCCTGGAAAAGGTCTCCTTGTACCAAACCGCTCTGGATTGAAAAACCGCCCTGGACCAAAGCTCCTTCCCGAAACCACTCTGGAGTGAAAACCACTCTGATTCTCTAGAAAATCCCCCTGGAAATCGCTCCTTGCACAAAAATTGCTCTGAAAATACCGCCCTGGAGACACTCCTTGTTCAAAACTGCTCTGGAAAACCACCCTGGAAAAGGTCTCCTTGTACCAAACCGCTCTGGATTGAAAAAATGCCTGAAAACACTCGGACCAAAGCTCCTTCCGAAACCACTGAGTGAAACCACTCGATTCTCTGAAAATCGCTGGATTTTTTTTAAGGATTTCCAGGGCAAGAAGTGCCCTGATAGAGGGTTTCCAGGGCATGAAGTGCCCTGGTATGAGAATTTCCAGGGCAAGACGTGCCCTGATCAATGAGTAGACGAAGAAAAGAAAAGAAACAGAAAAGAAACAAAGGAAAAGAAATAGAAAACAATTGCCCTTCATGTTATACCAAGTGGGAATTTGATCCTTTTGCTTTCCGCTACTCTGAAAACATGTATTTAGATCTTCATGAATATCAAATCTTCATCAAATCTTTCTCCTTCAAATCTACATGTGTTTCGAGTTCTCCATATTAGGTGGATCATCCCTGCCATGCCAAGGTGCCGGAGTCGGTTCATGTCAGTGGCCCCTCTGTATCGCGTTCTGAAAATTCGGAGTATGTGGCGGTACGTGCTCATTTCTGCCCTCATCTTCAGCCTTCGTCGGACTCGCCCCCAAAATTGCTTGATCAGTCTACATTGGAAGAACATATGATCCATTGTCTCTTCTTCTTGGCCACAGAATATACATTGCTTGTCCTCTAAAAAATCCTGTCTTGCTCGCATAGGGAGTTTACTCTTGGCCAACATCCACATGGTGAAAGCATGACTTGGTTGTATGTCCTTATGCCATACCGTTACGACCCATGGCTTCTTTTCCCCTATATCCCGGAAAAAATCATATGCACTTTGTGTTCCTTTTTTGTTTTGCCTGAACCTGGATGTAAGTAGCTGCTCTGCTTGTTCTAGATTGCCCACCGAACTTAGTATTTTGTCCTTGATGTAGATTAGCGTCTTAATGAGGGGTGAGTCCTTGTGTTTGCTTCTCCATTCCCATATTCCCCCACCACCACGTATGTATGTGTGATGCACCCATCTAATCCATAATGTGTCCTCCTTGTGTTGTATCCGTCACAGTACCTTTGCTAAGAGTGCTAAGTTCCATGCTTTCAGCTCTCGCAGCCCCATGCCTCCTTCCTTCTTCGATTTGCACATTTCTGCCCATGCTATTGGAGGGTTCTTGGTCGTCCACATGAACGCTCTGCAGATGCTATATATTTTCTCTATGACTCCTATCGGCAGCGGTAGTATTGACATCCAGTAGCATTCCACACCCTGGAGGACCGAGGTAATGAGCTGACATTTCCCTGCATATGAGAGCGTGTTTTTGGGCCAAACTTTTATCTGCCTGTCTAGTGTGTCTGTGAGAGCACTATAATCTGAAATTCTCAGTTTTTTTGATGCAATAGGAACTCCCAGATACTTGTAAGGCATGTGTCCTTCCTGAAAATCGGTGATGGCCAGCAATCTCTCCTTGATTGTTGCATGAACTCCTGCCAGAAATATGTTAGATTTTTCCATATTCACATTCAGCCCTGCCATTCCAGCAAACTGCGATAGGCACTCCATTAGCACCTTGACCGTTGATTCATCCCCACGTCCTAGGAGTAGCAAGTCATCTGCATAGACTAAATGTGCTATACGTAGTTCTCCACACTTAGGGTGGAAATGGAAATCTGACCTGCTGCTTCTTTTCGCTAGTAGTCTGGATAAATACTCCATGCACATGCCAAAGAGATAGGGGAATAGGGGATCGCCTTGCCTGAGTTCTCTACATCCTGCAAAGTAGCCATGCATGTTTCCATTGATAACTACTGATAAAGAAGTGGTAGTGACACACTCTTTAATCCACGCTACAAATCTGTCAGGAAACTGCAGCGATCGGAGAACATCCTGAAGAAATTCCCAGTTCACAGAATCAAATGCCTTTTGCAGGTCCACCTTTAGTATACATCTCTGAGAAATTCTTTTCCTAGTGTAACTTCGCATTAATTCCTGAGCCAGGTGAATGTTATCCGATATGCAACGTCCCTTAACAAATGCAGTTTGTGCCAGATCCAGAAGGTGATCTACGATTTCTGCAATTCTGCTAGCTAAGATTTTACTGATTATTTTGTAGACCATCGAATAATGGAGAGATAGGTAATCCTGAACTTTACTCGCATGAGGTGACTTGGGTACGAGCAATTAGGGTGTGATTCCACGATTTGAGTAGTAATTATCTCAAAAAATTTTGTGATAGAATTACTACATCATGTTTGACAGTGCCCCATGAGTGCTTGAAAAACTTTGAGTTGTATCCATCTGGTCCTGGAGCTTTGAGATCCCCGATTCCAAATAGCGCACCTTTGATTTCATCTTCTATTGGAAACCGGACCATTCTTAATTGTTGTACCTCTGTTAGCTTCCTTCCAAACTCCATGCAGGCCTCTTGATACTGTGCTCTGCTTCCTTGCTCTCCCAACTGCCCTTGAAAGTAATGCAGGAACTCTCCCACTACTTCCTCATGCAAGCTCGTACGCTCCCCACTATTCTTTTCAATCGTTGTTACCTCCCTTCTCTTATTGTTTCTTTTTACCAGTGCATGAAAATAAGATTTGTTTCTGTCAACACCCCGCAGGTATTCATGTTTGGCACGCTGCAAACAGAATAAGTATTCTTCTCGTTCTAAAGCCTCCACCTTCTTCCTCGTGAGTAAGTACTCATCTTCCATCCGTCCTTCTGCAAACCCTTGTTGTTGCATCTCATCTAATTGTTGTTTGCCAAGTTTGACTCGCTCCTGGATGTGCTGGTAGTGCAGTTTGTTGAGCTGCCTGAGATGCAATTTTAATTTTTTGAGCTTATGCCTGAGCCTGTATTGCGCTGTCCCGTCCACACTGTTAGTGTCTTGGCTGTTCCAATTCTCCTGTACTAGTTGGCCATAATTGGGGTGCAATGTCCACATATTGAAAAATTTGAATGGCCATTTCTGTTTACTTGCTGCTTCTAGCACTGATAGTATGCATGATGCATGGTCCGAGACTGTTCCCGGTGTAGCGCCCGCCCTTATCTGCTCTCAGGGCGGCGCTACTTGGGTCTATATATTTTTTTTTTATTAGCATACTACATATGGATCCGTTCAAAGTCTACATGCTTAAACAGGTTATCATAACTGAAACCTTCTTTGGCACATGCATCACCTATCTTATTCATCATTAGCATGACCACATATCTTATCTCATTTCATAACATGCATAACAAAAGGATTCGTTCATGAGTTCTAACATATCGAACCTCTTAAATAAAGGGATACTCATTAAACACAAGTCTTATAAGCAGCAGCAATGTCTTAAATTGTTCTTAGAGCATATAAATATAAGCAGATAGTGAAGGGTCTTCTTCCACCATGCCACTATCACACACGCACATGGCCCCTCCTGCCACTTCCTCTAGTGCAGACTTCCTTTATCTGCAGTATATGGACAACATAAACTATAAGCATATAGCTTAGTAAGATCCTTGCCTACTCACAAAAGCCACGATTTCATCAAACTATTAGAACATGAGCATGCTGGCATAGAAAATGACCTAAGCATTTCATAGCAACACTAATCAACAACATATCCAGGTAATAGTACAAAAAGAACTAAGCATGGCATAGAATTGTTCATAAGCAGGATAAGCATAATTAATCTAAGCAGGGCATACTTTGAACATGAGCGTTATAACTGCATAAACTAAGCATGCATGAAAGAACGTAATCATAAGCATTTGGTTAACTTGAACACAAACATTTGTAATAACATAAACCCTAATCATGCAGAAGGAACATAGTCGCAAGTATTCTTAACCTTACCCTTAACCTTCACCACATCATAAATCCTAAACTAGCATAAAGTACATAGTCACCACATACTTAGACTTAACTCTAACCATCATAACTTCATAACATCTAGCATGCATAAAGAACCTAGTTCAGAAGTAAGCATTCAGAGCATTTAACATAAGCATACACAATATCATAAAAGTCTTTTCTTTTCAAAACATATACTTATAAATACTTCAATATCATCATAACTTCATAACATCTAGCATGCATAAAGAACCTAGTTCGTAAGCATTCAGGGCCTTTAACATAAGCATACACAATATCATAAAAGTCTTTTCTTTTCAAAACATACACTTATAAATACTTCAATATCATCATAACTTCATAACATCTAGCATGCATAAAGAACCTAGTTCGTAAGCATTCAGGGCCTTTAACATAAGCATACACAATATCATAAAAGTCTTTTCTTTTCAAAACATACACTTATAAATACTTCAATATCATCATAACTTCATAACATCTAGCATGCATAAAGAACCTAGTTCGTAAGCATTTAGAGCATTTAACATAAGCATACACAATATCATAAAAGTCTTTTCTTTTCAAAACATATACTTATAAATACTTCAATATCATCATAACTTGTTTGGGGGGCCCCAGGTTAAGTACCACATAATGCGTTCCCTAATAGGTCAGTAGCGTGCCACCAGTCCTACTAGAGCAAGACCTCTTACGTCTTACCAGGGCAAGACCTCTTACGTCTTCTTGTGTCCCTATGGATTTGATTAACGACCACCTGACGGGTCGGGTACTTAACCTCTTGCAAAGTAAAATACTTAATTCTTTCCTTTTTATTGTCATAATATAAAGAATGCTCTTGATCCCCAACACAAAAAGGGAAGCATCTTGATTTTATCTTGTCATAAAGAGAGCTCTTGATCCCTACTTGAAAGGGAAGCATCTCCATCTTATCATATCATAAGGAGAGCTCTTGATCCCTACTTGAAAGGGAAGCATCTCCATCTTATCTTGTCATAAGGAGAGCTCTTGATCCCTACTTGAAAGGGAAGCATCTCCATCTTATCTTATCATAAGGACACATACAATTATAACGTAAGAGTACCCTAAAGGGGTCCTAAAGCATAAACGTGTTCATCACATAAGCATGTTTCATTGCATCGTAAACATGAAGCATATTTCCTAAGCATATTCATGACATATTAAATCACAAAACATGTTCTTCACCTAGGCAAATCACAATATTCATGGCACATTACATCATAAACATGTAGCACATTTCCTAGGCATATTCATGGCATATTGAATCATAAAACATGTTCATCACATGGCCTAATTTCATGGCATACTAATTCATAAACTTGAAGCATATTCCCTAAACATATACATGGCATATTAATTCACACAACATGTTCATCACCTAAGCATATTTCATGGCACATTACATCATAATATGAAGCTTATTTCCTAGGCCTATTCAAGGCATATTAAATCATCAAACATGTTCATCACATAGCCTAATTTCATGTTGCATTGAATCATAACATATTCATCACACAAGCATAGTTCATGTCATATTAAAAAAACATACCCATAGCACAACTACATATAGGGTGTTTTCATGAAACCCTAACCCTAAAATCATTGGTTGGAATCTTGTAAGGGGCTCAAGCTTAGGTTTTGTCCCCTAAAATTCATTCATAAAGCATTATAACCTAGCATAGCCTCATTAGGATATTTTCATGCAACCCTAACCCTAGTTACCTAGGGTGGCAAACCTATAAGGGCTCAACTAGGGTTCTTGTCACCTAATATTCATTCATGAGCACTACACCTAGCATAGCATCTTTAGGGATATTTTCATGTAACCCTAACCCTAGTTACCTAGGGTGGCCAAACCTATAAGGGCATCATCTTGGATGGTGGTTACTTAAAGGTCTTACTTGAAACATACCATCTAAGAACATAACTTTAGAATCAAGTTCATGCAACCCTAACCCTAAAATCTTGGGGTTGGCCGAACCATATAGGGTCATCCCCTTTGGACTTTGGACTCCTAAAGGTATCTACTTGAAACATACCACCCATACAAACCTCCTTAGTAGCATTTTCATGAATCCTAGCCCACCAACTTAGTTGGCCGAAACTTATAAGGCTACAATTTCATATTTCTTTCAAGCAACCTAACCTATCAAACTAATACACTGCAGGTGAGGGGAAAACTTACTTCCTTCGCTTTGCTTGAGGAGATGACCTAATGGAAGTCACCTAGCTCTCTCCTAGCTTGCAAGGGGCTCTCGGCCAAAGGAAGAAGAAGAAGGGCTTAGGTTTCGGTGAGAATGAAGAGAAGAGGAAGAAGGAAAGAAGAAGTGGCCAAGTGGAACTTCTCTCTTCTTTATAAAGGGGAGGAAGAGAAGTTTCTCTTCTCTTTGTCAAGCCTCTTCATTTACCCTCCTCCCATTTATCTATAGGTTCCCCTTTTCCTCTAATGATATGATTCTATTGGGCTCATGGTTAGTGGGTGCATCTATAAGGCTTGGCTATCTCTAGAGGTGGGGGGGGGGGGGGGTTCAATTCCTAGGCTTTGCATCTCTTTTTGGCTTATTTTCTTTTATTTCTCCAAAAAGGCCTACATAAAGCCTATCATCATAAAGCCAAAAATTCTCGTAAAATTGCTAGAATTTCACGGGCGTTACACCCGGAGTCCTAAAATCAGCAAAACTGCTACCATCTTGTTCTATCCATTCTTTATTCACCATTGCCCTGTCTTGTTTACTTACCACCTTGCCGTTTGTCCACGTGTATTTGCATCCTATGGAGCGTAAGTCTTCAATTTCAGCTTCCAGAGCAAAATTCTGAAAATCCACTGTGGCATATTCTGTTACCGGCAGGCCCCCACATTTGTCTGCTGAGGATAGGGAGGAATTAAAGTCCCCAAGGATCAACCAAGGCATTTGGATGGTTTCTTCAATTTGTTTGAGTGCAACCCACATTGCTCTCCTACTCACAATAGACAGTTGACCATACACAAATGTTCCTGCAAATTCTGTTCCTGTCACCTTACATCTGATTTTTCCATGTATTAGCTGCTCCTCCCATCTTTCAATGTCCAGTGTGATGGTTTGGGGATCCCATATCAGCAGCATTCTGCTCCTTGAGAGGTTTCCTAAGCATTGTTCCGTCTCCCACTGCTGGAATTTCTTGACTTTCAAAGATTGGTAGAATTGGTGGGTCAATTTGGTCTCGAGGATGCAAAGTATATTCAGCTTCTGTTTCTGAAAGAGGTCTATCACCGCTTTCTGCTTGAGGCCCTTGTTCAAGACCCTTATGTTGTTAGTAATATATGAGAGATGTCCTAAGGCAATCGCCTTATGTATGAACCATTTATATGATAAATGAAGATTCACTATTTGAGTATACATATTTTATGTATTTGATTGGATCTTAAACTCATTTACTGAATGTCCACGATATGATTCACAGCATGAGAGAATTTGTGATTGGATCACAACTAGTGAGTATCTCTACATGTGTAATTGTGATGTATCGGAATTATCCCTAGTCAATGAATTGATGGATTTGGACACCATCAATTCTGTCGAGACTAGCACGAGGTATACTCCTTGGTGTATCCAAGCAGCTGATTCTCACTGGCTGGAGACATAGTGATGTCCGGAGTTAATCGTGGATGCTAGTTATGGTAACTAGTTCATTGGAGTGACCAACCGTAAGACTTCATATGGTTTTCTGCATATATAGATATGTCAATGAAGTTCTTACTGTGGCTTAAGTGCGATGTTCCTTTGACTTGCGGTATTCAAGTCATCTTGATCATGGAGACTTATGCTTTGACATCTTAAGCAAACATCTCTAAGGAGATGTGGACCCGGGATGATTGGGTATAAGTCGAAGTGATCGAAGGTGTTTGAATAGCCTATAAAGGATTCACCACTCCTTGCGAGGAGAAGTATACCCATGGCCTCTCGTCGGATTGTTACTAAAGTCTTTGGCCAAAGCATTACATGTTTAGAGTAAGGTACTCTTCGATACATGTGGAGTAACTAGAATCCGTAGGACGAGGAAATGATACTTGGGCTAGGTGTGACGTAGTCAGCCTAGTGGGGACTGACACAATAGACCATGTCCTGAACCAAGTGGGTATAAGATGAGTGAAGGGAATGGGGCACGATTCATTCAAGCTACTGAAGGGTTTCAGAAATAGTTCTGGATCAACCGTTGATCTTTTCGGTTAATTGGGGATCATGATGTACTACTAGGTGCCACTCATGATCGTTCTATAATTAATGGTTAATTATAGACGGCCAACATAAATCGAGAACCTATTTGGTCACACGCACAACGAGTGTAATCCAAAGGATTTAAAACGAGCTTGAGAATGGGATTCTCAGACCGAGAGAAACTATGTTTGGTTGGACCAAACATAAAGCGAGCATGAAATTGTTTCAGTCGCAATGGAAGCGTGGATGGGCCGTGTCTTATGAAGACATAATGGATGGACCAAAATGGTTTGGTCCTAATCCAATGGATGAGAATAAACCAAAGGGTTTGGTTTATATTAAACGAATGAACCAAAGGTTGGTTCGGTTCGTTTTAACTTAAAATAAACCATCATGGTTTGGTTTATTTTAACTTATCTTAATGGAGCGGGTTAACGGGCTTTATGGATATGATCCATTAACCATTAAGAGAATTAGTTCTCTATAAAATAGGGATTAAACCCTAACCCTAAAACTAATCCAAATAGTGGCCAACCCATCCTCCTTGTTGTTGGCGTAACACAAGGGCTGCCGCCCAACTTGATTGAGCTGCTGCCATCTCCTTGTCGGCGTCCAAGTTTCGGCCGGTGAACCTCTGGCGACCCTCCGGTGATCTCCCTTGGGTTCGGTGTAAAGGTGAGCCTCCATCTCTTCTTTAGCCGGCGCCTATTTCCTCCACCAAAGCTGTCCAGTTTTCTGGACAGCTTCTTCTCCTCTCGTCGGAGCGTCGTTTGGACGACGGTTAGTGCTCCGACAGCGGATATCATACCGGGGATTTGATCTCCGGTAATCCTCTGAGGTGGAGGACGAAGGATTCGTCAATCGGTTGACGAATACCTCTCCGGAGAAGCAAGTCTTGAGGACTTGTTTTAGGTCCGAATTTGGATTCGACCGTGATCATCTCTCGATCACGCTGCCTTCAACACGAGGCTAGTAACCCATACGAAGACGGCTCGTGGCTTAAGTCATCCCGAGGAGCTCGGCGTGGATACGGATAGAGACGATTCTACGAGAATCGTTCCGGTTGATGTCGTTCCCGCTACACGTCATACGGAAGGTATAACGTAGTTTAAATTTCTTTTATTGCAATTTTAATTTACGGTTATGTCTACACTTGTTGTAATAGCATGCGTGTGTTGTGTGTGTTGTAATAAATAGGAGTATTTATTATTTTTATTGCTTCCGCTGTGCTCATGTTTACGAAACATGATCGAACACACACACGCCGCGGTGCCGGAAACCCAACAATGGTATCAGAGCCCAGGTTGTGTTTCGACATAATCGTAAAAATGGTTTTGCGATAGTCATAATGTATTTCTGGAAGTTTTCTAAATTTTGGAAATTTAGAAGTATTTATGGAAATTTTTCAATTTTGGAAAGTCTAGAAGTATTTATGGAAATCTTCCACTTTTGGAAAGTTGGAAGTATTTATGGAAATTTATATTTTCCATAAATAAAATATTTGATTAGATTCTGGAAATTTGTTTCCTAATTTAATCATGATTTGATTTGGGAAATCAAATCTTAAAATATTTTATTTCCATAAGTAGTTTTAAAGATTTAGGAAATTGGTTTCCTAAATAGATTTTCCTTAATCAAATAATTCCATGAATAAAATATGTGATTAGATTTGGAAATTTGTTTCCTAATTTAATTATGATTTGATTTGGAGAATCAAATCTTAAACATATTTTATTTCCATAAATAGTTATGACAAATAAGGAAATTATGTATATGACATAATTGTATGTCATGTAATTGTATTAGATGCATAACATTATGCCATGCGTGTCGTGACATGTAGATGTATGCCATGTATGCCATGCCATGTAGATAATAGTTATTTGCATGCAAAGAGGATGAGACATAAAACCCTAACTCAATATTAAAGCCTACACCTTCCATTAATATGGTTAGAACCAGAGTTCTGTTTCTTGTTTGGGTTGTTGGACTCACTCCAAGCCCGGCTCGAACCTGAACATGTTCAAATCATTGGAATAGTTTAACTCTAATATGGTAAGAGTCAGAGGTCAATCGTTAGTTTGGGTTGTTGGACTCACTCCAAGCCTGGCTAATTGGTTGAATGCGCTCTAACCATATTAAAACTATTTCGCGATTAATGGGTCGGCTTTAACTTGGAGCATCGATTTGTTGGACTCACTCCAAGGTCGATGTGAAGAGAGGTGAAGTTGGGTGCTATGCATATGATGCATACTTGTTAATGTGTTAACAACCCAATGTATGTGTAAACATTCAATTAGTTGATAGCACATTGTGATAGTTACATATACATGATATGTAATCGGTATACTTGATACCCACCATCATAGCTAAGAATGGCTTGTTGGACTCACTCCAAGGTTGTTCTTATCTATGATGGATATCAGCCCATTCGGAGATGGACCTATGATCTCCCGAAGTGATTTTGGGGTTTTTGAATTCGAAAAATGAATGGGATTTATAAATGTATATTGATGCATTTTTAAAAAAAAAAATCATTTTCTCATATATGCTCGTTTTGTATTTCTAGGTCAATAAATTGATCATGACGTCTTTGAATTTGCGCACTATTTTGGATTCGAACAAACTGACTGGGCCTAACTTCCTGGACTGGCTTAGAAACCTGAGAATTGTTCTCAAGGCGGAAAAGCTTGCATATGTCCTTGAAGTGCCTCTTCCTGACCGTCCTAAGGACGATGCAACTCCAGACCAAATGTTGGTCTATCAGAAGCATGTGGCAGATTCTGAGCTGGCGAGTTGCATCATGCTAGCGGCGATGGTACCTGAGCTGCAGAAGCAGCATGAGCATATGGATGCTAACACTATGGTCTTCCATCTTCATGAGTTGTTCGATGAGCAAGCGAGATCCGAAAGGTTCGAGGTCTCTAGGCTCCTCTTCACCACGAAGATGCAAGAAGGTTCGTCCTCAGAGTAATGCGATTTGTGCTAAAGATGAATGGGTACATCGAGCGGCTAGCTACCCTCGGTTTTGTGATGGATCATGAGTTAAGTATTGACTTAATTTCGCATTGTTTGCCCAAGAGTTTCGCAATTTGTGATGAACTATCGGATGAACAAATTGGAATCCACCATTCCCGAGCTCCTCAATATCTTTGAAGACTGTGGAGCCTTCATGAAGCATGAGGAGAAGGCGGTTCATTAGTTGATTCCTCAAAGAAAGGTTCTAAGAGGAAGGCAAAAGAATGTAAGAAAGGAAAGAAAAAGGCAAAGAAAACAAGAAAGGGCACTTGCCATCATCTGGCAAGGAAGGCCATGCGAAGAAAGCTAAGATTTATCTTGAGTCCATGAAGAAGAAGAAGGCATCCGATGCCCCATCCTCTTCGTATCTTCGTTATTGATTGTCATTCTATTTCCTTAGACACTTGGGTATTGGATACGGGTGTAGCTCACATATGTAATGACATAGGCTAAGGAATAGAAGAAGACTTGTCGAGGGAGTCAAATTTGCGAGTTGGCAATGGAGCAAAGGTTCTTTGCGGCCGCCATCGGAACTTATTCTTTGAAGCTCCTAGTGGACTAGTCTTGAATCGGACAATTGCTATTATGTTCCTTCTCTAATAAAGAACATTGTTTCTATTTCCTGCTTAAATAGAAATGGTTTCCATTTAACGTTTAGTAACAATTGTTGTTATATAACTTTGAATGGCGTACTTTATGGAACTGGAACTTTGAGTAATGGCATTTATACGTTGGACGTATCCAGTGACATTTTCAATATCGAAGCGAGCAACACGCGTGCTCGAAAGGATAATCACATAGACTCCTATATGTGGCATTGTCGTCTTGGCCATATAAGCAAGAAACGCATGTCCGAATTACACCGATGTGGAATTCTGGAATCGTTTGAATTGGATTCATACGATACATGCGAATCATGCTTGAAAGGAAAGATGACTAAGTTACCTTTTACTGGAAAAGGTGAACGAGTGGGAGAGTTACTAGGTCTAGTACATACTGATGTATGTGGACCTATGTCAACTCAAGCATTAGGAGGCTATAGCTACTTCATTACCTTCACCGATGATCACTCACGGTTTGGGTATGTGTTCTTGATGAAACACAAGTCTGAAGCCTTTGAAAAGTTCAAAGAATTCAAAAATGAAGTAGTGAAACAACATGACAAAAGTATTAAAATACTTCGATCGGATCGAGGTGGTGAATACTTAAGTCAAGAGTTTCTTGATTATCTAAGAGACAATGGCATATTGTCTCAATGGACTCCGCCCTATACACCACAGCATAATGGTGTATCTGAGAGGCGTAACCGGACCTTGTTGGACATGGTCAGGTCAATGATGAATCATGCAACTCTTCCCAAGTCCTTTTGGGGTTATGCACTTCAGACAGCTGTTTACTTGTTAAACAGAATGCCTACCAAGGTAGTCTCAACTACTCCATATGAGATATGGAATGGTAAGAAACCTCATGTATCTTACTTGAAGATATGGGGTTGTCCTGCTTATGTGAAGCGGACTGTATCAGACAAACTGGATGCTAAGTCTGATAAATGTCTATTTATTGGATACCCTAAGGAAACAAGGGGTTACCAATTCTATCATCCTGTGGAACAAAAGGTGTTTGTTTCAAGGCATGCTGTGTTTCTAGAGAAAGAGTTTCTCTTGCAAGAAAACAGTGGGAGTGTCGTTGAGCTTGAGGAGGCTCGAGAGACTCAAATAGACATTGAAGAGATACCTGGTGAAGCACAACAGCCGACAACTCATAGTGATGAGCAATCGGCTGGACCTAATGTAACACCACATCTTCGTAGATCTGGTAGAACACGCAATATTCCTGAGAGATATGGATTTCTCATAAGTGAATCGAATGACGTGTTACTCATTGATGATGAGGAGCCTACCAGTTATGAAGAATTGCTGACAAGTTCAGAAAGGGATAAGTGGCTTGGTGCCATGAAGTCGGAAATGGATTCCATGTACGAAAACCAAGTTTGGAACTTGGTTAACCCACCTGAAGGCATAAAGCCTATAGGGTGCAAGTGGGTTTTCAAGAAGAAAACCAACATGGATGGTAATGTGATTACCTATAAGGCTAGATTGGTGGCGAAAGGATATCGTCAAAAACAAGGTGTTGATTATGACGAAACCTATTCGCCTGTAGCTATGCTTAAATCCATTCGGATGCTCCTGGCCATAGCGACTCATTATGATTATGAGATATGGCAGATGGATGTGAAAACAGCTTTCCTTAATGGAAACCTGCTCGAGGACGTGTATATGATACAGCCTGAGGGTTTCACATCGGTTGATAAAACCAAGGTATGCAAGTTGCGACGATCCATTTATGGATTGAAGCAAGCATCCAGGAGCTGGAATATCCGTTTTGATGAGACGATCAAAAAGTTTGATTTCTCACAAAATCCAGACGAACCTTGTGTGTACAAGAAGGTTAGTGGGAGTGCAGTCGTATTCCTAGTATTGTATGTCGATGACATATTACTTATAGGAAACGATGTGTCAATTTTAAAGTCAGTTAAGGTTTGGTTATCCAAGACATTCTCCATGAAAGATCTGGGAGAAGCAACCTACATCCTTGGGATTAAGATCTATAGAGATAGATCGAAACGGTTGCTTGGTCTTTCGCAGTCTACATATATAGACCGATTGCTAAAGAGGTTTAGCATGTCGGAATCCAAGAAAGGTTATCTGCCCATCAGGCATGGGGTACACCTTTCGAAGTCTATGTGTCCGCGCACAGAAGACGAGAGGATTTGCATGAGTAAGATTCCCTATGCATCCGCAATAGGATCTATCATGTATGCTATGTTATGTACGAGGCCCGATGTATCGTATGCTCTGAGTGTCATGAGCAGATACCAGTCCGATCCAGGAATGGATCATTGGGCGGCTGTTAAGACGATCCTTAAGTACTTGAGAAGAACTAAGGATGTGTTCCTAATATATGGAGAAGGGTACATGGTGATACGTGGGTATACGGATGCCAGATCCAGACAGACAAGGATGATTCCATGTCTTAGTCTGGGTATGTATTCACCTAGAATGGAGGCGCAATAAGTTGGAAAGGTTCCAAGCTTGACACTATAGCGGATTCTGCCACTAAGGCAGAATACGTTGCAGCTTTGGAAGCAGCAAAGGAAGCGGTTTGGATCAAGTAGTTCATCTATGAACTTGATGTGGTCTCATCAATGATCCAAACATGTGCTTCGCCGCTATCATCTTATCAGAGAGATCATCAGTAGGAACGAAATACAAATCGAGAAAATTCCCACTGAAAGGAACTTAGCGGATCCCTTGACTAAAGCATTACCTCAAAGCAAGTTTGAGGGTCATGTTAGAGACTATGGTATTGGATACCGTAGCGATTGGCATTAGGCCAAGTGGGAGTCTGTTAGTAATATATGAGAGATGTCCTAAGGCAATCGCCTTATGTATGAACCATTTATATGATAAATGAAGATTCACTATTTGAGTATACATATTTTATGTATTTGATTGGATCTTAAACTCATTTACTGAATGTCCACGATACGATTCACAGCATGAGAGAATTTGTGATTGGATCACAACTAGTGAGTATCTCTACATGTGTAATTGTGATGTATCGGAATTATCCCTAGTCAATGAATTGATGGATTTGGACACCATCAATTCTGTTGAGACTAGCACGAGGTATACTCCTTGGTGTATCCAAGCAGCTGATTCTCACTGGCTGGAGACATAGTGATGTCCGGAGTTAATCGTGGATGCTAGTTATGGTAACTAGTTCATTGGAGTGACCAACCGTAAGACTTCATATGGTTTTCTGCATATATAGATATGTCAATGAAGTTCTTACTGTGGCTTAAGTGCGATGTTCCTTTGACTTGCGGTATTCAAGTCATCTTGATCATGGAGACTTATGCTTTGACATCTTAAGCAAACATCTCTAAGGATATGTGGACCCGGGATGATTGGGTATAAGTCGAAGTGATCGAAGGTGTTTGAATAGCCTATAAAGGATTCACCACTCCTTGCGAGGAGAAGTATACCTATGGCCTCTCGTCGGATTGTTACTAAAGTCTTTGGCCAAGCATTACATGTTTAGAGTAAGGTACTCTTCGATACATGTGGAGTAACTAGAATCCGTAGGACGAGGAAATGATACTTGGGCTAGGTGTGACGTAGTCAGCCTAGTGGGGACTGACACAATAGACCATGTCCTGAACCAAGTGGGTATAAGATGAGTGAAGGGAATGGGGCACGATTCATTCAAGCTACTGAAGGGTTTCAGAAATAGTTCTGGATCAACCGTTGATCTTTTCGGTTAATTGGGGATCATGATGTACTACTAGGTGCCACTCATGATCGTTCTATAATTAATGGTTAATTATAGACGGCCAACATAAACCGAGAACCTATTTGGTCACACGCACAACGAGTGTAATCCAAAGGATTTAAAACGAGCTTGAGAATGGGATTCTCAGACCAAGAGAAACTATGTTTGGTTGGACCAAACATAAAGCGAGCATGAAATTGTTTCAGTCGCAATGGAAGCGTGGATGGGCCGTGTCTTATGAAGACATAATGGATGGACCAAAATGGTTTGGTCCTAATCCAATGGATGAGAATAAACCAAAGGGTTTGGTTTATATTAAACGAATGAACCAAAGGTTGGTTCGGTTCGTTTTAACTTAAAATAAACCATCATGGTTTGGTTTATTTTAACTTATCTTAATGGAGCGGGTTAACGGGCTTTATGGATATGATCCATTAACCATTAAGAGAATTAGTTCTCTATAAAATAGGGATTAAACCCTAACCCTAAAACTAATCCAAATAGTGGCCGCCCAACCCATCCTCCTTGTTGTTGGCGTCAACAACAAGGGCTGCCGCCAAACTTGATTGAGAGCCTGCCATCTCATTGTCGGCGTCAAGTTTGGCCGGTGAACCTCCGGCGACCCTCCGGTGATCTCCCTTGGGTTCGGTGTAAAGGTGAGCCTCCATCTCTTCTTTAGCCGGCGCCTATTTCCTCCACCAAAGCTGTCCAGTTTTCTGGACAGCTTCTTCTCCTCTCGTCGGAGCGTCGTTTGGACGACGGTTAGTGCTCCGACAGCGGATATCATACCGGGGATTTGATCTCCGGTAATCCTCTGAGGTGGAGGACGAAGGATTCGTCAATCGGTTGACGAATACCTCTCCGGAGAAGCAAGTCTTGAGGACTTGTTTTAGGTCCGAATTTGGATTCGGACCGTGATCATCTCTCGATCACGTCGTCTTCAACACGAGGCTAGTAACCCGTACGAAGACGAAGCTCGTGGCTTGGCGAAGTCATCCCGAGGAGCTCGGCGTGGATACGGATAGAGACGATTCTTACGAGAATCGTTCCGGTTGATGCCGTTCCCGCTACACGTCATACGGAAGGTATAACGTAGTTTAAATTTCTTTTATTGCAATTTTAATTTACGGTTATGTCTACACTTGTTGTAATAGCATGCGTGTGTTGTGTGTGTTGTAATAAATAGGAGTATTTATTATTTCGCTTCATGTTTACTTAAACATGATCGAACACACACACGCCACTGCCTTTAAACCCAACATATGTTCCATGCACCAACTTTCGCTGCCTCAGCTAGCAGTTATGTACTCTCCTTTCTTTTCTTGTGAACTTTCTTGCGCCCTTCCTTCCCTTCCTTTACCTGATTTTCCTGGGTGCAGTGCCTCCCCTACACCTTCACCTTCATCCCCAACACCTGTCGCTGTATCTCCCTCTTCACACACTGCAGCACCACCTTCATAATCCCCATTTGCTTGTCCAATATGTTCAGTATTTACCTCTTTCATCCTCCTACCCCAACTGGTTGCCGGGAGTGCTAATATGATCATTGGCGGGGTATCTTCCTGCATATCTTCAGTAATTTGCTCATAGTTTGTGATGTCCTCCTGCGATATCAGGCTCATTTGTGCTTCCTTCAGTACTCTTTCCATGTCTTTTCCTATTTCTGCATTGTCCCCGATTTTATTATCTTTGTTGATCTCCTGTGACACTACTGTGTCGGATATGTTATTCAAACCATGCCTCGCCTTGTGCAATTTCCCTCTGATACTTCCTTTCTCTTGCATACCCTCTTCCATAACAGTTTCCTTTGCAGATCTCATCCATCTTCCTGCCTCCCTTTGGTGTTCTTCCTTTTCTTTTCCTTTTTCCTGTCCCTAGCCCGCTTTCTCCTCCATTAACGACCCATGTTGTGCCCGTTCCCTCCTTCTTTTGTTTTTCATGAGGTTATCCTGGCCGCCATGATTGTTCAGTATCACTTTCTTGGTCATTGCATAGCCTATTTGTTTCCTCTGCCGTTGGTTTTGCCTTGTCTGCACTGATATGACTTCTGCCTCCTCATACTCTTGATTTCCCTCTTGCATTTTTGGCAATAGATTTTCATCCTGAGCATTCCTTCCCATATTACCCAAAGTTACTGTAGATCCCTGCATGTATCCTTGCATTCTATGGTGCGTGCCAGGTCCCATTGCTACCGTGCCACTTCCTTCTATAACACTTGTATGCATGGCCTTTAGACAATCCAATTTACTCCTGGTAACTACTTGCCGCCTTTGTCCTTTGCCTGTTCCTCCACTATTTATAGTACTAGGTGTACAAATTTTCCTCTGTTTGTCTAGCTTTTCTTTTGTTTCAGGGTTATCTTGGGTATCCCGCCCCTGCATGCTTGTGCTCATTCTTGCCTTCTGGAGATTCTGACATGTTGCTGCTGGTGTGATGCTGTGCCCCAGCACTCTGTTTTCCAAACCGTGTGATGTATCAGATTCAAAGTGGTTGAAAGTTTGGTGTTGGAGTTGGAGTTGATGGTCCTGAGGTTGTGTTACTTCTGTTTCCTCAATCTCTTGTTGTGTCTTCTGTTGATTAAATTCCTTATTTTCATGGCATCCTTTCTTTTCTAGTTGTGTTTCAGTATTCCATCCTTCTTCCCATCCTTCTGTTTGTTCATCAGTCTTGTCACTTTCATGTTCTTGCATGTTTGTTCTTATGTCAGTTTCCACCACCTCCTTTGTAACACTCCTTGCTTGCCCTCCCAATGTTATCTCTGATACTGCATCCAGATCACCCCTCCCTATTTCCTTGTGTGTTTCCATTCCCCCCAGATTGCACTCCTGTGTGTTAGCCTCAATTATTCGAGAATTTCTGTCCACCTGCCTCATTTGCTTACTTGGGGTTAGCCTGTCTGTTGCATTTCTCTCTGCTTGGTCATTCTGATTATGCTGTCTCTGCCAAATATTCTGACTCCTTCGATACCCTAATTTCCTTTAATCTAGCTGCCTTTGGCCTACGTGACTTCCCGGACTCCTTGATAAACCTGCTCCTGCCTGCCTTATCTGAATGTGGTCAGTTTGTTGTTTCTTCCTTTTACCATTATTTTTCCATCTACCCATATTGGTATTTGCACGTTTTCATTCCTGCTCCTCCCCTAGCATGCTTTCCTTTGCGCCTGCACTTGCATCAACTTCTACATCATCCTCCACCACCCCCATGACTGTATTGTTCATGTCTGTTGGGTATACTGTCATTTGGCACTCCTTTGCATCCATACTTCCATTGGTCAGATAGCTTCCCTGATAGTGCCCCATTTGCTTGCAGCCACTGCAGAATTTCAAGCTAGATTTAAACTTGATCTCCAAATCTGTATCTGTGCCATCCGGTAGGGTTATAGCAATTGTTGTAGGTAACTCTTTGGATATATCCATTTCCAATAAGACTCTAGCGTAGTTGACCCGATCCCTTACTTTGGTGTATCAATCTGTATATAGTTGTGTGCCAACTTGGGAAGCTACCTTGCTTAGCCCTGAGGTAGACCAACAGTCCAACAGTAGTCCATGAATTTGCATCCACACCGGAATCTGAGCCTGCACTTTTGGCCTGAAAGAAAAACATGGCGGCAACAGCTTGAGGTACAGAGGGCTTCCATATACAACATATGGTCCCCCTATTACCACAGCATCCCGTAGGTCTTTGTTTGCAAATTTGAACACCATCCATAGTGAATTATGTGTTAGGAGCTTATGTGGTGCCTTCCACCTCGCTGTGAGTTCTTTCAGCGCTCTCCAACCCGGGAATCGCCCTAAGAAACGACCAATCAGACAGAAGCCTACTGACTCCTCCAATGCCTCCAAATCATTTCCATCCAGTTTTGCACGTCCCTCCTGCCTCTGGACTGGCTTCAGCGTAGTATCTACCACACATATTCTATTTTTCTTGAAAAGGTCTGCCCACACTCCCTTCCTCTCTGCGCGCAATGTCGGAACTGATGTCGGCACCTGCGGCTCCGGCTCTGTTGATTTCTTCTCCCCCCTTCCTTCTCCTTCCCTGACTTCTTCCATTCCATTCGGTTGCAGAAGGGTTCCCACCATTTTGGGGTCACCTGAGTTTGTCCTCGAACGAAGGGGGTCCTGCCTGTTCTCCAAGGATTGCGCCATTCCCATGTGTAGGACCTTCCAGGTTCGTCGAGCATTTTTCCCCATACCTCACAGGTGTTGTGTCATAAGTTAAATGGGTTAACGGTTTGACAGAAAGCAGCTTAAGTTAAACGGGTTGTCTGGTTCGGAGACTTCTAGGTACAGTGGTCCCGGGCAGTGCTTCGTCAATCTTCGGATCCGACTTTTTTGAAACTACAACGTTCTCTTTGTCTTCTCGTTGAGTGCGCCATTCGTACTGTACGATTTCTGCTCCTCACCTACCTCTGTCCTTGCCGCTCATCGTCCTCCTCCAATCGTCGGCGAAAACCCTAGTTTACTGAATAATCTTGTTGCCTTAGATCCTTTGGGTTCCTCACAGCTTGCAAGCGTTGCCTCCCTCTATGTGTCCTTCACTTGTTTATGTTCCGCCTCCTCTTCTGTTGTTAGCTGTTAGTTGCCTGTGAAGATGTTATCACTTTTGCTACATCCACGTACCTTATGTTCCTTCGCTCTCGACTTTTCCTTTGCCAGCTCACGATGGTTGAAGGTTGTTGATTGTTCAAGGTGAAGGAGCAACCGCGGAGACCACCGTGCTTTGGGTAACCTTCCAAACAGCCCCAAACTCGCCCTTCCTGGCCGTTGGGATCTCCGGGGCCACTGTTGGTAGCTCCGGGGACACCGTTGGTAGACCCCAGTCCTCCAAACACAACTCTCTCCTCCAGGTTCTTAGCCATTTCCAAATGCTTTGTGATCTAATTGTGCACATGTTTAAGTGACAGGGAAATCCAAGGATGAAGACTTGGTTAAAGAGAAGTCCAAGTATGATCTTGTTGGATCGAAAGTGTCGCTAGAGGGGGGGGGTGAATAGCGATACGATGTCGTTAAAAAACTTTTGCAATAAGTAAAAAGCAAGTAGAGAGTGCACAGCGGAAATATAAAGTAGACAAGATATTTTTACGTGGTTCACAATCTTTCGATTGCTAATCCACGGCCCTAGTGATCCTTGATCACGTACGGAGGGCAATTCACTAAAACCACTCCTCCTCGTTGGAGGTAGGAGCAACGATTACAAAAAGAAATCAAGGCAAAGGGACACTCCCCCTTTCCTTGTTACGATTAAAACACAAAGACAATTTAAAGAAGTAGAACTTAAATAAATATACCGACAACTCTTATAAGTAGAAGATGTAGCTTTCGTTGTCGGCGGCACTTCGTCGTAGCAAATGTGAGTAGTAGTAGCGGCGTTACGACGGCGTGTTGAGAGCTCTTGAATTCTTGTCATTTGCTTGGCTTGAACATGTCTATTTATGGATATTGATCTATGAATTTAGACATAGGTAGTGTCCAAGGTGAGGTTCTTATCCCCCAAGACTTGTTCATCCACATCCTTTGCGCCAACTCAAGGATGAGGTGTTTCATCCAACCACCTTGTGCCACCTCCAACCTCCTTGGGCGCCAACTTGAGGATGAGGTGTTTCATCCAACCACCTTGTGCCACCTCCAACCTCCTTGTGTGCCAACTCAAGGATGAGGTGTTTCATCCAACCACCTTGTGCCACCTCCAACCTCCTTGGGCGCCAACTTGAGGATGAGGTGTTTCATCCAACCACCTTGTGCCACCTCCAACCTCCTTGGGCGCCAACTTGTTGGAGCCATTCAACTTGTGCCACATCATGGGAGCCAACCATCTTGTGCCAACTCACCTTATCTTGGGCGTCCACCACAAGGAAGCTTGGTGATGGTTTGGATGTCCACCTTGATGCCACATCACCCTTTGTACCAAAACACGAGTCAAGTCCAAATTCACCCCCTTGAAATTCGAGCTCGTCTCGAGGCTGGAACTTGACTAGCAGTTGACTGTAGTCAAAGGGTTTTGGACTGCAGTACAAGTTAGCTTAAAATATAAAGTACGATGGTTCTAACCATCTGATCTCGACCTAGACCTTCCATTGGAGGTATTGGGTCGGATCTACGCTTAACGACCTTGCTTCGCTTTCACACGAGCTTACCTTGTAGCCTCGCTCGCCTTCACCCGAGTACCTGGCTTCCTCCAAGTCCTCTCAAGGCGCGTCGACCACCTCGGTTCCCACCGGGTGTCGCAGACCTTCCGCTCAACTTTAGCATTTCTGCACACTTAATTGAGCTCGTAAGATAACAAATATACCTTTAACTATTGAGCCTTTTGCCATAATCAAAATACGGGTTCGACTTTGGTGCCCACTGCACCAACAATCTCCCCCTTTTTGATTCATGGCAAACCGACACAAAAGTTAAGGAAAAATTAAGCATAACAGTAAGCTAGCATAATGATTAAGCATGAATGAGCTAGCATAAAGAAAATATGAATGAGCTAGCATAATGATTAAGCATGAATGAGCTAGCATAAAGATTAAATATGAATGAGCTAGCATAAAGATTAAATATGAATGAGCTAGCATAATGATTAAGTATGAATGAGCTAGCATAAAGATTAAATATGAATGAGCTAGCATAATGATTAAGCATGAATGAGCTAGCATAAAGATTAAATATGAATGAGCTAGCATAAAGATTAAATATGAATGAGCTAGCATAATGATTAAATATGAATGAGCTAGCATAATGATTAAGTATGAATGAGCTAGCATAAAGATTAAATATGAATGAGCTAGCATAAAGATTAAATATGAATGAGCTAGCATAATGATTAAGTATGAATGAGCTAGCATAAAGATTAAGCATGAGTGAGAAATATTATTGTTTCAAGTTCTCCCCTTTGAGGTAACCTCCCCCTTGACCGAAGGTGAGTTCTTGAAAAATAATTTTTACTCCCCCTTAATAGTTGCTTAAGTAAACGGAATTACTTAATATAAAAGGTAATAATTTTGTTTACTTTCTTCCTTACTTTTGTGACTTTCTCCCCCTTTTGCCTTAACTCAAAAAGTTTGTAAATATATTTTAGGGTTTGCCGTGGGCATGGTCAGCAGATATCTGCTTTGCCGTGGGCATGGTCAGCAGATATCAAAGTAATCCAGGACAGGGATATTGGACTGCGGTAAAGCATATATTGTAGTGCCTGAGAAGGACTAGGGATTATATGCTAGTTTACCGGGCAGACCAATTACTCCCTGTGGGTTACACAGATTCTGATTTCCAATCTGATAGGGATAACAGTAAGTCTACCTCAGGGTTTGTGTTTACTTTGGGAGGTGGAGCCATAGTATGGAAGAGTGTCTAGCAGAAATGCGTGGTGGACTCTACCATGGAAGCTGACTGTATGGCAGCCTCTAAGGCGGCCAAAGAAGCTGGGTGGCTCAGGAATTTCCTAATGGACTTGGATGTGATTCCTGGTTTGCCCAGAACTATCACAATTTATTGTGATAATAATGGTGCAGTTGCAAACTCGAAGGAACCACGAGCCCATAAGGTTAGTAAACACATAGAGTGCAAGTACCACCTGATACGAGAAATCGTTAAGGAGGTAGAAGTTGTTGTCGCCAAGATTGCATCAGAGGATGACCTGGTAGACCCTTTCACTAAGGCCCTTCTGGCGAGAGCTTTGATAGGCATGTGGAGGGAAGGGGAATCAGATGTATGGCAGTAAGAGGACAGCATAGTCTTTTAGTATAAGTGGGAGATTGTTGGGATGTATACTGAAAGCCTAGCTCTTTTGTATGGACATCTTTATTTTGAAATAAGAATCACATGATCATTGTTTGCACGGTATATTTATATGTGTGCATATTGTCTAATATTTTACATTGTAGATAACATGGTGCCTGGGTGCGGCACAGAAGATCATGTTATCAGTCCCTTGTAGAATATAAGTAGAGGCTCACAACCAAGATGGTTTTGGACAAACCATTGGCATGGTTGTAGTGTAGCTTGGTATTGTTTTATCTTGAACATAGAGTTACACTAGTACACCTCCGTGTATTGAGCAGGACCGACATAGAGGTGATTCAATTTATTGCTGACTACATAATTGAATCGGACCTCGGATATTATGTTGTACATGCTCTTAATCCCGATATAATAACGAGCACATGTACTTAGTATTTATTTCTTTGATTTACCAGAGGGTGAGATTTCTATGGATTAAATCAATATGCCCGGTAAGTTGGGAAGTGATATTATTTACATGGTGTGTCGTTGATTATAGGAGGAATCCGTGTCCTATATATTAGGTTGATGATGTCCCCTTGAGGAGCTCATAAGGTTCATCATGTAAACCCTGCAGGTTGACATAGTCAACATGATGATAAGGTTGAGTGGTACTACTCGAGGAGTTAGATGTTAATTAATTGATGGTCAGTAAATCAATTAATTGACGGACATTCGATATCTTAAACACGGGGAGATGGATGTACAAATAATATATGGAGCCCATATTAATTTATGGGGGTTGGTGAGGTAGTTCGATGATGATCCTCTAGTGGAATGGAACATCATTGATGGATCAAGTTTGTGTGGTTCCGATCCATCGGGTGGCCAAGACCCAACTCCTCCTCATGGTCCCTATCGTAGCCTTATATAAACCTCATGAAGTCTAGATCAAATGATGGAAAACAAATCTCTAGATCCGACGGTTAGGATTGAATCCCTAGAACCGACGGTGAAGATTAGATCTCTAGATCCGACGGTTGGAATTAAATTCCTAGAACCGACGGTTGAGATTAAATCTCTAGATCCGACGGTTGGGATTAAATTCCTAGAACCGACGGTTGAGATTAAATCTCTAGATCCGACGGTTGGGATTATTTCCTAGAACCGACGGTTGAGATTAAATCTCTAAATCCGACGGTTGAGATTAAAACCCTAGAACCGACGGTGGAGATTAAACCAGGCCTAAACCTAACTCTATATAAAAGGGAGAGGAAAGGTTGGATAAGGTGGGCGGCAAGAAAATTGGGAATTAGTTCCTATATTTTTGGCTACCTCATCAATAACCAATTTTCTCCTAAGTTCTATATAAGGGAGCATTGTTGGATCGAAAGTGTCGCTAGAGGGGGGGGTGAATAGCGATACGATGTCGTTAAAAAACTTTTGCAATAAGTAAAAAGCAAGTAGAGAGTGCACAGCGGAAATATAAAGTAGACAAGATATTTTTACGTGGTTCACAATCTTTCGATTGCTAATCCACGGCCCTAGTGATCCTTGATCACGTACGGAGGGCAATTCACTAAAACCACTCCTCCTCGTTGGAGGTAGGAGCAACGATTACAAAAAGAAATCAAGGCAACGGGACACTCCCCCTTTCCTTGTTACGATTAAAGCACAAAGACAATTTAAAGAAGTAGAACTTAAATAAATATACCGACAACTCTTATAAGTAGAAGATGTAGCTTTCGTTGTCGGCGGCACTTCGTCGTAGCAAATGTGAGTAGTAGTAGCGACGTTACGACGGCGTGTTGAGAGCTCTTGAATTCTTGTATTTTGCTTGGCTTGAACATGTCTATTTATGGATATTGATCTATGAATTTAGACATAGGTAGTGTCCAAGGTGAGGTTCTTATCCCAACTCAAGGATGAGGTGTTTCATCCAACCACCTTGTGCCACCTCCAACCTTCTTGTGCGCCAACTCAAGGATGAGGTGTTTCATCCAACCACCTTGTGCCACCTCCAACCTCCTTGGGCGCCAACTTGAGGATGAGGTGTTTCATCCAACCACCTTGTGCCACCTCCAACCTCCTTGGGCGCCACCTTGAGGATGAGGTGTTTCATCCAACCACCTTGTGCCACCTCCAACCTCCTTGGGCGCCAACTTGTTGGAGCCATTCAACTTGTGCCACATCATGGGAGCCAACCATCTTGTGCCAACTCACCTTATTTTGGGCGTCCACCACAAGGAAGCTTGGTGATGGTTTGGATGTCCACCTTGATGCCACATCACCCTTTGTACCAAAACACGAGTCAAGTCCAAATTCACCCCCTTGAAATTCGAGCTCTTCTCGAGGCTGGAACTTGACTAGCAGTTGACTGTAGTCAAAGGGTTTTAATTTGATACAAGTTAGCTTTAAAATATAAAATGCGATGGTTCTAACCATCGATCTCGACCTAGACCTTCCATTGGAGGTATTGGGTCGGATCGCTTCAACGACCTTGCCGCTTTCACACGAGCTTACCTTGTAGCCTCGCTTAGGTCTTCACCCAGTACCTCGGCTTCCTCGAAGTCCCTCTGGCGTTGCGACCACCTCGGTTCCCACCGGTGTCGCGAGACCTTCCGCTCAACTTTAGCATTTACGCACATAATTGAGCTCGTAAGATAACAAATATACCCTTAACTATTGAGCCTTTTGCCATAATCAAAATCGGTTCGACTTTGGTGCCTTGCACCAACAATCTCCCCCTTTGATTCATGGCAAACCACACAAAAGTTAAGGAAAAATTAACATAACAATGGCTAGCATAATGATTAAGCATGAATGAGCTAGCATAAAGATTAAATATGAATGAGCTAGCATAATGATTAAGCATGAATGAGCTAGCATAAAGATTAAATATGAATGAGCTAGTATAATGATTAAGTATGAATGAGCTAGCATAAAGATTAAGCATGAGTGAGAAATATTATTGTTTCAAGTTCTCCCCTTTGAGGTAACCTCCCCCTTGACCGAAGGTGAGTTCTTGAAAAATAATTTTTACTCCCCCTTAATAGTTGCTTAAGTAAACGGAATTACTTAATATAAAAGGTAATAATTTTGTTTACTTTCTTCCTTACTTTTGTGACTTTCTCCCCCTTTTGCCTTAACTCAAAAAGTTTGTAAATATATTTTAGGGTTTGTAAGTCCAAGCAAGTTCCCAATATAAATATATTTTTTTTTTTTTTAAATAATAAGCTTGAAAATATGTTCATCTAAAATGTACAACTCCGGTTGGACTTGCTTGATATAGAATGATCAATAAGTCTTGAAGGAGTTGATTAATTTTAAATAATTATACTCCATGGTTCATGTCGTCGATGCGAATCTACATGCGGAACCGGGAGTAAGGTCCTAACATCTCACGCCTCATTGGCTAAGTACACAAACACATTAGTCCTATGTGTTGTGAGATGTGTTGGCTCCTTAAATCTATAGGTATATGATTTCTAAGGTAAGACTTAGGCTAATTTCATAAAAAGAAGCAAAAGTAGAGTACATATATAGAAAAATTTAAATCCTACTCTATTACGCACATACCTAACTTTCGTCTTAATAAACTAAATTCGGCTTCGGGTAGTGGTTTGGTGAAGATGTCCGCTAGGTTTGATTTGGACTCAACATACTCTAGTTGTATAGTTCCATTAGTTACATGTTCCCTAATGAAGTGGTGTTTAACTTCTATATGTTTTGTCCTAGAATGACATATTGGATTTTTAGTTAAGTTAATTGAACTAATGTTATCTATGTAGGTTTTAATGTTGTTAAAGATTAAGCTAAAGTCTTGGAGAGTGTGTTTCATCCACGAGGTGAGACACACTCACCCATGCATAGCGTATTAAACCGGTGGTAGATAAAGGCAAGCAAATCTGCTTCCCTCTGCACCAACTTACTAGACTCGGTAGAAGGATTTGACAACAACCACTCGTGCTCTTTCTATCGAGTTTACTACGGCATAGTCGAGTCGGATAGCCGATTAGATTAAACTCGGTAGATCTAGGGTACCAAATACCTACGTTTAGCGTGCCCTTTAGATATCTAAGGATCAGCTTGACTAGGGTTAGGTGAGACTCCTTGGCACAGGTTTGTAACCTTGCGCACATACTTACTGCGAATAAAATGTCGGGTCGGCTCAGCGGTTAAGTATAGGAGACTTCCTATTGCGCTCCTATAGTATTTTTAGGTCAGCGGGTTTTCCTTCTACATCTTCGTTTATATTAACATTAGTTGCCATAGGTGTATTGATTATTTTAGCATCTTGCATTCCAAATCGATTTATTAAGTCCTTAGTATATTTTTGTTGATGTAAATATATTCCATCTTTAGTTTGTTTAATTTGTAAACCTAAGAAGAAACTTAACTCTCCCACTAAATTCATTTCAAATTCACTTTCCATAAGTGAGATGAATTCGTTTAAGCGAGGATCGAGTTGGTAGTTCCAAGAATTATATCATCTGCCTTAATTTGGGCTATAAAGATTTCTTTTCCTACGGTTTTAACGAATAAGGTTGGGTCGACTAAACCTTGGTTGAATCCTTTGGACTTAAGATAGATCGAAAGCCTTTCGTACCAAGCTCTTGGGGCTTGTTTGAGTCCATATAGGGCTTTCTTAAGTCTAAGGACATGGTCGGGTTTATCTAGATTTTCAATCCGGAGGTTGGTAGCGTAAACTTCTTCCTTAATGTATCCATTCAAAAATGCTGACTTGACATCCATTTGAAACAATTTAAAACCTCGATGTGTAGCATATGCTAACAACATTCGGATGGACTCTAGTCCGCTACGAGGCGTAGGTCTCATCGTAATCTAAACCTTCGACTTGACTAAACCCTTTGCGACTAACCTAGCTTTATTTCTAACTACTTCACCTTTATCATCAAGTTTATTTGAAATACCCACCTTGTTCCAATAATTGATTTTTCTTTAGGTGGTGGTACTAATTCCCGGACTTCATTTCTAGTGAATTGAGCTAGCTCTTCTTGCATAGCAATAATCCAGTCGGGATCAAGAAGTGCTTGTTCAATAGTTTTGGGTTCGATTTTGGAAATTAACGAGATTTGACTAAGGTTTCGATATGAAGCTCTAGTTCGAACTCCTAAATTTGGATCACCTATAACTTGATTGATAGGATGATTTGTTTGAGTCTTAGTGTGACTCGGGTTAGGGTCATCTATCACTTGGTCGATAGGATGACTTGGGTGAGTTCTAGTTTGACTTGGGTTAGAGTCATCTATCACTTGGTCGATAGGATGACTTGGGTTAGGACGAGATTCAAGTTCAAGATCAGAGTCGGGTTCGCTATAAGTTGATTTGCTAGTTGGTTTTGTTAAGGATTGAATGGGTTCGTGTCCTTCTTCGAAAACTATATTAATGGTTTCTTCGACTCTAAGAGTGTCGTGATTGTATACCCTATAAGCTCTACTGGTGGTTGAGTATCCTAGAAAGGTTCCAGTAGAGGTTTTGGATTTGAATTTCCCTAGGTAATCCTTAGTGTTTAAGATATGTACCTTGCATCCAAATCGATTTATTAAGTTTTTAAACCTAAATCATCTCACCAATATCTACATGATCAAAACATGTTATTCCTATGTGTTATTGTGAGATGACTATCAATTTTACTTGATTAATTTTAATGAATTTAAATTAACCAACATTAGGTTAGATTCGGATTTAGTCTAAGCTCATCAAGTAATCTTTTCAAGAGATTAGCTTCCAGGTCGTGGCGAGGCACAGAGGCCTTCTTTGATCGGAACAACGACCACTTCCTTAGACAAAGCTAATTTCAAGAAATTGATAACTCGACTTACTTGAGACTACATCTTGGTCTAACTAGTTATTTTTGAAAAGAGGCTCCCCGAGGCTCAATCTTTTCGTAGGATTTTAGTTGATTTATTTTTGAAAAGAGGCTCCCCGAGGCTCAATCTTTTCGTAGGATTTTAGTTGATTATGAGTCCTATCTAACCATTCTAAAAATAAAGGAAAAACTAAGCATGCAATTTCTAAGACTTAACAAAAATACATTTTGTATTGGCTCCCCCTGGACCATTGAATCGAGTGGGTCTATTCACATAGTGAATTTGGTCCTTGGGAACCCAATACATGTTAGATCCTAAAGTTGAAATCAAAGTGGTCTTAGGGACCCATGCTTGGACATTTTTCTTATGTTGGTTTACTATAGACATATATGACTTATTGGTTGTATTTGAGTTAAACCAGTCCGGCCTTGTTGTACACGGCCCTTTGTGATCCAAGTAAGAGGTCAAGTCCCTTGGATCCCAAAGTGAACCTTTCCAACGTGTTCCTAAGGTCTTCGACTTGTGTTTTCAGCGAGTTCTCAACTTCAAGCTTTTCAACTTGAGTTGAGTCCTCCTCTTGAATACGAGTAGTCGAAGAGGTTAGGGAGACCTCATGTTTGAGAAGGTTAACCTCCTCAATTAGGGTCTCGACCTTGGACTCGGACTTACCTAGTTTCTTATTTAAAAATTTAATTGCACCATACAAAGTATTAAGTAACGACCGACTTACCCTTAATGATTCTTTTGAACCGGATACGGATCCGTGGCTTGTCTTGAATGGAAGCTCATCATCGGATTCGGACTCGGACTCTTCTTCGGTTTAGGAGTCGTGCTCGGTCGGCTTGGCCATTAGAGCTTGGATATCGTCTTCTTCCTCCGACAACTCCTCCCAAGTAGCGTTTAGCGCTTTCTTGGTCTTTGATGCGTTATTCTTTAGCTTTGGGCACTCGGACTTGATGTGACCGAACCTGTTGCACTCATAGCATCTAAAATTAGAAGTATTTGAATTAGGTTTAGGCTTACCTTGAGTTGTTGGTCGTTTTCGTCGCTTGATCATCTTCCGAACTAGATTGACTAGTTCGGATTCTATTTCGGAGTCTACTTCCGATTCGGACTCGTCTTCTTCCTTCGGGGGTGGCTTGCTTGCGGGCTTCTTCTTCTTGGAACCTGCAACTAACGCAATACTCTTCTCGGCCTGGACCACGTTAGTTTGCTCATGTAATTCAAGTTCCGAAAACAATTCGTCTAACCTAATTTTAGAAAGGTCCTTGGAGACCTTGTAGGCATCGACCATGGATGCCCACAAGGTGGTCCTAGGAAACGAGTTAAGAGAATACCTGATAAGGTCGCGATTCTCGACCTTTTGTCCGATGGCATGGAGTTGGTTGACGATGTCTTGGATAGCATGTAGTTGTAGTTGAGTCTGCATTTTCAAGTTATACAATTTATTTAAAAGTAAATCTCTTTTACATACCTTCGTGTCGTCGGTGCCTTCGTGTAGTTCCACTAGCTTGGTCCATAAGTCCTTTGCACTAATGAAGGGGACGACGCGGTTGAGCTCTTCCTTGGACAACCCACATTGCAAGATTTGAGTTGCCTTGGCATCGGCTTCTACTTGTTTTTTCATGGAATTTGACCATTGATCGTAACCCAAAGATTCACCATCTTCATTAATAGGAAGTGTGAAACCGGTTTGGATTACGATCCACATCTCGATTTGGGTTTTAAGAAAGCATTCCATCCGACCCTTCCAATAACGAAAGTCATTACCGTTGTAAAACGGGGGTCGGGCGGTGCTAAACCCTTCGAGATGGGCCATTTAAAAACAAGAAGAAGAACGACGAAAAGAATCTTGCAAAACACACACGGAAAGAATATTCCAAGACTTTCGTCTTGGATTAGTAGTCTTGAGAAGTAAAAAGATATATAACATGTAACTTGCAAAAAGAAATAAACAATCAAATGCGAATGTCGTTGAAGTTCCGGAGGACAACCTTACTCGGGATCTAACCCGAAGGACAACCTTATCCGGATCCTAACGCCTCTAATGCAATTCTATATGTAGGAGAAGATAAGCAAGTGAAATAATTATACGAAAACAGAAATAAATAAATAAACAATCTGTAAAAAAAAAGAAAAACAAAGCTAGATTGGTGGTTTCACCGAATCTTAGCGCCCCCGGCTCTGATACCAAGTGTTGGATCGAAAGTGTCGCTAGAGGGGGGGGGGTGAATAGCGATACGATGTCGTTAAAAAACTTTTGCAATAAGTAAAAAGCAAGTAGAGAGTGCACAGCGGAAATATAAAGTAGACAAGATATTTTTACGTGGTTCACAATCTTTCGATTGCTAATCCTCGGCCATAGTGATCCTTGATCACGTACGGAGAGCAATTCACTAAAACCACTCCTACTCGTTGGAGGTAGGAGCAACGATTACAAAAAGAAATCAAGGCAAAGGGACACTCCCCCTTTCCTTGTTACGATTAAAGCACAAAGACAATTTAAAGAAGTAGAACTTAAATAAATATACCGACAACTCTTATAAGTAGAAGATGTAGCTTTCGTTGTCGGCGCACTTCGTCGTAAATGTGAGTAGTAGTAAGCGGCGTTCTACGGGCGTGTTGAGAGCTCTTGAATTCTTGTCATTTGCTTGGCTTGAACATGTCTATTTATGGATATTGATCTATGAATTTAGACATAGGTAGTGTCCAAGGTGAGGTTCTTATCCCCCAAGACTTGTTCATCCACATCCTTTGCGCCAACTCAAGGATGAGGTGTTTCATCCAACCACCTTGTGCCACCTCCAACCTCCTTGGGCGCCAACTTGAGGATGAGGTGTTTCATCCAACCACCTTGTGCCACCTCCAACCTCCTTGTGCGCCAACTCAAGGATGAGGTGTTTCATCCAACCACCTTGTGCCACCTCCAACCTCCTTGGGCGCCAACTTGAGGATGAGGTGTTTCATCCAACCACCTTGTGCCACCTCCAACCTCCTTGGGCGCCAACTTGTTGGAGCCATTCAACTTGTGCCACATCATGGGAGCCAACCATCTTGTGCCAACTCACCTTATCTTGGGCGTCCACCACAAGGAATCTTGGTGATGGTTTGGATGTCCACCTTGATGCCACATCACCCTTTGTACCAAAACACGAGTCAAGTCCAAATTCACCCCCTTGAAATTCGAGCTCTTCTCGAGGCTGGAACTTGACTAGCAGTTGACTGTAGTCAAAGGGTTTTGGACTGCAGTACAAGTTAGCTTAAAATATAAAGTACGATGGTTCTAACCATTTGATCTCGACCTAGACCTTCCATTGGAGGTATTGGGTCGGATCTACGCTTAACGACCTTGCTTCGCTTTCACACGAGCTTACCTTGTAGCCTCGCTTCCGGTCTTCACCCGAGTACCTCGGCTTCCTCCGAAGTCCCTCTGGCGTTGCCCGACCACCTCGGTTCCCACCGGATGTCGCAGACCTTCCGCTCAACTTTAGCATTTCTGCACACTTAATTGAGCTCGTAAGATAACAAATATACCCTTAACTATTGAGACTTTTGCCATAATCAAAATACCGGTTCGACTTTGGTGCCCACTGCACCAACAGATCTTGCCAAAGAAAGTCCAAGGGACGGACTTGGCAGCATAAGACCAAGTTTGTAGTCTTGGCAGCGTAAAGTCCAAGTGAACCTTGGCAAAGAAAGTCCAAGGGATGGACTTGGCAGCGTAAGACCAAGCTTGGAGTCTTGGCAGCGTAAAGTCCAAGTGAACCTTTGCAAAGGAAGTCCAAAGTAAAGTCTTGGCAGCATAAGTCCAAGCGTGTAGTCTTGGCAGCATAAAGTCCAAGCATTTGGCAACCCAAGACATGACGAGGCCGAAGGAAACTCTTGAAGGCGGGTGCAAGGCTGAAGGAAGAGTTAGAAGGTCAAGTCTAGGTCTAGGGAGTCAATTCAAGTATGAATTATTCATACTTGACTAGTATCAGTCAAACTGATACGATGTATCAATCGATCGGTCAGTGCTCGATCGAGTCGATGAAACCACGACTATCGATCGATCGTTTGGTCGAGTAATCGATCGATTAGGCAATCGACGATCGCCAATCTAGGCAGTCAACTAATCGAGTCGAAAATGGGCACAGAATGGAGTCTCACTTGACTCCTCGCGGCGATCACTCGACTGATCGCTTCATCAGTCGACTGATGAGGTGATCAATCGACTGATAGGCCTCCCGTTGGAAATGGCGGCTGCGAATCCCCATGGGTCGGCTTTGTCAGAAGCCGTTAGCTTCGACGGCAGTCGACTGATGGTGATCATCAATCGACTGATCAAAGCCCAACGGGAAAAACAACCTCTCTTCTATAAGAAGGGGCCTTGGGGAGCTTGGTGAAGCTAGTGCTCTCATTCCTAACAACACCCTCGTGCTCACCAAGCTTTCTCCAAGTGTTTTTGTGATTCTAAACCTCCTCTTCTCTAGTCTTCATCTTCAATCATGGTAAAGAAGAGGAGTGCATTGTAATACAAGGTTTCTCCACCTTGGTTCATCCAAAGGAGGATATAGTGAAGCTTGGCTAGGGCTAATCCACCTTACGGATTACCGTGGAGTAGGAGTGTCATCTCCGAACCACGTACATCGGGTGTTAGCATTGTTTTTCTTGTTTCTTATTCTTATTTGTATTTGTATTTGTATTGCTTCCACTAATGTATTTGTAGAAACAAAGAAAGGCTAATCACCCCCCCTCTAGCCATTACAAAGATCCAACAAGTGGTATCAGAGCCCGGATAGCTTAGAAGATTTCACCATCAACCAAGGCATCAATGGCTCTTTAAGAGGGATATAGCACCGCCAAGCCACCGCTCTTCGATGGGAGTCACTTTGCGTATTGGAAAGGTAGGATGAAGTATTATCTAATGAGTAATATTGAGATTTGGCATAGCATTGTAGATGGCTTTGAGGAACCGGTGGATGAACATGGAAACCCTATTCCATGCAAGGATTGGACAAGGGAAATGAATAGGAGGTTCGAATCAAATGCAAAGGCGGTACTCACCATCCAATGCGGTATTACAATGGTGCAACTCAACAAGGTGGGGCCTTTCAAATCCGCCAAGGAATTATGGGAAAAACTCATTGAGCTAAATGAAGGATCCAAGGAGTCAAAGAGGGCCAAGAAGGACTTGCTAATTGGACAACTTCAAGCCTTCCAAATGAAGATGCATGAAAGTGTAAGCCAAATGCATGGAAGGTTTAAGGAGATTGTGAATGGACTCCACATCATAGGTGAGCGAGTTGACAACCGGGATTTGGTAAGGTATATTCTCCAAGAATTTCCTAGAACTTCTCTATGGACTTCTATAGTTGATGCTATTAAGGTAACTAGGGATCTTTCTCAAATTAAAATTGATGAATTATTTTGTGAGTTTGAATTGCATGAGCAAACTAACATGTCCTCTAAGGAAAAAGATTTAGCTCTATTTGTTGAAAAGAAGGAAAAGAAGAAGAAAGAAAGGAAAGAAGTGTCATCATCATCCGAGTCGGAGCATGATTCAAGTAGTGATGGAGACACATCTAGTGAGATGACCAACTTTGTCAAGAAGCTCTATAGAAAATCAAAGGACTTCAAGAATAAAGAAGCAAGGAAGGGGTCCCATTCTTCAAGAGGTAAGTTTAGTGGTAATTCAAATTTTAATAACAATGTGATTTGCCATGCTTGCAATAAGAAGGGGCACATAAAGCCAAATTGCCCGGAGCTAAAGAAGAAGGAGGAAAAAGAAAAGAAAAAGAATGATAAGAAGGAAAAGAAGAAGAAGGAGGCCATGATGGCTCAAACCACATGGGACACACCGAGTGTTGAAGATTCCTCCACCGATAATGAGCTTTGCCATATCACACGCCATGTGGCACTCATGGCCCAAGGAGATGACTCCGGTACATCAAGTCAAGAAGAAGACTCTTCAAGTGATGAATCGTCATCTAGTGACGATGAGGTAATGAATTCTCCTAAAGTTAAGCTTCTTTATAAATCAATTGCTTATCTTAAAGAGGCTCTAGATAAGTCTAAATCTAAGGTTAGAAGCATGAAAGTAGAACTAAAGGCCATTAGGAATGAAAAACCTTCACATGTTGATTCTTGCATACTTAAGGAAGAGAATGACAAACTTAAGAATGAGGTTAGTGACCTAAAGGCATGCTTAGAGAAATTTATCACTGGCTCAAAATATCTTGACATGATCCTTATGTTGGGATGTATACTGAAAGCCTAGCTCTTTTGTATGAACATCTTTATTTTGAAATAAGAATCACATGATCATTGTTTGCATATTTTTATGATTATGCAAAATTGTCTAATACTTTACATTGTAGATAACATGGTGCTTGGGTGATGGCACAGAAGATCATGTTATCAGTCCCTTGTAGAGTATAAGTAGAGGCTCACAACCAAGATGGTTTTGGACAAACCATTGGCATGGTTGTAGTGTAGCTTGGTATTGTTTTATCTTGAACATAGAGTTACACTAGTACACTTAGGTGTATTGAGCAGGACCAACATAGAGGTGATTCAATTTATTGCTGACTGCATAATTGAATCGGACCTCGGATATTATGTTGTACATGCTCTTAATCCCGATATAATAACGGGCACATGTACTTAATATTTATTTCTTTGATTTACCAGAGGGTGAGATTTCTATGGATTAAATCAATATGCACGGTAAGTTGGGAAATGATATTATTTACATGGTGTGCCGTTGATTATAGGAGGAATCCGTGTCCTATGTATTAGGTTGATGATGTCCCCTTGAGGAGCTCATAAGGTTCATCATGTAAACCCTGCAGGTTGACTTAGTCAACATGATGATTAGGTTGAGTGGTACTACTCGAGGAGTTAGATGTTAATTAATTGATGGTCAGTAAATCAATTAATTGACGGACATTCGATATCTTAAACACGGGGAGATGGATGTACAAATAATATATGGAGCCCATATTAATTTATGGGGGTTGGTGAGGTAGTTCGATGATGATCCTCTAGTGGAATGGAACATCATTGATGGATCAAGTTTGTGTGGTTCCGATCCATCGGGTGGCCAAGACCCAACTCCTCCTCATGGTCCCAATCGTAGCCTAATATAAACCTCATGAAGTCTAGATCAAATGATGGAAAACAAATCTCTAGATCCGACGGTTGGGATTAAAACCCTAGAACCGACGGTTGAGATTAAATCTCTAAATCCGACGGTGGAGATTAAACCAAGGCCTAAACCTAACTCTATATAAAAGGGAGAAGAAAGGTTGGATAAGGTGGGCGGCAAGAAAATTGGGAATTAGTTCCTATATTTTTGGCTACCTCATCAATAACCAATTTTCTCCTAAGTTCTATAAAAGGGTGGCTATGGGTTGGGCGGCAATAAGCTTTTAGAGGTTGGATGATGGAAATTAGGGTTTAGCCTCAAATTGCTTGGGCGGCAAGCAACCCTAGGAGGAAACCCTAATTAGGGTTTGGCTCTTTTGGGTTGGGCGGCCAAGGTGAGGAAGGAGAGTGGGCGACAACTTGAGGGATATCTCTTCTTCTTCCTTGAAGGCGGCTAGCTCCTAGATCTCTTCTCTCCACCATGCTTGGGCAGCAAGGAACCCTATGGAGAAAACCCTAATTTGATTAGGGTTTTGGCTCCTTTGCATGGGCGACCATGGATGGGAATGAAGAGTGGGCGGCAACCTATGGAGGAGCTTGTATTCTTCCAAGGAGGTGGCTAGCTCCTAGATCTCTTCTCTCCACCATGTTTGGGCGGCAAGAAAGCCTAAGGAGAAACCCTAATTAGGGTTTCCTCCTTAGGTTGGGTGGCTAGGGATTGCAAGGAAGTTGGGCGGCAACTATAGGAGAGGAGGTCTTCTTCTTCCTAGGGTGTGGCCGACTCCTTCCTCTAATCCCTCCACCGTGGCCGGCGCCCAATATATTCCCTTTATCCTCTTCACTCCATCTTCGCCGGCGGCACCAAAACAAGGGTTTGTCCCTAGTTCGGTACCTTGGTTGTTTCCATTATGTTCTCTCTATTCTTGGGGCCGGCGGCATCAATCCTTTATGGATTGGTGGTTGGCTCAAGCAAGAAGGGAAAGAGAGTTCTTCATTCTTTGGATTGAAGAAGATCTAGGAAGCTTCAACTTGTGGAGAATCTTCGTCCACACGAAGTCTACAAGGAGGTTAGGACATACGATAGAAGATCAAGAGGTATAAAAGTTTTATAACTTTTATTATTGTTCTTTGCATGTTCTTGTTGATATGCTAGCTTAAGTTCTTTATGTTAGTATATGTTGATTATACTAGTTTGCATTTGCATGTATTTGTATAATCATGAACCCCGAATAAGAAACACAAAAACCGGCAATCCGTCCGTCGTCTCTTCCGCGGCTAATCGACTAGAAGAGTTTGGTTTCTTGAACAACTAGTTTGTTCAAGCGATCGCTCGAGTCTTTGGCACGACGACGAATTGGTTATGCTTAGGAAACTCATCCCATCCGGATTAGTTTTCATTAGTGAAAATTTTAATCCGGGGACATGGGAGCCTATGAGCATTCCGAGAAATAGCATGATTGCCAACAATTGGTATCAGAGCCATGGTTTCCGGTTTTGTGTGTTTTGGATTTGGTTACTTTCACACACTTATCATATATTGTGTATGCCGGATAATAGTAGGATGTGCGTAGGCTAACTTTTTGGTTGTAGGCATAAGATCCAACTATTATGGCTATATATGTATGTATGTGATTGCATGTGTGTGTGATTGTATATTATTTGAGTCCTCGAGGTTGACGAGGCTAGATTAGTATTTAATTTTTGTAATTAAATACGACATTGTTTAGCCGCTCATTTTAGTTTACTTTCGATCTAGATTATTTGTACACTCCTTCGTGGAGCATAGGATCGATGGATATAAATTAAAATGTTTTATCTCTGCTCGGAACTCTTTGGTGACTTGCGCACGGGAAAAGATGGAGCGGACGAGGTGGCGACACGACGGGACGCATATTGGAGAACAATGCCATAATAGTTGGAAAAATTCTGATTTTTCCATATTTATTGCTGATTTGTTTTATATGCATGTTGTGTGTGCTTGAAAATTCCTCATTTTCAATTTACTAAGTGGGAGAGGGATATTTTAATTAATTCCCGCGGCCTCCATTACAATTTGACGTGTGATGCAACAAACTTGTGTGTCGGCTCTGAGTGCCTTCCTCCCTGCGGATGAGTTTGTTTGCGGATCACTAGGTCAAATAATGGTTATAGGAAATTATCTAGGAGCGTGTGTACTTCCACAGCGGTAAGACACATAATCCGAAATAATTCCCTTAGTACCGTGTAATGGTTCACACTTAGATGCAAATAAAAAGTAGTTTTATTTGTAGGGACGAAGAGAAACCAACTATTAATTTTATTTGTCAAAAAGTAAGGTTGACAAGATAATAAAATTAATGGGTTAAACCTCCTCTTATAAATGTAGAATTCGTATACGTCCACACAGCGTGACATGCGATATTCTCGGTGTTTGAGGTGTTGGTTGATTTCAAAATTTTATTGTTTGAGGAATCAATAATTTTTTGAAATCTACAGTAATAATAAGCATGCTGTGTGTGCTTCAAAATTCCTCATTTTCAATTTACTAAGTGGGAGAGGGATATTTTAATTAATTCCCACGGCCTCCATTACAATTTGACATGTGATGCAACAAACTTGCGTGTCGGCTCTGAGTGCCTTCCTCCCTACGGATGAGTTTGTTTGTGGATCACTAGGTCAAATAATGGTTATAGGAAATTATCTAGGAGCGTGTGTACTTCCACAGCGGTAAGGCACATAATCCGAAATAATTCCCTTAGTATCGTGTAATGGTGCACACTTAGATGCAAATATAAAGTATCCTCCCCATCGGAGTCACTGCTTTTATTTGTAGGGCCAAAGAGGAACCAACTATTAATTTTATTTGTCAAAAAGTAAGGTTGACAGGATAATAAAATTAATGGGTAAAACCTCCTCTTACAAATGTAGAATTCGTATACGTCCACACTGTGTGGCATGCGATATTCTCGGTGTTTTGGGGTGTTGGTTGATTTCGGAATTTTATTGTTTTGAGGAATCAATAAAATTTGAAATCTAAAGTTTTGATCATTGTGATTCTTAGGATTTTCAAAATTGACTTTCAGTCCACTTATTTTGATACTAAAGGAAATAAACTTATTGTACCCAAATTATATTGATTGGAAATGAATCCAAATATTGTCTTATCTGCTAGTATGCAATCTTCGAAGAGTGTCCTCAAGCCATCATTGCTCAAAAGAGTTTCTACTTCTAAGCCGAAAGGCAAGAAGAAGAAGAAACAAGGTGAAGCAAAGATGGTGCGAGGATCTCAGGGAAGAGTGAAGAAGCCGAAAGGCAAGTACTTCACTTGCAAGCAGGATGGACATTGGAACAAGGACTGTCCCAATCCAAAATAGAACAAAAGTATATCTTTTGGTCTAGTCGTTGTAACATGGTTAGTGGTGTTATCTACCAGCACCTGGTGTGTAGATACGAGAGCCACTAATCATGTTTGCAATATTTTGCAGGGGTTCCAGGAAACCCGATGACTAGCTAAAGGGGATATTACCATTTACTTGGGCAATGCCATGAAGATGGCGGCTATTGCAGTGGGAGATGTTTTATTTATCTTTTGAGAAAAATAAAGGTTTTTGGTTCTTAAGAATTTCCTTTATGTACCCTTATTTAGAAAGAATTGATTTCGGTTTCTAAATAGTTTTTGGATGGATAATCTATTTCTTTTCATGACAGATTTGTTATAAAAGGAATAGGGACATTATCTATTCAGGTACATAGATAGGAAATTTATAACTTGAACCACAAGCTCCCACGATGCAAATAGAAGTTAATAACTCATCTTCTAATTCCAATAAGAGAAAAGAACCTTCGAAGATGAACCAAACATATCTTTGGCTTCTTAGGCTTGGTCACATTAACCTAAGCAGAATTCAAAGGTTGATAGCTGATGGACCTTTGGGTTCATTAGTGGTGGAGGATCTCCCAACCTACGAATCTTGCTTGGAGGGTAAGATGACCAAGAGGCCTTTTCAAGGCCAAGGGGTATAGATCCAAAGATGTGTTGGAATTGGTTCATTCTGATTCGTATGGTCCTATGTCTATCCAGGCAAGAGGTAGTTTTGAATATTTTGTCTTTTTCATAGACGATTATTCAAGATATGGATGACACTACGATCTGATCGTGGTGGTGACAACCTCTTGGGAGAGTTTAGGAACTACTTATCAGAGGTTGGGATTCAATCCCAATTGACTGCACCTGGCACACCCCAGCAGAACGGTGTAGCAGAGCGAAGGAATAGGACTCTTATGGAGATGGTTAGATCGATGATGAGTTATTCTGACTTGTTTTATAGTCCTAGAGATCAGAGGGTGATCGTTAACATGAATGACAGATTTCTAGAGGAAGACTATGTGATAAGCCACAAGCCCAAGGGTAAAATTGTTCTGGAGGAGTTAAAAAGGGAAGTCACTTCTTTAGTACCACCGGTACAAGAGGACATACCACATGTCACTGCACCGCGTGTCACAGAGGATACACAGAAGATACCTCGTCGTAGTGGGAGGGTTGTTAGACAACCTCTTAGATTCATGTTTTTGGACAAATCTTCTGATTTGGTCCCTAGAAAATATGAACCTGATCCCTAGACATACGACGAGGCAATCCAAGATATAAATACAGCATCTTTGCAAAGTGCAATGAATACTGAGATTGAATCTATGGATTCAAGTCAGGTCTGGGAGCTCTCATGCATAGCAACTCATATGGATTATGAGACATGACAGATGGATGTCAAGACAACATTCCTTAGTGGAAGTCTTGAGGAATCCATCTACATGAAGCGACCAGAGGGATTCATTGCTAAGGGCAAAGAGCGTATTGTATATAAGCTTAATCGGTCCGTTAATGGACTGAAGCAAGCTTTGAAGTCTTGGGACATCCGCTTTGAGGAGGTAAATCCAGTCTTATGGATTTATTCAAAGTTCGGATGAGTCTTGTGTATATCAGAGATGTGACGGAAACGTAGTGGTATTTTTGTACTATACGTAGATGACATTTTGGTGGTTGGTGACAACATCGAAGTGTTATCAGACGTAAGGGTATGGTCATCCAAACAGTATGATATGAAGGACTTAAGAGAAGTGGGTCACAACCTTGGGGATCAAGGTTGTTGTACTTATCCCAAGATTCATACATAGACATGTTATTGGATCGTTTTAGCATACAAAACTCCAAGAAGGGTTTTCTACCCTTCAGGCATGGAGTTCCTTTATCTAAGCAGATGTGTCCTAGATCATCTGAGGAGATAGAGGAGATGAAGGCGATTCTTTATGCTTCAGCAGTAGGAAGCCTCATATATGCGATGCTCTGTACGAGACCAGATATCTGCTTTGCCGTGGGCATGGTCAGCAAATATCAGAGTAATCCAAGACAGGGACATTGGACTGCGGTAAAGCATATATTGTAGTGCCTGAGAAGGACTAGGGATTATATGCTAGTTTACCGGGAAGACCAATTACTCCCTGTGGGTTGCATGGATTGCGATTTCCAATCAAATAGGAATAATACTAAGTCTACCTCAGGTTTTGTGTTTACTTTAGGAGGTGGAGTCATTGTATGGAGGAGTGTCAAGCAGAAATGCGTGGTGGACTCCACCATGGAAGCTGAGTATGTGGCAGCCTATGAGGCGGCCAAAGAAGCTGAGTGGCTCAGGAACTTTCTGATGGACTTGGATGTGATTCCTGGTTTGCCCAGAAATATCACAATTTATTGTGATAATAATGGTGCAGTTGCAAACTCGAAGGAACCACGAGCCCATTGTTAGTAATATATGAGAGATGTCCTAAGGCAATCGCCTTATGTATGAACCATTTATATGATAAATGAAGATTCACTATTTGAGTATACATGTTTAATGTATTTGATTGGATCTTAAACTCATTTCTTATCAATGTCCACGATACGATTCACGCGCATGAGAGAATTTGTGATTGGATCACAACTAGTGAGTATCTCTACATGTGTAATTGTGATGTATCGGAATTATCCCTAGTCGATGAATTGATGGATTTGGACACCATCAATTCTGTCGAGACTAGCACGAGGTATATTCCTTGGTGTATCCAAGCAGATGATTCTCACTGGCTGGAGACATAGTGATGTCCGGAGTTGATCGTGGATGCTAGTTATGGAAACTAGTTCATTGGAGTGACCAGCCGTAAGACTTCATATGGTTCTCTGCATATATAGATATGTCAATGAAGTTCTTACTGTGGCTTAAGTGCGATGTTCCTTTGACTTGCGGTATTCAAGTCATCTTGATCATGGAGACTTATGCTTTGACATCTTAAGCAAACATCTCCGAGGAGATGTGGACCCGGGATGATTGGGTATAAGTCGAAGTGATCGAAGGTGTTTGAATAGTCTATAAAGGATTCACCACTCCTTGCAAGGAGATGTATACCCATGGCCTCTCGTCGGATTGTTACTAAAGTCTTTGGGCAAAGCATTACATGTTTAGAGTAAGGTACTCTTCGATACATGTGGAGTAACTAGAATCCATAGGAAGAGGAAATGATACTTGGGCTAGGTGTGACGTAGTCAGCCTAGTGGGGACTGACACTATAGACCATGTGCTGAACCAAGTGGGTATAAGATGAGTGAAGGGAATGGGGCACGATTCATTCGAGCTACTGAAGGGTTTCAGAAATAGTTCTGGATCAACCGTTGATCATTTCGGTTAATTGGGGATCATGATGTACTACTAGGTGCCACTCATGATCGTTCTATAATTAATGGTTAATTATAGATGGCCAACATAAACCGAGAACCTATTTGGTCACACGCACAACGAGTGTAATCCAAAGGATTTAAAACGAGCTTGAGAATGGGATTCTCAGACCGAGAGAAACTATGTTTGGTTGGACCAAACATAAAGCGAGCATGAAATTGTTTCACATGCAATGGGCGTGGATGGGCCGTGTCTTATGAAGACATAATGGATGGACCAAAATGGTTTGGTTCTAATCCAATGGATGAGAATAAACCAAAGGGTTTGGTTTATATTAAACGAATGAACCAAAGGTTGGTTCGGTTCGTTTTAACTTAAAATAAACAATCATGGTTTGGTTTATTTTAACTTATCTTAATGGAGCGGGTTAACGGGCTTTATGGATATGATCCATTAACCATTAAGAGAATTAGTTCTCTATAAAATAGGGCTTAAACCCTAATCCAAAACCCTAGCCCTTGGTGTTGCCGCCCACCCCCTTGTTGGAGTTTTTCGGCGCCCAACCCTAAGCTGCCGCCGCCCAGCTTTTGTGCAGCCTTCCAACTTGTTGCCGGCGACCAAGCTTCAGCCGGTGAACCTCCGGCGACCCTCCGGTGATCTCCTCTAGGTTCGGTGATAAGGTGAGCTTCCATCTCTCCTTGGCCGGCCTCTATTCCTCCACCAAAAGCTGTCCAGTTTTTCTGGACAGCTTGTTTCTTAGTTGTCGGAGCGTCGTTTGGACGATGGTTAGTGCTCCGATAGTGCCTAACTTACCGGGGATTTGATCTCCGGTAATCCTCTGAGGTGGAGGACGAAGGATTCGTCAAACGGTTGACGAATACCTCTCCGGAGAAGCGAGTTTTGAGAACTCGTTTTAGGATCCGAATTTTGATTCGGATCGTGATCATCTCTCGATCACGTCGTCTTCAACACGAGGCTAGTAACCCGTACGAAGATGAAGCTCGTGACTTAGCGAAGTCATCCCGAGGAGCTCGGCGTGGATACGGATAGAGACGATTCTTACGAGGATCGTTCCGGTTGATGTCATTCCCGCTACACGTCATACGAAAGGTATAACGTAGATAATTTCTTTTATTGCAAATTTTAATTTACGGTTATGTCTACACTTGTTGTAATATGCATGCGTGTGTTGTGTGTGTTGTAATAAATATAGATTTATTATTTTTAATTGCTTCCGCTGTGCTCATGTTTACGAAACATGATCGAACACACACGCCATGAGTCTTAAAACCCAAAGGTATCAGAGCCCAGGTTGTGTTTCGACATAATCGTAAAAATGGTTTTGCGATAGTCATAATGTATTTCTGGAAATTTTCTAAATTTTGGAAATTTAAAAGTATTTATGGAAATTTTTCAATTTTGGAAAGTCTAGAAGTATTTATGGAAATCTTCCACTTTTGGAAAGTTGGAAGTATTTATGGAAATTGATATTTTCCATAAATAAAATATTTGATTAGATTCTGGAAATTTGTTTCCTAATTTAATCATGATTTGATTTGGGAAATTAAATCTTAAAATATTTTATTTCCATAAGTAGTTTTAATGATTTAGGAAATTGGATTCCTAAATAGATTTTCCTTAATCAAATAATTCCATGAATAAAATATTTGATTAGATTTGGAAATTTTTTTCCTAATTTAATTATGATTTGATTTGGAGAATCAAATCTTAAACATATTTTATTTCCATAAATAGTTATGACATATAAGGAAATATAGACATGACATAATTGTATGCCATGTAATTGCATTAGATGCATAACATTATGCCATGCGTGTCGTGACATGTAGATGTATGCCATGTATGTCATGCCATGTAGATAATAGTTATTTTCATGCAAAGAGAATGAGACATAAAAACCCTTAATCAATATTAAAGCCTACACCTTCCATTAATATGGTTAGAACCAGAGTTCTGTTTCTTGTTTGGGTTGTTGGACTCTCTCCAAGCCCGGCTCGAACCTGAATATGTTCAAACCATGGAATAGTTTAATACTAATATGGTAAGAGTCAGAGGTCAATCGTTAGCTTTGGTTGTTGGACTCTCTCCAAGCTGGGCTAATTGGTTGAATGCGCTCTAACCATATTAAAACTATGTCCTGATTAATGGGTTGGCACAAACTGTACTACAGACGAACCTTCTTGAATCTTCGTGGTGAAGAGGAGCCTAGAGACCTCGAACCTTTCGGATCTCGCTTGCTCATCGAACAACTCATGAAGATGGAAGACCATAGTGTTAGCATCCATATGCTCATCTTTGCCGCTGCGGCTCGGTACCATCGCCGCTAGCATGATGCAACTTCGCCCGGCTCGAATCGCCACATGTTTCGATAGACCAACATTTGTGCAGGTTGCATCGTCCTTAGGACGGTCAGGAAGAGGCTCTTCAAGGACATATGCAAGCTTTTCTGCCTTGAGAACAATTCTCAGGTTTCTAAGCCAGTCCAGGAAGTTAGGCCCAGTCAGTTTGTTCGAATCCAAAATAGTGCGCAAATTCAAAGACGTCATGATCAATTTATTGACCTAGAAATACAAAACGAGCATATATGAGAAAGATGATTTTAAAATGCATCAATATACATTTATTAATCCCATTCATTTTTCGAATTTCAAAAACCCCAAAATCACTTCGGGACATCGTAGGTCCATCTCCGAATGGGCTGATATCCATCATAGTTATGAACAACCTTGGAGAGAGTCCAACAAGCCATTCATAACTACGACGGTAGGTATCAACTATACCGATTGCATATCACGTATATGCAACTATCACAATGTGCTATCAACTAATTGAATGTTCACACATACATCGGGTTGTTAACACATTAACAAGTATGCATCATATGCATAGCACCCAACTTCACCTCCCTTTACATCGACCTTGGAGAGAGTCCAACAAGCCGATGCTCCAGGTTAAAGCCAACCCATTAATCGGGACATAGTTTTAATATGGTTAGAGCGCATTCAACCAATTAGCCCAGCTTGGAGAGAGTCCAACAACCAAAGCTAACGATTGACCTCTGACTCTTACCATATTAGTATTAAACTATTCCATGGTTTGAACATATTCAGGTTCGAGCCGGGCTTGGAGAGAGTCCAACAACCCAAACAAGAAACAGAACTCTAGTTCTAACCATATTAATGGAAGGTGTAGGCTTTAATATTGATTAAGGGTTTTTATGTCTCATCCTCTTTGCATGCAAATAACTATTATCTACATGGCATGGCATACATGGCATACATCTACATGTCACGACACGCATGACATAATGTTATGCATTTAATGCAATTACATGGCATACAATTATGTCATGTTTATAATTTCCTTATATGTCATAACTATTTATGAAAATAAAATATGTTTAAGATTTGATTCTCCAAATCAAATCATAATTAAATTAGGAAACAAATTTCCAAATCTAATCACATATTTTATTCATGGAATTATTTGATTAAGGAAAATCTATTTAGGAAACCAATTTCCTAAATCATTAAAACTACTTATGGAAATAAAATATTTTAAGATTTGATTTCCCAAATCAAATCATGATTAAATTAGGAAACACATTTCCAGAATCTAATCAAATATTTTATTTATGGAAAATATCAATTTCCATAAATACTTCCAACTTTCCAAAAGTGGAAGATTTCCATAAATACTTCTAGACTTTCCAAAATTGAAAAATTTCCATAAATACTTCTAAATTTCCAAAATTTAGAAAATTTCCAGAAATACATTATGACTATCGCAAAACCATTTTACGATTATGTCGAAACACAACCTGGGCTCTGATACCACTGTTGGGTTTCCTGCACCGCGGCGTGTGTGTGTTCGATCATGTTTCGTAAACATGAGCACAGCGGAAGCAATTAAAAATAATAAATCTATATTTATTACAACACACACAACACACGCATGCATATTACAACAAGTGTAGTCATAACCGTAAATTAAAATTAGCAATAAAAGGAAATTAAACTACGTTATACCTTTCGTATGACGTGTAGCGGGAACGGCATAAACCGGAACGATCCTCGTAAGAATCGTCTCTATCCGTATCCACGCCGAGCTCCTCGGGATGACTTCGCCAAGCCACGAGCTTCGTCTTCGTACGGGTTACTAGCCTCGTGTTGAAGACGACGTGATCGAGAGATGATCACTATCCGAATCCAAATTCGGACCTAAAAACAAGTCCTCAAGACTCGCTTCTCCGGAGAGGTATTCGTCAACCGATTGACGAATCCTTCGTCCTCCACCTCAGAGGATTACCGGAGATCAAATCCCCGGTATGTTAGCGCTGCCGGATCACTAACCGTCGTCCAAGCGGCGCTCCGGCGGAGGAAGAAGCTGTCAGAAAACTGGACAGCTTGGTGGAAGGAAGTAGCGCCCGGCCAAAACAAGGAGAAAAAGGCTCACCTTGATGCGAACCTATAGGAGATCACCGGAGAGTGGCGGAGGAGTTCACGGCTGGAGCTTGGGCGCGGCAACAAGGGTCTTGGGCCGGCGGCACAAAGGCTGGCGCCGGCGGCTAGTTGGCGCCGAAAATCTCCAAGGGGTGGGCGGCAACTTCAAGCTAGGGTTTTGGATGATTAGGGTTTAACAATCCCTTAAGCCCTCTTTTATAGAGAACTAATTCTCTTAATGGTTAATGGTTCATATCCATAAAGCCCGTTAACCCGCTCCATTAAGATAAGTTAAAATAAACCAAACCATGATGGTTTATTTTAAGTTAAAACGAACCGAACCAACTTTTGGTTAATTCGTTTAAAATAAACCAAACCCTTTGGTTTATTCTCATCCATTGGATTAGAACCAAACCATTTTGGTCCATCCATTATGTCTTCATAAGACACGGCCCATCCACGCTTCCATTGCATCAAACAATTTCATGCTCGCTTTATGTTTGGTCCAACCAAACATAGTTTCTCTGCCGAGAATCCCATTCTCAAGCTCGCTTTAAATCCTTTGGATTACACTCAGCGCGTGTGACCAAATAGGTTCTCGGTTTATGTTGGTCGCCTATAATTAACCATTAATTATAGAACGATCATGAGTGGCACCTAGTAGTACATCATGATCCCCAATTAACCAAAAAGATCAACGTTGATCCGTAACTATTTCTCAAACCCTTCAAGAGCTCGAATGAATCGTGCCCCATTCCTTCACTCATCTTATACCCACTTGGTTCAGGACATGGTCTATTGTGTCACCTCACTAGGTCGACTACGCCACACCTAGCCCAAGTATCATTTTCTCGCCCCACGGATTCTAGTTACCACATGTATCGAAGAGTACTTTACTCTAAACATGTAATGCTTTGGCCAAAGACTTTAGTAACAATCCGACGAGAGGCCATGGGTATACATCTCCTCGCAAGGAGTGGTGAATCTTTATAGGCTATTCAAACACCTTCGATCACTGACTTATACCCAATCATCCCGGTCCACATCTCCTGAGATGTTTGCTTGTTGTCAAAGCATAAGTCTCCATGATCAAGATGACTTGAATACCGCAAGTCAAAGGAACATCGCACTTAAGCCACAAGAAGAACTTCATTGACATATCTATATATGCAGAGAACCATATGAAGTCTTACTACCGGTCACTCCAATGAACTAGTTACTATAACTAGCATCCACGATTAACTCCGACATCACTATGTTCAGGAGAATCACCGCTGATACACCAAGGAGTATACCTCGTGCTAGTCTCGACAGAATTGATGGTGTCCAAATCCATCAATTCATCGACTAGGGATAATTCTGATACATCAAAATTACACATGTAGAGATACTCACTAGTTGTGATCCAATCACAAATTCTCTCATGTTGTGAATCGTATCGTGGACATTCAGTAAATGAGTTTAAGATCCAATCAAATACATAAAACATGTATACTCAAATAGTGAATCTTCATTTATCATATAAATGGTTCATACATAAGGCGATTGCCTTAGGACATCTCTCATATATTACTAACATACTCGTCAAGGGGAGAGTCAAATTTACGTGTTGGGAATTGAGCAACGGTTGCTGCACTCGCCATCGAAACGTATTTGTTGGAACTCCTTGTAGGACTTGTCTTAGAACTGGACAATTACTTTTATGTTCCTTCGTTGATAAAGAACATCATTTCTATTTCTTGTTTAAATAGAAATGGGTACCATTTGACTTTTAGTAACAATTGTTGTTACATAACTTTGAATAGAGTTCTTTATGGGACTGGAACTTTAAGCAATGGTGTTTATACGTTGGACGTATCCAGTGACATTTTCAATATCGAAGCAAGCAACACGCGTGCTCGAAAGGATAATCAAATAGACTCCTATATGTGGCATTGTCGTCTTGGCCATATAAGCAAGAAATGCATGTCCGAATTACACCAATGTGCAATTCTAGAATCATTTGAATTGGATTCATACGATACATGCGAATCATGCTTAAAAGGCAAGATGACTAAGTTACCTTTTACTGGAAAAGGTGAACAAGTGGGAGAGTTACTAGGTCAAGTACATACTGATGTATGTGGACCTATGTCAACTCAAACTTTAGGAGGCTATAGCTACTTCATTACCTTCACCGATGATCACTCACAGTTTGGGTATGTGTTCCTGATGAAACACAAGTCTGAAGCCTTTGAAAGGTTCAAAGAATTCAGAAATGAAGTAGAGAAACAAAATGACAAAAGTATTAAAATACTTCGATCGGATCGAGGTGGTGAATACTTAAGTCAAGAGTTTCTTGATTATCTAAGAGACAATGGCATATTGTCTCAATGGACTCCGCCCTATACACCACAGTATAATGGTGTATCTGAGAGGCGTAACCGGACCTTGTTGGACATGGTCAGGTCAATGATGAAACATGCGACTCTTCCCAAGTCCTTTTGGGGCTATGCACTTCAGACAGCTGTTTACTTGTTAAACAGAATGCCTACCAAGGTAATCTCAACTACTCCATGTGAGATATGGAATAGTAAGAAACCTCATGTATCTTACTTGAAGATATGGGGTTGTCCTGCTTATGTGAAGCGGACAGTATCAGACAAATTGGATGCTAAGTCTGATAAATGTCTATTTATTGGATACCCTAAGGAAACAAGGGGTTACCAAATCTATCATCCTGTGGAACAAAAGGTGTTTGTTTCAAGGCATGCTGTGTTTCTAGAGAAAGAGTTTCTCTTGCAAGAAAACAGTGGGAGTGTCGTCGAGCTTGAGGAGGCTCGAGAGACTCAAATAGACATTGATGAGATACCTGGTGAAGCACAACAAATGACAACTCATAGTGATGAGCACCTACTGGACCTATTGTAACACCACATCTTCAGAGATCCGGTAGAACATGCAATATTCCCGAGAGATATGGATTTCTCGTAAGTGAATCGAACGACGTGTTACTCATTGATGATGAGGAGCCTACCAGTTATGAAGAAGTGCTGACAAGTTCAGAAAGGGATAAGTGGCTTGGTGCCATGAAGTCGGAAATGGATTCCATGTACGAAAACCATGTTTGGAACTTGGTTGACCCACCTGAAGGCATAAAGCCTATAGGGTGCAAGTGGGTTTTCAAGAAGAAAACCGACATGGATGGTAATGTGATTACCTATAAGGATAAATTGGTGGCGAAAGGATATCGTCAAAAACAAGGTGTTGATTATGACGAAACCTATTCGCCTGTAGCTATGCTTAAATCCATTCGGATGCTCCTGGCCATAGCGGCTCATTATGATTATGAGATATGACAGATGGATGTGAAAACAACTTTCCTTAATGGAAACCTACTCGAGGACGTGTATATGATACACCGAGGGTTTCACATCGCTGATAAAACCAAGGTATGCAAATTGACGATCCATTTATGGATTGAAGCAAGCATCCAGAGCTAGAATATCCGCTTTGATGAGACAATCAAAAAGTTTGATTTCTCACAAAATCCGCATTTAACCTTGTGTGTACAAGAAGGTTAGTGGGAGTGCAGTCGTATTCCTAGTATTGTATGTCGATGACATACTACTTATAGGAAACGATGTTTCAATCTTACAGTCAGTGAAGGTTTGGTTATCCAAGACATTCTCCATGAAAGACCTGAGAGAAGCAACCTACATCCTCGGGATTAAGATCTATAGAGATAGATAGAAACGGTTGCTTGGTCTTTCGCAGTCTACATATATAGACCGAGTGCTGAAGAGGTTTAGCATGTCGGAATCAAAGAAAGGTTTCCTACCCATCAGGCATGGGGTACACCTTTCGAAGTCTATGTGTCCGCGCACAGAAGACGAGAGGATTTGCATGAGTAATATTCCCTATGCATCCGCAATAGGATCTATCATATATGCTATGTTATGTACGAGGCCCGATGTATCGTATGCTCTGAGTGTCACGAGCAGATACCAGTCCGATCCAGGAATGGATCATTGGGCGGCTGTTAAGACGATCCTTAAGTACTTGAGAAGAACTAAGGATGTGTTCCTAATATATGGAGAAGGGTACATGGTGATACGCGGTATACGGATGCGATCCGCATGCATAAGGATGATTCCATGCCTTAGTCTGGGTATGTATTCACCTAGAATGGAGGCGCAATAAGTTGGAAAGGTTCCAAGCTTGACACTATAGCGGATTCTGCCACTAAGGCAGAATACGTTGCAGCTTTGGAAGCAGCAAAGGAAGCGGTTTTGATCAAGTAGTTCATCTATGAACTTGATGTGGTCTCATCAATGATCCAAACATGTGCTTCGCCGCTATCATCTTATCAGAGAGATCATCAGTAGGAACGAAATACAAATTGAGAAAATTCCCACTGAAAGGAACTTAGCGGATCCTTTGACTAAAGCATTACCTCAAAGTAAGTTTGAGGGTCATGTTAGTACTTATGGTATAGGATACCGTAGCGATTGGCATTAAGCCAAGTGGGAGTCTGTTATTAATATATGAGAGATGTCCTAAGGCAATCGCCTTATGTATGAACCATTTATATGATAAATGAAGATTCACTATTTGAGTATACATGTTTAATGTATTTGATTGGATCTTAAACTCATTTACTGAATGTCCACGTTTATACGATTCACAAAGATGAGAGAATTTGTGATTGATCACAACTAGTGAGTATCTCTACATGTGTAATTGTGATGTATCTAATTATCTAGTCGATGAATTGATGGATTCGACACCATCAATTCTCGAGACTAGCACGAGGTATACCTTTGGTGTATCCAAGCAACCGATTCTCACCGGGCCGAGACATAGTGATGTCCGAGTTAATCGTGGATGCTAGTTATGGTAACTAGTTCATCGAGTGACCACCGTAAGACTTCATATGGTTCTCTCGCATATATAGATATGTCAATGAAGTTCTTACGGGCTTAAGTGCGATGTTCTTCGACTTAAGTATTCAAGTCATCTTGATCATGGAGACTTATGCTTTGACATCTTAAGCAAACATCTCCGAGGAGATGTGGACCCGGATGATTGGGTATAAGTCATGATCAAGGTGTTTGAATAGCCTATAAAGGATTCACCACTCCTCATGCAGGAGATGTATACCCATGGCCTCTCGCTTGATTGTTACTAAAGTCTTGCCAAAGCATTACATGTTTAGAGTAAGGTACTCTTCGATACATGTGGAGTAACTAGAACTGTAGGACGAGGAAATGATACTGGGCTAGGTGTGACGAGTCACCTAGTGGGATCGGCACAATAGACCATGTCCTCAACCAAGTGGGTATAAGATGAGTGAAGGGAATGGGGCACGATTCATTCGAAGCCATCAAGGGTTTCCTGTAAATAGTTCCGATCAACTGCTGATCTTTCTTTGCTTAATCAGGATCAGCATGTACTGAGGTAGCACATGTAACTGAACTTCTATAATTAATGGTTAATTATAGACGGCCAACATAAACCGAGAACCTATTTGGTCACACGCACAACGAGTGTAATCCAAAGGATTTAAAACGAGCTTGAGAATGGGATTCTCAGACCGAGAGAAACTATGTTTGGTTGGACCAAACATAAAGTGAGCATGAAATTGTTTCAGTCGCAATGGAAGCGTGGATGGGCCGTGTCTTATGAAGACATAATGGATGGACCAAAATGGTTTGGTTCTAATCCAATGGATGAGAATAAACCAAAGGGTTTGGTTTATATTAAACGAATGAACCAAAGGTTGGTTCGGTTCATTTTAACTTAAAATAAACCATCATGGTTTGGTTTATTTTAACTTATCTTAATGGAGCGGGTTAACGGGCTTTATGGATATGATCCATTAACCATTAAGAGAATTAGTTCTCTATAAAATAGGGCTTAAACCCTAATCCAAAACCCTAGCCCTTGGTGTTGCCGCCCACCCCTTGTTGGAGTTTTCGGCGCCCAACCCTAAGCTGCCGCCGCCCAGCTTTTGTGCAGCCTTCCAACTTGTTGCCGGCGACCAAGCTTCAGCCGGTGAACCTCCGGCGACCCTCCGGTGATCTCCTCTAGGTTCGGTGATAAGGTGAGCTTCCATCTCTCCTTGGCCGGCCTCTATTCCTCCACCAAAAGCTGTCCAGTTTTTCTGGACAGCTTGTTTCTTTGTTGTCGGAGCGTCGTTTGGACGACGGTTAGTGCTCCGATAGCGCCTAACTTACCGGGGATTTGATCTCCGGTAATCCTCTGAGGTGGAGGACGAAGGATTCGTCAAACGGTTGACGAATACCTCTCCGGAGAAGCGAGTTTTGAGAACTCGTTTTAGGATCCGAATTTGGATTCGGATCGTGATCATCTCTCGATCACGTCATCTTCAACACGAGGCTAGTAACCCGTACGAAGACGAAGCTCGTGACTTAGCGAAGTCATCCCGAGGAGCTCGGCGTGGATACGGATAGAGACGATTCTTACGAGGATCGTTCCGGTTGATGCCGTTCCCGCTACACGTCATACGAAAGGTATAACGTAGATAATTTCTTTTATTGCAAATTTTAATTTACGGTTATGTCTACACTTGTTGTAATATGCATGCGTGTGTTGTGTGTGTTGTAATAAATATAGATTTATTATTTTTAATTGCTTCCGCTGTGCTCATGTTTACGAAACATGATCGAACACACACACACCGCGGTGCCGGAAACCCAACACCCATAAGGCTAGTAAACACATAGAGTGCAAGTACCACCTGATACGAGAAATCGTAAAGGAGGTAGAAGTAAGCTGTCGCCTAGATTGCATCAGAGGATGACCTGGTAGACCCTTTCACTAAGGCCCTTCTAGTGAGAGCTTTGATAGGCATGTGGAGGGAAGGGGAATCAGATGTATGGCAGTATGATGACAGCATAGTCTTTTAGTATAAGTGGGAGATTGTTGGGATGTATACTGAAAGCCTAGCTCTTTTGTATGAACATCTTTATTTTGAAATAAGAATCACATGATCATTGTTTGCATATTTTTATGATTATGCAAAATTGTCTAATACTTTACATTGTAGATAACATGGTGCTTGGGTGATGGCACAGAAGATCATGTTATCAGTCCCTTGTAGAGTATAAGTAGAGGCTCACAACCAAGATGGTTTTGGACAAACCATTGGCATAGTTGTAGTGTAGCTTGGTATTGTTTTATCTTGAACATAGAGTTACACTAGTACACTTAGGTGTATTGAGCAAGACCGACATAGAGGTGATTCAATTTATTGCTGACTGCATAATTGAATCGGACCTCGGATATTATGTTGTACATGCTCTTAATCCCGATATAATAACGGGCACATGTACTTAATATTTATTTCTTTGATTTACCAGAGGGTGAGATTTCTATGGATTAAATCAATATGCCCGGTAAGTTTGGAAATGATATTATTTACATTGTGTGCCGTTGATTTAGGAGGAATCCGTGTCCTATGTATTAGGTTGATGATGTCCCCTTGAGGAGCTCATAAGGTTCATCATGTAAACCCTGCAGGTTGACTTAGTCAACATGATGATAAGGTTGAGTGGTACTACTCGAGGAGTTAGATGTTAATTAATTGATGGTCAGTGAATCAATTAATTGACGGACATTCGATATCTTAAACACGGGGAGATGGATGTACAAATAATATATGGAGCCCATATTAATTTATGGGGGTTGGTGAGGTAGTTCGATGATGATCCTCTAGTGGAATGGAACATCATTGATGGATCAAGTTTGTGTGGTTCCGATCCATCGGGTGGCCAAGACCCAACTCCTCCTCATGGTCCCTATCGTAGCCTAATATAAATCTCATGAAGTCTAGATCAAATGATGGAAAACAAATCTCTAGATCCGACAGTTGGAATTAAAACCCTAGAACCGACGGTTGAGATTAAATCTCTAAATCCGACGGTGGAGATTAAACCAAGGCCTAAACCTAACTCTATATAAAAGGGAGAGGAATGGTTGGATAAGGTGGGCGGCAAGAAAATTGGGAATTAGTTCCTATATTTTTGGCTACCTCATCGATAACCAATTTTCTCCTAAGTTCTATAAAAGGGTGGCTATGGGTTGGGCGGCAATAAGTTTTTAGAGGTTGGATGATGGAAATTAGGGTTTAGCCTCCAATTGCTTGGGCGGCAAGCAACCCTAGGAGGAAACCCTAATTAGGGTTTGGCTCTTTTGGGTTGGGCGGCCAAGGTGAGGAAGAAGAGTGGGCGGCAACTTGAGGGAGATCTCTTCTTCTTCCTTGAAGGTGGCTAGCTCCTAGATCTCTTCTCTCCACCATGCTTGGGCGGCAAGGAACCCTATGGAGAAAACCCTAATTTGAATAGGGTTTTGGCTCCTTTGCATGGGCGGCCATGGATGGGAATGAAGAGTGGGCGACAACCTATGGAGGAGCTTGTCTTCTTCCAAGGAGGTGGCTAGCTCCTAGATCTCTTCTCTCCACCATGGTTGGGCGGCAAGAAAGCCTAAGAAGAAACCCTAATTAGGGTTTCCTCCTTAGGTTGGGCGGCTAGGGATTGCAAGGAAGTTGGGCAGAAACTATAGGAGAGGAGGTCTTCTTCTTCCTAGGGTGTGGCCGGCTCCTTCCTCTATTCCCTCCACCGTGGCCGGCGCCCAATATATTCCCTTTATCCTCTTCACTCCATCTTGGCCGGCGGCACCAAAACAAGGGTTTGTCCCTAGTTCGGTACCTTGGTTGTTTCCATTATGTTCTCTCTATTCTTGGGGCCGGCGGCATCAATACTTTATGGATTGGTGGTTGGCTCAAGCAAGAAGGGAAAGAGAGTTCTTCATTCTTTGGATTGAAGAAGATCTAGGAAGCTTCAACTTGTGGAGGATCTTCGTCCACACGAAGTCTACAAGGAGGTTAGGACATACGATAGAAGATCAAGAGGTATAAAAGTTTTATAACTTTTATTATTGTTCTTTGCATGTTCTTGTTGATATGCTAGCTTAAGTTCTTTATGTTAGTATATGTTGATTATACTAGTTTGCATTTGCATGTATTTGTATAATCATGAACCCCGAATAGAAACACAAAAACCGGCAATCCGTCCGTCGTCTCTTCCGCGGCTAATCAACTAGAAGAGTTTGGTTGCTTGAACAACTAGTTTGTTCAAGCGATCGCTCGAGTCGTTGGCACGACGACGAATTGGTTGTGCTTAGGAAACTCATCCCATCCGGATTAGTTTTCATTAGTGAAAATTTTAATCCGGGGACATGGGAGCCTATGAGCATTCCGAGAAATAGCATGATTGCCAACACCTTAGCCGACAAAGAGTCGTTTACAACAAGGACGATTTAGGATATAAGCCAAAAGAAAAAGAAGTTGCTTATATCTCATTGATTAATAAAAAAGCAACCACTAAGGGTAAGGTTAAGAAAGCATGGGTACCTAAGAAGTTTTTACTTAATGTTACCGGTCCAAATGTTTGGGTACCAAAAGCTTGTGTTTTTCATGTGATTTAGGTAGGAGAGCAAGGTATGTGGATTGTGGATAGCAGTTGCTCAACACATATGACCGGGGATGTGAGCAAGTTCTCCACAATTAAGTATGTGAAGAAGGGAGCGGTGTCTTTTCGAAATAGTGGAAAACTCAAGATATTAGGTAGAGGTACAATTGAGGTATCCCCCAAAATTGTCATTCACAAAGTTTTACTAGTTGAAAATATGAAATTTAATTTATTAAGTGTTAGTCAACTTTGTGATGCAAGCTACCATGTTTCTTTTGAATCTTCTAAATGCATGATTAGACACAAGGAATTAAATTATTGTATGTTAGTTGGATATAGGAAATCAAATATTTATTATGTTGATCTTTCATATGCTTCTAACATTTCAACTAAGTGTCTTGTTGCAAAAGAAGAAGAAAGTTGGCTATGGCATAGGAGATTGGGGCACATCAACATGAAAAACATAGCCAAGGTAGCCAAATTGGAGTTGGTCAAAGGGCTACCAAAGATCAAGTATGTCAAGAACAAAATGTGTGATGCATGCCAAGAAGGAAAACAAGCAAAGTCATCACACAAAGGTAAAAACTTAACTAATACCTCTTTACCGTTAGAACTATTGCATCTTGACTTATTTGATTGCCATAGTACTCCTTCTTTAAATGGTAACAAATATTGTTTAGTCATAGTAGATGATTTTTCTAGGTATACTTGGGTCTATTTTATGAAACATAAGGATGATACCTTAAAAATACTCATAGGATTTAGTAAAAGAGTTGAAAATGAAAAAAGTCTCAAAATCAACCGGATCTGTAGTGATCATGGTGGTGAATTTGAGAACTCTAAATTTTCACAATTTTGTTTAGAACAAGGGTACAAGCATGAGTTCTCTTGTCCTAGAACACCCCAACAAAATGGAGTGGTGGAAAGGAGAAATCGTGCCCTACAAGAGGCGGCTAGGACTATGCTTAATGCATATTCTCTACCTAGCTACTTGTGTGCGAAAGCGGTTAATACCGCTTGCTATATCCAAAATAGGGTTCAAATCCATAGGTTTTTAGGAAAGACACCATTCAAATTATGGAATGGGACTATTCCCACAATTCATTACTTCAAAGTCTTTGGATGTAAAGTTTACATTTTAAACACCAAAGATAACTTAGGAAAATTTGAATCCAAAGCGGATGAGGGAATTCTAGTTGGATACTCATCCACGAGTAGAGGATATATAGTCTACAATAAGAGAACCCAAGGGATTGAGGAGTCCTCTAATGTTCAATTTGATGAAACCACTAGTACCTACCCTAGAAAGTCCTCCATTGATAAGGATATTAATGACAATAATCAAGACATTACCCAAAAACTTCAAAATTTAACCATAAGGGGTAATGATCAAGGGGGAGGAAGAGGAGATTCCGATGATGAAATGAGGGTAGAAGATAACAATGATCAATTTGAAACCCCTTCTAGAACCCTAAGAACTCATCAAGATCATCCACTTGACCAAATAGTAGGAGATCTATCTCAAAGAGTAAGAACTAGGTCATTTCATAGAACATCTACTAGTCAAGTAGCTCTTATTTCACAAATTGAGCCAAAATCGATCAATGATGCATTACATGATCCGGATTGGATTTTGGCAATGCAAGATGAATTGGCTCAATTTGAGAGGAGTCAAGTATGGGAGTTAGTACCTAGACCAAATGAAAGCACCATAATTACTACAAGATGGGTCTTTAGGAATAAGCTAGATGACCAAGGAAATATCACTAGTAATAAGGCTAGGTTGGTTGCTAGGGGATTCAATCAAGTTGAGGGGCTTGACTATGATGAGACTTATGCCCCGGTTGCTAGGTTAGAGTCTATTAGAATTCTTTTAGGATATGCTTCCTATATAGGATTTAAACTTTATCAAATGGATGTTAAATCGGCATTCCTAAATGGTTATATTAAGGAAGAAGTATATGTAGAACAACCACCCAGGTTTGAAAACCTAAATTATCCAAACCACGTATATAAGCTTAGGAAAGCGTTATATGGGTTAAAACAAGCTCCCCGGGAATGGTATGAAAGATTGTCATCCTTCTTAATTTCTAAGGATTTTAGAAGAGTCCAAGTAGATCAAACCTTGTTCATAAAGTCAACATTAAAGGATATCTTCATAGCCCAAGTATATGTTGATGACATTATTTTTGGGTCAACAAATGATGATCTTCTTCAAGACTTTATAAAAAATATGGAGAATGAATTTGAAATGAGTTTAGTTGGAGAGCTTAACTTTTTCCTAGGGTTACAAGTCAAGCAAACCAATGAAGGGATTCATATTTATCAAACCAAATATGCAAATGAAATAATCAAGAAATTTGATTTGGAAAATGCCAAAATTGTAACCACTCCTATGGCCACTAGCACTAGAATATACAAGGATCATGATGGTAAATCAATTGATCTTAAACTTTATAGGAGTATGATTGGTAGCCTACTATACCTAACCGCTAGTAGACCCGATATCTTCACCAAAGCTCTTCCGGAAACTGAATTTTCATCATTAAGGAGAGAGCTTGGTATGTGCTTTGTAGAGTAAAATTCTAGGCTTGCATGATCCCATATTCATAATGTTTGAACTTATACCAATATGCATCTCACAAAAAACCTTTAGAAAACTTGATTTTTGTATTGAGACACTTAGGAACATGTGAGATGATAGGGAAGGTGTACTTGGCTCATCATGCTTGTTATATGCATTACTATGAGCCAATGACACACCTAGAAACATGAATACTTCATGGACCAATCATTGGGAAGGCTTGTATTCAAGTAATTAATACATAGCTCTAAGAACATGGTTGGAAATTCCAAATCATATATATTTTGAACTATGTTCATCATATTTTGAAAAACAGTTTTCAAGAGGAAGACAATAGTGATACAAAGTTTGCTAAATTTTTAGAACTTTTGTTAGTTTCCAAGTTTGTATCAATCTTGGAATATGGAAAACATAAATTTTTCAAATTATTTTTACTTGATGGATAATGATTCCAGAAATGTGTATGCCAAATTTTGTGATTTTTCACGATTTCTAGATTTTCTAATGCATTTCTGAAGTTGGGCTGAAAAGGTTGAAATTCGGATTTCAGGCGTAGCAGTCGACTGGTTGAGCAACCAGTCGACTGATACACTGTGTTTTCTGATAAATAGCTCCATTTTATGATATTTAGTGTATCTTTGATGTCCTAAAACTATAGCATGATAATATTGAGTATAAAAAAACTTTTAGGATTGCTTAATGCAGTGTTTTAGGGGAGAGTTTCATAAAATATATCTTTTTCATCTCCAAACTTACATTGTTGGTGCAAAGTTAGGACTTAACTTTCGAACTTTTGCTATGCTTTGCTTCAAATTTTATTCACACATCATGAAGCATATCTTGGATTAAGGGGGAGCTTAATATCAATCTTATACCTTAGTCCAAGATACAACAAACTTTAATTCTTTCATAAAATTTATGAATCCTTCTCTTTTTGATGCATGTCAAAGGGGGAGAAGGAATGTTTAAGTTAGAATTCATATTGTGATTATGTAAAGACCTAACTTAAATGTTTGCCAAACATCAAAAAGGGGGAGATTGTTGATGCAACAATGCCCCAAGCATTTATATATGTTTTGATGTTTGGTTAAATCATCTAAGTTAGGCAATGCTTTGTGATCTAATTGTGCACATGTTTAAGTGACAGGGAAATCCAAGGATGAAGACTTGGTAAAAGGGAAGTCCAAGTATGATCTTGGCAAGGAAAGTCCAAGGGACAGACTTGGCAGCATAAGACCAAGCTTGTAGTCTTGGCAGCGTAAAGTCCAAGTGAACCTTGGCAAAGAAAGTCCAAGGGATAGACTTGGCAGTGTAAGACCAAGCTTGGAGTCTTGGCAGCATAAAGTCCAAGTGAACCTTGGCAAAGGAAGTCCAAAGTAAAGTCTTGGCAGCATAAGTCCAAGCTTGTAGTCTTGGCAGCATAAAGTCCAAGCATTTGGCAACCCAAGACATGACGAGGCCGAAGGAAACTCTTGAAGGCGGGTGCAAGGCTGAAGGAAGAGTTAGAAGGTTAAGTCTAGGTCTAGGGAGTCAATTCAAGTATGAATTATTCATACTTGACTAGTATCACCGATCGTCAGTGCTCGATCGAGTCGAGATTATATACCGACTATCACCGATCTGGTCGTAGATGTCGACTGATTAGGCAATCAGTCTACTACAAATCCAGGCAGTCGACTGATCGAGTCGAAAATGGACACAGAATGGAGTCTCACTCGACTCCTCGCGGCGATCACTCGACTGATCGCCTCATCAGTCGACTGATGAGGTGATCAGTCGACTGATAGGCCTCCCGTTGGAAATCATGCGCGAATCCCAGAGTCGGCTTTGTCGGCCGTTATCGACGACAGTCGACTGATGGTGATCATCAGTCGACTGATCAAAGCCCAATGGGCAAACAGCCTCTCTTCTATAAGAAGGGGCCTTGGGGAGCTTGGTGAAGCTAGTGCTCTCATTCCTAACTACACCCTCGTGCTCACCAAGCTTTCTCCAAGTGTTTTAGTGATTCTAAACCTCTTCTTCTCTAGTCTTCATCTTCCATCATTTTAAAGAAGAGGAGTGCATTGTAATACAAGGTTTCTCCACCTTGGTTCATCCAAAGGAGGATATAGTGAAGCTTGGCTAGGGCTAATCCACCTTACGGATTACCGTGAAGTAGGAGTGTCATCTCCAAACCACGTACATCGGGTGTTAGCATTATTTTTCTTGTTTCTTATTCTTATTCTTATTTGTATTTGTATTGCTTCCGCTAATGTATTTGTAGAAACAAAGAAAGGATAATCACCCCCCCCATCTAGCCATTACAAAGATCCAACAATATGTATGAATTTCATATTATGATCATGAAACACATGTATTCATCAATTAATAATCATGCATTAGGTATTATATCATGATAATAAGGCAAATATCACCTAAAGCATGATTTATCTATTTGTAGGTGCATTATCATCACCTAACACTATTTCAAAAATGTTGTCCCGCCATCCTAAGTCAACCAACATATGATATACGTAAATTGCATATGGTTGACTACCCTAGGGTTTTCCTAACCCTTAAGGATGGATTTTAGAACCCAATACAAATTCTTGCCAATGGGGTTCACTAAAAATTCCTTAGGGATCTATTTTCTAGCAATTACCTTCTTTTTGTCTTGACCCCTAGCTATTAGACATTTATATGCCTTTTCATATTTCTTTTCCATATAACTTAGGCCTTTCTTGCTGAAGCTTGCCCTTTGGCTCCCAATTATCATGTTAAGGGTATTGGAGCCTATTGTAAATTTTTCTAGGGCCTTGGTCAAATAATCTACCTTTTCCCTTAGAGCCCTATTTTCATCCATATATGCATCACTAAGATTAAATGATATATATTCATGTGAGCATGCATCATTTAAGCTAGATGAAATATTATCATTATCATTTAAGCATGCTTTTTCTAGCTTATTTTCTAAATCCTTAATTTGATCTAGCATGCTTTTATTTTTCTTCTTTGCTTTAAATAAATCCCTAGTTAAGCTAGAAATCATGGAAACTATTTTCTTGGGAGTTAGATTTGTTACCATAGCTTCCATGTCTTCTTCTTCTTCGGATGAGGATGGTGAAGAAGCTCCCCCTTCACTAGAGCTCTCCTCACTCGTGCTTGATCCTTCATTTTCGGAGGAGGAGCAATCTAGGTCATCAAAGGCCATTAGGGCTAAGTTGGTGACAAAGGCATTCTCCTCTTTCGATGATGATGAAGATGAGGAGGAGGGGTCATCCCAAGTCCTTGCCTTTAGTTCCTTTGTCTTTCCCTTTTCTTTCGCTTTCTTCTCTTCTTCTTTCCTCTTGCTCCCCTTTTTCTTCTTATTTTCTTCCTTCTTTCTCTTCTCCTCTTTGCTCTTGTTCAAGAGTGGACAATTATCCCTTATATGTCCTTCCCCTTGGCAATTGTAGCAAATAACCTTCCCTCTTGATCTTCTCCTCCTATCATTAGATTTATTAAATTTAAAACCTTTTAATGCACGTCTTACCCTCCTTACCATATAGGCTTCTTCCTTACTATCCATGGAGGAGGAGGAGGATGCTTCATCGGAGGAGGAGGGGATCTCCATCTTCTTCTTTCCCTTGTTGGCCAAAAGTGCTACTCCTCTTGAAGGTTGAAATCTTGGCTCTTTTATTATTCCTTCAAGTCTTGTTTCGTGGAGCTCCATTGTTTAGAAGAACTCCTCCAAAGTGCTCACTTCTAAATTCTTGGACATGTAGAAGGAGTCCACCATTGAGCTCCATTTCGATGACCGGGGAAAAGCATCGATTGCTTTCATGAGTATATCCCGGTTCGAGAGTCTTTCTCCTACACTTGTTAGTCCAATAAAAAGTTCTTTAAAACTAGAATGCAATGATGTTACCTTTTCTCCCTTTTCGAATTTGATGTTTGATAGTTGGGAGCGGATGAGGTCTCTTCTTGCAAGTTTGGCCTCCGAGGTACCTTCATGAAGCTCTACTAGCTTCTCCCACATCTCCTTCGCACTAGAGCATTCCCCAATTTGGTTAACTTCTTGTTAGGGGAGTACATTGTAGAGGTGGTGCTTGGCCTTTGAATTCGCCAAGTACTTCTCTTTTTGTCTTTTACTTCATCTTGATTTCTCCAATAGCTCCCCTTCTTCATTCCTAGGCATCTCAAAACCGTTTTCCATAATTAATAAAATTTCGAAGTCGGTTTCGAAGAATACCTCCATTCTCTTTTTCCACCAAGAGAATTCCCCCTCGAACTTTGGCGGATGAATATTAGAGCCGGCCATTCTTGAATGTGCTTGTTGTGGCGGTTAGTCCTCGACAAGCTTTCCTTGGCTCTGATACCACATGTAGGGGATCGATTGGTGTGTATTGGCCGGCTAGAGGGGGGTGAATATCCCTCTTTCGTTGGATGACGGAATTTGCTCGTCTACAAAGAAATTAGCACAAGCAGAAAAACAAAACAAGACAAACAAATATAAATGACAAGAATACAAACGCTAACACAATATGTAACGTGGTTCACGGCTACGCCGTTAATCCACGGTCCGATTCGTCCCCGGTGAATCACTCCGCAACCAATTCACTATCGGTCTCTCCTTTGCACTAAGCTAGGTGGAGGTAACCCTTACAACGCAAGAACACTCCTTCTTTTACAATAGATGTGAAAGAAAACTAAGAGAAGGAGTTTGAATCTTGTGGAGCACTTGGATGATCACTTAGAGCATAAGCATTAGCCATCCAAAAGCCCACACCCTCTCTTTTTATAGAGAGAGTTGATTTCTTCCCGTTGGCCGCCACCAGTCGACTACTGCCCTTGGCAGTCAACTGCCGCCACTACAATGGCCTCCGAACACGTCGGATCCCGACCGTTGTAGTCCAACGGATCCCTTGGCAGTCGACTGATGGATCCATCAGTCGACTGCTGCCTCCGTAGTCGACTGCCCAGTCGGCTACGAGCGGTTCTGTGGCCCAAACCCTCTTGACCAGTCGACTGCTGCCTTCAGCAGTCGACTGATGGTCTTGGTAGTCGACTGCCAACGTATGGCAGTCAACTTCTGGGCCAAAATCTACTTAGTCAGATACCAGTCGAACCACGTTTGACTCAGAGTAGTCGACTGCCATTTCATGGCAATCGACTGATGTCGGGAAAACTCATCCGACACTTAGCCATTCGGCCAAGTTCACCTAATGAGCTACTTACAATTCACTCATTCTCTCATCTCACTCGAAGTCCCTCGCCGAAGCTCTCTTCGTTCGCGGCCACGTCCCTCGGCAGCATCAGGCACACAGCTCTGCAATGCTCCTTCGCGTCTCTTGCCTCCGAAATCTGCTTCCTTTGCTTCGCTTCAAGTCATCTCGTCTGGCGGTCCCTCGACAACATCAGGCGCACGACTCTGCAATGCTCCTTCTCCGACTCAAGCACGAGGTTGTGAGTGGTGAACCCGCCAAGGCTCCACATGCGAATTACTAAGTCCTGCAAGACTCCAATGCACATATCAAATCTCAATAACAACCTAACTTAAACCCTTTGCCATACACATCAAAACCATATCACGCCAAGAGATTGCCCTAACAGCTTGGACTTTTCCTTTTCCAAGACCCATGCTTGGACTTCCATTGCAAAGTACCCATGACTTGGACTTTCCTTGCCAAGTACACATGACTTGGACTTTTCAAATGCCAAGACCATTCTTAGACATCCCATGACTATCATATTGTCAATCGTTTTATCAAACATCAAAATACTACTCGAGTTAAAATCGAATTTGGTCAATCGTGACTTGGGTCGATTGGACCAACAATCTCCCCCATTTTGATGTTAACAAAACATTTAAGTTAGGCTACCTAACTTAAACTAACAATTCTCCCCCTTTTTGATATACATCAAAAAGTTACACCTAAGGGTACTCATGTCTAAATTCCCAATGAGATCCTTTACTCTCCCCCTTGGTCCAAAATCATCTTGGATTCCTTCACTCTTCCTAGTGAAAAATCACATATCACTAAATGAGAAGCAATCAACTATTCTCCAATTGTTCTTCTTTGAGGAATACTCATCCATCATCCATTGATGGATAAACTCCCCCTAAAGGCTTACTCACTCTTGACCATTGCACCAACAATGTCCTTAGAGAGACCCTTGTTGGTATTTGCTTCGGAGGCTCATTGGCTCCCATGTCCCCGGATTAAAATTTTCACTAATGAAAAAACTAATCCGGATGGGATGAGTTTCCTTAGCACAACCAATTCGTCATCGTGCAAACAACTTGAGCGATCGCTTGAACAAACTAGTTGTTTAAGCAACACAACTCTTCTAGTTGGTTAGCCGCGGAAGAGACGACGGACGGATTGCCGGTTTTTGTGTTTGTCTTCGGGGTCCATGATTATACAAAATACATAAAAATGTAAACTAGTATCAACACATAAAGAAAATGCTATGATCAGAAAATAAAGTTATAAAACTTTTATACCTCACGATCTTCTACCGTATGTCCTATGAGAGGCAAAACCCTAATCCAAAAAACCATTCTTGCCGCCCAAGCCTTAGCCCTCTATTTATAGAATTGGGCTTAAGCCTCCTTTAATCTCCACCGTCGGATCTAGAGATTTAATCTCCACCATCGGATCTAGGGTTTTATCCCAACCGTCGGATCTAGGGTTTCATCCCAACCGTAAGATCTAAGGTTTTATCCCAACCGTCGGATCTAGGGTTTCATCCCAACCGTCAGATCTATGATTTCATCCCAACCGTCGGATCTAGAGATTTAATCCCAACCGTCAGATCTAGGGATTTAATCTCAACCGTCGGTTCTAGGGTTTCATCCCAACCGTCGGATCTATGGTTTCATCCCAACTGTCGGATCTACGGATTTAATCCCAACCGTTGGTTTTAGAGTTTTGTTTTATATCCTTGGATCTAGGCTTCTTGAGGATTATATTAGGCTACGATAGGGACCATGAGGAGGAGTTGGATCTTGGCCACCCGATGGATCGGAACCACACATACTTGATCCATCAATGATGTTCCATTCCACTAGAGAATCATCATTGAATTACCTCACCAACCCCCATAAATTAATATGGGCTCCATATATTATTTGTACATCCATCTCGCCGTGTTTAAGATATCGAATGTCCGTTAATTAATTGATTTACTGACCATCAATTAATTAACATCTAACTCCTCGAGTAGTACCACTCAACCTTATCATCATGTTGACTAAGTCAACCAGCTGGGTTTACATGATGAACCTTATGAGCTCCTCAAGGGGACATCATCAACCTAATATATAGGACACGGTTTCCTCCTATAATCAACGGCACACCATGTAAATAATATTATTTCCCAACTTACCGGGCATATTGATTTAATCCATCTAAATCTCACCCTATGATAAATCAAAGAAATAGATACTAAGTACATGTGCCCGTTATTATATCGGGATTAAGAGCATGTACAACATAATATCCGAGGTCTGATTCAATTATGTAGTCAGCAATAAATTGAAACATCTCTATGTCGGTCCTGCTCAATACACCTAAGTGTACTAGTGTAACTCTATGCTCAAGACAAAACAATACCAAGCTACACTACAACCATGCTAATGGTTTGTCCAAAACCATCTTGGTTGTGAGCCTCTACTTATATTCTACAAGGGACTGATAACATGATCTTCTGTGCCACACCAAGCACCATGTTATCTACAATGTAAAATATTAGACAATATGCACACATATATAAAGTGCAAACAATGATCATGTGATTCTTATTTCAAAATAAAATGTTCATACAAAAAGAGCTAGGCTTTCAGTATACATTCCAACAACCCTAAGCCAATAGAACTCTAAACAATCAAAATTAAGAGTAAAGATTCAACACAGAACTTTCACCTCCCTTAAAATTATATTTTCACCCTAAACACCTCTCTAATTCATTTCCAATGAATTTTCACCCTTTCAATATTTTCCAAAGCATATCGTAGGGTTAGGAGCAGTTAGAGTAGCCTTAACTTGTTGATAAATTGCTAAACAAACTTAGTTCAGCAGAATTAGCTTCAACAATCGACTCGATCAGAAACCAGTCGACTGCCACCAAAACCAGTCGACTGCCATCAAGCGACAGTCAACTGATATATGCAAACATAGAAATCAGGTTTTCAAAAATGAATTTGAGTAATTCATAAGTAATTATATGTAATTTGAAAAATAATGAAACTTCATACGTATAATACTTATGTCAATCATTATGGGTGAAAGTTAGTTTTAAAATAAAATACCCATTAAATTGTGAGATTGATACAAAGTTCAAATCCATTGATAACTTCAATGTTTTAGGCCTACTTTATGTCAACTTCATCAATGGTGATAACTATCAAAAGATAGAGTTCACCAAGGTTTTTCAAAATGATTTTGAAAACCTATTTTGAACCATGGTCTATGTGCTCAAGCACATAACTTGTACATAAGCTTTCCTCATGATTCATTATTATCCTTTAATGAGTTTTAAGTTCATTATAATATGCTAAATAAGCACATGAACTTAACTCATTACCTAGCATCTCACATTTGTCTAGGGTGTATAAAAATACACATAAGTCAATTTAATGTGAGATGTGAGTTTTGGTTCTTTCCCTAAACTAAGGGCTCATGCATTTTCCTAGGCAACTCTTTGATTCCCTTATACTTGGGACTTCAAATCATGTCATTGTCCTTAAATCAATTTTAATTATCCTAAATACATGAAAAATGATCATCACATAAGAATGATAGCATAATTATAGCATGTGCCAATAATCATAATGTTATGGTATAAAGATAAACCTAAACGTAAACAAGCCACAAAAATTAAACCTAAGCATTATTATGACATTTTAAATAATTAAATGAAATATGATTTCAGGACATGACACATGGCAAATAAAACATGACAAATAAAATGTAAAGGCAAAAGAATCCCTAAATTTTAATATTAATTGTCATTTGTTAGAATTAAACTCAATTTGCCATAATACCAAATCTCCCAAGTGTGCCAAAAATCTAAAATAGCACATTATGACTATAAAATCTAATTGTGACAATTTTGATCAATTTTTCATACTTCTCAAATTTTATTGGCACACCCTAAACTCCTTTAGAGCCAAATATCATATTATTTCAAAGGTACCCCATAACCTTGAAAATGTCCTAAAGTGTCAACTTTGCTATGGTTAGGTTAACTACCTTACCAATTCAAGTTGACACACCTTAACCCATCTAGCATGAGAGAATCACGCTCCTAGGAACCCAATACGTATTGGAGTTCCTTGGTTATACTAGGTACTCACTAGGGATAACTTCCCTAAGTATCTTCCTAATGACCCTCCTAGGATTTGAAGCCTTGGTCATTTGTGTTTTTCCTAGGTCAACTCTAGGGATGACTTCCCTTGTGACATTCTTAGTGGCTTCCCAAGGTTTCTTTGAAACTTTGGCCACTAGGCACCTACCTAAGTTAACCTTAGGGATGACTTCCCGAGTAACCTTGGTTTTCCTAGACCTATTGGTGGTTCCATAGTAAAATGGAACACTATGATAGGTCTCCTTGGGCTTAGGTTTGTGACCCAGACATTTCTTGCTCCTAGATGGTTCTTGCTTCCTAAACCCTAGACTTTGTTCATTAGACCCTATAATTGATTTTTCCATCTTTCTTAGGGTCTTTTCTAATTTCTCAAGTTTTGACCTCAAAACTTGATTTTATATTTCAAATTTTCCAATTTTTTGTTTTTCATAAGCTATTGGGAAATTTTTCTTCCTCCTAGGTATATGTCTAGATTTCTTGGAGTTATTGCATAGGTTTTTGGCATCCTTAGGTGGAGTAGTCTTAGGGGTAGTGGTTCTAGAACTATCCTTATTCCTAATTTTATATGATTTATCCCTTAAGAAATAAGATATATTCCTAGCATGCTTTTGTTCATGAGCAATAGCAATAAAATTATGAGCATGCATTCTAGCATTATGTAAAGTAGGAGCATTATTTAATTTTATCCTAGGGTTTGCCTTAATTCCTCCTACATGTGATGCTCCTCTAATGTCCTTGCGAAGGTGACTCCACCTAGGACATTGACTTCGATAATGGCCCCATTGTTGACACTTGAAGCATACAACATGCTCCTTGATCTTGTGGATTGGGGCATTGGCCTCCTTTGACTTTTCCTTGACTTTTGGTGTCGGTTGAGCCTTCTTGACTCTTTTGGAAACTTGCTCTTATAGTACCCAACTTCCTACACTCAAAGCATATAATATGATTTTTAATTTTAATTTGCATGCTTGAGTTATCTTCTTGGTTTGTAGAAGAATGGTGGTCTAATTCTTCATTTCTTCTGGATGTGGAAGCTTCTTCTTGCTCTTCCTCCTGCGTGAAAGGTCTCTCCTCCCCCTCAATCATAGAGAAGGATGCTTCTTCAACCTCTTTTATCTCTCCCTCGGATGTTGAGAATCTCTCAACTTTCGATTCTTCACGCTCTTGAAAGGATTATGGGTTTTCTTCCTCTTCGGGCTTCTTCTCTAATTGAGCTGATGATGGATCTTTATGAATTGTGCCAATTTGCTATAAAGCTCTTTGACATTCTCATAATATTTTAATATACACAAAATATCATTAGGGATTACATTAACTAAAATATTTGTTACCCTTTCATTTATCTCAAAGGCTTGGGCTTCCTTTTCGGTCCATCTCTTCTTCTTGAGGGGTCTTCCCTTATTGTCTATGGGAGCTTCGAATCCCTTCATCAAGATCATCAACTCTTTGAATTTCATCATGAAGAAGGTTTCCATCCTCGCTTTCAATGACCGAATCCATCTCGTCCATAGAATGCATATGAGATTAGAGTGTTGATGTCTCATCCCAATCCATCATTGGGAAACTCCATTGCTCTTTATTTTTCTAATGGAACTTCGATTCCTCTAGTGCTTTCTCTTTTGCCGGTTAGTTCATAGAAGAGCTCCTTGTTATGATTCCACATGTTGAGGATTGGATGTCCACGCTAGACGGGGGAGAGGGGTGAATAGCATTTTGTGATTTTGAGATTGATTCGATCGCTGAATTACGTGCTTGTCTACAAGAAGTTAGGGCACAACGGAATACAAATAGAAATGCACAAATAAAAGAAAGACAAACACAAACCCAAATAATTTTATGTGGTTCAGAACTAGGGTTCCTACTCCACGACGACGTTATAGTGATCTACCCTCACTATGATCCTCTCCTTCTCAGTATGACATCGGAGATGGAGAAACCTCGTACAATGATACCTTACAATAACAAGGAAAGAGAAATACAACCAAATACAACAAGAACTACAAAAGAAACTTTACAAGTTTACTTGGATGCTTGAGTATACTTTTGTTTCTTGGGATGCCTTTGAAGACCTGAAATGCAATAGCACTTCACCTCAAGATTGTTCAAAAACCGCTACCGAAATCCTCCCCGTTGAACTCCTTGTATGCCTCCACGTGATCTAGATTTTTGCTTGGAAGTTGACTGTCTACAGTGTCATTGCCTCACAATGGACTTATTCCACATTGGCATATCAGCCAACGAATACATCAACATTTGACTATTGCCCAGTAGTCAATTGGTCAGTTGACTACGAAAGCTTTTGTGCCCATGTCCACCAACTCCAGTCGACTGCAATCCATGTCATTTGACTGCCCAAGGCCAGTTGACTAGAAATAACCTCCAGCCAACTACAAGAGACACAAAGCAACAATCGAGCCTTCAGTCGACTACTGACTAGTCGACTATTCATAATCTCAATCAACTGCTCTGAGTCAACTCGACTCCCGAGTGTCAAACACTCTGCCAATCGACTGTCCAATACCCCAGTCAACTGATAAACCTCAACAATGAGATTTAACCACAAGTATTATCCCCTCATACATGATAAACACCCTTATCCTAGACCTAAGCCTTCATCATACTTCCATTAGCCTCACGCCTTTCGGATCCCTCGAGTCCGTGATTCTTCATCCTTGCCCTAGCCTTCAAGTGCCTCCATTGGCTATGTTATGCTAACCGGGTCTACCTTGTCAAGGTACATTTGGACTTATGCCGCAAGACAAATGCTTGGACTTTACGTTGCCAAACATACGACTTATACTACTAAGACTACAGCTTGGACTTTACGCTGCAATATCACACCCTTAGATTTCCCAAATTGCCAAGTATCAATACTTCGACTTTAACCACCAAAGTTCGTTTGGACTTTATGCCATCAAGATTATACCTTTGGACTTTCCTTGCCAAGTACCCATGACTTGGACTTTACCATTGCTAAGACCCATGCTTGGACTTTTCCTTTGCCAAGACCCATGCTTGGACTTTCCATTGCCAAGTACCCGTGACTTGAACTTTCCTTGCCATGTACACATAACTTGGACTTCTAAAATGCCAAGATTATTCTTGGACTTCCCATGACAATCACATTGTCAATAATTTTTTCAAACATTAAAATACTACTCGAGTTAAACTCGAGTCTGGTCAATCATGATCTGGGATGATTGCACCAACACAATCAAGTTGAAGGACTTTATTATGATGAGACATATGCTCCAATAGCTCGGTTAGAGTCTATCTAAATTCTATTAGGATATGTCGCTCACAGGAGTTTCAAACTCTATCAAATGGATGTGAAATCAACTTTCCTAAATGGGTTAATTAAGGAAAAGGTCTATGTGGAGCAACCACCCAGGTTTGAAAATGTAGATTACCCAAACTATGTTTGTAAGCTTAAGAAATCCTTATATGAGTTAAAACAAGCTCCCCAGGTTTGATATGAAAGACTCTCATCTTTCTTAATCTCTAAGGACTTTAGAAGAGGGCAAGTTGACCAAAATTTATTTCTAAAGTCTAAAGAAAAAGATATCTTATTGCTCAAGTGTATGTTGATGACATCATATTTGGGTCAACAAATGATGAACTTCTCCAAGACTTCATTAAAAATATGGAAAATGAATTTGAAATGAGTCTAGTAGGAGAATTGATCTTTTTCTTAGGATTATAAGACAAACAAACTTGTGAAAGAACCCATGTTTATCAAACCAAATACACTAAAGAAATTATCAAGAAATTTGGTTTACAGAATGCTAAGGTAGTGTCTACACTTATGGGAACTAATACTAATTGGAGGCTTGATCGTCTATTCTGGAGACTCAAGATGTAGGAGTTTCTTGTTCTGGATTACCACAAGATTTGAGCATTGGGAAGAACACGAAGAGAACCTTTATGTGGGTTCTATACAAAAGTCTATAATTGGTCAACCTAAGTCTGTCCTAGCTCAGAGTGCCCTAGTTAAGTTTAGAAAGATAGGGCGTGTAATGATTACTACTATGCTAGTGTTTATCCTAGTGGGAGTAGTAATTACCTATCAAGTTTCCAAGAGTTGTTTAGGTTATGAGTTGTAAAGAATGTTATGTGTTGACAATCTTTATGCAGTTTGTTATATGTTAACAAAACTTTTACATGTAAATTTTAAGTTCATTTATGTTATATCATGACTAGTTCATTTAATTATAAGTTCATTTTATATTGTTTCATGATATGTTAAGGATTAATTCATTAGCTTGAATTTATGTAATATAATAGATCAATGTCGATAAGATTGCTAGATACAAATGATGAGTGGAAATATAGTTGCCACTTGATTTTGTAAACCTAATCAGATTTACATTGAGTCAATTAGAGATTACATACATACATACAACATACACTGAATATCTAAATAATCTATTTATTTATGGTAATTATAAAACTAAGAACATCATAGTTTAACTTAACAAAGGTGAAATGTTAAATGGGGAAAACTACAAAATTTGGCACCTCAAGATACTGTAATTTCTTGAGGAACAAGAAGTTCTTGAGGATGTATATTAGGTTTTGGAAGAACTTATTGAGGGTCCCACTGTACAACACACGTGAAACCTTAATGATGATAAGGCATGAAAAAGGAAGAACTCCACTACTAAGGGCATTTTGATTAGTTCAATAATAAACAACCTAGTTTTTTTAGCATGAGCCATATCATTCAGCTCATGCAGTCTGGGTGGCCTTTAGAGAGAGATATAGTGGAGCTAGTCTAATCAAGCGTCGATAGCTGAAAATCAAATTTGATAATTACAAGAAGTGACCGAATGTCTCCATGGTTCAGCATTTGAGGGAGATGTCTAACATAATTCAAGAGTTAAAACTGTTGGGCATGAGTTGATTGATGAACAATAGGTTCAAGCAGTTATTCGTTCACTTCCAGATTCTTGGGAGACCATGAAGCTGTTGGAGATTCTGCGATCATGTGAAGTGGAATAAAGTGAATAAAATAATTTTTATTTCAACCCAGACATCTCCTGGGGGCTAAAATCCTTGCTATTGACATAATCTCATGCAAAGAAAGGAGAAGAGAAGATTCATACCTTTGAGATTCTTATTGAATCTATCGAAACTGCGAGCAAGACCAACAGGCCTTTCCTCTATTAGTATCCACACCGGAATTACCTGAGATAACTTCTCGAGCAACAAGTCTTTATCTCCGATTGGTGCTAACCAAACGGTGGAGACAAGAGATGGAAAGAGAGAGGAGAAAGATGGCTACAAAAAAATAAAACCTAAGATTAAAACCTTTTTTTCAAAGATTATCAAGGGATCTATTTAGATCCCTTGATTAGGGCATCTTAGGAGGCTTAAACGGAACCTATCTTTCTATAATTATCCCATAATTAAGTTAAGAACAACTCAGGAAATTTTCATGAGAGAAATCTCCAAAATTGGCGAAGCCACGACACGACCATGTGTCTTACACATGACCAACCATACCAAAAAGGCACGACTGTGGCAAAAAGGAACGGTCGTGCCAGGAAACACGCCAAGCCGTGTGTCCTTCTGGGAAAGCCCAGACTTTGGAAATTTGTGATCTAAGCTAGGCACAACTCGTGCCTAGTTAGGCACGACAGTGTGAGGCTCTATATTATCCATTTAACTTCGTTTAGGTGCAATATGGCCATGCTAAGCCCGACAAGGCCATAGGAGGTTCCATAGCCTCTGTTTTGCACCTTCTTGGCCTGGTCCAACCAGATACTATTGCAATCGACCTAAGTCACGATTGACTGGACTCTAGTTTGACTCGAGTACTCTTTTGATGTTAGACAAAACATATGACATGTGCTTGTCATGGGAAGACCAAGTGTGTAGCCTTAGTCACATAAGTCCAAGTGTATAGCCTTGGCAGTGAAAGCCCAAGCATGGGGCTTGGCATTGGAAGTCCAATATGGAGTTGGCAAGGAAAGATCAAGTGTGTAACCTTGGCCACGTAAGTCCAAGTGTGTATGCTTGGCGGTGAAAGTCCAAGCATGGGGCTTGGCATTTCAAGTCCAATAAGGAGTTGGCAAGGGAAGACCAAGTGTATAGCCTTGGCCACGTAAGTCCATGTGTGTATCTTTGGCAGTGAAAGTCCAAGTCATGGGTACTTGGCATTTGGGAAGTCCTAGGTGTGGTTTGGCGGCGTAAGGCCAAGCGGTAGTCTTGGGAACGTAAGTCCATATGTACCTTGGCAGTGTAGACACCAAGAGCATGATAATAGCCAAAGGAAGCACTTGGAGGCTAGCGTATGGATGAACAAGTCATGGATGACTTCGAGAGATCCGTGCATGGATGAACAAGTTATGGACGACTTGGAGGGATCAGATAGGCATGAGGCTAGTAGAGGTGGCTAGAAGGCTTAGGTCTAGGCTAAGGGTGTCTAGCAAGTATGAGGGCATCATACTTGGGTTAAATCTCATGTTTAAGGTTTACCAGTCGACTAGGGTGATGTACCATTTGACTGATGGGAGTCGACTAGTGTTTGACTGTGTCACGTGGCTTGGAAGTCGACTGTCATGGAGGGCAGTCGATTGATGGTTGAGGAAAAGGCCACAGAAGCGAGCTAGCTTGACCAGGGACTCGACTGATTGTGCATCAATCGACTATTGGGAATTGGCAGTCGATTGATGGGTTATCCGTTTGAACTTATCCAGCGTGGATCAAGGTATTTGTCTAACAATGGTTACAAGAGCATTCGACTGATGGGTATCAGCAGTCGATTGCTAGGCGCAAAATCAGCCCGAGACAAGCATAAAAGGAGGAGCTTGGAGAGAATTTCCACAACTATTTTTGGTGAGATTTTGGAGGGAAATTGTTGCTACATTCCTGACCTTCAAGAGCAAACCAAAGCAACCAACAAGCAAGTGATGAAAGCAAAGTGTTGTAATGTTTTTCTTTACATGTATTTCATAATGTCTTTGTATATTGATTGTACTTGTGTATTACATTTTGTAATTTCTTGTACGAGGTTTCTCCACCTCTGACTTGTTATCGAGAAGGAGTTTGAGTAGTGGTGTGTTCATCACTAGAGCTCGTTGAGCTCGCCCCATCCATCGAACAATGCACACGAGCTATTAAATCCCCCTTCTAGCTAGGTCACGATCCTCAAACAAGTGATATCATAGCGACGAGCTTATCATCGGACTCACCGCCATGATAAGCAAATCAAATGGCCGGCATCAACATTCGTCCACCAAAATTTAAAGGATACCACTTGTTAGGACTTGTGCGCCCGCTAGAAGGGGGGTGAATAGCGCGTGCTCATACGTAGATGGAATTCGTTGCGTTTGTCTCTACAATTTCGTTAGCGCAGTGGAAATAGAAATAATAAAGAAACAAAACAAAACAAACACAACTCACAACACGAGATATAACGTGGTTCGGAACTGAACGGTTCCTACTCCACGAATCGAGCTCTAAAGAGCTCTAGTGATGCACACACACTCACTAATAACAAATACTCCTTCTCGACACAAGTCGGAGGTGGAGAAATCTTGTGCAACAGTATACAACAATAAACTAAGTACAACAAGCAATTACAATGAAATACAATGGAATACAAGTAAAGAGATCACTTTACAAATGCCTTTAGATCGCTTGCTTTTGGTTGCCTTGTACTAGCCTTGAAGGACTGGAAGAGCACCAACTATTCCCCTTCAAATCGCCGAAGAAAACACATGCTTTGAGCCTTCCACGAACAACTGCTTTTATCCTCCATCGGGCTGGATTTCCGCCTGGTAGTAGACTACCATAAGGCCCCAGTCGAGTGCCAACATTGTAGCTATGAGACAACGGCTCAATCCACGTTGGACAAATTCCAACGAATCTCTTGGCAGTCGACTGCCATCATTGGCAGTCGACTGCCAACGCCCATAGCCGATTGCCTAGTCGGCTACGGAGCATTCTGTGCTCGCAACTCAACTGGCAGTCGACTATCATCCATGGCAGTCGACTGCTAGCAGTCAACTGCTCCAATGAGCAGTCGACTGCCAAGGCAATTTCAGCCCTAAGAGCTCTAGTCGACTCTCGGCAGTCGAATCGGCCATAATGCCAGTCGACTGCCAACCTCAAGGATGAGGTTTTATATCAAGTATTGTGTCCCCATACTTGATAGACCACCCTTAGCCTAGACCTAAGCCTTCTAGCCACCTCCATCAGCCTCACGCCTCTCGGATCCCTCCAAGTCATCCATGACTTGTTCATCCATCACGCTAGCCTTCAGGTGTTCCATTGGCTATGTCATACTAACGGTGTCTACACCACCAAGGCACATTGGACTTACGTCGCCAAGAATCCACTTGGACTTTACACCGTCAACCATTGGACTTATGCTGCCAAGACTCCACCCTTAGACTTTACGCTGCCAATATCAAACCCCTTGGACTTCTCAAATACCAAGACTCAAGCTTAGACTTTCCCTTGCCAACCCATGTTGGACTTTCCATGCCAAGACCCATGCTTGGACTTCCCTTGTGCCAAATACTCAAGACTTGGACTTTTCCAATTGCCAAGTGTCCCACTTGGACTTTCCATGCCAAGTACCCATGACTTGGACTTTACCTTGCCAAGACCAATGCTTGGACTTTACCATAATCACATGGTCAACCCTAGTCAACCATCAAAGTCTCCTTCGAGTCAAACTCGAGTCTGGTCAATTATAACCTGGGTCGATTGTATAAAAAATCTCCCCAAAACATCAACCGACATCAATGTCAAACATCAATGTCAAATATACTATGTCAACCACTTTGTCAAACATCAAAATATCACTAGAGTCAAACTCGAGTCTAGTCAATCGTGACATTGGCCGATTGCACCAACATACTTTTCTTGGTGGAAGAAAAGGATGGAGGTATATTTCGAAACCTATTTCGATATGATGCTAATAATTGAAGATGGTTTAAAAGTACCGAGGGATGAAGACAAGAAGCTAATCGAAAAATCAAAATGGATCGAGGAGCAACGATGATAATTCAAGACAATAGTTAAGGTAACGAAAATGTTAATTAAATTCATACCTGACAATATTTTGTTCAAGCTAGGTGAATACAGGGATGCTAAGGACCTATGGAATAAATTGGTAAAATTCCATGAAAATCCCGAACCGACACAATTAGAGAAGGAGGACATGGAGGAATGTCCATCAACATCCATGGATGTAGATGAATTGGAGGAAACCTCCATCTCTAGTGTTGAGGGGGAGGAGAGATGTTCCATCCCGAAGCAAGAACAAGAAGCATTCACCTCCGGAATGTTAGGAGGGGAAACTTCGCTTCCCACTTACACTCAGTTGCTTGTTCATGGCGATCCCTTCTACGTCCCCGGATAAAAAGAATTTATCCTTGACAAGAGGGATTGCCCAAGCAACCTTGTCATCGTCGTGCTATTCGATTAGAGTGGTCACTTGAACAAACTTGTTGTTCAAGCGACCAACCTCTATTCTACGAATAGCCGCGGAATAGACGATGTACGGATCGCCAGCTTTTGTGTTTATGTTCGGGGTCCAAGTATATTTAGCCACAAAATAGAATATATATCATGCATATAATTGAAAAGAAAATATAAACATGTAACAAATAAAAATAGATAATCAATATACCTCTCGATATTCTATTGTATGACCTTCCTCCTTTCGGACGTCGTGTGGGCGACGATCTACCAAAAGTTGAAGCTCCTAGATCACCAATCTTCCTTCCTTGCTCGTTCTGAGCAAGAGGAAGAATAGAAACAAGACTTTTCTTCTTCCTTTAGCCAACCAACAAGCAACAAGAAAGTTGCTTGTCGCCGGCCAACAAGGAGAAGGGAGAAGAGATGATTGCCGGCCAAGAGCTTCAAGGGAGGACCCTAAGCCTTGGTTCCATCGGCCAAGGAGAAGGAGAAGAGCTGATATGGATGCTGACCAAGGTGAGGAAGGTGTTGTATGGACGCCGGCCACCAAAGAAGAAGAAGGAGATAAGGAAAAAATTTCCTTAATAGGTGCCGCCAACTCCAAACCCTAGCCTCCAAGCCTTGCCGCCCAAAACCCTAATCCTATCTCTTATTGGATTCTTAGTTGCCGCCCACCCCTTGCCCTCCTTTTATAGAGTTAGGGATAAGCCTTGTTTGAATCTCCACCATTGGTTCTATGGATTTAATCTCAACCGTTGGATCAAGAGATTTAATCTCAACCGTCAGATCTAGAGATTTAATCTCTACCTTTGGATCTAGAGTTTTGTTTCTATCCATTGGATCTAAGCTTCATGAGATACTAATCGGCTACAATAGGGACCATGAGGAGGAGTTTGATCTTGGCCACCCAATGGATCAAGCCCTCATAAAGTCCGATCCATTAATGATAATCCAATCCACTAAAGGATTATTATTGATCTACCTCACCAACCCCCATAAGTTAATATGGGCTCCATCAATTATATGTACATTTTCTCCCCGTGTTTAAGATCTCGAATGTCAGTCGATTAATTTATTTACTGATCATTAATTAATCAACATCTAACTCCATGAGTAGTACCACTCAACCTTTTCATCATGCTGAACCAAGTCCACCTACAGGGTTTACATGATGAACCTTATGAGCTCCTCAAGGGGACATCATCATCCTAATATATAGGACACGGTTTCCTCCTATAATCAACGACACAACATATAAATAATATCATCTCCCAACTTACCGAGCCTATCGATTTAATCTATAAATCTCGCCCATTGGTAAATAAAAGAGATGAATACTAAGTATATGTGCCCGTTATTATATCGGGATTAAGAGTATGTACAATATAATATTTGAGGTCTGATTCGATTATGTAGTCAACAATAAATCGAATCACCTCTAATTCGGTCCTGCTCAATACACACAAAGTGCACTAGTGTGATTCTATAGTCAAGACAACCCAATACCAAATCACACTACAACCATTCCAATGGTTTGTCCAAAGCCATCTCGGTTGCGAACCTTTACTTATACTTTACAAGGAACCGATAACATGATCTCTCATGTGACAACAAACACCATGTTATCTACAATGTAATGTATTAGACAATATGCATAGCCATAAAAATATGCAAACAATGATCATGTGATTCTTATTTCAAAATAAAGATGTTCATACAAAAGATAGACTTTTCAGTATACATCTCAACAATCTCCCACTTATACTAAAAGACTATACTGTCCTCAAACTGCCATACATCTGATCCCCATTTCCTCCACATGCCTATCAAAAGCTCTCGCTGGAAGGCCTTAGTGAAAGGATCTGCAAGGTTATCCTCCGATGCAATCATGGCACAAACAAATTCTCCTCTCTTTACGATTTCTCGTATCAGGTGGTACTTGCGCTCTATGTGTTTATTAGCCTTATAGGCTTGTGGTTCCTTCGAGTTTGCAACTGCACCACTATTATCATAATAAATTATGATAGTTCTGGGCAAACCAGGAATCACATCCAAGTTCATCAGGAAGTTGTTGAGCCACACAGCTTCTTTGGCCGCCTCAGAAGCTGCCACATACTCAGCTTCCATGGTAGAGTCCGCCAAGCATTTCTGCTTGACACTCCTCCATACAATGGCTCCACCTCCGAAAGTAAACACAAAACCTAAGGAAGACTTACTGTTATGCCTATCTGATTGGAAGTCAGAATCCGTGTAACCCACAGGGAGTAATTGGTTTGCCTAGTAAACTAGCATATAATCCCTAGTCCTTCTCAGGTACTTCAATATATGCTTTACCGCAGTACAATGTCCCTGTCCTGGATTACTCTGATATTTGCTGACCATGCTCACGACATAGCAGATATCTTGTCTCATACATAGCATCGCATACATGAGGCTTCCTACCGCCGAAGCATAAGGAACCGCCTTCATCTCCTCTATCTCCTCAGATGTTCTAGGACACATCTCCTTAGATGAAGAAACTCCATGCCTGAAAGGTAGAAAACCCTTCTTGGAGTTCTGCATGCTAAAACGATCCATAATCATGTCTATGTATGAAGCTTGGGATAAGCACAACATCCTTTTCCTGCGATCCCTTATAACCTTGATCTCAAGGATGTGTCCCACTTCTTTCAAGTCCATATCAAACTGTTTGGACAACCATACTCTTACGCCCGATAACACCTTAATATTGTTTCCAATTAACAAAATGTCATCTACGTATAGTACAAGAAATACCACTACGTTTCCGTCACATCTCTTGTATACACAAGACTCATCCGGACTTTGAATAAATCCATAAGAATGGATCACTTCATGAAATCGGATGTTCCAAGACCTCGAAGTTTGCTTCAATCCATAAATAGACCGATTAAGCTTACATACAAGATGCTCTTTGCCCTTCGCAATGAATCCCTCTAGTTGCTTCATATAGATGTTTCCCTCAAGACTTCCATTAATGAAAGCTGTCTTGACATCCATCTGCCACACCTCATAATCCATATGAGCTGTAATACATAAGAGAATCTGGATAGACTTAAGCATGACCACTGACGAAAAGGTTGTTGGTGCAGTAGGCACCTAAGTCAAACCTGAGTTTTGATTATAGCAAACGATACAAAGTTAAGCTCATGTTGTTATCTCACGAGCTGAATCGAGTGTGCAGAAAATTGCTATAGCTGGAGCTGAAGGCTAGCAACACCCGGAGGAAGCCGCGGTGGTCGGGCGACACTCAAGTGACTTTGGAGGGAGCCAAAGGAATTGAGTGGAAGGCCGGAAGCAAAAGCAACACGTAAGTATCGAGGTAAGCTCGTGTGTGCGAGTGTAAGTAAGGTCGTATCCTCGTTACGGGGAAAGACTTAAGCATAGATCCGACCCAAGACATCTCATAGGTGGTCTAGGTCAAGATTGGACGGTCGACGACCGTCAAAATAATGTTTTCTTTAAGCTAACATTGCCTTGCAGCCCGACATCGATCATTGCCAACTCAAGGACTCATTGCGCCCCATCGAGGGTGACTACGGCTAGCACTCGGTGATCTTCGCCGATGATCGGTGATGGCCATCGATCATTGCTGGTCAAAGGATTAGCCTTGAGGAGTCAAGGTTTATCACCAAATTTTAAGGGGAGTGGTGCTCAAATATGATTGGCTAGGGTTCCTCTCGAAAAGGGGCTCAAAGGCTATAAAAGGAGGTCCTAACCTAGGGTTTTCACAACAATTCTAAGCTTCCATAAAGCCTCCACAAAGCTACAACTCTCCGACAACGAAGTCCTTCCTTTCCGACGTCTAGGTTTAACTTTCTTTATTATTTTTGTACGTCGATATTAGTTTTTATCAGTTGTTCATCTACTTTTCTGGAGCTTTTATCGTATACGAGGAGAGGGGGAGTGTCCCTCTACCTCATGTTTTTGTTCCTTCTTGTATCGATTAACTCCTACCTCTAACGAGGAGGAGTTCCTTTAGTGCTTTTGCCCTCCGTACGTGGTCAAGGACCACTAAGGCCTTGGAGTAGTAGCTGAAGGTTACGAACCAAGTAAAACATTTGTCTTCTCTTTATATTTCTTATCTTTTCCGCTGCAAATTAATTATCTACTCGGTTTTTTAACGAACGAAGAGAAAAAAGTTTTTATCGCTATTCACCCCCCCCTCTAGTGATCCGCTTCGATCCAACAATTGGTATCAGAGCCGGGGGTTGCTAAGATTTGGTGAAACCACCAATCTAGCCATTTTTACAGATTTATTGTTCTTTTATTTCTGTTTATTTCTATTTATTTCGCTTTGTTAAGTTTTCTCCCAAACTACTAATCCAAGACGCGAGTCTTGGTACTTTTTTTGTGTTTTTGTCGTTGCTAGTTTCTTCGTCTTTGTCTCCTTCGGTCTTTTGTTCTAATGGCCCATCTCGAGGGTTTTAGCACTGTCCGACCTCCGTTTTACAACGGAGATGACTTCCGTTATTGGAAGGGTCGGATGGAATGCTTTCTCAAAACCCAAATCGAGATGTGGATCATAATCCAAACGGGTTTCACACTTCCGACTAATGAAGTGGGTGACTCCTTTGATTATGATCAATGGACCATTGCGACAAAATGACAAGTCGAAGCCAACGCCAAGGCAACACAAATCCTCCAATGCAGCCTATCCAAGGAGGAGCTAAATCGCGTCGGCCCCTTCATAAGCGCAAAGGATCTTTGGACAAAACTAATCGAGTTACACGAAGGATCGGATCAAGCTAAGGTTTGCAAACGCGATTTGTTGTTCAATAAATTTTACACACTAAAAATACAGGAACACGAGTCCGCGACGCAACTCCACGCCCGTGTCCAAGACATAGTCAACAACCTACACGCAATCAGGCTAAAGGTCGAAAACCGCGACCTTATAAGGTATGTTCTAAACTCTTTTCCGAGGACTACCTTGTGGGCATCCATGGTCGATGCCTACAAGGTCTCCAAAGATCTTTCTAAAATTAGGTTAGATGAATTATTCTCAGATTTCGAATTACATGAGCAGTCCAACTCGGAACCCGAGAGGGGTATAGCCTTGTTTGTAGGTTCAAAGAAGAAGAGAATCGCAAAGCATCTAAGCACAAGAAGGCCCTCAACGCGACATGGGAAGAAGCGTCATCCGAAGAAGACGAAGACCACGTCTTCATGGCGAAATCAATTGAGTCAGACACGGAGACCGAACCTGAACTTGAGTCAGAACCTGAGGATGACTCGGACTATGAAGCTACCTTCAAGTCAAGCCACAGATACGCATCCGGTTCAAAAGATACCCTTAAAGTAAGTCGAACTTTATTTAATACTTTACAAAATACGGTTAGGTTTTTGTCTAGGAAATTAGTTAAATCCGAGTCCAAGGTCGAGACCCTGGTTGAGGAGGTCAAACTCCTCAAACACAAGGTCTCCCTAACCTCTTCGACTAGTCGAGTTCAAGAGAAGGACTCAACTCGGGTTGAAAAACTCGAAGTTGAGAACTCACTCTTGAAAAGTCAAGTCGAAGATCTTAGGAACACGTTGGAAAGGTTCACTTCGGGATCCAAAGGACTTGACCTCCTACTTGGATCTCAAAGGGCCGTGTACAACAAGGCTGGACTAGGGTTTAACTCAAACACGACTAATAGGTCGTATATGTCGATTGTAAGTCGACATAGGAAACATGTCCAAGCATGGGTCCCTAAGAACCTTTTGATTTCAACTCTAGGATCCAACCCGTACTGGATTCCCAAGGACCAAATCCACTATGTGGATAGACCGAACCGATTCAACGGTCTAGGGGGAGCCAGTACAAAACATGTTTGTGCTTTAACTTAGAAATTGCATGTTTTAACTTAGAAAGTTTGTTCTTTAACTTAGAAATTGCATGCTTTAACTTAGAAAGTCTGTGCTTTAACTTAGAAATTGCATGTTTTAACTTATAAAGTTTGTGCTTTAACATAGAAAGTTTGTGCTTTAAAACTTGTGAACTCACTTAGAACACGAACATAACCAACTAAAATTCTTCGAAAAGATTGAGCCTCGGGGAGCCTCTTTTCAAAAACATAACCAACTAAAATTCTTCGAAAAGATTGAGCCTCGGGGAGCCTCTTTTCAAAAATAACCAGTTAGACTAGGAAATAGTCTTAGGTGAGTCAAGTCATCATTTTCTTGAAAATGGCTTTGTCTAAGGAAGTGGTCGATGATCCGATAAAAGAAGGCCTCTGCGCCTCGCCATGACCTGGAAGCCATGATCTTGAAAAGGTAAACTTGACAAGCCTAGGGTTAAATCCAAATCTAACATAAAATTACTTGAACCTAAATTCACTTAATCAACTTAATTGGAAGTCATCTCACAAAAAACACATAAGTATAACATGCTTGATCATATAGACACAGGTGAGATGACCTAGGTTTAACAACTTACAACCAATTTTTTTTTTAAAAAAAAATCTAACTTCCAATCCAACCACCTTGTGTGTAGGATCAATGGATGTTGGACAGCGGTTGCTCCCGACACATGATCGGGGATCAACTCAAATTCACGAAGCTTCGATTCAAACGACAAGGATCGGTAGCCTTTGGGAATAATGGCAAGCTCAAAATCATCGGATCAGGTGATATCGAGCTTAACTCGAATTTTGTTATTAAAAATGTATTACTTGTAGAGAATTTTGAATATAACCTGCTTAGCGTAAGACAATTATGTGACAATAACTATAAGGTCGTATTTTTAGAAAATGAATGTGTAATTAAAACAAATAAAACAGCTAAAACAATACTCAAAAGAACTAGGACAAATAACATTTATACAATTAACTTAATCAAATCCTCAGCCAAATGTCTTATGACACAGGAAGAGGAATCATGGTTGTGGCACCGACGACTCGGTCACTCGCACCCAAGACTCGTCCACAAGATGAGTCAGAGTGGCTTAGTCAGAGGCTTACCCAACCTCAACAACTTGGTTAATAAAATCTATAATGCTTGTCAACAAGGAAAACAACCTAGGACACAACACAAGTTAACTAACCAAGAATGAACCTCAAGTGTACTTGAGCTCCTGCATATGGATCTATTCGATTCACATGGAGCCAAGTCACTCAATAGAAGTCAATATTTCTTAGTCATAATTGACGACTACTCTAGGTTTACCTGGGTTAGGTTCATCAAACATAAAAATGATACTCTAGATCAATTAATCAATCTATTCAAATTAATCGAGAATCAAAAAAACCTTAAGGTTAAAAGACTTAGAAGCGATCATGGTGGTGAATTCAAAAATCAAAGGTTCACCAACTTCTGTAACCTAAACGGATACCACCATGAATTTTCTTGCCCTAGGACCCCTCAACAAAATGGCCTAGTGGAGCGGAAAAACCGAACTCTACAAGAAGCCGCTAGGACCATGTTGAACGAATACGACCTACCTGATAGGTTTTGGGCAGAAGCCGTTAGCACGGCTTGCTATGTCCAGAATAGGATCCTTATGGTAAAGAGGCACCTTAAGACCTCCTACGAGATTTATCACAATAAAGTACCCAACATCAAGTACTTTAGGGTATTTGGATGTAAAGTACATATCTTAAATACTAAGAACCACCTAGGGAAATTCAAATCCAAAACCTCCACCGGAATCTTCTTAGGATACTCGACTACAAGTCGAGCTTATAGAGTATATAACCACGACACCCTTAGAGTCGAGGAGACTATCAATATAGTATTTGATGAAGGACATGAACCTACAAAACCCCCAGCAACCCCAATTAGCAAGCCGATTCATACTAGACCTAACTCTGATCCGGAGATCAAGACTAGTGTTAATCCTAACCTAAGTCAACCAAGTCACTCTATTGATCAAGTGATAGATGACTCCAACCAAACTAGTGTTCAACCAAGTCACCCCATTGATCAAGCATTAGGTGACACAAACCCAACCCAATCTAGGATTCAGACTAACCACCCTATCGATCAAGTGATAGGAGATCCTAATCTAGGAGTTCGAACTAGAGCATCCTATAGGAACCTTAGTCAAATTTCCTTAATTTCAAAGATAGAACCCAAATCAATTGAACAAGCACTTCTTGATCCCGATTGGATTATTGCAATGCAAGAAGAGCTAGCTCAATTTACTAGGAATGAAGTGTGGGAATTAGTATCACCACCTAAAGACAAAACGATAATTGGAACAAGGTGGGTGTTTCGAAATAAGCTTGATGATAAAGGTGAAGTAGTTAGAAACAAGGCTAGGTTAGTCGCCAAAGGGTTTAGTCAAGTTGAAGACTTAGATTACGACGAAACCTATGCCCCAGTAGCTAGACTCGAATCCATTCGAATGTTGCTAGCTTATGCCGCACATCGAGGATGTTAAGTCGGCATTCCTAAATGGATACATTAAAGAAGAAGTTTATGTTAGCCAACCCGGATTCGAAAATCTAGATAAACCCGACCATGTTCTAAAACTTAAGAAAGCTCTCTATGGACTTAAACAAGCTCCTCGAGCTTGGTACGAGAGACTTTCAATCCATCTTAAGTCAAAAGGGTTTAACCAAGGCTTAGTTGACCCAACTCTCTTCGTAAAAACCTTAGGTAAAGAAATATTCATAGCTCAAATTTACGTAGACGATATAATTTTTGGAACCTCTAACTCAGCCTTACTAAACGAGTTCGTTTCACTCATGGAAAGTGAGTTCGAAATGAACTTGGTAGGCGAGTTAAGTTTCTTTTTAGGTCTACAAATTAAACAAACTAAGGATGGTATATACCTATATCAACAAAAATACACTAAGTAGTTAATTAAAAGATTTGGAATGCAAGACGCTAAGATAATAAACACCCCAATGGCGATTAATGTTAACATAGGAGAAGACCTAGAAAGTAAGTCCATTGACTTAAAGTACTATAGGAGCGCGATAGGAAGTCTCCTATACTTAACTGCGAGCCGACCCGACATCCTATTCGCAGTAAGTATGTGTGTCAGGTTTCAAACCTGTGCTAAGGAGTCTCACCTAACCCTAGTTAAGCGTATCCTTAGATATCTTAAGGGTACACTTAACGTTGGTATTTGGTACCCTAGATCTACGGAGTTCGAACTAATCGGCTACTCCGATTCAGACTATGCCGGTAGTAAGCTCGATAGAAAGAGCACGAGTGGTTGTTGTCAACTTCTAGGCTCGAGTCTAGTAAGTTGGTGCAGTAGGAAGCAACACTGTGTCGCTTTATCTACCACCGAAGTTGAATACATCGCGATGGGTGAGTGTGTCACTCAACTTCTTTGGATGAAGCACACTCTCCGCGACTTTAAGTTAGACTTTACGAATACTAAACTTCACATAGACAACATTAGTTCAATTAATCTTACTAAGAATCCGATATGTCACTCTAGGACCAAACATATAGAGGTCAAACACCATTTCATTCTAGAACATGTGGCCAACGGAGCAATACAACTCGAATACATCAAATCGAAGTCTAACTTAGCAGACCTATTTACTAAACCCCTACCCGAAGCCGAATTTAGTCTATTAAGACGAAAACTGGGCATGTGCGTAGTAGAATAAGAACTTGCAAATTATATTTTCTTACTACTATTTCTTAAATTTTCATTTTTATGGAACTAGCATAGGACATACCTTAGATATCATGCACCTATAGATTTAAGGAGCCAATACATCTCACAACATATAGGACTAATGTGTTTGTGTACTTAGTGTTGGATCGAGAAGCGTCGCTAGAGGGGGGGTGAATAGCGATCGTAAATCTTTTCTTTTTCGTTCGTTCGATACACAAAGTAAGCACAGCGGAAAATAAATGAACACGTTTATTTTACTTGGTTCACAACCCAGCGGTTGCTACTCCAAGGCCCTATCGGTCCTAGACCGCGTACGGAGGGCAAAGCACTAAAACGTCTCCTCCTCGTTGGAGGTAGGAGACAACGATTACAAAAACCGAATATACGAGGATGAGGCAACAAGCCTACCTCACCTCGTTATGAAGATAAAAATATAGAATATAATATCAAAAATATTACTTGAATCTGCTGCCGACGAAGAAGATCAAAACTTGGCGTCGCGTCGGCGTTATGACGGTGTTGAAGCGTTGGCGTTGTAGGAGCACTTGATGAATAATTGATGTGATTTGGAGATGAATCCTCCCCTCCTTTTATAGACTTTAGCCTCTGAATTTGTCTCCTATTTCTTTGGAACGGATCATGAATTTTTCCAAATTTTTATCGCGAAGTGGCCGCGTCAAACGTTATCCGTTTTGACCTAGCGCAAAAGCTGAATCGTCGCCATCAGTCGACTGATGCCTCTCATCAGTCGACTGATACGATCGATGATGCATCTCATCGATCGATAATGATCGCCTTAATGTCCAGGTGATCAGCCCGCCCCACTTCCTGCGAAGAGATTAGCTCGAAAATGATAAATACGACGGTTTCTAACGTCCGATCTCGACCTAGACCTTCCACAGAAGTCTTAGTCGATCGTCGCCTACGGCCGTCCCGTAAAGAGGACACGACCTTACAATCTCTCACTCACACGAGCTTACCTCGATAGTAGCTCTCGCTTCCGGCCTTCCACTCGATTCCTTCGGCTCCCTCCGAATTCACTCAAGTGTTGCCTGACCACCACGGCTTCCTCCGGGTGTCGCTAGCCTTCAGCTCCAGCTTTAGTACTTTTCTGCACACTTGATTTAGCTCATGAGATAACAATATAAACTTAACTTTGTGTCTTTGCCATAATCAAAACACAGGTTCGATTATCTAGTGCTCCTGCACCAACAATCTCCCCCTTTTTGATCTATGGCAAACCAACACAAAGTTAAGGGAAATTAAAGCATAAAACACATATAGTAGATGATGAATGCCATTCCCAAAAACTCTCCCTTAACCCTAGGTGAGTTTTGAAAGAGATACTTTAGTTTTCAAAAACAAATTTTGTGTTTCAAAATGAAATTTTGTGTTACTCCCCCTTAACTTTCGCTCTTCTCCCCCTTTTGCCATAAATCAAAAAAGAGTGTTGGGGTTTTTGTATAAAATAGGGGTTTAAAACAATGTCGTTTATAAATGCATCTAGATAAATCAAATATGAGTCCAAGCATGCGTCTAGCAATAGTTAGATAGATTGGTTCGAGGTGTGTCCCTCTGCACCAATAATCTAAAGATTTATAATATAACCCTTAAGATTAGTTTGCTCTCCCCCTTAGTCAAATATATGAAGTATAAGAGATGTAGGGGGCGCTAAACTTTGGCCTAAGAGTTGTTAAGTACAATAGTTGAGAAAATAAGTAGTATTTTGAAGGATTGTTTCAAGTATATTTCAATTATCCTTAACATCTCACCCATTCTATGTGTCTCATAATTTGTTCACCTTATATGTTTTGTGAGATGATTTTAAATTGATTAAAGATAGTCAACCTTGGGTTAGATTCAGATTTAACCTTTAGATCGTTAAGTAACTTTTCGAGAAACTGGCTTCGTGTCGTGGCGAGGCACAGGGCCTTCTTTGATCGGAACAACGACCACTTCCTTAGACAAAGCCAAATTCAAGAAAATATCACTTAAGTCACTTAGGGTTACTTCTGGTCTAACTAGTTTAGGATACTGGCGAGGTAGCTTCACTAGTTCCACTCGGTCAAGTGCACCAAGCTAGATACGCCTTATCTAGCTCGAATACACGAGACTTTGTCTCCCTAACGTACTATCATCTCGCGCGTCCACGATACTATATTATCAAGAGTTGACTAACTAGTTATTTATGAAAAGAGGCTCCCCAGGCTCAATCTTTTCAAGGATTTTAGTTGGTTATGTACGTATTCTAAGTAAGTTCACAAGTTAATGAAATTCTAAGCATGCAATGGTTTTCCTAAGTAAGCGGGTATACTATTTTAGTGTTAGCTCCCCTAGACCATTGAACCAATAAGGTCTATTCAAATAATGAACTTGATCTGAGGAATCCAATACTTATTAGTCCTAATATGTGAATTTAATAAAACCTTTGGGACCCATGCTTGGACTCTTTGATGACTACGATTTACGATAGACATATAAGACCTATTCGTAGTCTTTGACTTAAATCCGAGTCCGGCTTTATTGTACACGGCTCTTTGGGTTCCAAGTAGTCGGTTAAGGTTCTTAGATCCCAACTGAACTTTTCCAACCTAGCCTCGACCTCTTGAACTTGGTCTTTCAAGAGAGAATTCTCCTTCTCAAGTTTTTCAATTTGGGTTGAGTTTCTCTCTTGAACTTGACTAGTTGAAGAGATTAGAGTAGCCTCTTGCTTGAGGGTTTCAACCTCCTCAAGTAACGACTCAACCCTAGACTCGGACTTAGTTAATTTCCTATTAAGCAGTTTAATTGTACTGTAAAGTGTACTAATTAAAGAGAAATCAACCTTAACTTTCCCTTTTGGTCCGGCTTTGAGTTTTCTCTCGAAATAATCTTCGGGGTCGGAGTCGGAGTTGTAGTTGGACTCGGCTTCGGATTCTGACTCGGACTCCTCCGTTCTTGCCATGTAAGCTATGTCTTCTCTGTTGTCCCAAGTTGCATGGAAGGCTTTCCTTGCTCCCTTTTTCTTTTGGTTCTCATTCTTCAATTTCCTTCTTTCTTGTCGAACTATTCTCCGCACAATATTGACTATTATGGCCTCCTCTTCGGATTCGGATTCGTCTTCGGGTTCGAGTTCATCTACTTGCCTAATAGGTGGCTTGCTTCTTTGTCCTGCAAGTAGAGCAATACCTCTCTCGGCCCGGATCATGTTAGTTTGCTCGTGAAGTTCAAACTCGGAAAATAATTCATCTAACCTAAGCTTCGATAGGTCCTTAGAGACCTTGTAGGCATCGACCATGGATGCCCACAAGGTAGTCCTAGGAAATGAATTAAGAACGTACCTTAGTAGGTCACGGTTTTCGACCTTGTGTCCGATGGTGTGTAGGCCATTGACAATGTCCTGGACGCGGGCGTGTAGTTGCGTTGCCGTCTCGTGTTCCTGCATCTTGAGGTTATACAACTTATTGAAAAGAAGGTCACGTTTACATACCTTAGCATCGGACGTTCCTTCGTGTAGCTCAATTAATTTATTCCATAGGTCCTTGGCGCTAATGAATGGTCCGATGCGGTTGAGTTCCTCCTTGGACAAGCCGCATTGCAATATTTGGGTTGCTCTTGCATCGGCTTCGATTTGCCTCTTGGTTGCATTTGTCCACTTATTGAAATCCAATGGCTCTCCTTGATCATTGGTGGGTAAAGCAAAGCCAGTTTGGATTATTATCCAAGTCTCGACTTGTGTTTTCAAGAAACACTCCATCCGACCTTTCCAATAACGGAAATCATCTCCGTTAAAGAACGGAGGTCGGGTGGTGCTATATCCTCAATGTGAGCCATTAAGTATCTTGCAAAACACAAATAAAAACCAAAGAGAATTCCAAGACTTGGTCTTGGATTAGTAATGCGGGAAATAATAGGAAAAAAAACAGAAATAAATAAGGAGGATAAGAAACTAACAAAAATTTGAAACTTACGACCTTGATGTCCCAAAGGGTACTAAACGTTGGATTTTGGGGCTGGAAATAGCTTGTTACGGGGTAAACCCCAGTAAAGTGTAGATCTTTCAATGAGCTTCGATTTGGTGGGTAGATCGCTTTGAGTCCACTTGTAGCAAAAGTTATGCTCGTTTGATCGTGAGGTACTCGAAGGAGATTAGTACTTGCAAAAACACAACAAAAACTATGTACCAAGACTTGGTCTTGGATTAGTAGTCGGAAACAAAAACCTAAGAAATATACGAAAAAACGAAAATAAAACCAAAACGTGCTAGATTGGTGGTTTCACCAAATCTTAGCGCCCCCGCTCTGATATCAATTGTTGGATCGAGAAGCGTCGCTAGAGGGGGGGTGAATAGCGATCGTAAATCTTTTCTTTTTCGTTCGTTCGATATGCAAAGTAAGCACAGCGGAAAATAAATGAACACGTTTATTTTACTTGGTTCACAACCCAGCGGTTGCTACTCCAAGGCTCTATCGGTCCTAGACCGCGTACGGAGGGCAAAGCACTAAAACGTCTCCTCCTCGTTGGAGGTAGGAGACAACGATTACAAAAACCGAATATACGAGGATGAGGCAACAAGCCTACCTCACCTCGTTATGAAGATAAAAATACAGAATATAATATCAAAAATATGACTTGAATCACACGAAAGAAGATCAAAACTTGATCGGCGTTATCGCGCGTTGAAGCGTTGGCGTTGTAGGAGCACTTGATGAATAATTGATGTGATTTGGAGATGAATCCTCCCCTCCTTTTATAGACTTTAGCCTCTGAATTTGTCTCCTATTTCTTTGGAACGGATCATGAATTTTTCCAATTTTTTATCGCGAAGTGGCCGCGTCAAATGTTATCCGTTTTGACCTAGCACAAAAGCTGAATCGTCGCCATCAGTCGACTGATGCCTCTCATCAGTCGATCGATGACGATCGGTGATGCATCATCGATCGATAATACGATCGCCGCGCCCAATGTCGGCCGATCACTGGCCACTTCCCTGCAGTAAGAGATTAGCTCAGAAAATGATAAATACGACGGTTTCTAACCGTCCGATCTCGACCTAGACCTTCCACAGGAAGTCTTAGTCGAATCGTCGCCTACGGTCGTCCCCGTAAAGAGGACACGACCTTACAATCTCTCACTCACACGAGCTTACCTCGATAGTAGCTCTCGCTTCCGGTCTTCCACTCGATTCCTTCGGCTCCCTCCGAATTCACTCAAGTGTCGCCCGACCACCACGGCTTCCTCCGGGTGTCGCTAGCCTTCAGCTCCAGCTTTAGTACTTTTCTGCACACTTGATTTAGCTCGTGAGATAACAATATAAACTTAACTTTGTGTCTTTGCCATAATCAAAACACAGGTTCGATTATCTAGTGCCCCTGCACCGACACTTAGCCACGTAGATGGGCGTGAGATGTTAGGACCTTACTCCTGGTTCCAGATGTAGATCTAGTGCATCACCATGAACCATGGAGTATAATCATACACACTAACCGACTCTAACCAGGACTGGTTGATCTTTCATATCAATCAAGCCAAATATGAGTCGAACATTTTATAGATGAGCTTATTTTCAATATATTTTTTTTTAAAATAAAAAATGGGGAACATGCTTGGACTTTAAATTTAACACTTATTTTTTTTTCGACACACCCCTTACTCTTTTCGATATACGGCAAAAGGGGGAGAAAAAGGCCAAAGTTAAAAGGTCAAAGTTAAGGGGTCAAATTTTTTTTGACAACATAACTCTTACTTCATATTTAAACCAAAAGTTAAAACTTATTCAAAGGCCAAAGAATTCTTAACTTAAACTTATTTATTTTAAATACTATGGCCAATATTAAGTAATTTCGGTTACTTAATTCTTTTTTAGTAGCAAACATCAAGGGGGAGAGTTAAAACTCTTTCTCAAGTACTCACCCTCGGTCAAGGGGGAGGATTCCTCAAGGGGGAGCACTTGAAAAAGAGTTTTTATACTCCTGTTCATTCATGCTCTTAACACTCCTGCTCATTCATGCATATCTTTTCTTAATGCACTTAACTTTGTATGTGGTTTTGCCATAAATCAAAAAGGGGGAGATTGTTGGTGCAGTAGGCACCTAAGTCGAACCTGAGTTTTGATTATAGCAAACGATACAAAGCTAAGCTCATGTTGTTATCTCACGAGCTGAATCGAGTGTGCAGAAAATTGCTATAGCTGGAGCTGAAGGCTAGCGACACCCGGAGGAAGCCGCGGTGGTCGGGCGACACTCAAGTGACTTTGGAGGGAGCCGAAGGAATTGAGTGGAAGGCCAGAAGCAAAAGCAACACGTAAGTATCGAGGTAAGCTCGTGTGTGCGAGTGTAACTAAGGTCATATCCTTGTTACGGGGAAAGACTTAAGCGTAGATCCGACCCAAGACATCTCATAGGTGGTCTAGGTCGAGATCGGACGGTCGACAACCGTCGAAATAATGTTTTCTTTAAGCTAACATTGCCTTCGGCCCGATCACGATCGCCAACTGAAGGACTCGACTGTCGTCCATCAGTCAGGTGACTACGGCTAGCACTCGATCGATCTTGCCAAAATCGGGTGATGGCCATCAGTCGACTGCTGGTCAAAGGATCAACCTCGAGGGGTCAAGGTTTATCACCAAATTTCAAGGGGAGTGGTGCTCAAATATGATTGGCTAGGGTTCCTCTCGAAAAGGGGCTCAAAGGCTATAAAAGGAGGTCCTAACCTAGGGTTTTCACAACAATTCTAAGCTTCCAAAAAGCCTCCGCAAAGCTACAACTCTCCGACAACGAAGTCCTTCCTTTCCGATGTCTAGGTTTAACTTTCTTTATTATTTTTGTACGTCGGTATTAGTTTTTATCAGTTTTTCATCTACTTTTTCGGAGCTTTTATCGTATACGAGGAGAGGGGGAGTGTCCCTCTACCTCAAGTTTTTGTTCCTTCTTGTATCGATTAACTCCTACCTCTAACGAGGAGGAGTTCCTTTAGTGCTTTTGCCCTCCGTACGTGGTCAAGGACTACTAGGGCCTTGGAGTAGTAGCCGAAGGCTACGAACCAAGTAAAACATTTGTCTTCTCTTTATATTGCTTATCTTTTCCGCTGCAAATTAATTATCTACTCGGTTTTTTAACGAACGAAGAGAAAAAAGTTTTTATCGCTATTCACCCCCCCCCCCTCTAGCGATCCGCTTCGATCCAACAAAGGTCTCATAATCGATACCCTCTTTTTGAGTATACCCCTTCACAACAAGCCTCGCTTTGAAGGTCTCAACCTTCCCATCTATTCCTCTCTTTCTTTTGTAGATCCACTTGCATCCAATGGTTTTTACACCATCGGGTGGTTCCACTAGCTCCCAAACCTGATTTGAATCCATAGATTCAATCTCAGTATTCATTGCACTTTGCCAAGATACTGCTTCTTTATCTTGGATGGCCTCGTCATATGTCCAGGGATCAGGTTCATGTTCGCCAGGGACCAAATCAGAAGATTCTTCAAAGAACATGAATCTATCAGGCTGTCTCACAACCCTCCCACTACGACGAGATATCACCTGTGTATCCTCTGTGACACACGGTGTAGTGACTTGTGGTATATCCTCTTGTACCGGTGGTACTGAAGAAGTGAATTCCCCTTTTATTTTCTACAGAATAATCTTACTCATGGGCTTTTGGTTCATCACAAAGTCTTCCACTATAAATCTGGCGTTCATGCTAACAATCACCCTCTGATCTCTAGGACTATAAAACAAACCACCTTTCGTTCCTCTAGGATAGCCAACGAACATGCGTACTTCTGTATGAGGTTCTAACTTACTAGCATCTACCTTCAACACATGTGATGGACTCTCCCAAATCCGAATATGTCATAGACTAGGCTTTCGCCCAATCCACAATTTTGTGGGAGTAGAAGGCACTGATTGTGATGGAACCAAGTTCAGAATGTACACCGTCGTATCTAGAGCATATCCCTAGAACGAATCTGGCACCTCAGAATAACTCATCATCGATCTAACCATCTCCTTAAGAGTCCTATTCCTTCACTCTGCTATACCATTTTGCTGGGGTGTGCCTGGTGCAGACAATTGGGATTGAATCCCAGCCTCTGATAAGTAGTTCCTAAACTCTCCCAAGAGGTACTCACCACCACAATCAGGTGGCAGTGTCTTGATACTTTTACCTTGACGTTTCTCCGCATCAGCCTTGAATTCTTTGAACTTGTCAAAGCATTCAGACTTGCGACGCATCAAGTAAATGTATCCATATCTCGAATAATTGTCTATAAAAGAGACAAAATACTCAAAACCACCTCTAGCCAGGAAAGAAATTAGACCACACAAATCAGAATGAACAAATTCTAACATATCTTTGGCTCTATACCCCTTGGCCTTAAAAGGCCTCTTGGTCATTTTACCCTCCAAGCAAGATTCGCAGGTTGGGAAATCTTAGGTCCATCAGCTATCAACCTTTGAATTCTACTTAGGTTAATATGATCAAGCCTAAGATGCCAAAGATATGTTTGGTTCATCTTCGAAGGTTCTTTTCTCTTATTAGAATTAGAAGATGAGTTATTTACTTCTATTTGCATCGTGGGAGCTTTTGGTTCAAGTGTGTATAGATTTCCTATCAATGCACCTGTATAGATAATGTCCCTATTCCTTTTTATAGCAACTCTGTTATTAAAAGAAATAGAATATCCATCCATAAACAATTTAGAAACCGAAATTAAATTCTTTCTAAATAAAGGTACATAAAGGCAATTCTTAAGAATCAAAACTTTATTTTTCTCAAAAGATAAATAAACGTCTCCCACTGCAACAGCCGCCACCTTCGTGGCATCGCCCAGGTATACGGTAATCTCCCCCTCAGCCAGTCGTCTGGTTTCCTGGAACCCCTGTAAAGTATTGCAGACATGATCAGTAGCTCCCGTATCTACACACCATGTGCCAGTACATAACACTGCTAAACATGTTTCAACGACTAGACCAAAAGATATACATTTGTTCTGCTTGCGGTTGGGGCAGTCCTTCGTCCAGTGTCCAGTTTGCTTACAAGTGAAGCACTTACCTTTCGACTTCTTCACTCCTCCCTGAGTTCCTCCTACCACCTTCGCCCCAGTTTGTTTCTTCTTCTTCTTGCCTTTCGGCTTAGAAGTAGAAACCTTTTGGGTCACCATGGCATGCGCCTGAGCACTCTGATGAAATAGCCCCTCTGCCGCCTGGAGTTCTGTCAGAAGCTCCGCCAATGAATACAACCTCTTGTTCATGTTGTAGTTCAGGCGAAACAGCTCAAAACTCCTAGGTAGAGACTATAGAATGATATCGACCTGGGTTTCCCCATCGATCTCAGCTCCGAGGACTTCCAACTCATTTAAATGAGTCATCATCTTGAGAACATGATCCCTCACGGGTGTTCCCTCGATCATGGTGGTCGTCAACAAGTTCCTCATGGCTTCCTGCCAAGCAACCCGATTCTAGTGTCCGAAAAGCTCTTTAAGAATGAGCATCATGTCATAAACAGTGGGCATGACTTGATGTTGATGTTGCAGTACATTTGACATAGATGCCAAAATGTAACACCGCGCCATCTCATCGGCCTTTATCCACTTCTTATAACTCTCTTTCTCCTTTTCCCCAGAATCATCTGTAGGCTTAGGAGGGCACTTTTCGAGGAGTACATATTTGTATTCCTCAGCAGTCAAGACAATGTCAAGATTCCTCTTCCAATCAACATAGTTGGGTCCAGTAAGTTTATTCTCTTTCAGTGTCACATCAAGCGGGTTGAAAGTCATTTTGAAATAAAACCTACGAATCACATAGATCAAAACATTAGATTTCAAAAAATTATTGATTCCTCAAACAATAATATTTTAAAATCAACCAACACCTCAAAACACCGAGAATATCGTATGCCATGATAGTGTGGACGTATACGAATTCTACAATTGTAAGAGGAGGTTTTACCCATTAATTTTACTATCTTATCAACCTAACTTTTTGACAAGTAAAATTAATAGTTGGTTCCTCTTTAGCCCTACAAATAAAAGTAGTGACTCCGATGGGGAGGATACTTATATTTGTATCTAAGTGTTCACCATTACTCGGTACCAAGTTAATTATCTCGGGTTATGTGCCTTCCGATGGGAAAGTACACACGCTTCTTTATAATTTCCTATAACCATATTCAACCTTGTGATCAGCAAACAAACTCATCCGATGGGGAGGAAGGCACTCAGAGCCGATGCGCAATTTTGTTTGCATCACTTGTCAAATCGTAATGGAGGTCATGGGAATTTATAAAAATATCCATCTCCCACTTATTAATTTGAAATTGAGAAATTTTCTAGCCTACGACATTCATATGAAACAATAAGCAATAAATATGAAAAATAAATTATTTTCCAACTATTATGGCTTTTGTCTTCAATATGTCTCCCGTCGCATCGCCATCTCGTCCGCTCCTCCTATGCCATGTACGAGTCATCCGGAGATCCGAGCCGAGACTAAAAACTATTTTAATTTACATCCATCGATCCTATACTCCACGAGGGAGTGTACATGAAATCTAGATCGAAAGTAAACTAAAATAAAAAGAGTGGCTAAACAATGTCGTATCTAATTTACAAAATATTAAATACTAGCTTCGTCAACCCTGAGAATTCAACAAAATATACTATCACACACATACAATCACATAGACACATATGGCCATAATAGTCGGATCTTATGCTTGCAACCAAAGAGATAACCTACGCATATCTTACTATTATCTGGCACATATAATTTATGAAAAATGCATAAGAGTAACCGAATCCTAAACACACAAAACAGGAAACCGTGGCTCTGATACCACTTGTTGGGAGGGGAAACTTTGCTTCCAACTTCAACTCGGTCGCTTGTTCATGGCGATCCCTTCTACGTCCCCGGATAAAAAAAATTTATACTTGACAAGAGGGATTGCCCAAGCAACCTTGTCATCGTCGTGCTATTCGATTAGAGTGATCACTTGAACAAACTTTTTGTTCAAGCGACCAACCTCTATTCTACGAATAGCCGCGGAATAGACGATGTACGGATCGTCGGCTATTGTGTTTATGTTCGGGGTCCAAGTATATTTAGCTACAAAATAGAATATATATCATGCATATAATTGAAAAGCAAATATAAACATGTAACAAAAAAAATAGAGAATCGATATACCTCTCGATATTCTATTGTATGACCTTCCTCCTTTTGGACGTCGTGTGGGCGACGATCTACAAAAAGTTGAAGCTCCTAGATCACCAATCTTCCTTCCTTGCTCATTTTGAGCAAGAGGAAGAATAGAAACAAGACTTTTCTTCTTCCTTTAGCCAACCAACAAGCAACAAGCAAGTTGCTTGTCGCCGGCCAACAAGGAGAAGGGAGAAGAGATGATTGTCGGCCAAGAGCTTCAAGGGAGGATCCTAAGCCTTGGTTCCACCGGCCAAGGAGAAGGAGAAGAGCTGATATGGATGCTGACAAAGGTGAGGAAGGTGTTGTATGGACGCCGGCCACCAAAGAAGAAGAAGGAGATAAGGAAAAAATTTCCTTAATAGGTGCCCAACTCCAAACCCTAGCCTTCAAGCCTTGCCGCCCAAAACCCTAATCCTATCTCTTATTGGATTCTTAGTTGCCACCCACCCCTTTCCCTCCTTTTATAGAGTTAGGGATAAGCCTTGTTTTAATCTCCACCATTGGTTCTAGGGATTTAATCTCAACCGTTGGATCTAGAGATTTAATCTCAACCGTCGGATCTAGAGATTTAATCTCTACCTTTAGATCTAGAGTTTTGTTTCTATCCATTGAATCTAAGCTTCATGAGGTACTAATCGGCTACAATAGGGACCATGAGGAGGAGTTGGATCTTGGCCACCCAATGGATCAAACCCACATAAAGTCTGATCCATTAATGATAATCCAATCACTAAAGGATTATCATTGATCTACCTCACCAACCCCCATAAGTTAATATGGGCTCCATATATTATATGTACATTTTCTCCCCGTGTTTAAGTGTTGGCAATGCGCTATTCCTCGGAATGCTCATAGGCTCCCATGTCCCTGGATTAAAATTTTCACTAATGAAAACTAATCCGGATGGGATGAGTTTCCTAAGTACAACCAATTCGTCGTCGTGCTAACGACTTGAGCGATTGCTTGAACAAACTAGTTGTTCAAGCAACCCAACTCTTCTAGTCGGTTAGCCGCGAAAGAGACGACGGACGGATCGCCGGCCACTTGTGGAGGAGTTTGTCTTCTTCCTTGGAGGTGGCTAGCTCCTAGATATCTTCTCTCCACCATGGTTGGGCGGCAAGAAAGCCTAAGGAGAAACCCTAATTAGGGTTTCCTCCTTAGGTTGGGCGACTAGGGATTGCAAGGAAGTTGGGCGGCAACTATAGGAGAGGAGGTCTTCTTCTTCCTAGGGTGTGGCCGACTCCTTCCTCTATTACCTCCACCGTGGCCGGGGCCCAACATATTCCTTTTCTCCTATTCATTCCATCTTGGCCGGCGGCACCAAAACTAGGGTTTGTCCCTAGTTCGGTTCCTTGGTTGTTTCCATATTATTCTCTCTATTCTTGGGGTCGGCGACATCAATCCTTTGGTGGAATGGTGGTTGGCTCAAGCAAGAAGGGAAAGAGAGTTCTTCTTTCTTTGGATTGAAGAAGATCTAGGAAGCTTCAACTTGTGGAGGATCTTCGCCCACACGAAGTCTACAAGGAGGTTAGGACATACGATAGAAGATCAAGAGGTATAAAAGTTTCACAACTTTTATTATTGTTCTTTTCATGTTCTTATTTGATATGCTAGCTTATGTTCATTATGTTAGTATATGTTGATTATACTAGTTTGCATTTGCATGTATTTGTATAATCATGGACCCCGATAAGAAACACAAAAACCGGCGATCCGTCCGTCGTCTCTTCCGCGGCTAACCGACTAGAAGAGTTGGGTTGCTTGAACAACTAGTTTGTTCAAGCGATCGCTCAAGTCGTTAGCACGACGACGAATTGGTTGTGCTTAGGAAACTCATCCTATCCGGATTAGTTTTCATTAGTGAAAATTTTAATCCGGGGACATGGGAGCCTATGAGCATTCAGAGGTATAGCGCATTGCCAACAATTGGTATCAGAGCCACGGTTTCCGGTTTTGTGTGTTTTGGATTCAGTTACTTTCACGCATTTATCATATATTGTGTATGCCGGATAATAGTAGGATGTGTGTAGGCTAACTTTTTGGTTGCAGGCATAAGATCCAACTATTATGGCTATATATGTGTGTATGTGATTGCATGTGTGTGTGATTGTATATTATTTGAATCCTCGGGGTTGACGAGGCTAGATTAGTATTTAATTTTTGTAATTAAATATGACATTGTTTAGCCGCTCATTTTAGTTTACTTTTGATCTAGATTATTTGTACACTCCTTCGTGGAGTATAGGATCGATGGATGTAAATTAAAATGTTTTATCTCGGCTCGGAACTCTTTGGTGACTTGCGCATGGGAAAAGATGGAGCGGACGAGGTGGCGACATGACGGGACGCATATTGGAGAACAATGCCATAATAGTTGGAAAAATTCTGATTTTTCCATATTTATTGCTGATTTGTTTTATATGCATGTTGTGTGTGCTTGAAAATTCCTCATTTTCAATTTACTAAGTGGGAGAGGGATATTTTAATTAATTCCCGCGGCCTCCATTACAATTTGACGTGTGATGCAACAAACTTGTGTGTCAGCTCTGAGTGCCTTCCTCCCTGCGGATGAGTTTGTTTGCGGATCACTAGGTCAAATAATGGTTATAGGAAATTATCTAGGAGCGTGTGTACTTCCACAGCGGTAAGACACATAATCCAAAATAATTCCCTTAGTACCGTGTAATGGTGCACACTTAGATGCAAATAAAAAGTAGTTTTATTTGTAGGGCCGAAGAGGAACCAACTATTAATTTTATTTGTCAAAAAGTAAGGTTGACAAGATAATAAAATTAATGGGTAAAACCTCCTCTTACAAATGTAGAATTCGTATACGTCCACACTGCGTGGCATGCAATATTCTCGGTGTTTTGAGGTGTTGGTTGATTTCAAAATTTTATTGTTTGAGAAATCAATAATTTTTATTGAAATCTACAGTAATAATAAGCATGTTGTGTGTGCTTGAAAATTCCTCATTTTCAATTTACTAAGTGGGAGAGGGATATTTTAATTAATTCCCGTGGCCTCCATTACAATTTGACGTGTGATGCAACAAACTTGCGTGTTGGCTCTGAGTGCCTTCCTCCCTGTGGATGAGTTTGTTTGCGGATCACTAGGTCAAATAATGGTTATAGGAAATTATCTAGGAGCGTGTGTACTTCCACAGCAGTAAGGCACATAATCCGAAATAATTCCCTTAGTATCGTGTAATGGTGCACACTTAGATGCAAATATAAAGTATCCTCCCCATCGGAGTCACTGCTTTTATTTGTAGGGCCGAAGAGGAACCAACTATTAATTTTATTTGTCAAAAAGTAAGGTTGACAAGATAATAAAATTAATGGGTTAAACCTCCTCTTACAAATGTAGAATTCGTATACGTCCACACAGCGTGGCATGCGATATTCTCGGTGTTTGAGGTGTTGGTTGATTTCGAAATTTTATTGTTTGAGGAATCAATAATTTTTTGAAATCTACAGCAATAATAAGCATGCTGTGTGTGCTTGAAAATTCCTCATTTTCAATTTACTAAGTGGGAGAGGGATATTTTAATTAATTCCCGCGGCCTCCATTACAATTTGACATGTGATGCAACAAACTTGCGTGTCGGCTCTGAGTGCCTTCCTCCCTGCGGATGAGTTTGTTTGTGGATCACTAGGTCAAATAATGGTTATAGGAAATTATCTAGGAGCGTGTGTACTTCCACAGCGGTAAGGCACATAATCCGAAATAATTCCCTTAGTATCGTGTAATGGTGCACACTTAGATGCAAATATAAAGTAACCTCCCCATCATAGTCACTGCTTTTATTTGTAGGGCCAAAGAGGAACCAACTATTAATTTTATTTGTCAAAAAGTAAGGTTGACAAGATAATAAAATTAATGGGTAAAACCTCCTCTTACAAATGTAGAATTCGTATACGTCCACACTGCGTGGCATGCGATATTCTCGGTGTTTTGAGGTGTTGGTTGATTTCGAAATTTTATTGTTAGTGGAATCAATAATTTTTTGAAATCTAAAGTTTTGATCATTGTGATTCTTAGGATTTTCAAAATTGACTTTCAGTCCACTTATTTTGATACTAAAGGAAATAAACTTATTGTACCCAAATTATATTGATTGGAAATGAATCCAAATATTGTCTTATCTGCTAGTATGCAATCTTCGAAGAGTGTCCTCAAGCCATCATTGCTCAAAAGAGTTTCTACTTCTAAGCCGAAAGGCAAGAAGAAGAAGAAACAAGGTGAAGCAAAGATGGTGCGAGGATCTCGAGGAAAGAGTGAAAAGCCCAAAAGGCAAGTACTTCACTTGCAAGCGGGATAGACGTTGGAAGAAGGACTGTCCCAATCCAAAACAGAACATAGGTATATCTTTTGGACTAGTCATTGAAACATGATTAGCGGTGATATCTACCGGCACCTGGTGAGTAGATACGGGAGCCACTAATCATGTCTGCAACAATTTGCAGGGGTTCCAGGAAACCCGATGACTAGTTGAAGGGGAGATTACCATTTACTTGGGCAATGCCATGATGGTAGCGGCTATTGCAGTGGGAGAAGTTTTATTTATCTCATGAAAATAATAAAACTTTGGTTCTGGAAAATTCCCTTTATGTACCTTTATTTAGAAAGAATTTAGTTTCAGTTTCTAAATTATTATGGATGGATATTCTATTTCTTTTAATGACAGAGTTGTTATAAAAAGGAATAGGGAGAATATCTATTCAGGTACATTGAAAGGAAATTTGAACCAAAACCTCCCACGATGCAAATAGAAGTTAATAACTCATCTTCTAATTCCAATAAGAGAAAAGAACCTTCGAAGATGAACCAAACATATCTTTGGCTTCTTAGGCTTGGTCACATTAACCTAAGCAGAATTCAAAGGTTGATAGCTGATGGACCTTTGGGTTCATTAGTGGTGGAGGATCTCCCAACCTACGAATCTTGCTTGGAGGGTAAGATGACCAAGAGGCCTTTTTAAGGCCAAGGGGTATAGAGCCAAAGATTTGTTAGAAATGGTTCATTCTGATTTGTGTGGTCCTATGGCTATCTAGGCAAGAGGTAATCTTGAATATTTCATCTCTTTTGTAGATGATTATTCAAGATGTGGATGACACTACGATCTGATCATGGTGGTGACAACCTCTTGGGAGAGTTTAGGAACTACTTATCAGAGGTTGGAATTCAATCCCAATTGACTGCACCTGGCACACCCCAGCAGAACGGTGTAGCAGAGCGAAGGAATAGGACCCTTATGGAGATGGTTAGATCGATGATGAGTTATTCTGACTTGTTTTATAGTCCTAGAGATCAGAGAGTGATCGTTAACACGAATGCAAGATTTCTAGAGGAAGACTATGTGATAAGCCACAAGTGTAGCGCCCGCCCTTATCTGCTCTCAGGGCGGCGCTACTTGGGTCTATATATATATATTTTTTTTAGCATACTACATATGGATCCGTTCAAAGTCTACATGCTTAAACAGGTTATCATAACTGAAACCTTTTTTTGGCACATGCATCACCTATCTTATTCATCATTAGCATGACCACATATCTTATCTCATTTCATAACATGCATAACGAAAGGATTCGTTCATGAGTTCTAACATATCGAACCTCTTAAATAAAGGGATACTCATTAAACACAAGTCTTATAAGCGGAAGCAATGTCTTAAATTGTTCTTAGAGCATATAAATATAAGCAGATAGTGAAGGGTCTTCTTCCACCATGCCACTATCACACACGCACATGGCCCCTCCTGCCACTTCCTCTAGTGCAGACTTCCTTTATCTGCAGTATATGGACAACATAAACTATAAGCATATAGCTTAGTAAGATCCTTGCCTACTCACAAAAGCCACGATTTCATCAAACTATTAGAACATGAGCATGCTGGCATAGAAAATGACCTAAGCATTTCATAACAACACTAATCAACAACATATCCAGGTAATAGTACAAAAAGAACTAAGCATGGCATAGAATTGTTCATAAGCAGGTTAAGCATAATTAATCTAAGCAGGGCATACTTTGAACATGAGCGTTATAACTGCATAAACTAAGCATGCATGAAAGAACGTAATCATAAGCATTTGGTTAACTTGAACACAAACATTTGTAATAACATAAACCCTAATCATGCAGAAGGAACATAGTCGCAAGTATTCTTAACCTTACCCTTAACCTTCACCACACCATAAATCCTAAACTAGCATAAAGTAAATAGTCACCACATACTTAGACTTAACTCTAACCATCATAACTTCATAACATCTAGCATGCATAAAGAACCTAGTTCGTAAGCATTCAGAGCATTTAACATAAGCATACACAATATCATAAAAGTCTTTTCTTTTCAAAACATATACTTATAAATACTTCAATATCATCATAACTTCATAACATCTAGCATGCATAAAGAACCTAGTTCGTAAGCATTCAGGGCCTTTAACATAAGCATACACAATATCATAAAAGTCTTTTCTTTTCAAAACATACACTTATAAATACTTCAATATCATCATAACTTCATAACATCTAGCATGCATAAAGAACCTAGTTCGTAAGCATTCAGAGCATTTAACATAAGCATACACAATATCATAAAAGTCTTTTCTTTTCAAAACATATACTTATAAATACTTCAATATCATCATAACTTCATAACATCTAGCATGCATAAAGAACCTAGTTCGTAAGCATTCAGAGCATTTAACATAAGCATACACAATATCATAAAAGTCTTTTCTTTTCAAAACATATACTTATAAATACTTCAATATCATCATAACTTGTTTGGGGGGCCCCAGGTTAAGTACCACATAATGCGCGTTCCCTAATAGGCTGGGGTAGCGAGCCACCAGTCCTACTAGAGCAAGACCTCTTACGTCTTACCAGGGCAAGACCTCTTACGTCTTCTTGTGTCCCTATGGATTTGATTAACGACCACCTGACGGGTCGGGTACTTAACCTCTTGCAAAGTAAAATACTTAATTCTTTCCTTTTTATTGTCATAATATAAAGAATGCTCTTGATCCCCAACACAAAAAGGGAAGCATCTTGATTTTATCTTGTCATAAAGAGAGCTCTTGATCCCTACTTGAAAGGGAAGCATCTCCATCTTATCATATCATAAGGAGAGCTCTTGATCCCTACTTGAAAGGGAAGCATCTCCATCTTATCTTGTCATAAGGAGAGGTCTTGATCCCTACTTGAAAAGGAAGCATCTCCATCTTATCTTATCATAAGGACACATGCATTCATAACGTAAGAGTACCCTAAAGGGGTCCTAAAGCATAAACGTGTTCATCACATAAGCATGTTTCATTGCATCGTAAACATGAAGCATATTTCCTAAGCATATTCATGACATATTAAATCACAAAACATGTTCTTCACCTAGGCAAATCACAATATTCATGGCACATTACATCATAAACATGTAGCACATTTCCTAGGCATATTCATGGCATATTGAATCATAAAACATGTTCATCACATGGCCTAATTTCATGGCATACTAATTCATAAACTTGAAGCATATTCCCTAAACATATACATGGCATATTAATTCACACAACATGTTCATCACCTAAGCATATTTCATGGCACATTACATCATAACATGAAGCTTATTTCCTAGGCCTATTCAAGGCATATTAAATCATCAAACATGTTCATCACATAGCCTAATTTCATGTTGCATTGAATCATAACATATTCATCACACAAGCATAGTTCATGTCATATTAAAAAAAACATACCCATAGCACAACTACATATAGGGGTGTTTTCATGAAACCCTAACCCTAAAATCATTGGTTGGCCGAATCTTGTAAGGGGCTCAAGCTTAGGTTTTGTCCCCTAAAATTCATTCATAAAGCATTATAACCTAGCATAGCCTCATTAGGGATATTTTCATGCAACCCTAACCCTAGTTACCTTGGGTGGCCGAAACCTATAAGGGCTCAACTAGGGTTCTTGTCACCTAATATTCATTCATGAGCACTACACCCTAGCATAGCATCTTTAGGGATATTTTCATGCAACCCTAACCCTAGTTACCTAGGGTGGCCGAAACCTATAAGGGCATCATCTTGGATGGTGGTTACTTAAGGGTCTTACTTGAAACATACCATCTAAGAACATAACTTTAGAATCAAGTTCATGCAACCCTAACCCTAAAATCTTGGGGTTGGCCGAACCATATAGGGTCATCCCCTTTGGACTTTGGACTCCTAAAGGTATCTACTTGAAACATACCACCCATACAAACCTCCCTTAGTAGCATTTTCATGAATCCTAGCCCACCAACTTAGTTGGCCGAAACTTATAAGGCTACAATTTCATATTTCTTTCAAGCAACCTAACCTATCAAACTAATACCTGCAGTGAGGGAAAACTTACTTCCTTCGCTTGCTTGAGGAGATGACCTAATGGAAGTCACCTAGCTCTCTCCTAGCTTGCAAGGGGCTCTCGGCCAAAGGAAGAAGAAGAAGGGCTTAGGTTTCGGTGAGAATGAAGAGAAGAGGAAGAAGGAAAGAAGAAGTGGCCAAGTGGAACTTCTCTCTTCTTTATAAAGGGGAGGAAGAGAAGTTTCTCTTCTCTTTGTCAAGCCTCTTCATTTACCCTCCTCCCATTTATCTATAGGTTCCCCTTTTCCTCTAATGATATGATTCTATTGGGCTCATGGTTAGTGGGTGCATCTATAAGGCTTGGCTATCTCTAGAGGTGGGGGGTTCAATTCCTAGGCTTTGCATCTCTTTTTGGCTTATTTTCTTTTATTTCTCCAAAAAGGCCTACATAAAGCCTATCATCATAAAGCCAAAAATTCTCGTAAAATTGCTAGAATTTCACGGGCGTTACAATCCCTCATACCTTGTAAAAGTTTCGTCCTCGAAACTTAAAACAATTCCGGGTACTTCTGCCTCATGTCCTCCTCGCGTTCCCAAGTAGCCTCCTCATATTGCGAATTCTGCCACAGGACCTTCACTAAGGGCACCTCTTTGTTCCTTAGTCTCTTGACATCTCGGTCTAGTATCTGGATAGGCCGACTTTCGATACTCAGGTCCTCTTGAACGTGTACAATTTGTGGCTCGATCACTTGGTCCGCTCTGGATATGCATTTCTTGAGCATAGAGACATGGAACACGTTGTGTATAGCCGACATCTCTTGGGGCAGTTCCAGCTTGTACGCCACCTTGCCCACTCTCTGTGATATCGGATAGGGTCCCACGTAACGTGGATTGATTTACCCTTCCTTCCAATCTCATCACTCCCTTCATAGGGTCACTCTGAGAATACGGTCCCCACTTGAATTCTAACGGTCTCGCGCGCATATCCGCGCATAGCTCTTTTGTCGGCTCTGGCGGTTTCGATTCTCAGCGGATATTCAGTATAGCCGGGTGGTATTGTCAATAATATAGGCACAAGACCCATTTCCCTCCTTTCACCACCCTCGTACCAACAGATAGGAGACCTGCATCTTCTCCCGTATAGAGCTTCATAGGGTGCCATTCCAATGGTAGCCTGGTAGCTGTTGTTGTAAGCAAATTCTGCCAGGCACAAATATCGACACCAGCTCCCCTTAAAGTCTAGAGCACAGGCCCGCAGCATATCTTCCAGCACCTGGTTCACTCTTTCCGTCTGACCGTCGGTCTGAGGATGAAACGCAGTGCTGAATCTCAACTTAGTGCCAAGAGCCTTCTGAACACATTCCCAGAGATGGGAGGTAAAACGGCCATCGTCGGAAATAATAGCCTTAGGCACTCCATGTAATTTGATAATTTCCTTGACATATAAATTGGGCCTAGTTGCTCCAGCGAATAGGTCATCTTGATTGCCAGGAAATGGGCAGACTTTGTCAACCGGTCTATGATTACCCATATAGCATCGTAACCATTTGTCGTTCTGGGTAATCCCGAGATGAAATCCAAGGAAATTTCTTCCCATTTCCACGGAATCAGATTCAGCAGAATCCCCTGTGTTTCTCGTGTTCTCGCTTCACCTTCCGCAGTCGACAGGTGTTGACGATCGAGCCACATCCCTTTTCATGCCAGACCACCAAAATTTATCCCTTAAGTCCTGATACATTTTATTAGATCCAGGATGCATGGTATAAGGTGTTCCATGGGATTCTCGAGTATCTTCTTCCAGAACTCCGATCGCTCGAATGCATAGGATCCCGAAGTATATAATAATGGCCGTCGGTGATGCGGAATCCATTATCCCTTCCTTCCAAGATTTCTTGTTTGAACTTCCGATGTCCAATCACCATCTTGCTTTCCCTTTATATCGCCGAACAAATACGGCGCGCTTATAGTCATGGTGGAAAGTTGCCAAATGATTTCTATTCCGTAATTCATTATTTCCCTTTTCGTGGGTTGAGATAGCATCGATAAGGACATCAAAGCGGCACCGACTTTCGCTAAGCATCCGCCACCTTGTTGGCCTTTCCGGTGATAGAATATCTCACATCATAATCTTTGACTAGCTCAAGCCATCTGCGTTGTCTCATGTTTAGGTCTTTCGGTAAAGAAATATCTCGCACTGGTGGTCGGTATAAATCCGCACCGAGCTCCGTATAAGTAGTGTCTCCATATTTTTAGAGCGAATACCAGCCCGGCCTATGTCATGGGTGGATAATTTATTTCGTGCTCTTTGAGCCGTCTAGAGGCGTAAGCGATGACCTTGCCGTTTGCATAAGTACGAGTTCGAGCCAGTTGAAGCGTCACTATACATATCAAGCTTCCATTATCTTGAGGAGAGTCGATGGGAGCGCGGTCTGCCTCCTTTTCGGGCCAGAAACTCCTCTCACGATCCTCACCCATTTGTATTGCTTGTCCTTTACGGTGAGGGTGTCATAGGGCTGCAATTCTAGAGAAGTCTTCTACAAACTTCTGTAATAGCACAGCTGCGAGGAAACTTCGATTTCACTCGCATTCCTTGGCCTATTCCAGCCTCATGACCTCAATCTTCATTGGGTCCACCATGATTCCATCTTTAGAGATGACATGACCCAAGAATGACACTTGATTGAGCAACTCACATTTGGAGAACTTGGCATATAGTCGCTCTTTGAAAGAATCGTAATCGCTCTTGGTGTTCATGCTCTTCTCGGTCTCTCGAGTAGATAAGAATATCGCCGATGAAGACGATCACAAATTTGTCGAGGAAGGCCGAGAATACTCGATTCATCAAGTCCATGAACATTGCGAGCATTGGTTACGCCAAAGGGCATAACTACAAACTCGTAATGTCCATCTTGTTCGGAAGGCCGTCTTGAATATCGTCGGCTTTACTTTTACTTGATGATAGCGGATCCGAGATCGATCTTTGAAAAGACAGAGTTCTCCCTTGGTGGTCGAACAAGTCATCGATCCCGGGAAGGGGTACCTATTCTTGATGGTTACGTTGTTCGGTGCTTAGTCTATACACATCCGCATAGACCCATCTCTTTTCTTTATGAACAACACTGGAGCTCCCCCTGGTGAGTGACTAGGACGGATAAATCCCTGGCCAAGTAACTCCTGTAGTTGTTTCTGTAGTTCTTTCAACTCAGTGGCGCCATTCGGTAGGGTGCCTTGGAGATCGGATTAGTTCCAGGAATTAATTCGATCTCGAACTCAATTTCTCTCTCAGGCGGTAACCCAGGTAGGTCATCAAGAAACACCTCCGGATGGTCACGTACCACTCTGACATCTTCTATCTTCTGGTTCTTCGCTGATATGGTATCCACCACATGTGCGAGAAATCCGGTGCATCCGTCTTCTAACATTTTTCGGGCCTTTAGTGCCGATAAGAACTTCTTTGTTCCTTTCTTGACTCCCGATAAATTCAAATGAAACTTCCGCTTGGGTCGGAAGATTACCCTCCGCTTACGACTCAATGTGACGCTCCGCATTTTGTGCGAAAGTCCATGCCCAATATAACATCATAGTCCCACATATCTAGGACTATCGTGTCACCATAGAGCCCCCGTCTGCGAGCCTAATTAGTGCGGCGCGCAGAATATGGGTGGATGGCATCACCTCTCCCGAAGGTAACGTCGTTAAAAATTCATAGTCCAAAGCTTGGGGATGCCTATCTATCTTTCTTATGAAAGGCGTAGCGATGAATGAATGGGTTGCCCCGGTGTCAAACAAGACAGTAGCGTATTGACTGGAAATAAGTAGCCGACTGATAACCGCCGAGGCACTCGCTACATCTTCTCTCGTGAGGGAGAACACCGGCATTTGTCCCAACCGCTGGGCTTCAGCCTCCCTTGACTTATTTGAGGACCTTCTATCGCCGCTCGATCCGGTGAAGCTGGAGGAGCTCCTGCATCGGACATACCCGTGGCGGTGCTCGAACTCGGGTAGGGCGCCTGTGCTATGTGCCCTCCCAGTCCACAGCTTGTAACACTTCCTCGTGCTCGACGACATTCCCGGATGCTTCTTCCCACACGTAGGACCCAGATACCTGGGCCAAGGCTCGGGCCCCTCTTGGGCCATTCCATCGCTTTCTTCTTGCCATCGCTGCCTCTCTTCCATAGTATTCCGAGATTTGGCCTCCGCTCGTGTCTTACTGCCGATCGATGTTGTTCGTGTAGTGCTCGTGACTGTGAGGCACTATCGAACAACTCCTCGGCGGTCTGGGGTCGATTGACTCCGCCGGCCACATTCAGGGCTATCTCCGGTCGCAACATTTTCGAGAGTCCGATCCTCTCCTCTCCGCATCGACTAACTCTCGCAGAGGCGTGCGGAGGTTGAACCTTTCATAGCTTCACTAAGCGATAGATCGCCTTGTGAACTCGAAACTCATCGTAGTGCTTATTTGTGATCCGCCTCGAAAGAACTCCTCAAGAACTCCGATTCAAAGTCTATCCACCTCATTTGATTTACTTGTCTCTTCGCTGACTCTCTCCCACCACATCCCGGCATCCGGAAAGATGAACGAGGCACATTTTATCCTTTCGTGCTTGGGCCAATCCGGTAGCTCCACGATGCTTTCAATGCTTTTGAACCGTGCTTGGGCATCCCATGGTTCACGGCACGGAGAAATTTTACGGTTTCACGCCTTGAATCAATCGATAGGCTTTTTGGACCCGATGGTAGCATTGATTAGCGGTGCTTGCACCATAGTGGTCGTGTTAGGAGTTACGCTCGTGTCCTCGGGTGGTGCTAGGGTTCCCTTGTTGATTCGTGAGAGCATTGATAACGTTGCTCACTGACTGACTGTGTGAGCTCGGTAACCACATGCATCAAATCCGGTGGGGTGCGAGTCATTCCTCTAGCACTACGCCTCCCGCTTCATGTTATCTAAGTGATAAATGAATAATTAATTAAGGTGTTATTATAATTTCTACTCATATACGTGCATCTAATATCTCATATCATAAACAAGGTATGGTATCCTTAATATTTGAGTCTCAATAGGGTTTTATAAACATGTGTGATTCAAAGTGTGATTCCAATCTACTAAAACATGAGGAGGTATTATTTCTATCTAGATCACAAGTGTGATTCCAATCTACCAAAACATGATAAGGTATTATTTCTATCTAGATCACAAGTGTGATTCCAATCTACTAAAACATGATGAGGTATTATTTCTATCTAGATCACAAGTGTGATTCCAATCTACTAAAACATGATAAGGTGTTATTTCTATCTAGATAGGAGTCATTCTTCATTATAAGAGAAACTTAAGTATGCATAAAGTTACTTACTTGGAAATAGCAGGATGGAGGCTTGATGTGTGATAGTGGAAAGGTGAACCCGCTCAGATACCACTGTAGCGCCCGCCTTATCTCGCTCTCGTAGCGCGCTTACTGGGTCTATATATATTTTTTAGCATACTACATATCGATCCGCTCAAAGTCTACATGCTTAAACAGTTATCATAATCAAACCTTTTTTGGCACATGCATCACCTATCTTATTCATCATTAGCATGACCACATATCTTATCTCATTTCATAACATGCATAACGAAAAGGATTCGCTCATGAGTTCTAACATATCGAACCTCTTAAATAAAGGGATACTCATTAAACACAAGTCTTATAAGCGAAGCAATGTCTTAAATTGTTCTTAGAGCATATAAATATAAGCAGATAGTGAAGGGTCTTCTTCCACCATGCCACTATCACACACACATGGCCCCTCCCGCCACTTCCTCTAGTGCACTTCCTTTATCTGCAAAGATATGGACAACATAAACTATAAGCATATAGCTTAGTAAGATCCTTGCCTACTCACAAAAGCCACGATTTCATCAAACTATTAGAACATGAGCATGCTGGCATAGAAAATGACCTAAGCATTTCATAGCAACACTAATCAACAACATATCCAGGTAATAGTACAAAAAGAACTAAGCATGGCATAGAATTGTTCATAAGCAGGTTAAGCATAATTAATCTAAGCAGGGCATACTTTGAACATGAGCGTTATAACTGCATAAACTAAGCATGCATGAAAGAACGTAATCATAAGCATTTGGTTAACTTGAACACAAACATTTGTAATAACATAAACCCTAATCATGCAGAAGGAACATAGTCGCAAGTATTCTTAACCTTACCCTTAACCTTCACCACATCATAAATCCTAAACTAGCATAAAGTACATAGTCACCACATACTTAGACTTAACTCTAACAATCATAACTTCATAACATCTAGCATGCATAAAGAACCTAGTTCGTAAGCATTCAGAGCATTTAACATAAGCATACACAATATCATAAAAGTCTTTTCTTTTCAAAACATATACTTATAAATACTTCAATATCATCATAACTTCATAACATCTTGCATGCATAAAGAACCTAGTTCGTAAGCATTCAGGGCCTTTAACATAAGCATACACAATATCATAAAAGTCTTTTCTTTTCAAAACATACACTTATAAATACTTCAATATCATCATAACTTCATAACATCTAGCATGCAAAAAGAACCTAGTTCGTAAGCATTTAGAGCATTTAACATAAGCATACACAATATCATAAAAGTCTTTTCTTTTCAAAACATATACTTATAAATACTTCAATATCATCATAACTTCATAACATCTAGCATGCATAAAGAACCTAGTTCGAAAGCAAACAGAGCATATAACAGAACCATACACAATATCATAGAAGTCATTTCTTATCACAACATATACTTATAAATACTTCAAAATCATCATAACTTGTTTGGGGGCCCTGTGTTAAGTACCACATAATGCGCGTTCCCTAATAAGCTGGGGTAGCGAGCCACCAGTCCTACTAGAGCAAGACCTCTTACGTCTTACCAGGGCAAGACCTCTTACGTCTTCTTGTGTCCCTATGGATTTGATTAACGACCACCTGACGGGTCGGGTACTTAACCTCTTGCAAAGTAAAATACTTAATTCTTTCCTTTTATTGTCATAATATAAAGAATGCTCTTGATCCCCAACAAAAAGGGAAGCATTTTGATTTTATCTTGTCATAAAGAGAGCTCTTGATCCCTACTTGAAAGGGAAGCATCTCCATCTTATCATATCATAAGGAGAGCTCTTGATCCCTACTTGAAAGGGAAGCATCTCCATCTTATCTTGTCATAAGGAGAGCTCTTGATCCCTACTTGAAAGGGAAGCATCTCCATCTTATCTTATCATAAGGACACATGCATTCATAACGTAAGAGTACCCTAAAGGGGTCCTAAAGCATAAACGTGTTCATCACATAAGCATGTTTCATTGCATCGTAAACATGAAGCATATTTCCTAAGCATATTCATGACATATTAAATCACAAAACATGTTCTTCACCTAGGCAAATCACAATATTCATGGCACATTACATCATAAACATGTAGCACATTTCCTAGGCATATTCATGGCATATTGAATCATAAAACATGTTCATCACATGGCCTAATTTCATGGCATACTAATTCATAAACTTGAAGCATATTCCCTAAACATATACATGGCATATTAATTCACACAACATGTTCATCACCTAAGCATATTTCATGGCACATTACATCATAACATGAAGCTTATTTCCTAGGCCTATTCAAGGCATATTAAATCATCAAACATGTTTATCACATAGCCTAATTTCATGTTGCATTGAATCATAACATATTCATCACACAAGCATAGTTCATGTCATATTAAAAAAAACATACCCATAGCACAACTACATATAGGGGTGTTTTCATGAAACCCTAACCCTAAAATCATTGGTTGGCCGAATCTTGTAAGGGGCTCAAGCTTAGGTTTTGTCCCCTAAAATTCATTCATAAAGCATTATAACCTAGCATAGCCTCATTAGGGATATTTTCATGCAACCCTAACCCTAGTTACCTAGGGTGGCCGAAACCTATAAGGGCTAAACTAGGGTTCTTGTCACCTAATATTCATTCATGAGCACTACACCCTAGCATAGCATCTTTAGGGATATTTTCATGCAACCCTAACCCTAGTTACCTAGGGTGGCCGAAACCTATAAGGGCATCATCTTGGATGGTGGTTACTTAAGGGTCTTACTTGAAACATACCATCTAAGAACATAACTTTAGAATCAAGTTCATACAACCCTAACCCTAAAATCTTGGGGTTGGCCGAACCATATAGGGTCATCCCCTTTGGACTTTGGACTCCTAAAGGTATCTACTTGAAACATACCACCCATACAAACCTCCCTTAGTAGCATTTTCATGAATCCTAGCCCACCAACTTAGTTGGCCGAAACTTATAAGGCTACAATTTCATATTTCTTTCAAGCAACCTAACCTATCAAACTAATACACTGCAGGTGAGGGGAAAACATACTTCCTTCGCTTTGCTTGAGGAGATGACCTAATGGAAGTCACCTAGCTCTCTCCTAGCTTGCAAGGGGCTCTCGGCCAAAGGAAGAAGAAGAAGGGCTTAGGTTTCGGTGAAATGAAGAGAAGAGGAAGAAGGAAAGAAGAAGTGGCCAAGTGGAACTTCTCTCTTCTTTATAAAGGGGAGGAAGAGAAGTTTCTCTTCTTTTTGTCAAGCCTCTTCATTTACCCTCCTCCCATTTATCTATAGGTTCCCCTTTTCCTCTAATGATATGATTCTATTGGGCTCATGGTTAGTGGGTGCATCTATAAGGCTTGGCTATCTCTAGAGGTGGGGGGTTCAATTCCTAGGCTTTGCATCTCTTTTTGGCTTATTTTCTTTTATTTCTCCAAAAAGGCCTACATAAAGCCTATCATCATAAAGCCAAAAATTCTCGTAAAATTGCTAGAATTTCACGGGCGTTACAACAAGCCCAAGGGTAAAATTGTTCTGGTGGAGTTAAAAAGGGAAGTCACTTCTTTAGTACCACCGGTACAAGAGGACATACCACATGTCACTGCACCGGGTGTCACAGAGGATACACTGAAGATACCTCGTCGTAGTGGGAGGGTTGTTAGACAACCTCTTGTTGGGTTTCCGGCACCGCGACGTGTGTGTGTTCGATCATGTTTCGTAAACATGAACACAGCGGAAGCAATAAAAATAATAAATACTCCTATTTATTACAACACACACAACACACGCATGCATATTACAACAAGTGTAGACATAACCGTAAATTTAAATTTGCAATAAAAAAAAATTTATCTACGTTATACCTTTCGTATGACGTGTAGCGGGAACGGCATCAACCGGAACGATTCTCGCTAGAATCGTCTCTATCCGTATCCACGCCGAGTTCCTCGGGATGACTTCGCTAAGCCACGAGCTTCGTCTTCATACGGGTTACTAGCCTCGTGTTGAAGACGACGTGATCGAGAGATGATCACGATCCGAATCCAAATTCGGATCCTAAGACGAGTCCTCAAAACTCGCTTCTCCGGAGAGGTATTCGTCAACCGATTGACGAATCCTTCGTCCTCCACCTCAGAGGATTACCGGAGATCGAATCCCCGGTAAGTTATCTGCTGTCGGAGCTCTAACCGTCGTCCAAACGACGCTCCGACGAGAGGAGAAGAAGCTGTCCAGAAAACTGGACAGCTTGGTGGAGGAGTAGGCGCCGGCCAAAACCAAGGAAGCCAAGTGCTCACCTTTTCACCGAGGCCTAGGAAGATCACCGGAGGGTCGCCGGAGGATTACCGGCTGAAGCTTGGTCGCCGGCAAGGATCTGGACGCCGGCACAAGGGGGTTGGGCGGCCAAAGAGCTTGGGCGCCCAAGGAGCTTGGGCGGCAACACTAGGTTGGGCGGCAACTCCAACTAGGGTTTTTGGATTAGGGCTTAATTATCCATTAAGCCCTCTTTTATAGAGAACTAATTCTCTTAATGGTTATTGGATCATAACCATTAGGCCCGTTAACCCGCTCCATTAAGATAAGTTAAAATAAACCAAACCATGATGGTTTATTTTAATTTAAAACGAACCGAACCAACTTTTGGTTCATTCGTTTAAAATAAACCAAACCCTTTGGTTTATTCTCCTCCATTGGATTAGAACCAAACCATTTTGGTTCGTCCATTATGTCTTCATAAGACACGGGCCATCCACGCTTCCATTGCGACTGAAACGATTTCATGCTCGCTTTATGTTTGGTCCAACCAAACCTAGTTTCTCTCGGTCTGAGAATCCCATTCTCAAGCTCGTTTTAAATCATTTGGATTACGCTCATTGTGCGTGTGACCAAATAGGTTCTCGGTTTATGTTGGCCGTCTATAATTAACCATTAATTATAGAACGATCATGAGTGGCACCTAGTAGTACATCATGATCCCCAATTAACCGAAAAGATCAACGGTTGATCCAGAACTATTTCTGAAACCCTTCAGTAGCTCGAATGATTCGTGCCCCATTCCCTTCACTCAACTTATACCCACTTGGTTCAGGACATGGTCTATTGTGTCAGTCCCCACTAGGCTGACTACGTCACACCTAGCCCAAGTATTATTTCCTCGTCCTACGGATTCTAGTTACTCCACATGTATCGAAGAGTACCTTACTCTAAACATGTAATGCTTTGGCCAAAGACTTTAGTAACAATCCGACGAGAGGCCATGGGTATACATCTCCTCGCAAGGAGTGGTGAATCCTTTATAGGCTATTCAAACACCTTCGATCACTTCGACTTATACCCAATCATCTCGGGTCAACATCTCCTTAGAGATGTTTGCTTAAGATGTCAAAGCATAAGTCTCCATGATCAAGATGACTTGAATACCGCAAGTCAAAGGAACATCGCACTTAAGCCACAATAAGAACTTCATTGACATATCTATATATGCAGAGAACCATATGAAGTCTTACGGCTGGTCACTCCAATGAACTAGTTACCATAACTAGCATCCACGATTAACTCTGGACATCACTATGTCTCCGGCCAGTGAGAATCAGCTGCTTGGATACACCAAGGAGTATACCTCGTGCTGGTCTCAACAGAATTGATGGTGTCCAAATCCATCAATTCATCGACTAGGGATAATTTTGATACATCACGATTACACATGTAGAGATACTCACTAGTTGTGATCCAATCACAAATTCTCTCATGCTGTGAATCGTATCGTGGACATTCAGTAAATGAGTTTAAGATCCAATCAAATACATAAAACATGTATACTCAAATAGTGAATCTTCATTTATCATATAAATGGTTCATACATAAGGCGATTGCCTTAGGACATCTCTCATATATTACTAACAGACTCCCACTTGGCCTAATGCCAATCGCTATGGTATCCAATACCATAAGCTCGAACATGACCCTCAAACTTATTTTGAGGTAATGCCTTAGTCAAGGGATCCGCTAAGTTCCTTTCAGTGGGAATTTTATCGATTTGTATTTCGTTCCTACTGATGATCTCTCTGATAAGATGATAGCGGCGAAGCACATGTTTGGATCATTGATGAGACCACATCAAGTTCAGAGATGAACTTCTTGATCCAAACCGCTTCCTTTGTCGCCTAAAGCCGCAATGTATTCTCGCTTTAGTGGCGAATCCGCTATAGTGTCAAGCTTGGAACCTTTCCAACTTATTGCGCTCCATTCGGTGAATACATACCTGCATCGAAAGACATGGAATCATCCTTGTCCGTCTCGAGAGCCGCATCCGATACCCACGATCACCATGTACCCTTCTCCATATATTAGAACACATCCTTAGTTCTTCTAAGTACTTAAGGATCGCCTTAATACCACCCAATGATCCATTCCTCGATCGGGATCGCATCCGCCGTGACACTCGTGAGCATACGATACATCGGGCCTCGTGACATAACATAGCATACATGATAGATCCTATTGTGATGCATAGGAATCTTACTCATGCAAATCCTCCTCGCTCGCGCTGACACATAGACTTCGAAAGGTGTACCCTATGCCCGATGGGTAGGAAACCTTTCTTGGATTCCGACATGCTAAACCTCTTTAGCACTCGGCTATATATGTAGATCGCGAAAGACCAAGCAACTGCTTCGATCTATCTCTATAGATCTTAATCCCGAGGATGTAGGTTGCTTCTCCTGTGTCTTTCATGGAGAATGTCTTGATAACCAAACCTTCACTGATCAGAAGATTGAAACATCGCTTCTATAAGTAGTATGTCATCGACATACAATACTAGGAATACGACTGCACTCCCACTAACCTTCTTGTACACACAAGGTTCGTCTGGATTTTGTGAGAAATCAAACTTTTTGATTGTCTCATCAAAACGGATATTCTAGCTCCTGGATGCTTGCTTCAATCCATAAATGGACCGTCGCAATTTGCATACCTTGTTTTTATCAACCGATGTGAAACCCTCAGGCTGTATCATATACACGTCCTCGAGCAGGTTTCCATTAAGGAAAGTTGTTTTCACATCCATCTGCCATATCTCATAATCATAATGAGCCGCTATGGCCAGGAGCATCCGAATGGATTTAAGCATAGCTATAGGCGAATAGGTTTCGTCATAATCAACACCTTGTTTTTGACGATATCCTTTCGCCACCAATCTAGCCTTATAGGTAATCACATTACCATCCATGTCGGTTTTTCTTCTTGAAAACCCACTTGCACCCTATAGGCTTTATCCCTTCAGGTGGGTCAACCAAGTTCCAAACTTGGTTTTCATACATGGAATCCATTTCCGACTTCATGGCACAGCACTTCTTCATAACTGGTAGGCTCCTCATCATCAATGAGTAACACGTCGTTCGATTCGCTTACGAGAAATCCATATCTCTCAGGAATATTGCGTGTTCTACCAGATATACGAAAATGTGGTGTTACAATAGGTCCAGCCGATTGCTCATCACTATGAGTTGTCGGCTGTTGTTCTACACCAGGTATCTTATTAATGTCTATTTGAGTCTCTCGAGCCTCCTCAAGCTCGACGACACTCCCATTGTTTTCTTGCAAGAGAAACTCTTTCTCTAGAAACACAGCATGCCTTGAAACAAACACCTTTTGTTCCTCAGGATGATGGAATTGGTAACCCCTTGTTTCCTTAGGGTATCCAATAAATAGACATTTATCAGACTTAGCATCCAGTTTGTCTGATACAGTCCGCTTCACATAAGCAGGACAACCCCATATCTTCATGTAAGATACATGAGGTTTCTTACCATTCCATATCTCATATGGAGTAGTTGAGACTACCTTGGTAGGCATTCTGTTTAACAAGTAAACAGCTGTCTGAAGTGCATAACCCCAAAAGGACTTGGGAAGAGTCGCATGATTCATCATTGACCTGACCATGTCCAACAAGGTCCGGTAACGCCTCTCAGATACACCATTATACTGTGGTGTATAGGGCGGAGTCCATTGAGACAATATGCCATTGTCTCTTAGATAATCAAGAAACTCTTGACTTAAGTATTCACCACCTCGATCCGATCGAAGTATTTTAATACTTTTCTCATGTTGTTTCTCTACTTCATTTCTGAATTCTTTGAACCTTTCAAAGGCTTCAGACTTGTGTTTCATCAGGAACACATACCCAAACCGTGAGTGATCATCGGTGAAGGTAATGAAGTAGCTATAGCCTCCTAAAGCTTGAGTTGACATAGGTCCACATACATCAGTATGTACTAGACCTAGTAACTCTCCCACTCGTTCACCTTTTCCAGTAAAAGGTAACTTAGTCATCTTGCCTTTTAAGCATGACTCGCATGTATCGTATGAATCCAATTCAAACGATTCCAGAATTCCACATCGGTGTAATTCGGACATGTGTTTCTTGCTTATATGGCCAAGACGACAATGCCACATATAGGAGTCTATTTGATTATCCTTTCGAGCACGCATGTTGCTCGCTTCGATATTGAAATAAATCGTATAAACACCATTACTTAAAGTTCCAATCCCATAAAGAACTCCATTCAAAGTTATGTAACAACAATTGTTACTAAAAGTCAAATGGAACCCATTTCTATTTAGACAAGAAATAGAAATGATGTTCTTTATCAACGAAGGAACATAAAAGCAATGTCCAGTTCTAAGACAAGTCCTGTAGGGAGTCTCAACAAATACATTCTAATGGCAAGTGCAGCAACCTTTGCTCCATTCCCATCATGTAAATTTGATTCTCCCTTGACGAGTCTTCTTCTATTCCTTAGCCCATGTATGTCATTACATATATGTGAGCCACACCCAGTATCCAATACCCAAGTGTCTAAGGAAATAGAATGACAATCAATAACGAAGATACCTGAAGAAGATGGGGCATCCGATGCCTTATCCTTCTTCACGGTCTCAAGATAAATCTTGCAATTTCTTCGCCAATGGCCCTCCTTGCCATGATAATGGCAAGTGCCCTTTTGAGCTGGTTCTGCCTTTTTAGCCCTTTTCTTCTTCCCCTTCTATTGTTCCTTTGACTCCCTCTTAGAACCTTTCTTCGAGGAATCAACTAACAACACCGTCCCCTGCTCATGCTTCTCAGAAGGCTCCACAGTCTTCAGCATATTGAGCAGTACCACAGATGAACCTTCTTACATCTCAGAGGTGAAGAGGAGCTTAAAGACTTCGAACCTTTCGAATCTCACTTGCTCATCAACCAACTCATAAAGATGAAGGACTACGATATGAGCATCCATATGCTCATGTTATTTTCGTAGCTTGGGTTCCATCATGGCTAGCATGATGCAACTCATTTGTTCAGAATCACTCACATGTTTCTGATAGGCCAACAATTAGTCCAGAGTTGCATTGTCACTAGGATGGGCGGGAAGAGGCGCTTCGAGGACATACACAAGCTTTTCCACCTTGAGAACAATTCTCAAGTTTCTAAGCTAGTCCAAGAAGTTTTGCCCAGTCAATTTATTTGAATCCAAAATGGAATGCAAATTCAAACACATCATGATCAATATATTAACTTAGAAATACAAAACGAGCATATATGAGAAAGATGATTTTAAAATGCACCAATATACATTTATAAATCCCATTCATTTTTCGAATTTCAAAAACCCCAAAATCACTTCGGGAGATCGTAGGTCCATCTCCGAATGGGCTGATATCCATCATAGTTATGAACAACCTTGGAGAGAGTCCAACAAGCCATTCATAACTATGACGGTAGGTATCAACTATACCGATTGCATATCACGTATATGCAACTATCACAATGTGCTATCAACTAATTGAATGTTCACACATACATCGGGTTGTTAACACATTAACAAGTATGCATCATATGCATAGCACCCAACTTCACCTCCCTTTACATCGACCTTGGAGAGAGTCCAACAAGCCGATGCTCCAGGTTAAAGTCATCCCATTAATCGGGAAATAGTTTTAATATGGTTAGAGCGCATTCAACCAATTAGCCCAGCTTGGAGAGAGTCCAACAACCAAAGCTAACAATTGACCTCTGACTCTTACCATATTAGTATTAAACTATTCCATGGTTTGAACATATTCGGGTTCGAGCCGGGCTTGGAGAGAGTCCAACAACCCAAACAAGAAACGAAACTCTGGTTCTAACCATATTAATGGAAGGTGTAGGCTTTAATATTGTTTAAGGGTTTTTATGTCTCATCCTCTTTGCATGCAAATAACTATTATCTACATGACATGGCATACATGGCATACATCTAAATGTCACGACACGCATGGCATAATGTTATGCATCTAATGCAATTACATGACATACAATTATGTCATGTATATATTTCCTTATATGTCATAACTATTTATGGAAATAAAATATGTTTAAGATTTGATTCTCCAAATCAAATCATAATTAAATTAGGAAACAAATTTCCAAATCTAATCACATATTTTATTCATGGAATTATTTGATTAAGGAATATCTATTTAGGAAACCAATTTCCTAAATCATTAAAACTACTTATGGAAATAAAATATTTTAAGATTTGATTTCCCAAATCAAATCATGATTAAATTAGGAAACAAATTTCCAGAATCTAATCAAATATTTTATATATGGAAAATATCAATTTCCATAAATACTTCCAACTTTCCAAAAGTGGAAGATTTCCATAAATACTTCTAGACTTTCCAAAATTGAAAAATTTCCATAAATACTTCTAAATTTCCAAAATTAGAAAATTTCCAAAAATACATTATGACTATCGCAAAACCATTTTACGATTATGTCGAAACACAACCTGGGCTCGATACCATCAAGGTTTCCGATCACGCAACGGTGTGTGTTCGATCATGTTTCGTAAACATGAACACAGCGGAAGCAATAAAAATAATAAATACTCCTATTTATTACAACACACACAACACACGCATGCATATTACAACAAGTGTAGATATAACCGTAAATTTAAATTTGCAATAAAAGAAAATTTATCTACGTTATACCTTTCGTATGACGTGTAGCGGGAATGGCATCAACCGGAACGATTCTCGCTAGAATCGTCTCTATCCGTATCCACGCCGAGTTCCTCGCGATGACTTCGCTAAGCCACGAGCTTCGTCTTCATACGGGTTACTAGCCTCGTGTTGAAGACGACGTGATCGAGAGATGATCACGATCCGAATCAAAATTCGGATCCTAAGACGAGTACTCAAAACTCGCTTCTCCGGAGAGGTATTCGTCAACCGATTGATGAATCCTTCGTCCTCCACCTCAGAGGATTACCGGAGATCGAATCCCCGGTAAGTTATCCGCTGTCGGAGCTCTAACCGTCGTCAAAACGACGCTCCGACGAGAGGAGAAGAAGCTGTCCAGAAAACTGGACAGCTTGGTGGAGGAGTAGGCGCCGGCCAAAACCAAGGAAGCCAAGTGCTCACCTTTTCACCGAGGCCTAGGAAGATCACCGGAGGGTCGCCGGAGGATCACCGGCTGAAGCTTGGTCGCCGGCAAGGAGTTGGACGCCGGCACAAGGGGGTTGGGCGGCCAAGGAGCTTGGGCGGCAACACTAGGTTGGGCGGCAACTCCAACTAGGGTTTTTGGATTAGGGCTTAATTATCCATTAAGCCCTCTTTTATAGAGAACTAATTCTCTTAATGGTTATTGGATCATAACCATTAGGCCCGTTAACCCTCTCCATTAAGATAAGTTAAAATAAACCAAACCATGATGGTTTATTTTAAGTTAAAACGAACCGAACCAACTTTTGGTTCATTCGTTTAAAATAAACCAAACCCTTTGGTTTATTCTCCTCCATTGGATTAGAACCAAACCATTTTGGTTCATCCATTATGTCTTCATAAGACACGGCCCATCCACGCTTCCATTGCGACTGAAATGATTTCATGCTCGCTTTATGTTTGGTCCAACCAAACCTAGTTTCTCTCGGTCTGAGAATCCCATTCTCAAGCTCGTTTTAAATCCTTTCGATTACGCTCATTGTGCGTGTGACCAAATAGGTTCTCGGTTTATGTTGGCCTTCTATAATTAACCATTAATTATAGAACGATCATGAGTGGCACCTAGTAGTACATCATGATCCCCAATTAACCGAAAAGATCAACGGTTGATCCAGAACTATTTCTGAAACCCTTCAGTAGCTCGAATTATTCGTGCCCCATTCCCTTCACTCATCTTATACCCACTTGGTTCAGGACATGGTCTATTGTGTCAGTCCCCACTAGGCTGACTACGTCACACCTAGCCCAAGTATTATTTCCTCGTCCTACGGATTCTAGTTACTCCACATGTATCGAAGAGTACCTTACTCTAAACATGTAATGCTTTGGCCAAAGACTTTAGTAACAATCCGACGAGAGGCCATGGGTATACATCTCCTCGCAAGGAGTGGTGAATCCTTTATAGGCTATTCAAACACCTTCGATCACTTCGACTTATACCCAATCATCCCGGGTCCACATCTCCTTAGAGATGTTTGCTTAAGATGTCAAAGCATAAGTCTCCATGATCAAGATGACTTGAATACTGCAAGTCAAAGGAACATCGCACTTAAGCCACAATAAGAACTTCATTGACATATCTATATATGCAGAGAACCATATGAAGTCTTACGGTTGGTCACTCCAATGAACTAGTTACCATAACTAGCATCCACGATTAACTCTGGACATCACTATGTCTCCGGCCAGTGAGAATCAGCTGCTTGGGTACACCAAGGAGTATACCTCGTGCTAGTCTCAACAGAATTGATGGTGTCCAAATCCATCAATTCATCGACTAGGGATAATTCCGATACATAACAATTACACATGTAGAGATACTCACTAGTTGTGATCCAATCACAAATTCTCTCATGCTGTGAATCGTATCGTGGACATTCAGTAAATGAGTTTAAGATCCAATCAAATACATAAAACATGTATACTCAAATAGTGAATCTTCATTTATCATATAAATGGTTCATACATAAGGCGATTGCCTTAGGACATCTCTCATATATTACTAACAGACTCCCACTTGGCCTAATGCCAATCGCTATGGTATCCAATACCATAAGCTCAAACATGACCCTCAAACTTATTTTGAGGTAATGCCTTAGTCAAGGGTTCCGCTAAGTTCCTTTCAGTGGGAATTTTCTCGATTTGTATTTCGTTCCTACTGATGATCTCTCTGATAAGATGATAGCGGCGAAGCACATGTTTGGATCATTGATGAGACCACATCAAGTTCAGAGATGAACTTCTTGATCCAAACCGCTTCCTTTGCTGCTTCCAAAGCTGCAATGTATTCTGCCTTAGTGGCAGAATCCGCTATAGTGTCAAGCTTGGAACCTTTCCAACTTATTGCGTCTCCATTCCAAGTGAATACATACCCAGACAAAGACATGGAATCATCCTTGTCTGTATGGAGCTGGCATCCGTATACCCACGTATCACCATGTACCCTTCTCCATATATTAGGAACGCATCCTTAGTTCTTCTTAAGTACTTAAGGATCATCTTAACAGTCACCCAATGATCCATTCCTGGATCGGTGATCGTATCCGCCGTGACACTCAGAGCATACGATACATCGGGCCTCGTACATAACATAGCATACATGATAGATCCTATTGCGGATGCATAGGGAATCTTACTCATGCAAATCCTCTCGTCTTCTGTGCGCGGACACATGGACTTCGAAAGGTGTACCCCATGCTTGATGGGTAGGAAACCTTTCTTGGATTCCGACATACTAAACCTCTTTAGCACTCGGTCTATATATGTAGACTGCGAAAGACCAAGCAACCATTTCGATCTATCTCTATAGATCTTAATCCCGAGGATGTAGGTTGCTTCTCCCAGGTCTTTCATGGAGAATGTCTTGGATAACCAAACCTTCACTGACTGTAAGATTGAAACATCGTTTCCTATAAGTAGTATGTCATCGACATACAATACTAGGAATCATGTTGCCTCCCACTAACCTTCTTGTACACACAAGGTTCGTCTGGATTTTGTGAGAAATCAAACTTTTTGATTGTCTCATCAAAACGGATATTCCAGCTCCTGGATGCTTGCTTCAATCCATAAATGCACCGTCGCAATTTGCATACCTTGTTTTTATCAACCGATGTGAAACCCTCAGGCTGTATCATATACACGTCCTCGAGCAGGTTTCCATTAAGGAAAGTTGTTTTCACATCCATCTGCCATATCTCATAATCATAGTGAGCCGCTATGGCCAGGAGCATCCGAATGGATTTAAGCATAGCTACAGGCGAATAAGTTTCGTCATAATCAACACCTTGTTTTTGACGATATCCTTTTGCCACCAATCTAGCCTTATAGGTAATCACATTACCATCCATGTCGGTTTTTCTTCTTGAAAACCCACTTGCACCCTATAGGCTTTATCCCTTCAGGTGGGTCAACCAAGTTCCAAACTTGGTTTTCATACATGGAATCCATTTCCGACTTCATGGCACCAAGCCACTTATCCCTTTCTGAACTTGTCAGCACTTCTTCATAACTGGTAGGCTCCTCATCATCAATGAGTAACACGTCGTTCGATTCGCTTACGAGAAATCCATATCTCTCAGGAATATTGCGTGTTCTACCAGATCTACGAAGATGTGGTGTTACAATAGGTCCAGCCGATTGCTCATCACTATGAGTTGTCGGCTGTTGTGCTACACCAGGTATCTCATTAATGTCTATTTGAGTCTCTCGAGCCTCCTCAAGCTCGACGACACTCCCACTGTTTTCTTGCAAGAGAAACTCTTTCTCTAGAAACACAACATGCCTTGAAACAAACACCTTTTGTTCCACAGGATGATGGAATTGGTAACCCCTTGTTTCCTTAGGGTATCCAATAAATAGACATTTATCAGACTTAGCATCCAGTTTGTCTGATACAGTCCGCTTCACATAAGCAGGACAACCCCATATCTTCAAGTAAGATACATGAGATTTCTTACCATTCCATATCTTATATGGAGTAGTTGAGACTACCTTGGTAGGCATTCTGTTTAACAAGTAAACAGCTGTCTGAAGTGCATAACCCCAAAAGGACTTGGGAAGAGTCGCATGATTCATCATTGACCTGACCATGTCCAACAAGGTCCGGTTACGCCTCTCAGATACACCATTATACTGTGGTGTATAGGGCGGAGTCCATTGAGACAATTTGCCATTGTCTCTTAGATAATCAAGAAACTCTTGACTTAAGTATTCACCACCTCGATCCGATCGAAGTATTTTAATACTTTTCTCATGTTGTTTCTCTACTTCATTTATGAATTCTTTGAACCTTTCAAAGGCTTCAGACTTGTGTTTCATCAGAAACACTTACCCAAACCGTGAGTGATCATCGGTGAAGGTAATGAAGTAGCTATAGCCTCCTAAAGCTTGAGTTGACATAGGTCCACATACATCAGTATGTACTGGACCTAGTAACTCTCCCACTCGTTCACCTTTTCCAGTAAAAGGTAACTTAGTCATCTTGCCTTTTAAGCATGACTCGCATGTATCGTATGAATCCAATTCAAACGATTCCAGAATTCCACATCGGTGTAATTCGGACATGCATTTTTTGCTTATATGGCCAAGACGACAATGCCACATATAGGAGTCTATTTGATTATCCTTTCGAGCACGCGTGTTGCTCGCTTCGATATTAAAATCGTCACTGGATACGTCCAACGTATAAACACCATTGCTTAAAGTTCCAATCCCATAAAGAACTCCATTCAAAGTTATGTAACAACAATTGTTACTAAAAGTCAAATGGAACCCATTTCTATTTAGACAAAAAATAGAAATGATGTTCTTTATCAACGAAGGAACATAAAAGCAATGTCCAGTTCTAAGACAAGTCCTGTAGGGAGTCTCAACAAAAATGTTCTAATGGCAAGTGCAGCAACCTTTGCTCCATTCCCATCATGTAAATTTGATTCTCCCTTGACGAGTCTTCTTATATTCCTTAGCCCATGTATGTCATTACATATATGTGAGCCACACCCAGTATCCAATACCCAAGTGTCTAAGGAAATAGAATGACAATCAATAACGAAGATACTTGAAGAAGATGGGGCATCCGATGCCTTATCCTTCTTCACGGTCTCAAGATAAATCTTGCAATTTCTTCGCCAATGGCCCTCCTTGCCATGATGATGGCAAGTGCCCTTTTGAGCTGGTTCTGCCTTTTTAGCCCTTTTCTTCTTCCCCTTCTATTGTTCCTTTGACTCCCTCTTAGAACCTTTCTTCGAGGAATCAACTAACAACACCGTCCCCTGCTCATGCTTCTCAGAAGGCTCCACAGTCTTCAGCATGTTGAGCAGTACTACAGATGAACCTTCTTACATCTCAGAGGTGAAGAGGAGCTTAAAGACTTCGAACCTTTCGAATCTCACTTGCTCATCAACCAACTCATAAAGATGAAGGACTACGATATGAGCATCCATATGCTCATGTTGTTTTCGTAGCTTGGGTTCCATCATGGCTAGCATGATGCAACTCATTTATTCAGAATCACTCACATGTTTCTGATAGGCCAACAATTGGTCCAGAGTTGCATTGTCACTAGGATGGGCGGGAAGAGGCGCTTCGAGGACATACACAAGCTTTTCCACCTTGAGAACAATTCTCAAGTTTCTAAGCTAGTCCAAAAAGTTTGGCCCAGTCAATTTATTTGAATCCAAAATGGAATGCAAATTCAAACACATCATGATCAATATATTAACTTAGAAATACAAAATGAGCATATATGAGAAAGATGATTTTAAAATGCACCAATATACATTTATAAATCCCATTCATTTTTCGAATTTCAAAAACCCCAAAATCACTTCGGGAGATTGTAGGTCCATCTCCGAATGGGCTGATATCCATCATAGTTATGAACAACATTGGAGAGAGTCCAACAAGCCATTCATAACTACGACGGTAGGTATCAACTATACCGATTGCATATCACGTATATGCAACTATCACAATGTGCTATCAACTAATTCAATGTTCACACATACATCGGGTTGTTAACACATTAACAAGTATGCATCATATGCATAGCACCCAACTTCACCTCCCTTTACATCGACCATGGAGAGAGTCCAACAAGCCGATGCTCCAGGTTAAAGTCATCCCATTAATCGGGAAATAGTTTTAATATGGTTAGAGCGCATTCAACCAATTAGCCCAGCTTGGAGAGAGTCCAACAACCAAAGTTAACAATTGACCTCTGACTCTTACCATATTAGTATTAAACTATTCCATGGTTTGAACATATTCGGGTTCGAGCCGGGCTTGGAGAGAGTCCAACAACCCAAACAAGAAACGAAACTCTGGTTCTAACCATATTAATGTAAGGTGTAGGCTTTAATATTGTTTAAGGGTTTTTATGTCTCATCCTCTTTGCATGCAAATAACTATTATCTACATGGCATGGCATACATGGCATACATCTACACGTCACGACACGCATGGCATAATGTTATGCATCTAATGCAATTACATGGCATACAATTATATCTTGTATATATTTCCTTATATGTCATAACTATTTATGGAAATAAAATATGTTTAAGATTTGATTCTCCAAATCAAATCATAATTAAATTAGGAAACAAATTTCCAAATCTAATCACATATTTTATTCATGGAATTATTTGATTAAGGAAAATCTATTTAGGAAACAAATTTCCTAAATCATTAAAACTACTTATGGAAATAAAATATTTTAAGATTTGATTTCCCAAATCAAATCATGATTAAATTAGGAAACAAATTTCCAGAATCTAATCAAATATTTTATTTATGGAAAATATCAATTTCCATAAATACTTCCAACTTTCCAAAAGTGGAAGATTTCCATAAATACTTCTAGACTTTCCAAAATTGAAAAATTTCCATAAATACTTCTAAATTTCCAAAAGTAGAAAATTTCAAGAAATACATTATGACTATCGCAAAACCATTTTACGATTATGTCGAAACACAACCTGGGCTCTGATACCGCTGTTGGGTTTCCAGCACCGCGGCGTGTGTGTGTTCGATCATGTTTCGTAAACATGAACACAGCGGAAGCAATAAAAATAATAAATACTCCTATTTATTACAACACACACAACACATGCATGCATATTACAACAAGTGTAGACATAACCGTAAATTTAAATTTGCAATAAAAGGAAATTTATCTACGTTATACCTTTCGTATGACGTGTAGCGGGAACGGCATCAACTGGAACGATTCTCGCTAGAATCGTCTCTATCCGTATCTACGCCGAGTTCCTCGCGATGACTTCGCTAAGCCACGAGCTTCGTCTTCGTACGGGTTACTAGCCTCGTGTTGAAGACGACGTGATCGAGAGAAGATCACGATCCGAATCAAAATTCGGATCCTAAGACGAGTCCTCAAAACTCGCTTCTCCGGAGAGGTATTCGTCTACCGATTGACGAATCCTTCGTCCTCCATCTCAGAGGATTACCGGAGATCGAATCCCCGGTAAGTTATCTGCTGTCGGAGCTCTAACCGTCGTCAAAACGACGCTCCGACGAGAGGAGAAGAAGCTGTCCAGAAAACTGGACAGCTTGGTGGAGGAGTAGGCGCCGGCCAAAACCAAGGAAGCCAAGTGCTCACCTTTTCACCGAGGCCTAGGAAGATCACCGGAGGGTCGCTGGAGGATCACCGGCTGAAGCTTAGTCGCCGGCAAGGAGTTGGACGCCGGCACAAGGGGGTTGGGCGGCCAAGGAGCTTGGGCGACAACACTAGGTTGGGCGGCAACTCCAACTAGGGTTTTTGGATTAGGGCTTAATTATCCATTAAGCCCTCTTTTATAGAGAACTAATTCTCTTAATGGTTATTGGATCATAACCATTAGGCCCGTTAACCCGCTCCATTAAGATAAGTTAAAATAAACCAAACCATGATGGTTTATTTTAAGTTAAAACGAACCGAACCAACTTTTGGTTCATTCGTTTAAAATAAACCAAACCCTTTGGTTAATCTCCTCCATTGGATTAGAACCAAACCATTTTGGTTCATCCATTATGTCTTCATAAGACACGGCCCATCCATGCTTCTATTGCGACTGAAACGATTTCATGCTCGCTTTATGTTTGGCCCAACCAAACCTAATTTCTCTCGGTCTGAGAATCCCATTCTCAAGCTCGTTTTAAATCCTTTGGATTACGCTCGTTGTGCGTGTGACCAAATAGGTTCTCGGTTTATGTTGGCCGTCTATAATTAACCATTAATTATAGAACGATCATGAGTGGCACCTAGTAGTACATCATGATCCCCAATTAACCGAAAAGATCAACGGTTGATCCAGAACTATTTCTGAAACCCTTCAGTAGCTCGAATGATTCGTGCCCCATTCCCTTCACTCATCTTATACCCACATGGTTCAGGACATGGTCTATTGTGTCAGTCCCCACTAGGTTGACTACGTCACACCTAGCCCAGGTATTATTTCCTCGTCCTACGGATTCTAGTTACTCCACATGTATCGAAGAGTAACAATCCGACGAGAGGCCATGGGTATACATCTCCTCGCAAGGAGTGGTGAATCCTTTATAGGCTATTCAAACACCTTCGATCACTTCGACTTATACGCAATCATCCCGGGTCCACATCTCCTTAGAGATGTTTGCTTAAGATGTCAAAGCATAAGTCTCCATGATCAAGATGACTTGAATACTGTAAGTCAAAGGAACATCGCACTTAAGCCACAATAAGAACTTCATTGACATATCTATATATGCAGAGAACCATATGAAGTCTTACGGCTGGTCACTCCAATGAACTAGTTACCATAACTAGCATCCAGGATTAACTCTGGACATCACTATGTCTCCGGCCAGTGAGAATCACCTGCTTGGTTACACCAAGGAGTATACCTCGTGCTAGTCTCAACAGAATTGATGGTGTCTAAATCCATCAATTCATCGACTAGGGATAATTCCGATACATCACAATTACACATGTAGAGATACTAACTAGTTGTGATCCAATCACAAATTCTCTCATGCTGTGAATCGTATCGTGGACATTCAGTAAATGAGTTTAAGATCCAATCAAATACATAAAGCATGTATACTCAAATAGTGAATCTTCATTTATCATATAAATGGTTTATACATAAGGCGATTGCCTTAGGACATCTCTCATATATTACTAACACCTCTTAGATTCATGTTTTTGGACAAATCTTCTGATTTGGTCCCTAGCAAATATGAACCTGATCCCTAGACATACGATGAGGCAATCCAAGATATAAATACAGTATCTTTGCAAAGTGCAATGAATACTGAGATTGAATCTATGGATTCATGTCAGGTCTGGGAGCTCTCATGCATAGCAACTCATATGGATTATGAGACGTGACAGATGGATGTCAAGACAGCATTCCTTAGTGGATGTCTTGAGGAATCCATCTACATGAAGCGACCAGAGGGATTCATTGCTAAGGGCAAAGAGCGTATTGTATATAAGCTTAATCGGTCCGTTAATGGACTGAAGCAAGCTTTGAAGTCTTGGGACATCCGCTTTGAGGAGGTAAATCCAGTCTTATGGATTTATTCAAAGTTCGGATGAGTCTTGTGTATATCAGAGATGTGACGGAAACGTAGTGGTATTTTTGTACTATACGTAGATGACATATTGGTGGTTGGCGACAACATCGAAGTATTATCAGACGTAAGGGTATGGTCGTCCAAACAGTATGATATGAAGGACTTGGGAGAAGTGGGTCACAACCTTGGGGATCAAGGTTGTTGTGCTTATCCCAAGCTTCATACATAGACATGTTATTGGATTGTTTTAGCATACAAAACTCAAAGAAGGGTTTTCTACCCTTCAGGCATGGAGTTCCTTTATCTAAGCAGATGTGTCCTAGATCATCTGAGGAGATAGAGGAGATATAGGCAGTTCCTTATGCTTCGGCGGTAGGAAGCCTAATGTATGCTATGCGAGACAGAATCGCTTTGCCATAGGCATGGTCGAGACATCGAGTAATCCAGACGAGGACATTGGACTGCGGTAAAGCATATATTGTAGTGCCTGAGAAGGACTAGAGATTATATGCTAGTTTACCGGGCAGACCAATTACTCCCTGTGGGTTGCATGGATTGCGATTTCCAATCAAATAGGAATAATAGTAAGTCTACCTCAGGTTTTGTGTTTACTTTAGGAGGTGGAGCCATTGTATGGAGGAGTGTCAAGCAGAAATGCGTGGTGGACTCCACCATGGAAGCTGAGTATGTAGCAGCCTATGAGGCGGCCAAAGAAGCTGAGTGGCTCAGGAACTTTCTGATGGACTTGGATGTGATTCCTGGTTTACCCAAAAATATCACAATTTATTGTGATAATAATGGTGCAGTTGCAAACTCGAAGGAACCACGAGCCCATAAGGCTAGTAAACACATAGAGTGCAAGTACCACCTGATACGAGAAATCGTAAAGGAGGTAGAAGTAAGCTGTCGCCTAGATTGCATCAGAGGATGACCTGGTAGACCCTTTCACTAAGGCCCTTCTAGCGAGAGCTTTGATATGCATGTGGAGGAAAGGGGAATCAGATGTATGGCAGTATGATGACAGCATAGTCTTTTAGTATAAGTGGGAGATTGTTGGGATGTATACTGAAAGCTTAGCTCTTTTGTATGAACATCTTTATTTTGAAATAAGAATCACATGATCATTGTTTGCACGTTATATTTATATGTGTGCATATTGTCTAATATTTTACATTGTAGATAACATGGTGCACGGAGTGCGTACGAAGATAATGTTATCAGTCCCTTGTAGAATATAAGTAGAGGCTCACAACCAAGATGGTTTTGGACAAACCATTGGCATGGTTGTAGTGTAGCTTGGTATTGTTTTATCTTGAACATAGAGTTACACTAGTACACTTAGGTGTATTGAGCAGGACCGACATAGAGGTGATTCAATTTATTACTGACTGCATAATTGAATCGACCTCGGATATTATGTTGTACATGCTCTTAATCCCGATATAATAACGGGCACATGTACTTAATATTTATTTCTTTGATTTACCAGAGGGTGAGATTTCTATGGATTAAATCAATATGCCCGGTAAGTTGGGAAATGATATTATTTACATGGTGTGCCGTTGATTATAGGAGGAAACCGTGTCCTATGTATTAGGTTGATGATGTCCCCTTGAGGAGCTCATAAGGTTCATCATGTAAACCCTGCAGGTTGACTTAGTCAACATGATGATAAGGTTGAGTGGTACTACTCGAGGAGTTAGATGTTAATTAATTGATGGTCAGTAAATCAATTAATTGACGGACATTCAATATCTTAAACACGGGGAGATGGATGTACAAATAATATATGGAGCCCATATTAATTTATGGGGGTTGGTGAGGTAGTTCGATGATGATCCTCTAGTGGAATGGAACATCATTGATGGATCAAGTTTGTGTGGTTCCGATCCATCGGGTGGCCAAGACCCAACTCCTCCTCATGGTCCCTATCGTAGCCTAATATAAACCTCATGAAGTCTAGATCAAATAATGGAAAACAAATCTCTAGATCCGACGGTTGGGATTAAATTCCTAAGAACCGACGGTAGAGATTAAATCTCTAGATCCGACGGTTGGGATTAAATTCCTAGAACCGACGATGGAGATTAAATCTCTAGATCCGACGGTTGGGATTAAATTCCTAAGAACCGACGGTAGAGATTAAATCTCTAGATCCGACGGTTGGGATTAAAACCCTAGAACCGACGGTTGAGATTAAATCTCTAGATCCGACGGTTGAGATTAAAACCCTAGAACCGACGGTGGAGATTAAACCAAGGCCTAAACCCTAACTCTATAAAAGGGTGGCTATGGGTTGGGCAAGAAGTTTTAGAGGTTGGATGATGGATGCTAAGGAGATTAGGGTTTAGCATCCAATTGCTTGGGCGGCAAGCAACCCTAGGAGGAAACCCTAATTAGGGTTTGGCTCTTTTGGGTTGGGCGGCCAAGGTGAGGAAGAAGAGTGGGCGGCAACCTATGGAGGAGCTTGTCTTCTTCCATGGAGGTGGCTAGCTCCTAGATCTCTTCTCTCCACCATGCTTGGGCGGCAAGGAACCCTATGGAGGAAACCCTAATTTGATTAGGGTTTTGGCTCCTTTGCATGGGCGGCCATGGATGGGAATGAAGGTTGGGCGGCCACTTGTGGAGGAGTTTGTCTTCTTCCTTGGAGGTGGCTAGCTCCTAGATATCTTCTCTCCACCATGGTTGGGCGGCAAGAAAGCCTAAGGAGAAACCCTAATTAGGGTTTCCTCCTTAGGTCAAGGCTATGGATTGCAAGGAAGTTGGGCGGTAACTATAGGAGAGGAGGTCTTCTTCTTCCTAGGGTGTGGCCGACTCCTTCCTCTATTCCCTCCACCGTGGCCGGGGCCCAACATATTCCTTTTCTCCTATTCACTCCATCTTGGCCGACGGCACCAAAACTAGGGTTTGTCCCTAGTTCGGTTCCTTGGTTGTTTCCATATTATTCTCTCTATTCTTAGGGCCGGCGACATCAATCCTTTTGTGGAATGGTGGTTGGCTCAAGCAAGAAGGGAAAGAGAGTTCTTCTTTCTTTGGATTGAATAAGATCTAGGAAGCTTCAACTTGTGGAGGATCTTCGCCCACACGAAGTCTACAAGGAGGTTAGGACATACGATAGAAGATCAAGAGGTATAAAAGTTTCACAACTTTTATTATTGTTCTTTTCATGTTCTTATTTGATATGCTAGCTTATGTTCATTATGTTAGTATATGTTGATTATACTAGTTTGCATTTGCATGTATTTGTATAATCATGGACCCCGATAAGAAACACAAAAACCGGCGATCCGTCCGTCGTCTCTTCCGCGGCTAACCGACTAGAAGATTTAATCTCTACCGTTGGTTCTTAGGAATTTAATCCCAACCAACGGATCTAGAGATTTAATCTCCACCGTCGGTTCTTAGGAATTTAATCCCAACCGTCGGATCTAGAGATTTAATCTCCATCGTCGGTTCTAGGAATTTAATCCCAACCGTCGGATCTAGATATTTAATCTCTACCGTCGGTTCTTAGGAATTTAATCTCAACCGTCGGATCTAGAGATTTGTTTTCCATTATTTGATCTAGACTTCATGAGGTTTATATTAGGCTACGATAGGGACCATGAGGAGGAGTTGGGTCTTGGCCACCCGATGGATCGGAACCACACAAACTTGATCCATCAATGATGTTCCATTCCACTAGAGGATCATCATCGAACTACCTCACCAACCCCCATAAATTAATATGGGCTCCATATATTATTTGTACATCCATCTCCCCGTGTTTAAGATATCGAATGTCCGTCAATTAATTGATTTACTGACCATCAATTAATTAACATCTAACTCCTCGAGTAGTACCACTCAACCTTATCATCATGTTGACTAAGTCAACTGCGGGGGTTTACATGATGAACCTTATGAGCTCCTCAAGGAACATCATCAACCTAATACATAGGACACTGATTCCTCCTATAATCAACACCATGTAAATAATATCATTTCCCAACTTACCGGGCATATTGATTTAATCCATAGAAATCTCACCCTCTGGTAAATCAAAGAAATAAATATTAAGTACATGTGCCCGTTATTATATCGGGATTAAGAGCATGTACAATATAATATTTGAGGTCCGATTCAATTATGCAGTCAGCAATAAATTGAATCACCTCTATATCGGTCCTGCTCAATACACCTAAGTGTACTAGTGTAACTCTATGTTCAAGATAAAACAATACCAAGCTACACTACAACCATGCCAATGGTTTGTCCAAAACCATCTTGGTTGTGAGCCTCTACTTATATTCTACAAGGGACTGATAACATGATCTTCTGTGCCGCACCCAGGCACCATGTTATCTACAATGTAAAATATTAGACAATATGCACACATATAAATATAACGTGCAAACAATGATCATGTGATTCTTATTTCAAAATAAAGATGTTCATACAAAAGAGCTAGGCTTTCAGTATACATCCCAACATTAAGATCTCGAATGTTTGTCGATTAATTAATTTACTGACCATTAATTAATCAACATCTAACTCCATGAGTAGTACCACTCAACCTTTTCATCATGCCGGACCAAGTCCACCTGCAGGGTTTACATGATGAACCTTATGAGATCCTCAAGGGGACATCATCATCCTAATATATAGGACACGATTTCCTCATATTATCAATGACACACCATATAAATAATATCATTTCCTAACTTTCCGAGCCTATCGATTTAATCTATAAATCTCGCCCATTGGTAAATCAAAGAGATGAATACTAAGTATATGTGTCCGTTATTATATCGGGATTAAGAGTTTGTACAATATAATATCTAAGGTCTGATCCGATTATGTAGTCAGCAATAAATTGAATCACCTCTAAGTCGGTCCTGCTCAATACACACAAAGTGCACTAGTGTGATTCTATGGTCAAGACAAACCAATTCCAAATCACACTAAAACCATTCCAATGGTTTGTCCAAAGTCATCTCGGTTGTGAGTCTTTACTTATACTTTACAAGGAACCGATAACATGATCTCCCGTGTGACACCACACACCATGTTATCTACAATGTAATGTATTAGACAATATGCATAGCATAAAAATATGCAACCAATGATCATGTGATTCTTATTTCAAAATAAAGATGTTCATACAAAAGATAGACTTTTCAGTATACATCCCAACACGGAAGAAGTGAAAAACCTTCCTATATTGCCTCAACCGACCTAGCTAACTCAATCATTTCAATTAATGATAAAAATCATATAATATCCTTTGAGTATAGGGATGTCGGGTATTATAAGAGTAAGTGTCCTAAAAGTGTCAAGAAGACTCAATCGGCGCCAAAAGTTCAAGAAAATCAAAGGATGCCGGAGTCCTCGCTTGGAAAAGCAAAGAGCGCATTGTATGCTTCAAGTGCAATCAACAGGGCCACTACCTAAGCCAATGCCATAGGGGGAGGAAGAAAGGGCAAGAAAGGAGATACACAAGTAGGGGGAGCTTCCAAAGCAAACCCTAAGGTATATTTTAATGCACCTTCTAGTTCTAGGATTAAAAGGCATGTTTTTAGTACTCTTGCTATTTCTCATGAAAAGCATGCTAGTAGAAATAATAGATTTTATTGTTTAGGTGCTAAGCATTTTAATTTACCTAAGGACAAATCTAGAATTGATAACTCTAGACCCATTCTACCTAGGGAGTCCATTAGGAAGGTAGAAAACCACCTAGGCATCAATCCCAAGAATCATAGACATATGCCTAGGAAGTGTTATTCCCAAAAATTAATGAACAATCAAAATTGGGAAAGTTAGAATTAGAAAATCAAGCTTTGAGGTCAAGGCTTGAAAAATTAGAAAATACCATAGCAAAAATGACAAACTCATTTAAGGAGTCTAATGGTTAAAATTTAGGTTATAGGGGGCAAGAAAGGTTTTGGTCACAAACCTAATCCCAAGAAGACCTATTACGATATTCCATTCGATTATAGAACAATATCTAGGTCTCGGAAAACCAAGATTAATAGGGAAGTCATCCCTAAGTTTAACCAAGGTAGGTGTCTAGTGGCTAAGGTTTCAAGGAAATCTAAGGAAGGAACTAAGAAGGTTACAAGGGGAGTTCCCCCTAGAGTTAACCTAGGAAAGATCCAAATGACTAAGGCTTCAAAGCCAAACAGGGTCAATAGGAAGGTATCTAGGGAAGTTATCCCTAGTGAATACCGTGTTAACCCAAGGAGCTCCAATAGGTATTGGGTTCCTAGGAGCGTGATCGATTCATGCTAGATGGGTTAGGGTGTGTCAACCCTAAGTAGATGGGTAGTTAACCTAACCATGGTAGTGTTGACACTTTAGGATGTGCCAATGTGCTTTGAGAAGTTGAAAATTGATTAAATTGGCATAATTGGGTTTAAAGGTCTTGGTGTGCCATTTTGGGTTTTTGACACACTTGGTAGAGTTGGGTAATATAGCAAAATGAACTTAATTCTATCAAATGGAAACTAATATTAAAAGTTAGGTATTCTTATGCCTTACATTTTATTTGCCATATCTTGTTTGCTATGTGCCATGTCATGATATCATATCTATTTTTATCATATAAAATGTCATGATTTTTGCTTAGGAATGTCATGTTATGTTTAAGTTAGAATCACATGCCATGACATCATGATTATTGGAAAATGCTTTTTTATGTTATCATTTATGTCATAATAATCATTCATGCATTAATTTAAATTGAGTTAAGGACAATGACATGATTTGAAGTCTCATGCATAAGGGAATCAAATATGTTGCCTAGAAAATCCATGAAAACCTAAATAACCAAAACTCACATCTCACAAGAACACTTGACTTGTATGTGTTTTATACACTTAGATACAAGTGTGATGTTAGGAAAATTAATTAAAATTTTCAAAATCATTTCAAAACCATTTTAAAAAACCTTGGTGAAGTCTATCTTTTGATAGCAATCACAATTGAAGGAGGTGATACAAAGTAGGGTGAAACATTGAAAATTTCAATCGTTTTTAACTTTGTGTCAATTTTACTATTTTATGGGTATTTTATTTTCTAACTAATTTTTATCCATAATGTTTGTTATAAGTAATGTACATATGAATTTTCAAGATTTTTCAAAATACGTATTTTGGCTTATGAATTTTCAAAATTTGTTTCTGAAGTTTAATTTTTGCACAGTGAAAAAATCAGTCGACTGCCATGGATGACAATCGACTGGCCTTAAGGGCAGTCGACTGGTAGCTGATAGAGTCGATTGCCAAATGCTGATTTCAGGCAAAAAAAGGTTTGTTTAGCCCATGTTCAGCTATTTCTTGGTTCCTTAACTACTCATAACCCTAGGATATGCTTTGGAGTGCATTGGAAGGGTGAAAATCCATTGGATATGAATTAAGATAATTATTTAGGGTTTGTATCGAATTTTAAGGGAGGTGAAAATTCAATGTTGAATCTTTGCCCTTAATTTTGATTGTTTAGTGTTCCTATTTGCTTAGGGACTCTCCAAGGGCATTGTTGGTGCAATGGTCAAGGGGGAACAAGACTTTAGGGGGAGGTTATCAATCTTGGGATGATGGATGTATTTCTCCTCATGGGAGGAGAATTGGGGGATTGACTCTCTTAAGTGATATAGGACTTATCACTAGGAAGAGTGAAAGAATCCTAGATGTGTTTTTGGACCAAGAGGGAGATTGTAAGATCTCATTGAGATATGAGACATTGACACCCTTGGGGAGGACCTTTTTTATCTATGTCAAAAAGGGGGAGAATGTACCAATTGGGGTTAGTTGGAATTCTCACAAGATGTGAGAATTGCCAATTGGGGATAATTGCTAGACTTGAGTTAGGTCACCTAACTCAAAGGTGTTTGTGATTTTGTCAAACATCAAAAAGGGAGAGATTGTTGGTGCAATCGACCCAAGTCACGATTGATCAGACTCGAGTTTGACTAGAGCAGTATTTTGATGTTAGACAAAACATATCACATGTGATTGTCAAAAATGGGTTGATCTAGGAAATACATTTTTTTTCTTGCTTGAGAACAATTCTCAAGTTTCTGTACTAGTCTAGGAAATTAGTTTCATTGAGCCTGTCCTTTTCAAGGACAGATCATAGAGAGAGCGAGTATTTGATGTATTTGTTGTCATGGTGATTCTACAAAAGGAAATGAAGAATAAGCATCATATTTTAATCATTTAATTAGGTCTTTAATTAAATGAGTTTTCCCATTCACAAGTGGAGCAAGATCTATATTATACTTCATCTTGAGTTAGCTTTGGCTAATCTCCCAAGACTAGTATAACATAGGTAGGCACTATGTACATATTACAACATGTAACTCTTGCTTGGAACAACACTTTTTGTTCATTTACTCATCGTATGAGATATGCTTCTAAGTTCTTCAATCGAATTGAGATAACTCAGTTAGGTCACACCCAAAGTTCAATAGTCAGACATCACAATTGTCCAGTCACACTCTACCAAGATAAATCGAGTCACTTTGCTTTGGCAAACATGACTTCAATTGATCGAGGTAGTAGTGAGTACTAAACTTTGGTAGGCATATATTATTGACTTAATTATGATAAAAAATTATGCCTCTAAGTTTTTCAATCTAATTGAGAGAACTTAGTTAGGTCACACCCAAAGTTTAATAGTCAGACATCACAATTGTCAAGTTGCACTATGCCAAGATAAATCAAGTCACTTTGCTTTGGCAAACCTAACTACAATTGATCGAGGTAGTCATGAGTACTAAACTTTAATAGGCATATGAAAAATGACCTAATTTTGATAATTAAGTATACATGCATCACATAAAATCATTATCATGATATATATCACATATATGAAGAAAACAAAAAAAAAGCATGACATGGTTATGGCCTGTAATCTATGGTCTTCTCAAGCTAATGAGAAGATCGATGGGTCACCCTAGGGATAACATCTTCTCTAAGTGCATCCTTTGATTGTCGTGTGTTGTTGTCTACATTTCCTTTCTCATCATCATCCAGTAGACTAATACTAATTTACATGTACATTACAATGGAGAAACCTCTAGTTACATTCGAGGATAAATTAATAGTACAATTGGAAATATATATAAGTGGAAGGCATGACACATGGGTCATATTATGAATTACAAAATGCACACATACAACCAATCTCTTTGGAGGGTAAGGGTGTTGCGATGTATACTGAAAAGCCTATCTTTTGTATGAACATCATTATTTTGAAATAAGAATCACATGATCATTGTTTCAATATTTATGGTTATGCATATTTGTCTGATACATTACATTGTAGATAACATGGTGTGTAGTGTCACACAGGAGATCATGTTATCGGTTCATTGTAAAGTATATGTAAAGGCTCACAACCGAGATGGTTATGGATAAACCATTGGAATGATTGTAGTGTGATTTGACATCGGTTTGTCTTGACCATAGAATTAAACTAGTACACTTTGTGTGTATTGAAAAGGACCGACATAGAGGTGATTCGATTTATTGCTGACTACATAATCGAATCGGACCTCAGATATTATATTGTACATGCTCTTAATCCCGATATAATAACGGACACATATACTTAGTATTCATTTCTTTGATTTACCGATGGGCGATATTTATGGAATAAATCGATAGGCTCGGTAAGTTGGGAAATGGTATTATTTATATGGTGTGTCATTGATTATATTAGGAAATCGTGTCATATATATTAGGATGATGATGTCCCCTTGAGGAGCTCATAAGGTTCATCATGTAAACCCTGCAGGTGGACTTGGTCCGACATGATGATAAGGTTGAGTGGTACTACTCATGGAGTTAGATGTTGATTAATTAATTATCAGTAAATTAATTAATCGACGGACATTCGAGATCTTAAACACGGGGAGAAAAATCTACAAATAATATATGGAGCCCATATTAACTTATGGGGGTTGGTGAGGTAGATCAATGATAATCCTCTAGTGGATTGGATTATCATTAATGGATCGGACTTTATGTGGGCTTGATCCATTGGGTGGCCAAGATCCAACTCCTCCTCATGGTCCCTATTGTAGCCTTTTAATATCTCATGAAGCCTAGATCCAATGATGGAAAACAAAACTCTAGATCCAACGGTAGAGATTAAAACTCTAAGATCCGACGGTTGAGATTAAATCTCTAGATCCGACGGTTGAGACTAAATCCCTAGAACCGATGGTGGAGATTAAAACAAGGCTTAAGCCTAACTCTATAAAAGGAGGGATTAGGATGGGCAGCAAGGGCAATTAGAAGCAAGATAGGATTAGGGTTGGGCGGCAAGTGCTTGGAGGTTTTGGGCGGCCACAATTAAGGAAAATTGTTTCCTTTCTTCTCTTCTTCCTTAGGTGGCTGGCGCCCATCATCTTCTCCTCTCTCTTTTGCCGGCGTCCAACCTCCTCATCCCTTCTCCTTGGCTGGTGGAAACAAAGCCTAGGGTCTCTTCACTTAGAGTTTTGGCCGGCGTCCACCATCCTTCTTCTCCTCTTGGCCGGCGACAAGCATCAAGGTTGGTGCATGGTGGTTTGTTAAAGGAAGGAGAAGAGTTTTGTTTTTATACTTCCTCTTGTTCGGAGCGAACAAGGAAAGGAAGATCGTGATGTAGGAGGCTTCTACTTTTGGAAGATCGCCGCCCACATGACGTCTAAAAGGAGGAAGGTCATACAATAGAAGATCGAGAGGTATAATGCTTGTTTATATTCTTTTGTAACTTGTCTATAATTGTTTTTCAATCATATACATGTTGTATGTTCTATTTTATGGTTAAATATACTTGGACCTCGAATACAAACACAAAAGTCGATGATCCGTACATCATCTATTCCGCGGCTATTCGCAGAATAGAGGTTGATTGCTTGAACAACAAGTTTGTTCAATTGACAACTCTAATCGAATAGCATGATGATGAAACGGTAGCTTGGGTAATCCCTCCTTGTCAAGGAAAATTTTTTTTATCCGGGGACGTAGAAGGGATCGCCATGAACAAGCGACCGAGTTGAAGTGGGAAGCAAAGTTTCCTACCTTCAAGTTGTATCAGAGCCACGGTTTCCGATTTTGTGTGTTTAGGATTCGGTTACTTTTATTCACTTTTCATATATTAAATGTGTCGGATAATAGTAGGACGTGCGGAGGTTAACTTTTTGGTTGTAGGCATAGGATCCAACTTTTATGGTCATATGTGTGTATGTGATTGTATGTGTGTAATTGTATATTTTGTTGAATCCTCGGGGTTGACGAGGCTAGTATTTAATTTTTGTAATTAAGTACGGCATTATTTAACCACTCATTTTATTTTAGTTTACTTTCTATCTAGATTTCATGTACACTCCTTCGTGGAGTATAGGATCGATGGATGTAAATTAAAATAGTTAGTCTCGGCATGGATCTCCGGATGGCTCGTACATGGCGAATGGAGGAGCAAACGAGATGGTGATACAACAGGAGGCATATTGGGGAAAAAAGCCATAATAGTTGGAAAATATTTCTTTTTCATATTTATTGCTTATTGTTTGATATGCATGTCGTAGGCTAGAAAATTCCTCAATTTTAAATTACTAAGTGGGAGAGGGATATTTTTATAAATTCCCACGACCTCCATTACGATTTGACATGTGATGCAAACAAACTTGTGCGTCGGCTCTGAGTGCCTTCCTCCCCATCGGATGAGTTTGTTTGCGGATTACAGGGTCGAATATGGTTATAGGAAATTATTAAGGAGCGTGTGTACTTCTCCATCGGAAAGCACATAACCCGAGATAATTACCTTGGTACCGAGTAATGGTGAACACTTAGATACAAATATAAGTATCCTCCCCATCGGAGTCACTGCTTTTATTTGTAGGGCCGAAGAGGAACCAACTATTAATTTTATTTGTAAAAAAGTTAGGTTGACAAGATAATAAAATTAATGGGTAAAATCTCCTCTTACAAATGTAGAATTCGTATACGTCCACACGATCATGACATACAATATTCTCGGTGTTTTGAGGTGTTGGTTGATTTTGAAATTTTATTATTTGAGGAATCAATAAATTTTTAAAATCTAAAGTTTTGATCTATGTGATTCTAAGGTTTTTCAAAAATGATTTTCAGCCCACTTGCTGTGATACTAAAGGAAAATAAACTTACTGTACCCAATTATGTTGATTGGAAATGGAATCTAAATATTGTCTTAACTGTTGAGAAGTACAAGTATGTACTCTTCGAAGAGTGTCCTCCTAAGCCTGCGAATGAGCTGGAAGTCCTTGGAGCTAAGATCGATGGGTAAACCCAGGTCGATATCATTCTCCAGTCGACAGAAAGGCTTGCTCAGGCTCAGGCCATAGTTGCTCAGAAGGTTTCTACTTCTAAGCCGAAAGGCAAGAAGAAGAAGAAACAAGGTGGAGCAAAGGTGGCGGGAGGATCTCGGGGAGGAGTGAAGAAGCCAAAAAGCAAGTGATTCACTTGCAAGCAGACTGGACACTAGAAGAAGGACTGCCCCAACTGAAAGCATAACAAAGGTATATCCTTTGGTCTAGTCGTTGAAATATATTTAGCGGTGTTATCTACCGGTACCTGGTGTGTAGATACGGGAGCCACTGATCATGTCTGTAATACTTTCTAGGGGTTCCAAGAAACCAGATGACTGGATGAGGGGGAGATTACCGTATACTTGGGCGATGCCACAAAGGTGGCGGCTGTTGCAGTGGGAGATGTTTATTTATCTTTTGAGAAAAACAAAGTTTTGGTTCTTAAGAATTGCCTTTATGTACCTTTATTTAGAAAGAATTTAATTTTGGTTTCTAAATTGTTTATAGATGGATATTCTATTTCTTTTAATGACAGAGTTGTTATAAAAAGGAATAGGGAGATTATCTGTTCTGGTGCATTGATAGAAAATTTGTATACAATCGAACCAAAAGCTCCCACGATGCAAATAGAAGTTAATAACTCATCTTCTAATTTCAATAAGAGAAAAGAACCTTCAAAGATGAACAAAAAATATCTTTGGCATCTAAGACTTGGTCATATTAACCTAAGCAGAATTCAAAAATTGATAGCTGATGGACCTTTGGGTTCATTAGTGGTGGAAGATTTCTCAACCTACGAATCTTGCTTGGAGGGTAAAATGACCAAGAGGTCTGTCAAGGCCAAGGGGTATAGAGCCAAAGATGTGTTGGAGATGGTTCATTCTGATTTGTGTGGTCCTATGTCTATCCAGGCTAGAGGTGGTTTTGAGTATTTTGTCTCTTTCATAGACAATTATTCAAGATATGGATACATTTACTTGATGCGTCGTAAGTCTGAATGCTTTGACAAGTTCAAAGAATTCAAGGCTGATGTGGAGAAACGTCAAGGTAAAAGTATCAAGACACTACGATCTGATCGTGGTGGTGAGTACATGTTGGAAGAGTTTAGGAATTACTTATCAGAGGCTGGGATTCAATCCCAATTATCTGCACCTGGTACACCCCACGAGAATGGTGTAGCAGAGCGAAAGAATAGCACTCTTATGGAGATGGTTAGATCGATGATGAGTTATTATGAGTTGCCAGATTCGTTCTGGGGATATACTCTAGATACGGTAGTGTATATTCTAAACTCGGTACCATCTAAATCAGTGTCTTCTACTCCTACAGAATTGTGGACTGGGCGAAAGCCTAGTCTAAGACATATTCAGATATGGGAGAGTCCAGCACATGTGCTGAAGGCAGATGCTGGTAAGATGGAACCTCGTATAGAAGAGCGCAAGTTCGTTGGCTATCCTAGTGGAACGAAAGGTGGTTTGTTTTATAGTCTTAGAGATCAGAGGGTGATCATCAGCATGAACGCCAGATTTCTAGAGGAAGACTATGTGATGAACGATAAGCCCATGAGTAAGATTGTTCTGGAGGAATTGAAAGGGGAAGTCACTTCTTCAGTACCACCAGTACAAGAGGATATACCACAAGTCACCGCATCGCGTGTCACAGAGTGATACCTCGTCATAGTGGGAGGGTTGTTAGACAGCCTGATAGATTCATGTTCTTGGGAGAATCTTGTGATTTGGTCCCTGGCGAATATGAACCTGATCCCTGGACATATGATGAGGCAATCCAAGATAAAGATGTAGTATCTTGGTAAAGTGCAATGAATGTTGAGATTGAATGTATGGATTCAAATCAGGTCTGGGAACTAGTAGAACCACCCGATGGTGTAAAAACCATTGGATGCAAGTGGATCTACAAAAGAAAGAGAGGAATAGATGGGAAGGTTGAGACCTTGAAAGCAAGGCTTGTTGCGAAAGGGTATACTCAGAAAGAGGGTATCGATTATGAGGGACCTTTTCACCGGAAGTCATGCTTAAGTCTATCCGGATTCTCTTATGCATTGCTGCTCATATGGATTATGAGATATGACAGATGGATGTCAAGACAACTTTCCTTAATGGAAGTCTTGAGGAAAACATCTATATGAAGCAACCAGAAGGATTCATTGCAAAGGGAAAAGAGCATCTTGTGTGTAAGCTTAATCGGTCCCATTATGGATTGAAGCAAGCTTCGAGGTCTTGGAATATCTACTTTGATTAGGTAATCTAGTCTTATGGATTCATTCAATGTCCGGATGAGTCTTGTGTATACAAGAGATGTGATGGAAATGTAGTGGAATTTCTTGTACTATATGTAGATGACATTTTGCTAATTGGCAACAATATCAAGGTGTTTTCGGACGTAAGGGTATGGTTGTCCAAACAGTTTGATATGAAAGACTTGGGAGAAGTGGGACACATCCTTTGGATCAAAGTTATAAGGGATCGCAAGAAAAAAATGTTGTGCTTATCTCAAGCTTCATACATATACAGAATTATGGATCGTTTTAGCATGCAGAACTCCAAGAAGGGTTTTCTACCCTTCAGACATGGAGTTTCTTTATCTAAGGTGATGTGTCCTAGAACATCTGAAGAGATAGAGGAGATGAAGGTGGTTCCTTATGCTTCGGCAGTAGGAAGCCTCATGTATGTGATGCTATGTATGAGACCAGATATCTGCTTTGTCGTGGGCATGGTCAGCAGATATCAGAGTAATCCAGGATAGGGACATTGGACTGCGGTAAAGCATATATTGAAGTATCTGAGAAAAACTAGGGATTATATGCTAGTTTACCAGGCAGACCAATTACTCCCTGTGGGTTACACAGATTCCGACTTCCAATAAGATAGGGATAACAGTAAGTCTACCTCAGGTTTTGTGTTTACTTTGGGAGGTGGAACCATTGTATGGAAGAGTGTCAAGCAGAAATACGTGGCAGACTCCACCATTGAAGCTGAGTGTGTGGAAGCCTCTGAGGCTGCCAAAGAAGCTATATAGCTCAAGAACTTCTTGATGGACTTGGATGTGATTCCTGGTTTACCCAAAACTATCACAATTTATTGTGATAATAGTGGTGCAGTTGCAAACTCGAAGGAACCATGAGCCCATAAGGCAAGTAAACACATAGAGCACAAGTACCACCTGAAATGAGAAATCATAAAGAGAGGAGAAGTTGTTGTGGCCAAGATTGCATCGGAGGATAACCTGGCAGATCCTTTCACTAAGGCCCTTCCAGCGAGAACTTTTGATAGGCATGTAAAATACGAAAAAAAAAAATTTAATTAATTAATATGGATTAACCCTTTAATTAATTGGGTTTAATTAGTAGGTTAATTGAGTTTAATTAGTGGTTAGGTAGATTAACTAATTGGGCTTAATCAAGGAATGGGTTAAGAAGTGGGCTTGGGCTAAAACAGTTGGGCTGAGTCCATTGGGCCCAAATCTCTGGGCTTGAAATTGGATGAATCGGATTAGGCTAACTCAAACTGGAATTGAGCTTGAACTGGATTGGGTTAAATCAATTTGGCTTGAACCGGTGGATTGGAATCGATTCGCTCGAATCAATTCGCGAACGATGCTTAAATGCCTAAAAACCCGATCGCAGCGCTATTCTCCTCCATCGCGATTCAACCTTTCCTCACTCCATCTTCTTCTCCGCTACCTGCCTCGGCCGTCGTTCTCCCGATCATCGCCAGCCTTGTAGAGAGCTTGGCGGCGTCGCCGCTCGGTTGGTCCTTCCGATCGGAGATCGGCTGATCCTTTCATTACGAGGTCTCGCGGTTCTTGTCGCGGCGATTGATGGCGTTCTTTTCTTCTCTTCTTCTTCCGATCGCGAGCTCGGCGATCATCGTCGACCATCTCGGCCGACCACGCGATGCCAATAGCAACGTCAGTGCTGCTCGATCTCTACCCTATCCACGGGATCGATTCATCACTGTTGTCATTTTTCGTTTGGCCGACGATCTGTCTGCAGCTAGCTCCTCCGACCCCTCGGTTCCATCGACAGCAAGCTCCGATGAGTTTTCTTGCCAAGGTTGTCGATTGGAGTACCACCATTTGGGAATGAATCTGGAGGTAAAAAGGGAGAGCTGGGTATTGTGAATTGTAACAGGGATTTCGATCTAGGGTGTGCGGGTGGAGCTCGGTTTGTTCCGGTGAACAGGGGTGGTGCTGCTGGTGGAGTATTAAGAATGACCGAGAAACTGGGAAGTGAAGAAATTTAGGGAAATTTGGATTAACAAAGCGGTGGATGCGAGGCTCGGATGGGTAAGCTTGAAATTGAAACTTATGATTTGTATTTGATATGAATATTATGTCATTGCTGTGTGGTTATTGGGTTGTTATTAACAGCTAGTTGAGGAAGGTTGTTCCTTCTTGTAATGATCTAACATAGGTGATTAAGAAAATGGATAGATCAATTGATGTGGATACTTGTTTAGGATAAGTGGATAAACAGTTGTGGTCGAATCCATTTGGTGGTTATAGATGGCTACTTCAATGGCGGATCAAGATGTTTTGCAACGGAAGCTAAGCTAGGTAAGTCGATTTGGGATTTGATACCATCATTGGACTTATGATAGTACTTGTCAATGTTGCATGTTGATCGTAGGACTTTAATTAGTGATGATGCTCGTAGTTATGGATGGCTGATACGAGCTACATAGCAGGTGGGTAATATCTACCTGGTCCGGTAGCTTTGATCAAATTCCTGTGCATGATCTTGGATTTATGTTTATACCTGTTTACCTTAAATCCACTCTTATTTAATCATATGCTTGTACTGCCTTGACCTTTGAGATATAAACTCTGGTACTTCATTGATTATCTAGCTCGGATAGGAACTATAAACCCTATTATGTATTAGCTGATGGATGTTCAGTAAGTACAAGTGGTTAGGGTTATCTTTGTGACCTCAGATTGGGTTACTGTGTTACATCACTAGGGTTAGGTGATGAATTGGGTTATGGAGTCGATCGTTGTATCGTACACATATTAGTTGTGTATCTATGGTGGATCTAGTTGTCTGTGCATAGATAAGTATATGGTTGTCGGTATGTGACCATGGACTAGAGGTCCTAGCGCGATGGTATATCCATTATGGATTTTGTGCTTGAGTATGGTTATATGGACGGTCGATTGTATATCGCTACTGACTAGAGGGGTTAGTGTGGTGGGGTGTTATGACTCTTTGTGCGATAGAGAGAGTCTTGTGATTGTAGTCCTTGCATAGTTGACTTTTGGTTGACCAGGACTCCCCATGGGATAGGGAGTGAGGCGAGGATGCATGTATGGAACTATGCATCATTACATTGCATGCATGTTGACGACTGGGTCTCCCTTATGGATGAGACGGGTCGTCAGTCATCCTGCCTCCCCGGCCACTCGGGGTAGTGGTAGCAGGGTTGAGGGCAGAGCATTGGATGTGCCGCGCTCGGCCACTAGGGATGGTGGTAGCTGGAGATCTTTTTGCCCGGCGAGTGGTGTTAGCACTCGCCCACTATAGGCAGTGGTTGTGTGGCGTCACGGTTGTCTGTGTCTGCGAGCTCGTCTACTCATGGGTAGTGGCGGGCGACCCGGTGAGACCCTTGGGAGTAGTTAGCTCTTTGCGGCTTATATGCTACTCATTCATACTACCCAACTCGGTCACTCGAGAGTAGTGGCGGTAGTCAGACTAGTTGTCATCTTAGTGCCACCCGGGCCCATCTTGGGAGTCGTGGTTGGGAGTCATGATTTATGACCATGCATATGCATTGCTGATATATATGTATGCATGTATTTGATATATGTTTTACATATGCCTGTGAGATGCTGCATTTGATTGAGCTATGATTGTTGCACATGCTTGTACATCATGATACATGCCATTTGCATTTTATTTACTGCTATGTGTCGAGCATGATACATGCGTTGATTCAGACTGTTATATGCATTTGATTAGCATCATGTCATTGTGTGGTACGGACCGGGTTGTTATTACAGGTGATCATATATTGTTCATATGTTGGAGTATTGGTCAGGTATGGGATTGACTTGATACATTATATGGGTTATGTTATGGTATATCTGTCAGGATGATATAGCTTATGGTGTTGCAGACCGTCAGGTACGTTGGTACATTACTTTATGTTCAGTTGAGCAGTTTAGTATATACATTGCGTATGACTTTACTGTAGTTACTTGTTATTAGAGTTGGATAGGACTGTATGTCTATTGGACTCATGCTGTATACCTGTAGATCTTCACATGTATACTTGTAGATTTCTTTACCCTATATGTTCATGCACTTTCTATATATTACCCCTGAGTTTATACTCACCACCCCTGGACCCTGGGTTTTCTGTTGCCCAGATTACAGGTAGAAGATTCCTTGGACGTTTAAAGCTCCGCCAGCTGATCCCATCTCACACCGAACATTTGGGGTTTTCCACATATTTGTTTCCGCTGTTATTTTGTATTATGGCCATGTATAATCAATGTTGTATCTGGCTGTGGATTTGTACGTTGTTGTGTGTAGTATGTTAGAGTCGCACCGGTGCGCACCTCTTGTGTTGTTGTGGATATATTATTTGGTATTGTCCATTTATATATTGTTGTTGTGGGCCTACGGGCCTTGTATTAACCCGATATGTTGCCACGTACAGGGGAGATGCCGTCCGTTTGCTTTTCGGCACGGCATACTCTCGGGGCGTGACAATTTTATTGGTATCAGAGCCCCAAGTTGCGAAGTCCATTTTCGGATTTTATTTCGTTCGGACATCGAGTTTTGCTTTACTCGGTTTTGGTTTGTGAGTTCTGGGATCAAGCTGCTGCGGGCATCTCCGAGCTACAAGGTTTAAGGTATGTTAATTGTTATTACATATCCTTCTATCGGTTATGCATTTAGTTGCTTATAACATGGATGACTTGTAGGATATTGGTTAGTATTCGTAACCGTGGTTTGAGGTTGACTACGGGAACGATATATTGAGGTTATTAGATATGTGCCTGCTATCGAAAAGGTAATTACCTTTGAGAGCCGACTGATACCGAGTCGGAAAGCAAGAGTTAGGTAGTCACATCTATTGTGGAGATTAAGGATTTCGGTCCTAAGATTTTCACTAATTATGTTAGTCAGATCATTACCTATTGGGTAATGAACAAGCGAGTACACTATTGATGATGCAGATAGTAGAAAATTAGTTTGATGATATTCATGGGGATTTTGATCCTCGGACTGATCATTCTAGGTTGTATAACATTGGGAGTACTTTGGAGTACTTGACTCGGGCTATACGAAGATAGTAGTGTTAGTGGAATACCATTATCCGGATTTAGCCGGTACTTGGTGTAAGATATAGGAAATAACCTATGGGAAATAACGTATCACTTAGTCACAGTTCAGTGATGTGGTGAGATAGTATTTTCCCACGTCATCTTCTTTGACTCATTGTCAAGGAATTCTTGGGCTTTAGGTCGAGTGATCGTTTGGTTACGAAGGTACCATGCAGAGTCGTTAGACTTGCGAAGGTTACGACTATTTAATAGCCCAAGAATGTGATTGGGTTGGTTTGGACCACCCAGGGGTTATCGGTTGACATCTTGATCAGGATGTTTGGATCTCCTACTAGATCCTACCGGAAGTCCTTAGACCGAGTCATGTGGATAGAAATGACTCCGTAATAAGTGTTTTAAGAGTTGAAGATTTGATAAGCAGATATTGCGAGTCAAATTATTGGAATTCGAAATCTCCAAATGTTGGATAAAAGGAGCAAGATTAAAGTCGTAAGTCACGAGCAACTATTGGAGAGTTTTTCGATCATAGAAGACCGATTGCAGATTGTCAGTAGCTTCTCATGTTTATCAGTGAACTCAGAGGAAAGACTTCGAAGGGAGATTATGTGTGTGCAGTGCGGGTTACGACGAGACACAGAGTCAGATTATTCGATGGACCATTGTATCTATTTCTACTATAAGCAGCCGGTATCTACGAGGAGAGTATGTATTTTAAAGACTCAGTTGAAGATTATGGATGATGCTTTTGAGCGGACGATCCACAACCTCGAAAGTCGAGATTATTACAGAAGATTAGGTTATCACATCAGCAGCGATCTACTACCCCAGATATAGTTGGAGTTCTTTGATACTTTCATCCAGAAGAAGTAAGTTACTCAGCAGTATCAGGCGAAGACATCCCAGAAGATTCAGACAACAACTATTACCTTCCCAGGCATAGTTATGATTTGTTCAGAGGAGAGAGAGTATACGACGATGGTTGTATCTATGCCGTATTCTCCGAGTGCAGCTATACCTTTCACAGAGTTGGATCGTGCTACGATGTTGGCAGTTCTTCAGTATTTTACAGCCAGATGTGTATCATTTTCCAGTACAATAGTGTTTACCATCTCCATTGCAATTGTTGCAGTTTGTACCTCAGTTCCAGCAGTTGATTTCAGTTCCTCCATGATAGTATTGCATCTACATGAGCTCAGCCGTCCAGAACAGATGTTGGACAAGTTTACAAGATTACTCGAGAAGTATGGAAGACCGAAGGATCGGTCCTTCAGGGTATTACTTTAGGTTATCCTATTTGCGGATATATCGAGAGATACTGGTAGTTTACAGGTATCTTTGTCTAGAACATTCTATGATAGGGTTCGAAGGGTTCCTATCGACTTGGGGGTTCGTGATTTTTCTCTACCGTTAGGTGAGATGTTGATCGACAACTAAGAAGTCAAGGGATACCCTTGGCCTTTGCTAGACATACCTCCACTATAGACATATCCTTACAGATAGTTGGATTGTTGGAATGTTGGTATACTAGGACTCTCGGATATACGTATAATCCGAGAGTATTCGGATGTAGTTACGGATGAACTCTCGGGCTGGTCATTGCATGAGCAAGTGGAGTAAGCGATTGAGGTGATTTCGGGAATAGTCCTGATATTGGGGACCTCATACCGGGAGATGATTTTATTGGTATTAGTGTTGCTAAACACCATGGGAGATTTATCTGCCTCAGTGTTTCTTCTTGAGAAGACTTGTAACTCTTTGTTAGAAGAGAGTCAGACCTTTGAGGTTATGCATCGATTATCGATGATTTGAACGCAATAGTTGAGAATGAATATCTTTCGTTGTGGATAGAGGATCTGTTAGATCAGCTAAATGACACCTGTGTATATCCTAGGGTTGGCCTACGATTGGAGGTTTGATATTGTAGTGACTTAGTGTCATACAATTATCATTACGGGGTGATGATTGAGCTATCGTTAGCATAAAGTAAAAGGGTGCAGGTGTATAGAGCTGATTGATAATGTTGTTAGACTTATCGACGATTTAGTCGTTCATGGATTTGAGGAATCAAGTACTCTTGGAGTATTTGAGACCGATTATCATCATATCTGTGGAGGATATACTTATGGATATATTCCCAATCTTGAGGGAAGTTGTGGTTTCCCTAGATTGATTTGGTATTTACCATAGATGAGGATAGGATGTTCTAGCGATACTATACTGTCGACTTGTTGGACCAAGAAGGTGATGGAAATCACCTGGTCGAAAGTTTGTGAAGCTAGGTTTCAGGGCCTAGACGGTGACTGACTCTCGTGTCAGTGTTAGTTAATCCGTCCGATATGGACGGAAAGGTATTGTACGTAGATGCATCATTTCAGGGATTAGGAGTGATCCTGATGCAGTTGAATGAGACGTATATTATGTGTACGCTAGTTGAGAAACTAGCGAGATTTGTCATGTTAGTCTTACAGGTACTTTCAGTTCTGTGTGACAGAGTGAATTTTTGGACATTAGATTAATTTCTCTTGTGAGAATAAATCTCCGTCTCTGTGAAGGATAGTGGTTCCCAGAGTTGTATTTCGATTTAGGAATAGTTGTTTCAGGAGACTCTTCATTCGAGGGTGATGATTTATTCGGAGTATATCCAAAAATAGCGAGTTTGAGACGTTCCGGTTGGTGGAACGATATGTGGGACATGGATGATTCCGTAGTTTGATGTTGGGTATGTCAACAAGCAAAGGTGAAATATTGTGATCGGTAGGGTTACGTACCGTGATAAAGTGAGAGCCTAGTACGTTAGACTGTGTTGGGAGATTATCTAGAATTCGGAAAGGACTTGATAGGATTTGGGTAGTCGATGATCGATTAGCTAGGTCCGCTCATTTTCTTCCGAGCCGTAAGATGGATTTCGTTGGATCATTTGACGGAATGATATCCATGGAGTATCCTTGAGTATCATTTTTGACAGTGATTCATGATTCACCTTATGATTCTGATAAAGTCTCCCATCGGTTACGAGTATAGAGCTCCACTCTGGTACAGTTATGTATCTTTGATAGATGGTCGATATGTTGAGAGAGTATATAAGGGCTGGAAATATAATATTCGAGCTCAGTACCCCACTTAGTCACTTGAAGTGTGACTTTGCTCCGGATAATTGAGATGATTATTGTGACATCTTGCTTGTACATGAGTCAGAAATTTGGGGACCAAATTTTTATAAGTGGGGGAGAATGTAAAATACAAAAAAAAAATTAATTAATATGGATTAACCCTTTAATTAATTGGATTTAATTAGTAGGTTAATTGAGTTTAATTAGTGGTTAGGTTGATTAACTAATTGGGCTTAATCAAGGAATGGGTTAAGAAGTGGGCTTGGGCTAAAACAGTTGGGCTGAGTCCATTGGGCCCAAATCTCTGGGCTTGAAATTGGCTGAATCGGATTAGGCTAACTCAAACTGGAATTGAGCTTGAACTGGATTGGGTTAAATCAATTTGGCTTGAACCGGTGGATTGGAATCGATTCGCTCGAATCAATTCGCGAACGATGCTTAAATGCCTAAAAACCCGATCGCAGCGCTATTCTCCTCCATCGCGATTCAACCTTTCCTCACGCCGTCTTCTTCTCCGCGCCTCTGCTCCGACCGTTGTTCTCGCCCAGCTCGTCGACCGCCTTGTGAGAGAGCTTGGCGACGTCGCCGCTCTGGTTGGTCCTTCCGATCGGAGATCAGCCTGATCCTTTCATTCGGAGGTCTCAGCAGTTCTTCGTGCGAGCAGATTGATGGCGTTGCTGTCGCGGCAGGATCACGATTTCTTCTCTTCTTCTTCCGATCGCGAGCTCGGCGATCATCGTCGACCATCTCGGCCGACCACGCGATGCCAATAGCAACATCAGTGCTGCTCGATCTCTACCCTATCCACGGGATCGATTCATCACTGTTGTCATTTTTCGTTTGGCCGATGATCTGTCTGCAGCTAGCTCCTCCGACCCCTCGGTTCCATCGACAGCAAGCTCCTATGAGTTTTCTTGCCAAGGTTGTCGATTGGAGTACCACCATTTGGGAATGAATCTGGAGGTAAAAAGGGAGAGCTGGCAATTGTGAATTGTAACAGGGATTTCGATCTAGGGTGTGCGGGTGGAGCTCGGTTTGTTCCGGTGAACAGGGGTGGTGCTGCTGGTGGAGTATTAAGATTGACCGAGAAACTGGGCAGTGAAGCGTTGAGGGAAATTTGGATTAACGAAGCGGTGGAAGCGAGGCTCGGATGGGTAAGCTTGAAATTTTAACTTATGATTTGTATTTGATATGAATATTATGTCATTGTTGTGTGGTTATTGGGTTGTTATTAACAGCTAGTTGAGGAAGGTTATTCCTTCTTGTAATGATCTAACATAGGTGATTAAGAAAATGGATAGATCAATTGATGTGGATACTTGTTTAGGATAAGTGGATAAACAGCTGTGGGCGAATCCATTTGGTGGTTATAGATGGCTACTTCAATGGCGGATCAAGATGTTTTGCAACGGAAGCTAAGCTAGGTAAGTCGATTTGGGATTTGATACCATCATTGGACTTATGATAGTACTTGTCAATGTTGCATGTTGATCGTAGGACTTTAATTAGTGATGATGCTCGTAGTTATGGATGGCTGATACGAGCTACATAGCAGGTGGGTAATATCTACCTGGTCCGGTAGCTTTGATCAAATTCCTGTGCATGATCTTGGATTTATGTTTATACCTGTTTACCTTAAATCCACTCTTATTTAATCATATGCTTGTACTTCCTTGACCTTTGAGATATAAACTCTGGTACTTTATTGATTATCTAGCTCGGATAGGAACTATAAACCCTATTATGTATTAGCTGATGGATGTTCAGTAAGTACAAGTGGTTAGGGTTATCTTTGTGACCTCAGATTGGGTTACTGTGTTACATCACTAGGGTTAGGTGATGAATTGGGTTATGGAGTCGATCGTTGTATCGTACACATATTAGTTGTGTATCTATGGTGGATCTAGTTGTCTGTGCATAGATAAGTGTATGGTTGTCAGTATGTGACCATGGACTAGAGGTCCTAGCGCGATGGTATATCCATTATGGATTGTGTGCCTGTGTATGGTTATATGGACGGTCGATTGTATATCGCTACTGACTAGAGGTCTTAGCGTGGTGGGTGTCGGATAGTATGACTCTTTGTGCGATAGAGAGTCTTGTGATTGTAGTCCTTGCATAGTTGACTTTTGGTTGACGGGACTCCCCATGGGATAGGGAGTGGCGAGGATACATGTATGGAACTATGCATCATTACATTGCATGCATGCTGACGACTGGGTCTCCCTTATGGATGAGATGGGTCGTCAGTCATCCTGCCTCCCCGGCCACTCGGGGTAGTGGTAGCAGGGTTGAGGGCAGAGCATTGGATGTGTCGTGCTCGGCCACTAGGGATGGTGGTAGATGGAGATCGCTTTTGTGCTGGCAGTGGTGTTAGCACTCGCCCACTATAGGCAGTGGTTGTGTGACGTGCGGTTGTCACTGTGTCTGAGCTCGTCTACTCATGGGTAGTGACGGGCGACCCGGCGAGGACCCCCGGGGAGTAGTTAGCTCTTTACGCTTATATGCTACTCATTCATACTACCCAACTCGGTCACTCGAGAGTAGTGGCGGCTGGAGTCGGGCTAGTTGTCATGCCGTGCCACCCGGGCCATACTGGGGTCGTGGTTGGGCCAGGTCATGACATGACCATGCATATGCATTGATATATATGTATGCATGTATTTGATATATGTTTTACATATGCTGAGATCTTTGCATTTGATTGAGCTATGATTGTTGCATGCTTGTACATGATACATGCCATTTGCATTTTATTTCTTTATGTGTCGAGCATGATACATGCGTTGATTGATCGTTATATGCATTTGATTAGCATCATGCATGTCTGCGGGTTGTTATTACGGTGATCATATATTGTTCATATGTTGGAGTATTGGGTATGGGATTGACTTGATACATTATATGGGTTATGTTATGGTATATCATCGGTGATGATATAGCTTATGGTGTTGCGATGCCGTACGTTGGTACATTACTTTATGTTCAGTTGAGCAGTTTAGTATATACATTGCGTATGACTTTACTATAGTTACTTGTTATTAGAGTTGGATAGGACTGTATGTCTATTGGACTCATGCTGTATACCTGTAGATCTTCACATGTATACTTTTAGATTTCTTTACCCTATATGTTCATGCACTTTCTATATATTACCCCTGAGTTTATACTCACCACCCTCGACCACAGGTTTTCGTCGCCTGAATTGGTAGAAGATTCCTTGACGCTTTGGAGCTCACTGGTGATCCCATCTCACACCGAACATTTAGGGTTTTCCACGTATTTGCTTCCGCTATTATTTTGTATTATGGCCATGTATAATCAGTGTTGTATCTGGCTGTGGATTTGTACGTTGTTGTGTGTAGTATGTTAGAGGTGCACCGGTGCGCACCTCTTGTGTTGTTGTGGATATATTGTTTGGTATTGTCCATTTATATATTGTTGTTGTGGGCCTACGGGCCTTATATTAACCCGATATGTTGCCACATACAGGGGAGATGTCGTCTGTTTGCTTTTCGGCACGGCATACTCTCGGGGCGTGACAAGGCATGTGGAGGGAATGGGAATCAGATGTATGGCAGTTCGAGGATAGCATAGTCTTTTAGTATAAGTGGGAGATTGTTGGGATGTATACTTAAAAGTCTATCTTTTGTATGAACATCTTTATTTTGAAATAAGAATCACATGATCATTGTTTGCAAATTTATGGTTATGCATATTTGTCTGATACATTACATTGTAGATAACATGGTGTGTAGTGTCACACAAGAGATCATGTTATCGGTTCATTGTAAAGTATAAGTAAAGGCTCACAACCGAGATGGTTATGGACAAACCATTAGAATGGTTGTAGTGTGATTTGGCATCAGTTTGTCTTGACCATAGAATTACACTAGTACACTTTTTGTGTATTGAGCAGGACTGACATAGAGGTGATTTGATTTATTGCTGACTACATAATCGAATCGGACCTTAGATATTATATTGTACATGCTCTTAATCCCGATATAATAATGGGCACATATACTTAGTATTCATTTCTTTGATTTACCAATTGGCGAGATTTATGGAATAAATCGATAGGCTCGGTAAGTTGGGAAATGATATTATTTATATGGTGTGCCGTTGATTATAGGAGGAAACCGTGTCCTATATATTAGGATGATGATGTCCCCTTGATGAGCTCATAAGGTTCATCATGTAAACCCTGCAGGTGGACTTGGTCCGGCATGATGATAAGGTTGAGTGGTACTACTCATGGAGTTAGATGTTGATTAATTAATTGTCAGTAAATTAATTAATCGACGGACATTCGAGATCTTAAACACGGGGAGAAAAATGTACTAATAATATATAGATCCCATATTAACTTATGGGGGTTGGTGAGGTAGATCAATGATAATCCTCTAGTGGATTGGATTATCATTAATGGATCGGACTATATGTGGGCTTGATCCATTGGGTGGCCAAGATCCAACTCCTCCTCATGGTCCCTATTGTAGCCTTTTAATATCTCATGAAGCCTAGATCCAATGATGGAAAACAAAACTCTAGATCCAACGGTAGAGATTAAAACTCTAAGATCCGACGGTTGAGATTAAATCTCTAGATCCGACGGTTGAGACTAAATCCCTAGAACCGATGGTGGAGATTAAAATAAGGCTTAAGCCTAACTCTATAAAAGGACGGATTAGGGTGGGCAGTAAGGGAAATTAGAAGCAAGATAGGATTAGGATTGGACGGAAAGAGCTTGGAGGTTTTGGGCGGCCACAATTAAGGAAAATTTTTCCTTTCTTGTCTTCTTCCTTAGGTGGTCAGCGCCCATCATCTTCTCCTCTCTCTTTGGTCGGCGTCCAACCTCCTCATCCGTTCTCCTTGGCCGAAGGAAACAAAGCCTAGGGTCTCTTCCCTTGGAGTTTTGGTCGGCGTCCACACTCCTTCTTCTCCTCTTGGCCCGCGGCAACCATCAAGGTAGGTGCTTGGTGGTTGGTTAAAGGAAGGAGAAGAGTTTTGTTTCTATACTTCCTCTTGTTCAGAGCGAGCAAGGAAAAGAAAATCGTGATCTAGGAGGCTTCTACTTTTTGAAGATCGTCGCCCACATGACGTCCAAAAGGGGGAAGGACATACAATAGAATATCGAGAGGTATAACGCTTGTTTCTATTCTTTTGTAACATGTCTATAATTGTTTTTCAATCATATATATGTTGTATGTTCTATTTTATGGTTAAATATACTAGGACCCCAAATACAAACACAAAAGCCGGTGATCCGTACATCGTCTATTACGCGACTATTCGTAGAATAGAGGTTGATTGCTTGAATAACAAGTTTGTTCAAGTGACAACTCTAATCGAATAGCACGATGATGAAACAGTAGCTTGGGTAATACCTCCTTGTCAAGGATAAATTTTTTTATCCGGGGACGTAGAAGGGATCGCCATGAACAAGTGACCGAGTTGAAGTGGGAAGCGAAGTTTCCTACCTTCAAAGGGGTCATAACCATGCACCATAGCATACATCTTTTGTTGGAGAATCGGTGGCTGGCAAGATGGGGGTGAATAGCCCTTTTTACTTGACAAATTAAATCATTCGTTTTTGCGTGCTTTGTCTGCAATGATCATTAATATGTGAAGCAGAATGAAAATATGAAATACAAATATAAAGACAATGCAAGCACACACAACACAAGGGATATATGTGGTTCAGAACCTTAGGGTTCCTACTCCACGGGGTGAGCTCATCGAGCTCAAGTTATTCGCACGACACTAACCAAAACTCCTTCTCGACAACAAGTCAGAGGTGGAGAAATCTCTTACAAGCAATTACAAGGTAATACAAAAATGTACAAGCAAATACAAAGACAAAATGAAATACATAAAAAAAACTTTACAACAAATGGCTTTGAACACTTTGCTTCTTGCTTGGTTTGGTTTTCTCTTGAAGGTCTGAAATGCAGCACCAATTCCCCTCGAAAATCTCCCCAAATATCACTGCAAAATCTTCCAACTCGATCTCCTTTTATAACCTGCATTGAGCTGATTTCATGCCCAGCAGTCGACTACCATAAGGCCCCAGTCGACTGCTACTAAGCCGTTGTGAGATAATGGCCTAATCCACATCAGCATCCAAGCCAACGGATACACTAGCAATCGACTGCCTAATACCATCAGTCGACTGCTGACCTAGTAGCCTTTGACCACCTTCATCAGTCAACTGTCGTCCCTTGGTAGTCAACTGATGGTCTAGCAGTCGACTACCATCCCTTGGCAGTCCACTGATGGGACAGAAACCACCAGTCGCATACCAGTCGATTGCCATCGACTTGGATCAGTCGACTTCTACCTATAGCAGTCGACTGGTGTTGGGTAAAACCTCAAACAAACACTTGTTTGAGCGTCCAACCGTCGGGTAAAACCTCAAACACCATGTTTGAGCATCCAACACTTGATTTCTGCCACTTGGCCAAGCTCAACTCTCATCTCCAATGGAGTCCCTCACCAAAGCTCTCTTCGTCCGATAACGTCCCTCGGATACACCAAGCGCATGACTTCACAATGACATCCTTCATGTCTTGCCTTGAAGTCTGCTTCCTTTGGCTTCACTCCAATGCTCCTTGTCCAGCAATCCCTTGGATGCACCAAGCGCATGACTTCCGCAATGCCATCCTTCACCGACTCAAAGACCCGAGCCATGAGACGATGAACTTGCCAATGATTTATCAAACTACCCAAATGCCAAGACTCAAGATTGTACTTTCCCTTGCCAACTCATGTTGGACTTCCAATGCCAAGCTCCATGCTTGGACTTCCCATGACCATCACATGTCATATGTTTTGTCTAACATCAAAATACTGCTCGAGTCAAACTCGAGTATGGTCAATCATGACCTGGGTCAATTGTACCAACATCATTCACAAATATATATGAAATGTAACGTTTATTATGATGCAAAACATGATTTATAAGCCGCTACTCTGTGGTGGTCCGAATGAACCTGAGACCCTTATAGCCACTATTGACATACAAGTGCTGACCCGCTAGTTTTGTCACACAAAACCATCAATACAATCGTGCACTAATAATAAACAATTCATGCAGATTTATATCTCATATAAAAGAGAAATACAACGATGTTTTATGTTTACACAAGTGGCTCTGATACCACTGTAGGGATCTTGTGTGAAAAACAATCGCAAAATGCAGCGAAAAAATTAGATCCCTCCAGAGATCCATGTGTATACATAAAACTAATTGTTCTTACACATCTAGTTGAGAGATTGCCCTTGATGAGTAGCCCTTCGCAATCCCAACAACAACTTTTCTTCGAAAGATCTCAGCACGATCAGGATGGTCGCACCTCTATGGTATTCACACGAACACATACTTTGAAGAATCAAAGTTGTGCTAGCAACACCACATAAGGGGTCTAGGCCAAGAAGGATTTTTGGCCAAGAACATGAAGAAGAAGAACAAAGGCAATCTCCACCGAGCATCATGATCCAAAGCCCCCTTTTTATATTCATCCTATAAATATGAAAGGTTTTTGCATCCTTTTTTATTACCTCTTAAATGCATGATTAATCCACATTAATCATGCATGATAAGAGGTTTCTTCCAACCTTTGGTTTTCCCTCTTCCATGCATGATTTATTCACATTAATCATGCATGATGAATTCATGATGAATCAATAACCCTTCATCTTCTTCAATTAATTTGATTTGAGTCTAACTCAAATTAATCCAACTTGAGTCTAACTCAAGTTTCAGCCCAATCAATGAGTCTAACTCAATGAATCCAATTCAATAGCCTAATAATGCATTTAGTCAAACTAAAATAAACCCCATCTCCAAAATAACATGTTCTTAGTGTGTGACCCAATAGGTTCTCATAACGTTGGTAATGTCTCTAAACCCCCCCCCCTTTTAGAAACATAAGCAATGAGTGGCATCTAGCAATGCATCATTGCTACCCAAGTGACGAGAATGTTGAGATCTGACATCAACTTTTTGTGACTATTATCTTGTATGTCTCAATCCTTCTATCCTTGATATCTAGATTGATCAATGAGTCATAGTTCGTGTCATCCTCTTATCAATATTTGTGTTTCTTGATCCCCAAGTAGACTACACAAATCAAATGAGCTCAATATCTCATATTGACTTATTTGAGCATGGACATGCATTTTAGTAGTCCTACTTTATCAAAGGGCCCACAGATATCACTTCCATCATATGGAAGGGATAGATCCCATCTACATCACTCACATCCCTCCGCATAATTCATTAAATACCCAGTGATCGACTTTATAGTCCACCCTATTAAAGATGATGTTTGACGATACCAAAGTATACAACTCCTTATATAGGAAATCGTAGTGATTTCAAGTCTAAGGACTATTCATACCAATAGTCACTATGAGAATGTCTATGACACTCATATGACGATCCATGAAACATTCTCATGGTGGGTCAGTTCAGTACATATTCTCTAATATATACTCATGTGTCAACTTGATATCCTATATCCATGACTTGTGAGATTAAGTCATCAATTGACCTACATGCTAGTCTCAACGTATTAATATTATCCTTATATATTAATATTTCACTAGGAAAAATTATGAGTAGTGTTCTATATATCTATAGTATCCCACTATCAAGCCACCATCTTGATATATCATAGACTAGAACCAACTACGCGAGGATATTATTATATTTATTCAAATGGCACATCAATGAAGTAAATATAATAACCATAAACTTTGCCTTTATTATGAAATATGATACAAAAGTTCCCTTGCCAATCATCTCATAATTGGCACTTAAGGCTAATACTAACACTCAGTACATAATTTTTAATTTTTCCTCCATCCCATGGGGGTTTCCTTACATCACAAAGTTGGTTATCTCAAGGTATATTGTTTATAGTTCTCTTATCTCTATCACTCAATATGTGTTTGATTATCTTTGGGAGTTGTTTGTATGCTCATCTCTTTTACTCAGCATATATATGGTTATCTTTGGGAAGTTTATATGAGATTGTATATGTATTTCTCCTTTGACAGATCAGTACTATTTTGAGGACACAGGTATTCAAGATCCCCTCTCTTTGGTCCAATGACAACTATAATAGCCTAAGGGCTAGGTAACTACAAAATCACCCCATGGGCTTATAACAACATGCTATAGTAGCTAAGTGTATTTTCTCTGGCCCTGCGCCAACTATAACAATCTAAGGGCTAGGTAACTACAAAATTGTCCCATGGGCCTATAACAACTAGCTATAATGGCTAAGTAAACAACTTCAGGCCCTGTGCCTAATATGACAACTTCATAGCTAAGTAAACAGCTTCAGGCCTTACACAAAACATCTAAATTTGAAGCCCTGTGCCTAATATAACAACTTGAGGCTCTGCGCCAAATGTTATGATGAGGTTGGAGGTTTCAACAATCATTGTTAGGCAGAGCATTATAAGTATCTTCAGGAGATAGTATTGTAGAGCAGCATGTGTAATTTTTGAGTAGCATGTGTATTTTTCAAGCACTCAGTTTATTTGTTGATCATCTTCCTTATTTCCCGAGCATTTAACTTATTTTATAAACACAAGCCCCACTTCCAACTGCATAGTTTATTTACTGAACATCAGTCTTGTTCCTGAGTATCTAGCATATTGGCTGAGTATTAGTCCTATTTTTGAATGCCTGTCTTATTTACAAGTATTTAAAGGTTCTCTTAAGTTGAGTAACCATCTTTATATACTTATCAAACTTCATTCGTCATCACTCTTCAGTTTGACTCGAAGGGTGGACTTATGATGGAGCCTAGGAGTTTTGTCAAATGTTATTGAGCACCAAGTCATATTCTTGAGCTTCTTACTTTATTCTTGAGTACTCTGTTTATTTTCAGACAACTTGCCTTGCTTTTTCACTGAATATGAGCTTCATTCCCGAGCACGTAGTTTTTTTGCCAAACATCAGGCTTATTTTTGGCTATTTACTATATTGGTTGAACCTTAATTTTATTCTTAACTATTATTCTTGATTGTTGGTGCAATCGGTCCAGGTCATGATTGACCAGACTCAAGTTTGACTTGAGTAGTGGTTTAATATTTGTGTTTTGATGTTTGACGATGAGTTGACCATTGTTTAACAATGGTTTTGGGAGATGGTTGATATGGGGTTGACCATATCATGGAAAGTCCAAGCATGGGTCTTGGTAAGATAAAGTCCAAGCTTGAGTCTTGGCAAATGGAAAGTCTAACATGGGTTGGCAAGGGAAGTCTAATGGTTGATATTGGCAGGGTAAAGCCCAAGGGTGGAGTCTTGGTAGTATAAGTCAAATAGTTGGCGGCGTAAAGTCCAAGCGTGTGTCTTGGCAGTGTAAGCCCAATGTGCCTTAGCGGTGTAGACCATCTTAGCATGACAATAGCCGATGGAGGCATCTAAAGGCTAGCGTATGGATGAACAAATCATGGATGACTTGGAGGTATCCAATAGGCGTGAGGCTGATGAAGGTGGCTAGAAGGCTTAGCTCTAGGCTAAGGGTGTTCTAGCAAGTATGAGGACATCATACTTGGGGTAAACCTCATGGTTGAGGTTTAGCAGTCGATTAGGGTTATGGACCAGTCGACTAGTTAAGTGTTTTGACACATGGCAACCGAGTCGACTCTAGGCAGTCAATTGGAATTATGACCAGTAGACTGATGGGAGTCAACTAGTGTTTGACTGATATTCTATTGTCGATCAATCGACTGCTAGGGTTTACTAGACGACTGGCCTTGATCAGTTGACTGCCATGGAGGGCAGTCGACTGATGGTCGAGGACACCGACACAAAAAGTTTCCGAGTCGACTGTTGAGTAAGGGCAGTCGACTGGAGGCCAAGAGCAGTCGACTGATGGGTCTAATCAGTCGACTGCTAGGTATCCATTGGAACCTTTCCGATGGGGATTAAGTCGTTGTCAGACAACGGCTACAAAAGTAGTTGAATGATGGGTATAAGCAGTCGACTGCTAGGTAGAATTTAGCTCGAGTTACATCTTTAAAGGGAGCTCGAAGGGAAGGTTTTTGGCAGGGATTTCTTTGGCGATTTGAGGTGATTTGTTGGTGCAAATCAAGGTCTTCAAGTACGGTCCAAAGCAATCAACAAGCAAACATTCAAGTTCACATTTGTAAAGTTTTCTTTACTTATATTTATGTAGTTTATGTAGGATCGCAATATTCCGAGAGAGGGGGTGAATCTCAGAGTTTATAATTTTCTTTAATTTTAAAGCTTATTTTATATTTTCAAGTATGAGTACGCAACGAAAATTAAATGAAAATTAGACACAATCAGTTTACATGGTTCACAACCCTAACTGGGTTACTACTCCAAGGCCTGTAGCTCTTCCTAGAGCTACCTCGATGGGCAATCACTATAGTACCCTCCGATTCAAGAACTCTCGACTTCGGAGGGATTCACTTTTTACAAAAATGAGAGGAAGGTAACACTCTACCTTCTCTTGAAATTAAGTACAACAATCGAATATGAATATAAAGAATACAACCTAAATTATACCGACACTATGAGGAGTTTGAAGTAGGCACGGAGTGTCGGAAATGCACCTTCGTGAGGAAGTAGAGCTCTTGTGAACGAGAGTAAATTTTGACAGCACTTTGGCGTAGTAGTAGTGTTCTACTCGGATCTGGTCGAGCACTTATTTTATAAACCTTTTCTAGTCGACTAAAATGACCTCCAGTTGTCTCCACATCAACCCGTCGATATGGAACTTCTGGTCTTCCAGTCGACTGAAAATGCCCAGTCGACTCCACATCACCCGGCTCCGCATTGGGAAGTTTGCCACTTCAGTCGACTGAAACTCCCCAGTCGGCTGAAACACTTTCTAACTATGGTGCCAGATCTTCGACTGATCACCAACTAATCCTATCAAGTGTGTATCCAGTCGACTGAACTAAACAGAGTCGACTGAACTTTAGTCAACTGGAGTATATTCAGTTGACTGATCCTTGCAAAACGAGATTAGCATAAATAGATAAAATCAAATATGATAGTAGTAGTAATACTTCTCGATCTCGACTACTAAGTTCCACGTGGACTTTCCGTCGGGACGACGCCTAGCTTTGTCCCCCTACAGAGGACTCAGTCTCACCTCTTCACTCTAGGCTTACCACTCTTGACATCCGATCTTACCTCATAATTGAGTTTGTCATAATTTTGAGGGGTTTTTCTAATTTTTCAAGCCTTGACCTCAAGGCTCGATTTTCTAATTCTAATTTTTCCAATTTTAATTTTTCATTTATCTTTTGGGAATGACTTCCTAGGCATATGTCTATGATTTTTTGGATTAATGCCTAGGTGATTTTCTACCTTTCTAATGGACTCTCTAGGTAACATAGGTCAAGTGTTATTAGTCCCAGGTTTGTCCTTAGGTAAATTTACATGCTTGGCACCTAAACAATAGTATTTATTCCTACTAGAATACTTTTCATTAACAATAGCAATATAACTAAAATAATTTCTAGCATGCTTGTTACTTTTAGAAATTGAGGGTGCATTAAATTTTACCTTAGGGTTTGCTTTAAAAGCTCCCCCTACTTGTGTAGCTCCTTCTTGCCCCTTCTTCCTCCCCCTAGGGCATTGACTCCTATAATGTCCCTTTTGATGACATTTGAAGCACACCACATGCTCCTTGCTTCTAATTGTGGGGACACCGCCATCTTTCACCTTTGGCACCGGTTGAGCTTTCTTAATCTTCTTGGGACACTTGCTTTTATAGTGTTCTTGCTCCCTATGCTCAAAGCATATGATGTGACTTTTATTTTTAAGTACAATGCATGAGTTACCTAGGGAGGTGGAAGCCTCTTGATCTTCACTTCTCCCAGATATAGATGCTTCTTCTTGTTCTTATTCCAGGATGGAAGACCTCTCCTCCCCCTCAATGCTAGAGATGGAGGTTTCCTCCAATTCTTCAACATCCTCGAATCCGGATATTGATGGATATTCTACTTCGGCTTCCTTCTCTACTTGTGCCAGTTCGAAATTTCATGGAATTTGGCCAACTTATCCCACAATTCCTTGGCATCCCCATATTCACCTAACTTGCACATGATATGGTTAGGTATTAATTTAATTAATATTTTTGTTACCTTAACCGTTGTCTTGAATTATTATCGTTGCACATCAGTCCACCTTGATTTTACCAACGTCTTGTTGTCTTCACCCCTAGGTACTTCAAAACCATTTTCAATGGTTAGCGTCATAGCGAAATCAGTTTCGAAATATACCTCCATCCTTTTCTTCCACCATGAGAATTCCCCTTCGAATTTCGGTGGACGGATGTTGATGTTGGCCATCTTGTCATGCTTGTGTTGGCGATGAGTCCGCGACAAGCTCATCGCTCTGATACCACTTGTTTGAGGATCGATGGCCTGCTAGAGGGCGTGTAGACGATGGAATTCGTTCGTTCGTGTGTGTCACTTGTTTACAATTGTCGTTAGCGCAGCGAAAACAATAGAAATACTAGACAACCATACAAGCACATACAATACAACACGATATATGTGGTTCATAATATTAGGGTTCCTACTCCACAGGGTGAGCTCAACGAGCTCGTGTTATGCGCACGACATTAACAAAAACTCCTTCTCGACTACAAGTCGGAGGTGGAAAAACCTCGTACAAGCAATTACAAAGTAATAATAAAACGTAGAAGCAAATACAAAGACAAAAATGAAATACATGTAAAGAAAACTTTACAACGCTTGTTTTGAATCCTTTGCTTGTTGCTTGCTTTGATTTTCTCTTGAAGGACTGGAATGCAGCAGCAATTCCCCTTCAAAATCTTCCCAAAAACTATTAAAAATCCTCTATCTCAAGCTCCATTTATAACCTGCATCGAGCTGATTTTATGCCAATTAGTCGTCTGATCGTGACCATAATGTTGGTGCAGTAGGCACCTAAGCAAGACCTGAGTTTTGATTATAGCAAACGATACGAAGTTAAGCTCATTTTGTTATCTCACGAGTTAAATCAAGTGTGCAGAATTGCTAAGCTAAGTCGAAGGTCAGTGACACTCGGAGGGAACCGTGGTGGTCGGGCGACACCGGGAGGACTTCGGAGAGAGCCGAGGAACTCGGGTGAAAACCGAAAGTTAAGCCTCAAAGGTAAAGGTTGAGATAAGCTCGTGTGAGTGAGTGTAAGTAAGGTCGTGTCCTCCGTACAGAGATGTCCTTAGGCATCGATCCTACGAAGAATTCCCATGGAAGGTCTAAGTCGAGATTGGATGGTAAATGGCCATCGAGCTTACTTATATTAACTATATTTTTGAGCTAACTCTTTATTGCAGCTGAAAACCCTACCATCAGTCGACTGACGGCTTGTATCAGTCGACTGATGCCTCGAGCAGTTGACTGATAGGGTTGATCAGTCGACTGCTTATCAACGATCAGCCTCGAGGAGAGTCAAAGATTATCACCATTTCTCAAGGGCTAGGTGGCATCACCTCATGAAACCTCATCTCAAAGATTAGGATTTTACAAGGCTATAAAAGTAGGGGTTCTCCACCCCTTTTCCATCATTCAAAGAAGCTCCAAGTGCTTCCGATACGCTGCGACATTCCGATGATATTTCGATGACAAAGCGCTGCAGAAATGATGACTCGAGATCCAATCTTCAATCCTTTCAAGTATCGATAACCTTTTAATTTAAAAGTTCAGTTGCGAATTGTGTTTCTTTTCGAGTTCTTATCATAACAAGGAGAGGGGGAGTGTCCCTCTACCTTGATCTCTTTTTTGTAATCGCTTGTTTCCAACCTCCGACGAGGAGCAGATTATTTTAGTTCTTTTGCCCTCCGTGCATGGTCTTGGACCACTAGAGCCTTGGATTAGCAGCCGAAAGGCTGTGAACCAAGTAAAAATTCTTTTGTGTGCTTGCAATCTGTTGTGCTTTACTCTCCGTACTTTGTTTTTAAACGAACGAGTCAAAAAGTTTCTTTATCGCTATTCACCCCTCCCCCCTCTGGCGACTCTAATCGATCCAACAATTGGTATCAGAGCCGGAGGTGCTAAGATTTGGTGAAACCACCAATCTAGCCATTTTACATATTTTTTTTGAATTTTATGAGTTTTTTTCGTTCGTTTAAATTTTCTCCTGCACTACTAATCCAAGATGCAAGTCTTGGTACATTTCGTCATTTTTGTCGTTGCTATATTCTTTATCTTCACATGTTTTTTTGTCGATGGCCCATCTCGAGGGTTTTAGCACTGTCCTACCTCCGTTTTACAATGGAGATGACTTCTATTATTGGAATGGTCGGATGGAGTGCTTCCTTAAGGCCCAAATCGGGATGTGGATCATAATCACAACAGGATTCACACTTCCGACTAATGAAGTGGGTGAATCCTTGGATTATGACCAATAGACCAATGCTACAAAAAGATAAGTCAAAGACGACGCCATGGCGACTCAAATCCTCCAATGCGGCTTGTCCAAGGAGGATCTCAATCGCGTCGGTCCCTTTATCAGTGCGAAGGACTTGTGGACCATGTTAGTGGAACTACACAAAGGAACCGACGAAGCTAAGATATACAAACGGGACCTTCTTTTCAATAAATTATATAATTTAAAAATATAGGAACATGAGACGGGACTCACCTACACGCCCGTGTACAAGACTTCGTCAACAATTTGCATGCCATCGGACAAAAGGTCGAAAACCGTGACCTCATAAGGTATGTTTTGAATTCATTTCCTAGGACTACCTTGTGGGCATCCATGGTCGATGCCTACAAGGCTTCTAAGGACTTATCAAAAATTATGTTAGATGAATTAATTTTAGAATTTAAACTCCACAAACAGTCTAATTCAGTACCCGAGAAAGGTATAGCCCTTTTTGTAGGTCCAAAGAAGAAGCCCACAAGTAAGCCACCCCGAAGGAAGAAGAAGACGTGTACGAGTTAGAGGTCGATCCGGAGATGGAGACCAAACTAGTCAATCTAGTTCGGAGGAGGATTAAGAGTCGAAGATGACCCATAACTCAACCCAAGGAAGGTAAATCTAAAGCTATTTCTAACATTAGGTGTTATGAATCCAATCATCTCATAATTCACACTTAGGGCTAATACTAACACTCAGTACATAATTTTTAATTTTTCCTCCATCCCATGGGGGTTTCCTTACACCACAAAATTTGATATCTCAAGGTATATTGTTTATAGTTCTCTTATCTCTATCACTCAGTATGTGTATGGTTATCTTTGGGAGTTGTTTGTATGCTCATCTCTTTTACTCAACATATATATGGTTATCTTTGGGAAGTTTATATGAGATTGTATATGTATTCCTCCTTTGACAGTTCAGTACTATTTTGAGGACACAGGTATTCATGTTCCCCTCTCTTTGGTCCTATGACAACTATAATAGCCTAAGGGATAGGTAACTATAAAATCACCCCATGGGCTTATAACAACATGCTATAGTAGTTAAGTGTATTTTCTCTGGCCCTGCGCCAACTATAACAACCTAAGGGCTAGGTAACTACAAAATTGTCCGATGAGCTTATAACAACCAGCTATAATGGCTAAGTAAACAGCTTCAGGCCCTGTGCTTAATATGACAACTTCAGAGCTAAGTAAACAGCTTCAGGCCTTGCACAAAACATCTCAATTTGAAGCCCTGTGCCTAATATAACAACTTGAGACTTTGTGCCAAATGTTATGATGAGGTTGGAGTTTTCAACAATCATTCTTAGGTAGAGCATTATAAGTATCTGTAGGGATTTCTTATGCAAAATAGCATATGCACAATGGAAAAATAGGATCCCTTCCAAGTGATCCTTGCGAAACAAAACCTCATACAAAAAATAAATTTCTCAAAACCTATCTTATAGGAGAATATTACCTTTGTTGCGTGCCCTTTTTAATCCCGCTTCTCCTTGGGTTTGTTGGATCTTTTAGCACGTTAAATGTACGTGCCTCTATATGTATCCACACGAGCAAGCTCTTGTCTCACAAAAGAAACTAGAAGAGCTCTCCTTTACTTCTTGCTAGAGAAGTCTCTAAAGGAGAGGAAGGTAGGGAAAAAGAGAAAGGAAGAAGAAGACCACTCTTCTTGCTAGCCTACACTCACAAAAACCACACAACCAAAGCCTCTCACCACCAAGCTCTCTCCAAGCCTCAAGCTTCACACTACTTGGTCGGCCACCCCATGGAGTGTTTTATAGGATAGGAAAAACCTTTCACCTCCTATCACATTCAATGCAATCAATTGCATTGAAAAACAATCAAACAAGGAGTTTTACACTCCTTGTTTGGCCGGCCACATGTGGTGGAAATCCAAAGGTCAAAACCCTTTGTCTCCTTCCACCTCATCAAGCTTAGGTGGCATGCTTATGTGGCATGCTTATGTGGCATTCATGCATGTTGAATTAATCTTATTAATTCAATAAGCTTATGTTATCATATTGAATTAATCTCATTAAATCAATAAGGTAACATATTGAATTAATCTTATTAAATCAATTTAGCTTAGGATATCATGATAACATATTTATTTAATCTTATTAAATTAATAAGATTAGCATATTGAATTAATCTCATTAAATCAATAAGCTAAAATTCTCTTTAAGCTTAAAGTCCAAAAAACCATTTTGTACTTAAGCTTATTCCTAAATTATTCTAGTCAAACTAGAATGCACTAATTCTTCTAATCATCATGTTGTTTGTGTGTGACCCTATAGGCTCTCATAACATTGGCAGTGGATCTAAACTCTTTTAGATACACAAGCAATGAGCGGCATCTAGCAATACATCATTGCTACCCAAGTTACGAAATAAGTCAAGATCCGACTAACCTTTCCGTGACTACTATAATGTATGACCGTGTCCTTCTATCCTTGATATCAGATTGACCAATGAGGCATAGACCGTGTCATCCTCGATCAATCTATGTGTTTCTTGATCCATGAGTAAACTAACTCAAACAAATGAGCTCAATATCTCATATTGACTCATTCGAGCATGGCCATGGGTTTTAGTAGTTCTACTCAATCAAGGGGCTCACAGATATCACTCCCGTCATATGGGAGGGATAGATCCCATCTACATCACTCACATCCCTCCGCATAATTTGTTATATACCCAGTAATCGCCTTTATGGTCCACCCTGTTACGGGTGACGTTTGACGATACCAAAGTACATAACTCCTTATGTAGGGAACCGTAGTGACTTCAGGTTTGAGGACTATTTATACCAATAGTCACATGAGAAAGTTTATGACACTCATATGACGATCCATGAAACTTTCTCATGGCGGGTCAGTTCAGTATATATTCTCTAATATATACCCATGTGTCAACTTGATATCATATATCCATGACTTGTGAGATCAAGTCATCAATTGACCTACATGATAGTCTTTATGTATTAATATTGCCCTTGCATATTAATACTTGACTAGGAACATTTAGGAAATCTACAGCCTCTCATAATCAATTCTGCCAATTGATGTGCTGTAGATAAGAACCTACTTTTCTAGGGCATTATTATATATTTAATTTAGCTGGCACAAGCAAGACATAAATATATAATAACCAATCCTTTGCCTTTATAGAATATGATACAAAATGTTCCCTATTCAACCATCACATGATTGGTTCTAGGGCTATAACTAACAATCTCCCACTAGCACTAGTACCAATCACTATGATATTTAATACCTAGTGACCTAATGTGACCATCATGCTTCCTCTGTGCCAAAGCCTTAGTCAATGGATCTGCGATGTTAGCTTCTGTCGGTACTCTGTATATCCTCACGTCTCCTCTATCGATGATCTCTCGAATGAGATGGAAGCGCCGCAGTATGTGTTTGGTCCGCTGATGTGATCGAGGTTCCTTAGCCTGTGCAATAGCCCCATTGTTGTCACAATAGAGGTCTATTGGATCTGCAATGCTAGGAACTACCCCGAGTTCACTGATAAACTTGCGGAGCCAAACAACCTCCTTTGCTGCATCAGACGCAGCAATATACTCGGGTTCTGTTGTAGAATCAGCAACTGTGTCCTGCTTCGAACTCTTCCATCTAACAGCTCCACCATTCAGGCAAAACACGTACCCCGATTGCGATCTATAGTCATCCTTGTCTGTTTGGAAGCTTGCATCACTATAACCCTTTACAATTAGCTCCTCATTGCCTCCAAATATCAAAAAATATTCTTTCGTTCTTCGTAAGTATTTAAGAATATTTTTGACTGCTATCCAGTGACTTTCACCTGGATCCGACTAGTATCTACTCGTCATGCTCAAAGCATACGAGACGCCAGGACGAGTACAAAGCATGGCGTACATGATAGACCCTATAGTAGATGCATAAGGGATCTTATCCATGCGATCTCTCTCCTCCTTAGAAGAGGGACATTGAGTCTTCGAAAGACTCACACCATGTGATAAAGGCAGAAATCCTTTCTTGGAATTTTGCATAGCAAAACGATCTAGCACTTTATCAATGTATGTACTCTGACTTAGGCCAAGTAATCTTTTAGATCTATCTCTATAGATCTTGATGCCTAGTATATAGGCAGCTTCACCTAAGTCTTTCATCGAGAAACAATTCCCTAACCACATCTTCACAGATTGGAGTGAGGGGATATCATTTCCGATGAGAAGTATGTCATCTACATACAAGATAAGAAATACAACTATGCTCCCACTATTTCTCTTGTAGACACAAGGTTCATCTTCATTCTTGATGAAACCAAACTCCTTGATTGCATCATCGAATTGAAGATTCCAGCTTCGAGAGGCTTGCTTTAGTCCATAAATGGACTTTTGCAGTTTGCATACCTTTCCAGGATGCTTTGGATCTTCAAAACCCTCAGGCTGTGTCATGTACACATCCTCGAGTAGCTTTCCATTCAGAAAAGTTGTTTTGACATCCATCTGCTAGATCTCATAATCGTGGTAGGCTGCAATAGCAAGTATGATCCGAATGGATTTAAGCATCGCAACTGGTGAAAAGGTTTCATCATAGTCAATACCATGAATTTGTTTGAATCCTTTAGTCACCAATCTACCTTTATAGGTATGCTTATTACCATCCATGTCAGTCTTTACTTTAAAGACCCACTTACACCCAATGGGTTTTACCCCTTCAGGTGGATCAACCAAAGTCCATACTTGGTTAGTGTAGATGGATTCCATTTCGGATCTCATGGCCTCAAGCCATTTCTCAGAATCTGGGCTCATCATAGCTTCTTGATAGGATGTAGGCTCGTCAAGATTGACAAGCAATACCTCACCATTGTCAGTCAAGAGAAAAGAATATCTCTCAGGTTGACGACGGATCCTATCGGATCTACGAAGAGGTTGGTCTACTTGAACAGGTGTTTGCTCCACAACTCTTTGGGCAACAATTTCCTCATCCACAACACTTTGTGGTGCCTGTTCATTTTCCATCGAAGCCTTAGTGTTATCTTCATCTTGAATTTCTTCAAGATGAATTTTACTCCCACTAGTGTTTCTAGAAATAAATTCTCTTTCTAGATAGACAGTATTTCTGGCAACAAACACCTTGCCAAGTGTGGGATTGTAAAAGTAATATCCCTTAGTTTCCTTGGGATATCCTACAAAATAACACTTATCTAATTTGGGTCCTAGTTTATCTGAGACTTGACGTCTAACATAAGCTTCACAACTCCAAATCTTTATAAAAGACATTTTGGGACTCTTCCCAGTCCATAACGTATATGGTGTCTTTTCTATGGCTTTTGATGGGACGCGATTAAGTGTGAAAGCGGCTGTCTCTAGAGCTAAACCCCAAAAAGAAGTAGGTAGATCAGTCTGGCTCATCATTGATCGTACCATATCTAATAGAGTACGATTTCTCCTCTCAGATACATCATTCCATTGTGGTCTTCCAGGTGGAGTGAGTTGGGATATTATCCCACACTCAGCCAGGTGATCATGAAACTCTTGACTAAGGTATTCACCACCTCGATCTGATCGAAGTAGCTTAATACGCTTACCAAGTTGGTTTTGTACTTCATTCTTGAATTCTTTGAACTTTTCAAAGGATTCTGACTTATGTCTCATCAAATATAAGTATCCAAATCTACTCATATCATCAGTGAAAGTAATAAAGTACTTATAGCCTCCTCTGGCTTCGACATTGAAAGGGCCACATACATCAGTATGTATGAGTCCTAACAAGTCCGTCGCTCTCTCGCCATGTCCACTAAATGGAGTTTTAGTCATCTTTCCTAAAAGACAAGATCCGTATACCTCATATGATTCAAAATCAAATGAGTCCAATAATCCATATTTATGGAGTTGGGATATGCGTTTTTCATTTATGTGACCTAGGCGACAGTGCCAGAGATATGTTTGGTTCAAATTATTTGATTTGAACCATTTGGTATTTACGTTATAAATTGGGTTTTCTAAATCTAGAACATAGAGACCATTCATAAGTGGTGCATTACAATAGAACATTTCATTCAAATAAATGAAACAACATTTGTCCTTTATTATAAAAGAAAAGTTTTTCTTGTCTAAACAAGATACAAAAATTATGTTCTTCGTTAATGCAGGTACATAAAAGCACTCCTCTAGTTCTAAGATAAGCCCAGTGGGCAAAGACAAAGAATATGTTCCTACAGCTACAAAGAAAGAACTTTATGCCATTGCCTACTCGTAGGTCCACTTCGCCTTTGCCATTAGTCTACTATTTCTCAATCCTCGCACATTAGTACAAATGTGAGATGCACATCCCAGATCTAATATCCATGTAGAAGAAATAGATAGATTAACTTCTATAACGTATACCGGTGCGTAAGTCCCACTTCTTTTCTTCTTTACTTCCTCAAGGTAGACTTTGCAGTTCCGCTTCCAGTGTCCAGTCTCACCGCAATAGAAACAATCCCCTTCCTTAGGTACTTTACCTTTACCCTTTGAAGTAGATGAATTGGCCTTGCCTTTGGGTTGGGTCTTACCCTTGCCTTTGCTCTTACCTTTGCCCTTCTTGACCATTAGTACGTTACTAACTTTCTTCTTGAGATTCGGTTCAGCAGTTCTTAACATGCTGAGAATCTCAGGCAAAGGCTTATCAATTTCATTCATATTATAATTCATGACGAATTGATTATATGCTTCCGGCAATGATTGCAGGATAACATCGGTTGCCAATTCTTGGCTCAGTGGAAAACCTAGTCTTTCAAGGTTCTCAACGTACCCTATCATTTTAAGTATGTGAGTTCCTATAGGTGTTCCTTCTTGCATCTTGCATGCAAAAAGAGCCCTAGACACTTCAAAATGCTCGTGCCTAGCTTGTCCTTAATATAGTTGTTTCAAATGCTCAACCATATCATAGGCATCCATGTTCTCATATTGCTTCTGAAGCTCAGAGTTCATGGTGCCAAGCATAAGACATGACACATCTAATGCGTCATCTTAATGCTTCTTATAAGCATCCTTTTCAGCACGAGTGGCCGCAGGGGCGGGTGTTTCAGGGATAGACTGCTCTAGGACATACAGTTTACGTTCTTGCTTGAGGATAATCCTTAAGTTCCTATACCAGTCTAGAAAGTTAGCTCCATTGAGCTTGTCTTTCTCAAGGACAGATCGCAAGTTGAGGGGGTGTGTCGTGTTAGATGACATGGTGATCTACAACATTAAAATGCAAAATTAAGTATCATACCTAAGTCATTTAATTAGGCCTTTAATTAAATGAGGCTCCCACTAAATTCTCATAGCTTTGATATGAACTAATCATTGATGTAGGCAAACACATTTTGCTTACATCATTAGCTTCTATTTAGCTATAAATTTATATGGGATAAAGATCCACATCATACTTCGTCTTGAGTTAGCTTTGGCTAATCCCCCAAGACGTAGTATGATTAGGTAGGCAATCTTTTGCCAATTACATCTGATGTAACTCTTTAATAGCTTTGGTTAAGTTTAGATTAGTTTAGTGTTTATTCCTAAACCAGCTTCCAGGCCGTGGTGAGGCACAGAGGCCTTCTTTGATATCAGAGCAACGACCACTTTCTAAGACAAAGCTGATGTTCGAAAATCACACAAAACTATTTTTTAAAACTTATGTTCAAAGCTAATATATTCCTCTACTTTCTTAATTAAATAAGAAAAACTTAATTAAGTCTTAACCAAGTTTGATAGCGGGACATCACAATTGTCCACTCGCACTCTTCCAAGATAAAATGCATTGCTTTGCTTTGGCAAACCCAACAACAAATGATCGAGGAAGTAGTGAGTACCAAACTTTGGTAGGCTTATCGTTTTTGACTTATTAAGAAATAAACATGCATCACATACATATTAGCATACATCACATATAAGCTAAATTAACATGCATCACATACATATTAAACTAAGTGTGTCATGGTTATGGCCCTTATTCTACAATCTTCTCAAGCCAATGAAAAGATTGATTGGTCAACCTAGGGATAGCATCTTCTCCCAAGTGCTTCCTTTTGGTTGTCTTGTGTTGTTGACTTTCTCCTTGTAACGTCATCTTCCAATGCACCCTCCATCTTTATTTTGTATATTACAAAAGGAGAAATACTCGAGTTACATTCGAGTCTAAAACTACTTTTATAACAAGAATTTTAGGAGAAAGGCACGACACGCAGGTCGTATTAAGAATTACAACACACACATTCACAACCTTTTTGGGACTAGGCCATAACCATGCACCATGTCAATTTTAACTTTTAAAAGACATCGGATATTTTATTATGTTTGAAAAATTGCTAATGCAATTATCAACTCATAATTAAATTTATCCTACTTCTATATCATATATAAAATAGAGAAAACCTATTTTTATACGATCTAACGCAAGTGGCTCTGATACCACTGTAGGGATTTCTTATGCAAAATAGCATATGCGCAACGGAAAAATAGGATCCCTTCCAAGTGATCCTTGCGAAAGAAAACCTCGTACAAAAAATAAATTTCTCAAAACCTATCTTATAGGAGAATATTACCTTTGTTGCGTTCCCTTTTTAATCCCGCTTCTCCTTGGGTTTGTTGGATCTTTTTGTATCTTCAGGAGATAGTATTGTAGAGAAGGATGTGTAATTTTTGAGTACCATGTGTATTTCCCAAGCACTCAGTTTATTTGTTGATCATCTTCCTTATTTCCTAAGCATTTAGCTTATTTTCTAAACACAAGCCCCACTTCTAAGTGCATAGTTTATTTACTGAACATCAGTCTTGTTCCTGAGTTTTTAGGATATTGGCTGAGTATTAGTCCTATTTTTGAATGTCTGTCCTATTTACAAGTATTTAAAGGTTCTCTTAAGTTGAGTAAACATCTTTATATACTTATCAAACTTCATTCGACATCGCTCTTCAGTTTGACTCGAAGGGGGGACTTATGATGGAGCCTAGGAGTTTTGTCAAATGTTCTTGAGCACCAAGTCATATTCTTGAGCTTCTTACTTTATTCTTGAGTACTCAGTTTATTTTCAGACAACTTGCCTTTCTTATTTGCTGAATATGAGCTTCATTGCCGAGCACGTAGTTTATTTGCCAAACATCAGGCATATTTTTGGCTATTTACTAAATTGGTTGAACCTTGATTTTATTCGTAACTATTATTTTTGATTGTTGGTGCAATCGGCTTAGGTCACAATTGACCAGACTCAAGTTTGACTCCAGTAGTGATTTAATGTTTGTGTTTTGATGTTTGAGGATGAGTTGACCATTGTTTGACAATGGTTTGGGGAGATGGTTGACATGGGGTTGACCATATCATGGAAAGTCCAAGCATGGGTCTTGGTAAGGTAAAGTCCAAGCTTGAGTCTTGGCAAATGGAAAGTCTAACATGGGTTGGCAAGAGAAGTCCAATTGTTGATATTGGCGGGGTAAAGTCCAAGGGTGGAGTCTTGTCAGCATAAGTCAAATAGTTGGCGACATAAAGTCTAAGCATGTGTCTTGGCGGTGTAGACCATCTTAGCATGACAATAGTCGATGGAAGCACCTAAAGGCTAGCGTATGGATGAAAAAATCATGGATGACTTGGAGGGATCCAATAGGTGTGAGGCTGATGGAGGTGGTTAAAAGGCTTAGGTCTAGGCTAAGGGTGGTCTAGCAAGTATGAGGACATAATACTTGGGGTAAACCTCATGGTTGAGGTTTAGCGGTCGATTGGGGTTATGGATCAGTCAACTGGTTAAGTGTTTTGACACATGGTAGTCGAGTCAATTGTTGGGATGTATACTGAAAGCCTTGCTCTTTTGTATGAACATCTTTATTTTGAAATAAGAATCACATGATCATTGTTTGTATATTTTTTATAGTTATGCAAAATTATCTAATATTTTACATTGTAGATAACATGGTGCTTGGTGTGGCACAGAAGATCATGTTATCAGTCCCTTGTAGAATATAAGTAGAGGCTAACAACGAAGATTGTTTTGGACAAACTATTGGCATGGTTGTAGTGTAGCTTGGTATTGTTTTATCTTGAACATAGAGTTACACTAGTACACCTCGGTGTATTGAGCAGGACCGACATAGAGGTGATTCAATTTATTGTTGACTACATAATTGAATCGGACCTCAGATATTATGTTTTACATGCTCTTAATCCCGATATAATAACGGGCACATGTACTTAGTATTTATTTCTTTGATTTACCAAAGGGTGAGATTTCTATGGATTAAATCAATATGCCCGGTAGGTTGGGAAATAATATTATTTACATGTTGTACCGTTGATTATAGGAGGAAAATGTGTCCTATATATTAGGTTGATGATGTCCCCTTGAGGAGCTCATAAGGTTCATCATGTAAACCCTGCAGGTTGACTTAGTCAACATGATGATAAGGTTGAGTGGTACTACTCGAGGAGTTAGATGTTAATTAATTGATGGTTAGTAAATCAATTAATTGACAGACATTCGATATCTTAAACACGGGGAGATGGATGTACAAATAATATATGGATCTCATATTAATTTATGGGGGTTGGTGAGGTAGTTCGATGATGATCCTCTAGTGGAATGGAACATCATTGATGGATCAAGTTTGTGTGGTTCCGATCCATCGGGTGGCCAAGACCCAACTCCTCCTCATGGTCCCTATCATAGCCTAATATAACCTCATGAAGCCTAGATCCAATGATGGAAAACAAATCTCTAGAACTGACGGTTGAGATTAAATCTCTAGATCTGACGGTGGAGATTAAATCTCTAGAACCGACGGTGGAGATTAAATCTCTAGAACCGACGGTTGAGATTGAATCTCTTGAACCGACGGTTGAGATTAAATCTCTAAATCCGACGGTTGGGATTATATCCCTAGAATCAATGGTTGAGATTAAATCTCTAGAACCGACGGTTGAGATTAAATCTCTAGATCCGACGGTTGGGATTAAATCCCTAGAACCGATGGTTGAGATTAAATCCCTAGATCCGACGGTTGAGATTAAAACCCTAGAACCGACGGTGGAGATTAAAACAAGGCTTAAGCCTAACTCTATAAATAGAGCTTCTTGGCTTGGGCGGCAAGTGAATGGCCAAGGATTAGGGTGGAGAACCCTAATGCTTGGACGGCAAGATTGGGGTTGAGAACCCTAATGCATGGGCGGCAACCATTAGGGTTTAGAACCCTAATGGTTGGGCGGCGCCCATGGCCTATGGGATGTGGCCGGCGGCAAGGAGGGAAGGGAGAAGCTTCTCATCTTCATCTCATGGTCGGAGCATCCTCTCCTCTTCTCTTGGCCGGTGGCAACCTTCTTCAAGGTTGGTCGGCAATCCTTTTGCTCTCTTTGGGCCGACAGCAAACATCATGCTTGAAGCTTGATGGTTGGTTCTAGATAAGAGATGAGTTTTGTTTTCATTTTGTTCTCTCTATTCTTGGGGCCGGCAGCATCAATCCTTTGAGGATTGGTGGTTGGCTCAAGCAAGAAGGGAAAGAGAGTTCTTCTTTCTTTGGATTGAAGAAGATCTAGGAAGCTTCAACTTGTGAAGGATCTTCGCCCACACGAAGTCTACAAGGAGGTTAGGACATATGATAGAAGATCAAGAGGTATAAAAGTTTTACAACTTTTATTATTGTTCTTTGCATGTTCTTATTGATATGCTAGCTTATGTTCTTTATGTTAGTATATGTTGATTATACTATTTTACATTTGCATGTATTTGTATAATCATGGACCCCGATAAGAAACACAAAAACCGGCGATTCGTCCGTCGTCTCTTCCGCGGCTAACCAACTAGAAGAGTTGTGTTGCTTGAACAACTAGTTTGTTCAAGCGATCGCTCAAGTGGTTAACACGACGACGAATTGGTTGTGCTTTGGAAACTCATCCCATCCAGATTAGTTTTCATTAGTGAAAATTTTAATCCGGGGACATGGGAGCCGATGAGCATTCCGAGAGGAATAGAACGATGCCAACAATTGGTATCACAGCCACGGTTTCTGGTTTTGTGTGTTTTGGATTCGGTTACTTTCATGCACTTATCATATATTGTGTATGCCGGATAATAGTTGGATGTGCGTAGGCTAACTTTTTGGTTGCAGGCATAAGATCCAACTATTATGGCTATATATGTGTGTATGTGATTGCATGTGTGTGTGATTGTATATTATTTGAATCCTCGGGGTTGACGAGGCTAAATTAGTATTTAATTTTTGTAATTGAATACGACATTATTTAGCCACTCTTTATTTTATTTTACTTTCGATCTAGATTTCATGTACACTCCCTCGTGGAGTATAGGATCGATGGATGTAAAATAAAATAGGTTTTATTCTCGGCTCGGATCTCCGGTGGGCTCGTACATGGCGTAGGAGGAGCGGACGAGGTAGCGACACGACGGGACGCATATTGGAGAACAATGCCATAATAGTTGGAAAAATTCTGATTTTTCCATATTTATTGCTGATTTGTTTTATATGCATGTTGTGTGTGCTTGAAAATTCCTCATTGTCAATTTACTAAGTGGGAGAGGGACATTTTAATTAATTCCCGCGGCCTCCATTACAATTTGACATGTGATGCAACAAACTTGCGCGTCGGCTTTGAGTGCCTTCCTCCCCATCGGATGAGTTTGTTTGCGGATCACTAGGTCAAATAATGGTTATAGGAAATTATCTAGGAGCGTGTGTACTTTCACAGCGGTAAGGCAAATAATCCAAAATAATTCCCTTAGTACCGTGTAATGGTGCACACTTAGATGCAAATAAAAAGTAGTTTTATTTGTAGGGCCAAAGAGGAACTAACTATTAATTTTATTTGTCAAAAGTAAAGTTGACAAGATAATAAAATTAATGGGTTAAACCTCCTCTTACAAATGTAGAATTCGTATATGTCCACACTATCGTGGCATGTGATATTCTCGGTGTTTGAGGTGTTGGTTGATTTCAAAATTTTATTGTTTGAGGAATCAATATTTTTTATTGAAATCTACAGTAATAATAAGCATGTTGTGTGTGCTTGAAAATTCCTCATTTTCAATTTACAAAGTGGGAGAAGGATATTTTAATTAATTCCCGCGGCCTCCATTACAATTTGACGTGTGATGCAACAAACTTGCGTATCGACTTTGAGTGCCTTCCTCCCTGCGGATGAGTTTGTTTGCGGATCACTAGGTCAAATAATGGTTATAGGAAATTATCTAGGAGCATGTGTACTTCCATAGCGGTAAGGCACATAATCCAAAATAATTCCCTTAGTATCGTGTAATGGTGCACACTTAGATGCAAATATAAAGTATCCTCCCCATCGGAGTCACTGCTTTTATTTGTAGGGCAAAGAGGAACCAACTATTAATTTTATTTGTCAAAAAGTAAGGTTGACAAGATAATAAAATTAATGGGTAAAACCTCTTCTTACAAATGTAGAATTCGTATACGTCCACACTGCGTGGGATGCGATATTCTCGGTGTTTTGAGGTGTTGGTTGATTTCGAAATTTTATTGTTTGAGGAATCGATAATTTTTTTTTTGAAATCTAAAGTAATGATCTATGTGATTCTTAGGACTTTCAAAATTGACTTTTAGTCCACTTACTGTGATACTAAAGGAAATAAACTTACTGTATCCAAATAATATTGATTGGAAAAGATTCTAGATATTGTCTTATCTGCTAAGGAGTACAAGTATGCACTCTTCAAAGAGTGTCCTCAAGCCATCATTGCTCAAAAGGGTTTCTACTTCTAAGCCGAAAGGCAAGAAGAAGAAGAAACAAGGTGGAGCAAAGATGGTGGGAGGATCTCAGGGAAGAGTGAAGAAGCCGAAAGGCAAGTACTTCACTTGCAAGCAGGATGGACATTGGAAGAAGGACTGTCCCAATCCAAAATAGAACAAAGGTATATCTTTTGGACTAGTCATTGAAACATGATTAGCGGTGATATCTACCGGCACCTGGTGAGTTGATACGGAAGCCACTAATCATGTCTGCAACAATTTGCAGGGCTTCCAGGAAACCCGATGACTAGCTAAAGGGGAGATTACCATTTACTTGGGCAATGCCATGATGGTGGCGGCTATTGCAGTGGGAGAAGTTTTATTTATCTCTTGAGAATAATAAAACTTTGGTTCGAAAATTCCTTTATGTACCTTTATTTAGAAAGAATTTAGTTTCAGCTTTCTAAATTATTATGGATGGATATTCTATTTCTTTTAATGACAGAGTTGTTATAAAAGGAATAGGAGAATATCTATTCTGTGTACATTGAAAGGAAATTTGAACCAAAACCTCCCACGATGCAAATTGAAGTTAATAACTCATCTTCTAATTCCAATAAGAGAAAAGAACCTTCGAAGATGAACCAAACATATCTTTGACTTCTTAGGCTTGGTCACATTAACCTAAGCAGAATTCAATAGGTTGATAGCTGATGGACCTTTGGGTTCATTAGTGGTGGAGGATCTCCCAACCTGTGAATCTTGCTTGGAGGGTAAGATGACCAAGAGGCCTCTCAAGGCCAAGGGGTATAGATACAAAGATGTGTTGGAATTGGTTCATTCTGATTCGTATGGTCCTATGTCTATCCAGACAAGAGGTAGTTTTTAACATTTCATCTTTTTCATAGATGATTGTTCAAGATACGGATAACACTACGATCTGATCGTGGTAGTGAGAACCTCTTGATAGAGTTTAGGAACTACTTATCAGAGGTTGGGATTCAATCTCAATTGACTGCACCTGGCACACCCCAGCAGAATGGTGTAGCAGAGCAAAGGAATAGGACTCTTATGGAGATGATTAGATCGATGATGAGTTATTCTGACTTGTTTTATAGTCCTAGAGATCAGAGAGTGATCGTTAACACGAATGCCAAATTTCTAGAGGAAGACTATGTGATAAGCCACAAGCCCAAGAGTAAAATTGTTCTGGAGGAGTTAAAAGGGAAGTCACTTCTTTAGTACCACCGGTACAAGAGGATATACCATATGTCACTGTACCGCGTGTCACAAAAGATACACAGATGATACCTCATCGTAGTGGGAGGGTTGTTAGACAACCTCTTAGATTCATGTTTTTGGACGAATCTTCTGATTTGGTCCCTAGCAAACATGAACCTGATCCCTAGACATACGACGAGGCAATCCAAGATATAGATACAACATCTTGGCAAAGTGCAATGAATACTGAGATTGAATCCATGGATTCAAGTCAGGTCTGGGAGCTCTTATGCATAGCAGCTCATATGGATTATGAGGTGTGGCACATGGATGTCAAGACAGCTTTCCTTAATGGAAGTCTTGAGGAAAACATCCAAATGTAGCGACCAGAGGGATTCATTGCTAAGGGAAAAGAGCATCTTGTAAGTAAGCTTAATCAGTCCATTTATGGATTGAAGCAAGCTTCGAGGTCTTGGAACATCCGCTTTGATGAGGTAAATCCAGACTTATGGATTTATTCAAAGTCCGGATGAGTCTTGTGTATACAAGAGATGTGACAGAAACGTAGTGGTATTTCTTGTACTATACGTAGATAATACTTTGGTAGTTGGCAACAATATCAGAGTGTTATCAGAGGTAAGGGTATGGTTGTCCAAACAATTTTGAAGGACTTGGGAGAAGTGGGTCACAACCTTGGGATCAAGGTTGTTGTGCTTATCCCAAGCTTCACACATAGACATGATTTTGGATCGTTTTAGCATGCAGAACTCCAAGAAGGGTTTTCTACCTTTCAGGTATGGAGTTACTTTATCTAAGGAGATGTGTCCTAGATCATCTGAGGTGATAAAGGAGCTGAAGGCGGTTCCTTATGCTTCGGCAGTAGGAAGCCTCATGTATGCTATGTACGAGACAAGATATCTGCTTTGCCGTGGGCATGGTTAGGAGATATCAGAGTAATCCAGGACAGGGACATTGGACTGCGGTAAAAGCATATATTGTAGTGCCTGAGAAGGACTAGGGATTATATACTAGTTTATCGGGCAGACCAATTACTCCCTGTGGGTTGCATGGATTGCGATTTCCAATCAGATAGGGATAACAGTAAGTCTACCTCAGGTTTTGTATTTACTTTAGGAGGTGGAGCCATTGTATGGAGGAGTGCCCAGCCAAATCGTGGCGGACTCCACCATGGAAGGGAGTATGTGGCGACCTATGAGGCGTGGCTCGGGAACTACGATGGACTTGGATGTGATTTCTGGTTTGCCCAGAACTATCACAATTTATTGTGATAATAATGGTGCAGTTGCAAACTCGAAGGAACCACGAGCCCATAAGGCTAGTAAACACATAGAGTGCAAGTACCACCTGATACGAGAAATCGTAAAGGAGGTAGAAGTAATTTGTCGCCTAGATTGCATCAGAGGATGACCTGGTAGACCCTTTCACTAAGGCCCTTCTAGCGAGAGCTTTGATAGGCATGTGGAGGGAAGGGGAATCAGATGTATGGCGATATGATGGACATAGTCTTTTAGTATAAGTGGGAGATTGTTGGGATGTATCTTTGAAAGCCTAGCTCTTTGTATGAACATCTTTATTTTGAAATAAGAATCACATGATCATTGTTTGCATATTTTTTATAGTTATGCAAAATTGTCTAATATTTTACATTGTAGATAACATGGTGCTTGGTGTGGCACAGAAGATCATGTTATCAGTCCCTTGTAGAATATAAGTAGAGGCTCACAACCAAGATGATTTTGGACAAACCATTGGCATGGTTGTAGTGTAGCTTGGTATTGTTTTATCTTGAACATAGAGTTACACTAGTACACCTCGGTGTATTGAGTAGGACCGACATAGAGGTGATTCAATTTAATGCTGACTACATAATTGAATCGAACCTCGGATATTATGTTCTACATGCTCTTAATCTCGATATAATAACGGGCACATGTACTTAGTATTTATTTATTTGATTTACCAAAGGGTGAGATTTCTATGGATTAAATCAATATGCCCGGTAGGTTGGGAAATAATATTATTTACATGGTGTGTCGTTGATTATAGGAGGAAACCGTGTCCTATATATTAGGTTGATGATGTCCCCTTGAGGAGCTCATAAGGTTCATCATGTAAACCCTGCAGGTTAACTTAGTCAACATAATGATAAGGTTGAGTTGTACTACTCGAGAAGTTAGATGTAAATTAATTGATGGTTAGTAAATCAATTAATTGACGGACATTCGATATCTTAAACACGGGGAGATGGATGTACAAATAATATATGGAGCCCATATTAATTTATGGGGGTTGGTGAGGTAGTTCGATGATGATCCTCTAGTGGAATGGAACATCATTGATGGATCAAGTTTGTGTGGTTCCGATCCATCGGGTGGCCAAGACCCAACTCCTCCTCATGGTCCCTATAGTAGCCTAATATAACCTCATGAAGCCTAGATCCAATGATGGAAAACAAATCTCTAGAACCGACGGTTGAGATTAAATCTCTAGATCCGACGGTGGAGATTAAATCCCTAGAACCGACGGTGGAGATTAAATCACTAGAATCGACGGTTGAGATTGAATCTCTTGAACCAACGGTTGAGATTAAATCTCTAAATCCGACGGTTGGGATTAAATCCCTAGAACCAATGGTTGAGATTAAATCTCTAGAACCGACGGTTGAGATTAAATCTCTAGATCCGACGGTTGGGATTAAATCCCTAGAACCGATGGTTGAGATTAAATCCCTAGATCCGACGGTTGAGATTAAAACCCTAGAACCGACGGTGGAGATTAAAACAAGGCTTAAGCCTAACTCTATAAATAGAGCTTCTTGGCTTGGGCGGCAAGTGAATGGCCAAGGATTAGGGTGGAGAACCCTAATGCTTGGACGACAAGATTGGGGTTGAGAACCCTAATGCATGGGCGGCAACCATTAGGGTTTAGAACCCTAATGGTTGGGCGGCGCCCATGGCCTATGGGATGTGGCCGGCGGCAAGGAGGGAAGGGAGAAGCTTCTCATCTTCATCTCATGGCCGGAGCATCCTCTCCTCTTCTCTTGGCCGGCGGCAACCTTCTTCAAGGTTGGTCGGCAATCCTTTTGCTCTCTTTGGGCCGGCGACAAACATCATGCTTGGAGCTTGATGGTTGGTTCTAGATAAGAGATGAGTTTTGTTTCCATTTTGTTCTCTCTATTCTTTGGGCCAGCGGCATCAATCCTTCACTTACTAAGTTTCTAAGTTAGTCTACTGCGATCACGATATTAATGTAGACTTAGTTTCTAAGTTTTACAATAATTTACAATCTACTGGAGATCGACTCATCTAGAGGAGTAGAGTAGCAAGGATAGACATATCCTTCACTTCTTATATCCTTAGAGCATTTCTAGGTTGTAGAGAGTTAGCATCAACCTTAGAATTCTATCCAATCTATTGGGATGTATATTGAAAAGTCTATCTTTTGTATGAACATCTTTATTTTGAAATAAGAATCACATGATCATTGTTTTCATATTTATAGTTATGCATATTTGTCCTTATATTAGATAATATGTGTAGTCACACAGAGATCATGTTATCTGCTAATTGTAAAGTATAAGTAAAGGCTCAAACGAGATGGTTTTGGAACATATGGTTGTGGTGTGACGGTATTGTCTTGACCATGTAATCACACTATATACCCTTTGTGTGTATTACATGAACATAGAGGTGATTCGATTTATCACTTGCACATTAATCTAGCAATACGCAACTGAACGAAGTACATGCTCTTAATCCCGATATAATAACGGGCACATATACTTAGTATTCATTTCTTTGATTTACTAATGGGCGAGATTTATAGAGTGAATCGATAGGCTCGGTAAGTTGGGAAATGGTATTATTTATATGGTGTGTCGTTGATTATAGGAGAAAACCGTTTCCTATATATTAGGATGATGATGTCCCCTTGAGGAGCTCATAAGGTTCATCATGTAAATCCTGCAGGCGGACATGATGCGGCATGATGATAAGGTTGAGTGGTACTTCTCATGGAGTTAGATGTTGATTAATTAATTGTCAGTAAATTAATTAGTCGACGGACATTCGAGATCTTAAACATGGGGAGATAAATGTACAAATAATATATGGAGCACATATTAAATTATGGGGGTTGGTGAGGTAGATCAATGATAATCCTCTAGTGGAATGGATTATCATTAATGGATCGGACTTTATATGGGCTTGATCTATTGGGTGGCCAAGATCCAACTCCTCCCCATTGTCCCTATTGTAGCCTATTAAAACCTCATGAAGCATAGATCCAATGATGGAAAACAAAACTCTAGATCCAATGATAGAGATTAAATCTCTAGATTCGATGGTTGAGATTAATTCTCTAGATCCGACGGTTGAGATTAAATCCCTAGAACCGAAGGTGGAGATTAAAGGTAGGCTTGAGCCCAACTCTATAAAAGGAGGCTTAGGGCTTGGACGACAATTAATAAAAGGAGAGGCTAGGGTTTTGGGCGGCAAGGAGCAAGGGGTGTTGGGCGGCCACAATTAAGGAAATTCCCTTCCTTTTTCTTCCTTAGGTGGTCGGTGCCCATCTTCTCCCTTCCCTCCTTGGCCGGTGGAAACAAGGGTTAGGGTGATTCCTTGGAGCTCTTGGCCGGCGCCCACCTTTCCTCCTCTTTATGCCGGCGACAAGCTTCAAGTTGGAAGCTTGTTGGTTGGCCCTAGATAGAGGAGAGTTTTGTTTCTTATTCTTCCTTTTGTTCGGAGCGAGCAAAGAAAGGAAGATTGGTGATCAAGGAGGCTTTGACTTTTGGATGATCGTCGCCCACACGATGTCCGAAAGGAGGAAGGACATATAATAGAAGATCGAGAGGTATAACATTTGTTTATATTCTTTTGTAACATGTCTATATTTCTTCTTCAATCATATATGTATGTTATATATTCTTTTTTGTGGCTAAATTAACTTGGACCCCGAATATAAATGCAAAAATCGGCAATCCGTACATCTCTATTCCACGACTATTCGTAGAATAGAAGTTGGTTGCTTGAACAACAAGTTTGTTCAAGTGACCACTCTAATCGAATAGCACGACGATGAAATGGGAGCTTGGGTAATCCCTCTTGTCAAGAATAAAAAATTTTTATCCGGGGATGCAGAAGGGATCGCCATGAACATGCGACCGAGTTGAAGTGGGAAGCAAAGTTTCCTACCTGCAAGTGATATCAGAGCCACGATTTTCGATTTTGTGCATTTAGGATTCGGTTAGTTTTATGCACTTTTCATATATTATATGTGTCGGATAATAGTATGATGTGCGTAGGTTAACTTTTTGGTTGCAGGCATAGGATCCAACTATTATGGTCATATGTGTGTATGTGATTGTATGTGTGTAATTGTATATTTTGTTTAATCCTCGGGGTTGACGAGGCTAGTATTTAATTTTTGTAATTAGATATGGCATTGTTTAGCCACTATTTTTATTTTAGTTTATTTTCGATCTAGACTTCATGTACACTCCCTCGTGAAGTATAGGATCGATGGATGTAAATTAAAATAGTTTTTCTCGATTCGGATCTCCGGATGGCTTGTACATGGCGTAGGGAGGAGCGGACAAGATGGCGATACGACGGGAGACATATTGAAGACAAAAGCCAAAATAGTTGGAAAATATTTATTTTTTGTATTTATCACTTATTGTTTGATATGCATGTCGTAGGCTAGAAAATTCCTCAATTTCAAATTACTAAGTGGGAGAGGGATATTTTTATAAATTCCCACGGCCTCCATTACAATTTGACATGCGATGCAAACAAACTTACGCATTGGTTTTGAGTGCCTTCCTCCACATCGGATGAGTTTGTCTGCGGATCACAAGGTTGTATATGGTTATAGGAAATTATTAAGGAGCGTGTGTACTTCCCCATTGGAAGGCACATAGCCCGAGATAGTTACCTTGGTATCGAGTAATGTTGAAGACTTAGATGCAAATAGGAGTATCCTCCCCATCGGAGTCACTGCTTATATTTGTAGGGCCGAAGAGACCAACTATTAATTTTATTTGTCAAAAAGTTAGGTTGACAAAATAATAAAATTAATGCATAAAACTCTTACAAATGTAGAATTTGTATACGTCCACACGATCGTGGCATACTATATTCTCGGTGTTTTGAGGTGTTGGTTGATTTTGAAATTTTATTGTTTGAGGAATCAATAAATTTTTGAAATCTAAAGTTTTGATCTATGTGATTCTTAGGTTTTTCAAAAATGACCTTCAACCCACTTGCTGTGATATTAAAGGAAAATAAACTTACTGTACCCAATTATGTTGATTGGAAAAGGAATTTAGATATTGTCTTAACTGCTGAGGAGTACAAGTATGTACTCTTCAAAGAGTATCCTCCTAAATCGGCAAATAAGCTGGAATTCCTTGGAGCTGAGATCGATGGGGAAACCCAGGTCGATATCATTCTCCAGTCTCTACCTAGGAGTTTTGAGCAGCTTCACCTGAATTACAACATGAATAAGAGGTTGTATTCGTTGGCAGAGCTTCTGACAGAACTTCAGGCGGCAGAAGGGCTTGCTCAGGCTCAGACCATGGTTGCTCAGAAGGTTTCTGTTTCTAAGCCGAAAGGCAAGAAGAAAAAGAAACAAGGTGGAGCATAGGTGGTGGGAGGACCTCAAAGAGGAGTGAAGAAGTCGAAAGGCAAGTGCTTCACTTACAAGCAGACTGAACACTAGAAGAAGGACTATCCCAACCGCAAGCAGAACAAAGGTATATCTTTTGGTTTAGTTGTTGAAACATGTTTAGCGGTGTTATCTACTGACACCTGGTGTGTAGATACGGGAGCCACTGATCATGTCTTCAATACTTTGTAGGGTTCGTGAAACCGGGATATCGGGTGAGGAGATTAAGTATACTTGGGTGATGCCATGAAGTGGCTACATGCGATGGGAGATGTTTATTTGTCTTTTGAGAGGAATAAAGTTTTGGTTCTTAAAAATTGCCTTTATGTACCTTTATTTAGAAAGAATTTGATTTTGATTTCTAAATTGTTTATGAATGGATATTCTATTACTTTTAATGACAGAGTTGTTATAAAAAGGAATAGGGAGATTATCTGTTCTGGTGCATTGATAGGAAATTTGTATACACTCGAACCAAAAGCTCCCACGATGCAAATTGAAGTGAATAACTCATCTTCTAATTCCAATAAGAGAAAAGAACCTTCGAAGATGAACCAAATATATCTTTGGCATCTAAGGCTTGGTCATATTAACCTAAGCAGAATTCAAAGGTTGAAAGCTGATGGACCTCTGAGTTCATTAGTGGTGGAAGACTTCCCAAACTGCGAGTTTTGCTTGGAAGGTAAATGACCAAGAGGCCTTTTATGGCCAAGGGGTATAGAGCCAAAGATGTGTTGGAATTGGTTCATTTTGATTTGTGTGGTCCTATGTCTATCCAGGCTGTTGGGATGTATACTAAAAAGTCTATCTTTTGTATGAACATCTTTATTTTGAAATAAGAATCACATGATCATTGTTTGCATATTTTTATGGTTATGCATATTGTCTAATACATTACATTGTAGATAACATGGTGTGTGGTGTCACACAAGAGATCATGTTATCGGCTCCTTGTAAAGTATAAGTAAAGGCTCACAACCGAGATGACTTTGGACAAACCATTAGAATTGTTGTAGTTTGATTTGGTATTGGTTTGTCTTGACCATAGAATCACACTAGTACACTGTGTGTATTGAGCAGGACCGACTTAGAGGTGATTCGATTTATTGCTGACTACATAATCGAATCGAACCTCAGATATTATATTGTACATACTCTTAATCCCGATATAATAACAGGCACATATACTTAGTATTCATTTCTTTGATTTACCAATGGGCGAGATTTATAGATTAAATTGATTGGCTCGGTAAGTTGGGAAATGATATTATTTATATGGTGTGCCATTGATTATAGGAGGAAATCGTGTCCTATATATTAGGATGATGATGTCCCATTGAGGAGCTCATAAGGTTCATCATGTAAACCCTGCAGGTGGACTTGGTCCGACATGATGAAAAGGTTGAGTGGTACTACTCATGGAATTAGTGTTGGATCGATTTGAAACGCTAGAGGGGAGTGAATAGCGTTAAAACTTTCTTTTTTTTTTGTTCGTTCGTTTAAAATCCGAGTAGATAATTAATTTGCAGCAGAAAATATAAGCAATAAGTAAAAGAGACAATTCTTTTTACTTGGTTCGTAGCCTTCGATTACTACTCCAAGGCCCTAGTGATCCTTGACCACGTACGGAGGGCAAAAGCACTAAAGGAACTCCTCCTCGTTGGAGGTAGGAGTTAATCGATACAAGAAGGAAAGAACTTGAGGTAGAGGGACACTCCCCCTCTCCTCGTATACGATAAAAGCTCCGAAAGATTAAAGAAATGAACTTAAAATATAAGCTAAAACCGATGTTACAATAAGAGAGAAATTAAGACCTAGACGTCGGAGAGAAAGTACTTCGTTGTCGGAAAAGTTGTAGCTTGGCGGAGGCTTTTGGAAGCTTTAGAATTGATGAAGAAACCCTAGGATTGGCCCTCCTTTTATAGCCTTTGAGCCCCATTTCGAGAGGAACCCTAGCCAATCAAAATTGAGCACCAATCTCCTTGAAATGGGGTGATAAGCCTTGACTCCTCGAAGCTGATCATTGACCATCAGTCGAATGCTGACCTCAGGCAGTCGACTGTTTGACGGCAGTCGAGTCCTCCAAGCTGGCAGTCGACTGATGCTAGCTGCAAGGCAAAGTTAGCTCAAAGAAAAAATTATTACGACGGCCTTCGACCGTCTGATCTCGACCTAGACCATCGATGGGATGTCTTTGGTTAGATCTATGCTAAAGACCATCCCCGTAAGGAGGATACGACCTCACTTACACTCGCACACACGAGCTTACCTCGATACTTACCATGTCGCTTTTGCTTTCGGCCTTCCACTCGATTCCTTCGGCTCCCTCCGAAGTCACTCGAGTGTCACCCGACCACCAGGCTTCCTCCGGGTGTCGCTAGCCTTCAGCTCCAGCTTTAGCAATCTTCTGCACACTCGATTCAGCTCGTGAGATAACGACATGAGCTTAACATTGTATCATTTGCTATAATCAAAACTCAGGTTCGACCTAGGTGCCTACTGCACCAACAATCTCCCCCTTTTTGATTTATGGCAAACTCACATACAAAGTTAAGTAAATAGCAAGCATGAAGAATAATGTGCATTAGAAACAAACAAAAAATAAAGAAGATTAAGTTGGAGTAGTAAGGATTTTCTTCAAGTACTCCCCCTTGAGGAAACCTCCCCCTTGACCGAGGGTGAGTCTTGAAGAAAGACCTTAATCCTCCCCTTGAGGGTTGCTTTAAGTAATTACTTAAAGTTGGCCTTAGTAAAACGTTTAAGTTAAGAGTTCTTCTTAACTTGGCCCTTTCTCCCCCTTAAGTAAAACATTAAAAATAAGTAAAACGTTGATGGCGCAAATAAGTTTAAGTTAAGAATTCTCTTAACTTGGCCTTTAATAAGTTTTCAAAACTTAAAGTTAACTTTTGGTTTAAATATAAAGTAAGAGTTAAACCAAAAAATTAAAAAAAAAAATTGACCCCTTAACTTTGGCCTTTTTCTCCCCCTTTTACCATATATCGAAAAGAGTGAGGGTGTGTGTGGAAAATAAGTGTTAAATTTAAAGTCCAAGCATGTTCCACATTATTTCGAAAATAATATATTGAAAATAAGTTCATCTATAAAATGTTCGACTCATATCTGGCTTGATTGATATAAAAGATCAACCAGGCCTGGTCAGAGTCGGTTAGTATGTATGATTATACTCCGTGGTTCATGGCGATGCACTAGCTCTACATCTGGAACCAGGAGTAAGGTCCTAACATCTCACGCCCATCTACGTGGCTAAGTACACAAACACATTAGTCCTATGTGTTGTGAGATGTATTGGCTCCTTAAATCTACAGGTGCATGATATCTAAGGTATGTCCTGTGCTAGTTCCATAAAAATGAAATTTAAGAAATAGTAGTAAGAAAATATAATTTGCAAGCTCCTATTCTATTACGCACATGCCCAATTTTCGTCTTAATAGACTAAATTCGGCTTCGGGTAGGGGTTTAGTAAATAGGTCTGCTAAGTTAGACTTCGATTCGACGTATTCGAGTTGTATGGCTCCATTGGCCACATGTTTTCGAATGAAATGGTGTTTGACTTCTATATGTTTGGTCCTAGAGTGACATATCGAATTCTTAGTAAGATTAATTGAACTAATGTTATCTACGTGAAGTTTAGTATTCGTAAAGTCTAACTTAAAGTCGCGGAGAGTGTGTTTCATCCAAAGAAGTTGAGTGACACACTCACCCATCACGATGTATTCGGCTTCAGTGGTAGATAAGGAAACACAGTGTTGCTTTCTACTGCACCAACTCACTAGACTAGAGCCGAGAAGTTGACAACAACCACTCATGCTCTTTCTATCGAGCTTACTACCAGCATAGTCCGAATCGGAGTAGCCGGTTAGTTCGAACTCGGTAGATCTAGGATACCAAATACCGACATTAAGTGTACCCTTTAGATATCTAAGGATACGCTTGACTAGAGTTAGGTGAGACTCTCGCACAGTTTGAAACTCGCACATACTTACCGCAAATAAGATATCGTGCCTCATAGCTTAAGTAAAGGAGACTCCCTATTATGCTCCTATAGTATTTTAAATCAATTTGGTTTCCAATTACTTCTTCTATATTAACATTAGTTGCCATTGGGGTATTAATAATTTTAGCGTCTTGCATTCCAAAGCATTCCATTGTAGGTATATTCCATCTTTAGTTTGTTTAATTTGTAATCCTAAGAAGAAACTTAATTCGCCTACTAAATTCATTTCAAATTCACTTTCCATAAGTGAAATAAACTCATTTAGTAGGATTGAGTTGGTGGTTCCGAAAATAATATCATCCACGTAGATTTGGGCTATGAATATGTCTTTACCTAAGGTTTTTACGAAAAGGGTTGGGTCAACTACACCTTGGTTAAAGCCTTTTGACTTAAGATAAATCTAAAGTCTCTCGTACCAAGCTTGCGGAGTTTGTTTAAGTCCATAAAGCACTTTCTTTAATCTAAGGACATGATCGGGTTTGTCTAAACTTTCGAAACCGGGGGGTTGACTAACGTAAACTTCTTCTTTAATGTATCCATTTAAGAATGCAGATTTCACATCCATTTGAAACAATTTAAATCCTCGATGTGCTGCATATTCTAATAGCATTCGAATGGACTCTAATCTAGCTACTGGGGCATAGGTCTCGTCGTAATCTAAAACTTCGACTTGACTAAACCCTTTAGCAACTAGTCTAGCTTTATTTCTAACTACTTCACCTTTATCATCAATTTTATTTCTAAACACCCACCTTGTTCCAATGATTGTTTTATCTTTAGGTGGTGGTACTAATTCCAATACTTCGTTCCTAGTGAATTGAGCCAACTCTTCTTGCATTGCAATAATCCAATCGGGATCAAGAAGAGCTTGGTCAAAAGTTTTGGGTTCAATTTTAGAAATCAAAGATATTTGACTAAGGTTTCTGTATGAGGCTCTAGTTCGAACTCCTAGACTTGGATCACCTATCACTTGGTCGATAGAATGATTCGTTTAAGTCCTAGTTGGATTTGGGTTTGAGTCTACAACTTGATCCATAGGATGGCTTGTTTGAGTTCTAGTTTGGTTGGAGTCATCTATCACTTGATCAATAGAGTGACTTGGTTGACTTAGGTTAGGATTAACACTAGACCTGACCTCCGGATCAGAGTTAGGTCTAGTATGAATCGGCTCGCTAATTGGGGTTGCCGGGGGTTTTGTAGGTTCGTGTCCTTCATCGAATACTACATTGATAGTTTCTCGACTCTAAGGGTGTCATGGTTATATACTCTATAAGCTCTACTTGTAGTCGAGTATCCTAGAAAGATTCCGGTCGTAGTTTTGGATGTAAATTTCCCTAGGTAATCTTTAGTGTTTAGAATATGTACCTTACACCCAAATACCCTAAAGTACTTGATGTTAGGTATTTTATCGTGATAAATCTTGTATGAGGTCTTAAGGTGCCTCTTTACCATAAGGATCCTATTCTGGACATAGCATGTCGTACTCACGGCTTCGGCCCAAAACCTATCGGGTAGGTTATACTCATTAAGCATTGTCCTAGCGGCTTCTTGTAGGGTTCTATTTTTGCATTCTACTAGGCCATTTTGTTGTGGAGTTCTAGGGCAAGAGAACTCATGGTGGTATCCATTTAGGTTACAGAATTCTGTAAACCTATGGTTTCCGAATTCACCACTATGATCAGTCCTAAGTCTTTTGATTTTAATGCTTTGTTGATTTTCTATTAACTTAAATAGGTTGATTAATTGATCTAGGGTATCACTTTTGTGTTTGATGAACCTAACCCAAGTAAATCTAGAGTAGTCATCAATAATGACTAAACAGAATTTACTTCCGTTAAGTGACTTAGCTCCGTGTGAATCAAATAGATCCATGTGTAGGAGCTCAAGCACACTTTTGGTTCGTTCTTGACTAGTTAGTTGATGTTGTGTCCTAGATTGTTTACCTTGTTGACAAGCATTACATATTTTATTATCCAAGTTGTTGAGGTTAGGCAAACCTCTGACTAAATCACTCTGACTCATCTTGTGGATGAGTCTTGGGTGTGAGTGACTGAGTCATCGGTGTTGAGTTTTCGGCACTACGGCGAGTGTGTGTTCGAACATGTTTCGCAAACATGTGCACAGCGGAAGAAATAAAAATAATAAGTCTACATTTATTACAACACACACATCACACGCATGCATAGTACAACATGTGTAGACATAACCGTAAATTTAAATTTTGCAATAAAGGAAATTTAACCACGTATACCTTTCGTATCACGTGTAGCGGGAACGACATCAACCGGAACGATCCTCGCTAAAATCATCTCTATCCGTATCCACGCTGAGTATCCTTAGGATGACTTCGCTAAGCCACGAGCTTCTTCTTCGTACGGGTTACTAGCCTCGTGTTGAAGACGACGTGATCGAGAGATGATCACGATCCGAATCCAAATTCGGACCCAAAGACGAGTCCTCAAAACTCGCTTCTCCGGAAAGGTATTTGTCAACCGTTTGATAAATCCTTCGTCTTCCACCTCAGAGGATTACCAGAGATCGAATCCCCGGTAAGTTAGGTGCTGTCGGAGCTCTAACCGTCATCCAAATGACGCTCCGACGAGAGGAAAACAAGTTGTCCAGAAAACTGGACAGCTTTGGTGGAGGAGTAGGCGCCGGCCAACCAAGGGAAGCCAAGTGCTCACCTTATCGCCGAAGCCTAGGAAGATCACCGGAGGGTCGCCGGAGGATGACCGGCAGAAGCTTGGATGCGGCAAGGAGTTGGACGGTGGCACAAGGGGCTGGGCGGCAATCCTAGGGTTGGCGCCGAAAATCCAAGGAGAGGATGGAGAGGTGGGCGGCAACCACAAGCTAGGGTTTTGGATTAGGGATTAACAATCCCTTAAGCCCTCTTTTATAGAGAACTAATTCTCTTAATGGTTATTGAATCATAACCATGAGGCCCGTTAACCCGCTCCATTAATATAAGTTAAAATAAACCAAACCATGATGGTTTATTTTAAGTTAAAACGAACCGAACCAACTTTTGGTTCATTCGTTTAAAATAAACCAAACCCTTTGGTTTATTCTCCTCCATTGGATTAGAACCAAACCATTTTGGTTCATCCATTATGTCTTCATAAGACACGGCCCATCCACGCTTCCATTGCGACTGAAACGATTTCATGCTCGCTTCTTGTTTGGTCCATCCAAACCTAGTTTCTCTCGGTCTAAGAATCCCATTCTCAAGCTCGTTTTAAATCCTTCAGATTACGCTCGTTGTGCGTGTGACCAAATAGGTTCTCGGTTTATGTTGGCGGTCTATAATTAACCATTAATTATAGAATGATCATGAGTGGCACCTAGTAGTACATCATGATCCCCAATTAACCGAAAAGATCAATAGTTGATCCAGAACTATTTCTGAAACCCTTCAGCAGCTCGAATGAATCGTGCCCCATTCCCTTCACTCATTGATGTGGGTAAATCATGCTATGTTTTCACTACTTTATATATGTGCATTTTATCTCATTTCATATCCTAGGCATGTATTTTATCACAATTCAGTTAAGTTTAGCATATGGAAAAAAAGAGACTGCTTTTGGTGTTTTTGTGTTAACAGGGCGAAGAAGAAGGGCGTATCAAAACAACACAGGCGTGTTGGGAATCGACACGCCTGTGTCATGAGAGCCAGCGGACAACACGCCCGAGTTCAAACCGTAACACGCCCTGTGGGAAACCCGCGACACGCCGGTGCCCTCATGTGGCATGGGCGTGTTGGCCTGATTTCAGCCTTCCTTTTCTGCGAGCAATCAGGATCTTCGTCTCAATTAAAAAGAGAATCTATTGCCTTAAATTGAAGAGGAGGCAAGGCTATAAAAGAGAAGATATTCTAACCCTAAAGGGAGGAGGGACGACGGGTGGTCATAAAGGACGACAGAAGACGGCGAAGGAGTCGACGACGGAGGAACGCAGATGGCGACCAGTATCGTAATTTCTTTCTCTAGCAATTCTTGTCAGATTATGGAGTAGTGTCCTATAATCTTAGGATGGGGGAGTATCCCTTTGACGATTTACGATGATGATATAATCTATACTACTTAAATTATTGTTTGTGTTGATTTGGTTTTCGTTGGATTCTTATTGACAAACCTAAGGAGCTAAGGGGAAGTACCTAACAGTGAACCCAAGTTCCCAAAACCCCGAACCAACTAGAGATAAACTCCTGTCAAGTAGCGGTAGTGTATCTACGAGGGCTTGCGGGGGTCTCGTGACAGGTCCCCTTAGCTGATTATGGTCCCGTGTGCAAACCTACCGTGAAAAAGGAAATTTGACTCTAGAGGAACTCTTATGGACTTAATGGATCTATCAAATCCAGTTTCTACCTAGTAACAGAGGTAAGAATAGGGAGGTTTGCGGGGGTCTCGTGACAGGTCCCCTTAGCTGATTATGATCCCCTATGCTCGAACACCGTGACAGGTAAATTGAGTTTGATAAGTACAGTTAGCGTAGACCTCGAAAGGGGCCGTTGATTTACCTTAGGATAGGTTCCATCAAAACAAACTCTAATAGGGGTAGGAAAGAATTAAATCACCTTATAAATCATCGACGTGGTGAAACCCATATCCTGAGATTCTCCTCAACTATCGACTTTTAGCTCGTTCTTCTCATTCATTGTTATTGACTGCTCAGTTTCTTTGCTTAAACCATAAATTGATTTACTAGATAACTTGGTATCACGATCATTCGGTAATTGTTCCAATCCCTGTGGGATCGATATTTTTATTACTTGACGACAACCGTGCACTTGCGGAAAATAACACATCAAGTTTTTGGCGCCGTTGCCGGGGATTGGCACTCAATATTGAATTGAGCGTGATTTAGTTAATCTAGATTTCTGTTCTGAATTCTTGTTCTGAATATTGATTGTTCCTATTTTTCTTTCGTATCTATTCTGAATTCTTGTTTTGGGAGCCTCTCTTGTTGTTGCATGCACAGACTTAATAGGGAAATTCTCGATATTGATCCTGAGATAGAGAGAACTTTCCTTGCTAGAAGACGATTTCAGCAACCTCAGGAAAACAATCTGACCTCTGACATGGCTGACCAGAACGAAAATAAACCTTTAAGGGATTATGCAGCACCTAGTACAAGGGGATTGAGATCGAGTATTAGAAGACCCCCTATTGAAGCAAACAATTTCGAATTAAAACTGGCGCTACTATCTATGGTCCAACAGCATCAATTCGGAGGAGCACCTACTGAAGATCCAAATCTGCACTTGGAAGTATTTTTGGAATTTTGCGAGACTTTAAAACTGAATGGAGCCTCAGCTGATGCTATTAGATTGCGCTTGTTTCCTTTCTCATTGCGGGACAAAGCCAGAGCTTGGCTACACTCTCTTCCAGCAGATTGTATAACTACCTGGGATCAGCTGGAGCAAAGATTTTTAGACAAGTATTTTCCACCCAGCAAAACTGCAAGTCTTCGCCATCAAATCACTAATTTTGCGCAAAAGGATGGAGAAACATTATTTGAAGCCTGGGACAGATTTAAGGGATTACTACAGCAATGCCCTCATCATGGGCTGGAGAAGTGGCTCATTGTTCATACTTTCTACAATGGAATCTCGTATGCTACTAAGGTTTCTCTTGATTCTCACGGCAGAGGAGCTCTTATGAACAAAACATTGGATGAAGCTTTTGAGATCATCGAGAATGTGGCAATGAATTCTCACCAATGGGCTACTGTAACGAGGATATCAAACTAAAATGCGAGTAAGTTTGAGGTAAGTACCATTGATCTACTCGGCAAAAGTCGATGCATTAACTCAAAAGCTCGAACATTTTAATGTATCACCAAACTCATCTAATGTCACTTGCGTAGATCGTGGTGTAACAGACACGAGCGATGAATCACAAATCCTACACGCACCATCATCGGAAGTTGGGATTGAGCAAGTTGATCGTTGAATAATTTTAATCGAAGCCTAATGGTGGCAACCCTTACTCAAACACGCATAATCCGCGGTTGGAGAAATCATCCCAACTTTTCAGTATAGAGCCCATCAAAATTCTTCCGACGAATAACTTTGGAGCACCTTCGGATTTCGGCCAGACCCAAGTCGAGCTTAGAAAGATGATGGAAAATTTTATCACGTGTCGGGAAGATAAATGATGAATTTCGGCAGCATATTGTAGAATCAAATAGGCAACATCAAAATAATACCGAGGCAATCAAGCAATTGGGAAGCAAGGTTGATAATTTGACTAATCACACAAGAATGCTGGAAAATCAAATTTCCCAAATTGCCAGCTCAGCATCAAGGATGCCCGGCAGATTTCCTGGAAATTCAGAAGTAAACCCAGCCGAGCATTGTAATTCTATAAGTTTGAGAAGTGGAAGGATTTTAGAAGGAGACAGAGCTAAACAAGCAGCCTCTGACACGAGCGTGTCGGAGTTGGAAGAAGACAGCAAAGACGCTGGGTTGAGCAAAGAAAGGGAACCGACACACCCTGACCCAGGGCGTGTTGTTCAACACGCCGGAGGCCCACGAGCGCGTGTCAGCCGACACACCCGTGTCGGGTCATTCCAGCAGACAACACGCCCAGGCTGTGCCAAACAACACAGGCGTGTCGAATAGGGAACCAAGAACATATAAGCCCCCTATCCCGTTCCCTCAAAGACTGATTAAGGGAAAATTGGATGAACAATTTGGTAAGTTCCTTGAGGTAATTAGGAAGTTGTATATCAATATACCTTTTACAGAAGCTCTTCAACAAATGCCTACATACTCTAAGTTCTTGAAGGACATCTTAACCAATAAAAGAAAAGTCGAGGAGCATGTAACAGTGGCTCTTACTGAGGAGTGCAGTGTCTTAATTAAGAACATGGTACCTCCCAAACTAAATGATCCAGGTAGCTTTTCTATACCTTGCATAATTAATGACTCAAATTTTGATAAGGCTTTTTGCGATTTGGGCGCTAGTGTAAATCTGATACCTCTTTCCATATGCAAGAAATTGGATTTGGGAGAAATGAAACTAACTACTATGGCTTTGCAGTTAGCCGATCGTTCCATTAGATATCCTTTGGGAATCTTAGAAGATGTACCAGTGCAGGTGGGAAATTTTATTGTTCCAGCAGATTTTGTAGTACTAGACATGGATGAAGACCCATGTATCCCACTTATTTTGGGGAGACCTTTCTTGGCTACTGCAGGAGCAATGATAGATGTCAAAAACCACAAACTTTCACTTGCATTTGGAGACGAAAAAATTGAATTTGACCTTTCAAAAGCTGTTAAACAACCATCTGTTTTTGATGTTTGTTGTAGGATTGATAGTTTCCAGTCAACAGCACTAAAAGGAGCACCAGAACAAACTCATCTTAATAAGCTCGAAGGGGATTTTGAGGATACAGAGCCGGAGATTTCCGCCCCCAACCTAATACCAAGAAGAACGAAGAGAAGGAGGGGCAGAGCATACCCCTCGAGCCATATCCCCAAAACTAGGGAGTAATTAAGGGGTCAAGCTAACGACCTTAAACAGGCGCTTCTTGGGAGGCAACCCAAGCTATTTTCATTTTTTTTTTGTCATTTTATTTTATTTTATTTTATTCTTTATTCTATTTAACTTTGTCTTAGAGCGACACGACAGCGTGTTGTTGGTACCCGAAGACAACATAGGCAGGGCGTGCTAACTAGCACGCCCGTGTCGCACACTTCTCAACCTAGGCATGCCTGGGCTGGAATGCGACACGCCTGGGGACGACGGAGCACGCCCATGTCGCACCTAAACGGGTTGGGTGTTTGCGTAAGAGCATGCCCGACACGCCTATGCTGCGGATAGCCCTCTAAAACCAGCCCGAGCACGCCCTAATCTTCCACTCGCGATACAAGGTTGAAGCACCAGGGTCTCCCTCTCAAGCGTAGGAGCAAACTCTTGTCTCTCCATTCCCAACGCCATGAGCAAGCGAGTGAAGACTAGAGGAGGAGCTTCTTCCTCTGCGGCAAAGGATAAGGGGAAAAGAAAAGCTCAGGATTTGGGTAACGAACCTCCTCCGACCTCTAGCCATCCTTATGGAATTGTTTTTAGGGATGATATTATGAAGACTAAATTCAGTAAGCTTGAAAAAAGGAAGTTAGTATCTACGAGAACTATAGACTTCTACACGTTGACCACCTTAGGGTTAAGAGATGACATAACTTGGTTAACAAATAGGATAGGCTGGACCGAGTTTATCACACACCATCACCTTACTTACCCTAGCATCACTCTTGAATTCCTTAGCTCCTCGTCCCATGAAATACAAGGAAAAGATTGTGAGGAAGGAAAAATAAAATTTAGATTAATGAACCATGAATTTACCCTTTCTCTAAGTGATTTTAATATGATATTTGATTTTCCTAGCGGAGGGGAGAGGCAAATTCATAGACATTTTATTGATCACCAATTTTGGAGATTAATTTCTGATGACCCTCGCCCTTACGATGCATCTAGATCTAAATCATTTAACATCCCTAATCCTACTTTCCGTTATCTCCTTAGATTCATGGCTAATACAATCTCAGGGAGATATGATAGTGCAGGGGTGGCTAGGCAGAGTGAGTTACAATTTTTATGGGCCATGCTAAATGAAATTAAGATTGATTCTGGAGCCCATATGGTTAGGCATTTAGTTAAGGTTAGTAATAGCCCATCCGGAGTCATAGTCATTGGGGGTATTATCACTAGGATTGCTGTAGCCTTAGGATGTGATTTGGATGACCTTGAATATTGTCCTGCTAGCCCTAGATTGGATTTGGATGCTTGTATAAATATGAAGATGATTGAGGCATGTGACGAGGGATATCGTTTGGTGTTAAGAAATGGAATTAAAATCCCTCTTCCGAACCCTGAGCGGATGACTGTACGTAATTCATCCAATTGGCTTTTTAGAGATGTTCAGGAACCCTTTCCTACCCCCACTGCCCATGCTCCATCACCCCCTGCTAGGGAGCCATCTCACATAGCCCCTGAGCCATTCGACTCACGAACCCCACGGTTTCCTACTGACAATGTTTCTGCAGGGTACTCTTCTTTTGATTTTTCAGGATTCCGATCATCATTCGAAGCATTTAGGGTCGAGCATACCTCGCACATTGGTGTGTGGGATCGGTATGCCCAATCTACAGAGGAGCACCATCGCATGGTGACACAACATTTGGATAGGGCAGCTGATTTTTACAGGAGAGCTGATGAGTTTTTCACTGCTGAGTCCGCCCGGAGGGAAGATGATGATAGATTTCGACAAGAGTCCCGGGAGTTTTACCAGGAGCAGCGACGTAGGTGGGCAGAGGAGGATGCTAGTAGCGAAGACGATGACCATTGACCACCTTCAACTATTTTGTGAGTTTTGATGCACATCCTTTACTGCTTATGCCGTTTCTACTTAGATTTTTTTTTTTTTGGTTATTGCTATTTTATTTGCATCTTTTCATATATCATAACAGTGCATTTTTTATATATCATCCAGTGTAATACAACTGAACATTGGTCGGATCATGAAATTCCTTTTTGCCTATTTGATAAGAACCCTATTTCACTTCGAACACGGTCTATAGGTCTGAGGTATCCAATGAAAAGATTTAAATCCCCCATATCAGACGAGTACTCGATTTTCCATTGGAGACTTACTTGCAACTTGGTTATCGGAGAAACACTTTCACTAGAAGTTGAAAAAAAAAAAGGGTTATGGGAATTGTTTTCAAGCACCCTTTGAGGCGAAGTATCGGGAAACACCTAAAAGGTGCCCTTTGAGACTAACTAGTTCTTGGGGAAATGCTCTCTATAATTCCTTTCCTTCTCTCTTCTTGGAAAGTGCTCCTTTGAGACCTTTTGATGATAGGTAAGAATGATCAATGCAGGTAAGTGCCTCTATGCCTAAATAAGAATATTCTACGATAGAAGGGATGTCAAGTCCAGATTGGTGTCCAATGACTTTAGTCCACCATTTCACGTGCACTATATAGGGATCTTTCGAACTTGGCAACTAGGAATGATTTGAAAAGATTAAGATCAGATCAGATACCCCTAGATGATGCCTAGTATTCCCACAAATAAGTTGTCTTTTGAGTTTTCTTTGCTTGAGGACAAGCAAAAGTTTAAGACTAGGGGATTTTGATGTGGGTAAATCATGCTATGTTTTCACTACTTTATATATGTGCATTTTATCTCATTTCATATCCTAGGCATGTATTTTATCACGATTCAGTTAAGTTTAGCATATGGAAAAAAAAGAGACTGCTTTTGGTGTTTTTGTGTTAACAGGGCGAAGAAGAAGGGCGTATCAAAACAACACAGGCGTGTTGGGAATCGACACGCCTGTGTCATGAGAGCCAGTGGACAACACGCCCGAGTTCAAAGAGCAACACGCCCGTGTCGGTGATTCCAGCAGCCAACACGCCCTAGTGCAGCCGCGACACGCCCCAGTTCAAACCGTAACACGCCCTGTGGGAAACCAGCGACACGCCTGTGCCCTCATGTGGCACGGGCGTGTTGGCCTGATTTCAACCTTCCTTTTCTGCGAGCAATCAGGATCTTCGTCTCAATTAAAAAGGGAATCTATTGCCTTAAATTGAAGAGGAGGCAAGGCTATAAAAGAGAAGATATTCTAACCCTAAAGGGAGGAGGGGACGACGGGTGGTCATAAAGGACGACAGAAGACGGCGAAGGAGTCGACGACGGAGGAACGCAGATGGCGACCAGTATCGTAATTTCTTTCTCTAGCAATTCTTGTCAGATTATGGAGTAGTGTCCTATAATCTTAGGATGGGGGAGTAGCCCTTTGACGATTTACGATGATGATATAATCTATACTACTTAAATTATTGTTTGTGTTGATTTGGTTTTCGTTGGATTCTTATTGACAAACCTAAGGAGCTAAGGGGAAGTACCTAACAGTGAACCCAAGTTCCCAAACCCCAACCAACTAGGGATAAACTCTGTCAAGTAGCGGTAGTGTATCTACGAGGGCTCATGGGGTCTCGTGTGTCCCCTTAGTGATTATGGTCCTGCAGTGTGCAAACCTACCGTGAAAAAGGAAATTTGACTCTAGAGGAACTCTTATGGACTTAATGGATCTATCAAATCCAGTTTCTACCTAGTAACAGAGGTAAGAATAGGGAGGTTTGCGGGGGTCTCGTGACAGGTCCCCTTAGCTGATTATGATCCCCTATGCTCGAACACCGTGACAGGTAAATTGAGTTTGATAAGTACAGTTAGCGTAGACCTCGAAAGGGGCCGTTGATTTACCTTAAGATAGGTTCCATCAAAACAAACTCTAATAGGGGTAGGAAAGAATTAAATCACCTTATAAATCATCGACGTGGTGAAACCCATATCCTGAGATTCTCCTCAACTATCGACTTTTAGCTCGTTCTTCTCATTCATTGTTATTGACTGCTCAGTTTCTTTGCTTAAACCATAAATTGATTTACTAGATAACTTGGTATCACGATCATTCGGTAATTGTTCCAATCCCTGTGGGATCGATATTTTTATTACTTGACGACAACCGTGCACTTGCGGAAAATAACACATCACTCATCTTATACCCACTTGGTTCAGGACATGGTCTATAGTGTCAGTCCCCACTAGGCTGACTACGTCACACCTGGCCCAAATATCATTTTCTCGTCCTATGGATTCTAGTTACTGCACATGTATCGAAGAGTACCTTACTCTTAACATGTAATGCTTTGGCCAAAGACTTTAATAACAATCCGACGAGAGGCCATGGGTATACATCTCCTCACAAGGAGTGGTGAATCCTTTATAGGCTATTCAAACACCTTCGATCACTTCGACTTATACCCAATCATCCCGGGTCCACATCTCCTTGGAGATGTTTGCTTAAGATGTCAAAGCATAAGTTTCCATGATCAAGATGACTTGAATACCGCAAGTAAAAGGAAAATCACACTTAAGCTACAGTAAGAACTTCATTGACATATCTATGTATGCAGGGAACCATATGAAGTCTTACGGCTGGTCACTCCAATGAACTAGTTACCATAACTAGCATCCACGATCAACTCCGGACATCACAATGTCTCCAGCCAGTGAGAATCAGCTGCTTGGATACACCAAGGAGTATACCTCGTGCTAGTCTCGACAGAATCGATGGTGTCCAAATCCATCAATTCATCGACTAGGGATAATTCCGATACATCACAATTACACATGTAGAGATACTCACTAGTTGTGATCCAATCACAAATTCTCTCATGCTGTGAATCGTATCGTGGACATTCAGTAAATGAGTTTAAGATCCAATCAAATACATGAAACATGTATACTCAAATAGTGAATCTTTATTTATCATATAAATGGTTCATACATAAGGCAATTTCCTTAGGACATCTCTCATATATTACTAACAGACTCCCACTTGGCCTAATGCCAATCGCTACGGTATCCAATACCATAAGCACTAACATGACCCTCAAACTTACTTTGAGGTAATGCTTTAGTCAAAGGATCCACTAATTCCATTCAGTAGGAATTTTCTCGATTTGTATTTCGTTCCTACTGATGATCTCTCTGATAAGATGATAGCGGTGAAGCACATGTTTGGATCATTAATGAGACCTCGGCTCTTTCGCCTGTGCAATCGCTCCATTGTTGTCGCAGTAGACCGGTATTGCTTCAACAATGGCAGGAATCTCACCAAGTTCATAAATGAACTTCTTGATCCAAACCAGTTCCTTTGCTACTTCCGAAGCTGCAATGTATTCTGCCTCAGTGGTAGAATCCGCTACAGTGTCTTGTTTGGAACTTTTTCAACTCACTGCGCCCCCATTCAAAGTGAACACGTATCCAGACTGAGACCTGGAATCATCCTTGTCTTTCTGGAAGTTGCCATCCGTATACCCGCGTATCACCATGTCCCCTTCTCCATATATTAGGAACACATCCTTAGTTCTTCTTAAGTACTTAAGGATCGTCTTGACAGCCACCCAATGATCCATTCCTGGATCAGACTGGTATCTGCTCGTGACACTCAGAGCATACGATACATCGGGCCTCATACATAACATAACATACATGAGAGATCCTATTGCGGATGCATAGGGAATCTTACTCATGCAAATCCTCTCGTCTTCTGTGCGCGGACACATAGACCTCGAAAGGTGTACCCCATGCCTGATGAGAAGGAAACCTTTCTTGGATTCCGACATACTAAACCTCTTTAGCACTCGGTCTATATATGTAGACTGCGAAAGTCCAAGCAACCGTTTCGATCTATCTCTATAGATCTTAATCCCGAGGATGTAGGTTGCTTCTCCCAGGTCTTTCATGGAGAATGTCTTGGATAACCAAACCTTAACTGACTGTAAGATTGACACATCGTTTCTTATAAGTAATATGTCATCGACATACAATACTAGGAACACGACTGCACTCCCACTGACCTTCTTGTATACACAAGGTTCGTCTGGATTTTGTGAGAAATCAAACCTTTTGATTGTCTCATCAAAATGGATATTCCATCTCCTGGATGCTTGCTTCAATCCATAAATGGACTGTTGCAATTTGCACACCTTGGTTTTATCAACCAATGTGAAACCCTTAGGTTGTATCATATACACGTCCTCGAGCAGGTTTCCATTAAGGAAAGTTGTTTTCACATCCATCTGTCATATCTAATAATCATAATGAGTCGTTATGGACAGGAGCATCCGAATGGATTTAAGCATAGCTACAGGCGAATAGGTTTCGTCATAATCAACACCTTGCTTTTGACGATATCCTTTCGCCACCAATCTAGCCTTATAGGTAATCACATTACCATCCATGTCGGTTTTCTTCTTGAAAACCCACTTGCACCCTATAGGCTTAATGCCTTCAGGTGGGTCAACAACGTTCCAAACTTGGTTTTCATACATGAAATCCATTTCCGACTTCATGGCATCAAGCCACTTATCCCTTTCTGAACTTGTCATCACTTCTTCATAACTGGTAGGCTCCTCATCATCAATGAGTAACACGTCGTTCAATTCACTTACGAGAAATCCATATCTCTCAGGAATGTTGTGTGTTCTACCAGATCTACGAAGATGTAGTGTTACAATAGGTCCAGCCAATTGCTCATCACTATGAGTTGTCGGTTGTTGTGCTTCACCTGGTATCTCATCAATGTCTATTTGAGTTTCTCGAGCCTCCTCAAGCTCGATGACACGCCCACTGTTTTCTTGCAAGAGAAACTCTTTCTCTAAAAACACAGCATGCCTTGAAACAAACACCTTTTGTTCCACAGGATGATAGAATTTGTAACCCCTTGTTTCCTTAGGGTATCCAATAAATAGACATTTATCAGACTTAGCATCCAATTTGTATGATACTATCTGCTTCACATAAGCAGGACAACCCCATATCTTCAAGTAAGATACATGAGGTTTCTTACTATTCCATATCTCATATGGAGTAGTAGAGACTACCTTGGTTGGCATTCTGTTTAACAAGTAAACAGCTGTCTGAAGTGCATAGCCCCAAAAGGACTTGGAAAGATTCGCATGATTCATCATTGACCTGACCATGTCCAACAAGGTCCGGTTACGCCTCTCAGATACACCATTATGCTATGCTGTACATGGCGGAGTCCATTGAGACAATATACCATTGTCTCTTAGATAATCAAGAAACTCTTGACTTAAGTATTCACCACCTCGATCCGATCGAAGTATTTTAATACTCTTGTCATGTTGTTTCTCTACTTCATTTCTGAATTCTTTGAACCTTTCAAAGGCTTCAGACTTGTGTTTAATCAAGAACACATACCCAAACCGTGAGTGATCATCGGTGAAGGTAATGAAGTAGCTATAGCCTCCTAAAGCTTGAGTTGACATAGGTCCACATACATCAGTATGTATTAGACCTAGTAACTCTCCCACTCGTTCACCTTTTCCTGTAAAAGGTAACTTAGTCATCTTGCCTTTTAAGCATGATTCACATGTATCATATGAATCCAATTCAAACGATTCCAGAATTCCACATCGGTGTAATTCGGACATGCGTTTCTTGCTTACATGGCCAAGACGACAATGTCACATATAGAAGTCTAATTTATTATCCTTTCGAGCACGCTTGTTGCTCGCTTCGATATTGAAAATGTCACTGGATACGTCCAACGTATAAATACCATTGCTTAAAGTTCCAGTCCCATAAAGAACTCCATTCAAAGTTATGTAACAACAATTGTTACTAAAAGTCAAATGGTACCCATTTCTATTTAAACAAGAAATAGAAATGATGTTCTTTAACAACGAAGGAACATAAAAACAATTGTCCAGTTCTAAGACAAGTCCTGTAGGGAGTTTCAACAAATACGTTCCGATGGCAAGTGCAGCAACCTTTGCTCCATTCCCAACACGTAAATTTTACTCTCTCTTGATGAGTCTTCTTCTATTCCTTAGCCCATGTATGTCATTACATATATGTGAGTCACACTCAGTATCCAATACCCAAGTGTTTGAGGAAATAGAATGACAATCAATAACGAAGATATCTGAAGAAGATGGGGCATTCGATGCCTTATTCTTCTTCACGGACTCAAGATAAATCTTGCACTTTCTTCCCAAATGGCTCTCCTTGCCATAATGATGGCAAGTGCCCTTTTGTGTTGATTCTGCTTTCTTTGCCTTTTTCTTCTTCCCCTTCTACTGTTCCTTTGACTTCCTCTTAGAACCTTTCTTCAAGGAATCAACTAACAACATCGTCCCCTGCTCATGCTTCTCAGAAGGCTCCACAGTCTTCAGCATGTTGAGCAGTACCACAGATGAACCTTCTTGCATCTCAGAGGTGAAGAGGAGCTTGGAAACTTCAAACCTTTCGAATCTCACTTGCTCATCAACCAACTCATAAAGATGAAAGACTATGGTATGAGCATCCATATGCTCATGCTGCTTCCGCAGCTCAGGTTCCATCGCGGCTAGCATGATGCAACTCACCATTTCAGAATCATTCACATGTTTCTGATAAGCCAACAATTGGTCCAGAGTTGCATTGTTACTAGGACGGGCGGGAAGAGACGCTTCGAGGACACACGCAAGCTTTTCCACCTTGAGAACAATTCTCAAGTTTCTAAGTCAGTCGAAGAAGTTCGGCCCAGTCAATTTATTCGAATCCAAAATGGAACACAAATTCAAAGACATCATGATCAATCTTAGAAATACAAAATGAGCATATATGAGAAAGATGATTTAAAATGAATCAATATACATTTATAAATCCCATTCATTTTTTGAATTTCAAAAACCCCAAAATCACTTCGGGAGATCGTAGGTCCATCTCCGAATGGGCTGATATCCATCATAGATATGAACAACCTTGGAGAGAGTCCAACAAGCCATTCATAACTACGACGGTAGGTATCAACTATACCGATTGCATATCACGTATATGCAACTATCACAATGTGCTATCAACTAATTGAATGTTCACACATACATCGGGTTGTTAACACATTAACAAGTATGCATCATATGCATAGCACCCAACTTCACCTCCCTTTACATCGACCTTGGAGAGAGTCCAACAAGCCGATGCTCCAGGTTAAAGCCAACCCATTAATCGAGAAATAGTTTTAATATGGTTAGAGCGCATTCAACCAATTAGCCCAGCTTGGAGAGAGTCCAACAACCAAAGCTAACGATTGACCTCTGACTCTTACCATATTAGCATTAAACTATTCCATGGTTTGAACATGTTCGGGTTCGAGTCGGGCTTGGAGAGAGTCCAACAACCCGAACAAGAAACGGAACTCTTGTTCTAACCATATTAATGGAAGGTGTAGGCTTTAATATTGAGTTAGGGTTTTTATGTCTCATCCTCTTTGCATGCAAATAACTATTATCTACATGGCATGGCATACATGGCATACATCTACATGTCACGACACGCATGGCATAATGATATGCATCTAATGCAATTACATGGCATACAATTATGTCAGGTATATAATTTCCTTATTCGTCATAACTATTTATGGAAATAAAATATGTTTATGATTTGATTCTCCAAATCAAATCATGATTAAATTAGGAAACAAATTTCCAAATCTAATCACATATTTTATTTATGGAAATAGTTGATTAAGGAAAATCAATTTAGGAAACCAATTTCCTAAATCATCAAAACTACTTATGGAAATAAAATATTTTAAGATTTGATTTCCCAAATCAAATCATGATTAAATTAGGAAATAAATTTCCAGAATCTAATCAAATATTTTATTTATGGAAAATATCAATTTCCATAAATACTTACAACTTTCCAAAAGTGGAAGATTTCCATAAATACTTCTAAACTTTCCAAAATTGAAAAATTTCCATAAATACTTCTAAATTTCCAAAATTAGAAAATTTCTAGAAATAACATTATGACTATCACAAAACCATTTTACGATTATGTCGAAACACAACCTGGGCTCTGATACCACTGTTGGGTTTCCGACACCGCGGCGAGTGCGTGTTCGAACATGTTTCGCAAACATGTGTACAGCGGAAGAAATAAAAATAATAAATCTATATTTATTACAACACACACATCACACTCATGCATAGTACAATATGTGTAGACATAACCATAAATTTAAATTTTGCAATAAAGGAAATTTAACTACGTATACCTTTCGTATCACGTGTAGCGGGAACGGCATCAACCGAAACAATCCTCGCTAGAATCGTCTCTATCCGTATCCACGCCGAGTATCCTTAGGATGACTTCGCTAAGCCACGAGCTTCGTCTTCGTATGGGTTACTAGCCTCGTGCTGAAGATGACGTGATCGAGAGATGATCGCGATCCGAATCCAAATTCGGACCCAAAGATGAGTCCTCAAAACTCGCTTCTCCTGAGAGGTATTCGTCAACCGTTTGACGAATCCTTCGTCCTCCACCTCAGAGGATTACCGGAGATCGAATCCCCGGTAAGTTAGGCGCTATCGGAGCTCTAACCGTCGTCCAAACGACGCTCCGACGAGAGGAAAACAAGCTGTCCAGAAAACTGGACATCTTTGGTGGAGGAGTAGGCGCCGGCCAACCAAGAGAAGCCAAGTGCTCACCTTATCGCCAAAGCCTAGGAAGATCACCGGAGGGTCGCCGGAGGATGACCGGCTGAAGCTTGGACGCCGGCAAGGAGTTGGACGGCGGCACAAGGGACTGGGTGGCAATCCTAGGGTTGGCGTCGAAAATCCAAGGAGAGGATGGAGAGGTGGGCAGCAACCACAAGCTAGGGTTTTGGATTAGGGCTTAACAATCCCTTAAGCCCTCTTTTATAGAGAACTAATTCTCTTAATGGTTATTGGATCATAACCATGAGGCCCGTTAACCCGCTCCATTAATATAAGTTAAAATAAACCAAACCATGATGGTTTATTTTAAGTTAAAACGAACCGAACCAACTTTTGGTTCATTCGTTTAAAATAAACCAAACCCTTTGGTTTATTCTCCTCCATTGGATTAGAACCAAACCATTTTGGTTCATCCATTATGTCTTCATAAGACACGGCCCATCCACGCTTCCATTGCGACTGAAACGATTTCATGCTCGCTTCTTGTTTGGTCCATCCAAACCTAGTTTCTCTCGGTCTAAGAATCCCATTCTCAAGCTCGTTTTAAATCCTTCGGATTACGCTCGTTGTGCGTGTGACCAAATAGGTTCTCGGTTTATGTTGGTCGTCTATAATTAACCATTAATTATAGAACGATCATGAGTGGCACCTAGTAGTACATCATGATCCCCAATTAACCGAAAAGATCAACGGTTGACCCAGAACTATTTCTGAAACCCTTCAGCAGCTCGAATGAATCGTGCCCCATTCCCTTCACTCATCTTATACCCACTTGGTTCAGGACATGGTCTATAGTGTCAGTTCCCACTAGGCTGACTACGTCACACCTAGCCCAAGTATCATTTCCTTGTCCTACGGATTCTAGTTACTGCACATGTATCGAAGAGTACCTTACTCTTAACATGTAATGCTTTGGCCAAAGACTTTAGTAACAATCCGACGAGAGGCCATGGGTATACATCTCCTCTCAAGGAGTGGTGAATCCTTTATACGCTATTCAAACACCTTCGATCACTTCGACTTATACCCAATCATCCTGGGTCCACATCTCCTTGGAGATGTTTGCTTAAGATGTCAAAGCATAAGTTTCCATGATCAAGATGACTTGAATACCGCAAGTCAAAGGAACATCGCACTTAAGCTACAATAAGAACTTCATTGACATATCTATATATGCAGGGAACCATATGAAGTCTTACGGCTTGTCACTCCAATGAACTAGTTACCATAACTAGCATCCACGATCAACTCCGAACATCACAATGTCTCCAGCCAGTGAGAATCAGCTGCTTGGATACACCAAGGAGTATACCTCGTGCTAGTCTCGACAGAATCGATGGTGTCCAAATCCATCAATTCATCGACTAGGGATAATTCCGATACATCACAATTACACATGTAGAGATACTCACTAGTTGTGATCCAATCACAAATTCTCTCATGTTTTGAATCGTATCGTGGACATTCAGTAAATGAGTTTAAGATCCAATCAAATACATGAAAACATGTATACTCAAATAGTGAATCTTCATTTATCATATAAATTGTTCATACATAAAGCGATTGCCTTAGGACATCTCTCATATATTACTAACAGTCGGTGCCACAACCATGATTCCTCTTGCCGTGTCATAAGACACTTAGTTGAGGAGTTAATTAAGTTGATAGTGTAAATGTTTTTTTTTCTAGTCCCTTTAAGAATTGTTTTAGAGGTTTCGTTTGTATTAATTACGCATTCATTTTCTAGAAATATGACCTTATAGTTATTATCACACAATTGGCTTACACTGAGAAGATTATATTGAAAATTTTCTATTAGTAAAACATTTTGAATGACAAAGTTTGAGTTAAGCTCAATATCACCTGATCCGATGATTTGAGCTTGCCGTTATTTTCGAAGGCTACCGATCCTTGTCGTTTGAATCGAAGCTTCAAAAACTTGAGTTGATCCCCGGTCATGTGTCGGGAGCAACCACTGTCCAACATTCATTGATCCTACACGCAAGGTAGTTGGATCGGATATTGGATTTTAAAATTGGTTGAAAATTATTAACCTAAATCATCTCACCCATGTCTACATGATCAAACATGTTAATCCTATATGTTCTTGTGAGATGACTTCCAATTTTAGTTGAATTAAATTTAATGACTTAAACACTTGTCAACCTTGCGTTAGATTCGAATTTGACCTTAGGCTCATCAAGTCACCTTTTCAAGATCATGGCTTCCAGGTCGTGGCGAGGCACAGAGGCCTTCTTTGATTGGAAAAATGACCACTTCCTTAGACAAATCCATTTTCAAAAAAATAGAGACTTGACTCACCTAAGACCACTTCCTGGTCTAACTAGTCTAGGATACGGCGAGGTAGCTTCAGCTAGTTCCGCTCGGTCAAGTGCCCCGAACTAGATACGCCTTATCTAGCCCGAATACATAAGACTCCGCTTTCCTAGCGTACTATCATCTCACCGCATCCTGGTACTATGTTATCAAGTATTGACGAGTTATAGTCCTATCTAACCATTCTAAAAAGAAAAATCAAACTAAATAAAAACCTAAGCATGCAATTTCTAAGTTAAAATGCAAATAAATTTCGTACTAGCTCCCCCTGGACCGTTGAATCGATTTGGTCTCTCCACATAGTGGATTTGGTCCTTGGGAACCCAGTACTGGTTTGATCCTAAGTTTAAAATCAAGGTGGTCTTAGGGACCCATGCTTGGACACATTTTTTATGTCGACTTACAATCGACATATACGACTTATTGGTCGTGTTTGAGCTAAAACCTAGTCCGGCCTTGTTGTACACGGCCCTTTGCGATCCAAGTAGGAGGTCAAGTCCTTTGGATCCCAAAGTAAACCTTTCCAACATATTCCTAAGATCTTCGACTTGACTTTTCAAGAGTGAGTTCTCAACTTCGAGTTTTTCAACCCGAGTTGAGTCCTTCTCTTGAACTTGTAGGGAAATCTCGTATGCCAAATGGCATATGCGCAACGGAAAAATAGGATCCCTTCCAAGTGATCCATGCGAAAGCAAACTCGTATAAAATAAATTTCTCTAAACCAAACCTATCTTATAGGAGAGGATTACCTTTGTTGCGTGCCCTTGTTAATCCCGCTTTTCCTTTCGGTTTGTTGGATCTTTAGCACGTTCAAGTGTCCGTGCCTCTATACGTATCCACACGAGCACGCTCTTTTCTCACAAAAGGAAAACTAGAAGAGCTCTCCTTTACTTCTTGCTAGAGAAGTCCCTAAAGGAGAGGAAGAGAGGGAAAAGGAGAAAGGAAGAAGAAGACTCCTCTTCTTGCTAGCCTACACTCACAAACCCACACAACTAAAGCTTCCACCAAGCTTTCTCACCACTAACACAACCAAAGCTTCCACCAACAACAAAAGCCAATCCTCTATTTTGGCCGGCCACTTAGGGTGTCTTTTATAGGGTTGGAAAAACCCTTTCACCTCCACACATTCAATGCAATCCATTGCATTGAGACATATCCTTGTTTGGCCGGCCACTTAAGGAGACAAAACCATTTTGTTTCCTTCCACCTTAACTAGCTTAGGTGGATGCTTAGGTGGATGCTTAGGTGGCATGCTTATGTGGCATTCTTATGTGGCTTTCATGCATGTTGAATTAATCTTATTAATTCAATTAAGCTTATGTTATCATATTGAATTAATCTTATTAAATCAATAAGGTAACATATTGAATTAATCTCATTAAATCAATTAGCTAAAATTCTCATTATGCTTAAAGTCCAAAAACCATTTTGTACTTAAGCTTATTCCCAAATTATTCTAGTCAAACTAGAATACTCTAATTCCTCTAATTATCATGCTCTTTGTGTGTGACCCTATAGGCTCTCATAACGTTGGCAGTGGACCTAAACTCTTTTAGATACACAAGCAATGAGCGACATCTAGCAATACATCATTGCTACCCAAGTTACGAGATAAGTCAAGATCCGACTAACCTTTCCGTGACTACTATAATATGTGACCGTGTCCTTCTATCCTTGATATCAGATTGATCAATGAGGCATAGACCGTGTCATCCTCGATCAATCTATGTGTTTCTTGATCCCTGAGTAAACTAACTCAAACAAATGAGCTCAATATCTCATATTGACTCATTCGAGCATGGCCATGCGTTTTAGTAGTTCTACTCAATCAAGGGGCCCACCGATATCACTCCCGTCATATGGAAGGGATAGATCCCATCTACATCACTCACATCCCTCCGCATAATTTGTTACATACCCAGTAATCGCCTTTATGGTCCACCCTGTTACGGGTGACGTTTGACGATACCATAGTACATAACTCCTTATGTAGGGAACCGTAGTGACTTCAGGTCTGAGGACTATTCATACCAATAGTCACATGAGAAAGTTTATGACACTCATATAACGATCCATGAAACTTTCTCATGGCGGGTCAGTTCAGTATATATTCTCCAATATATACCCATGTGTCAACTTGATATCATATATCCATGACTTGTGAGATCAAGTCATCAATTGACCTACATGCTAGTCTTTATGTATTAATATTGCCCTTGCATATTAATACTCGACTAGGAACATTTAGGAAAGTGTTCTCTACAGCCTCTTATAATCAATTCTGCCAATTGATGTGCTGTAGATAAGAACCTACTTTTCTAGGGCATTATTATATTTAAATTAGCTGGCACAAGCAAGATGTAAATATAATAACCAATCCTTTGCCTTTATAGAATATGATACAAAATGTTCCCTATTCAACCATCACATGATTGGTTCTAGGGCTTTAACTAACAGAACTCGACTAGTCGAAGAGGTTAGGGAGACCTCGTGTTTGAGGAGTTTAACTTCCTCAACCAGGGTCTCGACCTTGGACTCAGACTTAGCTAACTTTTTATTTAAAAACTTAATTGCACTATAAAGAGTAGTAATAAGAGACCGACTTACCTTGAGTGTATCTTTTGAACCGGATGCGTATCCGTGGCTTGTCTTGAATAGTGTTTCGCAGTCCGACTCGACTTCGATTTCCGATTCAGGTTTCGGTTCCGACTCCGTCTCCGATTCCACCGGTTTAGCCATAAGGACTCGATCATTGTCTTCTTCCTCGGAAGCTTCTTCCCAAGTAGCGTTGAGTGCCTTTTTATGTTTGGTGCCTTGCTCTTGAGTTTTGGGCATTCAGACTTAATGTGTCCAAACCTGTTGCATTCATAACATCTTATGTTTGAACTTTTAGGCTTACCTTCATTGGGTCGAGTGACGGCTCATTTTCGGCCCTTGACTATCCTCCGAACTAGGTTGACTAGTTCGGCTTCCATTTCCGAGTCGACCTCCGAATCCGACTCATCCTCTTCTTCCTTCGGGGGTGGCTTGCTTGCGGTTTTCTTCCTCGAACCTGCAAAAAGTGCTATACCCTTCTCGGGTTCCGAGTTAGACTACTCATGAAGTTCGAAATCAGAAAAGAGTTCATCTAACCTAAGTTTAGAAAGATCCTTGGAGACCTTGTAGGCATCGACCATGGATGCCGACAAGGTAGTCCTCGGAAAAGAGTTTAGGACATACCTTATAAGGTTGCGGTTTTCGACCTTCTGCCCGATTGCGTGTAGGTTGTTGACTATGTCTTGGACACGGGCGTGGGGTTGCGTCGCGGACTCGTGTACCTGCATTTTTAGGTTATATAGTTTATTGAATAGAAGATCACGCTTACATACCTTGGCTTCATCGGTCCCTTCGTGTAGCTCCACTAGTTTTGTCCAAAGGTCCTTTGTGCTTATGAAGGGGCCGACGCGATTTAGCTCTTCCTTGGATAATCCGCATTGAAGGATTTGAGTTGCCTTAGCATCAGCTTCGACTTGTCTTTTTGTCGCAATGGTCCATTCGTCATAATCCAAGGATTCACCCACTTCGTTAGTCGGAAGTGTGAATCCTGTTTGGATTATGATCCACATCTCGATTTGGGTTTTGAGAAAGCATTCTATCCGACCCTTCCAATAATGGAAGTCATCTCCGTTGTAAAATGGAGGTCGGACGGTGCTAAAACCCTCGAGATGGGCAATTAGAACAAAAGACACAAGGAGACGAAGACGAAGAAACTAGCAACGACAAAAACACACAAAAAAGAGTACCAAGACTCGCGTCTTGGATTAGTAGTGCGGGAGAAAAAGTAACAAAGTGAAATAAATCTGAAATAAACAGAATTAAAAAGAAAAAAATCTGTAAAATGGCTAGATTGGTGGTTTCACCAAATATTAGCAACCCCCGGCTCTGATACCAATTGTTGGATCGATTTGAAACGCTAGAGGGGGGGTGAATAGCGTTAAAACTTTCTTTTATTTTTTTGTTCGTTCGTTTAAAATCCGAGTAGATAATTAATTTGCAGCAGGAAAGATAAGCAATAAGTAAAAGAGACAATTCTTTTTACTTGGTTCGTAGCCTTCGGCTACTACTCCAAGGCCCTAGTAATCCTTGACCACGTACGAAGGGCAAAAGCACTAAAGGAACTCCTCCTCGTTGGAGGTAGGAGTTAATCGATACAAGAAGGAAAGAACTTGAGGTAGAGGGACACTCCCCCTCTCCTCGTATACAATAAAAGCTCCGAAATATTAAAGAAATGAACTTAAAATAAAAGCTAAAACCGACGTTACAATAAGAGAGAAATTAAGACCTAGACGTCAGAGAGAAAGCACTTCATTGTCGGAAAAGTTGTAGCTTGGCGGAGGCTTTTGGAAACTTTAGAATTGAGGAAGAAACCCTAGGATTGGCCCTCCTTTTATAGCCTTTGAGCCCCATTTCGAGAGGAACCCTAGCCAATCAAAATTGAGCACCAATCTCCTTGAAATGGGGTGATAAGCCTTGACTCCTCGAAGCTGATCATTGACCATCAGTCAACTGATGGCCATCATCAGTCAACTGATGGCAGCATCAGTCGAATGCTGACCTCAGGCAATCTACTGTTTGACGGCAGTCGATTCCTCCAAGCTGGTAGTCGACTGATGCTAGCTGCAAGGCAAAGTTAGCTCAAAGAAAACATTATTACGATGGCCTTCGACCGTCCGATCTCGACCTAGACCATCGATGGGATGTCTTTGGTCGGATCTACGCTTAAGACCATCCCTGTAAGGAGGATACGACCTCACTTACGCTCGCACACACGAGCTTACCTCGATACTTACCATGTCGCTTTTGCTTCCGACCTTCCACTCGATTCCTTCGGCTCCCTCCGAAGTCACTCGAGTGTCGCCTGACCACCCGGCTTCCTCCAGGTGTCGCTAGCCTTCAGCTCCAGCTTTAGCAATCTTTTGCACACTCAATTCAGCTCGTGAGATAACGACATGAGCTTAACTTTGTATCGTTTGCTATAATCAAAACTCAGGTTCGACCTAGGTGTCTACTGCACCAACAATCTCCCCCTTTTTGATTTATGGCAAACCCACAGACAAAGTTAAGTAAATAGCAATCATGAAGAATAATGTGCATTAGAAACAAACAAAAAATAAAGAAGATTAAGTTGGAGTAGTAAGGATTTTCTTCAAGTACTCCCCCTTGAGGAAACCTCCCCCTTGACCGAGGGTGAGTCTTGAAGAAAAACCTTAATCCTCCCCTTGAGGGTTGCTTTAAGTAATTACTTAAAGTTGGCCTTAGTAAAACGTTTAAGTTAAGAGTTCTTCTTAACTTGACCCTTTCTCCCCCTTAAGTAAAACATTAAAAATAAGTAAAACGTTGATGGCACAAATAAGTTTAAGTTAAGAATTCTCTTAACTTGGCCTTTAATAAGTTTTCAAAACTTAAAGTTAACTTTTGGTTTAAATATAAAGTAAGAGTTAAACCAAAAAATTAAAAAAAAAATTGACCCCTTAACTTTGGCCTTTTTCTCCCCCTTTTGCCATATATCGAAAAGAGTGAGGGTGTGTGTGGAAAATAAGTGTTAAATTTAAAGTCCAAGCATGTTCCACATTATTTTAAAAATAATATATTGAAAATAAGTTCATCTATAAAATGTTCGACTCATATCTAGCTTGATTGATATAAAAGATCAACCAGTCCTGGTCAGAGTCGGTTAGTATGTATGATTATACTCCGTGGTTCAGAGTCGGTTCATGGCAAGGAGCATTGGGGTTGGCGGCACCAAATAAGGAAAGAGTTTCTTTTCTTCTCTTCTCCCTCAAGGTGGCCGGCGCCCATAAGCTTTTTCCAGCCCTTGGTCGGTGTTCAAACTAGCCTCTTCTCCTCTCTTTGGTCAGTGGAAACATAGCTTAAGGTCTTCCCTTGGAGCTTTTGGGCGGTATTCATCTTTCTCACCCTTTTCCTTATTGGCCGACGATAAGCAACTTGCTTGTTGCTTGTTGGTTGACTAAAGGAAGGAGAAGGGTCTTGTTTCTATTCTTCCTCTTGCTCGGAACGAGCAAGGAAGGAAGATTGGTAATCTAGGAGCTTCAACTTTTGGTAGATCGTCAACCACAAGACGTTCGAAAGGAGGAAGGTCATACAATAGAAGATCGAGAGGTATATCACTTATCTATCTTCATGTGTAACATGTTTATATTTGTTTTTCAATTATATGAATGTTATATTCTGTTTTGTCGATAATATAACTTGGACCCCGAACATAAACATAAAAGCTGGCGATCCGTACATCGTCTATTCCGCGACTATTCGTAAAATAGAGGTTGGTCGCTTGAACAATAAGTTTGTTCAAGTGACTACTCTAATCGAATAGCACGACGATGACAAGGTTGCTTGGGAAATCCCTTTTGTCTAGAATTAAATTTTTTTATCCAAGGACGTAGAAGGGATCGCCATGAACAAGCGACCGAGTTGAAGTGGGAAGCAAAGTTTCCCTCACAACAAGTGGTATCAGAGCCACGGTTTTCAGTTTTGTGTGTTTAGGATTCGGTTACTTTTATGCACTTTTCATATATTATATGTGTCGGATAATAGTAGCATATGCGTAGGATAATTCTTTGGTTGCAGGCATAGGATCCAACAATTATGGTCATATGTGTGTATGTGATTGTATGTGTGTAAATGTATATTTTGTTGAAACCTCGGGGTTGATGAGGCTAGTTTTTGATTTGTTGTAAATTAGATATGGCATTGTTTAGCCACTCTTTTTATTTTAGTTTACTTTCGATCTAGATTTCATGTACACTCCCTCGTGAAGTATAGGATTGATGGATGTAAATTAAAATAGAATTTAGTCTCGGCTCGGATCTCCGGATGGCTCGTACATGGCGTAGGAGGAGCGGACAAGATGGCGATACGACGGGAGACATATTGAAGACAAAAGCCATAATAGTTGGAAAATTTTATTTTTCATATTTATTGCTTATTGTTTGATATGCATTTCGTAGGCTAGAAAATTCCTCAATTTCAAATTACTAAGTAGGAGAGGGATATTTTTTAAAATTCCCACAGCCTCCATTACGATTTGACATGTGATGCAAACAAACTTGCGCGTAGGCTCTGAGTGCCTTCCTCCCCATCGGATGAGTTTGTTTGCCGATCACAAGGTCGAATATGGTTATAGGAAATTATTAAGGAGCGTGTGTACTGTTGGCAATGTGCTAATCCTCGGAATGCTCATTGGCTCCCATGTCCTCAGATTAAAAATTTTCACTAATGAAAACTAATCAGGATGGGATGAGTTTCCTAAGCACAACCAATTCGTCGTCGTACCAATGACTCGAGCGATCGCTTGAACAAACTTGTTGTTCAAGCAATCAACTCTTCTAGTCGATTAGCCGCGGAAGACACGACGGACGGATCGCCGGTTTTTGTGTTTGTCTTCGGGGTCCATGATTATACAAAAACATACAAATGCAAACTAGTATAATCAACACATACTAATCAAAATAACAAGAACATGCAAAGATCAATAATAAAAGTTATAAAACTTTTATACCTCTTGATCTTCTATCATATGTCCTAACCTCCTTGTAGACTTCGTGTGGGCGAAGATCCTCCACAAGTTGAAGCCTCCTAGATCACCAATCTTCCTTTCCTTGTTCACTAGGAACAAAGGAATATCCTAAAACAAAACTCATCTTCCTTTCTAGAACCGGCCACCAAGTCAATAAACTCGATGTTGCCGCCGGCCAAGGATGATAAAATGGAGTATGGAAACCAATCAAAAGAGAAACACCAAGGATATGGGTGTCGACCAACACTTGGAGAAAGGAAAGGAAAACAATCCTCCTCCTTGTTGCCGCCTAAACCCTAGAAAAAGCTCTCCTAATTTCCGGCCAAGGATGAAGGGAAGGAAAATAGGTTGAGCTTCGGCCAAGGTAGAGGGAACAAGGATAGTGGTCGGCCAACACTTAGAAGGAAGAAGAAAAGGATATTCATCTTCTTGTTGCCGCCCACCCTAATCCCAAAACCCTAACCCTAGCCGCCCAACCCCAATCCTATCCCATCTAGGATTTGGTTGCCGCCCAAGGGAAGCCATCCTAATTCCATCCAACCTAAGCCATAGAAGGAAGGGAAAAACTTGGGCGCCGGCAAAAACAAGGAGGAAAAGGGAGGAAGGGTGGCTAGCCATCAAATGGGAAGAAGAAGAAGCCTTGCCGCCCAACACAATCAACCAAACCCTAACCCTAACCTCCTTTTCTTTCTTGCCGCCCAAGCCACCTTGTCTCAATTAGGTTTTTCTCTCTTTGCCGCCCAAGCCTAAGCCCATATATATAGAGTTAGGTTTAGGCCTTGGTTCAATCTCCTCCATTGGTTCTAGAGATTTAATCTCAACTGTCGGATCTAGAGATTTAATCTCAACCGTCGGACCTAGAGATTTAATCTCAACCGTCGGTTCTAGGGTTTTAATCCTAACCGTCGGATCTAGAGATTTAATCTCCACCGTCAGTTCTAGGGTTTTAATCCCAACTGTCGGATCTAGAGATTTAATCTCAACCGTTGGTTCTAGGGTTTTAATCCCAACCGTCGGATCTAGAGATTTAATCTCAACCGTCGGTTCTAGGGATTTAATCCCAACCGTCGGATCTAGAGATTTGTTTTCCATCATTTGATCTAGACTCCATGAGGTTTATATTAGGCTACGATAGGGACCATGAGGAGGAGTTGGGTCTTGGCCACCCGATGGATCGGAACCACACAAACTTGATCCATCAATGATGTTCCATTCCACTAGAGGATCATCATTGAACTACCTCACCAACCCCCATAACTTAATATGGGCTCCATATATTATTTGTACATCCATCTCCCCATGTTTAAGATATCGAATGTCCGTCAATTGATTGATTTACTGACCATCAATCAATTAACATCTAACTCCTCGAGTAGTACCACTCAACCTTATCATCATGTTGACTAAGTCAACCTGCAGGGTTTACATGATGAACCTTATGAGCTCCTCAAGGGGACATCATCAACCTAATATATAGGACACGGTTTCCTCCTATAATCAATGGCACACCATGTAAATAATATCATTTCCCAACTAACCGGGCCTATTGATTTAATCCATAGAAATCTCACCCTTTGGTAAATCAAAGAAATAAATACTAAGTACATGTGCCCGTTATTATATCGGGATTAAGAGTATGTACAACATAATATCCGAGGTCCGATTCAATTATGTAGTCAGCAATAAATTGAATCACCTCTATGTCGGTCCTGCTCAATACACCTAAGTGTACTAGTGTAACTCTATGTTCAAGATAAAACAATACCAAGCTACACTACAACCATGCCAATGGTTTATCCAAAACCATCTTGGTTGTGAGCCTCTACTTATACTCTACAAGGGAATGATAACATGATCTTCTGTGTCACACTTAAGCACCATGTTATCTACAATGTAAAGTATTAGACAATATGCACACATATAATAAATATAAAGTGCAAACAATGATCATGTGATTCTTATTTCAAAATAAAGATGTTCACCCAAAAGAGCTAGGCTTTCAGTATACATCCCAACAATCTCCCACTTATACTAAAAGACTATGCTGTCATCATACTACCATACATCTGATTATCCTACCCTCTACATGCTTATCAAAGCTCTCGCTAGAAGGGCCATAGTGAAAGGCTCTACCAGGTCATCCTCTGATGCAATCTAGGCGACAACAACTTCTACCTCCTTTACGATTTCTCGTATCAGGTGGTACTCACACTCTATGTGTTTACTAGCCTTATGGGCTCGTGGTTCCTTCGAGTTTGCAACTGCACCATTATTATCACAATAAATTTTGATATTTCTGGGCAAACCAAAAATCACATCCAAGTCCATCAGAAAGCTCCTGAGCCACACAGCTTCTTTGGCCACCTCATAGGCTGCCACATACTCAGCTTCCATGGTGGAGTCCGCAACGCATTTCTGCTGGGCACTCCTCCATACAATGGCTCCACCTCCCAAAGTAAACACAAAACCTGAGGTAGACTTACTGTTATCCCCATCTGATTGGAAGTTGCAATCCATACAACTCACAGGGAGTAATTGGTCTGCCCGGTAAACCAGCATATAATCCCTAGTCCTTCTCAGGCACTACAATATATGCTTTTACCGCAGTCCAATGTGCCTATCCTGGATTACTCTAATATTTGCTAACCATGCCCACGGCAAAGCAGATATCTGGTCTCATACTTAGCATAGCATACATGAGGCTTCCTACTGCCAAAGCATAAGGAACCGCCTTCATGTCCTCTATCTCCTTTGATGATCTAGGACACATCTCTTTAGATAAAGGTACTCCATGCCAAAAAGGTAGAAAACCTTTCTTGGAGTTCTGCATGCTAAAACGATCAAGATTGTGTCTATGTATGAAGCTTGGGATTAGCACACTAACCTTGATCCCAAGGATGTGTCCCACTTCTCCCAAGTCCTTCAAAACTGTTTGGATAACCATACCCTTACGTCTGATAACACTCTGATATTGTTGCCAACTACCAAAATGTCATCTATGTATAGTACAAGAAATACCACTACGTTTCCGTCACATCTCTTGTATACACAAGACTCATCCGGACTTTGAATAAATCCATAAGTCTGGATTTACCTCATCAAAGCGGATGTTCCAAGACCTCAAAGCTTGCTCCAGTCCATAAACGGACCGATTAATCTTACATACAATACACTCTTTGCCCTTAGCAATGAATCACTCTGGTTGTTTCATATAGATGTTTTCCTCAAGACTTCCATTAAGGAAAGCTGTCTTGACATCCATCTGCCACACCTCATAATCCATATGAGCTGCAATGCACAAGAGCTCCCAGACCTGACTTGAATCGATAGATTCAATCTCAGTATTCATTGCACTTTGCCAAGATGTTGTATCTTTATCTTGGATTCCCTCGTCATATGTCTAGGGATCAGGTTCATGTTTGCTAGGGACCAAATCAGAAGATTTGTCTAAAAACATGAATCTAAGAGGTTGTCTAACAACCCTCCCACTACGACGAGGTATCATCTGTGTATCCTTTGTGACACGCGGTGCAGTGACATGTGGTATATCCTCTTGTACCGGTGGTACTAAAGAAGTGACTTCCCCTTTTAACTCCTCCAGAACAATTTTACTCTTGGGCTTGTGGCTTATCACATAGTCTTCCTCTAGAAATCTGGCGTTCGTGTTAACGATCACCCTCTGATCTCTAGGACTATAAAACAAGTCAGAATAACTCATCATCGATCTAACCATCTCCATAAGAGTCCTATTCCTTCGCTCTCTGCTACAGTTACTGTTTGGGGTGTGCAGTGCGATCAATTGGGATTGAATCCCAACCTCTGATAAGTAGTTCCTAAACTCTCCCAAGAGGTTGTCACCACCACGATCAGATCATAGTGTCATCCATATCTTGAATAATCGTCTATAAAAGAGACGAAATATTCAAGATTACCTCTTGCCTAGATAGTCATAGGACCTCACAAATCAGAATGAACCATTTCTAACACATCTTTAGCTCTATACCCCTTGGCCTTAAAAAGGTCTCTTGGTCATCTTACCCTCCAAGTAAGATTCGTAGGTTGGGAGATCCTCCACCACTAATGAACCCAAAGGTCCATCAGCTATCAACCTTTGAATTCTGCTTAGGTTAATGTGACCAAGCCTGAGAAGCCAAAGATATGTTTGGTTCATCTTCGAAGGTTCTTTTCTCTTATTGGAATTAAAAGATGAGTTATTAACTTCAATTTGCATCGTGGAAGGTTTTGGTTCAAATTTTCTTTCAATGTACCTGAATAGATATTCTCCTTATTCCTTTTATAACAACTCTGTCATTAAAAGAAATAGAATATCCATCCATAATAATTTAGAAACTGAAACTAAATTCTTTCTAAATAAAGGTACATAAAGGGAATTTTCCAGAACCAAAGTTTTATTATTCTCAAGAGATAAATAAAACTTCTCCCACTGCAATAGCCGCCACCATCATGGCATTGCCCAAGTAAATGGTAATCTCCCCTTTAGCTAGTCATCGGGTTTCCTGGAACCCTTGCAAAGCATTGCAGACATGATTAGTGGCTCCCGTATCTACTCACCAGGTGTCGGTAGATATCACCGCTAATCATGTTTCAATGACTAGTCCAAAAGATATACCTTTGTTATGTTTTGGATTGGGACAGTCCTTCTTCCAATGTCCATTCTGCTTGTAAGTGAAGTACTTGCCTTTCGGCTTCTTCACTCTTCCCTGAGATCCTCCCACCATCTTTGCTTCACCTTATTTCTTCTTCTTCTTGCCTTTCGGCATAGAAGTAGAAACCTTTTTTAGCAATGATGGCTTGAGGACACTCTTCGAAGAGTGCATACTTGTACTCCTTAGCAGATAAGACAATATCTAGAATCTTTTCCAATCAACATTATTTGGGTACAGTAAGTTTATTTCCTTTAGTATCATATTAAGTGGACTGAAAGTCAATTTTGAAAATCCTAAGAATCACAATGATCAAAATATTAGATTTCAAATATTATTGATTTCTCAAAACAATAAAATTCCGAAATCAACCAACACCTCAAAACACCGAGAATATCGCATGCCACGCTGCGTGGACGTATACGAATTCCACATTTGTAAGAGGAGATTTTACCCAATAATTTTATTATCTTGTCAACCTTACTTTTTGACAAATAAAATTAATAGTTGGTTCTTCTTTGTCCCTACAAATAAAAGTAGTGACTCCGATGGGGAGGATACCTTTTATATGCATCTAAGTGTGCACCATTACACGATACTAAGGGAATTATTTCGGATTATGTGCCTTACCTCTATGGAAGTACACACGCTCCTAGATAATTTCCTATAACCATTATTTGACCTAGCGATCCGCAAACAAACCCATCCGCAGGGAGGAAGGCACTCAGAGCTGACACGCAACTTTGTTGCATCACACGTCAAATTGTAATGGAGGTCGCGAGAATTAATCAAAATATCCCTCTCCCACTTAGTAAATTGAAAATGAATAATTTTTAAGCACACACAACATCCTTATTACCACTGTAGATTTCAATAAAAATTATTGATTCCTCAAATAATAAAATTTTGAAATCAACCAACACCTCAAACACCGAGAATATCGCATGCCACAATAGTGTGGACATATACGAATTCTACATTTTTAAGAGGAGGTTTAACCCATTAATTTTATTATCTTGTCAACCTTACTTTTTGACAAATAAAATTAATAGTTGGTTTCTCTTCGGCCCTACAAATAAAAGCAGTGACTCCGATGGGGAGGATACCCTTTTATTTGTATCTAAGTGTGCACCATTACACAATACTAAGGGAATTATTTCGTATTATGTGCCTTACCACTGTGGAAGTACACACGCTCCTAGATAATTTCCTATATCCATTATTTGACCTAGTGATCCGCAAACAAACCCATCCGCAGGGAGGAAGGCACTCAGAGCCAACACGCAAGTTTGTTGCATCACACGTCAAATTGTAATGGAGGCCACGGGAATTAATTAAAATATCCCTCTCCGACTTAGTAAATTGAAAATGAGGAATTTTCAAGCACACACAACATGCATATAAAACAAATCAGCAATAAATACGGAAAAAACAGAATTTTTTCCAACTATTATGGCATTGTTCTCCAATATGCATCCTGTCGTGTCGCTACCTCGTCCGCTCCTCCTACGCCATGTACGAGACATCCGAAGATCCGAGCCGAGAATAAAACCTATTTTATTTTACATCCATCGATCCTATACTCCACGAGAGAGTGTACATGAAATCTAGATCGAAAGTAAAATAAAATAAAGAGTGGCTAAACAATGCCGTATTCAATTACAAAAATTAAATACTAATTTAGCCTCGTCAACCCCGAGGATTCAAATAATATACAATCACACACACATGCAATCACATACACACATATATAGCCATAATAGTTGGATCTTATGCCTGCAACCAAAAAGATAGCCTACGTACATCCTACTATTATTCGGTATACACAATATATGATAAGTGCGTGAAAGTAACCGAATCCAAAACACACAAAACCGGAAACCTTGGCTCTGATACCAATTGTTGGCAATGTGCTAATCCTCGGAATGCTCATTGGATCCCATGTCCTCAGATTACAAATTTTCACTAATGAAAATTAATCCGGATGGGATGAGTTTCCTAAGCACAACCAATTCATCATCGTTCCAACGACTCGAGCGATCGCTTGAACAAACTTGTTGTTCAAGCAATCAACTCTTCTAGTCGGTTAGCCGTGGAAGAGACGACAGACGGATCGCCAATTTTTGTGTTTGTCTTCGGGGTCCATGATTATACAAAAACATACAAATGCAAACTAGTATAATCAACACATACTAATCAAAATAACAAGAACATGAAAAGATCAATAATAAAAGTTATAAAACTTTTATACCTCTTTATCTTCTATCGTATGTCCTAACCTCCTTGTAGACTTCGTGTGGGCGAAGATCCTCCTCAAGTTGAAGCCTCCTAGATCACCAATCTTCCTTTCCTTGTTCACTAGGAACAAAGGAAGATCCTAAAACAAAACTCATCTTCCTTTCTAGAACCGGCCACCAAGTCAATAAACTCGATGTTGCCGCCGGCCAAGGAAGATAAAATGGAGTATGGAAACCAATCAAAAGAGAAACACCAAGGGTATGGCCGCCGGCCAACACTTGGAGAAAGGAAAGGAAAACAATCCTCCTCCTTGTTGCCGCCCAAACCCTAGACAAAGCTCTCCTAATTTCTGGCCAAGGATGAAGGGAAGGAAAATAGGTTGAGCTCCGGCCAAGGTAGAGGGAACAAGGATAGTGGTTGGCCAACACTTAGAAGGAAGAAGAAAAGGATCTTCATCTTCTTGTTGCCGCCCACCCTAATCCCAAAACCCTAACCCTAGCCGCCCAACCCCAATCCTATCCCATCTAGGATTTGGTTGCCGCCCAAGGGAAGCCATCCTAATTCCATCCAACCTAAGCCATAGAAGGGAGGGAAAAACTTGGGCGCCGGCAAAAACAAGGAGGAAAAGGGAGGAAGGGTGGCCGGCCATCAAATGGGAAGAAGAAGAAGCCTTGCCGCCCAACACAATCAACCAAACCCTAACCCTAACCTCCTTTTCTTTCTTACCGCCCAAGCCACCTTGTCTCAATTAGGTTTTTCTCTCTTTGCCGCCCAAGCCTAAGCCCATATATATAGAGTTAGGTTTAGGCCTTGGTTCAATCTCCTCCATTGGTTCTAGAGATTTAATCTCAACCGTCGGATCTAGAGATTTAATCTCAACCGTCGGACCTAGAGATTTAATCTCAACCGTCGGTTCTAGAGTTTTAATCCTAACCGTCGGATCTAGAGATTTAATCTTCACCGTCAGTTCTAGGGTTTTAATCCCAACTGTCGGATCTAGAGATTTAATCTCAACCGTCGGTTCTAGGGTTTTAATCCCAACCGTTGGATCTAGAGATTTAATCTCAACCGTCGATTCTAGGGATTTAATCCCAACCGTCGGATCTAGAGATTTGTTTTCCATCATTTGATCTAGACTTCATGAGGTTTATATTAGGCTACGATAGGGACCATGAGGAGGAGTTGGGTCTTGGCCACCCGATGGATCGGAACCACACAAACTTGATCCATCAATGATGTTCCATTCCACTAGAGGATCATCATTGAACTACCTCACCAACCCCCATAAATTAATATGGGCTCTATATATTATTTGTACATCCATCTCCCCGTGTTCAAGATATCGAATGTCCATCAATTGATTGATTTACTGACCATCAATCAATTAACATCTAACTCCTCGAGTAGTACCACTCAACCTTATCATCATGTTGACTAAGTCAACCTGCAGGGTTTACATGATGAACCTTATGAGCTCCTCAAGGGGACATCATCAACCTAATATATAGGACACGGTTTCCTCCTATAATCAACGGCACACCATGTAAATAATATCATTTCCCAACTTACCGGGCCTATTGATTTAATCCATAGAAATCTCACCCTTTGGTAAATCAAAGAAATAAATACTAAGTGCATCTGCCCGTTATTATATCGGGATTAAGAGCATGTACAACATAATATCCGAGGTCCAATTCAATTATGTAGTCAGCAATAAATTGAATCACCTCTATGTCGGTCCTGCTCAATACACCTAAGTGTACTAGTGTAACTCTATGTTCAAGATAAAACAATACCAAGCTACACTACAACCATGCCAATGGTTTGTTCAAAATCATCTTGGTTGTGAGCCTCTACTTATACTCTACAAGGGACTGATAACATGATCTTCTGTGCCACACCCAAGCACCATGTTATCTACAATGTAAAGTATTAGACAATATGCACACATATAATAAATATAAAGTGCAAACAATGATCATGTGATTCTTATTTCAAAATAATGATGTTCACCCAAAAGAGCTAGGCTTTCAGTATACATCCCAACATGTACTTCCCCATCGGAAGGCACATAACCCGAGATAATTACCTTGGTACCGAGTAATGGTAAACACTTAGATACAAATATAAGTATCCTCCCCATCAGAGTCACTACTTTTATTTGTAGGGCCAAAGAGGAACCAACTATTAATTTTACTTGTCAAAAAGTTAGGTTGACAAGATAGTAAAATTAATGGGTAAAACCTCCTCTTACAAATGTAGAATTTGTATACGTCCACACTATCGTGGCATATGATATTCTATGTGTTTTGATATGTTGGTTGATTTTAAAATTTTATTGTTTGAGGAATCAATAATTTTTTGAAATCTAAAGTTTTGATCTATGTGATTCTTAGATTTTCTTTCAAAATGACTTTCAACCCGCTTGCTATGATACTGAAAGAGAATAAACTTACTGGACCCAACTATGTTGATTGGAAGAGGAATCTTGACATTGACTTGACTGCTGAGGAATACAAATATGTACTCCTCGAAGAGTGCCCTCCTAAGCTTGCGGATGATTCTGGGGAAAAGGAGAAAGAGAGTTATAAGAAGTGGATAAAGGCCGATGAGATGGTGCGGTGTTACATTTTGGCATCTATGTCAAATGTACTGCAACATCAGCATCAAGCCATGCCCACTGCTTATGACATGATACTCAATCTCAAAGAGTTTTTAGGACACCAGAATCGGGCTGCAAGGCAAGAAGCCATGAGGAAAATGATGATGACCACCATGATCGAGGGAACATCCGTGAGAAATCATGTTCTCAAGATGATGGCTCATTTAAATGAGTTGGAAGTCCTCGAAGCTGAGATCGATGGGGATGTTAGTGCCTATAAGATCCCGTATATATCTCCACTATGGTATGATATTGTCCACTTTGGGTCTAAGCCCTCATGGTTTTGTTTTTGGGCTTCACCCAAAAGGCCTCATACCAATGGAGATATCTTTTTCATCTTATAAGCACATGATCTTTTCCATGTCTTACCAATGTGGGACTTTGATTGTATTCCCAATACTCCAACAATCCCCCTCTCAAACGAAGGACCACATTGACCCCCCCCCCCCCTCAAGCCTATCCATCCTCGAAGGACATCCTCTGCTTGATGTCCGATCTCAACCCACCAGTACTTTACGTCGGTCCTTCCGACCCACCGGACTTTCGCCAGCTTGTCCAGCCCTTCGCCCTAATCGACTTCCCGCGCTTGTTCGATCCTCCCGATCCAACTGGACTTCCTGCCTGGTGTCTGGTTCTCTTGATCCGGACATGGGAGCTCAACTTCCTTCGTTCGAGGTTCATGGCTTGACATGGACCATGGCTCTGATACCAATTGTTGGGTGGATGCTTCGGAGGCTCATTGGCTCCCATGTCCCCGGATTAAAATTTTCACTAATGAAAGGATTAATCCGGATGGGATGAGCTTCCTTAACAACACCATTTCGTCGTCGTGCTAACAACTTGAGTGGTCGCTTGAACAAACTAGTTGTTCAAGCAACACAACTCTTCTAGTTGGTTAGCCGCGGAAGAGACGACGGATGGATCGCCGATTTTTGTGTTTGTCTTCGGGGTCCATGATTATACAATATATATTCATACACACACATGAATAATCAAAACAAATAAGAACATGCTCAAATCTGTACATAAAGTTAAAATAACTTTATACCTCACGATCTTCTACCGTATGTCCTATCCTTCTCGTGGACGACGTGTGGACGAAGTTCCTCCACGAGTAGAAGCCTTCTAGATCGCTTTCTTCTCTACCTTGTCCGCTCAAGTAACAAAGAGAAGAACTCGCAAATACCTTTCCTATCTAGAACCGGCCACCAAATTAGGGAATTTGGTGCAACCGCCGGCCAAGGAGCAATGGATGATGCGCCGGCCAACTTCAAGAAGAGTTTCCGCTGGCCACTTTGGAGAATAGGGAGGAGGAAGAGAACCGGCCACCAATGGGAGGAGAACCGCCGGACAAGGAAGAGGGGAAAGACCTTAAGGTTGGGCACCGGCCAAGTATTGATGGTGCAAGTTGGGCGCCGGCAACAACTAGAAGGAAGAAGATAGTTGCCGCCCACCTTTGCTCCAAACCCTAGCCGCCCACCTCTCCAAGAGCCAAACCCTAATTCCAAAACCAATTCTTGATTAATCTTGCCGCCCAACCCTAGCCATCTATTTATAGAATAGGGCTTAATCCTCCTTTAATCTCCACCGTCGGATCTAGGGATTTAATCTCCACCGTCGGATCTAGGGTTTTATCCCAACCGTCGGATCTAGGGTTTAATCCCAACCATCGGATCTAGGATTTCATCCCAACCGTCGGATCTAAGGTTTCATCCCAACCATCGGATCTAGGGTTTTATCCCAACCGTCGGATCTAAGGATCTAATCCCAACCGTTGATTCTAAGATTTCATCCTAACCATCGGATCTGGGGATTTAATCCCAACCGTTGGTTCTAGGGTTTCATCCAACCATCGGATCTAGGGATTTAATCCCAACCGTTGGTTCTAGGTATTGTTTTACATTCTTGGATCTAGACTTCACAAGGATTATATTAGGCTACAATAGGGACCATAAGGAGGAGTTGGGTCTTGGCCACCCGATGGATCGGAACCACACAAACTTGATCCATCAATGATGTTCCATTCCACTAGAGGATCATCATTGAACTACCTCACCAACCCCCATAAATCAATATGGGCTCCATATATTATTTGTACATTAATCTCCCCGTGTTTAAGATATCGAATGTCCTTCAATTAATTGATTTTCTGACCATCAATTAATTAACATCTAAATCCTCGAGTAGTACCACTCAACCTTATCATCATGTTGACAAAGTCAACCAACTGGGTTTACATGATGAACCTTATGAGCTCCTCAATGGGACATTATCAACCTAATATATAGGACACGGTTTCCTCCTATAATCAATGGCACACCATGTAAATAATATTATTTCCTAACTTACCGGGCATATTGATTTAATCCATCTAAATCTCACCCACTGGTAAATCAAAGAAATAAATACTAAGTACATGTGTCCGTTATTATATCGGGATTTAGAGCATGTACAACATAATATCCGAGGTCCGATTCAATTATGTAGTCAGTACTAAATTGAATCACCTCTATGTCGGTCCTACTCAATACACCTAAGTGTACTAGTGTAACTCTATGTTCAAGATAAAACAATACCAAGCTACACTACAACCATGCCAATGGTTTGTCCAAAACCATCTTGGTTGTGAGCCTTTACTTATATTTTACAAGGTACTGATAACATGATCTTCTGTGCCACACCAAGCACCATGTTATCTACAATGTAAAATATTAGACAATATGCACACATATATAATGAATATATAAAATGCAAACAATGATCATGTGATTCTTATTTCAAAATAAAATGTTCATACAAAAAGAGCTAGGCTTTCAGTATACATTCCAACAATCTCCCACTTATACTAAAAGACTATGCCGCCATCACTCTGCCATACATCTGATCCCCATGTCCTCCACATGTCTATCAAACGCTTTCGCTGGAAGGGCCTTAGTGAATGGATCCGCCAGGTTATCCTCTGATGCAATCTTGGCGACAGCAACTTCTCCTCGCTTACGATCTCTCGTAAGGTGGTACTTGCGCTCATGTGTTTACTCGCTTATGGGCTCGTGGTTCCTTCGAGTTTGCAATCGCACCACTATTATCACAATAAATTGTGATAGTTCTGGGCAAACCAGGAATCATATCCAAGTCCATCAAGAAGTTCCTGAGCCATACAGCTTCCTTGGTCGCCTCGTAGGTCGCCACATACTCCTTCCATGGTAGAGTCCGCCACGATTTCGCTGACACTCCTCCATACTATGGCTCCACCTCCAAAAGTAAACACAAACCCTCGAGGTGTACTTACTCTTGTCCTATCGATTGGAAATCCGAATTCGTGTAACCCACGGGGACTAATTGATCTGCCGTAAACGACATATAATCCTAGTCCTTCTCAAGTACTTGATATATGCTTTACGCGGTCAATGTCACATCGGGATTACTCTACGATGTCGCTAACCATGCCCCAGTAAGCGGATATCGGTCTAAATACATAGCATAGCATACATAAGGCTTCCCTCTGCGAAGCATAAGGAACCGCCTTCATGTCTCTATCTCCTTTGATGTTTTGGGACACATCTCTTTAGATAAAGGAACTCCATGCCTAAAGGTAGAAAACCTTTCTTGGAGTTTACGCATGCTAAAGCGAGCAAGGATAGTGTCAATGTATGAAGCTTGAGACAAGCACAACATCCTTTTCTTGTGATCCCTTATAACTTTGATCCCAAGGATGTGTCCCACTTCTCCCAAGTCCTTCATATCAAACTGTTTGGACAACCATACCCTTACATCTGATAACACTTTGATATTGTTGCCAACTAACAAAATGTCATCTACGTATAGTACAAGAAACACCACTACGTTTCTGTCACATCTCTTGTATACACAAGGCTCATCCGGACTTTGAATAAATCCATATGACTGGATTACCTCATCGAAGCGGATGTTCCAAGATCTAGAAGCTTGCTTCAATCCATAAATGGATCGATTAAGCTTACATACAAGATGCTCTTTGCCTTTAGCAATGAATCCCTCTGGTTGCGCATATAGATGTTCTCCTCAAGACTTAGTTAAGGAAGGTGTCTTGACATCCATGCACCAAATCTCATAATCCATATGAGCAGCTATAGATAAGAGAATCCGGATAGACTTAAGCATAGCTACCGGCGAAAAGGTCTCCTCATAATCGATACCCTCTTTCTGAGTATACCCTTTCGCAACAAGCCTAGCTTTGAAGATTTCAACCTTCCCGTCTACTCCTCTCTTTCTCTTGTAGATCCACTTGCATCCAATGGTTTTTACACCATCGGGTGGCTCTACTAGCTCCCAGACCTGATTAGAATCCATAGATTCTATCTCTGAATTCATCGCTCTTTGCCAAGATACTGCATCTCTATCTTGGATTGCCTCGTCATATGTCCAGGGATCAGGTTCATGTTCACCAGGGACTAAGTCCGAAGACTCTCCCAAAAACATGAATCTGTCGGGTTGTCTAACAACCCTCCCACTACGACGAGGTGCCTCCTGTGTATGCTCTATGACACGCGGTGCAGTGACTTGTGGTGTCTCCTCTTGTACCGGTGGTACTGAAGTCGGGACTTCCCCTGTCATCTCCTCAAGAACAATCCTACTCGTGGGCTTGTGGTTCATCACATAGTCTTCCTCTAGAAATCTGGCATTCGTACTCACGATCACCTTATGATCTCTAGGACTATAGAATAAACCACCCTTCGTTCCCTTAGGGTAGCCAACAAACAAGCATACCAGACGAGATTCCAACTTATAAAGATCTCCTTCAAAGACATGTGCCGACTACCCCAATCGAATATGTCTTAGACTAGGCTTTCGCCACCCACAACTCATGGAGTAGAGTCTTGACTTAGATGGAACCAAGTTCAGAATGTGTGCTGCTTTTTCTAGAGCAAACCCCCAGAACGAATCAGGTAACTCAGAATAACTCATCATCGATCTGACCATCTCCATAAGAGTCCTATTCCTTCGCTCCGCCACACCATTCCTATAGGGTGTGCCAGGTGCAGACAATTGGGATTGAATCCCAGCCTCTGATAAGTAACTCCTAAACTCTCCCAAGAGGTACTCGCCACCACGATCAGATCGTAATGTCTTGATACTTTTACCTTGACGGTTCTCCACATCAGCCTTGAATTCTTTGAACTTGTCAAAGCATTCAGACTTGCAGCGCATCAAGTAAATGTATCCATACCTTGAATAATCGTCTATAAAAGAGACGAAGTATTCAAAGCCACCTCTTGCCTGGATAGTCATAGGACCACACAAATCAGAATGAACCAATTCTAACACATCTTTGGCTCTATACCCCTTGGCCTTAAAAGGCCTCTTGGTCATTTTACCTTCCAAGCAAGATTCGCAGGTTGGGAGATCCTCCACCACTAATGAACCCAAAGGTCCATCAGCTATCAACCTTTGAATTCTGCTAAGGTTAATATGACCAAGCCTTAGATGCCAAAGATATGTTTGGTTCATTTGCGAAGGTTCTTTTCTCTTATTAGATTTAGAAGATGAGTTATTTACTTCTATTTGCATCGTGGGAGTTTTTGGTTCAATAGTATATAAATTGCCAACCAATGTACCAGAACAGATAATCTCCCTATTCCTTTTTATAACCACCTTGTCATTAAAAGAAATAGAATATCCATCCAAAAACAATTTAGAAATAAATTAAATTCTTTCTAAAAGTAGGTACATAAAGACAATTTCTCAAAACCAAAAATTTATTCCTATCAAAGATAAATAAACGCCTCCCACCGCAATAGCCGTAACCTTCAAGCATTGCCCATGAAGACGGTAATCTCTCCTCACTAGTCGTCTGTTTCGAACCCCTACAAAGTATTGCAGACATGATCGGTGGCTCTGTATCTACACACCGTGCAATCGTAGATAACACCGCTAAACATGTTTCAACAACTAAACAAGAAGATATACCTTTGTTCTTTGGCGAGATGATTCGCCTTCCAATGTCCAATTGCTTGCAAGTGAAGCACTTGCCTTCGGCTTCTTCACTCCTGCCCGAGGCCCATCGCCACCTTCTTCGCTCCACCTTGCTTCTTCTTCTTCTTACCTTTCTTTAGAGGAAGAAACCTTCCGAGCGACCATGGCTTGAGAACTACAAAAGCCCTCCGCCACTGAGTTTTTGTCAAGCTCCGCCAACGAATACAACCTCTTATTCATGTTGTAGTTGAGGCGAATCGCTCAAAACTCCTAGGCAGTAGACGAGAATGATATCGACTGGTTTCATCGATCTCGGCTCCGAGGACTTCCATCTCATTAAGATGAGCCATCATCTTGAGAACATGATCCCTAACGGGTGTTCCTCGACCATGGTGGTCGCCATCAAGTTTCTCATTGCCTCTCGCTTAGCCGCCTACTCGATGTCCAAAAGTTCCTTGAGATTGAACATCATGTCATAAGCGTGGCTATGGCCTCGATGTCGATGTTGCAACACATTTGACATAGATGCCAAAATGTAACACCGCGCCATCTCATCCGCTTTAACCCATTTCTTATAATGTTCTTTCTCCTTTCATCGAGTCATCTGAGAGCTTAGGAGGATGACTCAAGAGTACAAATTTGTACTCTCCGCAGCTTAAGACAATATCCGTGTTTCTTTTCCAATCAATGTAGTTTGGACCAGAAGTTTGTTTTCTTTTAAAATCACAAGTGGGTTGAATGCCATTTGAAAATCCTAAAATCACAATGATCAAAATATTAGATTTCAAATATTATTGATTCCTCAAAACAATAAAATCAAATCAACCAACACCTCAAAACACCGAGAATATCGCATGCCACGATAGTGTGGGCGATATCGATTTCTACATTTGTAAGAGGAGGTTTTACCCATTAATTTTATTATCTTGTCAACCTTACTTTTTGACAAATAAAATTAATAGTTGGTTCCTCTTTGGCCCTACAAATAAAAGCGGTGACTCGATGGGAGGATACCTTTATTTGTATCTAAGTGTGCACCATTACGATACTAAGGAAATTATTTGGATTATGTGCCTTACCATGGGAAAGTACACACGCTCCTAAATAATTTCCTATAACCATTATTTGACCTAGTGATCCGCATAAACAAACCCATCCGATGGGGAGGAAGGCACTCAAAGCCAGCAGCAGTTTGTTGCATCACACGTCAAATTGTAATGGAGGCATGAATTAATTAAAATATCCCTCTCCCACTTAGTAAATTGAAATCGAGGAATTTTAAACATACACAACATGCATATAAAACAAATAAGCAATAAATATGGAAAAACAGAATTTTTTCCAACTATTATGGCATTGTCCTCCAATATGCATCCCGTTGTGTCGCCACCTCGTCCGCTCCACCTTTTTCCGTGCGCAAGTCACCAAAGATATCCGAGCCGAGACAAATCATTTTATTTACATCCATCGATCCTATACTCCACGAAGGAGTGTACAAATAATCTAGATCGAAAGTAAACTAAAATGATCGGCTAAACAATGTCATATTTAATTACAAAAATTAAATACTAATCTAGCCTCGTCAACCCCGAGGATTCAAATAATAAATTTTTACACACATCCATTCACATACACACACATGGCCATAATAGTCGGATCTTATGCCTGCAACCAAAGAGTTAAACTACGCATATCCTACTATTATCCGGCACATATAATATATGAAAAATGCATAAAAATTAACCGAATTCTAAACACACAAAACCGGAAACCGATGGCTCTGATACCAATTGTTAGTGCCTATAAGATCCCGTATATATCTCCACTATGGTATGATATTGTCCACTTTGGGTCTAAGCCCTCATGGTTTTGTTTTTGGGCTTCACCCAAAAGGCCTCATACCAATGGAGATATATTTTTCATCTTATAAGCACATGATCTTTTCCATGTCTTACCAATGTGGGACTTTGATTGTATTCCCAATACTCCAACAGGGGAAACCCAGGTCGATATCATTCTCCAGTCTCTACCTAGGAGTTTTGAGCAGTTTCGCCTGAACTACAACATGAACAAGGGGTTGTATTCGTTGGCGGAGGTTCTGATAGAACTCCAGGTGGTAGAGGGGCTATTTTGTTAGAGTGCTCAGGCGCATGCCATGGTGACCCAAAAGGTTTCTACTTCTAAGTCGAAAGACAAGAAGAAGAAGAAACAAACTGGGGCAAAGGCAGTGGGAGGAACTCAGGGAGGAGTGATGAAGCCAAAAGGCAAGTGCTTCACTTGTAAGCAGACTGGACACTAGAAGAAGGACTGGCCCAACCGCAAGCAGAACAAAGGTATATCTTTTGGTCTAGTCATTGAAACATGTTTAGCGGTGTTATCTACCGGCACCTGGTGTTTAGATACGGGAGCCACTGATCATGTCTGCAATACTTTGCAGGGGTTCCATGAAACCAGATGACTAGCTGAGGGGGAGATTATCGTGTACTTGGGCGATGCCACGAAGGTGGCGGCTATTATAGTGGGAGACGTTCATTTATTTTTTGAGAAAAATAAAGTTTTGGTTCATAAGAATTGCCTTTATGTACCTTTATTTAGAAAGAATTTAATTTCGGTTTCTAAATTATTTATGGATGGATATTCTATTTCTTTTAATGACAGAGTTGTTATAAAAAGGAATAGGGACATTATCTGTTCAGGTGCATTGATAGGAAATCTATATACACTTGAACCAAAAGCTCCCACGATGCAAATAGAAGTTAATAACTCATCTTCTAATTCCAATAATAGAAAAGAACCTTCGAAGATGAACCAAACATATCTTTGGCATCTTAAGCTTAGTCATATTAACCTAAGCAGAATTCAAAGGTTGATAGCTGATGGACTTCTGGGTTCATTAGTGGTGGAAGATTTCTCAACCTGCGAATCTTGCTTGGAGGGTAAAATGACCAAGAGGCCTTTTAGGGCCAAGGGGTAGTCAAAGATGTGTTAGAATTGGTTCATTCTGATTTGTGTGGTCCTGTGTCTCCAGGCTAGAGGTGGTTTTGAGTATTTTGTCTCTTTTATGGACGATTATTCGAGATATGGATACATTTACTTGATGCATCGTAAGTCTAAATGCTTTGACAAGTTCAAAGAATTCAAGGCTGATGTGGAGAAACATCAAGGTAAAAGTATCAAGACACTACGATCTGATCGTGGTGGTGAGTACCTCTTGGGAGAGTTTAGGAATTACTTATCAGAGGCTGGGATTCAATCCCAATTGTCTACACTTGGCACACCCCAACAGAATGGTGTAGTAGAGCGAAGGAATAGGACTCTTATAGAGATGGTTAGATCAATGATGAGTTATTCTGACTTGCCAAATATGTTCTGGGGATATGCTCTAGATACGACAGTGTATATTCTGAACCTAGTCCCATCTAAATCAGTGCCTTATACTCCCACAGAATTATGGACTGGATGAAAGCCTAGTCTAAGACATATTCAGATTTGGAGGAGTCCAGCACATGTGATGAAGGCGGATGCTGATAAGTTGGAACCTCGTACAGAAGTACGCATGTTCGTTGGCTACCCTAGAGGAACGAAAGGTGGTTTGTTTTATAGTCCTAGAGATCAGAGGGTGATCGTTAGCACGAATGTCAGATTTCTAGAGAAAGACTATGTGATGAACCACAAGCCCATGAGTAAGATTGTTTTGGAGGAATTAAAAGGGGAAGTCACTTCTTCAGTACCACCGATACAATAGGATATACCACAAGTCACTGCACTGCGTGTCACAGAGGATACATAGGTGATACCTCATCATAGTGGGAGGGTTGTTAGATAGCCTGATAGATTCATGTTCTTGGGAGAATCTTCTGATTTGGTCCCTGGTGAACATGAACCTGATCCCTGGACATATGACGAGGTAATCCAAGATAAAGATGAAGTATCTTGGCAAAGTGCAATGAATACTGAGATTGAATCTATGGATTCAAATCAGGTCTAGGAGCTAGTGGAACCACCCGATGGTGTAAAAACCATTGGATGCAAGTGGATCTACAAAAGAAAGAGAGGAATAGATGGGAAGGTTGAGACCTTCAAAGCGAGGATTGTTGCGAAGGGGTATACTCAAAAAGAGGGTATCGATTATGAGGAGACCTTTTCGCCGGTAGCCATGCTTAAGTCTATCCGGATTCTATTATGCATTGCAGCTCATATGGATTATGAGGTGTGGCAGATGGATTCATTGCGAAGGGCAAAGAGCATCTTGTATATAAGCTTAATCGGTCAATTTATGGATTGAAGATAGCTTCGAGGTCTTGGAACATCCGATTTGATGAAGTAATCCAGTCTTATGGATTTATTCAAAGTCCGGATGAGTCTTGTGTATACAAGAGATGTGACGGAAATGTAGTGGTATTTATTGTACTATACGTAGATGACATTTTGTTGATTGGCAACAATATCAAGGTGTTATCAGACGTAAGGGTATGGTTGTCCAAACAGTTTGATATGAAGGACTTGGGAGAAGTGGGACACATCCTTTGGATCAAGCTTATAAGGGATCATAGGAAAAGGATGTTGTGCTTATCCCAAGCTTCATACATAGACATGATTATGGATCATTTTAGCATGCAGAACTCCAAGAAGGGTTTTCTACCTTTCAGGCATGGAGTTCCTTTATCTAAGGAGATGTGTCTTAGAACATCTGAGGAGATAGAGGAGATGAAGGCGGTTCCTTATGCTTCGGCAGTAGGAAGGCTAATGTATGCGATGCTTTATACGAGACCAGATATCTGCTTTACCGTGGGCATGGTCAGCAGATATCAGAGTAATCCAGGACAGGGACATTGGACTGCGGTAAAGCATATATTGAAGTACCTGAGAAGGACTAGGGATTATATGCTGGTTTACCATGCAGACCAATTACTCCCTGTGGGTTACATAGATTTTGAATTCCAATCAGATAGGGATAACAGTAAGTCTACCTCAGGTTTTGTATTTACTTTGGGAGGTGGAGCCATTGTATGGAGGAGTGTCAAGCAGAAATGTGTGGCTGACTCCATCATGGAAGCTGAGTATGTGGCAGCCTCTGAGGTTGCCAAAGAAGTTCTGTGGCTCAGGAACTTCCTGATGGACTTGGATGTGATTCCTGGTTTTCCCAGAACTATTACAATTTATTGTGATAATAGTGGTGCAATTGCAAACTCGAACGAACCACGAGCCCATAAGGCAAGTAAACACATAGAGCGCAAGTACCACCTGATATGAGAAATTGTAAAGAGAGGAGAAGTTGCAGTGGCCAAGATTGCATTAGAGGATAACCTTGCAGATCCTTTCACTAAGGCCCTTCCGACGAGAGCTTTTGATAGGTATGTGGAGGGAATGAGGATCAGATGTACGATAGTTTGAGGACAGCATAGTCTTTTAGTATAAGTGGGAGATTGTTGGATGTATACTGAAAAGTCAATCTTTTGTATGAACATCTTTATTTTGAAATAAGAATCACATGATCATTGTTTGCATATTTTTATGGTTATGCATATTGTCTAATGCATTACATTGTAGATAACATGGTGTGTAGTGTCACACGGGAGATCATGTTATCGGCTCCTTGTAAAGTATAAGTAAAGGCTCACAACCGGGATGGTTTTGGACAAACCATTGGCATGGTTGTGGTGTGATTTGGTATTGGTTTGTCTTGGCCATAGAATCACACTAGTACACTTTGTGTGTATTGAGCAGGACCGACATAGAGTTGATTCGATTTATTGCTGACTACATAATCGAATCGGACCTCAGATATTATATTGTACATGTTCTTAATCCCGATATAATAACGGGCACATATACTTAGTATTCATTTCTTTGATTTACCAATAGGCGAGATTTATCGAGTAAATCGATAGGCTCGGTAAGTTGGGAAATGGTATTATTTATATGGTGTGTCGTTGATTATAGGAGGAAACCTTGTCCTATATATTAGGATGATGATGTCCCCTTGAGGAGCTCATAAGTTTCATCATGTAAACCATGTAGGTGGACTTGGTCCGGCATGATGATAAGGTTGAGTGGTACTACTCATGGAGTTAGATGTGGATTAATTAATTGTCAGTAAATTAATTAATCGACGGACATTCGAGATCTTAAACACGGGGAGATAAATGTACAAATAATATATGGAGCCGATATTAACTTATGGGGGTTTGTGAGGTAGATCAATGATAATCCTCTAGTGGAATGGATTATCATTAATGGATCGGACTATATGTGGGCTTGATCCATTGGGTGGCCAAGATCCAACTCCTCCTCATGGTCCCTATTGTAGCCTATTAAAACCTCATGAAGCCTAGATCCAATGATGGAAAACAAAACTCTAGATCCAATTGTAGAGATTAAATCTCTAGATCCGACGATTGAGATTAATTCTCTAGATCCGACGGTTGAGATTAAATCCCTAGAACCAAAGGTGGAGATTAAAGGGAGGCTTGAGCCCAACTCTATAAAAGGAGGCTTAGGGCTTGGACGACAATTAATAAAAGGAGGGGCTAGGGTTTTGGGCGGCAAGGGGCAAGGGGTGTTGGGCGACCACAATTAAGGAAATTCCTTTCCTTCTTCTTCCTTAGGTGGTCGGCACCCATCTTCTCCCCTCCCTCCTTAGACGGCATCCAAAAACCATTCATTCTCTTCTCCTTGGCTAGTGGAAACAAGGGTTAGGGTGATTCCTTGGAGCTCTTGGCCGGCGCCCACCTTTCCTCCTCTTTAGGCCGGCGACAAGCTTCAAGTTGGAAGCTTGTTGGTTGGTCCTAGATAGAGGAGAGTTTTGTTTCTTATTCTTCCTTTTGTTCGGAGCGAGCAAAGAAAGGAAGATTGGTGATCTAGGAGGCTTCAACTTTTGGAAGATCGTCGCCCACACGACATCCAAATGAGGAAGGATATACAATAGATAATCGAGAGGTATAACGTTTGTTTATATTATTTTGTAACATGTCTATATTTGTTCTTCAATCATATATATATGTTATACATTGTGTTTTGTGGCTAAATTAACTTGGACCCCGAATATAAATGCAAAAACCGACAATCCGTACATCGTCTATTCCGTGGCTATTCGTAGAATAGAAGTTGGTTGCTTGAACAACAAGCTTGTTCAAGTGACCACTCTAATCGAATAGCACGACAATGATACGGGAGCTTGGGTAATCGCTCTTGTCAAGGATAAAAAATTTTTATCGGGGGACACAGAAGGGATCGCCATGAACAAGCGACCGAGTTAAAGTGGGAAGCGAAGTTTCCTACCTTCACAAGCATCCAAGAACCTATTGATGGTTTCTCTCTCAATGACATTCATGAACAATTCTTTAGGAGACCAAGACAACCTGGTGTCAACCTAGCTCCAACCATGGCATTAGTTTCCCTCGACAATGTCATGTATAAGGTCATTGTAGGTTGCATTCTTCCAATAGTCACGAGGGGCAAGCTAAGGTGCGGCCACATCATTTACTAGCCCTTCATTTCCTCAAGAATCATCTAGACTTCAATATTGCATTAAATATGTTTCTTTATATCATCCATTTCATGGTCCCAGTCCAAAAAAAAATTTACATGCCTTTTGGACATATCATCACATCTTGGTTGGAGGCCATAGGCATAAACACTAGCAGGGGCAAGGTCGTGCAAATGACAGATTTTGATTTCATTAATGGTGAAACTTTGCCTTGGCCGGCATGGTTCAAGGAAAAATTACTGTGATGTGGGCTAATGGGCACCAGCCTGGTGAGAGATGGGACATGGATACACAAGATGAAGAATAAGAAGAAGAGCGTCTGGCTCTTGCCGATGAGCCCTATGCGTCAGTGTCCAAGCAGCTTGACAGCCTACGTCATGATTATGCTGAGTTCAAAGAGACCATGGACACACGACTCTTGGATCTAGAGATGACCATAGATATGTGTTTCTCGGAAGTCACAAACTGACAAACACAAATTCTAGATCAGCAGGCTGAAATGCTTAGACTCCTACACTCTTTGACGACTGATTCGTTGGGCCCCTCATCATCGGCTTTTTAGTTTTGATAGTCCTTTGATAGTGAATTGTAGTAAAACTAAATTTGAAAAATTCTAGAAGGATTCGGATACTTAGAGATTTGGTTGTAAAAATACACTTGTTTGTGTTCCGGATGGGTAGTTATTTTTGTAAAAATGCATATGACTGTAGTTTCATTTATTTTTTTTTGATTGATTAATATGATTGTGATATAAGGTTTCTTGTTTACATGTATTGTAACAGGTTTCACACACTCATGTTTAGGGAAAACACTGCCAAAATTTTCTCTGAAAGTCATTACATATTGCTTTCATTACGTGTTACTGATATGCATTATTGGTATGGATAACTGAGAGTAAGGCTTCAAGGGGAGGATACTTTAATCCTTGCTGGGTTATTGTATTCCTCATACTCTCAGTACCCCTATGATCCCTTTTAGGTGTTTGCCAAAGGGGGAGGAGAATATGTTTATAGTTTAGGTTTTTCATTCCCTGTTTTATCAATTTCCTATTTTATTCCATCAATTTCCTATTTTATTCCCTGTGATAGTCACATGCTTAATGATCCTTCATTCTATTATTGCTACTTGATTCACATGCTTAATGCTCATTCATTCTATTACTACTTCATTATGTTACTATTACTTGATTTGGTCTGATTGTAACTTAAACCTAAAAAGGGTAACCTAAACTTAAACGGGTTGTCAAACATCAAAAAGGGGAAGACTTTTTGAGTTAATGCTCTAAACTATGTTTTGGTGTTTGATAAACGTTTAAGTAAACAAAGGTTTAAGTGTCTAGGCAAGTGAGAAATCCAAGGGTGGACCTTGGTGAAAAGTCAAAGATGGTTAATTCCTTGTCGATTGGAAAAATCCAAGGGTGGACCTTGGTGAAAAGTCCAAGATGGGTAATTCCTTGGCAGATGAGAAATCCAAGGGTGTACCTTGGTGAAAAGTCCAAGAAGGGCAATTCCTTGCGGAAGCGGCAAGGTGAAAAGTCCAAGAATGGCCGGAGGCCAGAGTCTTGGAAAGTAAAGGGTCTCTAGGTAGAGTCTTTACTAGGCATGTTTCAGTCTTAGAGTTGACTAAAACAATGGGTCATAAGGACAACAATGAGTTGACACCTCAACTATTGCCCTTACTGTATTCATCAGTCAAAGAATTTGCCGATAGCCAGGACGAGTCAAGCAGTGCCTCAACTGAACGCATGTAGCAGCTAATGGGATTGTTATAGGACAAGTGGCAGTCGAGCCGGCACCTCGACCGACTCTTCGACTGAGGCAATCGAGGCAGCGCCTCGATTGATCCTGAGCTGAAGCAGACAGAAGCAAGCCACACTCGATCGGTGCTTCGACTAGGGCAGTCGAGCTGGTACCTCAACTGGTGGTTGGCAGCAGCGATCAAAAGCGAGGGAGCTTCAACTGTCGCCTCGACTGCACAAGAGGAAGTCTCGAAATTTAACATGAGTAGTCGAGTCGGTGCCTCGATTGGACTTTAGAAACAACGCTCAGATGCAAGGCACGCTCGACTTCCGCCTCAACTAGTGGGATTCAGGGTTGCAATTTCGGTGAGAAATCTTCTTTGTTTTGACGAATGGACGAGCTCAAATGGTAAGAATTCAAATCCCAATGATCGAGAAGGGTTCTCACTGAGGAAATAGGCTTCCAGGTTTACATGGTCGGTCGAGATAAAGATTTTGACGGGAGGCAACCTACAAGGCTCACATGTCAAAGCGCTCGCCGGACGAATCTCTCTGTGCTCAAACACTATGATACTGTTGTGACTCATTTTCATCCTTGTGTTTTCTGCTTCCATTATAAGAGAGGAACTTTTGCTCTGCGTCTTCTGTTTCCGTCACCCCTATGCTCAACCTCATCTTTCGGCGCAGCTACCGTGATAAGAATCTGGGTGCCTTCCTGAACACACAACGAATAGTGCATCCATCTTTTGCCTCCATTACTACAAGTGGTGCTTCTGCGTCCATTGCAATCATCCAAGATTTCTATTCTGTGCCTCATCCTCGCCTTCCCAGGGTTATAGCTGCAGACGATCTGATCACGATGATGAAGTAAAATTTACTATCTCTATAAAAGCTTCTTCGTTATTTCTTATTCTTATTGCATAAGATTTCTATAAACTGTAAAGCTTTAAGAGGTTTCTCCACCCTCGAAGCTTAGCTTCGAAAAGGAGAAAGATAGTGATAGGCCTTGGGCTAGCAGCTCTAGGAGAGAGCTATAAACCAAGTAAAATCGACTGCGTCATTTGGTTGCTTTATACTTTTTCCTGTGCATTTTTCTTTCGGTGTTATTTTATACATTTGTTAGGATTTGTCAGATTTCCTTTGACTACATTAAGTTAAGTACTATTTTCCGTGTCGCTGCTCGTATTTTATAGAAGATTAATATTCCGCTGCATTTATTTTTAATTTGGGTTACCCCCCCCCCCTCTTGCATACACCGGTCCTTTCAATTAGTTCATCGGAGTGACAAGCTGTAAAACTTCATATGGTTCTCTGCATATATAGATATGTCAATAAAGTTCTTACTGTAGCTTAAGTGTGATGTTCCTTCGACTTGCGATATTCGAGTCATCTTGGCCATGTAGACTTATGCTTTAACATCTTAAGCAAACATCTCCGAGGAGATGTGGACCCGGGATGATTGGGTATAAGTCAAAGTGGCCAAAGGTGTTTGAATAGCCTACAGAGGATTCACCACTCATTATGAGATGTATACCCTATGGCCTCTCGTCGGATTGTTACTAAATTCTTTGGCCAAAGCATTACATGTTTAGAGTATGGTACTCTTTGATACATGTGCAGTAACTTGAATCTGTAGGACGAGGAAGTAATACTTGGGCTATGTGTGATATAGTCAGCCTAGTGGGGACTGACACAATGGACCATGTCCTGAACCAAGTGAGTATAAGATGAGTGAAGGGAACGGGGCACGTTTTCACTGTAGTTGGTGAAGGTTTTCACAAGCATTCTGGGATCAGCCGTTGATTTTTCGATTAATTGGGGATCATGATGTACTACTAGGTGCCACTCATGATTGTTCTATAATTAATGGTTAATTATAGACAGCCAACATAAACTGGGAACCATTTTGGTCACACTCACTACGAGTGTTATCCGAAGGATTTAAAATGAGCTTAAGAATAGGATTCTCAGATTGAGAGAGACATAGTTTGATTGGACCAAATGAAGAGCGAGCTTGAAATTGTTTCAGTCGCATCGGAAGCATGAATGGGCCGAGTCTTATGAAGACGTAATGGATGAACCAAATCGGTTTGGCTCTAATCCAATGATGGAAAATAAATCAAAATGGTTTGGTTTGTTTTAAACGAATGAACCAAAATTGGTTCAGTGCATTTTAACTTAAAATAGACCAATGTGGTTTAGTTTATTTTAACTTAAGTTAATGGAGTGGGTTAAAGGATTTTGGTTATGAACCAATAACCGTTAGGAGAATGTGTTCTCTATAAAAATACAGCTTATGGGTTTTGTGAGGTTGATGACTTAGGTTTTGGAAACCCTAGCCATTTTTTCCTCTTCTCCTCCCTTGGTTTTGCCGCCCACCCTTGGTGTTGCCGCTCACTCTTGGAGTTGCCGCCACCTCCTCCTTCCCGCCGACCAACCACTAGCCGTCGGCAGTCCTTCGTCCATCTTCAACCGCCGACCAACCTCTCTTGGCCGTCGGTGACAAAGGAGCAGTCGACCAACTTGTTTATCATTGCATGCGTGTGGTGTGTGTGTTCTAATAAATTAGTTTATTACTTATTTTTGCTTATGTTGTGTGCATGTGTTAGTAATATATGAGAGATGTCCTAAGGCAATCGCCTTATGTATGAACCATTTATATGATAAATGAAGATTCACTATTTGAGTATACATGTTTAATGTATTTGATTGGATCTTAAACTCATTTACTGAATGTCCACGATACGATTCACAGCATGAGAGAATTTGTGATTGGATCACAACTAGTGAGTATCTCTACATGTGTAATTGTGATGTATCGGAATTATCCCTAGTCAATGAATTGATGGATTTGGACACCATCAATTCTGTCGAGACTAGCACGAGGTATACTCCTTGGTGTATCCAAGCAGCTGATTCTCACTGGCTGGAGACATTGTGATGTCCGGAGTTAATCGTGGATGCTAGTTATGGTAACTAGTTTATTGGAGTGACCAGCCGTAAGACTTCATATGGTTCTCTGCATATATAGATATGTCAATGAAGTTCTTACTGTGGCTTAAGTGCGATGTTCCTTTGACTTGCGGTATTCAAGTCATCTTGATCATGGAGACTTATGCTTTGACATCTTAAGCAAACATCTCTCAGGAGATGTGGACCCGGGATGATTGGGTATAAGTCGAAGTGATCGAAGGTGTTTGAATAGCCTATAAAGGATTCACCACTCCTTGCGAGGAGATGTATACCCATGGCCTCTCGTCGGATTGTTACTAAAGTCTTTGGCCAAAGCATTACATGTTTAGAGTAAAGTACTCTTCGATACATGTGGAGTAACTAGAATCCGTAGGACGAGGAAATGAGACTTGGGCTAGGTGTGACGTAGTCAGCCTAGTGGGGACTGACACAATAGACCATGTCCTTAACCAAGTGGGTATAAGATGAGTGAAGGGAATGGGGCACGATTCATTCGAGCTACTGAAGGGTTTCAGAAATAGTTCTGGATCAACCGTTGATCTTTTTGGTTAATTGGGGATCATGATGTACTACTAGGTGCCACTCATGATCGTTCTATAATTAATGGTTAATTATAGACGGCCAACATAAACCGAGAACCTATTTGGTCACACGCACAACGAGTGTAATCCAAAAAATTTAAAACAAGCTTGAGAATGAGATTCTCAGACCGAGAGAAACTATGTTTGGTTGGACCAAACATAAAGCGAGCATGAAATTGTTTCAGTCGCAATGGAAGCGTGGATGGGCTGCGTCTTATGAAGACGTAATGGATGGACCAAAATGGTTTGGTTCTAATCCAATGGATAAGAATAAACCAAAGGGTTTGGTTTATTTTAAACGAATGAACCAAAAGTTGGTTCGGTTCGTTTTAACTTAAAATAAACCATCATGGTTTGGTTTATTTTAACTTATCTTAATGGAGCGGGTTAACGGGCTTTATGGATATGATCCATTAACCATTAAGAAAACTAGTTCTCTATAAAAGTGGGCTTAAGGGATTGTTAAACCTAATCCAAAATCAAAACCCTAGCCTCCAGGAGTTGCCGCCCAACTGTTTGTGCCGCCCAAGCTCCTTGCCGCCCAGCTGATTGTGCTGCCGTCAAGACCCTTGCGGCGTCCAAGCTCCAGCGGTGAACCTCGGCGACCCTCGGTGATCCTAAAGGTTCGGCATCAAGGTGAGCTTTTGTCTCCTTGTTTTGGCCGGCGCCTACTCCTCCACCAAGCTGTCCAGTTTTCTGGACAGCTTCTCCTCCTCTCGTCGGAGCGTCGTTTGGATGACGGTTAGTGCTCCGACAGCGGCTAACTTACCGGGGATTTGATCTCCGGTAATCCTCTGAGTGGAGGGCGAAGGATTCGTCAATCGGTTGAGAATACCTCTCGGAGAAGCAAGTCTTGAGGACTTGTTTTAGGATCGAATTTGGATTCGGATCGTGATCATCTCTCGATCACGCGTCGTCTTCAACACGAGGCTAGTAACCCGTCACGAAAGGCGAAGCTCGTGGAGCGAAGTCATCGAGGCTCGGCGTGGATCGGATAGAGGCGATTCTTACGAGGATCGTTCGGTTGATGCCGTTCCGCTACACGTCATACGGAAGGTATAACGTAGTTTAATTTCCTTTTATTGCAATTTTAATTTACGGTTATGTCTACACTTGTTGTAATAGCATGCGTGTGTTGTGTGTGTTGTAATAAATAGGAGTATTTATTATTTTTATTGCTTCCGCTGTGCTCATGTTTACGAAACATGATCGAACACACACACGCCGCGGTGCCGGAAACCCAACAGTGGTATCAGAGCCCAGGTTGTGTTTAGACATAATCGTAAAATGGTTTTGCGATAGTCATAATGTATTTCTGGAAATTTTCTAAATTTTGGAAATTTAGAAGTATTTATGGAAATTTTTCAATTTTGGAAAGTCTAGAAGTATTTATGGAAATCTTCCACTTTTGGAAAGTTGGAAGTATTTATGGAAATTGATATTTTCCATAAATAAAATATTTGATTAGATTCTGGAAATTTGTTTCCTAATTTAATCATGATTTGATTTGGGAAATTAAATCTTAAAATATTTTATTTCCATAAGTAGTTTTAATGATTTAGGAAATTGGTTTCCTAAATAGATTTTCCTTAACCAAATAATTCCATGAATAAAATATGTGATTAGATTTGGAAATTTGTTTCCTAATTTAATTATGATTTGATTTGGAGAATCAAATCTTAAACATATTTTATTTCCATAAATAGTTATGACATATAAGGAAATTATATACATGACATAATTGTATGCCATGTAATTGCATTAGATGCATAACATTATGCCATGCGTGTCGTGACATATAGATGTATGCCATTTATGCCATGCCATGTAGATAATAGTTATTTGCATGCAAAGAGGATGAGACATAAAAACCCTTAATCAATATTAAAGCCTACACCTTCCATTAATATGGTTAGAACCAGAGTTCTGTTTCTTGTTTGGGTTGTTGGACTCTCTCCAAGCCCGGCTCGAACCTGAATATGTTCAAACCATGGAATAGTTTAATACTAATATGGTAAGAGTCAGAGGTCAATCATTAGCTTTGGTTGTTGGACTCTCTCCAAGCTGGGCTAATTGGTTGAATGCGCTCTAACCATATTAAAACTATGTCCCGATTAATGGGTTGGCTTTAACCTGGAGCATCGGCTTGTTGGACTCTCTCCAAGGTCGATGTAAAGGGAGGTGAAGTTGGGTGCTATGCATATGATGCATACTTGTTAATGTGTTAACAACTCGATGTATGTGTGAACATTCAATTAGTTGATAGCACATTGTGATAGTTGCATATACGGGATATGCAATCGGTATAGATGATACCTACCGTCGTAGTTATGAATGGCTTGTTGTACTCTCTCCAAGGTTGTTCATAACTATGATGGATATCAGCCCATTCGGAGATGGACCTACGATCTCCCGAAGTGATTTTGGGGTTTTTGAAATTCGAAAATTGAATGGGATTTATAAATGTATATTGATGCATTTTTAAAATCATCTTTCTCATATATGCTCGTTTTGTATTTCTAAGTTAATATATTGATCATGATGTGTTTGAATTTGCGTTCCATTTTGGATTCAAATAAATTGACTGGGCCGAGTTTCATGGACTGGCTTAGAAGCTTGAGAATTGTTCTCAAGGTTGAAAAGCTTGCAAATGTCCTCGAAGCGCCTCTTCCCGCTTGATCTGTGACGATGCAACTCTGGACCAATTGTTGGCCTACTCGTAAACATGTGAGTGATTACGAAAAATGAGTTGCATCATGCTAGCCGCGATGGAACCCAAGCTACAGCATATGGATGCTCATATCGTAGTCCTTCATCTTTGTGAGTTGGTTGATGAGCAAGTGAGATTCGAAAGGTTCGAAGTCTCAAAGCTCCTCTTCACCTCTGAGATGCTAGAAGGTTCATCTGTGGTACTGCTCAATATGCTGAAGACTGTGGAGTCTTCTGAGAAGCATGAGCAGGGGACGGTGCTATTAGTTGATTCCTCGAAGAAAGGTTCTAAGAGGAAGTCAAAGGAGAAGCAGAAGGGAAAGAAGAGAAAGGCTAAGAAAGTAGAACTAGCACAAAAGGAAACTTGCCATCATTATGGCAAGGAGAGCCATTTGCGAAGAAAGTGCAAGATTTATCTTGAGTCCGTAAAGAAGAATAAGGCATCGGATGCCCCATCTTCTTTAGATATCTTCGTTATTGATTGTCATTCTATTTCCTCAAACACTTGGGTATTGGATACTGGGTGTGGCTCACATATATGTAATGACATACATGGGCTAAGGAATAGAAGAAGACTCGTCAAGGGAGAGTCAAATTTACGTGTTGGGAATGGAGTAAAGGTTGCTGCACTCGCCATCGGAACGTATTTATTGAAACTCCCTGCAGGACTTGTCTTAGAACTGGACAATTGCTTTTATGTTTTTCCGTTGATAAAGAACATCATTTCTATTTCTTGTTTAAATAGAAATGGTTTCCATTTGACGTTTAGTAACAATTGTTGTTACATAACTTTGAATGGGGTTCTTTATGGGACTGGAACTTTAAGCAATGGTGTTTATACGTTGGACGTATCCAGTGACATTTGCAATATCGAAGAGAGCAACAAGAGTGCTCGAAAGGATAATCAAATAGACTCCTACATGTGGCATTGTCATCTTGGTCATGTAAGCAAGAAACGCATGTCCGAATTACACCGATGTGGAATTCTGGAATCGTTTGAATTGGATTCATACGATACATGCGAATCATGCTTAAAAGGCAAGATGACTAAGTTACCTTTTATTGGAAAAGGTGAACGAGTGGGAGAGTTACTAGGTCTAGTACATACTGATGTATGTGGACCTATGTCAACTCAAGCATTAGGAGGCTATAGCTACTTCATTACCTTCACCGATGATCACTCACGGTTTGGGTATGTGTTCTTGATGAAACACAAGTCTGAAACCTTTGAAAGGTTCAAAGAATTCAGAAATGAAGTAGAGAAACAACATGACAAAAGTATTAAAATACTTCGATCGGATCGAGGTGGTGAATACTTAAGTCAAGAGTTTCTTGATTATCTAAGAGACAATGGCATATTGTCTCAATGGACTCCGCCCTATACACCACAGCATAATGGTGTATCTGAGAGGCGTAACCGGACCTTGTTGGACATGGTCAGGTCAATGATGAATCATGCGACTCTTCCCAAGTCCTTTTGGGGTTATGCACTTGCATACATTTGTTTACTTGTTAAATGTAATGCCTACCAAGGTAGTCTCAACTACTCCATATGAGATATGGAATGGTAAGAAACCTCATGTATCTTACTTGAAGATATGGGGTTGTCACCTTATGTGAAGCGGGTGTATCGGACAAAATGGATGCTAAGTCGATAAATGTCTATTTATTGGATACCCTAAGGAAACAAGGGGTTACAATTCTATCATCTGTGGAACAAAAGGTGTTTGTTTCAAGGCATGCTGTGTTTCTAGAGAAAGAGTTTCTCTTGCAAGAAAACAGTGGGAGTGTCGTCGAGCTTGAGGAGGCTCGAGAGACTCAAATAGACATTAATGAGATACCTGGTGAAGCACAACAGTCGACAACTCATAGTGATGAGCAATCGACTGGACCTATTGTAACACCGCATCTTCGTAGATCTGGTAGAACACGCAATATTCCTTAGAGATATGGATTTCTCGTAAGCGAATCGAACGACGTGTTACTCATTGATGATGAGGAGCCTACCAGTTATGAAGAAGTGCTGACAAGTTCAGAAAGGGATAAGTGGCTTGGTGCCATGAAGTCGAAATGGATTCCATGTACGAAAACCAAGTTTGGAACTTGGTTGACCCACTGAAGGCATAAAGCCTATAGGGTGCAAGTGGGTTTTCAAGAAGAAAACCGACATGGATGGTAATGTGATTACCTATAAGGCTAGATTGGTGGCGAAAGGATATCGCCAAAAGCAAGGTGTTGATTATGACGCGAAACCTATTCACTTTGTAGCTATGCTTAAATCCATTCGGATGCTCGCCATAGCGACTCATTATGATTATGAGATATGGCGGATGGATGTGAAACAGCTTTCCTTAATGGAAACTTGCTCGAGGGCGTGTATATGATACACTGAGGTTTCACATCGGTTGATAAAACCAAGGTATGCAAGTTGCGATCCATTTATGGATTGAAGCAAGCATCCAGAGGCTGGAATATCCGCTTTGATGAGACGATCAAAAGTTTGATTTCTCACAAAATCCGCGAACCTTGTGTGTACAAGAAGGTTAGTGGGAGTGCAAATCGTGTTCCTAGTATTGTATGTCGATGACATATTACTTATAGGAAACTATGTGTCAATCTTACGATCAATTAAGGTTTGGTTATCCAAGACATTCTCCATGAAAGACCTGGGAGAAGCAACCTACATCCTTGGGATTAAGATCTATAGAGATAGATCGAAGCGGTTGCTTGGTCTTTCGCAGTCTACATATATAGACCGAGTGCTAAAGAGGTTTAGCATGTCGGAATCCAAGAAAGGTTATCTGCCCATCAGGCATGGGGTACACCTTTCGAAGTCTATGTGTCCGCGCCTGAGAAGGCGAGAGGATTTGCATGAGTAAGATTCCCTATGCATCCGCAATAGGATCTATCATGTATGCTATGTTATGTATGCGAGGCCCGATGTATCGTATGCTGAGTGTCACGAGCGGATACTCGATCCGAGGAATGGATCATTGGGTGGTATTAAGGCGATCCTTAAGTACTTAAGAAGAACAAAGGATCGTTCTAATATATGGAGAAGGGTACATGGTGATACGTGGGTATACGGATGCAACTCGAAAAGACAAGGATGATTCCATGTCTTAGTCTGGGTATGTATTCACCTAGAATGGAGGCGCAATAAGTTGGAAAGGTTCCAAGCTTGACACTATAGCGGATTCTGCCACTAAGGAAGAATACGTTGCAGCTTTGGAAGCAGCAAAGGAAGCGGTTTGGATCAAGTAGTTCATCTATGAACTTGATGTGGTCTCATCAATGATCCAAACATGTGCTTCGCCGCTATCATCTTATCAGAGAGATCATAAGTAGGAACGAAATACAAATCGAGAAAATTCCCACTGAAAGGAACTTAGCGGATCCTTTGACTAAAGCATTACCTCAAAGTAAGTTTGAGGGTCATGTTAGAGCTTATGGTATTGGATACCGTAGCGATTGGCATTAGGCCAAGTGGGAGTCTGTTAGTAATATATGAGAGATGTCCTAAGGCAATCGCCTTATGTATGAACCATTTATATGATAAATGAAGATTCACTATTTGAGTCTACATGTTTAATGTATTTGATTGGATCTTAAACTCATTTACTGAATGTCCACGATACGATTCACAGCATGAGAGAATTTGTGATTGGATCACAACTAGTGAGTATCTCTACATGTGTAATTGTGATGTATCGGAATTATCCCTAGTCAATGAATTGATGGATTTGGACACCATCAATTCTGTCGAGACTAGCACGAGGTATACTCCTTGGTGTATCCAAGCAGCTGATTCTCACTGGCTGGAGACATTGTGATGTCCGGAGTTAATCGTGGATGCTAGTTATGGTAACTAGTTTATTGGAGTGACCAGCCGTAAGACTTCATATGGTTCTCTGCATATATAGATATGTCAATGAAGTTCTTACTGTGGCTTAAGTGCGATGTTCCTTTGACTTGCGGTATTCAAGTCATCTTGATCATGGAGACTTATGCTTTGACATCTTAAGCAAACATCTCCGAGGAGATGTGGACCCGGGATGATTGGGTATAAGTCGAAGTGATCGAAGGTGTTTGAATAGCCTATAAAGGATTCACCACTCTTTGCGAGGAGATGTATACCCATGGCCTCTCGTCGGATTGTTACTAAAGTTTTTGGCCAAAGCATTACATGTTTAGAGTAAAGTACTCTTCGATACATGTGGAGTAACTAGAATCCGTAGGACGAGGAAATGATACTTGGGCTAGGTGTGACGTAGTCAGCCTAGTGGGGACTGACACAATAGACCATGTCCTGAACCAAGTGGGTATAAGATGAGTGAAGGGAATGGGGCACGATTCATTCGAAAGCTTGAAGGGTTTAAATAGTTCGATCAACCGTTGATCTTTTGGTTAATTGGGGATCATGATGTACTACTAGGTGCCACTCATGATCGTTCTATAATTAATGGTTAATTATAGACGGCCAACATAAACCGAGAACCTATTTGGTCACACGCACAACGAGTGTAATCCAAAGGATTTAAAACAAGCTTGAGAATGAGATTCTCAGACCGAGAGAAACTATGTTTGGTTGGACCAAACATAAAGCGAGCATGAAATTGTTTCAGTCGCAATGGAAGCGTGGATGGGCTGCGTCTTATGAAGACGTAATGGATGGACCAAAATGGTTTGGTTCTAATCCAATGGATAAGAATAAACCAAAGGGTTTGGTTTATTTTAAACGAATGAACCAAAAGTTGGTTCGGTTCGTTTTAACTTAAAATAAACCATCATGGTTTGGTTTATTTTAACTTATCTTAATGGAGCGGGTTAACGGGCTTTATGGATATGATCCATTAACCATTAAGAGAATTAGTTCTCTATAAAAGTGGGCTTAAGGGATTGTTAAACCCTAATCCAAAATCAAAACCCTAGCCTCCAAGGAGTTGCCGCCCAACCTGTTTGTGCCGCCCAAGCTCCTTGCCGCCCAGCTTGATTGTGCTGCCGTCAAGACCCTTGCCGGCGTCCAAGCTCCAGCCGGTGAACCTCCGGCGACCCTCCGGTGATCCCCTAAAAGGTTCGGCATCAAGGTGAGCTTTTGTCTCCTTGTTTTGGCCGGCGCCTATCTCCTCCACCAAGCTGTCCAGTTTTCTGGACAGCTTCTTCTCCTCTCGTCGGAGCGTCGTTTGGACGACGGTTAGTGCTCCGACAGCGGCTAACATACCGGGGATTTGATCTCCGGTAATCCTCTGAGGTGGAGGACGAAGGATTCGTCAATCGGTTGACGAATACCTCTCCGGAGAAGCAAGTCTTGAGGACTTGTTTTAGGTCCGAATTTGGATTCGGATCGTGATCATCTCTCGATCACGTCGTCTTCAACACGAGGCTAGTAACCCATACGAAGACGAAGCTCGTGGCTTGGCGAAGTCATCCCGAGGAGCTCGGCGTGGATACGGATAGAGACGATTCTTACGAGGATCATTCCGGTTGATGCCGTTCCCGCTACACGTCATACGAAAGGTATAACGTAGTTTAATTTCGTTTTATTGCAATTTTAATTTACGGTTATGTCTACACTTGTTGTAATAGCATGCGTGTGTTGTGTGTGTTGTAATAAATAGGAGTATTTATTATTTTTATTGCTTCCGCTGTGCTCATGTTTACGAAACATGATCGAAGACACACACGCCGCGGTGCCGGAAACCCAACAACATGTTTATGAAATGTGTTCGAACACACACCCACGTCGGTGCTGGGGAAACCCAATAGTAGGGGTGAGTAGTGCGGTGTTGTTCAGATCTAAGTATAATGTTGACATTGAAGTTTACGCTTTTCTCTAGCAGTTTATGTATTCACCGATCAGTATGCTTGTTTCCTGAGCCATGTAGGGGTTTTGGGGATTTTTTCTAAATTGGGTGAAAGGAGGAGGTATGGCTATTCTTGAGCATGGAACGTGACAGGAAGAGTTCTGGAATGAAAAATATCATTAATATAAGATATTTTATTTAATTAATGCTTGGCAGGGAAATAGAAGGCATGTAAGGGATTCAAAGGATATATTTTGAAAAGGAGTTGGAAAAGCGGTTACATCTGACAGCTTGGCAAGGGTATTAAAGTAAATTCACTTCAAGGAGAAGGCGGGATAAATCATCTATAAAAGGGGCAGAGAAGGAAGGAATCGAGGATGGTTATTTCTTCTCTATTTGGTATCTCAAAGTTCTTCTCACTTTTTCTTCTACATCTTGTATTTCTATTTTCTTCATCCTACCATTTCTGACTTGAGCATCAAAGGGGTCATGCCTGGAAGCTAGTCCACCTCTAACACTCTCTTATGAAGTGACAGATTCAACTTTCAGCTTAAGGATCCAAGGCAATAGGAGGAGGTTCTCAAGAATGGAGGAAAGGAACTGTTCATTATTTCATTCTTAACACTCTCTTCTTATTGATCTAGCTGGGAGTTCCCGGATCGGAGGAGATCTACAAGAAGGAGGAAGGAGATCTTGGCAGGTCGAAGAAGTGAACACCATCAGTGGTGAAAGTCCAAGTATGGATACTTGCTAAGGAAGTCTATGGGTGAGGTTTTTAGCAGCATAAAGTCCAAACATGTAGTCTTGGTAGCATAATTCTAAATAAACCTTGGCAAAGGAGACCCGATTAGCATGACATAGCTGATGGAAACACCTGAAGGCTAACGTGAGGGGTGAAAGGAGCCATGGAGGACTCGGATGGACCCAAAGAGCGTGAGACTGATGGAGATTGCTAGAAGGCTTAGGTCTAGGCTAAGGGTGGTCGATCAAGTATTAGGGGATCATACTTGGGTTAAACCTCACTTTTGAAGTTTACTAGTGTTGGGTTGATCCGTGAGGGGAAACTTTGCTTCCCACTTCAACTTGGTCGCTTGTCCATGGTGATCCCATCAATGTCCCCGGATTAAAAAAATTTAATCCTAGACAAAAGGGATTGCCCAAGCAACCATGTCATCGTCGTGCTATTTGTTTAAAGTAGTCACTTGAATAAACTTGTTGTTCAAGCGACCAACCTCAATTCTACGAATAGCCACGGAATAGACGATGTACGGATCGCCGGCTTTTGTGTTTATGTTCGGGATCCAATTATTATTTAGCCACAAAACAGAATATATATCATACATATAATTGAAAAACAAATATAAACATACAACAAATGAAAATAGAGAATCGATATACATCTCGATCTTCTATTGTATGACCTTCCTCCTTCCGGACGTCGTGTGGGCGACGATCTACCAAAAGTTGAAGCTCCTAGATCACCAATCTTCCTTCCTTGCTCGTTCCAAGCAAGAGGAAGAATAGAAACAAGATCCTTCTCCTTCCTTTAGCCAACCAACAAGCAACAAGCACCATGCTTGCCGCCGGCCAACAAGGAGAAGGGAAACAATGGTTGCCGGCCAAAAGCTCCAAGGGAGGACCCTAAACATTGGTTCCACTGGCCAAGGAGAAGGAGAGGAGGGAGTTTGGATGCCGGCCAAAGTGAGGAAGGGGCTGTATTGGCGCTGGCAAGCTTGAGGAAGAAGAAGATAAGGAAATTGTTTCCTTATTGGGTGCCGCCAAGCTCCAAACCCTAGCACCTTGCTTCTTTCCGCGAACTCCAAAGACCTTTGCTTCTCTCTTTTTATTCACGCCAACCCTAATGGCTCCTTTTATAGAGTTTAGGGATAAGCCTTGTTTTAATCTCCTCCATTGGTTCTAGGGATTTAATCTCAACCGTCGGATCTAGATATTTAATTTCAACCGTCGGATATAGAGATTTAATCTCTACCTTTGGATCTAGAGTTTTGTTTCTATCCATTGGATCTAAGGTTTTGTTTCTATTCATTGGATCTAAGCTTCATGAGGTATTAATAGGATACAATAGGGACCATGAGGAGAAGTTGGATCTTGGCCACCCAATGGATCAAGCCCACATAAAGTCTGATCCATTAATGATAATCCAATCCACTAAAGGATTATCATTGATCTACCTAACCAACCCCCATAAGTTAATATGGGCTCCATATATTATATGTACATTTTCTCCTCGTGTTTAAGATCTCGAAGATCCGTCGATTAATTAATTTACTGACCATTAATTAATCAACATCTAACTCCATGAGTAGTACCACTCAACCTTTTCATCATGCTGGACCAAGTCCACCTACAGGGTTTACATGATGAACCTTATGAGCTCCTCAAGGGGACATCATCATCGTAATATATAGAACACGGTTTCCTTCTATAATCAACGGCACACCATATAAATAATATCATCTCCTAACTTACAGAGCCTATCGATTTAATCTATAAATCTCACCCATTGGTAAATCAAACAAATGAATACTAAGTATATGTGCCCGTTATTATATCGGGATTAAGAGCATGTACAATATAATATCTGAGGTCCGATTCGATTATGTAGTCAGCAATAAATCGAATCACCTCTAAGTCGGTCTTGCTCAATACACACAAAGTGCACTAGTGTGATTCTATGGTCAAGACAAACCAATACCAAATCACACTACAACCATTCCAATGGTTTATCCAAAGCCATCTCGGTTGTGAGCCTTTACTTATACTTTACAAGGAGTCGATAACATGATCTCCCGTGTGACACCACAGCCGATGAGTCGGATTTCATTTAAATGATTTGGAAAGTAAAGTCATACTCTTCGAGATACGAGCAATACGTAACTGTTATTTCAAAATAAAGATGTTCATACAAAAGGTAGACTTTTCAGTATACATCCCAACATATAATCCCAAGTCCTTCTCAAGTACTTTAATATATGCTTTATCATAGTCCAATGTCCCTGTCCTGGATTACTCTGATATCTGCTGACCATGCCCACGGTAAAGTAGATATCTGGTCTCGTACATAGCATCGCATACATGAGGCTTCCTACTGCCGAAGCATAAGGAACCGCCTTCATCTCTTCTATCTCCTCAGATGTTCTAGGACACATCTCCTTAGATAAAGGAACTCTATGCCTGAAAGGTAGAAAACCCTTCTTGGAGTTATGCATGCTAAAACGATCCATAATCGTGTCTATATATGAAGCTTGGGATAAGCACAACATCTTTTTCCTGCGATCCCTTATAACCTTGATCCCAAGGATGTGTCCCACCTCTCCCAAGTCCTTCATATCAAACTGTTTGGACAACCATACCCTTACGTCCGATAACACCTTGATATTGTTGCCAATCAACAAAATGTCATCTACGTATAGTACAAGAAATACCACTACATTTCCGTCACATCTCTTGTATACACAACTCATCCGAACTTTGAATAAATCCATAAGACTGGATTACCTCATCAAAGCGGATGTTCCAAGACCTCGAAGCTTGCTTCAATCCATAAATGGACCGATTAAGCTTACATACAAGATGCACATTGCCCTTAGCAATGAATCCCTCTTGTTGCTTCATATAGATGTTTTCCTCAAGACTTCCATTACGGAAAGCTGTCTTGACATTCATCTGCCACACCTCATAATCCATATGAGCTGTTATGCATAAGAGAATTCAGATAGACTTAAGCATGGCTACTGGCAAAAAGGTCTCCTCATAATCGATACCCTCTTTCTGAGTATACCTCTTCCAACAAGCCTCGCTTTGAAGATCTCAACCTTCCCATCTACTCCTCTCTCTTTTTTGTAGATCCACTTGCATCCAATGGTTTTTACACCATCGGGTGGTTCTACTAGCTCCCAGACCTGATTTGAACCCATAGATTCAATCTCAGTATTCATTGCACTTTGCCAAGATGCTGCATCTTTATCTTGGATTGCCTTGTCATATGTCCAGGGATCAGGTTCATGTTCGCCAGAGACCAAATCAGAAGATTCTCCCAAGAACATGAATCTATCAGGTTGTCTCACAACCCTCCCACAACGATGAGGTATCTCCTGTGTATCCTCTGTGACTCACAGTGCAATGACTTGTGGTATATCCTCTTGTACGTGGGAACCAAGAAGTGACTTCCCTTTTAATTCCTCCAGAACAATTTTACTCTTGGGCTTGTGGCTCATCACATAGTCTTCCTCTAGAAATCTGACATTTGTGCTAACGATCACCCTTTGATCTCTAGGACTATAAAATAAACCTCCCTTCGTTCCTCTAGGATAGCCAACGAACATGCGTACTTCTGTACGAGGTTCCAACTTACATCGCCTTGACATATATCTTTGGACTCCCCCATATCCGAATATGTCTTAGACTAGGCTTTCGCCCAGTCCACAACTCTGTGGGAGTAGAAGGCACTGATTTAGATGGAACCAAGTTCAGAATGTACACCGTCGTATCTAGAGCATATCCCCATAACGAATCTGGCAATTCAGAATAACTCATCATCAATCTAACCATCTCCATAAGATTCCTATTCCTTCTCTCTCCTACACCATTCTGTTGGGGTGTGCCTGGTGCAGTCAATTGGGATTGAATCCCAACCTCTGATAGGTAATTCCTAAACTCTCCCAAGAGGTACTCGCCACCACGATTAGATCGTAGTGTCTTGATACTTTTGGCTTGACGTTTCTCCACATCAGCCTTGAATTCTTTGAACTTGTCAAAGCATTCAGAATTGTAGCGCATCAGGTAAATGTATACATATCTCGAGTAATCGTCTATAAAAGAGACGAAATACTCGAAACCACCTCTAGCCTGGATAGACATAGGACCACACAAATCAGAATGAACCAATTCTAACACATCTTTGGCACTATACCCCTTGGTCTTAAAAGGCCTCTTGGTCATTTTACCTTCCAAGCAAGATTCACAGGTTGGAAAATCCTCCACCACTAATTAACCCAAAGGTCCATCAGCTATCAACCTTTGAATTCTGCTTAGGTTAATATGACCAAGCCTAAGATGCCAAAGATATGTTTGGTTCATCTTCGAAGGTTCATTTCTCTTATTGGAATTAGAAGATGAGTTATTAATTTCAATTTGCATCATGGGAGCTTTTGGTTCAAGTGTGTACAAATTTCCTATCAATGTACCATAACAGATAATCTTCCTATTCCTTTTTATAACAACTTTGTTATTGAAAGAAATAGAATATCCATCCATAAACAATTTAGACGATGCATCTTTCCTATGCTGCATCTTTATCGCGGAATAGACGATGTCCAGATCATCGGCTTTTGTATTTATGATCGGGATCCAAGTATTATTTAGCCACAAATAGAATATATCATGCTCATAATTGAAAAACAAAAACAAACATGTTACAAAAGAGAATAGAGAATCGATATACCTCTCGATCTTCTAATGTATGACCTTCCTCCTTTCGGACGTCGTGTGGGCGATGATCTACCAAAAGTTGAAGCTCCTAAATCACCAATCTTCCTTCCTTGCTCATTTCGAGCAAGAGGAAGAATAGAAACAAAGCTCCTTTCCTTCTTTAAACCAACCACCAACATCCAATGTTGGAGGTTGTCGCCGTCCAAGAAGGAAGAAGAGATTAAGGTGGAAACCGACCAAGACACTAAGGGAAAGCCCTAAATCTTGTTTCCACCAGCCAAGGAGAAGGAGAAGAGGGAGTTTGGACACCGGCCAAGGGTTGGAAGGGCTTTAATGGGCACTGACAGCTTGAGGAAGAAGAAGATAAGGAAGTTGTTTCCTTATTTTATGCCGCCAATGCTCTAAACCCTAAGCCTTGCTTCTTGCCGCCAACTCCAAAACCCTAGAACTTCTTAATTGTTCTCCATGCCAACTCTAAGCCTCCTTTTATAAAGTTTAGGGATAAGACTTGGTTTAATCTCCACCATTAGTTCTAGGGATTTAATCTCAACCATCGGATCTAGAGATTTAATCTCAACTATCGGATCTTAGAGATTTAATCTCTACATTTGGATCTAGAGTTTTGTTTCTATCCATTGGATCTAAGCTTCATGAGGTGTTAATAGGCTACAATAGAGACCATGAGGAGGAGTTGAATCTTGGCCACCCATGGATCAAGCCCACATAAAGTCCGATCCATTAATGATAATCCAATCCACTAAAGGATTTTCATTGATCTACCTCACCAACCCCCAGAAGTTAATATGGGCTCCATATATTATTTGTACATTTTCTCTCAGTGTTTAAGATCTCGAATGTCCATCGATTAATTAATTTACTGACCATTAATTAATCAACATCTAACTCCATGAGTAGTACCAATTAACCTTTTCATCATGCCGGACCAAGTCCACATGCAGGGTTTACATGATGAACCTTATGAGCTCCTCAAGGGGACTTCATCTTCCTAATATATAGGACACGGTTTCCACATATAATCAACCGCACACCATATAAATAATATCATTTCCCTACTTAGCGAGCCTATCGATTTAATCTATAAATCTCGCCCATTGGTAAATCAAAGAGATGAATACTAAGTATATGTACCCGTTATTATATCGGGATTAAGAGCATATACAAAATAATATGTGCGGTCCGATTCAATTATGTAGTCAAATATAAATCGAATCACCTCTAAGATGGTCCTGCTCAATACACACAAAGTGCACTAGTATGATTTTATGGTCAAGACAAACCAATACCAAATCACACTACAACCATTCCGATGGTTTGTCCAAAGTCATCTCGATTGTGAGCCTTTACTTATACTTTACAAGGAGCCGATAACATGATCTCCCGTGTGACACCACACACCATGTTATCTACAATGTAATGTATTAGACAATATGCATAGCCATAAAAATATGCAAACAATGATCATGTGATTCTTATTTCAAAATAAAGATGTTCATACAAAAGGTAGACTTTTCAGTATACATCCCAACATATAATCCCAAGTCCTTCTCAAGTACTTTAATATATGCTTTATCGTAGTCCAATGTCCCTTTCCTAGATTACTCTGATATCTGCTGACCATGCCCACGACAAAGCAGATATCTGGTCTCGTACATAGCATCGCATACATGAGGCTTCCTACTGCCGAAGCATAAGGAACCGCCTTCATCTCTTCTATCTCCTCAGATGTTCTAGGACACATCTCCTTCGATAAAGAAACTCTATGCCTGAAAGGTAGAAAACCCTTCTTGCAGTTCTGCATGCTAAAACGATCCATAATCGTGTCTATATATGAAGCTTGGGATAAGCACAACATCTTTTTCCTGCGATCCCTTATAACCTTGATCCCAAGGATGTGTCCCACCTCTCCCAAGTCCTTCATATCAAACTGTTTGGACAACCATACCCTTACGTCCGATAACACCTTGATATTGTTTCCAATCAACAAAATGTCATCTACGTATAGTACAAGAAATACCACTACATTTCTGTCACATCTCTTGTATACACAACTCATCCGAACTTTGAATAAATCCATAAGACTGGATAACCTCATCAAAGCGGATGTTCCAAGACCTCGAAGCTTGCTTCAATCCATAAATGGACCGATTAAGCTTACATACAAGATGCTCTTTTCCCTTCGCAATGAATCCCTCTTGTTGCTTCATATAGATGTCTTCCTCAAGACTTCCATTCAGGAAAGCTGTCTTGACATCCATCTGCCACAGCTCATAATCCATATGAGCTGTTATGCATAAGAGAATCAAGATATACTTAAGCATGGCTACCGGCGAAAAGGTCTCCTCATAATCGATACCCTCTTTCTGAGTATACCTCTTCCAACAAGCCTCGCTTTGAAGATCTCAACCTTCCCATCTACTCCTCTCTCTTTTTTGTAGATCCACTTGCATCCAATGGTTTTTACACCATCGGGTGGTTCTACTAGCTCCCAGACCTGATTTGAACCCATAGATTCAATCTCAGTATTCATTGCACTTTGCCAAGATGCTGCATCATTATCTTGGATTGCCTTGTCATATGTCCAAGGATCAGGTTCATGTTCGCCAGAGACCAAATCAGAAGATTCTCCCAAGAACATGAATCTATCAGGTTGTCTCACAACCCTCCCACAACGATGAGGTATCTCCTGTGTATCCTCTGTGACTCACAGTGCAATGACTTGTGGTATATCCTCTTGTACAAGTGGAACTGAAGAAGTGACTTCCCCTTTTAATTCCTCCAGAACAATTTTACTCTTGGGCTTGTGGCTCATCACATAGTCTTCCTCTTGAAATCTGACATTTGTGCTAACGATCACCCTTTGATCTCTAGGACTATAAAATAAACCTCCCTTCGTTCCTCTAGGATAGCCAACGAACATGCGTACTTCTGTACGAGGTTCCAACTTACCAGCATCTGCCTTCAGCATATATGCTGGACTCCCCCATATCCGAATATGTCTTAGACTAGGCTTTGCCATCCACAACTCTGGGAGTAGAAGGCACGATTTAGATGGAACCAAGTTCGTAATGTACACCGTCAGATCTAGAGCATATCCCCATAACGAACCGCAATTCGAATAACTCATCATCAATCTAACCATCTCCATAAGATTCCTATTCCTTCTCTCTCCTACACCATTCTGTTGGGGTGTGCCTGGTGCAGTCAATTGGGATTGAATCCCAACCTCTGATAGGTAATTCCTAAACTCTCCCAAGAGGTACTCGCCACCACGATTAGATCGTAGTGTCTTGATACTTTTGGCTTGACGTTTCTCCACATCAGCCTTGAATTCTTTGAACTTGTCAAAGCATTGGACTTATGGCTTGTCGATTAAATGTATACATATCTCGAGTAATCGTCTATAAAAGAGACGAAATACTCGAAACCACCTCTAGCCTGGATAGACATAGGACCACACAAATCAGAATGAACCAATTCTAACACATCTTTGGCTCTATACCCCTTGGTCTTAAAAGGCCTCTTGGTCATCTTACCTTCCAAGCAAGATTCACAGGTTGGAAAATCCTCCACCACTAATTAACCCAAAGGTCCATCAGCTATCAACCTTTGAATTCTGCTTAGGTTAATATGACCAAGCCTAAGATGCCAAAGATATGTTTGGTTCATCTTCGAAGGTTCATTTCTCTTATTGGAATTAGAAGATGAGTTATTAATTTCAATTTGCATCATGGGAGCTTTTGGTTCAAGTGTGTACAAATTTCCTATCAATGTACCATAACAGATAATCTCCCTATTCCTTTTTATAACAACTTTGTTATTGAAAGAAATATAATATCCATCCATAAACAATTTAGACAATGCATCTTTCCTATGCTGCATCTTTATCGCGGAATAGACGATGTCCAGATCATCGGCTTTTGTATTTATGATCGGGATCCAAGTATTATTTAGCCACAAATAGAATATATCATGCTCATAATTGAAAAACAAAAACAAACATGTTACAAAAGAGAATAGAGAATCGATATACCTCTCGATCTTCTAATGTATGACCTTCCTCCTTTCGGACGTCGTGTGGGCGATGATCTACCAAAAGTTGAAGCTCCTAAATCACCAATCTTCCTTCCTTGCTCATTTCGAGCAAGAGGAAGAATAGAAACAAAGCTCCTTTCCTTCTTTAAACCAACCACCAACATCCAATGTTGGAGGTTGTCGCCGTCCAAGAAGGAAGAAGAGATTAAGGTGGAAACCGACCAAGACACTAAGGGAAAGCCCTAAATGTTGTTTCCACCAGCCAAGGAGAAGGAGAAGAGGGAGTTTGGACACCGGCCAAGGGCTAGAAGAGCTTCAATGGGCACTGACAGCTTGAGGAAGAAGAAGATAAGGAAGTTGTTTCCTTATTTTATGCCGCCAATGCTCTAAACCCTAAGCCTTGCTTCTTGCCGCCAACTCCAAAACCCTAGATCTTCTTAATTGTTCTCCATGCCAACTCTAAGCCTCCTTTTATAGAGTTTAGGGATAAGACTTGGTTTAATCTCCACCATTAGTTCTAGGGATTTAATCTCAACCATCGGATCTAGAGATTTAATCTCAACTATCGGATCTTAGAGATTTAATCTCTACATTTGGATCTAGAGTTTTGTTTCTATTCATTGGATCTAAGCTTTATGAGGTGTTAATAGGCTACAATAGAGACCATGAGGAGGAGTTAAATCTTGGCCACCCATGGATCAAGCCCACATAAAGTCCGATCCATTAATGATAATCCAATCCACTAAAGGATTATCATTGATCTACCTCACCAACCCCCAGAAGTTAATATGGGCTCCATATATTATTTGTACATTTTCTCCCAGTGTTTAAGATCTTGAATGTCCATCGATTAATTAATTTACTGACCATTAATTAATCAACATCTAACTCCATGAGTAGTACCAATTAACCTTTTCATCATGCCGGACCAAGTCCACATGCAGGGTTTACATGATGAACCTTATGAGCTCCTCAAGGGGACTTCATCATCCTAATATATAGGACACGGTTTCCACCTATAATCAACCGCACACCATATAAATAATATCATTTCCCTACTTAGCGAGCCTATCGATTTAATCTATAAATCTCGCCCATTGGTAAATCAAAGAGATGAATACTAAGTATATGTACCCGTTATTATATCGGGATTAAGAGCATATACAAAATAATATCTGCGGTCCGATTCAATTATGTAGTCAGCAATAAATCGAATCACCTCTAAGATGGTCCTGCTCAATACACACAAAGTGCACTAGTATGATTTTATGGTCAAGACAAACCAATACCAAATCACACTACAACCATTCCGATGGTTTGTCCAAAGTCATCTCGATTGTGAGCCTTTACTTATTCTTTACAAGGAGCCGATAACATGATCTCCCGTGTGACACCACACACCATGTTATCTACAATGTAATGTATTAGACAATATGCATAGCCATAAAAATATGCAAACAATGATCATGTGATTCTTATTTCAAAATAAAGATGTTCATACAAAAGGTAGACTTTTCAGTATACATCCCAACATATAATCCCAAGTCCTTCTCAAGTACTTTAATATATGCTTTATCGTAGTCCAATGTCCCTTTCCTGGATTACTCTGATATCTGCTGACCATGCCCACGACAAAGCAGATATCTGGTCTCGTACATAGCATCGCATACATGAGGCTTCCTACTGCCGAAGCATAAGGAACCGCCTTCATCTCTTCTATCTCCTCAGATGTTCTAGGACACATCTCCTTAGATAAAGGAACTCTATGCCTGAAAGGTAGAAAACCCTTCTTGCAGTTCTGCATGCTAAAACGATCCATAATCGTGTCTATATATGAAGCTTGGGATAAGCACAACATCTTTTTCCTGCGATCCCTTATAACCTTGATCCCAAGGATGTGTCCCACCTCTCCCAAGTCCTTCATATCAAATTGTTTGGACAACCATACCCTTACGTCCGATAACACCTTGATATTGTTGCCAATCAATAAAATGTCATCTACGTATAGTACAAGAAATACCACTACATTTTCGTCACATTTCTTGTATACACAACTCATCCGAACTTTGAATAAATCCATAAGACTGGATTACATCATCAAAGCGGATGTTCCAAGACCTCGAAGCTTGCTTCAATCCATAAATGGACCGATTAAGCTTACATACAAGATGCACTTTGCCCTTAGCAATGAATCCCTCTTGTTGCTTCATATAGATGTTTTCCTCAAGACTTCCATTAAGGAAAGTTGTCTTGACATCCATCTGCCATACCTCATAATCCATATGAGCTGTTATGCATAAGAGAATTCGGATAGACATAAGCATGGCTACTGGCGAAAAGGTCTCCTCATAATCGATACCCTCTTTCTGAGTATACCTCTTCCAACAAGCCTCGCTTTGAAGATCTCAACCTTCCCATCTACTCCTCTCTCTTTTTTGTAGATCCACTTGCATCCAATGGTTTTTACACCATCGGGTGGTTCTACTAGCTCCCAGACGTGATTTGAACCCATAGATTCAATCTCAGTATTCATTGCACTTTGCCAAGATGCTGCATCTTTATCTTGGATTGCCTTGTCATATGTCCAGGGATCAGGTTCATGTTCGCCAGAGACCAAATCAGAAGATTCTCCCAAGAACATGAATCTATCAGGTTGTCTCACAACCCTCCCACAACGATGAGGTATCTCCTGTGTATCCTCTGTGACTCACAGTGCAATGACTTGTGGTATATCCTCTTGTACCAGTGGAACTGAAGAAGTGACTTCCCCTTTTAATTCCTCCAGAACAATTTTACTCTTGGGCTTGTGGCTCATCACATAGTCTTCCTCTTGAAATCTGACATTTGTGCTAACGATCACCCTTTGATCTCTAGGACTATAAAATAAACCTCCCTTCGTTCCTCTAGGATAGCCAACGAACATGCGTACTTCTGTACGAGGTTCCAACTTACCAGCATCTGCCTTCAGCATATATGCTGGACTCCCCCATATCCGAATATGTCTTAGACTAGGCTTTCGCCCAGTCCACAACTCTGTGGGAGTAGAAGGCACTGATTTAGATGGAACCAAGTTCAGAATGTACGCCGTCGTATCTAGAGCATATCCCCATAACGAATCTGGCAATTCAGAATAACTCATCATCAATCTAACCATCTCCATAAGATTCCTATTCCTTCGCTCTCCTACACCATTCTGCTGGGGTGTGCCTGGTGCAGTCAATTGGGATTGAATCCCAACCTCTGATAGGTAATTCCTAAACTCTCCCAAGAGGTACTCGCCACCACGATTAGATCGTAGTGTCTTGATACTTTTGCCTTGACGTTTCTCCACATCAGCCTTGAATTCTTTGAACTTGTCAAAGCATTCAGACTTGTAGCGCATCAGGTAAATGTATACATATCTCGAGTAATCGTCTATAAAAGAGACGAAATACTCGAAACCACCTCTAGCCTGGATAGACATAGGACCACACAAATCAGAATGAACCAATTCTAACACATCTTTGGCTCTATACCCCTTGGTCTTAAAAGGCCTCTTGGTCATTTTACCTTCCAAGCAAGATTCACAGGTTGGAAAATCCTCCACCACTAATTAACCCAAAGGTCCATCAGCTATCAACCTTTGAATTCTGCTTAGGTTAATATGACCAAGCCTAAGATGCCAAAGATATGTTTGGTTCATCTTCGAAGGTTCATTTCTCTTATTGGAATTAGAAGATGAGTTATTAATTTCAATTTGCATCATGCGAGCTTTTGGTTCAAGTGTGTACAAAATTCCTATCAATGTACCATAACAGATAATCTCCCTATTCCTTTTTATAACAACTTTGTTATTGAAAGAAATAGAATATTCATCCATAAACAATTTAGATGATGCATCTTTCCTATGCTGCATCTTTATCGCGGAATAGACGATGTCCAGATCATCGGCTTTTGTATTTATGATCGGGATCCAAGTATTATTTAGCCACAAATAGAATATATCATGCTCATAATTGAAAAACAAAAACAAACATGTTACAAAAGAGAATAGAGAATCGATATACCTCTCGATCTTCTAATGTATGACCTTCCTCCTTTCGGACGTCGTGTGGGCGATGATCTACCAAAAGTTGAAGCTCCTAAATCACCAATCTTCCTTCCTTGCTCATTTCGAGCAAGAGGAAGAATAGAAACAAAGCTCCTTTCCTTCTTTAAACCAACCACCAACATCCAATGTTGGAGGTTGTCGCCGTCCAAGAAGGAAGAAGAGATTAAGGTGGAAATCGACCAAGACACTAAGGGAAAGCCCTAAATCTTGTTTCCACCAGCCAAGGAGAAGGAGAAGAGGGAGTTTGGACACCGACCAAGGGCTGGAAGGGCTTCAATGGGCACTGACAGCTTGAGAAAGAAGAAGATAAGGAAGTTGTTTCCTTATTTTATGCCGCCAATGCTCTAAACCCTAAGCCTTGCTTCTTGCCGCCAACTCCAAAACCCTAGATCTTCTTAATTGTTCTCCATGCCAACTCTAAGCCTCCTTTTATAGAGTTTAGGGATAAGACTTGGTTTAATCTCCACCATTAGTTCTAGGGATTTAATCTAAACCATCGGATCTAGAGATTTAATCTCAACTATCGGATCTTAGAGATTTAATATCTACATTTGGATCTAGAGTTTTGTTTCTATCCATTGGATCTAAGCTTCATGAGGTGTTAATAGGCTACAATAGAGACCATGAGGAGGAGTTGAATCTTGGCCACCCATGGATCAAGCCCACATAAAGTCCGATCCATTAATGATAATCCAATCCACTAAAGGATTATCATTGATCTACCTCACCAACCCCCAGAAGTTAATATGGGCTCCATATATTATTTGTACATTTTCTCCCAGTGTTTAAGATCTCGAATGTCCATCGATTAATTAATTTACTGACCATTAATTAATCAACATCTAACTCCATGAGTAGTACCAATTAACCTTTTCATCATGCCGGACCAAGTCCACATGCAGGGTTTACATGATGAACCTTATGAGCTCCTCAAGGGGACTTCATCATCCTAATATATAGAACACGGTTTCCACCTATAATCAACCGCACACCATATAAATAATATCATTTCCCTACTTAGCGAGCCTATCGATTTAATCTATAAATCTCGCCCATTGGTAAATCAAAGAGATGAATACTAAGTATATGTACCCGTTATTATATCGGGATTAAGAGCATATACAAAATAATATGTGCGGTCCGATTCAATTATGTAGTCAGCAATAAATCGAATCACCTCTAAGATGGTCCTGCTCAATACACACAAAGTGCACTAGTATGATTTTATGGTCAAGACAAACCAATACCAAATCACACTACAACCATTCCGATGGTTTGTCCAAAGTCATCTCGATTGTGAGCCTTTACTTATACTTTACAAGGAGCCGATAACATGATCTCCCGTGTGACACCACACACCATGTTATCTACAATGTAATGTATTAGACAATATGCATAGCCATAAAAATATGCAAACAATGATCATGTGATTCTTATTTCAAAATAAAGATGTTCATACAAAAGGTAGACTTTTCAGTATACATCCCAACATATAATCCCAAGTCCTTCTCAAGTACTTTAATATATGCTTTATCGTAGTCCAATGTCCCTTTCCTGGATTACTCTGATATCTGCTGACCATGCCCACGACAAAGCAGATATCTGGTCTCGTACATAGCATCGCATACATGAGGCTTCCTACTGTCGAAGCATAAGGAACCGCCTTCATCTCTTCTATCTCCTCAGATGTTCTAGGACACATCTCCTTCGATAAAGGAACTCTATGCCTGAAAGGTAGAAAACCCTTCTTGCAGTTCTGCATGCTAAAACGATCCATAATCGTGTCTATATATGAAGCTTGGGATAAGCACAACATCTTTTTCCTGCGATCCCTTATAACCTTGATCCCAAGGATGTGTCCCACCTCTCCCAAGTCCTTCATATCAAACTGTTTGGACAACCATACCCTTACGTCCGATAACACCTTGATATTGTTGCCAATCAACAAAATGTCATCTACGTATAGTACAAGAAATACCACTACATTTCCGTCACATCTCTTGTATACACAACTCATCCGAACTTTGAATAAATCCATAAGACTGGATTACCTCATCAAAGCGGATGTTCCAAGACCTCGAAGCTTGCTTCAATCCATAAATGGACCGATTAAGCTTACATACAAGATGCTCTTTTCCCTTCGCAATGAATCCCTCTGGTTGCTTCATATAGATGTCTTCCTCAAGACTTCCATTCAGGAAAGCTGTCTTGACATCCATCTGCCACAGCTCATAATCCATATGAGCTGTTATGCATAAGAGAATCCAGATATACTTAAGCATGGCTACCGGCGAAAAGGTCTCCTCATAATCGATACCCTTTTTCTGAGTATATCCCTTCGCAACAAGCCTCGCTTTGAAGGTCTCAACCTTCCCATCTATTCCTCTTTTTCTTTTGTAGATCCACTTGCATCCAATGGTTTTTACACCATCGGGTGGTTCTACTAGCTCCCAAACTTGATTTGAATCCATAGATTCAATCTCATTATTCATTTCATTTTGCCAAGCTGCTGCATCTTTATCTTGGATTGCCTCGTCATATGTCCAGGGATCAGGTTCATGTTCACCAGGGACCAAATCAAAAGATTCTCCCAAGAACATGAATCTATCAGGCTGTCTCACAACCCTCCCACTACGATGAGGTATCACCTGTGTATCCTCTGTGATACACGGTGTAGTGACTTGTGGTATATCCTCTTATACCGGTGGTACTGAAGAAGTGACTTTCCCTTTTAATTCTACCAGAATAATTTTACTCTTGGGCTTGTGGCTCATCACATAGTCTTCCTCTAGAAATCTGGCATTCGTGCTAACGATCACCCTCTGATCTCTAGGACTATAAAACAAACCACCCTTGTTCCTCTAGGATAGCCAACGAACATTCATACTTCTGTACGAGGTTCCAACTTACCAGCATCTGCCTTCAGCACATGTGCTGGACTTCCCCATATCCGAATATGTCTTAGACTAGGCTTTCGCCCAATCCACAATTCTGTGAGAGTAGAAGGCACTGATTTAGATGGAACCAAGTTCAGAATGTACACCGTCGTATCTAGAGCATATCCCCAAAATGAATCTGGCAACTCAGAATAACTCATCATCGATCTAACCATCTCCATAAGAGTCATATTCCTTTACTCTGCTACACCATTCTGCTGGGGTGTGCCAGGTGCAAACAATTGGGATTGAATTCCAGCCTTTGATAAGTAATTCCTAAACTTTCCTAAGAGGTACTCGCCACCACGATCAGATCGTAGTATCTTGATACTTTTTCCTTGACGTTTCTCCACATCAACCTTGAATTCTTTGAACTTATCAAAGCATTCAGACTTACGGCGCATCAAGTAAATGTATCAATATCTTGAATAATCATCTATAAATGAGACAAAGTACTCAAAACCACCTCTAGCATAGATAGACATAGGACCACACAAATCAGAATGAACTCATTCTAACACATCTTTGGGTCTATACCCCTTGGCCTTAAAAGGCCTCTTGGTCATTTTACCCTCCAAGCAAGATTCGCAGGTTGGGAAATCTTCCACCACTAATGAGCCCAGAGGTCCATCAGCTATCAACCTTTGAATTCTATTTAGGTTAATATGACCAAGCCTAAGATACCAAAGATATGTTTGGTTCATCTTCAAAAGTTCTTTTCTCTTATTGGAATTAGAAGATGAGTTATTAACTTCCATTTGCATCGTGGGAGGTTTTGGTTCAAGTGTGTATAGATTTCCTATCAATGCACCTGAACAGATAATGTCCCTATTCCTTTTTATAACAACTCTGTCATTAAAAGAAATAGAATATCCATCCATAAACAATTTAGAAATCAAAATTAAATTCTTTCTAAATAAAGGTACATAAAGGCAATTCTTAAGAACCAATAGTTTATTTTTCTCAAAAGATAAATGAACGTCTCCCACTGTAATAGTCGCCACCTTCGTGGCATCGCCCAAGTACACAGTATTCTCCCCCTCAGTCAGTCGTCTGGTTTCTTGGAACCCCTGTAAATTATTGCAGACATGATCAGTGGCTCCCATATCTACACACTATGTGTCGGTAGATAACACCGCTAAACATATTTCAATGATTAGACCAAAAGATATACCTTTGTTCTGCTTGCGATTGGGGCAGTCCTTCTTCCAGTGTCCAGTCTGCTTACAAGTGAAGCACTTGCCTTTCGGCTTCTTCACTCCTCCCTGAGTACCTTCCACCGCCTTTGCCCCAGTTTGTTTCTTCTTCTTCTTGCCTTTCGGCTTAAAAGTAGAAACCTTTTGAGTCACCATGGCCTGTGCCTGAGCACTCTGACGAAATAGCCCCTCTACCGCCTGGAGTTTTGTCAGAAGCTCCGCCAACAAATACAACCTCTTGTTCATGTTGTAGTTTAGGCGAAACTTCTCAAAACTCCTAGGTAGAGACTGGAGTATGATATCGACCTGGGTTTCCCCATCGATCTTAGCTCCAAGGACCTCCAGCTCATTCAAATGAGTCATCATCTTGAGAACATGCTCCCTTACGGGTGTTCCCTCGATCTGGTGTCCGAAAAGCTCTTTGAGATTGAGCATCATGTCATAAGCTGTAGGCATGGCTTGATGTTAATGTTGCAGTACATTTGACATAGATGCCAAAATGTAACACCGCGCCATCTCATCGGCCTTTATCCACTTCTTATAACTCTCTTTCTCCTTTTCCCCAGGATCATCTGCAGGCTTAGGAGGGCACTCTTCGAGGAGTATATATTTGTATTCCTCAGCAGTCAAGACAATGTCTAGATTCCTCTTCCAATCAACATAGTTGGGTTTAGTAAGTTTATTCTCTTTCAATATCACAGCAAGCGGGTTGAAAGTCATTTTGAAAGAAAACCTAAGAATCACATAGATCAAAACATTAGATTTCAAAAAATTATTGATTCCTCAAATAATAAAATTTTGAAATCAACCAACACCTCAAAACACCGAGAATATCGTATGCCACGATAGTGTGGACGTATACGAATTCTACATTTGTAAGAGGAGGTTTTACCCATTAATTTTACTATCTTGTCAACCTAACTTTTTGACAAGTAAAATTAATAGTTGGTTCCTCTTTGGCCCTACAAATAAAAGCAGTGACTCCGATGGGGAGGATGCTTATATTTGTATCTAAGTGTTCCCCATTACTCGGTACCAAGGTAATTATCTCGGGTTATCTACCTTCCGATGGGGAAGTACACACGCTCCTTAATAATTCCCTATAACCATATTCGACCTTGTGATCCGCAAACAAACTCATCCGATGGGGAGGAAGGCACTCAGAGCCAACGCGCAAGTTTGTTTGCATCACATGTCAAATTGTAATGGAGGCTGTGGGAATTTATAAAAATATCCCTCTCCCACTTAGTAATTTGAAATTGAGGAATTTTCTAGCCTACAACATGCATATCAAACAATAAGCAATAAATATGAAAAATAAATTATTTTCCAACTATTATGACTTTTGTCTTCAATATGTCTCCCGTCGCATCACCTTCTCGTCCGCTCCTCCTACGCCATGTACGAGTCATCCGGAGATCCGAGCCGAGACTAAAAACTATTTTAATTTACATCCATCGATCCTATACTCCACGAGGGAGTGTACATGAAATCTAGATCGAAAGTAAACTAAAATAGAAAGAGTGGCTAAACAATGTCGTATCTAATTTACAAAAAATTAAATACTAGCCTCATAAACCCCGAGGATTCAACAAAATATACACATACAATCACATACACACATATGGCCATAATAGTCGGATCTTATGCCTGCAACCAAAGAGTTAACCTACGCATATCCTACTATTATCCGGCACATATAATATATGGAAAAAATGCATAAGAGTAACTGAATCCTAAACACACAAAATCGGAAACCTTGGCTCTGATACCAATTGTTGGGTTGATCCGTGAGGGGAAACTTCACTTCCCACTTCAACTTGGTCGCTTGTCCATGGCGATCCCATCAATGTCCCCGGATTAAAAAAATTTAATCCTAGATAAAAGGGATTACCCAAGCAACCATGTCATCATCGTACTATTCGTTTAGAGTAGTCACTTGAACAAACTTATTGTTCAAGCGACCAACCTCTATTTACAAATAGCCGCAGAATAAACGATGTACGGATCGCTGACTTTTGTGTTCATGTTCGGGATTCAAGTATTATTTAGCCACAAAACATAATATATATCATGCATATAATTGAAAAATAAATATAAACATGCAACAAATGAAAATAGAGAATCGATATACCTCTCGATCTTCTATTGTATGACCTTCCTCATTACGGACGTCGTGTGGGCGACGATCTACCAAAAGTTGAAGCTCCTAGATCACCAATCTTCTTTCCTTGCTCGTTCCGAGCAAGAGGAAGAATAGAAACAAGATCCTTCTTCTTCCTTTATCCAACCAACAAGCAACAAGCACCTTGCCTGCCGTCGGCCAACAAGGAGAAGGGAAACAATGGTTGCCGGCCAAAAGCTCCAAGAGAGGACCCTAAGACTTGGTTCCACCGGCCAAGGAGAAGGAGAGGAGGGAGTTTGGAAGCCGGCCAAAGTGAGGAAAGGGCTGTATGGGCGCTGGCAAGCTTGAGGAAGAAGAAGATAAGGAAATTGTTTCCTTATTTGGTGCCGCCAAGCTCCAAACCCTAGCCCCTTGCTTCTTGCCGCCAACTCCAAAGACCTTTGCTTCTCTCTTTTTTTTTCCACGCCAACCCTAAAGGCTCCTTTTATATAGTTTAGGGATAAGCCTTGTTATAATCTCCTCCATTGCTTCTAGGGATTTAATCTCAACCGTCGGATCTAGAGATTTAATCTCCACCGTCAGATCTCGAGATTTAATCTCTACCTTTGGATCTAAAGTTTTGTTTCTATCCATTGGATCTAAGGTTTTGTTTCTATCCATTGAATCTAAGCTTCAAGAGGTATTAATAGGCTACAATAGGGACCATGAGGAGGAGTTGGATCTTGGCCACCGAATGGATCAAGCCCACATAAAGTTTGATCCATTAATGATAATCCAATCCACTAAAGGATTATCATTGATCTACCTCACCAACCCCTATAAGTTAATATGGGCTCCATATATTATTTGTACATTTTCTCCCCATGTTTAAGATCTCGAATGACCGTCGATTAATTAATTTACTGACCATTAATTAATCAACATCTAACTCCATGAGTATGTTAGTTAAAGCCCTAGAACCAATCATGTGATGGTTGAATAGGGAACATTTTGTATCATATTCTATAAAGGCAAAGGATTGGTTATTATATTTACATCTTGCTTGTGCCAGCTAATTTAAATATAATAATGCCCTAGAAAAGTAGGTTCTTATCTACAGCACATCAATTGGCAGAATTGATTATGAGAGGCTGTAGAGAACACTTTCCTAAATGTTCCTAGTCGAGTATTAATATGCAAGGGCAATATTAATACATAAAGACTAGCATGTAGGTCAATTGATGACTTGATCTCACAAGTCATGGATATATGATATCGAGTTGACACATGGGTATATATTGGAGAATATATACTGAACTGACCCGCCATGAGAAAGTTTCATGGATCGTTATATGAGTGTCATAAACTTTCTCATGTGACTATTGGTATGAATAGTCCTTAGACCTGAAGTCACTACGGTTCCCTACATAAGGAGTTATGTACTTTGGTATCGTCAAACGTCACCCGTAATGTGGTGGACCATAAAGGCGACATCGGGTATGTAACAAATTATGCGGAGGGATGTGAGTGATGTAGATGGGATCTATCCCTTCCATATGACGGGAGTGATATCGGTGGGCCCCTTGATTGAGTAGAACTACTAAAACGCATGGCCATGCTCGAATGAGTCAATATGAGATATTGAGCTCATTTGTTTGAGTTAGTTTATTCAGGGATCAAGAAACACATAGATTGATCGAGGATGACACGGTCTATGCCTCATTGATCAATCTGATATCAAGGATAGAAGGACACGGTCATATATTATAGTAGTCACGGAAAGGTTAGTCGGATCTTGACTTATCTCGTAACTTGGGTAGCAATGATGTATTGCTAGATGCCGTTCATTGCTTGTGTATCTAAAAGAGTTTAGGTCCACTGCCAACGTTATGAGAGCCTATAGGGTCACACACAAAGAGCATGATAATTAGAGGAATTAGAGTATTCTAGTTTGACTAGAATAATTTGGGAATAAGCTTAAGTACAAAATGGTTTTTGGACTTTAAGCTTAATGAGAATTTTAGCTAATTGATTTAATGAGATTAATTCAATATGTTACCTTATTGATTTAATAAGATTAATTCAATATGATAACATAAGCTTAATTGAATTAATAAGATTAATTCAATATGATAACATAAGCTTAATTGAATTAATAAGATTAATTCAACATGCATGAATGCCACATAAGCATACCACATAAGCATGCCACCTAAGCATCCACCTAAGCTAGATAAGGTGGAAGGGGACAAAATGGTTTTTGTCTCCTTAAGTGGCCGGCCAAAACAAAAGGGGTCTCAATGCAATGGATTGCATTAAATTGTAGGAGGTGAAAGGGTGTTGCCAACCCTATAAAAGGCCCCATGGAGTGGCCGGCCAAAGCATCATTTGGATTGTGATTGTGGTGTGGTTGTGAGAGAGAGCTTGAGAAGCTTGGTGGAAGCTTTGGTTGTGTGGCTTTGTGAGTGTAGGCTAGCAAGAAGAGTAGTCTTCCTCCTTTCTCTTCTTCCCTAGATTCCTCTCCTTTAGGGACTTCTCTAGCAAGAAGTAAAGGAGAGCTCTTCTAGTTTCTCTTGTGAGACAAGAGCTTGCTCGTGTGGATACGTATAGAGGCACGGACACTTGAACGTGCTAAAGATCCAACAAACCGAAAGGAAAAGCGGGATTAACAAGGGCACGCAACAAAGGTAATCCTCTCCTATAAGATAGGTTTGGTTTAGAGAAATTTATTTTATACGAGTTTGCTTTCGCATGGATCACTTGGAAGGGATCCTATTTTCCGTTGCGCATATGCCATTAGGCATACGAGAATTCCCTACAGTGGTATCAGAGCCACTTGCGAAAGATCGTATAAAAATAGGTTTTCTCTATTTTATATGTGATATAAAAGTAGGATAAATTTTATTATGAGTTGATAATTGCATTAGCAAATTTTCAAACATAATAAAATATCCAATGTCTTTTAAAAGTTAAAATGACATGGTGCATGGTTATGGCCTAGTCCCAAAAAGTTTGTGATTGTGTGTTGTAATTCTTAATACGGCCTGCGTGTCGTGCCTTTCTCCTAATATTCTTGTTGTAAAATTAGTTTTAGACTCGAATGTAACTCGAGTATTTCTCCTTTTGTAATGTACAAAACAAGGATGGAGGGTCCATTGGAAGATGAGGTTACAAGGAGGAAGTCAACACACAAGACAACCAAAAGGAAGCACTTAGGAGAAGATGCTATCCCTAGGTTGACCAATCAATCTTTTCATTGGCTTGAGAAGATTGTAGAATAAGGGCCATAACCATGACACGTTAGTTTAATATGTATGTGATGCATGTTAGTTTAGCTTATATGTGATGTATGCTAATATGTATATGATACATGTTTATTTCTTAATAAGTCTAAATGATATGCCTACCAAAGTTGGTACTCACTACTTCCTCGATCATTTGTTATTGGGTTTGCCAAAGCAAAACAATGCATTTTATCTTGGAGGGGTGCGAGTGGACAATCGTGATGTCCCGCTATCAGTCTTGGTTAAGACTTAATTAAGTGTTTTCTTAATTGGTTAAGAAAGTAGAGGCATATATTAGCTTTGAACATAAGTGTTAACATTAGTTTTGTGTGATTTCCGAACATCAGCTTTGTCTTAGAAGTGGTCGTTGCTCCGATATCCAAGAAGGCCCCTGTGCCTCGCCACAGCCTGGAAGCTGGTTTAGGAATAAACACTAAACTAATCTAAAACTTAACCAAAGCTATTAAAGAGTTACATCAGATGTAATTGGCAAAAGATTGCCTACCTAATTATACTACGTCTTGGGCGATTAGCCAAAGCTAACTCAAGACGAATTATGATGTGGATCTTTATCCCATATAAATTTATAGCTAAATAGTAGCTATGAGAATTTAGTGGGAGCCTCATTTAATTAAAGGCCTAATTAAATGATTTAGGTATGGTACTTAACTTTGCATTTTAATGTTGTAGATCACCATGACATCTAACACGTCGCACCCCCTCAACTTGCGATCTGTCCTTGAGAAGGACAAGCTCAATGGAGCAAATTTTCTTGACTGGTATAGGAACTTAAGGATTATCCTCAAACAAGAGCGTAAAACTAGATGTCCTAGCGCTACCTGAAATACAGCCCCCTACTGCGGCACTCGTCTTTGAAAAGGATGCTTATAAGAAGCATCAAGATGACGCATTGGATGTGTCATGCCTTATGCTTGCCACCATGAACTCTGAGCTTCAGAAGCAACATGAGAACATGGATGCCTATGATATGGTTGAGCACCTGAAACAACTATATCAAGGACAAGCTAGGCACGAGCGTTTTGAAGTGTCTAAAGCTCTTTTTGCATGCAAGATGCAAGAAGGAACACCTGTAGGAACTCACGTACTCAAAATGATTGGGTACGTTGAGAACCTTGAAAGACTAGGTTTTCCACTGAGCCAAGAATTGGCAACTGATGTTATCCTGCAATCGTTGCCGAAAGCATACAATCAATATGTCATGAATTATAACATGAATGAAATTGATAAACCTTTGCCTGAGATTCTCAGCATGTTAAGAACTGCTGAACCAAATCTCAAGAAGAAAGTTAGTAATGTACTAATGGTCAAAAAGGGCAAAGGTAAGCGCAAAGGCAAGGGTAAGACCCAAGCCAAAGGTAAGGCCAATTCATCCACTTCAAAGGGTAAAGGTAAAGTACCTAAGGAAGGGGATGCTTCCATTGCGGTGAGGATCGGACCTTTGGAAGCTACTTGAGGAAGTAAAGAACAAGAGAAGTGGGACTTCCTCGGTATACGTTATAGAAGTTAATCTATCTATTTCTTCTACATGGGTATTAGATAGGATGTGCATCTCACATTTGTACTAATGTGCGAGGGTGAGAAATAGTAGAATAATGGCAAAGGGTGAAGTAGACCTACAGTAGGCAATGGCATGAAAGTTCTTTCTTTGTATTTGTAGGAACATATTCTTTGTCTTTGCCCCATCTTAGAACTAGAGGAGTGCTTCTATGTACCGCATTAACAAAGAACATAATTTACGTATCTTGTTTAGACAAGAAAAACTTTTCTTTTATAATAAAGGACAAATGTTGTTCCATTTATTTAAATGAAATGTTCTATTGTAATGCACCACTTATGAATGGTCTCTATGTTCTAGATTTAGATAACCCAATTTATAACGTAAATACCAAGCGGTTCAAATCGAATGATTTGAACTGGACATATCTCGCACATGCGCCTAGGTCACATAAATGAAAACGCATATCCCAACTCCATAAAGATGGATTATTGGACTCATTTGATTTTGAATCATATGAGGTATCAGTCTTGTCTTTAGGAAAGATGACTAAAACTCCATTTAGTGGACATGGCGAGAGAGCGACGGACTTGTTAGGACTCATACATCTTGATGTATGTGGCCCTTTCAATGTCGAAGCGAGGAGGCTATAAGTACTTTATTACTTTCAGCGATGATATGAGTAGATTTGGCTACTTATATTTGATGAGACATAAGTCGAATCCTTTGAAAAGTTCAAAGAATTCAAGAATGAAGTACAAAACCAACTTGGTAAGTGTATTAAGCTACTTGATCGGATCGAGGTGGTGAATACCTTAGTCAAGAGTTTCGTGATCACTGGTGAGTGTGGGATAATATCCCAACTCACTCCCTGGAACACCACAATGGAATGGTGTATCGAGAGGAGAAATCGTACTCTATTAGATATGGTACGATCAATGATGAGCAGGGATCTACCTACTTCCTTTTGGGGTTTAGCTCTAGAGGCAGTAGCTTTCACACTTAATCGCGTTCCATCAAAAGCGTAGAAAAGACACCATATGATATGGAGGAAGAGTCCCAAAATGTCTTTTATAAAGATTTGGGGTTGTGAAGCTTCGTTAGGCGTCAAGTCTCGGATAAACTAGGACCCAAATCGGATAAGTGTTATTTTGTAGGATATCCCAAGGAAACTAAGGGATATTACTTTTACAATCCACACTTGGCAAGGTGTTTGTTGCGGAAATCTTTGTCTTTCTAGAAGAGAATTTATTTCTAGAAATACTAGTGGGAGTAAAATTCATCTTGAAGTTCAAGATGATAACAACACTAAGGCTTCGATGGAAAATGAGCAGGCACCACAAAGTGTTTTGGATGAGAATTTGTTGCCCAAAGAGTTGTGGAGCAAACACACTGTTCAAGTAGACCAACCTCTTCGTAGATCTAATAGGATCCGTCGTCAACGAGAGATATTCTTTTCTCTTGGTGACAAGTGAAGTATTGCTTGTCGATCTTGTGAGCCTACATCCTATCAAGAAGCTATGATGAGCCAGTTAGAAATGGCTAGAGGCCATGAGATCGAAATGGAATCCATGTACACTAACCAAGTATGGACTTTGGTTGATCCACACGAAGGTAAAACCCATTGGGTGTAAGTGGGTCTTTAAAGTAAAAGGACATGGATGGTAATAAGCATACCTATAAAGGTAGATTGGTGGCTAAAGTTCAAACAAATTCATGGTATTGACTATGAAGAAACCTTTTCACCGATTGCGATGCTTAAATCCATTCGGATCATACTTGCTATTGCGACCTACCATGATTATGAGATCTGGCGGATGGATGTCAAAGCGCTTTTACGAATGGAAAGCTACTCGAGGATGTGTACATGACACAACTTTGAGGTTTTGAAGATCAAGCATCTGGAAAGGTATCTGGCTGCAAAGGTCCATTTATGGACTAAAGCAAGCCTCTCGGTGGAATCTTCGATTCGATGATGCAATCAAGAGTTTGGTTTCATCAAGGAATGAAGATGAGCCTTGTGTCTACAAGAGAAATAGTAGAACACAGTTGTATTTCTTGTCTTGTATGTAGATGACATACTTCTCGCCGGAAATGATATTCCCTCACTCCGATCTGTGAAGATGTGGTTAGGGAATTGTTTCTCGATGAAAGGACTTAGGTGAAGCTGCCTATATTCTAGGCATCAAGATCTATAGAGATAGATCTAAAAGATTACTTGGCCTAAGTCAGAGTACATACATTGATAAAGTGCTAGATCGTTTTGCTATGCAAAATTCTAAGAAAGGATTTCTGCCTTTATCACATGGTGTGAGTCTTTCGAAGACTCAATGTCCCTCTTCTAAGGAGAGAGAGATCGCATGGATAAGATCCCTTATGCATCTGCCTATAGGGTCTATCATATGCGCCATGCTTTGTACTTTCGTCGGCGTCCTCGTATGCTTTGAGCATGACGAGTAGATACGATCGGATCGGTGAAAGTCATGGATAGCGATCAAAAAATATTCTTAAGTACTTACGAAGAGCGAAAGAATATTTCACGATATTTGGAGGCAATGAGGAGCTAGCTGTAAGGGTTATAGTGATGCAAGCTTCCAAGACAAGGATGACTATAGATCGCAATCGGTGCGTGTTTTGCTGAATGGTGGAGTGGTGGAAGAGTTGAGCAGACACGATTCTTGATTCTACAACAGAGTATATTGCAAAGATTCGATGCAGAAAGGAGGTTTTGGCTCCGCAAGTTCATCAGTGAACTTGGGGTAGTTCCTAGCATTGCAGATCCAATAGACCTCTATTGTGACAACAATGGGGCTATTGCACAGGCTAAGGAACCTCGATCACATCAGCGGACCAAACACATACTGCGGCGCTTCCATCTCATTCGAGAGATCATCGATAGAGGAGATGTGAGGATATGCAGAGTACCGACAGAAGCTAACATCGCAGATCCATTGACTAAGGCTTTGGCACAGAGGAAGCATGATGGTCACACTAGGTCACTAGGTATTAGATATCATAGTGATTGGTACTAGTGCTAGTGGGAGATTGTTAGTTAAAGCCCTAGAACCAATCATGTGATGGTTGAATAGGGAACATTTTGTATCATATTCTATAAAGGCAAAGGATTGGTTATTATATTTACATCTTGCTTGTGCCAGCTAATTTAAATATAATAATGCCCTAGAAAAGTAGGTTCTTATCTACAGCACATCAATTGGCAGAATTGATTATGAGAGGCTGTAGAGAACACTTTCCTAAATGTTCCTAGTCGAGTATTAATATGCAAGGGCAATATTAATACATAAAGACTAGCATGTAGGTCAATTGATGACTTGATCTCACAAGTCATGGATATATGATATCGAGTTGACACATGGGTATATATTGGAGAATATATACTGAACTGACCCGCCATGAGAAAGTTTCATGGATCGTTATATGAGTGTCATAAACTTTCTCATGTGACTATTGGTATGAATAGTCCTTATACCTGAAGTCACTATGGTTCCCTACATAAGGAGTTATGTACTTTGGTATCGTCAAACGTCACCCGTAACAGGGTGGACCATAAAGGCGATTACTGGGTATGTAACAAATTATGCGGAGGGATGTGAGTTTTGTAGATTGGATCTATCCCTTCCATATGTCGTGAGTGATATAGGTTGGGCCCTTGATTTAGTAGAACTACTAAAACGCATGGCCATGCTCGAATGAGTCAATATGAGATATTGAGCTCATTTGTTTGAGTTAGTTTACTCAGGGATCAAGAAACACATAGATTGATCGAGGATGACACGGTCTATGCCTCATTGATCAATCTGATATCAAGGATAGAAGGACACGGTCATATATTATAGTAGTCACGGAAAGGTTAGTCGGATCTTGACTTATCTCGTAACTTGGGTAGCAATGATGTATTGCTAGATGCCGCTCATTGCTTGTGTATCTAAAAGAGTTTAGATCCACTGCCAACGTTATGTGAGCCTATAGGGTCACACACAAAGAGCATGATAATTAGAGGAATTAGAGTATTCTAGTTTGACTAGAATAATTTGGGAATAAGCTTAAGTACAAAATGGTTTTTGGACTTTAAGCTTAATGAGAATTTTAGCTAATTGATTTAATGAGATTAATTCAATATGTTACCTTATTGATTTAATAAGATTAATTCAATATGATAACATAAGCTTAATTGAATTAATAAGATTAATTCAATATGATAACATAAGCTTAATTGAATTAATAAGATTAATTCAACATGCATGAATGCCACATAAGCATACCACATAAGCATGCCACCTAAGCATCCACCTAAGCTAGATAAGGTGGAAGGGGACAAAATGGTTTTTGTCTCCTTAAGTGGCCGGCCAAAACAAAAGGGGTCTCAATGCAATGGATTGCATTAAATTGTAGGAGGTGAAAGGGTTTTGCCAACCCTATAAAAGGCCCCATGGAGTGGCCGGCCAAAGCATCATTTGGATTGTGATTGTGGTGTGGTTGTGAGAGAGAGCTTGAGAAGCTTGGTGGAAGCTTTGGTTGTGTGGCTTTGTGAGTGTTGGCTAGCAAGAAGAGTAGTCTTCTTCCTCCTTTCTCTTCTTCCCTAGATTCCTCTCCTTTAGGGACTTCTCTAGCAAGAAGTAAAGGAGAGCTCTTCTAGTTTCTCTTGTGAGACAAGAGCTTGCTCGTGTGGATACGTATAGAGGCACGGACACTTGAACGTGCTAAAGATCCAACAAACCGAAAGGAAAAGCGGGATTAACAAGGGCACGCAACAAAGGTAATCCTCTCCTATAAGATAGGTTTGGTTTAGAGAAATTTATTTTATACGAGTTTGCTTTCGCATGGATCACTTGGAAGGGATCCTATTTTCCGTTGCGCATATGCCATTAGGCATACGAGAATTCCCTACAGAGTAGTACCACTCAACCTTTTCATCATGCCGAACCAAGTCCACCTGTAGGGTTTACATGATGAACCTTATGAGCTCCTCAAGGGAACATCATCATCCTAATATATAGGACCCGATTTCCTCCTATAATCAATGACACACCATATAAATAATATCATCTCCCAACTTACCGAGCCTATCAATTTAATCTATAAATCTCTCCCATTCGTAAATCAAAGAAATGAATACTAAGTATATGTGCCCGTTATTATATCAGTATTAAGAGCATGTACAATATAATATCTGAGGTCCGATTCGATTATGTAGTCAGCAATAAATCGAATCACCTCTAAGTCGGTCCTACTCAATACACACAAAGTGCAATAGTGTGATTCTATGGTCAAGACAAACCAATACCAAATCACACTATAAGCATTCCAATGGTTTGTCCAAAGTCATCTCGGTTGTGAGCCTTTACTTATACTTTACAAGAAACCAATAACATGATCTCCCGTGTGACACCACACACCATATTATCTACAATGTAATGTATTAGACAATATGCATAGCCATAAATATGCAAACAATGATCATGTGATTCTTATTTCAAGAATAAAGATGTTCATACAAAACATAGACTTTTCAGTATACATCCCAACAACCAGTCAACTAGTGGTATTGGCCAGTTGACTAGGCGAGTAGTCAACATTTGAGAGGCCTATTGACTCGATTAGTCGACTAGGGTTATGACCTAGTCGACTCGCAGAGTAGTCGACTGAGGTTTGACTGCTTGGTGTGTCTTGGCAGCGACTGATGTGTTATACCAGTTGACTGGTCCACAATAGTCAATTGTCAATAATTGACAATCGACTGGTGATAGTGGACATGAGCACAAAAGCTCTAGTAGATGACTGGCAATCAACTAGTGGTGGGCAGTCGACTGCACGTAAGTGTAGTCGATTGCTAGTGTATTTGTTGGGTGATATCCTATGTGGATTAGTCTGTTGTGAGAAAACAGATGAGGGTGCAGTCGACTGATGCCTTTTGGCACTTGACTTCCAAGAGGAAATTAGGCCGATGCGTGACTTAAATGGATCTCGACGGGAAGATTGGAAGAAGCTGGTTCTTGATCATTTGGGAGGGGTTTTGCTATTGCATTCCAGAACTTCCAAGGCATTCAAAGCAACCACATCAACAAGCATTCAAAAGTTCTCTTTGTAAAGTGTTCATTACATTTGTGTTTTCATTCTTATTGTATTTGGTTGTATCTTGTGTTGTTATTGTTGTAAGACATTATAAGAGGTTTCTCCACCTTCGGATTGTTTCCGAGAAGGAAAAAATATAGTGATGGTGTGCATCATTAGAGCTCTACCCGTGGAGTAGGAACCCTAGTTCCGAATCACATAAAATATCATCTTGTGTTTGTGTGTGTTTGCCTTGGTATTTGTTTGTACTTATTCTTTTGTATTCTGCTACCCACTAATCATTCTGTAGACGAACACAAAAGAATCAAAGAAGTCGAAAAACCATGATTCATCCCCCCTCTAGTGCATGTCATAGTCACTACAAATGCCCTCGAAATAATCGTAGGATTTAGAAAAAAGGTATAAAATGAAAAGAATTTCAAAATCAACTAGATCCAAATGATCATGGTTGAGAACTTGAGAATTCTAACTTTCCAAAAATTATCTTAGAACAAGTGTATAGGAATGAATTTTCTTGTCCTAGAACACCCTAATAAAATAGGGTGGTGGAAAGGAAAATTTGTGGCTTACAAAAAGTTGCTAGGACTATGCTTAATGCATATTATTTACTTAGCTACTTATGGGTGGAAGTGGTTAACACCACTTGTTATATCCAAATCGTGTCTTAATCCATAGGTTTTTAGGCAAAACTCCTTTAAATTATGGAATGTTCCAATTCCTACAATTCACTATTTTAAGTTCTTTAGTTGTAAAAGACAATTTAGGAAAATTCGAGTCTAAGGAAGATGAAGGAATCCTAATTGGATACTCATATACTAGTAGAGAATATAGAGTATACAACAAGAGGACTCAAAAAAGTTGAGGATTCCTCTAATGTTGAATTTGATGAATCTACTAGTATTTACCCTAGAAAATCTTCCATTGATAAGGATATCAATGCAAACAAATTAAGCCATTATTCAAGGAATTCAAAATCTTAATTTAGGGGGTAATGATCAAGGGGGAGGAAGAAGAGATTCTGATGATGAAAGGAGGAAGGATAATGATAATCAAATTCAATATGATTCACCTCCTAGGACTTTAAGAATTCATCAAAACCATCCTCTAGACCAAGTAGTAAGAGAACTTTCACAAGGAGTAAGGACTAGGTTCTTCTATAGAGATCTTACTAGTCAAGTTGCCCTAATCTCCCAAATTGAGCCAAAATCAATTAATGATGCCTTGCTTGATCCGGAATGAATATTAGCAATGCAAGAAGAGTTAGTTCAATTTGAGAGAAGTCAAGTATGAGAACTAGTTCCTAGACCCAATGATTGCACAATTGTTACAACAAGATGGGTCTTTAGAAATAAGTTAGATGATCAAGGGAAAGTCATCAGAAACAAAGCTAGGTTTGTGGCTCGAGGGTTCAATCTGTTGAGGATTGGATGACCACACTAAGGGGGAGGGAGGTGGGGCGAGGTGAATAGTGTTTTGCAACATTGACCTTGATTTGATCGCTCAATTATGTGCTCATCTACAACAAGTTAGTACGCAGCGGAATACAAATAGAAATGCACAAATAAAAGAAACACAAAGACAAACACACCACAACACAAATAATTTATGTGGTTCGGAACAAGGGTTCCTACTCTATGACGGTGCTATAGTGATCTACTCTTACTATGAACCTCTCCTTCTCGGTATGCCACCGGAGGTGGAGAAACCTCGTATAATGATAGCTTACAACAACAACCAAAGGGAAATACAACCAAATACAATAAGAACTACAAAAGGAACTTTACAAGTTTACTTGGATACTTGAGTATGCTTTGGTTCCTTGGGATGCCTTTGAAGACCTAAAATGTAGCAACACTTCACCTCAAGATCACCCAAAAATTGCTGCTGAAATCCTCCCCGTCGAGCTCCTTTTATGCCTCCGTGTGACCTGGATTTCCACCTTGGAGTCGACTGCCCAAAGGCACTAGTCGACTATCAACAGTGTTGTTGTCTCACAACGGACATATTCCATGTTGACATTCTAGCCAATGGTTAAACTAGCAGTCATCTACCCTTACCAGTAGTCGACTGCTGTCTAGTAGTCGATTGGTCAATCGACTACAAAAGCTTCTATGCCTTTGTCCACCAACGCCAGTCGACTACCATCCATGATAGTCGACTGCCCAAGGCCAGTCGATTGGAAATAACCTCCAGTCGACTGCTAGAGACACAAAGCAGTAGTTGAGCCTTCAGTCGACTACTGACAAGTCGATTGGTCATAATCTCAGTCGACTGCTCTGAGTCAACTCGACTCTCCAGTGTCAAACACTCGGCTAGTAGACTAATAAACTTCAACAGTGAGGTTTAACACCACTGATAAACACCCTTAGGCTAGACCTAAGCCTTCATCCCACTAATAACTACTATTTTATCATATTATTTTGGTCCTTAATCTCAATGTTTTTATCCTCTCGAGTGATTATTTATCGATTATTATCATGTTTTATGAGTTGGATTATTTTTGGACATTATTGTAAATTATCCTAAATTTTGGACTTATATGCAAATTTTACATTTTAATTGTAGGAGATAGAGATGAGCCAATGAACTAGACTCGAGTTGGATCAAATATGGCTTTATCTAGGGTCATAATGGACATTTTAAGCTGGAAGATCTGAGCCATTCATTAAGATCTGAAGCAGCTTAATCAAGGGTTCAAATCTGAGCAATCTAGACCATCCGATGAGAACGGATCGATTTTGAGCAATCTATCTAGATTTGGAGCGATCCGGCCCATACATTATGATCCACACATCTTGGTTGTTCATATGGATCATTTGATCTTGACCACTCATTCAGATATGATCAGATCCGCTCATTCTAAATTGGACAAATATGGACCGCCGGATGAGATTTGGGATTTGGGTTAAATCTCTATTTTTCTTCATCGCGCATGAAACTCCTTTTCTTCACGCAACGCAATGCATGCCATCTCCTTCCACTGAGCTCCGCCGTCTCCTCATGCCCAAGCATCGTCGGCCGTCCACTTCCTCCGCCAAGGCCGGCTGTGGTATCCTCCATCACCTCCTCTACCGCTGGCCCGCACTGAAGCTCTTGCTTCGCCACGACTCAATGCCGGCATCATCATCTTCTTCTTCATCCAAACCTCCATCAGAAAGCACCGCCCCATTCCTTGCTCTGATCGCCAAGCCTTACTTCTTCCCTTCCGATTTCCAGCTCAACCCATCACAACTCCGGCAACACCATTTCCAGCTTCTACAACACCTTCTTCTTTTCATCCGGCAACTCCTATTTCAATTTCCGATAGATTATTTTCAGCTTCCGGACAGTGAACCTCCACAAGTTTCTATTAATGCCTCTCGTTATTTGTTCATTTCAACTGGTTGAATGTTTGTAATTAAATGATCTTCCATATTTAGGGTTGCACATGTTTATTTTAATTTGTTTCATGCCTATGTAGTGTTCGATGAAATGTTTCTTTGAGTAATTAGGTTGTAGTTGGTTAGTATAGATTTAATTTCATATTATATTTTAGTCTCATGTTATTCTGCATTTCAATTGTTGTTTAAATTCCTGCATTTCCTTTATGTTTTCGAATGCTTTTGTTTGAATGCAAGTTTGAGATTCTTTTAATTTCATCACAATCATAGATTAGAATTTGATTATTTGAATTGTCATTCGTTTAGTAGGATTATCCCTTTTAAATTCTAAACCTCCATTTTCAATAGAAAACTAAAAGCAATAATTAATAATCCTAAAATTACTATTCTACCGATTACACTCGTTGGGAAATGATCCAGGCTGTTCACTATGCTATATTAGTGTAGAGATGGTTTGGTAATTAATTTGTAACGGTACCACGACAAATACTGTTATCACCCACTTCCATCAGTCTCACGCATCTCGGATCCCTCGAGTCAGTGACTCTTTATCGTTGTGCTAGCCTTCAAGCGCCTCCATCGACTATGTCATGTTAACTGTGTCTACCTTGCCAAGGTACTTTTTGACTTATGCCGCCAAGACAAACTCTTGGACTTTACGATGCCAAACATTGGACTTATGCAGCCAAGACTACATCTTGGACTTTACGCCACCAATATCGCACCCTTGGACTTCCCAATTTCTATGTATCCATACTTGGACTTTCACCGCCAAAGTTCACTTGGACTTTACGTCGCCAATACTACACACTTGGACTTAAGCCGCCAAGACTATACCTTTGCACTTTTCTTGCAAGTACCCATGATTTGGACTTTACCATTGCAAACATCCATGCTTGGACTTTTCTATTGCCAAGACCCAAGCTTGGACTTCCATTGCAAAGTACCCATGACTTGGACTTTCCTTGCCAAGTTCACATGACTTAGACTTTTCAAATGCCAAGACCATTCTTAGACTTCCCATGACTATCACATTCCCAAGACATACCTTTGCACTTTAATGTCAGTGATGCATGTATGGATGAAAATAGGGCTCTAAGGGAAAAGGTAGATTATTTGACCAAGGCCCTATAAAAATTTACAATAGGCTCCAATACCCTTAACATAATAATTGGGAGCCAAAGGGCAAGCTTCAAAAAGAAAGGCCTAGGTTATAAGGAAAACAAAAATGAAAAGGCCTATAAATGCTTAATACCTAGGGGTCAAGACAAAAAGAAGGTAATAGCTAGAAAATGGATCCCTAAGGAGTATTTAGTGAACCCCATAGGAAAGTACTTATTTTGGGTTCCTAAATCCATCCTAAAGGGTTAGGAAAACCCTAGGGTAGTCAACCATATGCAATTTACCTATATCATATGTTGGTTGACTTAGGATGGCGGGACAACATTTTTGAAATAGTGTTAGGTGATGATAATGCACCTATAAATAGATAAATCATGCTTTAGGTGATACCTAATACATGATCACAATTTGATGAATACATTTGTTTCATGATCATACTATGAAATTAATACATATATGTCTTTATGATCATGTGGATTGTTAGGATGATACTTAACCTTGATAGAATTGCATAAAAATAATGGTTAAGTATATACAAATACCTTTAGGATACATCTCACACTCACCATAGGCTACCTTGATTGAAAACTTAGCATGAGTGAGATGTTGGGATGATACAAATGTCCACTAGTGCCTATGGCATTTAGATGGTCATTTAAAGTATCAAAATAGCAATAATAGACCAATCATGGAGAAGACTTATGTTTAATTCATAGAGATATTGCCCAAAGATCATGGTTGGATATTTCACATGTTTTCAAAACAATTTCTCACTTTAAAATCTGTGTGTTCATGTTTTGAAACAATCCAAAGCAAGACTAGGTGTTAAATGTGATATTAACTTGATCAAAAACCTAGTTGTTTTTAAAGCTTTGGGATTTTTGGCAAATCCTTTAAAAAATAATGTTTTTTCATGGAAAATTATTTTTCATGGATAAATAACCCTAAAAGAAATGTGTTCCCTAAATTTCACTATTTTTAGAATTTTTTGGAATTTATAGTGTATTTCCTAAATTCGTCCAGAAAATCAAAAATTCGGACCGTGCACTTGATGCTGTCGAGGGACAGCCAGACGAGATGACTTGAAGCAAAGCCAAGGAAACAGACTTCGGAGGCAAGAGACGCGAAGGAGCATTGTAGAGTCATGCGCCTAATGCTGTCGAGGGACGTGGCCGCTAACGAAGAGAGCTTCGGTGAGGGACTTCGAGTGAGATGAGAGAATGAGTGAATTGTAAGTAGCTCATAAGGTGAACTTGACGAATGGCTGAGTGTCGGAGGCTCGACCGCAAGGGTTGAGGTTTACCCGACCGCCGAAAACTCAAACGAATGTTTAAGTTTGAGTTTCACACGACACCAGTCGACTGCCATGAAATGGCAGTCGACTACTCTGAGTCGAATGCGGTTCGACTGGTATCCAACTGATAAGTTTATGCCCAGTAGTCGACTGCCATGGAATGTCAGTCGATTGCCAGAGGAAGTCGCAGCCACAGAACCGCTCGTTACCAACTGGGCAGTCAACTACGGAGGCAGCAGTCGACTGATGGATCCATCAGTCGACTGCCAAGGGATCCGTTGGACTACAATGGTCGGGATCCGACGTGTTCGGAGGCCATTGTAGTGGCGGCAGTCGACTGTCAAGGGTAGCAATCGACTGGTGGCGACCAACGGGAAGAAATCAGCCCTCTCTATAAAAAGAGAGGGTGTGGGCTTTTGGATGGCTAATGTTTATGCTCTAAGTGATCATCCAAGTGTTCCACAAGATTCAAACTCCTTCTCTTAGTTTTCTTTCACATCTATTGTAAAAGAAGGAGTGTTCTTGAGTTGTAAGGGTTACCTCCACCTAGCTTAGTGCAAAGGAGAGATCGATAGTGAATTGGTTGCGGAGTGATTCACCGAGGACGAATCGGGGACCGTGGATTAGCGGCGTAGTCGTGAACCATGTTATATTATCTTGTTAGCATTGTTTTTATTCTTGTCATTTCTATTTGCTTGTCTTGTTTGTTTCCGTTGCACTAATTAGTTTTGTAGACAAGCGAATTCCACCACCAAACGAAAGAGGGCTATTCACCACCCCCCCCCCCTCTAGCCGGGCCAATACACACCGATCGATCCCCAACAAGTGGCATCAGAGCCAGGTTGTTTGTCGAGGACTAACCGCCGCAACAAACACTTCATCAAGAATGGATGGCTCCAACATTCACCCACCAAAATTTGAAGGTGAATTCTCTTGGTGTAAAAAGAGAATGGAGGTATTCTTCGAAACCGACTTCGAAATTTTATTAATTATGGAAAACGGTTTCGAGATGCCTAGGAATGAGGAAGGGGAGCTATTGGAGAAATCAAGATGGAGTAAAAGACAAAGAGAGGAGTATTTGGCGAATTCAAAAGCCAAGCACCACCTCTACAATGTACTCCCTTAACAAGAAGTGAATAGGATAGGGGAGTGTGCAAGTGCTAAGGAGATGTGGGAGAAGCTAGTAGAGCTTCATGAAGGCACCTCAGAGGCCAAGCTTGCAAGAAGAGATCTCCTCCGCTCCCAACTATCAAATATCAAGCTTGAAAAGGGAGAAAAGGTAACCTCCTTACATTCTATATTCAAAGAAATTTTAATTGGGCTAACGAGTGTAGGAGAAAGACTTTCGAACTGGGACATGCTCATAAAAGCAATTGATGCTTTTCCCCGGTCATCGAAATGAAGCTCAATGGTGGACTCCTACATATCCAAGAATTTAGAAGTGAACACCTTGGAGGAGTTCTTCTCAACCATGGAGCTCCATGAAACAAGACTTGAAGGAATAATAGAAGAGCCAAGATTTCAACCTTCAAGAGGAGTAGCACTTTTGGCCAACAAGGGGAAGAAGAAGATGGAGATCCCCTCCTCCTCCGATGAAACATCTCATCCTCCTCCATGGATAGCACGGAAGAAGCTTATAAGGTAAGGAGGGTAAGGCTTGCATTAAAAGGTTTTAAATTCAATAACTCTAATGATAGGAGAAGAAGACCAAGGGGGAAGGTGATTTGCTACAATTGCCAAGGAGAGGGACATATAAGGGATAATTGTCCCCTCCTAAATAAGAGGAAAGAAGAAAAGTGAAAGAAGGAAGAAAAGAAGAAGAAGGGGAGCAAGAAGAAAAAGGAAGAAGAAAAGAAGGCCAAAGAAAAAGGGAAGGCCAAAGCACTCAAAGCAAGGACATGGGATGATCCCTCTTCATCATCATCATCATCCGAAGAGGAAGAACATGTCTACTCCAACCTTGCCCTAATGGCCTTTGACGACCTAGATGGCTCCTCCTCCGAAAATGAAGAAGCAAGCTCAAGTGAGGAGAGCTCGAGTGAAGGGGGAGCTTCTTCACCATCCTCATCCGAAGAAGAAGAAGACATGGAGACTATGGTAACGAACCTCTCACCAAGTAAAATAGTTTCCATGATATCTAGTCTCACTAAGGACTTATTTAGAGCCAAAAAGAAAAATAAGAGCATGCTAGATCAAATTAAGGACTTAGAAGAAAAATTAGAAAAAGCATGCTTAAATATAAATGATACTATTTCTTCTAGCTTAAATGATGCATGCTCACATGAATATATGTCATTTAATGTTAGTGATGCATGTATGGATGAAAATAGGGCTCTAAGGGAAAAGGTAGATTATTTGACCAAGACCCTAGAAAAATTTACAATAGGCTCCAATACCCTTAACATAATAATTGAGAGCCAAAGGGCAAGCTTCAACAAGAAAGGCCTAGGTTATAAGGAAAACAAAAATGAAAAGGCCTATAAATGCTTAATAGCTAGGGGTCAAGACAAAAAGAAGGTAATAGCTAGAAAATGGATCCTTAAGGAGTATTTAGTGAACCCCATAGGAAAGAACTTATTGTGGGTTCCTAAATCCATCCTAAAGGGTTAGGAAAATCCTAGGGTAGTCAACCATATGCAATTTACCTATATCATATGTTGGTTGACTTAGGATGACGGGACAACATTTTTGAAATAGTGTTAGGTGATGATAATGCACCTATAAATAGATAAATCATGCTTTAGGTGATACCTAATGCATGATCACAATTTGATGAATACATTTGTTTCATGATCATACTATGAAATTAATACATATATGTCTTTATGATCATGTGGATTGTTAGAATGATACTTAACCTTGATAGAATTGCATGAAAATAATGGTTAAGTATATACAAATACCTTTAGGATACATCTCACACTCACCATAGGCTACCTTGATTGAAAACTTAGCATGAGTGAGATGTTAGGATGATACAAATGTCCACTAATGCCTATGACATTTAGATGGTCATTTAAAGTATCAAAATAGCAATAATAGACCAATCATGGGGATGGCTTATGTATAATTCATAGACATATTGCCCAAAGATCATGGTTAGATATTTCACATGTTTTCAAAATAATTTCTCACTTTAAAATCTGTGTGTTCATATTTTGAAACAATCCAAAGCAAGACTAGGTGTTAAATGTGATACTAACTTGATCAAAAACCTAGTTGTTTTTAAAGCTTTGGGATTTTTGGCAAATCCTTTAAAAAATAATGTTTTTTCATGGAAAACTATTTTTCATGGATAAATAACCCTAAAATAAATGTGTTCCCCAAGTTTCACAATTTTTAGAATTTTTTGGAATTTATAGTGTATTTCTTAAATTTGTCTAGAAAATTAAAAATTCGGATTTCATTGTGTCAGTCGACTGCCATACTAATAGCAGTTGACTGATGGACTGTGGACAAGCATAGTAACCTAATTTTATCAGGTTTTTGACTGGTTTTAGTTTTTTTGTTTCTCTCTAGACTTGATGTCATGATATATAAACTTTGTTTAAATCTTTTTGATGGTGTCAAAGGGGGAGAAAACTATATGTTTAAGTAAAGGGGAATATATTTAGGGGGAGTTTCATGTATTAAGGGGGAGAGTTGCTAATAATGTTATTCACATGCTTTCTTTCCTTAATATTTTATCAAATGTTTTTATCTAACTTAAACGGATTGTCACACATCAAAAAGGGGGAGATTGTTAGGGCAATCTCTTGCCGTGATATGGTTTTGATGTGTGCGGCAAAGGGTTTAAGTTAGGTTATTTTTGTGATTTGATATGTGCGTTGGAGTCTTGCAGGACTTAGTAATTCGCACATGGAGCCTTGGCGGGTTCACCACTCACAACCTCGTGCTTGAGTCAGAGAAGGAGCATTGCAGAGCCGTGCGCTTGATGCTGCCGAGGGACCGTCAGACGAGATGACTTGAAGCGAAGCCAAAAAAGCAGACTTCGGAGGCAAGAGACGCGAAGGAACAATGTAGAGTCGTGCGCCTGATGCTGCCGAGGGACGTGGCCGCTAACGAAGAGAGCTTCGGTGAGGGACTTCGAGAGAGATGAGAGAATGAGTGAATTGTAAGTAGCTCATTAGGTGAACTTGGTCCAATGGCTGAGTGTCGAAGGCTCGACTGCAAGGGTTGAGGTTTACCCTACCGCCGAAAACTCAAACGAATGTTTAAGTTTGAGTTTCACACGGCACCAGTCGACTGCCACGAAATGGCAGTCGACTGCTCTTAGTCGAACGCGGTTCGACTCGTATCCGACTGATGAGTTTATGCTCAGCAGTCGACTGCCATGGAATGACAGTCGACTGCCAGAGGAAGTCGTAGCCACAGAATCGCTCATAGCCAACTGGGCAATCGACTACAGAGGCAGCAGTCGACTGATGGATCCATCATTCGACTGCCAAGAGATCCGTTGGACTACAACGGTCGGGATCCGACGTGTTCGGAGGTCGTTGTAGTGGCGACAGTCGACTACCAAGGGCAGCAGTCGATTGGTGGCGACCAACGGGAAGAAATCAGCCCTCTCTATAAAAAGAGAGGGTGTGGGCTTTTGGATGGCTAATGCTTATGCTCTAAGTGATCATCCAAGTGCTCCACAAGATTCAAACTCCTTCTCTTAGTTTTCTTTCACATCTATTGTAAAAGAAGGAGTGTTCTTGAGTTGTAATGGTTACCTCCACCTAGCTTAGTGCAAAGGAGAGACCGATAGTGAATTGGTTGCGGAGTGATTCACCGAGGACGAATCGGGGACCGTGGATTAGCGGCGTAGCTGTGAACCACGTTATATTATCTTGTTAGCATTGTTTTTATTCTTGTCATTTCTATTTGCTTGTCTTGTTTGTTTCCGTTGCGCTAATTAGTTTTGTAGACAAGCGAATTCCACCACCAAACGAAAGAGGGCTATTCACCCCCCCCCCCTCTAGCCGGGCCAATACACACCGATCGTTCCCCAACAGGACCAACAATCTCCCCCTTTTTGATGCTTGACAAAACCTTTAAGTTAGGCTACCTAACTTAAACCATCAATTCTCCCCCTTTTTGATATACATCAAAAAGTCACACCTAAGGGTACTCATGTCTAATATCCCAATGAGATCCTTTACTCTCCCCCTTGATCCAAAATCATCTTGGATTCCTTCACTATTCCTAGTGATAAATCACATATCACTAAATGAGAAGCAATCAAGTCTTCTCCAATTGTCCCCCTTTGATGAATACTCATCCATCATCCCTTGATGGATAAACTCCCCCTAAAGGCTTACTCCCCCTTGACCATTGCACCAACAATGTCTTTAGAGAGACCCTAAGCCAATAGGAACTCTATGTTGGTGCAGGGGCACTAGATAATCGAATTATGTTTTGATTATGGCAAAGACACAAAGTTAAGTTTACATCGTTATCTCAAGAGCTAAATCAAGTGTGCAGAAAAGTGCTAAAGCTGGAGGTGAAGGCTAGCGACTTCGGAGGGAACCGAAGGAATCGAGTGGAAGGCCAGAAGCGAGAGCTACTATCGAGGCAAGCTCGTGTGAGTGAGAGATTGTAAGGTCGTGTCCTCTTTACGAGGATGACCATAGGCGCCGATCCGACTAAGACTTCCTGTGGAAGGTCTAGGTCGAGATCAGACGGTTAGAAACCATCGTATTTATCATTTTTCGAGCTAACCTCTTACTGCAGGGAAGTGGTCAGGCTGATAGTCGACTGCTGGACGTTGAGCAGTCGACTGATGCTCATCAGTCGACTGATGGGAGTCATCAGTCGACTGATGGCGACGAATTAGCCTTTGCGCTAGGTCAAAACGGATAACGTTTGTCGTGACCACTTCGCGATAAATTTTGGAAAATTTTGTAATCCGTTCCTAAAGAAGAGGAGACAAATTCAGAGGCCAACATCTATAAAAGGAGGGGAGGATTCCAACTCCAAATCACATCAAGTTTATTCATCAAGTGCTCCTACAACGCCAACGCTCCAACATCGTCATAACGCCGATGCGACGCCAAGTTCCGATCTTCTTCGTCGGCAGCAAAATCAAGTAATATTTTTGATATTGTATTCTTTGTTTTTCTTCATAACGAGGTGAGGTAGGCTTGTTGCCTCATCCTTGTATATTCGGTTTTGTGATCGTTGTCTCCTACCTCCAACGAGGAGGAGACGTTATAATGCTTTGCCCTCCGTACGCGGTCTAGGACCGATAGGGCCTTTGAGTAGCAACCGCTGGGTTGTGAACCAAGTAAAATAAACGTGTTCATTTATTTTTCGCTGTGCTTACTCGTTTACTTGTGTATCAACGAACGAATTCGAACGAAAGATTTACGATCGCTATTCACCTCCCCCCCCTTTAGTGACGCTTCTCGATCCAACACTCTAAACAATCGAAATTAAGAGTAAAGATTCAACACAGAACTTTCACCTCCCTTAAAATTGTTTTTTCACCCTAAATACCTCTCTTAATTCATTTCCAATGAATTTTCACCCTTCCAATACTTTCCAAAGCATATCGTAGGGTTAGGAGCAGTTAAAGTAGCCTTAACTTGTTAATAAATGGTTGAACAAACTTAGTTCAACAGAATCAGCTTCAGCAATCGACTCGATCAGAAACCAGTCGACTACCATCAAGCGGCAGTCAACTGATATATGCAAACACAGAAATCAGGTTTTCGAAAATTAATTTGAGTAATTCATAAGTAATTATATGTAATTTGAAAAATAATGAAACTTCATACGTATAATACTTATGTCAATCATTATGGGTGAAAGTTAGTTTTAAATTAAAATACCCATTAAATTGTGAGATTGATACAAAGTTCAAATCCATTGATAACTTTAATATTTTAGGCCTACTTTATATCAACTTCATCAATGGTGATAACTATCAAAAGATAGAGTTCACCAAGATTTTTCAAAATGATTTTGAAAACCTATTTTGAACCATGGTCTATGTGCTCAAGCACATAACTTGTATATAAGCTTTCCTCATGATTCATTATTATCATTTAATGAGTTCTAAGTTCATTATAATATGCTAAATAAGCACATAAACTTAACTCATTTCCTAGCATCTCACATTTTTCTAGGTGTATGAAAATACACATAAATCAATTTAATGTGAGATGAGAATTTTGGTTCTTTCCCTAACCTAAGGGCTCATGCATTTTTCTAGGCAACTCTATTTGATTCCCTTATACTTGGGAATTCAAATCATGTCATTGTCCTTAAATCAATTTTAATTATCCTAAATACATGAAAAATGATCATCACATAAGAATGATAGCATAATTAAAGCATGTGTCAATAATCATTATGTTATGGTATAAAGATAAACCTAAACATAAACAATCCACAAAAATTAAACCTATGCATTATTATGACATTTTAAATAATTAAATGAAATATGATGTCAGGACATGACACATGGCAAATAAAATATGATAAATAAAATGTAAAGGCAAAAGAATCCCTAAATTTTAATATTAATTGTCATTTGTTAGAATTAAACTCAATTTGCCATAATACCAAATCTCCCGAGTGTGCCAAAAATCCAAAATAGCACATTATGACTATAAAATCTAATTGTGACAATTTTGATCAATTTTTCATACTTCTCAAATTTTATTGGCACACCCTAAACTCCTTTAGAGCCAAATATCATTTTATTGGCACTATATTTTATCAGTATTATTTCAGTATTTATTTCATAGTGTCCAGTTATGTTTCAAGGATGTTCCAGTCATATTTTATTTGTGTGGTAAATCATGCACGTGGTAATTTAGTTTGATAGTTGAGTGAGTCTTGTTATTCGTTTACAGTGTTTACCTAGTGGTTAGATTTATTTCCTTTAGTGTAATTATTCTTTCCATGTTTTTAGTTAATCTTCGACCAGTGTACTGTATAGTGACAGTGCGGTGCTTGGTTGAATTATTTTCTGTCTATTAGTTTAGTTTTTTAGTGACTATTTGATCATTGTGTCGTATAGTGACAGTGCGGTGCTTGGTTGAATTGTTCACCTTTATTTCTTGACCACTGTGCCGTATAGTGACAGTGCGGTGCTTGGTTGAATTATTTTTTATCTGTTAGTTTAGTTTTTTAGTGACTGTTTGATCACTGTGTCGTATAGTGACAGTGCGGTGCTTGGTTGAATTGTTCACATTTGTTTGATCATTGTACTGTATAGTGACAGTGCGGTGCGTGATCACTTACTTTTGTACATTAGGATAGTTACTTGTTACTTGTTATTTGGTAGTTAGATTTACTTCCTATAGATTTAATTTCCATGTTTGTTTGTTTACCAGAATTGTTTGACCATTGCATCATATAGTGATAGTGCGGTGCAAGATTGAATCGTTCTTGCATTAGGTTAGCTTTGAATAATTGTTTTAATAAGTTGTAAGAACCCCTAGTGTTTACTTCTATTTAGAAACAAACGTCTAGCCATTAGGTTTGTTGAGAGACGATCCGAGTCAGTCCTATACTGCATTAGTGTAGTTAGGGGGTTCGGTAAATAATTTGGTAAATGGTATCACGCGCGACACATAATTTACCGTCTATCAAAATTTTAGCACCGCTGCCGGGGACCTTTAATGGTGTTCATTTGTCTTTAAACTGTAGTTTCTTTGTTTGTTTTCTTTTTCTTTTTTTATTATGGTCTTTCTTATCATTTATATTTGTTTCTCATTGTATTTGTTTGTGTGGATGACTAGGTCTTCAGGCGATAATCTACTTAAGTTTTATGCAGCAATTTCACCCTTCCCTCAGAGGCTAGTGCAGTCTAGGAAGAGGGTTGTTGAAGAAAAGGCTAGGGAATTCCAAGAGCTAGCAGATTCCCAAGTATGCCAAGTTTTGTAAAGATCTATGTGTTCACAAGAAGTTGTACTCTTTCTATGGAGGTAGGAGATACTGTGGTTTGGTTCAGTATTTTGGACGTTATGAGATACCCGATGGAGGATAATTCTATTCTTAGTGTGGATATAGCTGATGAGCTAAATTGCATGAACTTTATTTCTTAGTCTATTTTTTTCATTTGGATATCTCTGCACCTTCTACATTTTATTATGATTTTATTGATTTTGATGTTGATGATATTTTGTCATTAGGACCTATTTGTGGGCCCTCTTTATTGTAGACAGAGATATGGAATGTGTAGGGACTTGCACACTTCAGGTGATGCCCCAAGGATCACTTCCATCAGATGTTTTTGAGAAATATCATTTCAGGGTCGAGCATGGGATATCTTAGGTCATATCATCTCTGTGCATGGTATTGAAGTAGATCTTGCTAAAATTCATGTTATATCTTCTTTATCTTACCCCATTTCTGTGCGGGAAGTTTGTGCTTTTCTGGGTCATGCAGGTTTCTACAGACGTTTTATCAAAGACTTCAGTAAGATTGCCCTACCCTTAACCAACTTGTTGCAGAAGGAGATGGTATTTCAGCTTGACCAGGATTGTGATGGAGATCGAGTCCACCCCCATAGCAGATTATTTTTCAGATGAGCAGTTTTTCACCTGTAGGGTAAGACACCATGGTATGCAGATCATGCTAATTATTTAGTTGCCCATGTTATACCTTCACATTTTACTCATGCACAAGTCTAGAAATTGAAAAGTGATGCTAAGTACTATGTATGGGATGATCCTTATCTTTGGAAATTTTGTAGTGATCAAATCATTAGACGATGTGTACCTGATTAAGAGTTTCATTCCATACTTACTTATTTTTTGTCATTCTCTGGCTTGTGGGGGGCATTTTGGAACCAAAAGGATTGCTAGGAAAGTTTTAGAGTATGGTTTCTATTGGCCCACCCTATTTCATAATGCCTCTGAATTTTACAAGTCTTGTGAGTGATGTCAACGAACAGGGAGCATAGGACGTAGAAATGAAATTCCTCAACAACCCTTGTTATTCTATGAGATTTTTGATATTTGGGGTATTGATTTTATGAGTATGTTTCTTATATCTTTTGGATTTTCATATATTCTTTTGGCAGTTGATTAGGTTTCCAAATGGGTGGAGGCCATCCCCACCAAGACTGATGATTCTCCAATTGTTGTGGGTTTTATTAGGTCTCACATATTTTGTAGATTTGGGATACCTAGGGCGATCATTAGTGATCAAGGGTCTCACTTTTGCAACAAGCTCATGAAGTGTCGAACAGAGAGATCAAGTCTATACTAGAGAATACGGTGGGGTCAGACATGATGATGCTTCTTCTCCGACATGAAAGGGGAGTGTGTTCTTGTATTTACTGCATTTATTTTCTTCCTTTCCTATTTGGAATAATTTGTATGGGTTGATTTCTTGTTTGCCTGTTTACCTAGGTTTGTTTGCCTGTCGTTGAGTCAAATAATATACCTTATGCATGCCTTAGTATCATTTCAGAGATGGTAAAAATTAGTTAAGTTTGATCATCGAATTATGGATTTTTGGTGTATGATAAGAAACTTCACTTGCATGCAGTCACTTGTTAGGATGGTGAATTTTTGTCAATAGACCAAGCTTGATTTTTATTCACCTAGTGAGGTTGTAAGTCATTTCAATTATTTACCTACTTTGGTGTGATACACATGTAATACTTGTTACTCTAGAATTTGCTTTGAGTCTTTTCAAAACTACAATAACATTTATTTGCATGAATATGATGAAGGATTTCACTCTTGATTCTTTTCCTTACTTAAATTGCTTATTTAATCCACTTGATACTTACATGTTATCTTATTTGTCATACCTCTTCGTTTATTTTCCATTGTCTTGTGGATTACCTCTACTATCTTTTGTTCTCACATTGGAAGAATAACTTGATAAGCTGCATTGTCCAAGATGGACAAAATTCTTAAGTGTGGGGGTGAAGTTACAGTTTGTTGGGCAATGGTCTTATGAGGATGCTTAAATTTGCTGCATTTGCTGTTTCTGGATATGCTTCAACTGATGGAAGAATATGCAAGCCATTTAATCCACTTCTTGGTGAAACCTATGAGGCTGACTATCCAGATAAAGGCCTTCGATTCATTTCAGAAAAGATCAGTCATCACCCTATGGTTGTTGCATGCCATTGTGAAGTTAAGGGATGGAAGTTTTGGGGAGATAGTAATTTGAAAAGCAAATTTTGGGGTCACTCAATTCAGCTTGATCCTGTTGGTATACTCACCCTTGAATTTGATGCAAGCTAAAATTCAAAGAGCAATCTATAATTGATCGGAACCCACATCAGGTGCAAGGTATTGTTCAGGACCGCAGTGGCAAAACTGCATCAAAACTTATTGGAAAATGGGATGAGAGCATGCATTTTGTGAATGGAGATATCTCTGGAAAAGGCAAAGGATCTGAATCGTTGTCTGAAGCGCAATTATTGCGGAAGCATAGCAAACCCCCTAAATTTCTCACTATATACAATCTCACACATTTTGCTATAACAGTAAATGAGCTTATTCCAGGATTAAAGGAAAAATTGCCACCGACAGATTCAAGGCTGAGACCTGATCAGAGGTGCTTGGAGAATGGGAAGTACAAGATAGCAAATGCAAGAAGTTGAGTCTGGAACAGAGACAATGCCAGGCAAGAAGGAGAATGAAATTTTTGATGAGATTTGATCTAAGGAGATATTGTTTTGGTGGAACAGACGTGCAACCCTTAAGACTTCATCGAGAGCTTGATTTATTGTTAGAAGAGGAGTCATCGAAGGGGAACTAAAAAAAAAAATTGTTTCTGAATCTGAAAATCTAGAAATAGCAACTCAAATATAGAAATAGCAATCCATCGATGCAACAGCTTTGGGGTCAACTGGAATTTGATACAAAGGTTGCAAGTGCAGCTTGAAATGGTCTTAAATATGAGGCTTCCCAGTCACAACAATTTGAATTGGTGTGAGCTAAAGCAAGCATAAAAAAAAAACAAAAGTAGAGATTGATGAACTCAAGTCAGAAATTTCTGCAGCAAGATGTTGACTCAACTTTAGATTGGGAGTGTCACTCTGGATTTTATTGGATGTGTGGATGTTTTCAAACTTGATGCTGAACATCAGTCTCTTTCTTTTCATTTTTTTTTTTGCAGCAAAGCAACAAGAGGAGGAATTAGATATAGCAACATAGGGGAGGAAAAAACACTGCACCTTGAGACTGTCGGAGATTTTAGCATCACTGTCACCAAAGATGCTTTGGATGAAAGCTATAAGATGGATACAAAGATTGATGGAAGTAAAACTACGGGAATTGATGCCCAGAATCTTTGCAAGAGGAACTTGCTAAAAAGGAATCACTGGCAATGAGAATACAACAACTCATGATATTTTCCTTTTAGGGGTTTGTACTATGCGATTCTGTGGTTACGTTGCTATTGTGAAAGTCAATGATGTTTGGTACGCTTCTAAAGCTGAAGAAGTGAATTGGGACAATGGAAATGGATCTCAGGTTGGTGGATGGAACAATAACTCTAATTGGGATCAACATATTGGGCAGTTTGTAAATGATAGGGATGATTTCCAAGTGGCGAGTACTAGTGCTCAGGTTCATAGTTAGCATAGAGATAATGGTGATTCTCAAACTACAGTATAGAAGAATTGGCAGAGTTGTGGCAATGAATCAATTGCCAAAGATCAAACATCTACTTGGAAAATGAGAAAAGTTCAGGAAAGGATGACTGGTCTGGTAGAGGAGATGGTCAGAATGACGATGAGCTTGGATGGAACCTAGTAAAAGCTTTAGATACCAAAGAAAGATTTTTTTCTGGATGCATCAAAGCTACCTCGATAAAAACAGAAGGAAATTGGTATAAGGCAAGAACGAATGAGGCCTTGATATTTCAAGGAAGAGTTCTAGAATTCCTGATTGGAATTTAGTCATTGGGGAGCTAAGGCCACGTGTTTTTGAAATTGCTGATGTTGCATTCAAGGCAATGATTAATGAAGGAAGAAACAACTCCATATTTGTCAGTGGAGAAAGTGGTGCTGGTAAAACTGAGACAACAAAGATGCTTATGAAATATCTAGAATACTTAGGTAGATGATCTGGAATTGAAGGGCGGACTGTTGAACAACAAGTTTTGGAATCTAATGCAGTTCTTGAAGTTTTGGAAATGCCAAAATAGTTCAAAACAATAACTCAAGTCGATTTGGTAAATTTGTTGAGATTCAGTTTGACTAAAATGGGATGATCTCTGGAGCTGCTATTAGAAACAACTTGCTTGAAAAATCTCATGTATTCCAAATCAATGAACCTTAGAGAAATTACCATTGCTTTCACCTTCTATGTGCTGCTCCTCATAAGGATGTTGAGAAAGTGGTGCTTGAAAAATCTGTATCAGAGAAAGCACAAATTGATCCATAAGTTAATACATCACCACAGTTCTTAGTAGCTTCTAAGTTGTCAACACAACAACAAAGAGTAGGATAGATGAACTAAATGATGAAATCTTCCCCCTACACTACTATTGCAACTTATCAGGTTTATTCTTCCAATTCTTCTACTATTGTCTTGTTCATTGTATCTTGATTTTCTTTGTATTTCTCTTTGGCAGTCCACTTCTAATCATGTTTGATTTTCGATAAATCCTTTTGATTCATGTATGGAATGTATTGATAGCGGTGGAGAAGTAGATGATAAGCAAACATATTGTAGGACAATATTACATAGTGTTTTGAGGGTACCCCACTCCTACGATCATCATGTGAGCATTAGTGCAATTATCCACTTTGGGAGGTTTTTGTATCAAGCTTGGTTTATTTGATCGGATTGGAACTCATCATACATGTTGACTGCTGTAGGAGTCGGATATTTTGAATACCCTAGATCCTGATGAATTTAGTGATCCTAAGTAACTTATTTTTCTGTCTTTGAATTATTGATATAGGTACTGTTTGGGAAACTAGTTAGGGAGTCAGTATTTCTGAGTTTTTAGTATTGCTCGGGACGCGCAAAAATAAGTGGGGGGGAATTTGATAGTCGCATTTTTATCGTGTGATTTCTATTTACATTTGGGGATTTTAGGCTCTTTGATTTGGGTAATTACGGTTATTCATGATGTTTATTCATATTGGATCTAGTCAAAATTAATTGTTTATTCCCTATAATTTCAGTATTATTTTTCACGGGTGAATGTGATTTTGTAGGGAACAGGAAAAGAGCTAAATCGGAGCAATTACAACTGTCGATCCGGATTGAATTTATCACATCCATTGGATTTATTTCATGCAGCTTAGGGAAATTAATAGAAGCCATTTAACCCTAGATCTAATGGGTGGCTGCGATCAAAACTGGCACGATCCAACGGTTGAGGAAATTGGAGATAAAATCCAACTTCTTCCCATCGCGCAAGATAGCGAAATAGAACAGCGCAACATCTTCTTCCCTTCACTCGCACGACGACAGATCTCCACTATCGCACTTCCAGCGATGTTTCCTACAACTCCAGTGGTCTTCCCCATTTCCATTCCATTCGGCAACCTTTCCTTTCCTTGGTCCAGCGGAGCTGGCGGCTGAAGTTGGGCAGCAGCAGTTCCCATCGATTGAGCAGAGATTTGGGTCCGACCATCTTCACCGGCGTTTCTTTTAATCCTAGCAATCAGAGTTTAGCTACCCAGCTGGACGTGGTCGCATAAGGATGGGGGTGACCTTCTACTGTTGTGGGTAGTGACAACATTGATTTCCAATTTCCGGCGGCCTTTACTCTTCCGATCTAGGCGGCACTTCCTGATTCCAACGACTGGTGAAGGCTAGTAAATGATCACAGCTTTGATCCCATCCATAGTAGCGGCCGTGATTTGTGCTGTTCCATCTCCGCATAGCCACTTCTCGACTGCCGTGGTAGCGGCAGTACCGCATCCATCATCGGAGTTGTAGACTACCGCATCGATCCACCTCTCGTCGGGTTCTGACGAGAGATCTGTACCCTGACACCCTTGGAGCTGTTCGGTATCATCATAGGTCACCGAAGAGGGTGGTACCTTTCCGGTGTTTGTGGATGACTATTGATTTACTGTTGATTCACTATGGTGATTCTTATTGTATTATTGCATTGTTCACTTTGGGTATTTTAGTATTTTTACATTGTTGGCTCATTACTGTGCACTATATTTTATCAGTATTGTTTCAGTATTGATTTCATAGTGTTTAGTTGTGTTTCAAGGATGTTCCAGTCATATTTTGTTTGTGTGGTAAATCGTGCACGTGGTAATTTAGTTTGATAGTTTAGTGAGTCTTGTTATTCGTTTACAGTGTTTACCTAGTGGTTAGATTTATTTCCTTTAGTGTAATTGTTCTTTCCATGTTTTTAGTTAATCTTCGGCCAGTGTACTGTATAGTGACAGTGCGGTGCTTGGTTGAATTATTTTTTGTCTGTTAGTTTAGTTTTTTAGTGACTATTTGATCACTGTGTCGTATAGTGACTGTGCGGTGCTTGGTTGAATTGTTCACCTTTGTTTCTTGACCACTGTGTCGTATAGTGACAGTGCGGTGCTTGGTTGAATTGTTCACATTTATTTGATCATTGTACCGTATAGTGGCAGTGCGGTGCGTGATCACTTACTTTTGCACATTAGGATAGTTACTTGTTACTTGTTATTTGGTAGTTAGATTTACTTCCTGCAAATTTAATTTCCATGTTTGTTTGTTTACCAGAATTGTTTGACCATTGCTTCGTATAGTTACAGTGCGGTGTAAGGTTGAATCGTTCTTGCATTAGGTTAGCTTTGAATAATTGTTTTAATAAGTTGTAAGAACCCCTAGTGTTTACTTCTGTTTAAAAACAAATGTCCAGCCATTAGGTTCGTTGAGAGATGATCCGAGTCAGTCCTATACTGCATTAGTGTAGTTAGGGGGTTCGGTAAATAATTTGGTAAACGATATCACGCGCGACACTTAATTTACCGTCTATCATTAGTGCACAACGGAATACGAATAGAAATGCACAAATAAAAGAAAGATAAACACAAACACAAATAATTTTATGTGGTTCAGAACTAGGGTTCCTACTCTACGACGGCGCTATAATGATCTACCCTCACTATGATCCTCTCCTTCTTAGTATGACAACGGAGGTGGAGAAACCTCATACAATGATACCTTACAACAACAAGCAAAGAGAAATACAACCAAATACAACAAGAACTACAAAAGAAACTTTACAAGTTTACTTGGATGCTTGAGTATACTTTGGTTGCTTGGGATGCCTTTGAAGACTTGAAATGCAATAGCACTTCACCTCAAGATTGCCCAAAAACCACTGTCAAAATCCTCCCCGTTGAACTCCTTTTATGCCTCCACGTGATGTAGATTTTTGCTTGGAAGTTGACTGCCTACAGTATTGTTGCCTCACAATGGACTTAATCCACATTGGCATATTAGCCAATGAATACATCAACAGTTGACTGTTGCCCAGTAGTCAACTGGTCAATTGACTACGAAAGCTTTTGTGCTCGTGTCCACCAATGCCAGTCGACTGCAATCCATGGCATTCGACTACCCAAGGCCAGTCGACTCAAAATAACCTCCAGCCGATTGCAAGAGACACAAAGCAACAATCGAGCCTTCAGTCGATTACTGACCATTCGACTGGTCATAATCATAATCGACTGCTCTGAGTCAACTTGACTCCCGAGTGTCAAACACTTTGCCAGTCGACTGTCCAATACCCCAGTCAACTGATAAACCTCAACAATGAGATTTAACCTCAAGAATTATCTCCTCATTCATGATAAACACCCTTAGCCTAGACATAAGCCTTCAGCGCACTTCCATCAGCCTCACGCCTTTCGGATCCCTCGAGTCCGTGATTCTTCATCCTTGCACTAGCCTTCAAGTGCCTCCATTGGCTATGTTATGCTAACCGGGTCTACCTTGCCAAGGTAAATTTGGACTTATGTCGCCAGACAAACGCTTGGACTTTACGCTGCCAAACATAGGACTTATACTATCAAGACTACAACTTGGACTTTACGCTACCAATATCACACCCTTAGATTTCCCAATTGCCAAGTATCAATACTTCGACTTTCACCACCAAAGTTCACTTGGACTTTACGCCATCAAGATTATACCTTTGGACTTTCCTTGTCAAGTACTCATGACTTGGACTTTACCATTGCTAAGACCCATGCTTGGACTTTTCCTTTGCCAAGACCCAAGCTTGGACTTTCCATTGCCAAGTACCCATGACTTGAAATTTCCTTGCCAAGTACACATAACTTGGACTTCTAAAATGCCAAGATTATTCTTGGACTTCCCATGACAATCACATTGTCAATCATTTTTTCAAACATTAAAATACTACTCGAGTTAAACTCGGGTCTGGTCAATCGTGATCTAGGATGATTGCACCAACACAATCAAGTTGAAGGACTTGATTATGATGAGTCATATGCTCCAATAGCTTGGTTAGAGTCTATCTAAATTCTATTAGGATATGTCGCTAACATGAGTTTCAAACTCTATCAAATGGATGTGAAATCAACATTCCTAAATGGGTTAATTAAGGAAAAGGTCTATGTGGAGCAACCACCCGGGTTTGAAAATGTAGATTACCCAAACTATGTTTGTAAGCTTAAGAAAACCTTATATGAGTTAAAACAAGCTCCCCAGGTTTGATATGAAAGACTCTCATCTTTCTTAATCTCTAAAGACTTTAGAAGAGGGCAAGTTGACCAAACTTTATTTCTAAAGTCTAATGAAAAAGACATCTTATTGCTCAAGTGTATGTTGATGACATCATATTTGGGTTAACAAATGATGAACTTCTCCAAGACTTCATTAAAAATATGGAAAATGATTTTGAAATGAGTCTAGTTGGAGAATTTATCTTTTTCTTAGGATTATAAGACAAACAAACTAGTGAAGGAACCCATGTTTATCAAACAAAATACGCTAAAGAAATTATCAAGAAATTTGGTTTACAGAATGCTAAGGTGTTTCTTATTTTGGATTACCACAAGATTTGAGCATTGGTTCATTCACTGTCGAAAAATTTAAGATAGTTGCACATCTTGTATGGGGTCGCTATGAGAAGTGCATCATATACAGAGAGTTGTGCACAAAGCTATTTTTCTTTGCATATCAGGAGGATCATGCTGAGAGTCAAGAGGATCTAAGGGAAGAACACGAAGAGAACCTTTATGTGGGTTCTATACAAAATTCTATAATTGGTCAACCTAAGTTTGTCCTAACTGAGAGTGGCCTAGTTATGTCCAGAAAGATAGGGTGTGTAATGATTACTACTACGCTAGTGTTTATCCTAGTGGGAGTAGTAATTACCTATCTAGTTTCCAAGAGTTGTTTAGGTTATGAGTTTTAAAGAATGTTATGTGTTAACAATCTTTATGCAGTTTGTTATATGTTAACAAAACTTTTACTTGTAAATTATTAGAAAATTTATGTTATATCATGATTAGTTCATTTAATTATAAGTTCATTTTATATTGTATCATGATATGTTAAGGATTAGTTCATTAGCTTGGATCTATGTAATATAATAGATCAATGTCGGTAAGATTGCTAGATACAAATGATGAGTGAAAACATAGTTGCCACTTGATTTTGTAAACCAAATCAGATTTACATTGAGTCAATTAGAGATTACATAGATACATACAACATACACTGAATATCTAAATAATCTATTTATTTATGGTAATTATAAAACTAAGAACATCATAGTTTAACTTAACAAAGGTGAACTGTTAAATGGGGAAAACTACAAAATTTGGCATCTCAAGATACTGTATGTTCTTGAGGAACAAGAAGTTCTTGAGGATGTATATTAGGTTTTGGAATAACTTATTGAGGGTCCCACTGTACAACACAGATGAAACCTTAATGATGATACGACATGAAAAAGGAAGAACTCCACTACTGAGGGCATTTTGATTAGTTCAATAATAAATAACCTAGTTTTTTTAGCATGAGCCACATCTTTCAGCTCATGTAGTCTGGGTGGCCTTTAGGGACAGATATAGTGAAGCTAGTCTAATCAAGTGTCGGTAGCTGAAAATCAAATTTGATAATTACAAGAAGTGACCGAATGTCTCCATGGTTCAACATTTGAGGGAGTTGTCAAACATAATTCAGGAGTTAAAACTGTTGGGCATGAGTTGATTGATGAACAATAGGTTCAAGCAGTTATTCGTTCACTTCCAGATTTTTGGGAGACCATGAAGCTGTTGGAGATTCTGCGATCATGTGAAGCGGAATAAAGTGAATAAAATAATTTTTATTTCATCCCAGACATCTCCTGGGGGCCAGAATCCTTGCTATTGACATAATCTCATGTAAAGAAAGGAGAAGAGAAGATTCATACCTTTGAGATTCTTATTGAATCTATCGAAACCACGAGCAAGACCAACAGGTCTTGCCTCTATCAATATCCATGCCGGGATTACCTGAGACAACTTCTCGAGCAACAAGTCTTTGTCTCCAATTGGTTTTAACCAACCAGTGGAGACAAGAGATGGAAAGAGATAGGAGAAAGATGGCTACCAAAAAAGAAAACCTAAGATTAAAACCTTTTTTTCAAGGATTATCAAGGGATCTATTTAGATCCCTTGATTAGGGCATCTTAGGAGGCATAAACGGAACCTATCTTTCTATAATTATCCTATAATTAAGTTAAGAACAACTCAGGATATTTTCTTAAGAGAAATCTTCAAAATTGGCAGAGCCACGATATGACCGTGTGTCTTACACATGACTAACCATACCAAAAAGGCACGACCGTGGCAAAAAGGAATGGTCTTGCTAGGAAACACGCCAAGCCGTGTGTCCTTCTGGGAAAGCCCAGACTTTGGAAATTTTTGGTCAAATCTAGGCACAACTCGTGCCTGGTTAGGCACAACAGTGTAAGGCTCTGTATGGTCCATTTAACTTCGTTTAGGTGCGATATGGCCATGCTAAGCCCGACAAGACCATAGGAGGTTCCATAGCCTCTGTTTTGCACCTTCTTGGCCTAGTCCAACAAGATACTATTGCAATCGACCTAAGTCACGATTGACTGGACTCGAGTTTGACTCGAGTAGTATTTTGATGTTAGACAAAATATATGACATGTGATTGTCATGGGAAGACGAAGTGTGTAGCCTTAGTCACGTAACTCCAAGTGTGTAGCCTTGGCGGTGAAAGCCCAAGCATGGGGCTTGGCATTGGAAGTCCAACATGGAGTTGGCAAGGGAAGATCAAGTGTGTAGCCTTGGCCACGTAAGTCCAAGTATGTAGCCTTGGCGGTGAAAGTCCAAGCATGGGGCTTGGCATTGGAAGTCCAATAAGGAGTTGGCAAGGGAAGACCAAGTGTGTAGCCTTGGCCACGTAAGTCCATGTGTGTAACCTTGGCGGTGAAAGTCCAAGTCATGGCTACTTGGCATTTGGGATGTCCTAGGTGTGGGTTGGCGGTGTAAGTCCAAGCGGTAGTTTTGGGAGTGTAAGTCCATATGTACCTTGGCAGTGTAGACACCAAGAGTATGATAATAGCCAAAGGAAGCACCTAGAGGCTAGCGTATGGATGAACAAGTCATGTATTACTTGGAGGGATCCGCACATGGATGAACAAGTCATGGATGACTTGGAGGGATCTGATAGGTGCAAGGCTAGTAGAGGTGGCTAGAAGGCTTAGGTCTAGGCTAAGGGTGTCTAGTAAGTATGAGGGCATCATACTTGGGTTAAATCTCATGTTTAAGGTTTACCAGTCGACTGGGGTGATGTACCATTCGACTGATGGGAGTCGACTGGTGTTTGACTACGTCACGTGGCTTGGCAGTCGACTCCCATGCAGGGTAATCGATTGATGGTTGAGGAAACGACCATAGAAGCGAGCTAGCTCGACCAAGGACTCGACTGACTGTGCATCAGTCGACTGTTGGGATTTGATAGTCAACTGATGGGTTATCCGTTGGAACTTATCCAGCGTGGATCAAGCCGTTGTCTCACAATGGTTACAGGAGCAATCGACTGATGGGTCTGAGCAGTCGACTGCTAGGCGCGGAATCAGCTCGAGACAAGCATAAAAGGAGGAGCATGGGGAGGATTTCCACAGCTATTTTTGGTGAGATTTTGGAGGGAAATTGTTGCTGCATTCCTGACCTTCAAGACCAAACCAAAGCAAGCAACAAGCAAGTGATCAAAGCAAAGTGTTGTAATGTTTTTCTTTACATGTATTTCATATTGTCTTTGTATTTTGTTTGTACTTTTGTATTGCGTTTTGTAATTTCTTGTACGAGATTTCTCCACCTTCGACTTGTTGTCAAGAAAGAGTTTGAGTAGTGGTGTGTTCATCACTAGAGCTCGTTGAGCTCGCCCCGTCCATCGAACAATGCACACAGGCTATTCAACCCCTCTTCTAGCTGGGCCATGATCCTCCAACAAGTGATATCATAGCGAGGATCTTATCATCGGACTCGCTGCCATGATAAGCAAATCAAATGGTCAACATCAACATTCATCCACCAAAATTTGAAGGAGACTTTTCTTGGTGGAAGAAAAGGATAGAGGTATATTTCGAAACCTATTTCGATATGATGCTAACAATTGAAGATGGTTTCAAAGTACCGAGGGATGAAGACAAGAAGCTAATCGAAAAATCAAAATGGATCGAGGAGCAACCATGACAATCCAAGACAACAGTTAAGGTAATGAAAATGTTAATTAAATTGATACCTAATAATATTTTGTTCAAGCTAGGTGAATACGGTGATGCTAAGGACCTATGAAATAAATTGGTAAAATTTCATGAAAATCCCGAACCGACACAATTAGATAAGGAAGACGTGGAGGAATGTCCATCAACATCCATGGATGTGGATGAATTGGAGGAAACTTTCATCTCTAGTATTGAGGGGGAGGAGAGATGTTCCATCCCGGAGCAAGAACAAGAAGCATTCACCTCTGGATGAAGTGAAAAACCTTTCTATATTGCCTCAACCGACCTAGGTAACTCAATCATTTCAATTAATGATAAAAATCATATAATATGCTTTGAGTATAGGGAAGTCGGGCATTACAAGAGTAAGTGTCCTAAAAGAGTCAAGAAGACTCAATCGGCGGCAAAAGTTCAAGATAAATCAAAGGATGTCGGAGTCCTCGCTAGGAAAAGCAAAGAGCACATTGTGTGCTTCAAGTGCAATCAACGAGGCCACTACCTAAGCCAATGCCCTAGGGGGAGGAAGAAGGGGCAAGAAAGGAGCTACACAAGTAGGGGGAGCTTCCAAAGCAAACCCTAAGGTATATTTTAATGCACCTTCTAGTTCTAGGATTAAAAATCATGTTTTTAGTACTCTTGCTATTGCTCATGAAAAGCATGCTAGTAGAAATAATAGATTTTATTGTTTAAGTGCTAAGCATTTTAATTTACCTAAGGACAAATCTAGAATTGATAACTCTAGACCCATTCTACCTAGGGAGTCCATTAGAAAGGTAGAAAACCACCTGGGCATCAATCCCAAGAATCATAGACATATGCCTAGGAAATGTCATTCCCAAAAATTAATGAACAATCAAAATTGGGAAAGTTAGAATTAGAAAATCGAGATTTGAGGTCAAGGCTTAAAAAATTAGAAAAGACCTTAGCAAAAATGACAAACTCATTTAATGAGTCTAATGGTCAAAATTTAGGTTCTAGGGGGCAATAACCATTAAGGGGCAAGAAAGGTTTGGGTCACAAACCTAATCCCAAGAAGACCTACCACGATATTCCATTAGATTATAGAACAATATCTAGGTCTCGGAAAACCAAGGTTAATAGGGAAGTCATCCCTAAGGTTAACCAAGGTAGGTATCTAGTGGCTAAGGTTTCAAGGAAATCTAAGGAAGCCACTAAGAAGGTTACAAGGGGAGTTCCCCCTAGAGTTAACCTAGGAAAGACCCAAATGACTAAAGCTTCAAAGCCAAAAAGGGTCATTAGGAAGGTATCTATGGAAGTTATCCCTAGTGAATACCTTATTAACCCAAGGAGCTCCAATAGGTATTGGGTTCCTAGGAGCGTGATCGATTCACGCTAGATGAGTTAGGGTGTGTTAACCCTTAGTGGATGGGTAGTTAACCTAACCATGGTAGAGTTGACACTTTAGGATGTGTCAATGTGCTTTGAAAAGTTAAAAATTGATTAAATTGGCACAATTGGGTTTAAAGGTCTTGGTGTGCCATTTTGGGTTTTTGACACACTTGGTAGAGTTGGGTAATATAACAAAATGAACTTAATTCTATCAAATGACAACTAATATTAAAACTTAGGTATTATTATGCCTTACATTTTATTTGCCATATCTTGTTTGCTATGTGTCATGTCATGATATCATATCTATTTTTATCATATAAAATGTTATGATTTATGCTTAGGAATGTCATGTTATGTTTAAGTTAGAATCACATGTCATGACATCATGATAATTGGAAAATGCTTATTTATGTTATCATTTATGTCATAATAATCATTCATGCATTAATTAAAATTGAGTTAAGGACAATGACATGATTTGAAGTCTCATGCATAAGGGAATCAAATAGTGTTGCCTAGAAAATCCATGAAAACCTAAATAACCAAAACTCACATCTCACAAGAACACTTGACTTGTATGTCTTTTATACACTTAGATACAAGTGTGATGTTAGGAAAAGGAATTAAAGTTTTTAAAATCATTTCAAAACCATTTTAAAAAACTTTGGTGAAGTCTATCTTTTGATAGCAATCACATTTGAAGGAGGTGATACAAAGTAGTGTCAAACATTAAAAATTTCAATCGTTTCTAACTTTGTGTTAATTTCACTATTTTATGGGTATTTTATTTTCTAACTAATTTTCACCCATAATGTTTGTTACAAGTAATGTACATATGAATTTTCAAGATTTTTCAAAATACGTATTTTTGCTTATGAATTTTCAAAATTTATTTCTGAAGTCTAATTTTTGCACAGTGCATAAATCAGTCGACTGCCGTGGATGACAATCGACTAGCCTTAAGGGCAGTCGACTGGTAGCTGATAGAGTCGATCGCCAAATGCTGATTTCAGGCAAAAAAGATTTGTTTAGCCCATGTTTATCTATTTCTTGGTTCCCTAACTGCTCATAACCATAGGATATGCTTATAGGGGATTGTTTGAACGCTAGAGGGGGGGGGGGTGAATAGCATCGTGCTATACGTCGATAGAATTCGTTCGTGTGTTCATCTACAAACTTTGTTAGCGCAGCAGAATATAGATAATAAAGCAATAACGTATATAAGATAAACATGAACATAAGAATATAACATGGTTCGGAACCGAACGGTTCCTACTCCACGGATCGAGCTCTAAAGAGCTCTAGTGATGCACACGCACTCACTAATCACAAATACTCCTTCTCGACACAAGTCAGAGGTGGAGAAACCTCGTACAAATGATTACAATAGTAATACTAAATACAACAAGGAAATACAAGTGAATACAACAAAAGAAATGCAAAGAAAACTTTACAATCGATCTTTTGAGAGCTTGCTTGTTTGGTTGGTTGAGTGGTACTTGAAAACCCTGAATTACACCAGCAATTCACCCCAAAAACTCCTCAAAGAATCATGACTTTTTTCTCTTTCACGAGCTCCATTTAAAGCTTCTACCTGTGCTGGAAAACGCCGATCGGTCGACTGATGCCACTGTTGTCGTGAGACAATGGCTAGATCCACACTGGAAAGATCCAACGGATCCATCATCAGTCGACTGATTATGACCATCAGTCGATTGCTCAAGCCATCACCCGATTGCTGACTGCAGCGGTCGAGTGAGACTCCATTCTGTGCTCCAAAACCCGAGCACCAGTCGACTAATCACACGATCAGTCGACTGCTTGGCCAATCAGTCGACTGCCCTCCTCTGGCAATCGATTGCTAGGCCAAATCTCATAGTCAAACCCTAGTTGACTCACGCCAGTCGACTGCTATATGACACCAGTCGACTGGCACACCTCAAACATGAGGTTTTAGCCTAAGTATGGTTCCCCCATACTTGCTAGACCACCCTTAGCCTAGACCTAAGCTTTCTAGCCACCTCTATCAGCCTCACGCCTCTCGGATCCCTCCAAGTCATCCATGACTTGTTCATCCATCGCGCTAGCCTTTAGGTGCGTCCATCGGCTATGTCATGCTAACGGTGTCTACACCGCCAAGGTAAATTGGACTTACGCCGCCAAGACTCCGCTTGGACTTTACGCCGCCAACCATTAGACTTATGCTGTCAAGACTCCCTCTTGGACTTTACGCCGCCAATATCAAACCCCTTTGACTTCAAATGCCAAGACTCAAGCTTGGACTTTTCCTTGCCAACCCATGTTGGACTTTCCATGCCAAGACCCATGCTTGGACTTTCCATTGCCAAGACCCATGCTTGGACTTTCCTTGCCAAGTGTCCCACTTGGACTTTCCATGCCAAGACCCATGCTTGAACTTTCCATGACATGGTCAACTCTAGTCAACCATCAAAGTCTCCCTCGAGTCAAACTAGAGTCCGGTTAAATATAACCCGGGTTGATTGTATAAACAATCTCCCCAAAACATCAACAGACATTAATGTCAAACATCAATGTCAACTCACTTTGTCAAACATCAAAACATCACTCGAGTCATACTCGAGTCCAGTCAATCATGACCTAGGCTGATTGCACCAACAATCTCCCCCTTTTTGATGTTTGACAAAAACACATACTTTTGAGTTAGAACACTAACTCAAATTCCCTTACCAATTTCCCAAATTGGTAATCCCAAACATTCTCCCCCTTTTTGACTAACATAAAAAAGGTTCTCTCCAAGGAGGTCAATGTCTCATGTCTCAATGAGATCTTACAATATCCCCATTGATCCAAAAATACCTAGGATGCCTACCATCTTCCTAGTGATAAGTCTTATATCACTCAAGAGAGGCTATCCTATACACTCTTCCAATTTCTAAATTGGGTATCTCAAAATCCCATTTTCCTCCTTATGAGGAAAAATACCATCCATCATCCAATGATGGATACCTCCCCCTAAAGGCTTGCTCCCCCTTGACAATTGCACCAACAATGTCTTTGGGAAGTCCCTAAGCCAATAGGAACTCTAAACCATCAAAAATAAGGTTCAAAGTTCAAAAATGAACTCTCCACTGCTTAAATTTGATACGTCAACCTGACACCTCTTCAAATCCAAATCCAATGGATTTTTACCTTTTATAATGCTTTCTAAAGCATATCCTAAGGTTAGGAGTGGTTAGGAACTTTTACCGTAGCTGAACAGGGGCTAAACAATCTTGTTTTCCCGAAATCAGCATTGGCAGTCGACTCTCTCAGCTATTAGTCGACTACCACCCACATCAGTCGACTGCCACCCTGGGCAGTCAATTGATAAGTGAAATATTAGAATTTCAGTTAGCAGAAATGAAATTCAAAAAATCATAAATAATTATATGTAGTTCGAAAAATCATGATATTTCATACGTATAATACTTATGATCAATACAATGGGTGAAAAATATTTGAAAATTATTTTACCTATAAAATATCAAAATTGATACAAAATCCAAAAGTGAATAAAAACCTCAAAGTTTTATCTCACTTTGTATCAATCTCATCAATAGTGATTGCTATCAAAAGATAGACTTCACCAAGGTTTTTCAAAAGGATTTTAAAATGTTTTCCAAACCTTATTTTGGATCATATTCCTTGGGCTCAATGTACATGACTTGTACACAAGCTTTCCCAATGATCGACTTGTTGTTAAAGATGAGTTTTAGTTCATCTAGATGCAAAAACTATGCACCTTGAACTTAACTCATATCCTAGCATCTCACATGTATCTAGGGTGTGTAAATACACATACATGTCAATTTAGATGTGAGATGTGGATTTTGATTATCCTAATCTAAGGTCTCATGCATTTTCTAAGGCAACCCTACTTGATTCCCTTATGAATGAGACTCCAAGTCATGCCAAAGTCCTTAACTCAATTTTCATTAATTTAAATGCATGAAGTATGATCATGGCATAAATGATAGCATAATAAAACATGGCCAATGATCATGATGTCATGGCATCTGATATAATCTATGCATACATGACATTTAACCTAACCCTAAACATGATCATGACATTTTAAATGATTAAAAATAGATATGAAGTCATGACATATAATATGGCAAATCAAGCATGGCATATAAAATATATAGGTATAATAATACCTAGACTTTAATATTAATTTTCATTTGATATGATTAAATATATATTGTCATATTTTCACTTTTCTCCCTAGTGTGCCAAAAACCCAAAATGACACACTACACTTCTAAACCTAATTTGTGCCAATTTAATTGAATTTTTATAATTCCAAAAATGTATTGGCACATCCTAAAATCTTTTAGGATCATAAATCAAATCTATTTCCAAGGTACCCATAACCTATAAAATTACCTAAAGTGCCATTTCTACAATGGTTGAGTTAACTACCCATCCAATCAAGGTTGGCACACTCTAAACCCATCTAGCATGAGTCAATCACGCTCTTAGGAACCCAAAACCTATTTGAGCTCCTAGGGTTAACTAGGTATTCCTTAGGGATAACCTCCCTAGATACCTTTCTAATGACCCTTTTAGGCTTGTTAGCCTTGGTCATTTGGGTCTTGCCTAGGTTGACTCTAGGGGTAACTCCCCTTGCAACCTTCTTAGTGACTACCCTAGGTTTCCTTGAAACCCTAGCCACTAGACACACACCATGGTCAACTCTAGGGATGACTTCCCTTGTGACCTTGGTCTTCCTAGACCTAGCTTGTGTTCCATAATCAAATGAAACACTATGATAAGCCACATTAGGATTAGGTTTGTGACTCAAACCTTGCTTGTCCTTGGATGACTTTTGTCTCTTAGGCCCTAGGTGTTGACTTTGAGTCCTAGACCCTTGACTTTGACTATTTGACCCTTGAAATTGATTTTGCATCTTCTTGAGGGTCTTTTCTAATTTCTCAAGCCTTGACCTCAATGCTTGATTTTCTAATTCTAATTACGCAAATTTTGAATTTTGATTTGGTCTTTGGGCATTGTTCTTTCTAGGCACATGCTTAGTCCATTTAGTATTAAAACCTAGATGTTCTCCTATTTTCTTAATAGATTCCCTAGGTAAAATATTTTTAAGGACATTAGTCCCAAATTTCTCCTTATTCCTAAGGTTTACACTCTTAGCACCTAGACAAAAATATTTATGGCTCCTAGCATGCTTTTCATGATAAATAGCAAGTGAATTGAAATTCCTAGCATGCTTTTTAACATTTAAATTAGAAGGAGCAATATTTAGATATATCTTAGGGTTTGCCTTAGAGGCTCCCCCTACTTGTGATGCTCCCCTTTGCCCCTTCTTTTCCCCTTCCGGGCATTGACTCCGGTAATGTCCCGGTTGTCGGTATTTGAAGCAAATCACTTGCTCCTTGCTCTTTTGCGTTAAGGCACTGGTCTCCTTGACTTTTAGCATGGGCGGAGCCTTTCTTACTTTCTTCGGACACTTGCTCTTGTAGTGCTCGACTTCCCTACACTCAAAGCATATAATATGATTTTTATTTACAATTGAAATGCTCGAGTAACCTAGGGTGGTGGTGGCCGGATTTTGAGCTTCTTCATCTTGACCGGATGTTGAAGGCTCTTCCTCTTGCTCCGGCTCCGGTGTGGATGGTCTCTCCTCCCCCTCAATCCTTGAAGTGGAGGCTTCTTCTACTTCTTCAACCGATCCGGAAAATGATTCCCTATTAATTTCTGAATCCTCAAGCTCTTTAGATGACGATGTACTTTCTTGAGCTTGAGAGGGTGAGCACTCCTCTTCTTCTTCTTCTTGGATTGATGATGAATTTTCATGAAGCTTGGCCAAATCGCTCCATAGCTCCTTGGCATCCATGCACTCACCTAGGCTACACAAGAAGTCATTAGGAATTAAATCAAAAATGAATTTGATTACCTTCTTGTTTTTCTCAAATCTTTGGAGTTGATCTTCACTCCATTTTTTCTTCTTGAGGAAGCCACCATTTGGTCCTTTTGGATATTCAAATCCTTCCATCAAAACGGACCACTCCTCAAGGTCTCTCATCATCAAAAAGTTTTCAATTCTCGCCTTCCAAGAATTGAAGCCTTCTCGTCCATAGAAGGCATAGGGAATTGGGGTGTTGATATCCCATCCCAATTGTTCTTCCAACTCCATATTCACCCTCTATCATGCTCCCTTTGTTGTTAAACTTAGAAGAGCGGCCTCGCTCTGATACCACTTGTAGGAGATCGTTGGAACGCTAGAGGGGGGGGGGGTGAATAGCATCGTGCTATACGTCGATGGAATTCGTTCACGTGTTCATCTACAAACTTCATTAGCACAGTGGAATATAGATAATAAAGCAATAATGAATATAAGACAAACACGAATATAAGAATATAACGTGGTTCGGAACCGAACGATTGCTACTCCACGGATCGAGCTCTAGTGATGCACAAGCACTCACTAATCACAAATACTCCTTCTCGACACAAGTCGGAGGGGGAGAAACCTCGTACAAATGATTACAACAGTAATACTAAATACAACAAGCAAATAGAACAAAAGAAATACAAAGAAAACTTTACAATCGATCTTTTGAGAGCTTGCTTGTTTGGTTGGTTGAGTGGCACTTGGAGACCCTGAATTACACTAGCAATTCGCCCCAAAAACTCCTCAAAGAACCATGGATTTTTCCTCCTTCACGAGATCCATTTAAAGATTCTACATGTGCTAGAAAACGCCGATCAGTCAACTGCTCTGGACCATCAGTTGACTGATGCCACTGTTGTTGTGAGACAACGGCTAGATCCATGCTGGAAAGATCCAACGGATCCATCATAAGTCGACTGATTATGACCATCAGTCGACTGCTCAAGCCATCACTCGACTGATGACCGCAGCGGTTGAGTGAGACTCCATTATGTGCTCCAAAACCCGAGCACCAGTCGACTGATCACACGATCAGTCGATTGCTTGGCCAATCAGTCGACTGCCCTCCTCTAGCAGTCGACTGCTAGGCTAATTCCCGCAGTCAAACCCTAGTTGAATCATGTCAGTCGACTGTCATATGACACCAGTCGACTAGCACACCTCAAACATGAGGTTTTAGCTCAAGTATAGTTCCCCCATACTTGCTAGACCACCCTTAGCCTAGACTAAAGGCTTCTAGCCACCTCCATCAGCCTCACGCCTCTCTGATCCCTCCAAGTCATCCATGACTTGTTCATCCATTGTGCTAGCCCTCAGGTGCTTCCATCGGCTATGTCATGCTAACGGTGTCTACACCGCCAAGGCACATTGGACTTACGCTGCCAAGACTCCGCTTGGACTTTACGCCGCCAACCATTGGACTTATGCTGCCAAGACTCCCGCTTGGACTTTACGCCGCCAATATCAAACCCCTTGGACTTCAAATGCCAAAACTCAAGCTTGGACTTTCCCTTGCCAATTCCCATGTTGGACTTTCCATGCCAAGACCCATGCTTGGACTCTCCATGACATGGTCAACTCTAGTCAACCATCAAAGTCTCCCTTGAGTCAAACTCGAGTCCGGTTAAACATAACCCGGGTTGATTGTATAAATAATCTCCCCAAAATATCAATAGACATTAATGTCAAACATCAATGTCAACTCACTTTGTCAAACATCAAAACATCACTCGAGTCAAACTCGAGTCCGGTCAATCGTGACCTGGGCCGATTGCACCAACAATGCTTTGGAGAGCATTGGAAGGGTGAAAATCCATTGGATATGAATTAGAAGAATTGTTTAGGGTCTGTATCAAATTTTAAGGGAGGTGAAAAATCAATGTTAAATCTTTGCCCTTAATTTAAATTGTTTAGTGTTCCTATTGGCTTAGGGACTCTGCAAGGACATTGTTGGTGCAATGGTCAAGGGGGAGCAAGCCTTTAGGGGGAGGTTATCAATCTTGGGATGATGGATGTATTTCTCCTCATGAGAGGAGAATTGGGGGATTGACTCTCTTAAGTGATATGGGACTTATCACTAGGAAGAGTGAAGGCATCCTAGATTTGTTTTTGGACTAAGGGGGAGATTGTAAGATCTCATTGGGATATGATACATTGACACCCTTGGGGAGGAACTTTTTGATCTATGTCAAAAAGGGGGAGAATGTACCAATTGGGGTTAGTTTGAATTCTCACAAGATGTGAGAATTGCCAATTGGGGATAATTGATATACTTGAGTTAAGTCACCTAACTTAAGGTGTTTGTGATTTTGTCAAACATAAAAAAGGGGGAGATTGTTGGTGCAATCGACCCAGGTCATGATTGACCGGACTCGAGTTTGACTGGAGCAGTATTTTGATGTTAGACAAAACATATCACATGTGATTGTCAGAAATGGGTTGACCTAGGACATACATTTTTTGTTCTTGCTTGAGAACAATTCTCAAGTTTCTGTACTAGTCTAGGAAATTAGTTCCATTGAGCCTGTCCTTTTCAAGGACAGATCGCAGAGAGAGAGAGAGTATTTGACGTATTTTTTGTCATGGTGATTCTACAAAAGGAAATGTAGAATAAGCATCATATTTTAATCATTTAATTAGGTCTTTAATTAAATGAGTTTTCCAATTCACAAGTGGAGCAAGATCCATATTATACTTCATCTTGAGTTAGCATTGGCTAATCGCCCAAGACTAGTATAACTTAGGTAGGCACTATGTACCAATTACATCATGTAACTCTTGCTTGGAACAATACTATTTGTTCATTTACCCATCGTATGAGATATGTCTCTAAGTTTTTCAATCAAATTGAGACAACTCAGTTAGGTCACACCCAAAGTTCAATAGTCATACATCACAATTGTCCAGTCGCACTCTACCAAGATAAATCGAGTCACTTTGCTTTGGCAAACATGACTTCAATTGATCGAGGTAGTCGTGAGCACTAAACTTTGGTAGGCATATATTATTGACCTAATTATGATAAAAAATTATGCCTCTAAGTTTTTCAATTTAATTGAAAGAACTTAGTTAGGTCACACCCAAAGTTTAATAGTCAGACATCACAATTGTCAAGTTTTTCTATGCCAAGATAAATCAAGTCACTTTGCTTTGGCAAACCTAACTACAATTTATCAAGGTAGTCATGAGTACTAAACTTTAGTAGGCATATGAAAAATGACCTAATTTTGATAATTAAGTACACATGCATCACATAAAATCATTATCATGACATATATCACATATATGGAGAAAAAAAAAGCATGACATGGTTATGGCCTGTAATCTACGGTCTTCTCAAGCCAATGAGAAGATCAATGGGTCAACCTAGGGATAGCATCTTCTCCAAGTGCGTCCTTTGATTGTCGTGTGTTGTTGTCTACATCTTCCTTTCTCATCATCATCCAATAGACTAATACTAATTTACATGTACATTACAATGGACAAACCTCAAGTTACATTCGAGGATAAATTAATAGTACAATCGGAAATATATATAAGTGGAAGGCACGACATGTTGGTCATATTATGAATTACAAAATGCACACATACATCCAATCTCATTGGAGGGTAAGGGGTCATAACCATCCACCATGGCATACATCATTTGTTGGAGGATCGGTGGCCGGCTAGAGGGGGGTGAATAGCCCTTTTTACTTGACGATGGAAATCGTTCATTCTTACGTGCTTTGTCTGCAATGATCATTAATATGTGAAGAAAAAATGTAAATACGAAATACAAATATAAAGACAATGCAAGCACACACAACACAAGGGATATATGTGGTTTGGAACCTTAGGGTTCCTACTCCACGGGGTGAGCTCAACGAGATCAAGTTATGCGCACGACACTAACCAAAACTCCTTCTCGACAATAAGTCAGAGGTGGAGAAACCTCGTACAAGCAATTACAAGGTAATACTAAAACGTACAAGGAAATACAAAGACAAAATGAAATACATAAAGAAAACTTAACAACAAATGGCTTTGAACACTTTGCTTGTTGCTTACTTTGGTTTTCTCTTGAAGGTCAGGAATGTAGCAGCAATTCCCCTCCAAAATCTCCCCAAATATCTTTGCAAAATCTTCCAACTCGAGCTCCTTTTATAACCTACATCGAGCTAATTTTGTGTGATCGCCAATAAGGCCCGATGATCGCTCGAGCCGTTAATGAGACAATGACCTAATCCACGTCAGCATCCAAGCCAATGGATACACTGGCAATCGACTACCCAATACCATCGGTCATGCGACCAGAGCCCTTGACCACCTTCATCGAAGATGCCATCCCTTGGCGATCAATTGATGGTCTAGTAATCGACTACCATCCCTTGTCACCGATCGATGGGCGTAAAACCACGATTGCATACCACCAATTGCCATCGACTTGGATCGATCGCTATTCTATGATCAGCCGGTATCGGGTAAAACCTCAAACAAACACTTGTTTAAGCGTCCAACCATCGCGTAAAACCTCAAACACTATGATTGAGCATCCAACACTCGATCTCAGCCACTTGGCCAAGCTCAACTCTCATCTCCAATGGAGTCCCTCACCGAAGCTCTCTTTGTCCGACCACGTCCCTCGGATACACCAAGAGCACGACTTCACAATGCCATCCATCACGTCTTGCCCTGAAGTCTGCTTCTTTTGGCTTCACTCCAATGCTTCTCGTCCAGCGGTCCCTCGGATGCACCAAGTGCACGACTTCCGCAATGCCATCCTTCATCGACTCAAAGACCCGAACCATGAGACGATGGACTTGCCAATGATTTATCAAGCTACCCAAATGCCAAGACTCAATCTTGGACTTTCCCTTTCCAACCCATGTTAGACTTCCAATGCCAAGCCCCATGCTTGGACTTCCCATGACAATCACATTTCATATGTTTTGTCTAACATCAAAATATTGCTCGAGTCAAACTCGAGTATGGCCAATAATGACGTGGGTTGATTGCACCAACATCATTCACAAAGATATATGACATGTAATATTTATTATGATGCAAAACATGATTTATAAGCCGCTACTCTGTGGTGGTCCGAATAAACCTGAGACCCTTGTAGCCATTGTTGACATACAAGTGTTGCCCGACTAGTTTTGTCACACAAAACCATCCATACAATCGTGCACTCATAATAAACAATTCATGCAGATTTATATCTCATATAAAATAGCAATACAATGATGTTTTATGTTTAACAAGTGGCTCTGATACCACTGTAGGGATCTTGTGAGAAAAACAATCGCAAAATGCAGCGGAAAAATTGGATCCCTCCAGAGATCCATGTGTATACATAAAAATAATCATTCTTACACATCTAGTTGAGATATTACCCTTGATACGTAGCCCTTCGTAATCCCAGCAGAAACTTTTCTTCGAAAGATCTCAGCGTGATCAGGATGGTCGCATCTCTATGGTATTCACACGAACACATACTTTGAAGAATCAAAGTTGTGCTAGCAACACCACACAAGGGGTCTAGGCCAAGAAGGATTTTTGGCCAAGAGGATTAAGAAGAAGAACAATGGCAATCTCCACTGAGCATCATGATCCAAAGCCCCCTTTTTATATTCATCCTATCAATATGAAAGGTTTTTGCATCCTTTTTTATTACCTCTTAAATGCATGATTAATCCACATTAATCATGCATGATAAGAGGTTTCTTCCAACATTTGGTTTTCCCTCTTCCATGCAAGATTAATTCACATTAATCATGCATGATGAATTCATGATGAATCAATAACCCTTCATCTTCTTCAATTGATTTGATTTGAGTCTAACTCAAATTAATCCAACTTGAGTCTAACTCAAGTTTCGGCCCAATCAATGAGTCTAACTCAATGAATCCAATTCAATAGCCTAATGATGACTTTAGTCAAACTAAAATGAACCCCATCTCTAAAATAACAAGTTCTTAGTGTATGACCCAATAGGTTCTCATAACGTTGGTAATGTCTCTAAACCCCCCTTTTAGAAACATAAGCAATGAGTAGCATCTAGAAATGCATTATTGCTACCAAGTGACGAGAATGTTGAGATTTGACATCACCTTTCTGTGACTATTATCTTGTTGTTGGGATGTATACTGAAAAGTCTATCTTTTCTATGAACATCTTTATTTTGAAATAAGAATCACATGATCATTGTTTGCATATTTTTATGGTTATGTATATTGTCTAATACATTACATTGTAGATAACATGGTGCGTGGTGTCACACGGAAGATCATGTTATTGGCTCCTTATAAAGTATAAGTGTAGGCTCACAACCAATATGACTTTGGACAAACCATTGGTATGGTTGTAGTGTGATTTGGTATTGGTTTGTCTTGACCATAGAATCACACTAGTACACTTTGTGTGTGTTGAGCAGGACCGACTTAGAGGTGATTCTATTTATTGCTGACTACATAATCTAATCGCACCTCAGATATTATATTGTACATACTCTTAATCCTGATATAATAATGGGCACATATACTTAGAATTCATTTCTTTGATTTACTAATGGGCGAGATTTATAGATTAAATCGATAGGCTCGGTAAGTTGGGAAATGGTATTATTTATATGGTGTGCCATTGATTATAGGAGGAAACTGTGTCCTATATATTAGGATGATGATGTCCCCTTGAGGAGCTCATAAGGTTCATCATGTAAACCCTGCAGGTAGATTTGGTCTGGAATGATGAAAAGGTTGAGTGGTACTACTCATGGAGTTAGATGTTGATTAATTAATGGTCAGTAAATTAATTAATCGACAAACATTCGAGATCTTAAACACGGGGAGAAAATGTACAAATAATATATGGAGCCCATATTAACTTATGGGGGTTGGTGAGGTAGATCAATGATAATCCTTTAGTGGATTGGATTATCATTAATGGATCGGACTTTATTTGGGCATGATCCATTGGGTGGCAAAGATCCAACTCCTGTTCATGGTCCCTATTGTAGCCTATTAATACCTCATGAAGCCTAGATCCAATGGATGGAAAAAAAATACTCTAGATCCAAAGGTATAGATTAAATCTATAGATCCGACGGTTGAGATTAAATCTCTAGATCTAACAGTTGAGATTAGATCCCTAGAACCAATGGTGGAGATTAAAACAAGGCTTATCCCTAACTCTATAAAAGGAGGCTTTAGGGTTGGCGTGGAGAGCAATTTGGAAGCATGGGAGTTTGGAGTTGGCGGCAAGAGGCTTGGAGTTAGGGTTTGGAGCTTGGCGGCACCAAATAAGGAAATTCTTTCCTTTTCTTCTTCTTCTCCATTGGTGGTCGGCGTCCATACAACTCCTCTCCCCCCTTGGTCGGCATCCAAACCCAGCTCTCCTCTTCTCCTTGGCCGGTGGAACCAAGGCTTAGGGTCCTCCCTTGGAGCTTTTGGCCAGCATCCATCTTTCTCCTTCTCCTTGTTGGCCAGCTGCAAGCAACTTGCTTGTTGCTTGTTGGTTGGATAAAGGAAGGAGAAGGGTCTTGTTTCTATTCTTCCTCTTGCTCAGAATGAGCAAGGAAGGAAGATTGGTGATCTAGGAGCTTTAACTTTTGGTAGATCGTCTCCCACACGACGTCTGAAAGGAGGAAGGTCATACAATAGAAGATCGAGAGGTATATCACTTATCTATCTTCATGTGTAACATGTTTATATTTGTTTTTCAATTATATGAATGTTATATTCTATTTTGTGGCTAAATATACTTGGACCCTGAACATAAACACAAAAGTCGGCGACCCGTACATTGTCTATTCCGCGGCTATTCGTAGAATAGAGGTTGGTCGCTTGAACAACAAGTTTGTTCAAGTGACTACTCTAATCGAATAGCACAATGATGAAACGGTTGCTTGGGTGTTCCCTTTTTGTCTAGGATTAATTTTTTTTTATCCGGGGACGTAGAAGGGATCACCATGAACAAGCGACCGAGTTGAAGTGGGAAGCGAAGTTTCCTACCTTCAAGTGGTATCAGAGCCACGGTTTTCGGTTTTGTGTGTTTAGGATTCAGTTAATTTTATGCACTTTTTATATATTATATATTCCGGAAAATATTAGGATATGCGTAGGTTAACTCTTTGGTTGCAGCCATAGGATCCAACTATTATGGCCATATGTGTGTATGTGATTGTATGTGTGTAATTGTATATTTTGTTGAATCCCCGGGGTTGACGAGGCTAGTATTTAATTTTTTATAAATTATATACGACATTGTTTAGCCACTCTTTTTATTTTAGTTTACTTTCGATCTAGATTTCATGTACACTCCGTCGTGGAGTATAGGATCGATGGATGTAAATTAAAATATTTAGTCTTGGCTCGGATCTCCGGATGGCTCGTACATGGCGTAGGAGGAGCGGACGAGAAGGCGATACGACGGGAGACATATGAAGACAAAAGCCATAATAGTTGGAAAATTTTTATTTTTCATATTTATTGTTTATTGTTTGATATGCATGTCGTAGGCTAGAAAATTCCTCAATTTCAAATTACTATGTGGAAGAGGGAAATTTTTATAAATTGTCACGGCCTCCATTACAATTTGACATTGATGCAAACAAACTTGCACGTCGGCTCTTAGTGCCTTCCTTCCCATCTGGTGAGTTTGTTAGCGGATCACAAGGTTAAATATGGTTATAGGAAATTATTAAGGAGCGTGTGTACTTCCCCATCGGAAGGCACATAACCCAAGATAATTACCTTGGTACCGAGTAATGGTGAACACATAGATACAAATATAAGTATCCTCCCCATCGGAGTCACTGCTTTTATTTGTAGGGCCAAAGAGGAACCAAGTATTAATTTTACTTGTCAAAAAGTTAGGTTGACAAGATAGTAAAATTAATGGGTAAAACCTCCTCTTACAAATGTAGAATTCGTATACGTCCACACTATCGTGGCATACAAAATTCTCGGTGTTTTGAGGTGTTGGTTGATTTTAAAATATTATTGTTTGAGGAATCAATAATTTTTTGAAATCTAATGTTTTGATCTATGTGATTCTTAGGTTTTCTTTCAAAATGACTTTCAACCCGCTTGCTGTGATACTGAAAGAGAATAAACTTACTGGACCCAACTATGTTGATTGGAAGAGGAATCTTGACATTGTCTTGACTGCTGAGGAATAGAAATATGTACTCCTCGAAGAGTGCCCTCCTAAGCCTGCGGATGATTCTGGGGAAAAGGAGAAGGAGAGTTATAAGAAGTGGATCAAGGCCGATGAGATGGTGCGGTGTTACATTTTGGCATCTATGTCAAATGTACTGCAACATCAGCATCAAGCCATATCCACTGCTTATGACATAATGCTCATTCTCAAAGAGCTTTTCGGACACCAGAATCGGGCTGCAAGGCAGAAAGCCATGAGGAACTTGATGACGACCACCATGATCGAGGGAACACCCGTGAGGGATCATGTTCTCAAGATGATGGCTCATTTGAATGAGTTGAAAGTCCTCGGCGCTAAGATCGATGGGGAAACCCAAGTCGATATCATTCTCCAGTCTCTACCTAGGAGTTTAGAGCAGTTTTGCCTGAACTACAACAAGAATAAGAGGTTGTATTCGTTGGCGAAGCTTCTGATAGAACTCCAGGTGGCAGAGGGGCTATTTCGTTAGAGTGCTCAGGCGCAAGCCATGGTGACCCAAAAGGTTTCTACTTCTAAGCCGAAAGGCAAGAAGAAGAAGAAGAAACAAACTGGGCCAAAGGCGGTAGGAGGAACTCAGGGAGGAGTGAAGAAGGCGAAAGGCAAGTGCTTCACTTGTAAGCAGACTGGACACTGGAAGAAGAACTGCCCCAACCGCAAGCAAAACAAAGGTATATCTTTTGGTCTAGTCGTTGAAACATGTTTAGCGGTGTTATCTACCGACACCTGGTGTGTAGATACGGGAGCCACTGATCATGTTTGAAATACTTTGCAGGGGTTCCAGGAAACCAGACGACTGGCTGAGGGGGAGATTACTATGTACTTGGGCGATGCCACGAAGGTGGCGGCTGTTGTAGTGGGAGACGTTCATTTATCTTTTGAGAAAAATAAAGTTTTGGTTCTTAAGAATTGCCTTTATGTACCTTTATTTAGAAAGAATTTAATTTCAGTTTCTAAATTGTTTATGGATGGATATTCTATTTCTTTTAATGACAGAGTTGTTATAAAAAGGAATAGGGAGATTATCTGTTCAGGTGCATTGATAGGAAATTTATATACACTAGAACCAAAAGCTCCCACAATGCAAATAGAAGTTAATAACTCATCTTCTAATTCCAATAAGAGAAAAGAACATTCGAAGATGAACCAAACATATCTTTGACATCTTAGGCTTGGTCATATTAACCTAAAAAGAATTCAATGGTTGATAGCTGATGGACCTCTGGGTTCATTAGTGGTGGAAGATTTCCCAACTTGCGAATCTTGCTTGGAGGGTATAATATCCAAGAGGCCTTTTAAGGCCAAGGGGTATAGAGCCAAAGATGTGTTAGAATTGGTTCATTCTGATTTTTGTGGTCCTATGTTGATCCAGGCTAGAGGTAGTTTTGAGTATTTCGTCTCTTTTATAGACGATTATTCGAGATATGAATACAATTACCTGATGCGCCGCAAGTCTGAATGCTTTGACAAATTCAAAGAATTCAAGGCTGATGTGGAGAAACGTCAAGGTAAAAGTATCAAGACACTATGATCTGATCGTGGTGGTGAGTATCTCTTGGGAGAGTTTAGGAATTACTTATCAGAGGATGAGATTCAATCCCAATTGTCTACACCTGACACACCCCAGCACAATTGTGTAGCAGAGTGAAGGAATATGACTCTTATGGAGATGGTTAGATCGATGATGAGTTATTCTGAGTTTCCAGATTCGTTCTGGGGATATGATCTAGATACGGCGGTGTACATTCTGAACTTGGTTCCATCTAAATCAGTGCCTTCTACTCCCACAGAATTGTAGATTGGGTGAAAGCCTCGTCTAAGACATATTCGGATATGGGGGAGTCCAGCACATGTGCTGAAGGCGAATACTGGTAAGTTGGAACCTCGTACAGAAGCACACATGCTCGTTGGCTATCCTAGAGGAATGAAGGGTGATTTGTTTTATAGTCCTAGAGATCAGAGGGTGATCGTTAGCACGAATGCCAGATTTCTAGAGGAAGACTATGTAATGAACCACAAGCCCATGAGTAAGATTGTTCTGGAGGAATTGAAAGGGGAAGTCACTTCTTCAATACCACCGGTACAAGAGGATATACCACAAGTCACTGCACCGCGTGTCACAGAGGATACACAGGTGATACCTCGTCGTAGTGGGAGGGTTGTGAGACAACCTGATAGATTCATGTTCTTGGGAGAATCTTCTGATTTTGTCCCTGGCGAACATGAACATGATCCCTGGACATATGACAAGGCAATCCAAGATAAAGATGCAGTATCTTGGCAAAGTACAATCAATACTGTGATTGAATCTATGGATTCAAATCAGATCTAGGAGTTAGTGGAACCACCCGATGGTGTAAAAACCATTGGATGCAAGTGGATCTACAAAAGAAATAGAGGAATAGATGGGAAGGTTGAGACCTTCAAAGCGAGGCTTATTGCGAAGGGGTATACTTAGAAAGAGGGTATCGATTATGAGGAGACCTTTTCACCAGTAGCCATGCTTAAGTCTATCCGGATTCTCTTATGCATAGCAGCTCATATGGATTATGAGGTGTGGAAGATGGATGTCAAGATAACTTTCCTTAATGGAAGTCTTGAGGAAAACATCTATATGAAGCAACCAGAGGGATTCATTGCGAAGGGAAAAGAACATCTTGTATGTAAGCTTAATCGGTCCATTTATGGATTGAAGTAAGCTTCGAGGTCTTGAAACATCCGCTTTGATGAGGTAATCCATTCTTATGGATTTATTCAAAGTCCGGATGAGTCTTGTGTATACAAGAGATGTGATGGAAATGTAGTGGTATTTCTTGTACTATACGTAGATGACATTTTGTTAATTGGAATCAATGTCATGGTTTTATCAGACGTAAGGGTATGGTTGTACAAACAGTTTGATATGAAGGACTTGGGAGAAGTGGGACACATCCTTGGGATCAAGGTTATAAGAGATCACAGGAAAAGGATGTTGTGCTTATCTCAAGCTTCATACATAGACATTATTATGGATCATTTTAGCATGCAAAACTCCATGAAAGGTTTTTTACCTTTCAGACATGGAGTTCCTTTATCTAAGGAGATGTGTCCTAGAACATCTGAGGAGATAGAGGAGATGAAGGCGGTTCCTTATGCTCCGGCAGTAGGAAGCCTCATGTATGCGATGCTATGTACGAGACCAGATATCTGCTTTGCCGTGGGCATGGTCAGCAGATATCAGAGTAATCCAGGATAGGGAATTTGGACTGCGGTAAAGCATATATTGAAGTACATGAGAAGGAATAGGGATTATATGCTAGTTTACCAGGCCGACCAATTACTCCCTGTGGGTTATACAAATTTGGGCTTCCAATCAGATAGGGATAACAGTAAGTCTACCTTAGGTTTTGTGTTTACTTTGGGAGGTGGAGCCATTGCATGGAGGAGTGTCAAGCAGAAATGCATGCCGGACTCCACCATGGAAGCTAAGTATGTGGCAGCCTCTGAGGTGGCCAAAGAAGCTGTGTGGCTCAGGAACTTCCTGATGGACTTTGATGTGATTCCTGGTTTGCCCAGAACTATCACAATTAATTGTGATAATTGTGGTGCAGTTGCAAACTCGAAGGAACCACGAGGCCATAAGGCAAGTAAACACATAGAGCGCAAGTACCACATGATATGAGAAATCGTAAAGAGAGGAGAAGTTGCTGTGGCCAAGATTTCATCGGAGGATAACCTGGCAGATCCTTTCACTAAGGCCCTTCCGGCGAGAGCTTTTGATAGTCATGTGGAGGGAATAGGGACCATATGTATGGCAGTTTGAGGACATCATAGTCTTTTAGTATAAGTGGGAGATTTTTGGGATGTATACTGAAAAATCTATCTTTTGTATGAACATCTTTATTTTGAAATAAGAATCACATGATCATTGTTTGCATATTTTTATGGTTATGCATATTGTCTAATACATTACATTGTAGATAACATGGTGTGTGGTGTCACACGGGAGATCATGTTATCGGTTACTTGTAAAGTATAAGTGTAGGCTCACAACCAAGATGGCTTTGGACAAACCATTGGTATGGTGGTAGTGTGATTTGGTATTGGTTTGTCTTGACAATAGAATCACACTAGTACACTTTGTGTGTATTGAGAAGGACCGACTTAGAGGTGATTCGATTTATTGCTGACTACATAATCAAATCAGACCTCAGATATTATATTGTACATACTCTTAATCCCGATATAATAACGGACACATATACTTAATATTCATTTCTTTGATTTACTAATGGGCGAGATTTATAGATTAAATCGATAGGCTCTGTAAGTTGGGAAATGATTTTATTTATATGGTGTGCCGTTGATTATAGGAGAAAATCGTGTCCTATATATTAGGATGATGATGTCCCCGTGAGGAGCACATAAGGTTCATCATGTAAACCCTGCAGGTGGACTTGGTCCGGCATGACGAAAAGGTTGAGTGGTTCTACTCATGGAGTTAGATGTGGATTAATTAATGGTCAGTAAATTAATTAATCGACGAATATTCGAGATCTTAAACACGGGGAGAAAATATACAAATAATATATAGAGCCCATATTAACTTATGGGGGTTGGTGAGGTAGATCAATGATAATTCTTTAGTGGATTGGATTATCATTAATGGATCGGACTTTATGTGGGCTTGATCCATTGGGTGGCCAAGATCCAACTCCTCCTCATGGTCCCTATTGTAGCCTATTAATACCTCATGAAGCCTAGATCCAATGGATGGAAACAAAACTATAGATCCAAAGGTAGAGATTAAATCTCTAGATCCGATGGTTGAGATTAAATCTCTAGATTCGACGGTTGAGATTAAATCCCTAGAACCAATGGTGGAGATTAAAACAAGGTTTATCCCTAACTCTATAAAAGGAGGCTTTAGGGTTGGCGTGGAGAGCAATTTGGAAGCAAGGGAGTTTTGAGTTGGCGGCAAGATGCTTGGAGTTAGGGTTTGGAGCTTGGCGGCACCAAATAAGGAAATTCTTTCCTTGTCTTCTTCTTCTCCATTGGTGATCGGCGTCCATACTGCTCCTCTACCCCCTTGGCCGGTGTCCAAACCCAACTCTCCTCTTCTTCTTGGCTGGTGGAACCAAGGCTTAGGGTCCTCCCTTGGAGCTTTTGGCCGACATCCATCTTTCTCCTTCTCCTTGTTGGCCGGCGGCAAGCAACTTGCTTGTTGCTTGTTGGTTGGCTAAAGGAAGGAGAAGGGTCTTGTTTCTATTCTTCCTCTTGCTCGGAATGAGCAAGGAAGGAAGATTGATGATCTAGGAGCTTCAACTTTTGGTAGATCGTCGCCCACACGACGTCCGAAAGGAGGAAGGTCATACAATAGAAGATCGAGAGGTATATCACTTATCTATCTTCATCTGTAACATATTTATATTTGTTTTTTAATTATATGAATGTTATATTCTATTTTGTGGCTAAATATACCTGGACCCTGAATATAAACACAAAAGTCGGCGACCCGTACATCGTCTATTCCATGGCTATTCGTAGAATAGAGGTTGATCGCTTGAATAATAAGTTTGTTCAAGTGACTACTCTAATCGAATAGCACGACGATAAAACGGTTGCTTGGGTGTTCCCTTTTTATCTAGGATTAAATTTTTTTTATCCGGGGACGTAGAAGGGATCGCTATAAACAAGCGACCGAGTTGAAGTGGGAAGCGAAGTTTCCTACCTTCACTTGTATGACTCAATCCTTCTATCCTTGATATCTAGATTGATCAATGAGGCATAGCTCGTGTCATCCTCTTATCAATCTTTGTGTTTCTTGATCCCCAAGTAGACTACACAAATCAATTGAGCTCAATATCTCATATTGACTTATTTGAGCATGACCATGCATTTTAGTAGTCCTACTTTGTCAAGGGGCCCACAGATATCACTTCTATCATATGGAAGGGATAGATCCCATCTATATCACTCACATCCCTCCGCATAATTCATTACATACCCAGTGATCGACTTTATAGTCCACCCTATTACAGATGACGTTTGATGATACCAAAATATACAACTCCTTATATAGGAAATCGTAGTGATTTTAGGTCTAAGGACTATACATACCAATAGTCACTATGAGAATGTCTATGACACTCATGACGATCCATGAAATATTCTCATGGTGGGTCAGTTCAGTACATATTCTCAAATATATACTCATGTGTCAACTTGATATCCTATATCTATGACTTGTGAGATTAAGTCATCAGTTGACATACATGCTAGTCTCAACGTATTAATATTATTCTTGTATATTAATACTTCACTAGGAACAATTATGAGTAGTGTTCTATATATCTACAGTATCCCACTATCAAGTCACCATCTTGATATGTCATAGACTAGAACCAACTACCCGAGGATATTATTATTTTTATTCAAATGGCACATCAATGAAGTAAATATAATAACCATAAACTTTGCCTTTATTATGAAATATGATACAAAAGTTCCCTTGCCAATCATCTCATAATTGACACTTAGGGCTAATACTAACACTCAATGCATAATTTTTAATTTTTCCTCCATCCCATGGGGGTTTCCTTACATCACAAAGTTGGTTATCTCAAGCTAAATTGTTTATAGTTCTCTTATCTCTATCACTCAGTATGTGTATGGTTATCTTTGGGAGTTGTTTGTATGCTCATCTCTTTTACTCAACATATATATGTTTATCTTTGGGAAGTTTATATGAGATTGTATATGTATTCCTCCTTTGACAGATCAGTACTATTTTGAGGACACAAATATTCATGTTCCCCTCTCTTTGGTCCTATGACAACTATAATAGCCTAAGGGCTAGGTAACTACAAAATCACCCCATGGGCTTATAACAACACGCTATAGTAGCTAAGTGTATTTTCTCTGGCCCTGCGCCAACTATAACAACCTAAGGGCTAGGTAACTACAAAATTGTCCCATGGGCCTATAACAGCCAGCTATAATGGGTAAGTAAACACAATCATGCCCTGTGCCTAATATGACAACTTCAGAGCTAAGTAAACAGCTTCAGGCCTTGCACAAAACATCTCAATTTGAAGCCCTGTGCCTAATATAACAACTTGAGGCTTTGCGCCAAATGTTATGATGAGGCAGGAGTTTTCAATAATCATTCTTAGGCAGAGCATTATAAGTATCTTCAGTGAAGGGAGGGGAAACTTCGCTTCCCACTTCAACTTGGTCGCTTGTTCATGGCAATCCCTTCTACGTCCCCAGATAAAAAAAATTATCCTTGACAAGAGGGATTGCCCAAGCAACCTTGTCATCGTCGTGCTATTCGATTAGAGTTGTCTCTTGAACAAACTTCTTGTTCAAGCGACCAACCTCTATTTTACGAATAGCCGCGGAATAGACTATGTACGGATCGACAACTTTTGTGTTTATGTTCGGGGTCCAAGTTATATTAGCCACAAAACAGAATATAACATTCATATAATTGAAAAACAAATATAAACATGTTACACATGAAGATAGATAAGTGATATATCTCTCGATCTTCTATTGTATGACCTTCCTCCTTTCGGATGTCGTGTGGGCGACGATCTACCAAAAGTTGAAGCTCCTAGATCACCAATCTTCCTTCCTTGCTCGTTCCAAGCAAGAGGAAGAATAGAAACAAGACCCTTCTATTTCCTTTAGCCAACCAACAAGCAAAAAGCAAATTGCTTGCCGCCGGCCAACAAGGAGAAGGAGAAATATGGATTCCGGCCACAAGCTCCAAGGGAAGACCTTAATCTATGTTTCCACCGGCAAAAGAGAGGGAGAAGGGATGCTTTGGAGCCGGCCAAGGGCTGGAAAGGGCTGTATGGGCGCCAACCACCTTGAGGAAGAAGAAGATAAGGAATAAGTTTCCTTATTTGGTGTCGCCAACTCCAAACCCTAACCCTCAAGCTTGTTGCCCACCTTAACCCTAATCCTATCTCAAATGGGATTCTCTTGCCGCCCACCCCCTCCTCTCTTTTTATAGATTTAGGGATAAGCCTTGTTTTAATCTCCACAATTGGTTCTAGGGATTTAATCTCAACTGTCGGATCTAGAGATTTAATCTCAACCGTTGGATCTAGAGATTTAATCTCTACCTTTGGATCTAGAGTTTTGTTTCCATCCATTGGATCTAGGCTTCATGAGGTATTAATAGGCTAGAATAGGGACCATGAGGAGGAGTTGGATCTTGGCCAACCAATGGATCAAGCCCACATAAAGTCCGATCCATTAATGATAATCCAATCCACTAAAGGATTATCATTGATCTACCTCACCAATCCCCATAAGTTAATATGGGCTTCATATATTATATATACATTTTCTCCCTGTGTTTAAGATCTCGAATGTGTTGGATCAAAGCGATTCTCTAGAGGGGGGGGGGTGAATAGCGAAAAACCTTTTCTTTCGAGTTCGTATCAAAACAATTAAGTGCAGCGGAAAGATAAATGAAACAAAAAGAGACAAGATATATTTTTTACTTGGTTCGTAGCCTTTGGCTACTACTCCAAGGCCCTAATGGTCCTAGACCGTGTACCGAGGGCAATTCACTAAAACACTCCTCCTCGTTGGAGGTAGGAGTTTGACGATTACAAAAACCTTCGAAGCAAAAAAGATAGAGAGACAAACCCTCTCTTCTATTTAAGTTAATGCAATGATAGAAAACCTTGATTAAAAAGAATTGCAATATTGAAATCAATAACAAAGTAAGATTATACCAACAACTAGAAAAAATGAACTTAAGCTAGGGTTGTTGGCAACACTTCGTTGTTGTAGAGTCATCGGAGAGTCGCAGCGTTGCGGAGGCTTTTGAGCACTTAGAATTGATGAAGAAACCCTAGGTTAGGACCTCCTTTTATAGCCTTTGAGCCCCTTTTCGAGAGGAACCCTAGCCAATCATAGTTGAGCACCACTCCCCTTGAAATTTGGTGATAAGCCTTGACTCCTCGAAGCTGATCCTTTGACCATCGATCGAGATGGCGACATCGGATCGAGTGCTAACCTCCCGTGATCGGCGATTGATCAATGAGTCCTCCAAGCCGGGCGATCAACTAATTCTTACTGCAAGTCAAAGTTAGCTCAACAAAAACATAATTTCGACAGTCGTCGACCGTTCGATCTCGACCTAGACCATCTATAGGATGTCTTTGGTCGGATCTACGCTTAAGATCATCCCCGTAAAGAGGATACGACCTCACTTACGCTCACACACACATGAGCTTACCTCGATACTTACTGTGTCACTTTCGCTTCTGGCCTTCCACCCGATTCCTTCGGCTCCCTCCGAAGTCACCTGAGTGTCGCTCGACGACCGTGGCTTCCTCCGGGTGTCGCTAGCCTTCAGCTCTAGCTATAGCAATTTTCTGCACACTCGATTCAGCTTGTGAGATGACGACATGAGCTTAACTTTGTATTGTTTGCTATAATCAAAACTCAGGTTCGACTTAGGTGCCTACTGCACCAAAAATCTCCCCCCTTTTGATTTATAGAAAACCCACATACAAAGTTAAGAAAAATAACTTAAGTGCATTAAGAAAAATGAGTAAGAGATATGCATGAATGAGAAGGAGTATAAAAAGTTTTATGCATGAATGAGCAGGAGTTTATAAAAACTTTTTGTTCAAGTGCTCCCCCTTGAGGAATCCTTCCCCTTGACCGAGGGTGAGTACTTGAGAAAGAGTTTTAACTCTCCCCCTTGGTGTTTGCTACTAAACAAAAGAATTAAGTAACCGAAATTACTTAATATTGGCCATAGTGTTTAAAATAAGTTTTAAGTTAAGAGATCAACCTTGGCCTTTACTTTCATTTGTTAACAAGTTACTTTCGTTTTGTTAACAAGAACAAGTGTTTAAGTTAAGAATTCTTTTGACTTGTTTTGTTAACTTAAAGTTAAGTAAGCCTTTGCCTTTGCCATACAAAAAAAATGATCCCTTAACTTTGGTCTTTTTCTCCCCCTTTTGCCATATATTGAAAAGAGTGAGGGTGTATTTGAAATAAGTATTAATTTTAAAGTCCAAGCATGTTCCACATTATTTTGAAAATAATATACTAAAAATAAGTTCATCTATAAAATGTTCGACTCATATTTGGCTTGATTGATATGAAAGATCAACCAGTCCTGGTCAGAGTCGGTTAGTATGTATGATTATACTCCGTGGTTCATAGCGATGCACTAGCTCTACATCTAGAACCAGGAGTAAGGTCCTAACATCTCACACCCATCTACATGGCTAAGTACACAAACACATTAGTCCTATGTGTTGTGAGATGTACTGGCTCCTTAAATCTATAGGTGCATGATATCTAAGGTATGTCCTATGCTAGTTCCATAAAAATAAAAATTAAGAAATAGTAGTAAGAAAATATAATTTGCAAGTTCCTATTCTACTACGCACATGCCCAATTTTCGTCTTAACAGACTAAATTCGGCTTCGGGTAGGGGTTTAGTAAATAGGTCTGCCAAGTTAGACTTTGATTCGATGTATTCGAGTTGTATGGCTCCGTTGGCCACATGTTCTCGAATGAAATGGTGTTTGACCTCTATATGTTTGGTCCTAGAGTGACATATCGGATTCTTAGTAAGATTAATTGAACTAATGTTATCTACGTGAAGTTTAGTATTTGTAAAGTCTAACTTAAAGTCGCAGAGAGTGTGCTTCATCCAAAGAAGCTGAGTGACACACTCACCCATCGCGATGTATTCGGCTTCGGTGGTAGATAAGGCAACACAATGTTGCTTCCTACTGCACCAACTCACTAGACTCGAGCCGAGAAGTTGACAACAACCACTCGTACTCTTTCTATTCAGCTTACTACTGGCATAGTCCGAATCAGAGTAGCCGGTTAGTTCGAACTCGGTAGATCTAGGATACCAAATACCGACATTAAGTGTACCCTTTAGATATCTAAGGATACGCTTGACTAGAGTTAGGTGAGACTCCTTGGCACAGGTTTGAAACCTTGCGCACATACTTACTGCAAATAAGATATCAGGTCGACTTGCAGTTAAGTAAAGGAGACTCCCTGTTACGCTCCTATAGTATTTTAAATCAATTGGGTTTCCAATTACATCTTCTTCTATATTAACATTAGTTGCCATTGGGGTATTAATAATTTTAGCGTCTTGCATTCCAAAGCGTTTAATTAATTCCCTAGTATATTTGCGTTGATGTAGGTATATTCCATCTTTAGTTTATTTAATTTGTAGACCTAAGAAGAAACTTAACTCGCCTACTAAATTCATTTCAAATTCACTTTCCATAAGTGAAATGAACTCATTTAGTAGGATTGAGTTGGTGGTTCCGAAAATAATATCATCTACGTAGATTTGGGCTATGAATATGTCTTTACCTAAGGTTTTAACGAAAAAGGTTGGTTCAACTACACCTTGGTTAAAGCCTTTGAACTTAAGATAAATCGAAAGTCTCTCGTACCAAGCTCGAGGAGCTTGTTTAAGTCCATAAAGAGCTTTCTTTAACCTAAGGACATGATCGGGTTTGTCTAAACTTTCGAAACCGGGGGGATGACTAACATAAACTTCTTCTTTAATGTATCCATTTAAGAATGCAGATTTAACATCCATTTGAAACAACTTAAATCCTCGATGTGCTGCATATGCTAATAGCATTCGAATGGACTCTAATCTAGCTACTGGGGCATAGGTCTCGTCATAATCTAAACCTTCGACTTGACTAAACCCTTTAGCAACTAGTCTAGCTTTATTTCTAACTACTTCACCTTTATCATCAATTTTATTTCTAAACACCCATCTTGTTCCAATGATTGTTTTATCTTTAGGTGGTGGTACTAATTCACATACTTCGTTCCTAGTGAATTGAGCCAACTCTTCTTGCATTTCAATAATCCAATCGGGATCAAAAAGAGCTTGGTCAATAGTTTTGGGTTCAATTTTAGAAATAAAAAATATTTGACTAAGGTTTCTATATGAGGCTCTAGTTCGAACTCCTAGACTTGGATCACCTATCACTTGGTCGATAGGATGATTTGTTTGAGTCCTAGTTGGATTTGGGTTTGAGTCTACAACTTGATCCATAGGATGACTTGTTTGAGTTCTAGTTTGGTTGGAGTCATCTATCACTTGGTCGATAGAGTTGTAACGCCCGCCCTTATCTGCTCTCAGGGTAGCGCTACTTTTTCTTTTTTTTTATATAACATGACATATAGGGATCATTTCACAATCTACGTACTTAACATGTTTTCCATGGCATAAACCTTCTCTTATACATGCATTACCTATCATATTCGTAATAAGCATGTTAACATCTCTTATCTCTTTTTATAACATGCATAACATAAAATATCCATTCATGAGTTCTAGCATATCAAACTTTTATAAGTAACTGAACAGTAACATAACTAAGCAACATTCAACATGGTACTAATAAATCTCAAGTCTTATAAGCGGAAGCAAATGTCTTAAGGTGTTCACTGAGCATATAAATATAAGCAGATAGTAATAGGGTCTTTTTCCACCATGCCACTATCACACCCACTTGGCCCCTCCTGCTACTTCCTCTTAGTTCATGTTTCCTTTATCTGCAGTATATGGACAACATAAACTATAAGCATATAGCTTAGTAAGATTCTTGCCTACTCACAAAAGCCACAAACCTCATCGAACAATTAGAAAAACAGGAGCATACTAGCATAAGTATTTCATAACAACACTATGTATCAACTTACTAACGCAATGAAAACATAAGCATGGCATACAATTTACATAGGCATGCTAAACATAATTAAATCTAAGCAGGGCATAAATTAAACATAAGAATTCATGATATCATCAACCCTAACATGCATAAAAGAGATAGTCCTAAGCATTCTTAAACTTAACGTAAGCATTCATAATTTCATAAATCATATACAAGCATCAAGGACATAATCATAAGCATTCTTAAACTTGACATAAGCATTCATAATTTCATAAATCATAGACAAGCATCAAGGACATAATCATAAGCATTCTTAAACTTGACTTAAGCATTCATAATTTCATAAATCATTGACAAGAATCAAGGACATAATCATAAGCATTCTTAAACTTGACTTAAGCATTAATAATTTCATACAAGCCCTTTCTTTTCAAAACATATACATATAGGTACTTCAACATAATCATAACTTGAATGGGGGGCCCCAGGTTAAGTACCACATAATGCGCGTTCCCTAATAGGCCGGGGTAGCGAGCCACCAGACCTACTAGAGCAAGACCTCTTACGTCTTACTAGGGCAAGACCTCTTACGTCTTCTTATGTCCCTTTGGATTTGATTAACGACCACCTGACGGGTCAAGTACTTAACCTCTTGCAAAGTAAAATACTTAATTCCTTTCTTTCTTGTCATATCATAAAGAATGCTCTTAATCCCCCAAATAAAAAGGGGAGTATCTCTGTCTTATCTTATCATAAGGAGAGCTCTTAATCCCTACTTGAAAGGGAAGCATCTCCATCTTATCTTATCATAAGGAGTGCTCTTAATCCCTACTTGAAAGGGAAGCATCTCCATCTTATCTTATCATAAGGAGAGCTCTTAATTCCCTACTTGAAAGGGAAGCATCTCTTAGACATGTCATAACATATATGCATTCATAACGTAAGAGTACCCTAAAGGGGTCCTAAAGCGTAATCATGTTCATCACATCAGCATATTTTAGGGCATATTAAAATCATAATCATGTTCATCACATAAGCATATTTCATGGCATATTAAAATCATAATCATGTTAATCACATAAGCATATTACATGGCATATAAAAATCATAATCATGTTCATCACATAAGCATATTTCATGGCATATAAAAATCATAATCATGTTCATCACATAAGCATATTTCATGGCATATAAAAATCATAATCATGTTCATCACATAAGCATATTTCATGGCATATAAAAATCATAATCATGTTCATCACATAAGCATATTTCATGGCATATAAAAATCATAATCATGTTCATCACATAAGCATATTTCATGGCATATTAAAATCATAATCATGTTCATCACATAAGCATATTTCATGGCATATAAAAAACATAATCATGTTCATCACATAAGCATATTTCATGGCATATTAAAATCATAATCATGTTCATCACCTAAGCATATTTCATGGCATATAAAAATCATAATCATGTTCATCACCTAAGCATACCACATGTCCTGATTTCCTAAGGGGTGTTTTCATGCAACCCTAGCCCTACAACCATTGTTGGCCGAAACTTGTAGGGTTCCAATTTCTTTATTTTTTTTTTACACAAACTCCTTCACGAAGGCATACAACATGATATAACTTCACAAGGGGTGTTTTCATGAAACCCTAACCCTAAACTCAAGGTTGGCCGAAACTTGTAGGGTACCAATTTCATTATTTTTTTTTTGTTACATAAACTCCTACATGAAGGCAAACAACATGATATAACTTCACAAGGGGTGTTTTCATGAAACCCTAACCCTAAACCCAAGGTTGGCCGAAACTTGTAGGGTACCAATTTCTTTATTTTTTTGTTACATAAACTCCTACATGAAGGCATACACCATGATATAACTTCACAAGGGGTGTTTTCATGAAACCCTAACCCTAAACCCAAGGTTGGCCGAAACTTGTAGGGTACCAATTTCTTTATTTTTTTTGTTACATAAACTCCTACATGAAGGCATACAACATGATATAACTTCAAAAGGGGTGTTTTCATGAAACCCTAACCCTAAACCCAAGGTTGGCCGAAACTTGTAGGGGCTATAAACTTGGATTTTTGTCACCTAAAAATTCCTACATGAAGTATAGAACTTGTGATGTCGAGACTAGCACGAGGTATACTCCTTGGTGTATCCAAGAAGCTGATTCTCACTGGCTGGAGACATAGTGATGTCCGGAGTTAATCGTGGATGCTAGTTATGGTAACTAGTTCATTTGAGTGACCAGCTGTAAGACTTCATATGGTTCTCTGCATATATAGATATGTCAATGAATTTCTTACTGTGGCTTAAGTGCAATGTTCCTTTGACTTGCAGTATTCAAGTCATCTTGATCATAGAGACTTATGCTTTGACATCTTAAGCAAGCATCTCTAAGGAGATGTGGACCCGGGATGATTGGGTATAAGTCGAAGTGATCGAAGGTGTTTGAATAGCCTATAAAGGATTCACCACTCCTTGCGAGGAGATGTATACCCATGGCCTCTCGTCGGATTGTTACTAAAGTCTTTGGCCAAAGCATTACATGTTTAGAGTAAGGTACTCTTCGATACATGTGGAGTAACTAGAATCCGTAGGATGAGGAAATGATACTTGGACTAGGTGTGACGTAGTCAGCCTAGTGGGGACTGACACTATAGACCATGTCCTGAACCAAGTGGGTATAAGATGAGTGAAGGGAATGGGGCACGAATCATTCGAGCTGCTGAAGGGTTTCAGAAATAGTTCTGGATCAACCGTTGATCTTTTCGGTTAATTGGGGATCATGATGTACTACTAGGTGCCACTCATGATCGTTCTATAATTAATGGTTAATTATAGACGACCAACATAAACCGAGAACCTATTTGGTCACACGCACAACGAGCGTAATCCAAAGGATTTAAAACGAGCTTGAGAATGGGATTCTCAGACTGAGAGAAACTATGTTTGGTTGGACCAAACATGAAGCGAGCATGAAATCGTTTCAGTCGCATTGGAAGCGTGGATGGGCCGAGTCTTATGAAGACGTAATGGATGAACCAAAATGGTTTGGTTCTAATCCAATGGAGGAGAATAAACCAAAGGGTTTGGTTTATTTTAAACGAATGAACCAAAAGTTGGTTCGGTTCGTTTTAACTTAAAATAAACCATCATGGTTTGGTTTATTTTAACTTATCTTAATGGAGCGGGTTAAGGGGCCTAATGGTTATGATCCAATAACCATTAAGAGAATTAGTTCTTTATAAAAGAGGGCTTAAGGGATGGTTTAAGGCCTAATCCACAACCCTAAGTTGCCGCCCACCTCTCCTTGGAGAAATTCGGAGCTAACTCTCCTCCTCCTTGCCGCCGCCCACCTTGAGGCTCCAACCGGCGTCCAGAAGGCTGCTTCCTTCCCCCTCGCCGGCATCGAGCTGCTGCCGGTTAGTGCTCCGGTGATCTCCTTCAAGTTTGGCATCAAGGTGAGCTCTATCTCCCTTGGTTGGCCGGCGCCTATCACCTCCACCAAAGCTGTCCAGTTTTCTGGACAGCTTGTTCTCCTCTCATCGGAGCGTCGTTTGGACGACAGTTAGAGCTCCGACAGTGGCTAACTTACCGGGGATTCGATCTCCGGTAATCCTCTGAGGTGGAGGACGAAGGATTCGTCAATTGGTTGACGAATACCTCTCCAGAGAAGCGAGTTTTGAGAACTCGTATTAGGATCCGAATTTGGATTCGGATCGTGATCATCTCTCAATCACGTCGTCTTCAACACGAGGCTAGAAACTCGTACGAAGACGAAGCTCGTGGCTTAGCGAAGTCATCCCGAGGAACTCGGTGTGGATACGGATAGAGACGATTCTAGCGAGGATCGTTCTGGTTGATGTCGTTCCCGCTACACGTCATACGAAAGGTATAACGTAGATAAATTTTCTTTTATTGCAAATTTAAATTTACGGTTATGTCTACACTTGTTGTAATATGCATGCGTGTGTTGTGTGTGTTGTAATAAATGTAGATTTATTATTTTTATTGCTTCCGCTGTGTTCATGTTTACGAAACGTTATCGAACACACACACGCCGCGGTGCCGGAAATCCAACAGTGGTATCAGAGCCCAGGTTGTGTTTCGACATAATCGTAAAATGGTTTTGCGATAGTCATAATTTTGGAAATTTAGAAGTATTTATGGAAATTTTTCAATTTTGGAAAGTCTAGAAGTATTTATGGAAATCTTCCACTTTTGGAAAGTTGGAAGTATTTGTGGAAATTGATATTTTCCATAAATAAAATATTTGATTAGATTCTGGAAATTTATTTCCTAATTTAATCATGATTTGATTTGGGAAATCAAATCTTAAAATATTTGATTTCCATAAGTAGTTTTGATGATTTAGGAAATTGGTTTCCTAAATTGATTTTCCTTAATCAACTATTTCCATAAATAAAATATGTGATTAGATTTGGAAATTTGTTTCCTAATTTAATCATGATTTGATTTAGAGAATCAAATCTTAAACATATTTTATTTCCATAAATAGTTATGACAAATAAGGAAATTATGTACATGACATAATTGTATGCCATGTAATTGCATTAGATGCATATCATTATGCCATGCGTGTCGTGACATGTAGATGTATGTCATGTAGATAATAGTTATTTGCATGCAAAGAGGATGAGACATAAAAACCCTAACTCAATATTAAAGCTTACACCTTCCATTAATATGGTTAGAACCAGAGTTCTGTTTCTTGTTTGGGTTGTTGGACTCACTCCAAGCCCGGCTCGAACCTAAACATGTTCAAATCATTGGAATAGTTTAACTCTAATATGGTAAGAGTCAGAGGTCAATCGTTAGTTTGGGTTGTTGGACTCACTCCAAGCCTGGCTAATTGGTTGAATGCGCTCTAACCATATTAAAACTATTTCGCGATTAATGGGTCGGCTCGAACTTGGAGCATCGATTTGTTGGACTCACTCCAAGGTCGATGTGAAGAGAGGTGAAGTTGGGTGCTATGCATATGATGCATACTTGTTAATGTGTTAACAACCCAATGTATGTGTAAACATTCAATTAGTTGATAGCACATTGTGATAGTTACATATACATGATATGTAATCGGTATACTTGATACCCACCATCATAGCTAAGAATGGCTTGTTGGACTCACTCCAAGGTTGTTCTTATCTATATTGGATATCAGCCCATTCGGAGATTGACCTACGATCTCCCGAATTGATTTCAAGGGTTTTTGAATTCAAAAAATGAATGAGATTTATAAATGTATATTGATGCATTTTTATAAATCATTTTCTCATATATGCTCATTTTGTATTTCTAAGATTGATCATGATGTCTTTGAATTTACGTTCCATTTTGGATTCGAATAAATTGACTGGGCCTAACTTCCTAGACTGGCTTAGAAACCTGAGAATTATTCTCAAGGTGAAAAGCTTGCGTATGTCCTCGAAGCGCCTCTTCCCGCCCATCCTAGTGACGATGCAACTCCTGACCAATTGTTGGTCTATCAGAAACATGTGACTGATTCTGAACTGACAAGTTGCATTATGCTAGCCGCGATGGAGCCCAAGCTACGAAAGCAGCATGAGCATATGGATGCTCATATCGTAGTCCTTCATCTTTATGAGTTGTTTGATAAGCAAGTGAGATTTGAAAGGTTCGAAGTCTCCAAGTTCCTCTTCACCTCTGAGATGCAAGAAGGTTCATCTGTGGTACTGCTCAACATGCTGAAGACTGTGGAGCCTTCTGAGAAGCATGAGTAGGGGACGGTGTTGTTAGTTGATTCCTCGAAGAAAGGTTCTAAGAGGGAGTCAAAGGAACAACAGAAGGGGAAGAAGAAAAAGGCTAAAAAGGCAGAACCAACTCAAAAGGGCACTTGCCATCATTATGGCAAGTAGGGCCATTTGCGAAGAAAGTGCAAAATTTATCTTGAGTCCGTGAAGAAGGATAAGGCATCGGATGCCCCATCTTCTTCAGAAATCTTCTTTATTGATTGTCATTCTATTTCCTCAGACACTTGGGTATTTGATACTGGGTGTGGCTCACATATATGTAATGACATACATGGGCTAAGGAATAGAAGAAGACTCGTTAAGGGAGAGTCAAATTTACGTGTTGGGAATGGAGCAACGGTTGCTGCACTCGCCATCGGAACGTATTTGTTGGAACTCCCTGTAGGACTTGTCTTAGAACTGGACAATTGCTTTTATGTTCCTTCGTTGATAAAGAACATCATTTCTATTTCTTGTTTAAATAGAAATGGGTACCATTTGACTTTTAGTAACAATTGTTGTTACATAACTTTGAATGGAGTTCTTTAAGGGACTGGAACTTTAAGCAATGGTGTTTATACGTTGGACGTATCCAGTGATATTTTCAATATCGAAGCGAGCAACAAGCGTGCTCTAAAAGATAATCAATTAGACTCCTACATGTGGTATTGTCGTCTTGGCCATGTAAGCAAGAAACGCATGTCCGAATTACACCGATGTGGAATTCTGGAATCATTTGAATAGGATTCATACGATACATGCGAATCATGCTTAAAAGGCAAGATGACTAAGTTACCTTTTACTGGAAAAGGTGAACGAGTGGGAGAGTTACTAGGTCTAATACATACTGATGTATGTGGACCTATGTCAACTCAAGCTTTAGGAGGCTATAGCTACTTCATTACCTTCACCGATGATCACTCACAGTTTGGGTATGTGTTCTTGATGAAACACAAGTCTGAAGCCTTTGAAAGGTTCAAAGAATTCAGAAATGAAGTAGAGAAATAACATGACAAGAGTATTAAAATACTTCGATCGGATCGAGGTAATGAATACTTAAGTCAAGAGTTTCTTGATTATCTAAGAGACAATGGCATATTGTCTCAATGGACTCCGCCATATACACCACAGGAATGGTGTATCTGAGAGGCGTAACCGGACCTTGTTGGACATGGTCAGGTCAATGATGAATCATGCGACTCTTCCCAAGTCCTTTTGGGGCTAAGCACTTCAGACAGCTATTTACTTGTTAAACAGAATGCCTACCAAGGTAGTCTCAACTACTCCATATGAGATATGGAATAGTAAGAAACCTCATGTATCTTACTTGAAGATATGGGGTTGTCTCACGCTTATGTGAAGCAGACGATGTCGGACAAATTGGATGCTAAGTCTGATAAATGTCTATTTATTGGATACCCTAAGGAAACAAGGGGTTACCAATTCTATCATCCTGTGGAACAAAAGGTGTTTGTTTCAAGGCATGCTGTGTTTCTAGAGAAAGAGTTTCTCTTGCAAGAAAACAGTGGGAGTGTCGTCGAGCTTGAGGAGGCTCGAGAGACTCAAATAGACATTGATGAGATACTTGGTGAAGCACAACAGCCGACAACTCATAGTGATGAGCAATCGGCTGGACCTATTGTAACACCACATCTTCGTAGATCTGGTAGAACACGCAATATTCCTGAGAGATATGGATTTCTCGTAAGCGAATCGAACGACGTGTTACTCATTGATGATGAGGAGCCTACCAGTTATGAAGAAGTGCTGATAAGTTCAGAAAGGGATAAGTGGCTTGGTGCCATGAAGTCAAAAATAGATTCCATGTATGAAAACCAAGTTTGGAACATGGTTAACCCACCTGAAGGCATAAAGCCTATAGGGTGCAAGTGGGTTTTCAAGAAGAAAACCGACATGGATGGTAATGTGATTACCTATAAGGCTAGATTGGTGGCGAAAGGATATCATCAAAAATAAGGTGTTGATTATGACGAAACCTATTCGCCTGTAGCTATGCTTAAATCCATTCGGATGCTCCTGGCCATAGCGGCTCATTATGATTATGAGATATGGCAGATGGATGTGAAAATAGCTTTCCTTAATGGAAACCTACTCGAGGACGTGTATATGATACAGCCTGAGGGGTTCACATCGGTTGATAAAACCAAGGTATGCAAATTGCGACGATCCATTTATGGATTGAAGCAAGCATCCAGGAGCTGGAATATCCGTTTTGATGAGACAATCAAAAAGTTTGATTTCTCACAAAATCCAGACGAACCTTGTGTGTACAAGAAGGTTAGTGGGAGTGCAGTCGTGTTCCTAGTATTGTATGTCGATGACATATTACTTATAGGAAATGATGTCTCAATCTTACAGTCAGTGAAGGTTTGGTTATCCAAGACATTCTCCATGAAAGACCTGGGAGAAGCAACCTACATCCTCGGGATTAAGATCTATAGAGATAGATCGAAACGGTTGCTTGGTCTTACGCAGTCTACATATATAGATCGAGTGCTAAAGAGGTTTAGCATGTCGGAATCCAAGAAATGTTTCATACCCATCAGGCATGGGGTACACCTTTCGAAGTCTATGTGTCCGCGCACAGAAGACAAGAGGATTTGCATGAGTAAGATTCCCTATGCATCCGCAATAGGATCTATCATGTATGCTATGTTATGTACAAGGCCCGATGTATCATATGCTCTGAGTGTCACGAGCAGATACCAGTTCGATCCAGGAATGGATCATTGGGTGGCTGTTAAGATGATCCTTAAGTACTTAAGAAGAACTAAGGATGTGTTCCTAATATATGGAGAAGGGTACATGGTGATACGTGGGTATACGGATACCAGCTCCAGATAGACAAGGATGATTCCATGTCTCAGTCTGGGTATGTATTCACCTTGAATGGAGGCGCAATAAGTTGGAAAGGTTCCAAGCTTGACACTATAGCGGATTCTGCCACTAAGGCAGAATACATTGCAGCTTTGGAAGCAGCAAAGGAAGCGGTTTGGATCAAGAAGTTCATCTCTGAACTTGATGTTGTCTCATCAATGATCCAAACATGTGCTTCGCCGCTATCATCTTATCAGAGAGATCATCAGTAGGAACAAAATACAAATCGAGAAAATTCCCACTGAAAGGAACTTAGCGGATCCCTTGACTAAGGCATTACCTCAAAATAAGTTTGTGGGTCATGTTCGAGCTTATGGTATTGGATACCGTAGTGATTGGCAAAAGGCCAAGTGGGAGTCTGTTAGTAATATATGAGAGATGTCCTAAGGCAATCGCCTTATGTATGAACCATTTATATGATAAATGAAGATTCACTATTTGAGTATACATGTTTTATGTATTTGATTGGATCTTAAACTCATTTACTGAATGTCCACGATACGATTCACAGCATGAGAGAATTTGTGATTGGATCACAACTAGTGAGTATCTCTACATGTGTAATTGTGATGTATCGAAATTATCCCTAGTCGATGAATTGATGGATTTGGACACCATCAATTCTGTCGAGACTAGCACGAGGTATACTCCTTGGTGTATCCAAGCAGCTGATTCTCACTGGCTGGAGACATAGTGATGTCCGGAGTTAATCGTGGATGCTAGTTATGGTAACTAGTTCATTGGAGTGACCAGCCGTAAGACTTTATATGGTTCTCTGCATATATAGATATGTCAATGAAGTTCTTACTGTGGCTTAAGTGCGATGTTCCTTTGACTTGCGGTATTCAAGTCATCTTGATCATAGAGACTTATGCTTTGACATCTTAAGCAAGCATCTCTAAGGAGATGTGGACCCGAGATGATTGGGTATAAGTCGAAGTGATCGAAGGTGTTTGAATAGCCTATAAAGGATTCACCACTCCTTGCGAGTAGATGTATACCCATGGCCTCTCGTCGGATTGTTACTAAAGTCTTTGGCCAAAGCATTACATGTTTAGAGTAAGGTACTCTTCGATACATGTGGAGTAACTAGAATCCGTAGGACGAGGAAATGATACTTGGGCTAGGTGTGACATAGTCAGCCTAGTGGGGACTGACACTATAGACCATGTCCTGAACCAAGTGGGTATAAGATGAGTGAAGGGAATGGGGCACAAATCATTCGAGCTGCTGAAGGGTTTCAGAAATAGTTCTGGATCAACCGTTGATCTTTTCGGTTAATTGGGGATCATGATGTACTACTAGGTGCCACTCATGATCGTTCTATAATTAATGGTTAATTATAGACGACCAACATAAACCGAGAACCTATTTGGTCACATGCACAACGAGCGTAATCCAAAGGATTTAAAACGAGCTTGAGAATGGGATTCTTAGACCGAGAGAAACTATGTTTGGTTGGACCAAACATGAACGAGCATGAAATCGTTTCAGTCGCATTGGAAGCGTGGATGGGCCGAGTCTTATGAAGACGTAATGGATGAACCAAAATGGTTTGGTTCTAATCCAATGGAGGAGAATAAACCAAAGAGTTTGGTTTATTTTAAACGAATGAACCAAAAGTTGGTTCGGTTCATTTTAACTTAAAATAAACCATCATGGTTTGGTTTATTTTAACTTATCTTAATGGAGCGGGTTAACGGGCCTAATGGTTATGATCCAATAACCATTAAGAGAATTAATTCTCTATAAAAGAGGGCTTAAGGGATGGTTTAAGCCCTAATCCACAACCCTAAGTTGCCGCCCACCTCTCCTTGGAGAAATTCGGAGCTAACTCTCCTCCTCCTTGCCGCCGCCCACCTTGAGGCTCCAACCGGCGTCCAGAAGGCTGCTTCCTTCCCCTTCGCCGGCGTCGACCTGCTGCCGGTTAGTGCTCCGGTGATCTCCTTCAAGTTTGGCATCAAGGTGAGCTCTATCTCCCTTGGTTGGCCGGCGCCTATCACCTCCACCAAAGCTGTCCAGTTTTCTGGACAGCTTGTTCTCCTCTCATCGGAGCGTCGTTTGGACGACAGTTAGAGCTCCGACAGCGGCTAACTTACCGGGGAATCGATCTCCGGTAATCCTTTGAGGTGGAGGACGAAGGATTCGTCAATTGGTTGACGAATACCTCTCCGGAGAAGCGAGTTTTGAGAACTCGTATTAGGATCCGAATTTGGATTCGGATCGTGATCATCTCTCGATCACGTCGTCTTCAACACGAGGCTAGTAACTCATACGAAGACGAAGCTCGTGGCTTAGCGAAGTCATCCCGAGGAACTCGGCGTGGATACGGATAGAGATGATTCTAGCGAGGATCGTTCCGGTTGATGCCGTTCCCGCTACACGTCATACGAAAGGTATAACGTAGATAAATTTTCTTTTATTGCAAATTTAAATTTATGGTTATGTCTACACTTGTTGTAATATGCATGCGTGTGTTGTGTGTGTTGTAATAAATATAGATTTATTATTTTTATTGCTTCCGCTGTGTTCATGTTTACGAAACGTGATCGAACACACACACACCGCGGTGCCGGAAACCCAACAATAACTTCACAAGGGGTGTTTTCATGAAACCCTAACCCTAAACCCAAGGTTGGCCGAAACTTGTAGGGGCTATAAACTTGGATTTTTGTCACCTAAAAATTCCTACATGAAGCATACAACTTGTAAAAGATCCTTAGCATCACTTTCATGAAACCCTAGCCCCAAATACATGGTTGGCCGAAACATGTAGGGCACAAAACTTCATATTTCTTTCATGTAACATGTCCTACAAAACTAATATACTGCAGGTGAGGAAATCTTACTTCCTTCGCTTTGCTTTGAGTGGGAAGATGACCTAAGGAAACAAAACCTAGCCTTCTCCTTGCTTAACTCTCTAGGGTGGAACCCTATTTTGTTTTGGCCGAAACTTCAAGGAAGGAGGCTTAGGGTTTCGGTGGAAGGAGGAAGAAGGAAGAAGAAGTGGCCAAGTGGAACCTTCCCTCTTCTTTATAAAGGGAGGAAGAGAAGTGTCTCTTCTCTTTTCACGCCTCTTCATTTACCCTCATCACACTTATCTATAATTTCCCCTCTTTCTCCAACAGTAAGCTACTACTGAGCACTTGGTCATCACATGCATGGTAAGAGTTTACTCTTACCAAGAGGTTTAAGGTTCAAACCTCACCTCTCCACTTTTTTTTATCCTTTTATCATTTTTTGCAAGATTCCATATATAATTTCCTAGACATGAAATTAAATTTTATACAAAAATTATTATAAAATTTCTAGAGCTTGGGATGAAAAGGGAGGAAAGGGAAATGGGGAATTCAGCCAAGGATGAGGAAGAAGGAGAATGAAGAAGGAAGGTGGGGTTTTACTTCCTCTCTTTTCTTAATTCTCCTCTTTAATACCTAGGGAATGAACACTCTCCATCCTTTCATGGGAGGGGATGAACCCACTCCTCATCTTCCCATCTATATTCTTTGTATATTCTTTATATATCTTATCCATAAATTATCCTAGGGTCTAGTGGTGTCAAGGCTACCTCCCTATTAGTGGGTTTATGGTTCAAATCCTACCTATGACCATCTTTTATTTTATTTTATGTTAAACCTTTTATAGCCTTTAAACCTATATAATTACTTTGCATAGTTTAGAATTTCACGGGCGTTACAGTCCTTCATACCTATAAAAGTTTCGTCCTCGAAACTTAGAACAACTCCGGATACTTTTATTTCGTGTCATCTTCGCGTTCCTAAGTTGCTTCTTCAAACTTTTGAATTGCCATATGGCTTTCCCTAAGGGTACTTCTTTGGTTCTCTATTTCTTGATTTCTCGATCTATTATTTGAATAGGTCGACTTTCATAACTTAAATCTTCTTGAACTCGTACCGTTTGTGGCTCGATCACATGGTCTTATGAACTCTATGCAATTTGATCAGTTCCTCAACATACAACTGAGATAGTTGTTCCATTGAGTATGATACTTGATTGCCAGAATTCGCATTTGGAGAATTTTGCATACAACTGCTTTTTCTAAAGAATCTGCAACACCGTATTCAGGTGTTTGGCGTGCTCTTCTTGGGTTCTCGATTATATCAGTATATCGTCGATGAAGACGATCAAAAATTTGTCGAGAGATGCCGAGAAGACCCGATTCATCAGATCCATAAACCTCACAGGTGCATTCGTCACTCCGAAGGGCATAACTACGAACTCATAATGTCCGTATCTTGTCCGGAAGGCCATCTTCGGAATATCACCTGGATTTACTTTTACTTGATGATAGCCAGACCTGAGATCGATCCTTGAAGGACAGTAGCTCCCTTCAGTTAGTCGAACAGGTCGTCGATCCTGGGGAGGGGGTACCTATTCTTGATGGTCACGTTGTTCAGTACCCGATAGTCTATACACATTCGCATAGACCCATCCTTTTTCTGTATGAATAGCACGGGAGCTCCCCATGGTGAGTGACTAGGGCGGATAAATCCCTGGTCGAGTAACTCTTGTAGCTGTTTCTGAAGTTCTTTCAACTCAGTCGGCGCCATACGGTAAGGTGCCTTGGAGATCGGGTTTATCTAGGCTTTCGAATCCTGGGGGTTGGCCAGCGTACCCCTCTTCTTTAATAAGTCCATTTAAAAAAAAATGATGGCTTGACATCCATTTGACATAACTTAAATCCTCGATGTGCAGCATAGGCTAACAACATTCAGTTGGATTCTAGTCTAGCTACGGGGGAATAGGTTTCATCGTAATCTAATCCTTCGACTTGACTAAAACCCTTGGCGACTAACCTTGCTTTATTTCTAACTACTGGTTTCCTCGCTGGTTCATTAAAGCATTTATTACTTGTTGTTGTTCTGTGACTTGACGCTGTAGCTCGGTAACCACATGCATTAAATCTGGTGGGGGTGCTGATTCCTTCCCTCTAGTACTACGTCTCCCAGCCATGTTATCTAAGTGATAAATAAATAATTAAGGTATTATTATAATTTCTACTCATATTAATGCATCTAAACATTCCTTATCATAAACAAGGTAAGGTGTCCTTTCTAGTGGTATTTCTAGGTTAGAAACATGTTTCCATCATATAAAGCATGGTAAGGTATCATTACTATCTGAGTCACAAGTATGATTCCATTCTACCAAAACAGGATGAGGTATTATTTCTATCTAAGTCACAAGTATGGTTCCATTCTACTAAAACATGATGATGTAGTATTTCTATCTAAGTCACAAGTATGGTTCCGTTCTACTAAAACATGATAAGGTATTATTTCTATCTAAGTCACAAGTATGGTTCCATTCTACTAAAATATGATGAGGTATTATTTCTATCTAAGTCACAAGTATGGTTCCATTCTACTAAAACATGATGAGGCATTATTTCTATCTAAGTTCCGTTCTACTAAAACATGATGAGGTATTATTTCTATCTAGGTCACAAGTATGGTTCCGTTCTACTAAAATATGATGAGGTATTATTTCTATCTAAGTCACAAGTATGGTTCCATTCTACTAAAACATGATGAGGCATTATTTCTATCGAAGTCACAAGTATGGTTCCATTCTACTTAAAACATGATGAGGCATTATTTCTATCTAAGTCACAAGTATGGTTCCATTCTACTTAAAACATGATGAGGCATTATTTCTATCTAAGTCACAAGTATGGTTCCATTCTACTTAAAACATGATGAGGCATTATTTCTATCTAAGTCACAAGTATGGTTCCATTCTACTTAAAACATGATGAGGCATTATTTCTATCTAAGTCACAAGTATGGTTCCATTCTACTTAAATATGATGAGGTATTATTTCTATCTAAGTCACAAGTATGGTTCCATTCTACTAAAACATGATGAGGCATTATTTCTATCTATATAGAAGACACTCTTCATTATAAAAGAAACTTAGGTATGCATAAAGTTACTTACTTGGAAATAGCAGGAAGGAGGCTTGATGTGTGATAGTGGAATGGTGAACCTGGCTTTGATACCAAACTGTAACGCCCGCCCTTATCTCCTCTCAGGGCGGCGCTACTTTTTTTTTTTTATATAACATGACATATAGGGATCATTTCACAATCTACATACTTAACGTGTTTTCCATGGCATAAACCTTCTCTTATACATGCATTACCTATCATATTCGTAATAAGCATGTTAACATCTCTTATCTCTTTTTATAACATGCATAACATAAAATATCCATTCATGAGTTCTAGCATATCAAACTTTTATAAGTAACTGAACAGTAACATAACTAAGCAACATTCAACATGGTACAATAAATCTCAAGTCTTATAAGCGGAAGCAAATGTCTTAAGGTGTTCACTGAGCATATAAATATAAGCAGATAGTAATAGGGTCTTTTTCCACCATGCCACTATCACACCCACTTGGCCCCTCCTGCTACTTCCTCTTAGTTCATGTTTCCTTTATCTGCAGTATATGGACAATATAAACTATAAGCATATAGCTTAGTAAGATTCTTGCCTACTCACAAAAGCCACAAACCTCATCGAACAATTAGAAAAACAGGAGCATACTAGCATAAGTATTTCATAACATCACTATGTATCAACTTACCAACGCAATGAAAACATAAGCATGGCATACAATTTACATAGGCAAGCTAAACATAATTAAATCTAAGCAGGGCATAATATAAACATAAGCATTCATGATATCATCAACCCTAACATGCATAAAGGACATAGTCCTAAGCATTCTTAAACTTAACGTAAGCATTCATAATTTCATAAATCATAGACAAGCATCAAGGACATAATCATAAGCATTCTTAAACTTGACATAAGCATTCATAATTTCATAAATCATAGACAAGCATCAAGGACATAATCATAAGCATTCTTAAACTTGACTTAAGCATTCATAATTTCATAAATCCTAAACATGCATCAAGGACATAATCATGAGCATTCTTAAACTTGAACATAAGCATTCATAATTTCATACAAGTCCTTTCTTTTCAAAACATATACATATAGGTACTTCAACATAATCATAACTTGAATGGGGGGCCCCAGGTTAAGTACCACATAATGCGCGTTCCCTAATAGGCTGGGGTAGCAAACCACCAGACCTACTAGAGCAAGACCTCTTACGTCTTACCAGGGCAAGACCTCTTACGTCTTCTTATGTCCCTTTGAATTTGATTAACGACCACCTGATGGGTCGGGTACTTAACCTCTTGTAAAGTAAAATACTTAATTCCTTTCTTTCTTGTCATATCATAAAGAATGCTCTTAATCCCCCAAATAAAAAGGGGAGCATCTCTGTCTTATCTTATCATAAGGAGAGCTCTTAATCCCTATTTGAAAGGGAAGCATCTCCATCTTATCTTATCATAAGGAGAGCTCTTAATACCTACTTGAAAGGGAAGCATCTCCATCTTATCTTATCATAAGGAGAGCTCTTAATCCCTACTTGAAAGGGAAGCATCTCTTAGACATGTCATAACATATATGCATTCATAACGTAAGAGTATCGTAAAGGGGTCCTAAAGCGTAATCATGTTCATCACATCAACATATTTCAGGGCATATTAAAATCATAATCATGTTCATCACATAAGCATATTTCATTGCATATTAAAATCATAATCATGTTCATCACATAAGCATATTTCATGGCATATAAAAATCATAATCATGTTCATCACATAAGCATATTTCATGGCATATAAAAATCATAATAATGTTCATCACATAAGCATATTTCATGGCATATAAAAATCATAATCATGTTCATCACATAAGCATATTTCATGGCATATAAAAATCATAATCATGTTCATCACATAAGCATATTTCATGGCATATTAAAATCATAATCATGTTCATCACATAAGCATATTTCATGGCATATTAAAATCATAATCATGTTCATCACATAAGCATATTTCATGGCATATTAAAATCATAATCATGTTCATCACCTAAGCATATTTCATGGCATATAAAAATCATAATCATGTTCATCACCTAAGCATACCACATGTTCTGATTTCTTAAGGGGTGTTTTCATGCAACCCTAGCCCTACAACCATTGTTGGCCGAAACTTGTAGGGTGCCAATTTCTTTATTTATTTTTTTACACAAACTCCTTCACGAAGGCATACAACATGATATAACTTCACAAGGGGTGTTTTCATGAAACCCTAACCCTAAACTCAAGGTTGGCCAAAACTTGTAGGGTACCAATTTCTTTATTTTTTTTTTGTTACATAAACTCCTACATGAAGGCATACAACATGATATAACTTCACAAGGGGTGTTTTAATGAAACCCTAACCCTAAACCCAAGGTTGGATGAAACTTGTAGGGTATAAATTTCTTTATTTTTTTGTTACATAAACTCCTACATGAAGGCATACAACATGATATAACTTCACAAGGGGTGTTTTCATTAAACCCTAACCTTAACCCAAGGTTGGCCGAAACTTGTAGGGTACCAATTTCTTTATTTTTTTTGTTACATAAACTCCTACATGAAGGCATACAACATGATATAACTTCACAAGGGGTGTTTTCATGAAACCCTAACCCTAAACTCAAGGTTGGCCAAAACTTGTAGGGTACCAATTTCTTTATTTTTTTTTTGTTACATAAACTCCTACATGAAGGCATACAACATGATATAACTTCACAAGGGGTGTTTTAATGAAACCCTAACCCTAAACCCAAGGTTGGATGAAACTTGTAGGGTATAAATTTCTTTATTTTTTTGTTACATAAACTCCTACATGAAGGCATACAACATGATATAACTTCACAAGGGGTGTTTTCATTAAACCCTAACCTTAACCCAAGGTTGGCCGAAACTTGTAGGGTACCAATTTCTTTATTTTTTTTGTTACATAAACTCCTACATGAAGGCATACAACATGATATAACTTCACAAGGGGTGTTTTCATGAAACCCTAACCCTAAACCCAAGGTTGGCCGAAACTTGTAGGGGCTATAAACTTGGATTTTTGTCACCTAAAAATTCCTACATGAAGCATACAACTTGTAAAAGATCCTTAGCATCACTTTCATGAAACCCTAGCCCCAAATACATGGTTGGCCAAAACATGTAGGGCACAAAACTTCATATTTCTTTCATGTAACATGTCCTACAAAACTAATATACTGCAGGTGAGGAAATCTTACTTCCTTCGCTTTGCTTTGAGTGGGAAGATGACCTAAGGAAACAAAACCTAGCCTTCTCCTTGCTTAACTCTCTAGGGTGGAACCCTATTTTGTTTTGGTCGAAACTTCAAGGAAGGAGGCTTAGGGTTTCGGTGGAAGGAGGAAGAAGGAAGAAGAAGTGGCCAAGTGGAACCTTCCCTCTTCTTTATAAAGGGAGGAAGAGAAGTGTCTCTTCTCTTTTCACGCCTCTTCATTTACCCTCATCACACTTATCTACAATTTCCCCTCTTTCTCCAACAGTAAGCTACTGCTGAGCACTTGGTCATCACATGCATGGTAAGAGTTAACTCTTACCAAGAGGTTTAAGGTTCAAACCTCACCTCTCCACTTTCTTTTATCCTTTTATCATTTTTTCCAAGATTCCATATATAATTTCCTAGACATGAAATTAAATTTTATACAAAAATTATTATAAAATTTCTAGAGCTTGGGATGAAAAGGGAGGAAAGGGAAATGGGGAATTCGGCCAAGGATGAGGAAGAAGGAGAATAAAGAAGGAAGGTGGGGTTTTACTTCCTCTCTTTTCTTAATTCTCCTCTTTAATACCTAGGGAATGAACACTCTCCATCCTTTCATGGGAGGGGATGAACCCACTCCTCATCTTCCCATCTATATTATTTGTATATTCTTTATATATCTTATCCATAAATTATCCTAGGGTCTAGTGGTGTCAAGGCTACCTCCCTATTAGTGGGTTCATGGTTCAAATCCTACCTATGACCATCTTTTATTTTATTTTATGTTAAACCTTTTATAGCCTTAAAACCTATATAATTACTTTGCATAGTTTAGAATTTCACGGGCGTTACAAGAGTGACTTGGTTGACTTAGGTTAGGATTAACACTAGACCTGATCTCCGGATCAGAGTTAGGTCTAGTTTGAGTCAACTCGCTAATTGGGGTTGCCGGGGGTTTTGTAGGTTCGTGTCCTTCATCAAATACTACATTGATAGTCTCCTCGACTCTAAGGGTGTCGTGGTTATATACTCTATAAGCTCTGCATGTAGTCGAGTATCCTAGAAAGATTCCGATCGTGGATTTGGATGTAAATTTTCCTAGGTAATCCTTAGTGTTTAGGATATGTACCTTACACCCAAATACCCTTAAGTACTTGATGTTAGGTATTTTATCATGATAAATCTCGTATGAGGTCTTAAGGTGCCTCTTTACCATAAGGATCCTATTTTGGACATAGCATGTCGTACTCACGACTTCCGCCCAAAACTTATCGGGTAGGTTATACTCATTTAACATTGTCCTAGCGGCTTCTTGTAGGGTTCTATTTTTGCATTCTACTAGTGATTTTGTTGTGGAGTTCTAGGGCAAGAGAACTCATGGTGGTATCCATTTCGGTTACAGAATTTTGTAAACCTATGGTTTTCGAATTCACCACCATGATCAGTCCTAAGTCTTTTGATTTTAATGTTTTGTTGATTTTCTATTAACTTAAATAGGTTGATTAATTGATCTAGGGTATCACTTTTGTGTTTGATGAACCTAACCCAAGTAAATCTAGAGTAGTCATCAATAATGACTAAACAGAATTTACTTCCATTAAGTGACTTAACTCCGTGTGAATCAAATAGATCCATGTGTAGGAGCTCAAGCACACTTTTGGTTCGTTCTTGATTAGTTAGTTGATGTTGTGTTCTAGATTGTTTACCTTGTTGACAAGCATTACATATTTTGTTATCCAAGTTATTGAGGTTAGGCAAACCTCTGACTAAGTCACTCTGACTCATCTTGTGGATGAGTCTTGGGTGTGAGTGACCGAGTCGTCGGTGACACAACTATGATTCCTCTTGCCGTGTCATAAGACATTTAGTTGAGGAGTTAGTTAAGTTAATAGTGTAAATGTTGTTATTTCTAGTTCCCTTAAGAATTGTTTTAGAGGTTTTGTTTGTATTAATTACGCATTCATTTTCTAGAAATATGACCTTATAGTTATTATCACACAATTGGCTTACACTAAGTAGATTATATTGAAAATTTTCTACTAATAAAACATTTTGAATAACAAAATTTGAGTTAAGCTCAATATCACCTGATCTGATGATTTTGAGCTTGCCGTTATTTTCGAAGGCTACCGATCCTTGTCGTTTGAATCGAAGCTTTGAAAACTTGAGTTGATCCCCGGTCATGTGTCGGGAGCAACCACTGTCCAACATCCATTGATCCTACACGCAAGGTAGTTGGATCGGATATTGGATTTTTTAAAGATTAGTTGAAAATTATTAACCTATATCATCTCACTCATGTCTACATGATCAAACACGTTAACCCTATATGTTCTTGTGAGATGACTTTCAATTTTACTTGATTTAAATTTAATGACTTAAACACTTGTCAACCTTGCGTTAGATTCGGATTTGACCTTAGGCTTATCAAGTCACTTTTTCAAGATCATGGCTTCCAGGTCATGGCGAGGCACAGAGGCCTTCTTTGATCGGAACAACGACCACTTCCTTAGACAAAGCCATTTTCAAGAAAATAGTAACGTGACTCACCTAAGACCACTTCCTGGTCTAACTAGTCTAGGATACGACGAGGTAGCTTCAGCTAGTTCCACTCGGTCAAGTGAACCGAACTAGATACGTCTTATCTAGCTCGAATACACGAGACTCCGTTTTCCTAGCGTACTATCATCTCGCCGCGTCCTGGTATTATGTTATCAAGTGTTGACGAGTTATAGTCCTATCTAAAAAAAATCAAACTAAATAAAAACCTAAGCATGCAATTTCTAAGTTAAAACACAAACAAATTTCGTACTAGCTCCCCCTGGACCGTTGAATCGATTCGGTCTCTCCACATAGTGAATTTGGTCCTTGGGAACCCAGTACTGGTTTGATCCTAAGTTTGAAATCAAGGTGGTCTTAGGGACCCATGCTTGGACACATTTTTTATGTCAACTTACAATCGACATATACGACTTATTGGTCGTGTTTGAGCTAAACCCTAGCCCGACCTTGTTGTACACGACCCTTTGCGATCCAAGTAGGAGGTCAAGTCCTTTGGATCCCAAAGTAAACCTTTCCAACGTATTCCTAAGATCTTCGACTTGACTCTTCAAGAGTGAGTTCTCAACTTCGAGTTTTTCAACCCGAGTTGAGTCCTTCTCTTGAACTCGACTAGTCGAAGAGGTTAGGGAGACCTCGTGTTTGAGGAGTTTAACTTTCTCAACCAGGGTCTCGACCTTGGACTCGGACTTAGCTAACTTTCTATTTAAAAACTTAATTGCACTATAAAGTGTAGTAATGAGAGACCGACTTACCTTGAGTGTATCTTTTGAACCGGATGCATATCCGTGGCTTGTCTTGAATAGTGCTTCGCAGTCCGACTCGTCTTCGGTTTCCGATTCAAGTTCTGGTTCCGACTCCGTCTCCGATTCCACCGGTTTATCCATGAGGACTCGATCATCATTTTCTTCCTCGGAAGCTTCTTCCCAAGTAGCGTTGAGTGCCTTTTTGTGTTTCGGTGCCTTGCTCTTGAGTTTTGGGCATTCAGACTTGATATGTCCAAACCTGTTCCATTCATAACACCTAATATTTGAACTTTTAGGCTTACCTTCGTTGGGTCGAGTGACGGTTCGTTTTCGGCCCTTGACTATCCTCCGAACTAGGTTGACTAGTTCGACCTCCATTTCCGAGTCGACCTCCGAATCTGACTCATCCTCTTCTTCCTTCGAGGGTGGCTTGCTAGCGGTTTTCTTCTTTGAACCTGCAAATAGTGCTATACCTTTCTCGGGTTCCGAGTTAGACTACTCATGAAGTTCGAAATCAGAAAAAAGTTCATCTAACCTAAGTTTAGAAAGATCCTTGGAGACCTTGTAGGCATCGACCATGGATGCCCACAAGGTAGTCCTCGGAAAGGAGTTTAGGACATACCTTATAAGGTCGCAGTTTTTGACCTTTTGTTCGATTGCGTGTAGATTGTTGACTATGTCCTGGACGCGGGCGTGGAGTTGCGTCGCCGTTTCATGTTCCTGCATTTTTAGATTATATAATTTATTAAATAAAAGGTCGCACTTACATACCTTGGCTTCATCGGTCCCTTCGTGTAGCTCCACTAGCTTTGTCAAAAGGTCCTTTGCGCTGATGAAGGGGCCGACGCGATTTAACTCCTCCTTGGACAAGCCACATTGGAGGATTTGTGTTGCCTTGGCGTCGGCTTTGACTTGTCGTTTTGTCGCAATGGTCCATTGGTCATAACCCAAGGATTCACCCACTTCGTTAGTCGGAAGTGTGAAACCCGTTTGGATTATGATCCACATCTCGATTTGGGTTTTGAGAAAGCATTCCATCCGACCTTTCCAGTAACGGAAATCATCTCCATTGTAAAATGGAGGTCGGACGGTGGTAAAACACTCGAGATGGGCCATTTGGAAGGGAAACCTTGCACAAAAAATACCAAAAAAAACACGAAAAAGGTTCCAAGACTTCTCCTTGGATTAGTAATGTAGGAAATGAAAATAAACAAAAGGAATAAACGAGAAATAACCAACTAAAATAAAAGATGAGCACTTACAACCTTTGATGTCCCGGAAATGGTACTAAATGATGGTTTTTCGGGATGAATACAGCTTGTTATGAGGGTTTACCCTGATAAGTGTAGATCTTTCCGAGAGCTTCGTTTTGGTAGGTAGACCGTTTCGTGGGTCAACTTGTACGAAAAGTTATGCCCGTTTTACCGTCGACTACTCCAAAAGCGAATACTTGCAAAACAAAACCAAACGAAGAGTACCAAGACTTCGTCTTGGATTAGTAGTGTGGGAGAAAAATTTAAATGAACGAAAAACAAATTTGTAAAAAATGCTAGATTGGTGGTTTCACCAAATCTAAGCCCCCCCGGCTCTGATACCAATTGTTGGATCGAAGCGGTTCGCTAGAGGGGGGGGGTGAATAGCGAAAAACCTTTTCTTTCGAGTTCGTATCAAAACAATTAAGTGCAGCGGAAAGATAAATGAAACAAAAAGAGACAAGATATTTTTTTACTTGGTTCATAGCCTTTGGCTACTACTCCAAGGCCCTAACGGTCCTAGACCGTGTACGGAGGGCAATTCACTAAAACACTCCTCCCTCCTCGTTGGAGGTAGGAGTTTGACGATTACAAAAACCTTCGAAGCAAAAAAGATAGAGAGACAAACCCTCTCTTCTATTTAAGTAAAATGCAACGATAGAAAACCTTGATTAAAAAGAATTGCAATATTGAAAGCAATAACAAAGTAAGATTATACCAACAACTAGAAAAAAAGAACTTAAGCTAGGGTTGTTGACAGCACTTCGTTGTTGTAGAGTCGTCGGAGAGTCGCAGCGTTGCGGAGGCATTTGAGCACTTAGAATTGATGAAGAAACCCTAGGTTAGGACCTCCTTTTATAACCTTTGAGCCCCTTTTCGAGAGGAACCCTAGCCAATCATATTTGAGCACTCCTCTTGAAATTTGGTGATAAGCCTTGACTCCTCGAAGCTGATCCTTTGACCATCAGTCGACTGATGGCCATAATCAGTCGACTGATGGCAACATCAGTCGAGTGCTAACCTCCGGCACTCGACTGATTGACGACAGTCGAGTCCTCCAAGCTGGCAGTCGACTGATGCTTGCTGTAAGTCAAAGTTAGCTCAACAAAAATATAATTTCGATAGTCGTCGACCGTCCGATCTCGACCCAGACCATCTATAGGATGTCTTTGGTCGGATCTACGCTTAAGATCATCCCCGTAAAGAGGATACGACCTCACTTACGCTCACACACACACGAGCTTACCTCGATACTTACTGTGTCGCTTTCGCTTCCGGCCTTCCACCCGATTCCTTCGGCTCCCTCCGAAGTCACCCGAGTGTCGGCCGACCACCGCTGCTTCCTCCGGGTGTCGCTAGCCTTCAGCTCTAGCTATAGCAATTTTCTGCACACTCGATTCAGCTCGTGAGATGACGACATGAGCTTAACTTTGTATCGTTTGCTATAATCAAAACTCAGGTTCGACTTAGGTGCCTACTGCACCAACAGAATGTCCGTCGATTAATTAATTTACTGACCATTAATTAATCAAAATCTAACTCCATGAGTAGTACCACTCAACCTTTTCATCAAGCCGGACCAAGTCCACCTGCAGGGTTTACATGATGAACCTTATGAGCTCCTCAAGGGGACATCATCATCTTAATATATAGGACATGGTTTCTTCCTATAATCAACGACACGTCATATAAATAATATCATTTCCCAACTTACCGACCCTATCGATTTAATCTATAAATCTAGCCCATTGGTAAATCAAATAAATGAATACTAAGTATATGTGCCCGTTATTATATCGGGATTAAGAGTATGTACAATATAATATCTGAGGTCCGATTCGATTATGTAGTCAGCAATAAATCGAATCACGTCTAAGTCGGTCCTGCTCAATACACACAAAGTGCACTAGTGTGATTCTATGGTCAAGACAAACCAATACCAAATCACACTACAACCATACCAATGGTTCGTCCAAAGCCATCTCGATTGTAAGCCTATACTTATACTTTACAAGGAACCGATAACATGATCTCCCGTGTGACACCACACACCATGTTATCTACAATATAATGTATTAGATAATATGCATAACCACAAAAATAAGCAAACAATGATCATGTGATTATTATTTCAAAAATAAAGAAGTCTATACAAAAGATAGACTTTTCAGTATACATCCCAACAATCTCCCACTTATACTAAAAGACTATGCTGTCCTCAAACTGCCATACATCTGATCCCCATTCCCTCCACATGCCTATCAAACGCTCTTGCCGGAAGGGACTTAGTGAAAGGATCTGCCAGGTTATCCTCCGATGCTATCTTGGCCACAACAACTTCTCCTCTCTTTACGATTTCTTGTATCAGGTGGTACATGCGCTCTATGTGTTTACTTGCCTTATGGGCTCGTGGTTCCTTCGAGTTTGCAACTGCACCACTATTATCACAATAAATTGTGATAGTTCTAGGCAAACCAGGAATCACATCCAAGTCCATCAGGAAGTTCCTGAGTCACACAACTTCTTTGGCCACCTCAGAGGCTGCCACATACTCAGCTTCAATGGTGGAGTCCGCCACACATTTCTTCTTGACACTCCTCCATACAATGGCTCCACCTCCCAAAGTAAACACAAAACTTGAGGTAGACTTACTGTTATCCCTGTCTTATTAGAAGTCATCTGTGTAACCCACAGGGAATAATTGGTCTGCCTGGTAAACTAGCATATAATCCCTAATCCTTCTCAGGTACTTCAATATATGCTTTACCGCAGTCTAATGTCCTTGTCCTGGATTACTCTGATATCTGCTGACCATGCCCACGGCAAAGCAGATATCTGGTCTCGTACATAGCATCGCATACACGAGGCTTCCTACCGCCGAAGCATAAGGAACCGCCTTCATCTCCTCTATCTCTTCATATGTTCTAGGACACATCTCCTTAGATAAAGGAACTCCATGACTGAAAGGAAGAAAACCCTTCTTGGAGTTCTGCATGCTAAAACGATCCATAATCAAGTCTATGTATGAAGCTTGGGATAAGCACAACATCCTTTTCCTGCGATCCCTTATAACCTTGATCCCAAGGATGTGTCCCACTTCTCCCAAGTCCTTCATATCAAACTGTTTGGACAACCATACCCTTACGTCCGATAACACCTTGATATTGTTGCCAATCAACAAAATGTCATCTACATATAATATAAGAAATATCACTACGTTTCCGTCACATCTCTTGTATACACAAGACTCATCCGGACTTTGAATAAATCCATAAGATGGGATTACCTCATCAAAGCGGATGTTCCAAGACCCCAAAGCTTGCTTCAATCCATAAATGGACTGATTAAGCTTACATACAAGATGCTCTTTGCCCTTCGCAATGAATCCCTCTGGTTGCTTCATATAGATGTTTTCCTCAAGACTTCCATTAAGAAAAGCTGTCTTGACATCCATCTGCCACACCTCATAATCCATATGAGCTGCAATGCATAAGAGAATCCGGATAGACTTAAGCATGGCTACCGGCGAAAAGGTCTCCTCATAATCGATACCCTCTTTCTGAGTATACCCCTTCGCAACAAGCCTCGCTTTGAAGGCCTCAACCTTCCCATCTATTTCTCTCTTTCTTTTGTAGATCCACTTGCATCCAATGGTTTTTACACCATCGGGTGGTTCCACTAGCTTCCAGACCTGATTTGAATCCATAGATTCAATCTCAACATTCATTGCACTTCGCCAAGATACTACATCGTTATCTTGGATTGCCTCATCATATGTCCATGGATCAGGTTCATGTTCGCCAGGGACCAAATCAGAAGATTCTTTCAAGAACATGAATCTATCAGGCTGTCTCACAACCCTCCCACTATGACGAGGTATCACCTGTGTATCCTCTGTGACATGCGGTGCAGTGACTTGTGGTATATCCTCTTGTACCGGTGGTACTGAAGAAGTGACTTCCCCTTTTATTTCCTCCAGAACAATCTTACTCATGGGCTTGTTGTTCATCACCTAGTCTTCCTCTAGAAATATGACGTTCGTGCTAACGATCACCCTCTGATCTCTAGGACTATAAAACAAGCCACCTTTCGTTCCTCTAGGATAGCCAACGAACATGCGTACTTCTGTACGAGGTTCCATCTTACCAGTATCTGCCTTCAGCACATGTGCTGGACTCCCCCATATCCGAATATGTCTTAGACTAGGCTTTCGCCAAGTCCACAATTCTGTGGGAATAGAAGGCACTGATTTAGATGGAATCAAGTTCAGAATGAACTCCGCCATATCTAGAGCATATCCCCAGAACGAATCTGGCAACTTGGAATAACTCATCATCGATCTAACCATCTCCATAAGAGTCTTATTCCTTCGCTCAGCTACACCATTCTGCTGGGGTGTGCCAGGTGCAGACAATTGGGATTGAATTTCAGCCTCTGATAAGTAATTCCTAAACTCTCCCAAGAGGTACTCACCACCACGATCAGATCGTAGTGTCTTAATACTTTTAACTTGAAGTTTCTCCAAATCAGCCTTGAATTCTTTGAACTTGTCAAAGCATTCAGACTTGCAGCGCATCAAGTAAATGTATCCATATCTCGAATAATCGTCTATAAAAGAGATGAAATACTCAAAACCACCTCTAGCCTGGATAGACATAGGACCACACAAATCAGAATGAACCAATTCTAACACATCTTTGGCTCTATACCCCTTGGCCTTAAAAGGCCTCTTGGTCATTTTACCCTCCAAGCAAGATTCGCAGGTTGGGAAATCTTCCACCACTAATGAACCCATAGGTCCATCAACTATCAACCTTTGAATTCTGCTTAGGTTAATATGACCAAGCCTAAGATGCCAAAGATATGTTTTGTTCATCTTCGAAAGTTCTTTTCTCTTATTAGAATTAGAAGATGAGTTATTAACTTCTATTTACATCATGGGAGCTTTTGATTCAAGTGTGTATAAATTTCCTATCAATGCACCCGAATAGATAATGTCCTTATTCCTTTTTATAACAACTCTGTCATTAAAAGAAATAGAATATCCATGCATAAACAATTTAGAAACTGAAATTAAATTATTTCTAAATAAATGTACATAAAGGCAATTCTTAAGAACCAAAACTTTATTTTTCTCAAAAGATAAATAAACGTCTCCCACTGCAACAGCCGCCACTTTCGTGGCATCGCCCAAGTATACGGTAATCTCCCCCTCAGTCAATCGTCTAGTTTCCTGGAACCCCTACAAAGTATTGCAGACATGATCAGTGGCTCTCGTATCTACACACCAGGTGCCGGTAGATAACACCGCTAAACATGTTTCAACGACTAGACCAAAAGATATACCTTTGTTCTGCTTCTGGTTGGGGTAGTCCTTCTTCCAGTGTCCAGTATGCTTACAAGTGAAGCATTGGCCTTTCGGCTTCTTAACTCCTCCCTGAGTTCCTCCCACCACCTTTGCCCGAGTTTATTTCTTCTTCTTCTTACTTTTCAGCTTAGAAGTAGAAACCTTTTGGGTCACCATGGAATGTGCTTGAGCACTTTGACGAAATAGCCCCTCTGCCGCCTAGAGTTCTTTCAGAAGCTCTGCCAACGAATACAACCTCTTGATCATGTTGTAGTTCAGGCGAAACTGCTCAAAACTCCTAGGTAGAGACTGGAGAATGATATCGACCAGGGTTTCCCCATCGATCTCAGCTCTGAGGACTTCCAACTCATTCAAATGAGCCATCATCTTGAGAACATGATCCCTCACAGGTGTTCCCTCAATCATGGTGGTCGTCATCAAGTTCCTCATGGCTTGTTGCCTTGCAGCCCGATTCTGGTGTCCGAAAAGCTCTTTGAGATTGAGAATCATGTCATAAGCAGTGGGCATGGCTTGATGCTGATGTTGCAGTACATTTGACATAGATGCCAAAATGTAACACCTCACCATCTCATCGGCCTTTATCCACTTCTTATAACTCTCTTTCTCCTTTTCCCCAGAATCATCCACAGGCTTAGGAGGGCACTCTTCGAGGAGTACAAATTTGTATTCCTCAGCAGTCAAGACAATGTCTAGATTCCTCTTCCAATCAACATAGTTGGGTCCAGTAAGTTTATTCTCTTTTAGTATCACAACAAGCGGGTTGAAAGTCATTTTGAAAGAAAACCTAAGAATCACATAGATCAAAACATTAGATTTCAAAAAATTATTGATTCCTCAAACAATAAAATTTTAAAATCAACCAACACCTCAAAACACCGAGAATATCGTATGCCATGATAGTGTGGACGTATACGAATTATACATTTGTATGAGGAGGTTTTACCCATTAATTTTACTATCTTTTCAACCTAACTTTTTGACAAGTAAAATTAATAGTTGGTTCCTCTTTGTCCCTACAAATAAAAGCAGTGACTCCGATGGGGAGGATACTTATATTTGTATCTAAGTGTTCACCATTACTCGGTACCAAGGTAATTATCTCGGGTTATGTGCCTTTCGATGGGGAAGTACACACGCTCCTTAACAATTTCCTATAACCATATTCGACCTTGTGATCCGCAAACAAACTCATCTGATGGGGAGGAAGGCACTCAGAGCCGACGCGCAAGTTTGTTTGCATCACTTGTCAAATCGTAATAGAGGCCGTGAGAATTTATAAAAATTTCTCTCTCCCACTTAGTAATTTGAAATTGAGGAATTTTCTAGCCTACGACATGCATATCAAACAATAAGCAATAAATATGAAAAATAAAAATTTTCCAACTATTATGGCTTTTGTCTTCAATATGTCTCCCATCGTATCGCCTTCTCGTCTGCTCCTCCTACTCCATGTACGCGCCATCCGGAGATCCGAACCGAGATTAAAATCTATTTTAATTTACATCCATCGATCCTATACTCCACGAGGGAGTGTACATGAAATCTAGATGGAAAGTAAACTAAAATAAAAAGAGTGGCTAAACAATGCCGTATCTAATTTACAAAAAATCAAATACGAGCCTCGTCAACCCCGAGGATTCAACAAAATATACATTTACACACATACAATCACATACACACATATGGCTATAATAGTTGGATCATATGCCTGCAACCAAAAAGTTAACATACGCATATCCTACTATTATCCGGCACATATAATATATTGAAAAGTGCATAAAAGTAACCAAATCCTAAACACACAAAACCAGAAACCGTGGCTCTGATACCACTTTGAAGGGAGGGGAAACTTCGCTTCCCACTTCAACTCGGTCGCTTGTTCATGGCGATCCCTTCTACGTCCCCGGATAAAAAAATTTATCCTTGACAAGAGGGATTTCCCAAGCAACCTTGTCATCGTCGTGCTATTCGATTAGAGTAGTCTCTTGAACAAACTTGTTATTCAAGCGACCAACCTCTATTTTATGAATAGCCACGGAATAGACGATGTAAGGATCGTCGGCTTTTGTGTTTATGTTAAGGGTCCAAGTTGTATTAGCCACAAAACAGAATATAACATTCATATAATTGAAAAACAAATATAAACATTTTACACATGAAGATACCTAGATCACTAATCTTTCTTCCTTGCTCGTTCCGAGCAAGAGGAAGAATAGAAACAAGACCCTTCTCTTTCCTTTAGCCAACCAACAAGCAACAAGAAAATTGCTTGCCGTCGGCCAACAAGGAGAAGGAGAAAGATGGATTCCGGCCACAAGCTCCAAGGGAAGACCTTAAGCTATGTTTCCACCGACCAAAGAGAGGGAGAAGGGATGCTTTGGATGCCGGCCAAGGGCTAGAAAGGGTTGTATGGGCATCAATCACCATGAGGAAGAAGAAGATAAAGAATAAGTTTCCTTATTTGGTGCCGCCAACTCCAAACCCTAACCCTCAAGCTTGCCGCCCACCTTAACCCTAATCCTATCTCTAATAGAATTCTCTTGTCGCCCACCCCCTCCTCTCCTTTTATAGAGTTAGGGATAAGCCTTGTTTTAATCTCCACTATTGGTTATAGGGATTTAATCTCATCCGTCGGATCTAGAGATTTAATCTCAACCGTCGGATCTAGAGATTTAATCTCTACCTTTGGATCTAGAGTTTTGTTTCCATCCATTGGATCTAGGCTTCATGAGGTATTAATAGGCTACAATAGGGACCATGAGGAGGAGTTGGATCTTGGCCACCCAATGGATCAAGCTCACATAAAGTCCGATCTATTAATGATAATCCAATCCACTAAAGGATTATCATTGATCTACCTCACCAACCCCCATAAGTTAATATGGGCTCCATATATTATATGTACATTTTCTCCCCATGTTTAAGATATCGAATGTCCGTCGATTAATTAATTTACTGACCATTAATTAATCAACATCTAACTCCATGAGTAGTACCACTCAACCTTTTCATCATGCAAGACCAAGTCCACCTGCAGGGTTTACATGATGAACCTTATGAGCTTCTCAAGGGGACATCATCATCCTAATATATAGGACACGGTTTCCTCCTATAATTAATGACACACCATATAAATAATATGATTTCCTAACTTACCGAGCCTATCGATTTAATCTATAAATCTCGCCCATTGGTAAATCAAATAAATGAATACTAAGTATATGTGTCTGTTATTATATCGGGATTAAGAGTATGTACAATATAAAATCTGAGGTCCGATTCAATTACGTAGTCAGCAATAAATCGAATCACCTCTAAGTCGGTCTTGCTCAATACACACAAAGTACACTATTGTGATTCTATGGTCAAGACAAACCAATACTAAATCACACTATAACCATACCAATGGTTTGTCCAAAGCCATCTCCATTGTGAGCCTATACTTATACTTTACAAGGAGCCGATAACATGATCTCCCGTGTGACACCACACACCATGTTATCTACAATGTAATGTATTAGACAATATGCATAACCACAAAAATATACAAATAATGATCATGTGATTCTTATTTCAAAAATAAAGATGTTCATACAAAAGATAGACTTTTCAGTATACATCCCAATATTCAGGAGATAGTATTGTAGAGCAGCATGTGTAATTTTTGAGTACCATGTGTATTTCCCAAGCACTCAGTTTATTTGCTAATCATCTTCCTTATTTCCCGAGCATTTAACTTATTTTCTGAACACAAGCCCCACTTCCAAGTGCATAGTTTATTTACTTAACATCAGTCTTGTTCCTGAGTATCTAGCATATTGGCTGAGTATTAGTCCTATTTTTGAATGCCTGTCTTATTTACAAGTATTTAAAGGTTCTCTTAAGTTGAGTAACCATCTTTATATACTTATCAAACTTCGTTCGACATCGCTCTTCAGTTTGACTCGAAGGGGGGACTTATGATGGAGCCTAGGAGTTTTGTCAAATGTTCCTGAGCACCAAGTCATATTCTTGAGCTTCTTACTTTATTCTTGAGTACTCAGTTTATTTTTAGACAACTTGCCTTGCTTATTTGCTGAATATGAGCTTCATTCCCGAGCACGTAGTTTATTTGCCAAACATCAGGCTTATTTTTGGCTATTTACTATATTGGTTGAACCTTGATTTTATTCTCAACTATTATTCTTGATTGTTGGTGCAATCAACCCAGGTCTCGATTGACCAGACTCAAGTATGACTTGAGTAGTGGTTTAATGCTTGTGTTTTGATGTTTGACACTGAGTTGACCATTGTTTGACAATGGTTTGGGAAGATGGTTGACATGGGGTTGACCATATCATGGAAAGTCCAAGCATGGGTCTTGGTAAGGTAAAGTCCAAACTTGAGTCTTGGCAAATGGAATGTCTAACATGTTAGTAATATGTGAGAGATGTCCTAAGGCAATCGCCTTATGTTAGAACCATTTATATAATAAATGAAGATTCACTATTTGAGTATACATGTTCTCATGTATTTGATTAGATCTTAAACTCATTTACTGAATATCCACGATACGATTCACAGCATGAGAGAATTTGTGATTGGATCACAACTAGTGAGTATCTCTACATGTGTAATTGTGATGTATCGAAATTATCCCTAGTCGATGAATTGATGGATTCGGACACCATCAAATCTGTCGAGACTAGCACGAGGTATACTCCTTGGTGTATCCAAGCAGCTGATTCTCACTGGCTAGAGACATTGTGATGTTCGGAGTTAATCGTGGATGATAGTTATGGTAACTAGTTCATTGGAGTGACCAGCCGTAAGACTTCATATGGTTCTCTGCATATATAGATATGTCAATGAAGTTCTTACTGCAGCTTAAGTGCGATGTTCCTTTGACATGCGGTATTCAAGTCATCTTGGTCATGAAGACTTATACTTTGACATCTTAAGCAAGCATCTCCAAGGAGATGTGGACCCAGGATGATTGGGTATAAGTCGAAGTGATTGAAAGTGTTTGAATAGCCTATAAAGGATTCACCAGTCCTTGTGAGGAGATGTATACCCATGGTCTCTCATCGGATTGTTACTAAAGTCTTTGGCCAAAGAATTACATATTTAGAGTAAGGTACTCTTGGATACATGTGCAGTAACTAGAATCCGTAGGACGAGAAAATGATACTTGGGCTAGGTGTGACGTAGTCAACCTAGTGGGGACTGACACTATAGACCATGTCCTGAACCAAGTGGGTATAAGATGAGTGAAGGGAATGGGGCATGGATCATTGTAGCTGTTAAAGGGTTTCAGAAATAGTTCTGGATCAACCGTTGATCTTTTCAGTTAATTGGGGATCATGATATACTACTAGTCGCCACTCATGATCGTTCTATAATTAATGGTTAATTATAGATTGTTGGTGCAATCGGCCCAGGTCACGATTGACCAGGACTCGAGTTTGACTCAAGTGATGTTTTGATGTTCGACAAAAACATATGACAATGTAATTGTCATGGGAAAGTCCAAGCATGGGTCTTGGCAAGGGAAAGTCCAAGCATGGGTCTTGGCATGAAAAGTCCAACATGGGTTGGCATGGAAAGTCCAAGCATGGGTCTTGGCATGAAAAGTCCAACATGGGTTGGCAAGGGAAAGTCCAAGCTTGAGTCTTGGCATTTGAGAAGTCCAAGGGTTTGATATTGGCGGCGTAAAGTCCAAGCGGGAGTCTTGGCAGCATAAGTCCAATGATTGGCGGCGTAAAGTCCAAGCGGAGTCTTGGCGGCGTAAGCCCAATGTGCCTTGGCGGTGTAGACACCGTTAACATGACATAGCCGATGGAAGCACCTGAAGGCTAGCGCGATGGATGAACAAGTCATGGATGACTTGGAGGGATCCGAGAGACGTGAGGCTGATGGAGGTGGCTAGAAGGCTTAGGTCTAGGCTAAGGGTAGTCTAGCAAGTATGGGGGAACCATACTTGGGCTAAAACCTCATGTTTGAGGTGTGCCGACGGCGCGTGCCATGTGGCGATCGCACCGAGTCAACTAGGGTTTGATCATGGGTTATGGCCTAGCGATGATCGCCGAGGTGGGCAGCCGACCGATGGCTCGAGCAGTCGACTGGTCGTGTGATCAGTCGACTGGTGCTCGAGAAATCGGCCACAGAATGGAGTCGAGACTCGACTGGTCGAGTGAGGACTCCATCAGTCGACTGATGGGTATGATCAGTTGACTGATGATAGATCCGTTGGACTTATCCAATGTGGATCTAGCCCTTGTCTCATGACAACAGTGGCATTAGTCGACTGATTGTCCCGATCAGTCGACTGATCGACTTTTTCCAGCACAAGTTGAAGCTTTATAAGGAGCTCGTGATGGAGGAAAATGACATGGTTCTTTGAGGCGATTTGGGGCGAGTTGCTGCTGCAATTCAGGGTCTCCAAGTGCTACTCGATCAACCAAGTGATCAAGCATTTAAAGAGCATTTGTAAAGTGTTTTCTTTACTTGTATTGCTTTGTATTTCATTATATTGCTTGTATTCATCTTGTATTACTGTTGTATACATTGTACGAGGTTTCTCCACCTCCGGATTGTTCCGAGAAGGAGTTATTTTATAGTGGTGTGTGATTGACATTGCTAGGGCTCATTTGAGCCCGATCCGTGGAGTAGGAACCGTACGGTTCCGAACCACGTTACATACTCGTGTTCGTATGTGATTGTATATTTCGTTATTGTGTTATTTCTATTTCCGCTGCGCTAACAAAATTGTAGAGACGAACGTGAAAGAATTCCATCGACGCTATTCACCCCCCTCTAGCCGTTACAAATATTCCTAACAAGTGGTATCAGAGCCCGGGGCTCTTCTACGGACTAACCGCCAAGAGTAAAGGAAGCTAGAGGGAAGAATATGGACATCCAATAAAGATTGGGTGACGATGACAACATTCCACCTTCTTTCAACCGCGAACATTTCACGTATTGGAAAGGTAGGATGGAATATTTTCTAATGACAAATATCGAAAATTGGTTTGTTGTTACTATAGGTTTTGATGCTCCGAGAGGAGAGAACGGCGAAATCCTCAAAATGAAGCGATGGACCGAGGAGCAACGGGAAAAATTCAAGACAACCATTAAGGTAACAAAAATGTTGACTAATTTGATACCTAACGACATTTTGTTCAGATTAGGTAGCTATAGGGATGCCAAGGAGTTGTGGAACAAGTTGATCAAGTTCCACGACAATCCCGAATCAGTCCAAGAAGACTTGGAAGAGGAGGAGACCGAAGAAGAATCATCATCATCCTCACAAGAAAGTGAGGAGTCAATTTCCGGATCGGAAGAGGTGGAGGAAGTGGAAGAAGCATCCACCTCAAGGATTGAGGGGGAGGAGAGAAACTCCATACCGGAACATCAAGAAGAAGCCTCGACATCCGGTCAAGATGAAGAAGCCCAAAGTCCAATTCCGGTCTCTACCACCGAACTAGGTAACTCAAGCAATTTGATTTTAAATAAAAAACATATAATTTGCTTTGAGTGTAAGGAAATCGGGCACTACAAGAGCAAGTGCCCAAAGAATGTTAAGAAAGCTCCTCCGGCGCCCAAAAGTCAATAAAAGTCAAAGGATGCCAGTTCCCCAAGTCAAAAGAGCAAGGAGCATATTATATGCTTCAAGTGTAATTCAAAAGGACATTATAGGAATCAATGTCCTAAGGGGAAGAAGAAGACCCAAGAGGGAGCTACACATGTAGGGGGAGCTTCCAAAGCTAACCCTAAGGTATATTTCAATGATGCACCTACTTTAGTTAATAGGCAAAAGCATGCTAGGAGTTTTAATTCTCTTGCTATTTATCATAAAGAGCATGCTAGAAATAACAAACATATTTGTTTAGGAGCTAAGAAGGTTCACCTTAGGAATAAGGAGAAATTTGGGACTAATGCCCCTAAAAATATCTTACCTAGGGAATCAATCATGAAAATAGAAAAACATCTAGGCCTTAACCCTAAATGGACTAGGCATATGCCTAGGAAGTCTAATGCTCATGTTTTAAATCAAAATTCTAAAATTGAGCAATTAGAATTAGAGAACCAAGCCTTGAGGTCAAGGCTTGAAAAACTAGAAAAGACCCTAAATAAGATACAAAATCAATTTCAAGGGTCTAATGGTCAAAGTCAAAGATCCAAAAGTCAAAGTCAAAACCTAGGACCTCAAAGACAAAAGTCAACCAAGGGCAAGCAAGGTTTGAGTCACAAACCTAAGCCTAAGGTGGCTTATCATAGTGTTCCATTTGACTATGTAACACAAACTAGGTCTAGGAAGACCAAGGTCAATAGGGAAGTCATCCCTAAGGTTGACCAACGATTGTGCCTAGTGGCTAGGGTTTCTAGGAAACCTAGGGTGGCTACTAAGAAGGTTGCAAAGGGAGTTACCTCTAGAGTCAACCTAGGTAAGATCACAATGACCAAGGCTAACAAGCCTAGGAGGGTCATTAGGAAGGTATCTAGGGAGGTAATCCCTAAGGAATACCTAATTAACCCAATGAGCTCAAATCAATTTTGGGTTCCTAAGAGTGTGATTGATTCACGCTAGACGGGTTTAGGGTGTGCCAACCTTGATTGGATGGGTAGTTAACTCAACCATGATAAAGGTGGCACTTTAGGATATTTTCGAGGTTATGGTTACCTTGGAAATAAATTTGAATCAATATCCTAAAAAGATTTTAGGATGTGCCAATGCACTTTTGAAATTAAGAAAAATCAATTAAATTGGCACAATTTAGGTTTAGAGGTTAGTGTGCCATTTTGGGTTTTTGGCACACTAGGGGGATTAATGATAATATGGAAAAATATATCTAATTATATCAAATGGCAATTAATATTAAAATTTAGGTATTCTTATACCTATACCTTTCATTTTCCATGTCTTATTTGCCATATAACATGTCATGACATCATGTTTACTGTTAATCATTTTATATGTCATGTTCATGTTTTTTTTTTTGGATTAAGGTTTTAAGTGTCATGTGTTTTTAGATTTTATCATATGCCATGACATCATGATCATTGGCCATGTTTTAATAATGCTATTATTTATGCCATGATCACACATTCATGCATTAAATTGATTGAAAATTGATTTAAGGACAATGACATGACTTGAAGTCCCATTCATAAGGGAATCAAGTAGGGTTGCCTTAGGAAAACTCATGAAACCCTAGTTTAGGGAGAACAAAACCCACATCTCACATCCAATTGACATGTATGTGTATTTATACACTCTAGATACATGTGAGATGCTAGGATATGAGTTAAGTTCAAGGTGTATAGTTTTTGCACTTAGTTGAACCAAAACTCATTTTAATCCATTGGTGGATCATTGAGAGAGCATGTGTACAAGTCATGTACATAGAGCCCAAGGAATATGATCCAAAATAGGGTTTTGAAAACATTTTAAAATCATTTTGAAAAACCTTGGTGAAGTCTATCTTTTGATAGCAATCACCATTGATGAGATTGATACAAAGTGAGCTTAAACTTTAAAGTTTTTAGTCACTTTTGGATTTTGTATCAATTTCGCTATTTTATGGGTAAAATATTTTTCAAACATTTTTCACCCATTGTATTGGTCATAAGTATTATACGTATCAAATTTCGTGATTTTTCGATATACGTATAATTATTTATGATTTTTTGAAATTCATTTCTGATAAATGAAAATCGAGATTTTACATCCGAGATCGATGAGGTGATCGATGATAATGTCACCGATCGATTTCTGAATCACTCGACTGATTGCCTGATTTCAGGGTAACCAAGGTTGTTTAACCCGATTTCAGCTGCGGTTAAGGTCCCTAACCACTCCTAACCCTAGGATATGCTTTGGAAAGCATGATGAAGGGTGAAAATCCATTGGATATGGATTAGGAGAATGTTTAGGGTTTGTATCACTTTTAAGGTGTTGGAAAGTTCAATGTTGAATTTCTAACCTTAATTTTTGATGGTTTAGCATTCCTATTGTCTTAGGGACTTCCCAAAGACATTGTTGGTGCAATGGTCAAGGGGGAGCAAGCCTTTAGGGGGAGATTGTAAGATCTCATTGGGACATGAGACATTGACCTCCTTGGAGAGAAGACCTTTTTGATGTTAGTCAAAAAGGGGGAGAATGTTTGAGGGAGAACATTTGGAGAGTGATTACCAATTTGGGATAATTGATAAGGGATTTGAGTTAGTGTTCTAACTCAATGTTTTGTTTGGTTTTTGTCAAACATCAAAAAGGGGGAGATTGTTGGTGCAATCGGCCCAGGTCACGATTGACCAGGACTCGAGTTTGACTCAAGTGATGTTTTGATGTTCGACAAAAACATATGACAATGTAATTGTCATGGGAAAGTCCAAGCATGGATCTTGGCAAGGGAAAGTCCAAGCATGGGTCTTGGCATGAAAAGTCCAACATGGGTTGGCATGGAAAGTCCAAGCATGGGTCTTGGCATGAAAAGTCCAACATGGGTTGGCAAGGGAAAGTCCAAGCTTGAGTCTTGGCATTTGAGAAGTCCAAGGGTTTGATATTGGCGGCGTAAAGTCCAATGATTGGCAAAGTCCAAGCGAGTCTTGGCGTAAGTCAAGTCCACTGTGGCGGTGTAGACACCGTTAGCATGACATAGCCGATGGAAGCACCTGAAGGCTAGCGCGATGGATGAATAAGTCATGGATGACTTGGAGGGATCCGAGAGACGTGAGGCTGATGGAGGTGGCTAGAAGGCTTAGGTCTAGGATAAGGGTGGTCTAGCAAGTATGAGGGAACCATACTTGGGCTAAAACCTCATGTTTGAGGTGTGCCAGTGGACTGGTGCCATGTGGCAGCCGACTGCACCGAGTCAACTAGGGTTTGACTGCAGGTTGTGGCCTAGCAGTCGACTGTCAGAGGTGGGCAGCCGACCGATGGCTCGAGCAGTCGACTGATCGTGTGATCAGTCGACTGGTGCTCGAGAAATCGACCACAGAATGGAGTCGAGACTCGACTGGTCGAGTGAGGACTCCATCAGTCGATTGATGGGTATGATCAGTCGACTGATGGTAGATCCGTTTGACTTATCCAACGTGGATCTAGCCGTTGTCTCACGACAACAGTGGCATCAGTCGATTGATGGTCCCGATCAGTCGACTGATCGACTTTTTCCAGAACAGGTTGAAGCTTTATAAGGAGCTCGTGATGGAGGAAAATGGCATGGTTCTTTGAGGCGAATTGGGGTGAGTTGCTGCTGCAATTCAGGGTCTTCAAGTGCTACTCGATCAACCAAGTGATCAAGCATTCAAAGAGCATTTGTAAAGTGTTTTCTTTACTTGTATTGCTTTGTATTTCATTATATTGCTTGTATTCATCTTGTATTACTGTTGTATACATTGTACGAGGTTTCTCCACCTCCAGATTGTTCCGAGAAGGAGTTATTTTATAGTGGTGTGTGATTGACATCGCTAAGGCTCGTTTGAGCCCGATCCGTGGAGTAGGAACCGTGCGGTTCCGAACCATGTTACATACTCATGTTCGTATGTGATTGTATATTTTGTTATTGTGTTATTTCTATTTCCGCTGCGCTAACGAAATTGTAGAGACGAACGTGAAAGAATTCCATCGACGCTATTCACCCCTCTCTAGCCGTTACAAATATTCCTAACATATATCTTGAATAATCATCTATGAAAGAGACGAAATACACAAAATCACCTCTAGCCTGGATAGACATAGGACCACACAAATCAGAATGAACCAATTCCAACACATCTTTGGCTCTATACACCTTGGCCTTAAAAGGCCTCTTGGTCATTTTACCTTCCAAGCAAGTCTCGCAGGTTGGGAAGTCTTCCACCATTAATGAACTCAGAGGTCCATCATCTATCAACCTTTGAATTCTGCTTAGGTTAATATGATCAAGCCTTAGATGCCAAAGATATATTTGGTTCATCTTCGAAGGGTCTTTTCTCTTATTGGAATTGGATGATGAACTATTCACTTCTATTTGCATCGTGGGCGCTTTTGGTTCGAGTGTATACAAATTTCCTATCAATGCACCAGAACAGATAATCTCCCTATTCTTTTTTATAACAACTCTGTCATTAAAAGAAATAGAATATCCATCCATAAATAATTTATAAATCGAAATCAAATTATTTCTAAATAAAGGTACATAAAGGCAATTTTAAAGAACTAAAACATTATTCCTCTCAAAAGACAAATTAACATCTCCCACTGCAACAGCCGCCAGCTTCGTGGCATCGCCTAGGTATATGGTAATTTCCCTCTCAGCCAGTCGTTTGATTTCCTAGAACCCCTGCAAAGTATTGCAGACATGATGAGTGGCTCCCATATCTACATACCAGGTGCCGGTAGATAACACCGCTAAACATGTTTCAACGACTAGACCAAAAGATATACCTTTGTTCTGCTTCTGGTTGGGGCAGTCCTTCTTCCAGTGTCCAGTCTGCTTACAAGTGAAGCACTTTCCTTTCAGCTTCTTCACTCCTCCCTGAGTTCCTCCCACCACCTTTGCCCCAGCTTGTTTCTTCTTCTTGCCTTTCTGCTTAGAAGTAGAAACCTTTTGGGCAACCATGGCCTGCACTTGAGCAGTCTAACGAAAAATCCCATATGCCGCCTGGAGTTTTTTCAGAAGCTCCGCTAACCAATAGAACCTTTTTTTCATGTTTTAGTTTAGGCGAAACTCCTCAAAACTCCTAGGTAGAGACTGGAGAATGATATCGACCTGGGTTTCACCATCGATCGCAGCTCCGAGGACTTCCAGCTTATTCAAATGAGCCATCATCTTGAGAACAAGATCCCTCACGGGTGTTCCCTCCATCAAGGTGGTCGTCATCAAGTTCCTCATGGCTTCCTGCCTAGTAGCACGATTATGGTGTCCGAAAAGTTCTTTGAGATTGAGCATCATGTCATAAGCAGTGGGCATGGCTTGATGCTGATGTTGCAGTACATTTGACATAGATGCCAAAATGTAATACCGCACCATCTCATCAGCCTTAATCCACTTCTTATAACTCTCCTTCTCCTTTTCCCCAGAATCATCTGTAGGCTTAGGAGGGCACTCTTCGAGGAGTACATATTTGTATTCCTCAGCAGTCAAGACAATGTCAAGATTCCTCTTCCAATCAACATAATTGGGTCCAGTAAGTTTATTTTCTTTCAGTATCACAGCAAGCAGGTTGAAAGTCATTTTGAAAAAAACCTAAGAATCACATAGATCAAAACATTTGATTTCAAAAAATTATTGATTCCTCAAAAAATAAAATTTTAAAATCAACCAACATCTCAAAACACCGAGAATATCGTATGCCACGATAGTGTGGACGTATACGAATTCTACATTTGTAAGAGGAGGTTTCACCCATTAATTTTACTATCTTGTCAACCTAACTTTTTGACAAATAAAATTAATAGTTGGTTCCTCTTCGGCCCTACAAATAAAAGCAGTGACTCCGATGGGGAGGACACTTATATTTGTATCTAAGTGTTCACCATTACTCAGTACCAAGGTAATTATCTCGGGTTATGTGTCTTCCGATGGGGAAGTACACATACTCCTTAATAATTTCCTATAACTATATTCGACCTTTTGATCCGCATACAAACTCATCCGATATGGAGGAAGTCACTCAGAGCCGACGCGCAAGTTTGTTTGCATCACATGTCAAATCGTAATGTAGGCCATGGGAATTTATAAAAATATCCCTCTGCGACTTAGTAATTTAAAATTGAAGAATTTTCTAGCCTATGACATGCATATCAAACAATAAGAAATAAATATGAAAAAGAAATATTTTCCAATTATTATGGCTTTTGTCTCCAATATGCCTCACGTCATATCGCCATCTCGTCCGCTCCTCCCTACGCCATGTACGAGCCATCCAGAGATCCGAGCCGAGACTAGCTGTTTTAATTTACATCCATCGATCTTATACTCCACGAAGAAGTGTACATGAAATCTAGATCGAAAGTAAACTAAAATAAAAGGAGTGGCTAAACAATGCCGTATTTAAATACAAAATTAAATACTAGCCTCGTCAACCCCGAGGATTCAAAAAATATACAACTACACACATACAATCACATACACACATATGGCCATAATAGTTGGATTCTATGCCTGCAACCAAAAAGTTAACCTACGCACATCATACTATTATTCAACACATATAATATATGAAAAGTGCATAAAAGTAACTAAATCCTAAACACACAAAATTGGAAACCGTGGCTCTGATACCAAATGAAGGAAGGAAACTTCGCTTCCCACTTCAACTAGGTCGCTTGTTCATGGCGATCCCTTCTACGTCCCCAGATAAAAAGAATTTATCCTTGACAAGGAGGGATTACCCAAGCTACCGTTTCATCGTCATGCTATTCGATTAGAGTAGTCACTTGAACAAACTTCTTGTTCAAGCGACCAACTTCTATTATTCGAATAGTCGCGGGAATAGACGATGTACGAATCGCCGGTTTTTGCATTTGTATTCAGGGTCCAAGTAAATTAGCAACATAACAAAATATACAACATGCATATAATTGAAAAATAATTATAGACATAATACAAAAGAATATAAACAAGCATTATACCTCTCGATCTTCTATTGTAAGTCCTTCCTCCTTTTGGATGTCATGTGGGCGACGATCTTCCAAAAGTGGATGCCTCCTAGATCACGATCTTCCTTTCCTTGCTCGCTCCGAACAATAGGAAGTATATAATCAAAACTCTCCTCTATCTATGACCAACCAACAAGCTCCAAACTTGAAGCTTGCAACCGGCCCAAAGAGAGGGGAAGGTGGGCGCCGGCCAAGAGCTCCAAGGAACCACCCTTACCCTTGTTTCCACCGACCAAGGAGAAGAAGAGGAATAGGAGGTTGGACGTCGGCCAAGGAGATGAAGAAGCAAGTTGGGCACCAGCCAAGAAGAAGAAGAGAAAGGAAAAATTTTTCCAAAAGAGTGGCCGCCCAAGCCTCCAAGCCCTAGCCACCCAAACCCTAATCTACAATCCCTTCTGCTTGCCGCCCACCCTAGGAGCCTTATTTATAGAGTTGGGCTCAAGCCTCCTTTTAATCTCCACCGTCGGTTCTAGGGATTTAATCTCAATCATCGGATCTAGAGATTTAATCTCAACCATCGGATCTAGAGATTTAATCTCCACCGTCAGATCTAAAGTTTCATTTTCCATCATCGGATCTAGGCTTCATGAGGTTTTAATAGGCTACAATAGGGACCATGAGGAGGAGTTGGATCTTGGCCACCCAATGGATCAAGCCCAGATAAAGTCCGATCCATTAATGATAATCCATTCCACTAGAGGATTATCATTGATCTACCTCACCAACCACCATAAGTCAATATGGGCTCCATATATTATTTGTATATTTTTCTCCCCGTGTTTAAGATCTCGAATGTCCGTTGATTAATTAATTTACTGACCATTAATTAATCAACATCTTACTCCATGAGTAGTACCACTCAACCTTATCATCATACCGGACCAAGTCCACCTGCAAGGTTTACATGATGAACCTTATGAGCTCCTCAAGGGGACATCATCATCCTAATATATAGGACACAGTTTCCTTCTATAATCAATGGCACACCATATAAATAATATTATTTCCCAACTTACCGAGCCTATCGATTTACTCTATAAATCTCTCCCATTGGTAAATCAAAGAAATGAATACTAAGTATATGTGTTCGTTATTATATTAGGATTTAAAGCATGTACAACATAATATCTGAGATCCGATTCGATTTTGTAGTCAGCAATAAATCGAATCACCTCTATGTCGGTGCTGCTCAATACACACAAAGTGTACTAGTGTAATTCTATGGTCAAGACAAACCAATACCAAATCACACTACAACTATTCCAATGGTTTGTCCATAACAATCTCTAGGTTGTGAGCCTTTACTTATACTTTACAATAAACTGATAACATGATCTCCCGTGTGACACTATACACCATGTTATCTACAATGTAATGTATCAGACAAATATGTATAACCATAAATATGCAAACAATGATCATATGATTCTTATTTTAAAATAAAGATGTTCATACAAAAGATAGACTTTTCAGTATACATCCTAACAGGGACTTCCTATGGACATTGTTGGTGCAATTGTCAAGGGGGAGCAAGCCTTTAGGGGGAGGTATCCATCATGGCATGATGGAAGGTATTTTTCCTCATGAGGAGGAAAATGGGATTTTGAGATACCCAATTTGGAAAATGGGAGAGTGTATAGGATTGCCTCTCTTGAGTGATATGGGACTTATCACTAGGAAGATAGTATGCATCCTAGATATTTTTGGATCAAGGGGGAGATTGTAAGATCTCATTAGGACATTAGACATTGACCTCCTTGTAGAGAACCTTTTTGATGTTAGTCAAAAAGAGGGAGAATATTTGGGATTACCAATTTGGTAAATTTGTAAGAAGAATTGAGTTAGTGTTCTAACTCAAAAGTATGCTTTTTTGTCAAACATCAAAAAGGGAGAAATTGTTGGTGCAATCAGCCCAGGTCACGATTGTAAGGGATCGATATGGCCGGCTAGAGGGGGGTGAATAGCCCTCGTACGTTGGACGTCGTAAATTGCTCGTCTACAAAAACGTTAGCGCAAGCGGAAGCAATAAACTAAGACAAGCAATAAATGAACAAGCAATACAAACACCGAGATATAACGTGGTTCACGGCTACGCCGCTAATCCACGGTCCGATTCGTCCACGGTGAATCACTCCGCCAAAACCAATCACTATCGGTCTCTCCTTTGCACAAAGCTAGGTGGAGGTAACCTTTACAACCAAGATCACTCTTCTTACAATAGGATTGAAGTAAAGACAAGTAAGAAGAGTTTAGAGCTTGTGGGGCACTAGGAAGATCGTTTGGAGTATAAGCATTAGCCTCTCAAAGGCTTACACCCTCTCTTTTTATAGAGAGGGAACACGCCGATCGATAGACCTCATCACGATCGCCCGTGAGTCGACCGCCTACCGGCTTTAACGGTTCTCGCGGGTCGAACTTTTATCTACCACCGATCGCACTTTCAAGAATGATCAGGTGGTCTTGGCAATGACCGCCCATGGGATGGCAATGATCCGCTCCACAATCCGGGCCCGATACCACGAAATCACTGATTAGCAGTACCGACCGCCATGACATGGCAATGATCGACCGTGTCGGAAAACCCATCCGACACTTGGCCAAATGGCCAAGTTTCACCTAAGAGCTACCCTTCCCGGGTTACAATCGCCACTCATTTCTGAGTCCTCGCTCAAGTTCTCTTCGTTCGCCACGCCCTCAGAAGATCAGCGACGACTCGCAATGCTCCTTCGCGTCTCTTGCCTCGAAGTCTACTTCCTCCGGCTTCACTCCAAGCTTCTCGTCCGGCGGTCCCTCGGATGCTCCAAGCGCACAGCTTCCGCAAAGCTATCCTTCACCGACTCAAGGCACGAGTCATGAGATGTGAAACTCGCCACGGCTCCATGTGCGAATTACTAAGTCCTGCACGACTTCAACGCACATATCACATCAACATATCAAACTAACTTAAACCCTTTGCCACACCATCAGAACCATATCACGGCAAGAGATTGCCTTAACAATCTCCCCCTTTTTGATGTGTGGCAATCCGTTTAAGTTAGGTAAAAACATTTGATATAAATTCTAAGGTAAGAAAGCATGTAAAGATAAACATGATATAACAACATGCAATTCCCCCTTAATCCATGAAACTCTCTATGCAAATTTTCTCCCCCTACAATATATTTCTCCCCCTAAAGTGATTAACTTAAACATACTTATTTCTCCCCCTTTGACACCATCAAAAAGATTAACACTAAGTTATAAGCTCATGGCATCAAGTATAATGGAGGAAAAATATGTCAAGTTGATTTAAAAATTGGGTACCATTTGTTGATGGCATCAAGTATATTTCTACCACTTGTTGGTGGCATCAAGTATATTTCTACCACTTGTAGGAGGTTTACAAACTGAATTCGGCCTTCAATATTCTGATTTACAGGCCACCAATGATCGCTATCAAGATGGCAATGATCCGCACAAATGAATCCATATTTCGATTTTCGATAATTTTAAATGCATTATAAATTCCAGAAAATTTGAAAAATCATGAAATTTGGGGAAAATATTTCTTTTAAGTATATCTATCAATGAAAAATAGTTTTTCATGAAAACTCATTATATTTTCTTGTTTTTGCCAAAAATCCAAAAGTTCTAAAAACCACTAGGTTTTTGATCATTCTAGTATCAAGTTAGCTACCTAGTTTTGCATCCAATTGTTTCAAAACATGAATACATGTATTTTAAGGTAAGAAATTGTTTTGAAAACATATGAAATATCCAACCATGATCTTTGGGCAATATGTCTATGAATTAAACATAAGCCTTCCCCATGATTGGTCTATTATTGCTATGTTGATACTTTAAATGACCATCTAAATGTCATAGGCATTAGTGGACATTTGTATCATCCTAATATCTCACCCATGCTAAGTTTGCAATCAAGTTAGCCTATAGTGAGTGTGAGATGTATCCTAGGGGGTATTTGTATATACTTAACCCATATATTCATGCAATTCTATCATGGTTAAGTATCAACCTAACATCCTACATGATCATAATGACATATATCAATTAATTCTACATTATGATCATGAAATTCATGTATCCATCAAATAATAGTCATGCATTAGGTATTATACGATGATAATAAACAAATTATCACCTAAGACATGATTTAAACCTATTTCTAGTGATAACGTGCCAAATTTCAAAATCATAAATCATGATTTAAAACATACATAGGAATTACAACAATCATCATGATTTAAGCATTATTACCTATTTATGGGTACGTTATCATCACCCAACACTATCTAAAAAATGTTGTCCCGTCATCCTAAGTCAACCAAAATATGATATAGGTCAAGTTCATATGGTTGACTACCCTAGGGGTTATTCTAACCCTTAAGAATGGATTTTGGAACCCAAAATAGATTCTTTCCTATTGGGTTCACTAAATATTCCTTGGGGATCCATTTCCTAGCAATTACTTTCTTTTTATCTTGTCCCCTAGCTATTAGGCATTTATAGGCCTTTTCATTTTTCTTTTCCTTGTAGCCTAGGCCTTTCTTGTTGAAACTAGCTCTTTGGCTCCCTAAGATCATGTTCAATGTGTTGGAGCCAATAGTGAATTTCTCTAGGGCTTTGGTTAAATAATCTACCTTTTCCCTTAAAGCCCTATTTTCATTTATACATGCATCACTAACATCCAAAGGCATATAATCATGTGAGCATGCATCATCATTTAAGCTAGAAGAAATATTATCATTTTCATTTAAGCATGCTTTTTCTAATTTTTGTTCTAGGTCCTTAATTTGATCTAGCATGCTTTTGTTCTTCTTCTTAGCTCTAAATAAGTCCTTAGTTAAGCTAGAAATCATGGAAACTATCTTATGGGGTGAGAGATTCGTTACCATAGTTTCCATGTCCTCTTCTTCGGATGAGGAGGATGTGGAAGCTCCCCCTTCATTTGAGCTCTCCCCATTTGAGCTTGATTCTTCATTTTCGGATGAAGAGCAATCCAAGTCATCAAAGGCCATCAAGGCCAAATTGGTGACAAAGGCATTCTCCTCATCCGATGATGAGGAGGAGGATGAGGATGGATCATCCCAAGTCCTTGCCTTGAGAGCCTTAGCCTTTCCCTTCTCCTTTGTTTTCTTCTCCTCTTCCTTCTTTTTCTTGCTCCCCTTTTTCTTCTTCTTTTCTTCTTTCTTGTTCCTTTCTTCCTTGCTCTTGTTTAGGAGAGGACAATTGTCCCTTATGTGCCCTTCTCCTTGGCAATTGTAGCATATGACCTTCCCCCTTGGTCTTCTATTCCTATCATTAGATTTATCAAATCTAAAATTCTTAAATGCACGTCTTACCCTCCTTACCATATAGGCTTCTTCGGTGCTATCCATGGAGGAGGAGGAAGACGCTTCGTCATCGGAGGAGGAGGGGATTTCCATCTTCTTCTTCCCCTTACTTGCCAATAATGCTACTCCTCTTGAGGGTTGAATTTTAGGCTCCTCTTGTATTCCCTCAAGCCTTGTTTCGTGGAGTTCCATTGTTGAGAAGAACTCCTCCAAGGTGCTCACTTCTAAATTCTTTGAGATATAGAATGAGTCCACCATGGAGCTCCACTTTGAGGACCGGGGAAAGGCATCTATGGCCTTCATTACCATATCCCGGTTTGATAGCTTCTCCCCTACACTTGTTAGTCTATTTAAAATTTCTTTGAATCTAGAATGCAAAGAAATTACCTTTTCTCCCTTTTCTAATTTGATGTTGCATAGTTGGGAGCGGAGGAGATCTCTCCTTGCTAGCTTTGCCTCGGATGTGCCTTCATGAAGCTCAATTAGCTTCTCCCACATCTCCTTGGCGCTTAGGCATTCTCCTATTCGGTTGATCTCTTGTTGAGGGAGCACATTGTAGAGATGGTGCTTGGCTTTGAGTTTGCAAGGTGCTCCTCTTTGCCTCTTGGTCCACCTAGATTTCTATTGGCTTCCTTCTTCATCCCTAGGCAAAACGAAACCGGATTCCATTGTAATCATTATATCAAAACTGCTTTAAAATACCTCCATTCGCTTCTTCCACTGCTTAATTCTCCTTCAAACTTCGGAGGATGGATGTTGAGCCGCCATTTTGATGTAGGGCTTGTTGCGCGGTTAGTCCGTGACAAGCAACCTGGCTCGATACCACTTGTAAGGGATCGATATGGCTAGAGGGGTGAATAGCCCTCGTGACGCTGGACGTCAGAAATTGCTCGCCTACAAAACGTTAGCGCAAGCGAATATACAATAAACTAAGACAAGCAATAAATGAACTAGCACTACAAACACCGAGATATAACGTGGTTCACGGCTACGCCGCTAATCCACGGTCCGATTCGTCCACGGTGAATCACTCCGCCAAAACCAATCACTATCGGTCTCTCCTTTGCACAAAGCTAGGTGGAGGTAACCTTTACAACCAAGATCACTCTTCTTACAATAGGATTGAAGTAAAGACAAGTAAGAAGAGTTTAGAGCTGTGGGGCACTAGGAAGATCGCTTGAGTATAAGCATTAGCCTCTCAAAGGCTTACACCTCTCTTTTATAGAGAGGGCTAACTCTTCCTGCTTGCCGCCATCACCGATCCCGCTTCTTGGCAATGATCTGGCCACTACAACGGGCCTCCAACACGCCGGATCCCGACCAGTCCAACGAACTTTGGCATGATCGATGGACCTCATCAGCCGATCGCCGCCTGTAGTCGATCGCCTGGCTACGAACGGTTCGCGGGTCAACCCTTATTGATCTACCGATCGCCGCTTTTCAGAATGATCGATGGTCTTGGCAATGATCGACGATGGCGATCACGCTCACAATCCGGGCCAACGATACCGAACTCACTGATTAGAGCAATGACCGCCATGACATGGCAATGACCGGTGTCGAAAACCCATCCGACACTTGGCCAAATGGCCAAGTTTCACCTAAGAGCTACCCTTCCCCGGGTTACAATCGCCACTCATTTCTGAGTCCTCGCCGGTTCTCTTCGTTTCGCCACGCCCCTAAAGATCAAAGACGCTCGCAATGCTCCTTCGCGTCTCTTGCCTCGAAGTCTACTTCCTCCGGCTTCACTCCAAGCTTCTCGTCCGGCGGTCCCTCGGATGCTCCAAGCGCACGACTTCCGCAAAGCTATCCTTCACCGACTCAAGGCACGAGTCATGAGATGTGAAACTCGCCACGGCTCCATGTGCGAATTACTAAGTCCTGCACGACTTCAACGCACATATCACATCAACATATCAAACTAACTTAAACCCTTTGCCACACCATCAGAACCATATCACGGCAAGAGATTGCCCTAACAACGATCGACCAGACTCGAGTTTGACTCGAGTGATGTTTTGATGTTTGGCAAAGTGTGTTGACATTGATGTTTGACATTAATGTTTGTTGATGTTTTGGAGAGATTGTTTATACAATCAACCCGGGTTATGTTTAACCGGACTCGAGTTTAACTCGAGGGAGACTTTGATGGTTGACTGGAGATGACCATGTCATGGAAAGTCCAAGTCTTGAGTACTTGGCATGTAAAGTCCAAGTATGGGTCTAGGCAAGGAAAAATCCAAGCATGGGTCTTGGCATGGAAAGTCCAACATAGGTTGGCAAGGGAAAGTCCAAATTTGAGTATTGACATTTGAGAAGTCCAAGGGTTTTGATATTGGCGGCGTAAAGTCCAAGCGGGAGTCTTGGAAGCATAAGTTCAATGGTTGGCAGCGTAAAGTCCAAGAGGGGTCTTGGTAGCGTAATTCCAATGTGCCTTGGCGGTGTAGACACTGTTGGGAAGTATACTGAAAAATCTATCTTTTGTATGAACATCTTTATTTTGAAATAAGAATCACATGATCATTGTTTGCATATTTTTATGGCTATGCATATTGTCTAATACATTACATTGTAAATAACATGGTGTGTGGTGTCACACGGGAGATTATGTTATCGATTCCTTGTAAAGTATAAGTAAAGACTCACAACCGAGATGGCTTTGGAAAAACCATTGGAATGGTTGTAGTGTGATTTGGTATTGGTTTGTCTTGACCATAGAATCACACTAGTGCACTTTGTGTGTATTGAAGAGGACCGACTTAGACGTGATTTGATTTATTGCTGACTACAAAATCAAATCGGGCCTCAGATATTATATTGTACATACTCTTAATCCCGATATAATAATGGACACATATACTTAGTATTCATCTCTTTGATTTACCAATGGGCGAGATTTATAGATTAAATAGATAGGCTCGATAAGTTGGGAAATGATATTATTTATATGGTGTGCCGTTGATTATAGGAGGAAACCATGTCCTATATATTAGGATGATGATGTCCCCTTGAGGAGCTCATAAGGTTCATCATGTAAACCCTGTAGGTGGACTTGGTCCGGCATGATGAAAAGGTTGAGTGGTACTACTCATGGAGTTAGATGTTGATTAATTAATGGTCAGTAAATTAATTAATCGACGAACATTCGAGATCTTAAACACGGAGAGAAAATGTACATATAATATATGGAACCCATATTGACTTATGGGGGTTGGTGAGGTAGATCAATTATAATCCTTTAGTGGATTGGATTATCATTAATGGATCGGACTTTATGTGGGCTTGATCCATTGGGTGGCCAAGTTCCAACTCCTCCTCATGGTCCCTATTGTTGCAAATTAATACCTCATGAAGCTTAGATCCAATTGATAGAAACAAAACTCTAGATTCAAAGGTAGAGATTAAATATCTAGATCCGACGGTTGAGATTAAATCTCTAGATCCGATGGTTGAGATTAAAACCCTAGAACCAATGGTGGAGATTAAATCAAGGTATCTCTAACTCTATAAAAGGAGGGAAAGGGGTGGGCGGCAACTAAGAATCCAATAAGAGATAGGATTAGGGTTTTGGGCGGCAAGGCTTGGAGGCTAGGGTTTGGAGTTGGCGGCACCTATTAAGGAAATTTTTTTCCTTATCTCCTTCTTCTTCTTTGGTGGTCGGCGTCCATACAACCCCTTCCTCACCTTGGCCGGCGTCCATAGCAGCTCTTCTCCTTCTCCTTGGCCGGTGGAACCAAGGCTTGGAGTCCTCCCTTGAATCTCTTGGCCGGCAATCATCTCTTCTCCCTTCTCCTTGTTGGTCGGCGGCAAGTAACTTGCTTGTTGCTTGTTGGTTGGCTAAAGGAAGAAGAAAAGTCTTGTTTCTATTCTTCCTCTTGCTTGAAACGAGTAAGAAAAGAAGATTGGTGATCTAGAAGCTTCAACTTTTGGTAGATCGTCGCCCACACGACGTCCGAAAGGAGGAAGGTCATACAATAGAAGATCGAGAGGTATATCGATTCTCTATTTTTATTTGTTACATGTTTATATTTTCTTTTCAATTATATGCATGATATATATTCTGTTTTGTGGATAAATATACTTGGACCCCGAACATAAACACAAAAGCCGGTGATCCGTACATCGTCTATTCCGCGGCTATTCGTAGAATATAGGTTGGTCGGTTGAACAACAAGTTTGTTCAGGTGACCACTCTAATCGAATAGCATGACGATGATAAGGTTGCTTGGGCAATCCCTCTTGTCAAGGATAAATTTTTTTATCCTGGGACATAGAAGGGATCGCCATGAACAAGCGACCGAGTTGAAGTGGGAAGCAAAGTTTCCCCTCCTAACAAGTGGTATCAAAGTCACGATTTCCGGTTTTGTGTGTTTAGGATTCGGTTACTCTTATGCATTTTTCATATACTATATGTGTCAGATAATAGTAGGATATGCGTAGGTTAACTCTTTGGTTGCAGGCATAAGATCCGACTATTATGGCCATATGTGTGTATGTGATTGTATGTGTGTATGTGATTGTATGTGTGTAATAGTATATTCTGTTGAATCTTCGGGGTTGACGACGCTAGTATTTAATTTTTTTTTTGTAAATTAGATATGACATTTTTTAGCCACTCTTTTTATTTTAGTTTACTTTCGATCTAGATTTCATTTACACTCCCTCGTGGAGTATAGGATCGATGGATGTAAATTAAAATAGATTTTAGTCTCGGCTCAGATCTCCGGATGGCTCGTACATGGCGTAGGAGGAGCGGACGAGAAGGCGATACAACGGGAGACATATTGAAGACAAAAGCCATAATAGTTGGAAAATTTTTATTTTTCATATTTATTGCTTATTGTTTGATATGCATGTCGTAGGCTAGAAAATTCCTCAATTTCAAATCACTAAGTGGGAGAGGGAAATTTTTATAAATTCCCACGACCTCTATTACGATTTGACAAGTGATGCAAACAAACTTGCGCGTCGGCTCTGAGTGCCTTCCTCCCCATCGGATGAGTTTGTTTGCGGATCACAAGGTCGAATATGGTTATATGGAATTATTAAGAAGCGTGTGTACTTCCCCATCGGAAGGCACATAACCCGAGATAATTACCTTGGTACCGAGTAATTGTGAACACTTAGATACAAATATAAGTATCCACCCCATCGGAGTCACTGCTTTTATTTGTAGGGTCAAAGAGGAACCAACTATTAATTTTACTTGTCAAAAAGTTTGGTTGACAATATAGTAAAATTAATGGGTAAAACCTCCTCTTACAAATGTAGAATTCGTATACGTCCACACTATCGTGGCATACGATATTCTCGGTGTTTTAAGGTGTTAGTTGATTTTAAAATTTTATTGTTTGAGGAATCAATAATTTTTTGAAATCTAATGTTTTGATCTATGTGATTCTTAGATTTTCTTTCAAAATGACTTTCAACCCGCTTACTGTGATACTGAAAGAGAATAAACTTACTGGACCCAACTATGTTGATTGGAAGAGGAATCTAGACATTGTCTTGACTGTTGAGGAATACAAATATGTACTCCTCGAAGAGTGCCCTCATAAGCCTGCAGATGATTCTGGGGAAAAGGAGAAAGAAAGTTATAAGAAGTGGATAAGGCCGATGAGATGGCGCGGTGTTACATTTTGCCATCTATGTCAAATGTACTGCAACATCAGCATCAAGACATGGCCACTGCTTATGACATGATGCTCAATATCAAAGAGCTTTTCGGACACCAAAATTGGGCTGCAAGGCAGGAAGCCATGAGGAACTTGATGACGACAATCATGTTCGAGGAAACACCCGTGAAGGATCATATTCTCAAGATGATGACTCATTTGAATGAGTTGGAAATCCTCAGAGCTGAGATCGATGGGGAAACCCTGGTCGATATCATTCTCCAGTCTCTACTTAGGAGTTTTGAGCAGTTGCACCTGAACTACAACATGAACAAGAGGTTGTATTCGTTGGCGGAGCTTCTGACAGAACTGGGGCGAAGGCGGTGGGAGGAACTCAGGGAGGAGTGAAGAAACTGAAAGACAAGTGCTTCACTTGTAAGCAAACTGGACACTGGAAGAAGGACTGCCCCAACCGCAAGCAGAATAAAGGTATATCTTTTGGTCTAGTCATTGAAACATGTTTAGCGGTGTTATCTATTAGCACCTGGTGTGTAGATACGGGAGCCACTGATCATGTCTGCAATACTTTGCAGGGGTTTCAAGAAACTAGACGACTGGCTGAGGGGAGATTACCATTTACTTGGGCGATACCACGAAGGTGGCGGTTGTTGCAGTGGGAGACGTTAATTTATCTTTTGAGAAAAATAAAGTTTTGATTCTTAAGAATTGCCTTTTTGTACCTTTATTTAGAAAGAATTTAATTTCGATTTATAAATTGTTTATGGATGGATATTCTATTTATTTTAATGACAGAGTTGTTATAAAAAGGAATAGGGACATTATCTATTCAGGTGCATTGATAGGAAATCTATACACACTTGAACCAAAATCTCCCATGATGCAAATAGAAGTTATTAACTCATCTTCTAATTCCAATAAGAGAAAAGAACCTTCGAAAATGAACCAAACATATCTTTGGCATCTTAGGCTTGGTCATATTAACCTAAGCAGAATTCAAAGGTTTATAGTTGATGGACCTCTGGGTTCATTAGAGCTGGAAGATTTCCCAACCTGCGAATCTTGCTTGGAGGGTAAAATGACCAAGAGGCCTTTTAAGGCCAAGGGGTATAGAGCCAAAGATGTGATAGAATTGGTTCATTCTGATTTGTGTGGTCCTATGTCTATCCAGGCTAGAGGTGGTTTTGAGTATTTCGTCTCTTTTATAGACGATTATTCGATATATGGATACATTTACTTGATGCGCCGCAAGTCTGAATGCTTTGACAAGTTCAAAGAATTAAAGGCTAATGCGGAGAAACGTCAAGGTAATAGTATCAAGACACTGCGATCTGATCGTGGTGGTGAGTACCTCTTGGGAGAGTTTAGGAACTACTTATCAGAGACTGAGATTCAATCCCAATTGTCTGCACCTGACACACCCCAACAGAATGGTGTAGTAGGGCGAAGGAATAAGACTCTTATGGAGATGGTTAGATCGATGATGAGTTATTCTGAGTTGCCAGATTCGTTCTGGGGATATGCTCTAGATATGACGGTGTACATTCAGAACTTGGTTCCATCTAAATCAGTGCCTTCTACTCCCACACAATTATGGACTGGGCGAAAGCCAAGTCTAAGATATATTCGGATTTGGTGGAGTCATGCACATGTGCTGAAGGCAGATGCTAGTAAGTTGGAACCTCATACAGAAGAATGCAAGTTCGTTGGCTATCCTAGAGGAACGAAAGGTGGTTTGTTTTATAGTCCTAGAGATCAGAGGGTGATCGTTAGCACGAATGCCAGATTTCTAGAGGAAGACTATGTGATGAACCACAAGCCCATGAGTAAGATTGTTCTGCACGAAATAAAAGGGGAAGTCACTTCTTCAGTACCACCGATACAAGAGGATATACCACAGTCATTGCACTGCGTGTCACAGAGGATACACAGGTGATACCTCATCGTAGTGGGAGGGTTGTGAGACAGCCTGATAGATTCATGTTCTTGGGAGAATCTTCTGATTTGGTCCCTGGTGAACATGAACCTGATCCCTGGACATATGACGAGGCAATCCAAGATAAAGATACAGTATCTTGGCAAAGTGCAATGAATTCTGAGATTGAATCTATGGATTCAAATCAGGTCTGAAAGCTAGTGGAACCATTCGATGGTGTAAAAACCATTGGATCCAAGTGGATCTACAAAAGAAAGAAAGGAATAGATGGGAAGGTTGAGACTTTCAAAGCGAGGCTTGTTGCAAAGGGGTATACTCAGAAAGAGGGTATCGATTATGAGAACTTTTTGCCGGTGGCCATGCTTAAGTCTATCCGGATTCTCTTATGCATTGCAGCTCATATGGATTTTGAGGTGTGGAAGATGGATGTCAAGACAACTTTCCTTAATGAAAGTCTTGAGGAAAACATCTATATGAAGCAACCAGAGGGATTCATTGTGAAGGGCAAAGAGCATCTTGTACGTAAGCTTAATCGGTCCATTTATGGATTGAAGCAAGCTTCGAGGTCTTGGAACATTCGATTTGATGAAGTAATCTAGTCTTATGGATTTATTCAAAGTCCGGATGAGTCTTGTGTATACAAGAGATGTGACGGAAATGTAGTGGTATTTCTTGTACTATAGATAGATGACATTTTGTTAATTGGCAACAATATCAAGGTGTTATCGGATGTAAGGGTATGGTTGTCCAAACAGTTTGATATGAAGGACTTGGGAGAAGTGGGACACATCCTTGGGATCAAGGTTATAAGGGATCGTATGAAAAGGATGTTGTGTTTATCCCAACCTTCATACATAGACACGATTATGGATCGTTTTAGCATGCAGACCTCTAAGAAGGGTTTTCTACCTTTCAGGCATGAAGTTCATTTATCTAAGGAGATGTTGAAGGGTTTTGCTTATCGAGTCCGTGAGGGGAAACTTTGCTTCCCACTTCACCTTGGTTGCTTGTTCATGGCAATCCCATTGATGTCCCCGGATTAAAACATTTAATCCTAGACAAAAGGGATTGCCCAAACAATCAAGTCATCGTCGTGGTATTCGTTTAGAGAGGTCACTTGAACAAACTCGTTGTTCAAGCGACTATCCTCTATTCTACGAGTAGCCGCGGAATAGACGATGTCCGGATCGCCAATTTTTGTGTTTATGTTCGGGATCCATGTATTATTTAGCCAGAAACATATTTATATCATGCTCATAATTGGAAAAACAAATACAAGTAAGTAACAAAATAGAATAGAGAATAGATATACCTCTCGATCTTCTAATGTATGACCTTCCTCCTTTTGGACGTCGTGTGGCCGACGATCTACCAAAAGTTGAAGCTCCTAGATCACAAATCTTCCTTTTTTTCTCTACCAAAGCAAGAAGAAGAATAGAAACAAGGCTCTTCTCCTTCCTATAGCCAACCAACAAGCAACAAGAAGAATGCTTGCTGCCGACCAACAAGGAGAAGGAGATTATGGTAGAAACCGGACAAGACACCAAGGGAAAGCCCTATATCTTGTTTCCACCACCTAAGGAGAAGGAGAATAGGGTCTTTGGGCACTGACCAATGGCTGGAAAAGGCTGGAGGGGCGCCGACAGCTTGAGGAAGAAGAAGAAAGCAAGGAATTCTTTCCTTATTAGGTGCCGCCCAAGCCCAAACCCAAGCTCTCTTGCCGCCAACCTCCAAAACCCTAACTTATCTTCATTCATTATCCACTCCAACCCCTTGTCCTCCTTTTATAGAGTTAGGGATAAGCCTCCTTTTAATCTCCACCATTGGTTTTAGGGATTTAATCTCAATTGTCAGATCTAGAGATTTAATCTCAACCGTCGGATCTTAGAGATTTAATCTCTACCTTTGAATCTTGATTTTTGTTTCTATCCATTGGATATAAGCTTCATGAGGTGTTAATAGGATACATTAGGGACCATGAGGAGGAGTTGGATCTTGGCCACTCATGGATCAAGCCCACATAAAGTCCGATCCATTAATGATAAACAAATCCACTAAAGGATTATCATTGATCTACCTCACCAACCCCCATACGATAATATGGGCTCCATATATTATTTGTACATTTTCTCCCAGTGTTTAAGATCTTTAATGTTCATCGATTAATTAATTTACTGACCATTAATTAATCAACATCAAACTCCATGAGTAGTACCACTCAACCTTTTCATCATGCCGGACCAAGTCCACCTGGAGGGTTTAGATGATGAACCTTATGAGCTCCTCAAGGGGACATCATCATCCTAATATATAGGACACGGTTTCCTCCTATAATCAACGGGACACCATATAAATAATATCATCTCCCAACTTACCGAGTCTATCGATTTAATCTATAAATCCGCCCATTGGTAAATCAAAGAGATGAATATTAAGTATATGTGCCAGTTATTATATCGGGATTAAGAGCATGTACAAAATAATATCTGAGGTCCAATTCGATTATGTAGTCAGCAATAAATCGAATCACCTCTATGTCGGTCATGCTCAATACACACAAAGTGCACTAGTGTGATTTTATGGTCAAGACAAACCAATACCAAATCACACTACAACCAATCCGATGGTTTGTCCAAAGTCATCTCGGTTGTGAGCCTTTACTTATACTTTTCAAGGAGCCGATAACATGATCTCCCGTGTGACACCACACACCATGTTATCTACAATGTAAAGTATTAGAGAATATGCATAACCATAAAAATATGCAAACAATGATCATGTGATTATTATTTCAAAATAAAAATGTTCATACAAAAGATAAACTTTTCAGTATACATCCCTACAATCTCTTACTTATACTAAAAGACTATGTTGTCCTCAAACTGCCATACATCTGATCCCCATTCCCTCCACATGCCTATCAAAAGCTCTCGCCGGAAGGGCCTTAGTGAAAGAATCTGCCAGGTTATCCTCCGATGCAATCTTGGCCACAACAACTTCTCCTCTCTTTACGATTTCTCGTATCAGGTGGTACTTGCGCTCTATGTGCTTACTTGCCTTATGGGCTCGTGGTTCCTTCGTGTTTGCAACTGCACCACTATTATCACAATAAATTGTGATAGTTTTGGGCAAACCAGGAATCACATCCAAGTCCATCAGAAAGTTCTTAAGACACACAACTTCTTTGGCTACCATAGAGGCTGCCACATACTCAGCTTCCATGGTGGAGTCCGCCATGCATTTCTGCTTGACACTCCTCCATACAATGGCTCCACCTCCCAAAGAAAATACAAAACCTGAGGTAGACTTACTGTTATCCCAATCAGATTGGAAGTCAAAATCCGTATAACCCACAGGGAGTAATTGGTCTGCCCGGTAAACTAGCATATAATCCCTAGTCTTTCTCAGGTACTTCAATATATGCTTTACCGCAGTCCAATGTCCCTGTCCTGGATTACTCTGATATCTGCTGACCATGCCCATGACAAACCAGATATCTGGTCTCATACATAGCATCACATACATGAGGCTTCCTACTGTCGAAGCATAGGGAACCGCCTTCATCTCCTCTATCCCCTCAGATGATCTAGGACACATCTCCTTAGATAAAGGAACTCCATGCCTAAAGGTAGAAAACCCTTCTTGGAGGTCTGCATGCTAAAATGATCCATAATCGTGTCTATGTATGAAGCTTGGGATAAGCACAACATATTTTTCCTGCGATCCCTTATAACCTTGATCCCAAGGATGTGTCCCACTTCTCCCAAGTCCTTCATATCAAACTGTTTGGACAATCATACCCTTACGTCTGATAACACCTTGATATTGTTGCCAATCAATAAAATGTCATCTACGTATAGTACAAGAAATACCACTATGTTTCCGTCACATCTCTTGTATACATAAGACTCATCCGGACTTTGAATAAATCCATAAGACTAGATTACCTCATCAAAGCGGATGTTCCAAGATCTCAAAGCTTGCTTCAATCCATAAATGGACCGATTAAGCTTACATACAAGATGCTCTTTGCCTTTAGCAATGAATCCCTCTGGTTGCTTCATATAGATGTTTTCCTCAAGACTTCCATTAAGGAAAGTTGTCTTGAGATCCATCTGCCAAACCTCATAATCCATATGAGCTGCTATGCATAAGAGAATCCGGATAGACTTAAGCATGGCTACCGGCAAAAAGTTCTCCTCATAATCGATACCCTCTTTCTGAGTATACCCCTTAACAACAAGCCTCGCTTTGAAGGTCTCAACCTTCCCATCTATTCCTCTCTTTCTCTTATAGATCCACTTGCATCCAATGGTTTTTACACCATCGGGTGGTTCTACTAGCTCCCAGACCTGATTTGAATCCATAGATTCAATCTCAGCATTCATTGCACTTTGCCAAGATACTGCATCATTATCTTGGATTGCCTCGTCATATGTCCAGGGATCAGGTTCATGTTCACCAGGGACCAAATCATAAGATTCTCCCAAGAACATGAATCTATTAGGCTGTCTCACAACCCTCCCACTACGATGAGGTATCACCTGTGTATCCTCTGTGACATGCGGTGCAGTGACTTATGGTATATCCTCTTGTACCAGTGGTACTAAAGAAGGGACTTCCCCTTTTAATTCCTCCAGAATAATTTTACTCTTAGGCTTGTGGCTCATCACATAGTCTTCCTCTAGAAATCTGGCGTTCGTGCTAACGATCACCCTCTGATCTCTAGGACTATTAAACAAACCACCGTTCGTTCCTCTAGGATAGCCAACGAACATGCGTACTTCTGTACGAGGTTCCAACTTACCAGCATCTGCCTTCAACACATGTGCAGGACTCCCCCATATCCGAATATATCTTAGACTAGGCTTTCGCCCAGTCCACAATTCTGTGGGTGTAGAAGGCACTAATTTAGATGGAACCAAGTTTAGAATATACACTGTCGTATCTAGAGCATATCCCCAGAACGAATCTGGTAATTCAGAATAACTCATCATCGATCTAACCATCTCCATAAGATTCTTATTCCTTCGCTCTGCTACACCGTTCTGCTGGGGTGTGCCAAGTGCAGTCAATTGGGATTGAATCTCAGCCTCTGATAAGTAGTTCCTAAACTCTCCCAAGAGGTACTCACCACCACGATCAGATCGTAGTGTCTTGATACTTTTACCTTGAGGTTCCTCCACATCAGCCTTGAATTCTTTGAACTTGTCAAAGTATTCAGACTTGTGGCGCATCAGGTAAATGTATCCATATCTTGAGTAATCGTCTATAAAAGAGACAAAATACTCAAAATCACATCTAGCCTGGATAGACATAGGACCACACAAATCAAAATGAACCGATTCTAACACATCTTTGGCTCTACACCCCTTGGCCTTAAAAGGCCTCTTGGTCATCTTACCCTCCAAGCAAGATTCGCATGTTGGGAGATCTTACACCACTAATGAACCCAAAGGTCCATTAGCTATCAACCTTTGAATTCTGCTTAGGTTAATGTGACCAAGCCTAAGATGCCAAAGATATGTTTGGTTCATCTTAGAAGGTTCTTTTCTCTTATTGGAATTAGAAGATGAGTTATTAACTTCAATTTGCATCGTAGGAGGTTTTGGTTCAAGTGTGTATAGATTTCCTATCAATGCACCTGAACAGATAATGTCCCTATTCCTTTTTATAACAACTCTGTCATTAAAAGAAATAGAATATCCATCCATAAACAATTTAGAAACTGAAATTAAATTCTTTCTAAATAAGGGTACATAAAGGCAATTCTTAAGAACCAAAACTTTATTTTTCTCAAAAGATAAATGAACGTCTCCCACTGTAACTGCCGCCACCTTCGTGGCATCTCCCAAGTACATGGTAATCTCCCCATCAGCCAGTCCTTTGGTTTCCTGGAACCCCAGCAAAGTATTGTAGACATGATCAGTGGCTCCTGTATCTACACACCAGGTGCCGGTAGATAACACCGCTAAACTTGTTTCAACGACTAGACCAAAAGATATACCTTTGTTACCTTGCGGTTGGCGATCCTTCTTCCGATGTCGATCTGCTTACAAGTGAAGCACTTGCCTTTCGGCTTCTTCACTCCTCCTGAGTACCTCCACACGCCTTTGCCCCGGTTTGTTTCTTCTTCTTCTTGCCTTTTCGGCTTAAAGTAGAAACCTTTTAGGTCACCATGGCATGTGCTGAGCACTCGACAAAATAGCCCCTCTGCTGGAGTTACATGGAAGCTCCATGTGAATACAACCTCTTGTTCATGTTGTAGTTGGTGAAAGCTGCTCAAAACTCCTAGGTAGAGGCGAGAATGATATCGACACAGGTTTCCCCATCGATCTCGGCTCAGAGGACTTCGGCTCATTCAAATGAGCCATCATCTTGAGAACATGATCCCTTACGGGTGTTCCCTCGATCATAGTGGTCGTCATCAAGTTTCTCATGGATTCTTGCCTCGCAGCCCGATTCTAGTGTTCGAAAAGCTCTTTGAGATTGAGCATCATGTCATAAGCTATGGGCATGGCTTGATGCTGATGTTGCAGTACATTTGACATAGATGCCAAAATGTAACACCGCGCCATCTCATCGGCCTTTACCGACTTCTTATAACTCTATCTCTCCTTTTCCCCAGAATCTTCTACAGGAATAGGAGGGCACTCTTCGAGGAGTACATATTTGTATTCCTCAGTAGTCAAGACAATGTCTAGATTCCTCTTCCAATCATCATAGTTGGGTCCAGTAAGTTTGTTCTCTTTCAGTATCACAACAAGGGGGTTGAAAGTCATTTTGAAAGAAAACCTAAGAATCACATAAATCAAAACATTAAATTTCAAAAAATTATTGATTCCTCAAACAATAAAATTTTAAAATCAACCAACACCTCAAAACATCAAGAATATCGTATGCCACGATAGTGTGGACATATACGAATTCTACATTTGTAAGAGGAGGTTTTACCCATTAATTTTACTATCTTTTCAACCTAACTTTTTGACAAGTAAAATTAATAGTTGGTTCCTCATTGGCCCTACAAATAAAAGCAGTGACTCCGATGGGAAGGATACTTATATTTGTATCTAAGTGTTCACCATTACTCGGTACCAAGGTAATTATCTCGGGTTATGTGCCTTCCGATGGGAAAGTGCACACGCTCCTTGATAATTCCCTTTAACCATATTTGACCTTGTGATCCGCAAACAAACTCATCTGATGGGGAGGAAGGCACTCAGAGCCGACGTGCAAGTTTGTTTGCATCACTTGTCAAATCGTAATGGTGGCCGTGGGAATTTAAAAAAATAATTCCCTCTCCCACTTAGTAATTTGAAATTGAGGAAGTTTCCTAGCCTACGACATGCATATCAAACAAAAAGCAATAAATATGAAAAATAAATTATTTTCTAACTATTATGGCTTTTGTCTTCAATATGTCTCCCGTCGCATCGCCATCTCGTCCGCTCCTCCTACGCCATGTACGAGCCATCTGGAGATCCGAGCCGAGACTAAAACCTATTTTAATTTACATCCATCGATCCTATACTCCACGAGGGAGTGCACATGAAATCTAGATCGAAAGTAAAATAAAATAAAGAGTGGCTAAACAATGTTGTATCTAATTTACAAAAAATCAAATACTAGCCTTGTCAACCCCGAGGATTCTACAAAATAAACATTTACACACATACAATCATATACACACATATGACCATAATAGTCGGATCTTATGCCTGCAACCAAAGAGTTAACCTACGCATATCCTACTATTATCTGGCACATATAATATATGAAAAGTGCATAAAAATTAAACGAATCCTAAACACACTAAACAGGAAACCTTAGCTCTGATACCAATTGAAGGGTTTTGCTTATCGAGTCCATGAGGGGAAACTTCGCTTCCCCCTTCACCTTGGTTGCTTGTTCATGGCAATCCCATCGATGTCCTCGGATTAAAAAATTTAATCCTAGACAAAAGGGATTGCCCAAACAATCAAGTCATCGTCGTGCTATTCGTTTAGAGAGGTCACTTGAACAAACTCGTTGTTCAAGCGACCATCCTCTATTATACGAGTAGTCGCGGAATAGACGATGTCCGGATCGCCAGTTTTTGTGTTTATGTTCGGGATCCATGTATTATTTATCCACAAACAGATTTATATCATTCTCATAATTGGAAAAACAAATACAAGCAAGTAACAAAAGATAATAGAGAATAGATATACCTCTCGATCTTCTAATGTATGACCTTCCTCCTTTCGGACGTCGTGTGGGCGACGATCTACCAAAAGTTGAAGCTCCTAGATCGCAAATATTCCTTCCTTGCTCTACCAAAGCAAGAGGAATAATAGAAACAAGGCTCTTCTCCTTCCTATAGCCAACCAACAAGCAACAAGAAGAATGCTTACTACCGGCCAACAAGGAGAAAGAGATTATGGTGGAAACCGACCAAGACACCAAGGGAAAGCCCTATATCTTGTTTCCACCACCTAAAGAGAAGGATAAAAGGGTCTTTGGTCGCAGGACAATGGCTGGAAATGGCTGGAAAAGGCTGGAGGGGCACCGACAGCTTGAGGAAGGAGAAGAAGGCAAGGAATTCTTTCCTTATTAGGTGCCGCCCAAGCCGAAACCCTAGCTCTCTTGCCGTCAACCTCCAAAACCCTAACTTCTCTTCATTCATTCTCCAGGCCAACCCCTTGTCCTCCATTTATAGAGTTAGGGATAAGCCTTCTTTTAATCTCCACCATTGGTTCTAGGGATTTAATCTCAACCGTCAGATCTAGAGATTTAATCTCAACTGTTGGATCTTAGAGATTTAATCTCTACCCTTGGATCTAGAGTTTTGTTTCTATCCATTGGATGTAAGCTTCATGAGGTGTTAATAGGCTACATTAGGGACAATGAGGAGGAGTTGGATCTTGGCCACCCATGGATCAAGGCCACATAAAGTCCGATCCATTAATGATAATCCAATCCACTAAAGGATTATCATTGATCTACCTCGCCAACCCTCATATGATAATATGTGCTCCATATATTATTTGTATATTTTCTCCCCGTGTTTAAGATCTCGAATGTCCATCGATTAATTATTTTACTGACTATTAATTAATCAACATCTAACTCCATGAGTAGTACCACTCAACTTTTTCATCATGCCAGACCAAGTCCACCTGCAGGGTTTACATGATGAACCTTATGAGCTCCTCAAGGGGAAATCATCATCCTAATATATAGGACACGGTTTCCTCCAATAATCAACAACACACCATATAAATAATATCATCTCCCAACTTATCGAGCCTATCGATTTAATCTATAAATTTCGCCCATTGGTAAATCAAAGAGATGAATACTAAGTATATGTGCCCGTTATTATATCGGGATTAAGAGCATGTACAAAATAATATATGAGGTTCGATTCGATTATGTAGTAAGCAATAAATCGAATCACCTCTAGGTCAGTCCTGCTCAATACACACAAAGTGCACTAGTGTGATTTTATGGTCAAGACAAACCAATACCAAATCACACTACAACCATTCTGATGGTTTTTCCAAAGCTATCTCGGTTGTGAGCCTTTACTTATACTTTTCAAGGAGTCGATAACATTATCTCCTGTGTGACACCACACACCATGTTATATACAATGTAAAGTATTAGACAATATGCATAACCATAAAAATATGCAAGCAATTATCATGTGATTCTTATTTCAAAATAAAGATGTTCATACAAAAGATAGACTTTTTAGTATACATCCTTACAAATGTGTCCTAGAACATCTGAGGATATAGAAGAGATGAAGGCGGTTCCTTATGCTTCGGCAGTAGGAAGCCTCATGTATGTGATGCTATGTACGAGACCAGATATCTGCTTTGCCATGGGCATGGTCAGCAGATATCAGAGTAATCCAGGGCAGGGACATTGGACTGCGGTAGAGCATATATTAAACTACTTGAGAAGGACTAGGGATTATATGCTGGTTTACCAGGCAGACCAATTACTCTCTGTGGGTTACACGGATTCTGACTTCCAATCTGATAGGGATAACAGTAAGTCTACCTCAGGTTTTGTGTTTACTTTGTGAGGTGGAGCCATTGTATGGAGGAGTGTCAAGCAGAAATGCATGGCGGACTCCACCATGGAAGCTGAGTATGTGGCAGCCTCTGAGGTGGCCAAAGAAGTTGTGTGGCTCAGGAACTTCCTGATGGACTTGGATGTGATTCTTGGTTTGCCCAGAACTATCACAATTTAATGTGATAATAGTGGTGCAGTTGCAAACTCGAAGGAACAACGAGCCAATAAGGCAAGTAAGCACATAGAGCGCAAGTACCACCTGATACGAGAAATCGTAAAGAGAGGAGAAGTTGATGTGGCCAAGATTGCATCGAAGGATAACCTGACAGATCCTTTCACTAAGGCCCTTCCCGCGAGAGCTTTTGATAGGCATGTGGAGGGAATGGGGATCATATGTATGGCAATTTGAGGATAATATAATCTTTTAGTTTAAGTGGGAGATTGTTGGGATGTTTACTTAAAAGTCAATCTTTTGTATGAACATCTTTATTTTGAAATAAGAATCACATGATCATTGTTTGCATATTTTTATGGCTATGCATATTGTCTAATATATTACGTTGTAGATAACATGGTGTGTGGTGTCACATGGGAGATCATGTTATCGGTTCCTTGTAAAGTATAAGTAAAGGCTCACAACCGAGATGGCTTTGGACAAACCATTGGAATGGTTGTATTGTGATTTGGTATTGGTTTGTCTTGACCATAAAATCACACTAGTGCACATTGTGTGTATTGAGCAGGATCGACTTAGAGGTCATTCGATTTATTGCTGACTACATAATCGAATCAAACCTTATATATTATATTGTACATACTCTTAATCCCGATAGAATAACAGACACAAATACTTATTATTCATCTCTTTGATTTACCAATGGGTGAGATTTATAGATTAAATCGATAGGCTCGGTAAGTTAGGAAATGATATTATTTATATGGTGTGTCGTTGATTATAGGAGGAAACCGTGTCCTATATATTAGGATGATGATGTCCCCTTGAGGAGCTCATAAGGTTCATCATGTAAACCCTGCAGGTGGACTTGGTCCGGCATGATGAAAATATTGAGTGGTACTACTCATGGAGTTAGATGTTGATTAATTAATGGTCACTAAATTAATTAATCGACGGACATTCGAGATCTTAAAAACGGGGAGAAAATATAGATATAATATATGGAGGCCATATTGACTTATGGGGGTTGGTGAGGTAGATCAATGATAATCCTTTAGTGGATTGGATTATCATTAATGGATCGGACTTTATGTGGGCTTTATCCATTGGGTGGCCAAGATCCAACTCCTCCTCATGGTCCCTATTGTAGCCTATTAATACCTCATGAAGCTTAGATCCAATGGATAGAAACAAAACTCTAGATCCAAAGGTAGAGATTAAATCTCTTGATCCGACGGTTGAGATTAAATCTCTAGATCCGACGATTGAGATTAAATCCCTAGAACCAATGGTGGAGATTAAAACAAGGGTTATCCCTAACTCTATAAAAGGAGGGCAAGGGGTGGGCGGCAACTAAGAATCCAATACGAGATATGATTAGGGTTTTGGGCGGCAAGGCTTGGAGTCTAGGGTTTGGAGTTGGCGGCACCTATTAAGGAAATTTTTTCCTTATCTCCTTCTTCTTCTTTGGTGGCAGGCGTCCATACAGCCCTTTCCTCACCTTGGCCGGTGTCCATAGCAGCTCTTCTCCTTCTCCTTGGCTGGTGGAACTAAGGCTTGGGGTCCTCCCTTGATGCTCTTGGCCGGCAATCATCTCTTCTCCCTTCTCCTTGTTGGCCGGTGGCAAGCAACTTGCTTGTTGCTTGTTGGTTGGCTAAAGGAAGAAGAAAATTCTTGTTTCTATTCTTCCTCTTGCTCGGAACAAGCAAGAAAGGAAGATTGGTGATCTAGGAGCTTCAACTTTTGGTAGATCGTCGCCCACACGACGTCCGAAAGGAGGAAGGTCATACAATAGAAGATCGAGAGGTATATCGATTCTCTATTTTTATTTGTTACATGTTTATATTTGCTTTTCAATTATATGCATGATATATATTCTGTTTTGTGGCTTAATATACTTGGACCCCGAACATAAACACAAAAGTCAGTGATCCGTACATCTTCTATTCCGCGACTATTCGTAGAATAGAGGTTGGTCGCTTGAACAACAAGTTTGTTCAAGTGACCACTCTAATCGAATAGCACGATGATGACAAGGTTGCTTGGGCAATCCCTCTTATCAAGGATAAATTTTTTTATCCGGGGACGTAGAAGGGATCGCCATGAACAAGCGACCGAGTTGAAGTGGGAATCGAAGTTTCCCCTCCCAACAGACACCGTTAGCATGACATAGCCGATGGAAGCACCTGAAGGCTATCTCGATGGATGAACGAGTCATGGATGACTTGGAAGGATCCGAGAGGCATGAGACTGATGGAGGTGGCTAGAAGGCTTAGGTTTAGGCTAAGGGTGGTCTAGCAAGTATGGGGAAACCATACTTGGGCAAAAACCTCATTTTTGATGTGTGCAAGTCGACTGGTGTCATATGGTAGTCGACTGGAGTAAGTCAACTAGGGTTTGACTGTGGGAATTGGCCTAGTAGTTGACTGCCTGAGGTGGGCAGTCGACTGATCGCCCTAGCAGTCGACTGATCATGTGATCAGTCGATTAATGCTCGGGTTTTAGAGCACTGAATGGAGTCTCACTCGCCCACTGCGGTCAAAAGTCGAGTGATAGCTTGATTAGTTGACTGATGGTCATAATCAGTTGACTGATGGTCATAATTAGTCGACTGATGATGGATCTGTTGGATTTTTCCAGCGTGGATTTAGTCGTTGTCTCATGACAACAGTGGCATCAGTCGACTGATGGCCTCGAGCAGTCGACTGATCGGTGTTTTCCAACACAGGTAGAAACTTTAAATGGAGCTCATGAAGGAGGAAAAAGCAACCGATTGCTTGAGGATTGTTGAGGCGATTTGCTGCTACAAATAAGGGTCTTCATCCAAGATTCAAGCAATCAACGATCAAGCAACCAAAGTGCTCTTGTAATGTGGTTTTTCTTTACTTGCATTGTATTTTATATTTATATTAGCTTGTATATTTTGTATTACTTAGTGTAATCATTGTAAGGGGTTTCTCCACCTCCGACTTGTGTCGAGAAGGAGTATTTGTGATTAGTGACTGCATGTGCATCACTAGAGCTCTTTAGAGCTCGATCCATGGAGTAGGAACCGTTCGGTTCTGAACCACGTTATATTCTTGTGTTCGTGTTTGTCTTATTTTGTTATCGCTTTTATTATTATTCCGCTGTGCATAACAAGTTTTGTAGAGACGAACACGAACGTATTCCATCGACGCATAGCTTAACGCTATTCACCCCCCCTCTAGCGTTCCAACGATCCCCTACAATAACAGTATTTGTCGTGGTACCATTACAAATTAATTACCAAACCATCTCTATACTAATATAGCATAGTGAATGTTGGGGATTTGAGGCCGCTAGAGGGGGGGGTGAATAGCGTTGACCGTACGTCGATGGAATTCGATCGTGATCGTGTCTACAATTTCGTTAGCGCAGCGGAATATAGAAATGAAAGCAATAACGAAATACAACAATCACGAACACAAAGATAATACGTGGTTCGGAACCGAACGGTTCCTACTCCACGGATCGAGCTCTAAAGAGCCCTAGTGATGCACACGCACTCACTAATCACAAATACTCCTTCTCAGAACAATCCGAAGGCGGAGAAACCTCGTACAAGGATTACACTAAGTAATACACAAGATACAAGCAAATACAAGTAAGAAATACAATGCAAGTAAAGGAAAAACAACTTTACAAGAGCTTTGGATTGCTTGATCTTTGATTGCCTTGAACTAAATTTGAAGGACTGGAAAGCACCAACTTCCCCCTTCAATTTCGCCCAAGAAAATCGCTTGCAAAAACCCTCCCGTCGAGCTCCTTTTATCCTTGCACGCGACCTGGATTTCCACCCATCAGTCGACTGCCATAAGTCACCAGTCGACTGATGCCGCTGTTGTCGTGAGACAACGGCTCGATCCACGCTGGAAAAACTCCAACGGATCTCTTGGCAGTCGATCGTAGCGTAGAGTCGACGCCACTCGGCTCTGAGCATACGTCTGCTCGCTGGTGAACTAGCGATCGCCCAGGCCCTTGGCGATCATTAGTAGACATCATCGTCATTGCTCTAATGAGTAGTCGGCGGCTCTTAAGCGGCGGTCGGACTCAAGTCAACTCACAGCGGTCGAACCGGCCATAATGCGGGAGGTTTTAACCCAAAGTATGGTGCCCCCATACTTGCTAGACCACCCTTAGCCTAGACCTAAGCCTTCTAGCCACCTCCATCAGCCTCACGCCTCTCGGATCCCTCCAAGTCATCCATGACTTGTTCATCCATCGCGCTAGCCTCCAGGTGCTTCCCTCGGCTATGTCATGCTAACGGTGTCTACACCGCCAAGGCACATTGGACTTACGCCGCCAAGACTCCGCTTGGACTTTACGCTGCCAACCATTGGTCTTATGCTGCCAAGACTCCCGCTTGGACTTTACGCTGCCAATATCAAACCCTTGGACTTCTCAAATGCCAAGACTCAAGCTTGGACTTTCCCTTGCCAACCCATGTTGGACTTTCCATGCCAAGACCATGCTTGGACTTTCCTTGCCAACCCATGTTGGACTTTTCATGCCAAGACCATGCTTGGACTTTCCTTGCCAACCCATGTTGGACTTTACATTGCCAAGATTCATGCTTGGACTTTTACATTGCCAAGACCCATGCTTGGACTTTTCATGTGCCAAGTGTCCCACTTGGACTTTTCATGCCAAGTACTCAAGACTTGGACTTTACCAAATGCCAAGTGTTCCACTTGGACTTTCCCATGACAATTACATTGTCATATGGTTTTGTCGAAACATCAAAACATCACTCAAGTCAAACTCGAGTCCTGGTCAATCGTGACCTGGGCCGATTGGACCAACAGTGAATAGCCTGGATCATTTCCCAACGAGTGTAATCGGTAGAATAGTAGTTTTAAGATTATTAATTATTGCTTTGAGTTTTCTATTGAAAATGGAGGTTTGGAATTTAAAAGGGCAAATCCTACTAAACGAATGACAATTCAAGTAATCAAATTCTAATCTATGATTGCGATGAAATTAAAAGAATCTCAAACTAGCATTCAAACAAAAGCATTTGAAAACATAAAGTAAATGCAGGAATTTAAACAACAATTGAAATGCAAAATAACATGAGACTAAAATATAATATGAAATTAAATCTAAACTAATCGACTACAACCTAATTACTCAAAGAAACATTTCATCGAACACTGCATAGGCATGAAACAAATTAAACTAAACATGTGCAACACTAAATGTCACGCTCCGAGAGTATGCCATGCCGAAAATCAAACGGACGACATCTCCCCCATACGTGGCAACATTTCGGGTTAATACAAGGCCCATAGGCCCACAACAATAACATAACATAAATATAACAATCACAACGGAAACATAAACCACATACCCACAACAAACATACTAAAAACATATAGGTGTACACCACCTGACAAGTCTATAGTAATAAAACCGTATATAAAACATCGAATACAAAAATAAAGTCCATGACATCATGACCAAGACTATAATAAAACAAGTCCATAACATAATCAAAATCCACGACATAAAACGGATTCGCCAGGAGACTCGGAAAATGGAGATGGGATGGATCGTCGGCGCAACTCCAAGTCGTCACGAAGACATCTACCTATTACCTGGGTAACAGAAAAACCCAGGGTCTGTGGTGGTGAGTAAAACTCAGCAGGTAATAAGGTAGAACATGTAAATATATGTATCAATATTACATGTCATTCAACAGTTTAATCTACTCGTACAATAGGTATACATCAGCATAACAAGTATATATGCATGCATACACTAAATAAACTGAACAACAAACGATGTTGACATACCTAACAGTCAGCTACTCAATCCTCATCCAACCTGGACATATATCCCCAACACAAGGTATAACGAATAATACTAACTCACACTACATCATGATATGAGTCGAGGGTATCACAGTGAATAACCAAACAGTATACAAGTACCGGCCTACTACTATATAGAAAATGCAATAGCATGTATGAATATGTACAAACAAATGCAACAAGCATACTACATACAAATGCATCATCAAAGTGAGTATACATATAGACTGCATCTGTATGTATACTAATCACCATCATCCATGTATATATATATACAAGCATGTATGTATATATATATAGCAATATGCAAAACACCGTATGAAATGGCAATGCAGCATGCATGGTCATGTCTGCGCACCCCTACTCACTACCACGATCCCAGTGTGGCCTAGGTGGCACGACATGACAACTGTCCCAACTCACACCAACCACTGATCTAGAGTGACCGAGTGGGCAGTATGATCAAGTAGCATATGAGCATAAAGATCTCGCTACGCAACGGGGGTCCTTGTTGCTGGCCACTCTGACTGACACTACCAATGACTGGTCGAGTGCCACGCACCCAGGACAATTGCACACACTCCAACTACCACCGTCTATAGTGGTAGAGTGCGACACAACAAATGCTCTGCCCTCACACCAGTTACTCTTCTGAGAGTAACCTCGGAGGAAGGATGACTGACGACTCTCTCAACCCCAAGGAAGACAATGTCGTCAGTATGCATGCAATCACAGGAAGGTATTGTCTCACATACAGACATCTACCACAAACTCTTTGTTCAAAGAGAGTCACGCCCATTTGATCAGTACACTCTCTATCCTGTAGAGAGGCGTACTTAACTGATCATGGCAAGCTAGGACCACTAGTCCGTAGCGACACATTATCCACGACTCACCTGACCATTTACACAACACGTGGTTCGTAAATAAGTATACAACATACGAGTATTGGTGTAATTCCTACATTTAGGGCATTACCTACCCACGAATGACCTTTTTGCCAATTTATAAATTTGATCATCACCCATACTCTAACATCGACACCCTACTAAACATCTAGGCCTATTTACATCACATCTATAACCCTAAATCATAATAAAGGGAATGTGATATCATCCTTTGAGTAAATATAGCCAGCGACAAGTTCAAGCATAAGATAATAAGAGCAGGGTCAAGGTAACATGATCATATAGGATGATCATGCATCTAAATCTATATGCATTAAAACTACCTGACCAGGGTAGGAATTACCCACCTACTATAAATGCTCATAGTACTAGAGTCCTCACGTCCGCGGACCCGGCTCGCATCAACTTCTTGCACATTTCAATCATTGTGGTCATGTTCAAGCATACAACAATATATATATAAATTCGCTATACTCCCGTTTCTATATTCGCATCCCTTAATCGAATACGAATTAGAAACCCCCCAATTGTACATTTAACACCATAATTAACCCATTTCACAAATCCACTCGCAACATAAATAAGGCTTCACCCCAGCGCACTCTACTAGTATTTATTCATACAGATATAAAAATCTGACAACCCTACATGAACACACCTCAACTCACAGTCGATCATAGCCCATGAACAGCTACATTGACACCCATAGACCCATTTACGGCTCACTCACAGCCGACTAAAACATCACCTCACAAACCCATTTTTAGATCAAGATCAACCTTATTCACAACTAACAACTACAACTCTAATACAAGGCATAAATAGAGCATCACAACCATTCACAACAAGGTCTACATAGAAATTATGCCCCCTGAATTACAGTCGCACATCCAGCCCATCATGTTGACCACCCCTCTAATTCACAGCCAACAGTCACGAAAGGAATTTCACTAAGCTCACAACTCACTGTCAATCCAACGAATCAAAATTGAATTCATAGCACAAAAGGGAGAACTGACCTTGCTTATCGATACTTGAAGCTTCACCGGCAGTTACTCCCCAACAACTGGCAGCCCTGTTCACCAGATAACCTACTGCCCAAATCACCGATTAGGTCATACAAGGGAAATCATAGGTTGGAGATGTATCCTCGTCCCAAAAGAAAAAAAATGATCAATTCTTACCTAGTTCCAGTGCTGATTAGCAACGGAGATCAGTAATTGCGAGGAAAACTTGAAGATGGTTGTAACCAAAGAAGGAACAAAATTGGTCGGAGATGGAACTCATCGTAGATGGGGAAGAAGAAACCTACTGATGGAGAGATCCAAGCTCACCTGCCTTATTCGCTTGCCAAGATCTCGGGTGCCCTAGCTTCGGCATTGATCGGCAGTGAGAAACACCAACCAACGGCTCTGCGCACCGGCGAAATCAACGCCACCGACACACTGCCCTAGCTCACGCTGGAACCTCCGGCTCCGGTAGCCAGTCGCCGTCTTCCCTACCCGAGCACAGTGTTGTCGCCGTCGACCCATGCCCCCAAATCGCGAGGTTTTTTTTTGTTGCTCTGGTCTATCCGCTAGCACCATCACCTGCCATCGTCCACTCGAGCAGAGGAGTCGACGAACTTCAGGCAACAGGAGTCGAAGAGATCTTGCGGAGGAGGAGAGAAAGTGAGCGAGAGGGAGTGATCTGTTCGTGCGGAGAGGAGATGTCGACCGACGCTGTGGTCGCGGAAGAGATAAGGAGATAACGTGATCGGTTAATGCTCGCCGAAAAAGGATTAAAGTCAGCGGCGCAGACGACTCTGTTAATGAACGGGTCAAATTTGGCAGATAAACGAGTCGAATTTCAGACCCGTTAAGCCCTTTAACCCCTTCTAAGCAAAGAGGGTCTTAGAAATCCCCATTCAAGTCCAGAAAAATTCCTAAAATTTTTTGGAAAAATTCTATAGGGTATTCTCCTAATTACCCAACATTTATTTCATTTTATTTTATTTTATTATTTTTTTCTCTTGTATTTTACATTCTCTCCCACTTATAAAAATTTGGTCTCCAAATTTCATACTTAAATGCAAAATTAGATCAAGCATATTCCAAAATAACCACATACCTCAAACAAACAGATGTGGGTATAGAGCTCGAATAGTATCTTCCATCTCCCATGTAGCCTCCTCATCCGTATGATGCTGCCATCCCATCTTTACGAGTCAGATGGTTTTGTTCCATAACTGTCGCTCCTTGCGACCAAGAATCCGCACCGGAGTCTCCTCATAAGTTGCATTCGCCTGGAGTGGTATCGGAACCTTTTTCAGAACATGGTCAGAATCGTGGCACGTATTTCCTCAACATAGAAACAAGGAATACGTTGTGAACACCCGCAAGTGTCGGAGGTAAAGCCAACCGATAAGCAACACCTCCAATCCACTCCAATATCTCAAATGGACCAATGTAGCGTGGAGCTAATTTTCCTTTTAGCCCAAATCTCTTGACTCCTTTGGTGGTTGACACTCGTAGGAATACATGGTCCCCAACTGAGAATTCCAAAGGTCTTCACCTCCGGTCCGCATAACTTTTCTGTCTATCCTGTGCCTCTGATAATCGTCATCTGATGACTCGTACCAACTCCGCATCATGCTGGATACTCTGAGGCCCCAATATCTGTTGTTCCCCAACTTCCTCCCATAACACAGGAGATATGCCGGGTCTGCCGTATAGGACCTCAGAAGAAGTCATCTGTATGGATGAGTGATAACTGTTCTTATAGTCAAATTCCACTAAAGGAATGTGATTCTCCCAACTACCTCTATAATCCATGACACAAGATCTTAATAGATCCTCCAATGTCTAAATGGTACGCTCTGACTGTCCTTCCATCTGCAGATGGTCTGATGCAGACTCTATCAAAATTGTGAGGTAAATTGCGGGTCTCTATCATATATAATACCTAAAGGCACGCCATGCAATCAGATAATCCCTCAACAGTAAAACTCTGCTAGACAATCCAACAAGTCCATTCCACGAATAGGCAGAAAGTGAGCTAATTTGGTTAGTCGATCACCTAAATCGTATCATGTCCTTTACGGGTTCTGGACAATCCCGTAACGAAATTCATAGTGATTGCTCCCACTTCCATTCCGGAAATCAAAATTTCCTGGAGCAACCCAGCGGGTTTCTGATGTTCGGCCTTTACCCATTGGCATACTGAACATCGAGCAACCAATTCTGTACTATCTCTTTTATACCGTTCCACCAGTATATGTATTTCAAGTCTCGGTACATCCAAGTACCACCGGGATGTAGAGAAAACCTCGAATGATGTGCCACCTGTAGCAACTCTTTCTTAAGTGGATGCGTGTCCAGAACACATCCATATTAGAGGCAGAAAATTATCTTCTCACAAGAGAAGTCCATCTACTGTCCAAAGTCCACTCCGCCACACACTCTGTAAGTGCATGGAAGACAATAACGATCAATCTCACTTGTTGCAACCATTCACGTTCCAGCAACTCTATAGTAGCTACCCAGTAGCAAGTTCAATTCAAAGAGAATTTTTGCTCCATACATCCATAAATCCAGATAATAACTACTAATGCCACGTCATGTATATGACAACCTATCTTATAGTTTCTTAACTGATGTAGGCATAAGATACGTCTCATGCAACTGTATCGGATTTTCTTCGATTCCTGAAACGATACATTTGCGTACAACATTCTTTTAATCTACTCCGAAAGGATTAACTAATACTCATGTAAAAGTTAACTGTCATCTAGGTCCTGTAAACTGGTTTCACCAGCTTCCGACTAAATGATTTCCATCATTACCTTTGTCAAACAAGTTCGTGGTATAGTAATGCTAAACATTCTATCCACATCTACAAAATTAACCCAAAACATACAAGAAAAACCACCATCTACGGTGGTCGAGTGCGCAACTCCCACTACCACAGTCAACAGTGGTCAGGTTACGCAACTCCATCAACCACAAAAGGATCCAATCATGTTCAGAATACACGATTCTCAAATCCAGTGACGACTAAATCATTAATTAGTCTAACAACTTAATCACAACTCATAAAATTCATACTAAGTATGCAATTGTCATCTTTACACACCTGCATCCTCTTTACTCTTCACTGATGATATATCAATCATCACAACGACTTTGATAATTGTATGACATCATGTCACTATAATATCAACGCTCCAGTCGTAAATCAATCCTAGAGTATACACAAGTGTCACTAGCTGATCTAGACAGATCATTTATCTGTTGGATCGAGAAGCATCGCTAGAGGGGGCGGGGGTGAATAGCGAGTGTAAATCTTTTCGTTCATTCGTTCGATACACAAGTAAGCACAGCGAAAAATAAAGAAACGCGTTTATTTTACTTGGTTCACAATCCAACAGTTGCTACTCCAAGGCCCTATATGTCCTAGACCGCGTACGGAGGGCAAATCACTATAACATCTCCTCCTCGTTGGAGGTAGGAGACAACGATTACAAAATCGAAAGTACGAGGATGAAACAGCAAGCCTACCTCACCTCGTTACAAATAAAAACAAAGAATACAATATCAAAATGTATTACTTGATGCTTCTACTGACGAAGAAGATCAGAACTTGTCGTCGCGTCGGTGTTATGATGGTGTTGGAGTGTTGGTGTTGTAGGAGCACTTGAGAATAAACTTGATGATGTTTGGAGTTGGAATCCTCCCCTCCTTTTATAGATTTTGGCCTCTGAATTTGTCTCCTCATATTTCGGAACAGATCACAAAGTTGTACAAATTTTATCGCGAAGTGGCCGCGTCAAACCTTATCCATTTTGACCTAGCGCAAAGGCTGATTCGTCGCCATCAGTCAACTGATACCTCCCATCTGTCGACTGCCCAATGTCCAACAGTTGACTGCCAGCCTGGCCACTTCCCTGCAGTAAGAGGTTAGCTCAGAAAATGATAAATGCGACGGTTTCTAACCGTCTGATCTCGACCTAGACCTTCCATAGGAAGTCTTAGTCAGATCGTCGCCTACGGTCATCCCCGTATAGAGGACACTACCTTACCATCTCTCACTCACACGAGCTTACCTCGATACTTACTTTGTAGCTCTCACTTCCGGCCTTCCACTCGATTCCTTCGGCTCCCTCCGAAGTCACTCGAGTGTCGTCCGACCACCGCGGCTTCCTTCGGGTGTCGCTAACCTTCATCTCCAGCTTTAGCACTTTTCTGCACACTCGATTTAGCTCGTGAGATAATGATGTAAACTTAACTTTGTGTCTTTGCCATAATCAAAACACAAGTTCGATTATCTAGTGCCCCTGCACCAACATTATCCACAACGAAGGATATTCACTTTTAACAACTATCGAATTCCATCATCGATAATCGATGCATAATCTCAAAGGTCCATCTCTCTTTCAACAAAGAGTTCCGGATCTTCTCAAGGAGAAATACTGAGGTAAATAAATATCCCTTCTAACATCTCCTATAATTGCAACTCACGTTCTTCTAATTTCTATAGTGTTTAGCAGCACTGATACCAACAAAACTATCACCCAGTATGTGATATTCGATACCAGGACTATTTCTGCAATCATTCCGATCGCCTACTCCACTGCCTATGCAATGGCAAGGCCAAGAGTTCATCCGAAACTACATCCGAAGGCTCTCGGATTATATGCACATCCGAGATATATAGCATACCATAATCCCAACAATTTGACCATCCGTAAGGATATGTCTATAGTAAAGATATGTCTATCAAAGTTTAAGGGCATCCATTAATTTCTTAATTGTTGATCCCCATCTCACCTGACGGTAGAGATACCACCGACCCACAAGTCGATGTAAAGGACCCTTCTAATTCAAACTAAGAATGTTCTAGACAAAGATACCTATAAACTACAAGTATCTCTCAATATATTAACCTTAAGGGTAAGCTAAAGTAATACCCTGAATAATCAATTATCTGTCGATCCGATCCAAAGGCTCCTCGCAAGTCTCGGCCTTTCTCTGAAGGGAAGAAGATCAGATCCAACAGTCCGCAATAAAGCGGTTGCATTTCTACGATGAATGACCTGAGGATTTTTTCGGATTGTCTGATCTCATCACTTAATCCTACGAGCTGCAACTATAGAATACCGAATAGATACGACCATCATCATATACTCTATCCTTTGTACAAAGAAAATCACATCTGGAGGTAACTGGTGTTGTTTGCATGAGTTTTCTGCGATATCTGTTAGTGAAAGCCCTAGAGTCAATCATGTGATGATTGTTGTATGGACTTTATTGTATCATATTCCCATTTATAAAGGAATGGTTATTATATTTACTTGTATTGGTGCCAAATAACTAAATATAATAATGTCCTTGAGTAGTAGGTTCTTATCTATATCAATCGATTGGTTGAATCGATAATGAGATGATATAGAGAACACTACTCTTAATCATTCCTAGTCGAGTATTAACATTCAGGGACAATGTTAATATGTAGAGACTAGCATGTAGGTCAACACGATGACTTGATCTCACAAGTCATGGATATGAGATATCAAGTTGACACATGGGTATGCATTTGAGAATGTATACTGAATGACCCGCCATGAGAAAGTATCATGGATCGTTACATGAGTGTCATATACTTTCTCATGTGGCTATTAGTATGACTATTAGTCCTTAGACCTGAAGTCACCATGGTTCCCTACATAAGGAGTTGCATACTTTGGCTTCGTTAAACGTCACCCGTAAATGGGTGGACTATAAAGGCGATTACTTGGTATATAACAAATTATGCGGAGGGATGTGAGTGATGTAGATGAGATCTATCCCTCCTATATGACGGGGGTGACATCGATATTCTTGATAGAGTGAGACCATGAAGTGCATGGTCATGCCCAAATGAGTCAATATGAGATATGGAGCTCATTTGATTAGAGTGAGTCTACTTGGAGTTCAAGATTTAGATTGTACCGAGGATGACACGGACTATGCCTCGATTGGTCAATCTAGATGTCAAGGATAGAGGGACATTGTCACATATTGTGAGAGTCACAATTAGTAGTCACAAAGGTGATGTTGGAGCTTAACATTCTTGTAACTTGGGTAGCAATGATGTGTTTCTAGATACCGCTCATTGCTTATGTTCCTAAATCGGTTTAGGGACATTGCCAACGTTACAAGAACCTATAGAGTCACACACATAAGAGCAATTAGATGGAGATTAGGTTCATATGATGAACCATGAGGATTAGGTTCATGGGATAAACCAAATTGGATTAAGAGTAATCCAAATTAGACTAATTGAGTTAGACTCAAGTTGATTCAAGTGTTGAATGAGTCTAATTTAGATTTGATTCATCAAATCAATTTAAATTAAATGAATAGAGATTCATTAAATTAAATTGACTTGAGTCAAGTGGTTAGATTTGATCAACCATGGGAGATTAGAGGTCAAGTTTGACTTGACTTCAGAGGGAAGATGAAAGGTCAAGTTTGACTTGACCAAATGCCATGTCATGATGATGACTTGGCATGGCCGGCCAATGATGATGCTCCACATCATCATTGACTTTGTCAATTGGTGCCACATCATGAGGGAGACCAAGGGTCATGGGAGTTACATGCATGCATGTAACCCCCTTCCTTGAAGTGGCCGGCCACTTTAGGGGTTTCAAAGTGGGAATTCATTTTGTGAGTTACTCATTCCATTATCTTCAACCTTGGATCATCTTCCTCTCAAGCTCTCTCCCTCTCCCAACCTCCTTGGCCGAAATTCCTAAAGGAGTGCTAGCACACTCTAAGGCATTTTTCTCCACCTATTGCTTGTGTGGATACCAATAGAGGAGTGTGCACTTGACACTCTCGAGTTCCGGCAACCTTTTGGACGAGCGGGATTTGCGAAGGGCATCGCATCGAGGGTAATGATCTCACCTCTTAGATATAAGGTAGATCTAGGGTTTTAGTAAGCACATACATGTTTTATAATTTCTATACTTTGCACGGATCCGTGGCCGGGGCTTCCAAGGTTTCCGCAACGCAAAAAATGGTTTTTGCGGCTCGGAAAAACCCAACAGTGGTATCAGAGCAACGTGCGAAACATGTATGTGTTTCGTCTTTGTAATTTTTGTATTAGATATAAAAATTACAGATTTATATGTTTCTGTAAATTTCCTAATTTTATAGAATTTTTGGGTATTTTTCTCAAAGAGTCGAAGCAACAAGTGTTGGGACACTTTTAGGCTTCAACCGTCGAGAAAAACTCTCCGAAACGGCGAGTTCTCGCTTTAGGTTTTTGGGACAGCGACTTAAGTCACTGTAGGATCGTAGTAGGGACACTCGCAAAGTTAATTTTGTGAGTATGGGCGCTTCCCTATCCCCGAAAGGGGCTTTGTCCCACGATCGCGCCCGGAAACCACTTAGCGGGACCGTTACGGAGAGGTGACTCATTAATTTGAAAAAAAAATATTAGGAAAAATTATAGAAATTTATGTAAAAATACATAATTTAGAATTATGTATAATTCTGTGATTTTCATGGCCCAATGACCCCAATTTGATTGGATTATTTGTGTTGTAATTCATAATACGGCCTGCGTGCCGTTTTGTGGTTGTGCGTGTTGTATAGTGTATGTGACCTGCGCGTCGTACCTCTTCTTTTGATACTCTAGTTGTAATTAGTTTTTAGACTCGAATGTAACTCGAGTTTCATATTTGTAATGTACAAAATGGAGCAGTGGAAAGTTGTTGGGTTTCCGGCACCGCGGCGTGTGTGTGTTCGATCATGTTTCGTAAACATGAGCACAGCGGAAGCAATAAAAATAATAAATACTCCTATTTATTACAACACACACAACACACGCATGCTATTACAACAAGTGTAGACATAACCGTAAATTAAAATTGCGATAAAAGGAAATTAAACTACGTTATACCTTCCGTATGACGTGTAGCGGGAACGGCATCAACCGGAACGATCCTCGTAAGAATCGTCTCTATCCGTATCCACGCCGAGCTCCTCGGGATGACTTCGCTAAGTCACGAGCTTCGTCTTCGTACGGGTTACTAGCCTCGTGTTGAAGACGACGTGATCGAGAGATGATCACGATCCGAATCCAAATTCGGATCCAAAACGAGTTCTCAAAACTCGCTTCTCCGGAGAGGTATTCGTCAACCGTTTGACGAATCCTTCGTCCTCCACCTCAGAGGATTACCGGAGATCAAATCCCCGGTATGTTAGCCGCTGTCGGAGCACTAACCGTCGTCCAAACGACGCTCCGACGAGAGGAGAAGAAGCTGTCCAGAAAACTGGACAGCTTGGTGGAGGAGATAGGCGCCGGCCAACAAAGGAAGCCAAGTGCTTACCTTGATGCCAACCCTAAGGAGGATCGCCGGAACTCTTCCGGCAGCAGCTCGACGCCGGCGAGGAGGAAGGAAGCCGCCTTTTGGACGCCGGTTGGAGGAGCTGTGGGCTGGGCGGCAACACAAGCTGGGCGGCAACTTCACCAAGGAGGTTGGCGGCAACTCTTGATGTTGGGCGGCCAAAAATAGATTAGGTTTAGGGTTAGGGTTTAATCCCTATTTTATAGAGAACTAATTCTCTTAATGGTTAATGGATCATATCCATAAAGCCCGTTAACCCGCTCCATTAAGATAAGTTAAAATAAACCAAACCATGATGGTTTATTTTAAGTTAAAACGAACCGAACCAACCTTTGGTTCATTCGTTTAATATAAACCAAACCCTTTGGTTTATTCTCATCCATTGGATTAGGACCAAACCATTTTGGTCCATACATTACGTCTTCATAAGACGCAGCCCATCCACGCTTCCATTGCGACTGAAACGATTTCATGCTCGCTTTATGTTTGGTCCAACCAAACATAGTTTCTCTCGGTCTGAGAATCCCATTCTCAAGCTCGTTTTAAATCATTTTGATTACACTCGTTGTGCGTGTGACCAAATAGGTTCTCGGTTTATGTTGGCCGTCTATAATTAACCATTAATTATAGAACGATCATGAGTGGCACCTAGTAGTACATCATGATCCCCAATTAACCGAAAAGATCAACATTGATCCGGAACTATTTCAAACCCTTCAAGATGCTCGAATGAATCTGCCCCATTCCTTCACTCATCTTATACCCACTTGGTTGAGGACATGGTCTATTGTGTGATCCCCACTAAGGTGACTCGTCACACCTAGCCCAAGTATCATTTCCTCGTCCTACGGATTCTAGTTACTCCACATGTATCGAAGAGTACCTTACTCTAAACATGTAATGCTTTGGCCAAAGACTTTAGTAACAATCCGACGAGAGGGCATGGGTATACATCTCCTCGCAAGGAGTGGTGAATCCTTTATAGGCTATTCAAACACCTTCGATCACTTCGACTTATACCCAATCATCCCGGGGCCACATCTCCTTAGAGATGTTTGCTTAAGATGTCAAAGCATAAGTCTCCATGATCAAGATGACTTGAATACCGCAAGTCAAAGGAACATCGCACTTAAGCCACAGTAAGAACTTCATTGACATATCTATATATGTAGAGAACCATATGAAGTCTTACGGCTGGTCACTCCAATGAACTAGTTACCATAACTAGCATCCACGATTAACTCCGGACATCACAATGTCTCCAGCCAGTGAGAATCAGCTGCTTGGATACACCAAGGAGTATACCTCGTGCTAGTCTCGACAGAATTGATGGTGTCCAAATCCATCAATTCATCAACTAGGGATAATTCCGATACATCACAATTACACATGTAGAGATACTCACTAGTTGTGATCCAATCACAAATTCTCTCATGCTGTGAATCGTATCGTGGACATTCAGTAAATGAGTTTAAGATCCAATCAAATACATTAAACATGTATACTCAAATAGTGAATCTTCATTTATCATATAAATGGTTCATACATAAGGTGATTGCCTTAGGACATCTCTCATATATTACTAACAGACTCCCACTTGGCCTAATGCCAATCGCTACGGTATCCAATACCATAATCTCTAACATGACCCTCAAACTTACTTTGAGGTAATGCTTTAGTCAAAGGATCCGCTAAGTTCCTTTCAGTGGGAATTTTCTCGATTTGTATTTCGTTCCTACTTATGATCTCTCTGATAAGATGATAGCGGTGAAGCACATGTTTGGATCATTGATGAGACCACATCAAGTTCATAGATGAACTACTTGATCCAAACCGCTTCCTTTGCTGCTTCCAAAGCTGCAACGTATTCTGCCTTAGTGGCAGAATCCGCTATAGTGTCAAGCTTGGAACCTTTCCAACTTATTGCGCCTCCATTCTAGGTGAATACATACCCAGACTGAGACATGGAATCATCCTTGTCTGTCTGGAGCTGGCATCCGTATACCCACGTATCACCATGTACCCTTCTCCATATATTAGGAACACATCCTTAGTTCTTCTCAAGTACTTAAGGATCGTCTTAACAGCCGCCCAATGATCCATTCCTGGATCGGACTGGTATCTGCTCGTGACACTCAGAGCATACGATACATCGGGCCTCGTACACAACATAGCATACATGATAGATCCTATTGCGGATGCATAGGGAATCTTACTCATGCAAATCCTCTCGTCTTCTGTGCGCGGACACATAGACTTCGAAAGGTGTTCCCCATGCCTGATGGGCAGATAACCTTTCTTGGATTCCGACATGCTAAACCTCTTTAGCACTCGGTCTATATATGTAGACTGCGAAAGACCAAGCAACCGTTTCGATCTATCTCTATAGATCTTAATCCCAAGGATGTAGGTTGCTTCTCCCAGGTCTTTCATGGAGAATGTCTTGGATAACCAAACCTTAATCGATCAGAAGATTGACACATCGTTTCCTATAAGTAATATGTCATCGACATACAATACTAGGAACACGACTGCACTCCCACTAACCTTCTTGTACACACAAGGTTCGTCTGGATTTTGTGAGAAATCAAACTTTTTGATCGTCTCATCAAAACGGATATTCCAGCTCCTGGATACTTGCTTAAATCCATAAATGGATCGTCGCAACTTGCATACCTTGGTTTTATCAACCGATGTGAAACCCTCAGGCTGTATCATATACACGTCCTCGAGCAAGTTTCCATTAAGGAAAGCTGTTTTCACATCCATCTGCCATATCTCATAATCATAATGAGTCGCTATGGCCGTGAGCATCCGAATGGATTTAAGCATAGCTACAAAGTAATAGGTTTCGCCATAATCAACACCTTGCTTTTGACGATATCCTTTCGCCACCAATCTAGCCTTATAGGTAATCACATTACCATCCATGTCGGTTTTCTTCTTGAAAACCACTTGCACCCTATAGGCTTTATGCCTTGGTGGGTCAACCAAGTTCCAAACTTGGTTTTCGTACATGGAATCCATTTCCGACTTCATGGCACCAAGCCACTTATCCCTTTCTGAACTTGTCAGCACTTCTTCATAACTGGTAGGCTCCTCATCATCAATGAGTAACACGTCGTTCGATTCACTTACGAGAAATCCATATCTCTCAGGAATATTGCGTGTTCTACCAGATCTACGACGATGTGGTGTTACAATAGGTCCAGCCGATTGCTCATCACTATGAGTTGTCGGCTGTTGTGCTTCACCAGGTATCTCATCAATGTCTATTTGAGTCTCTCGAGCCTCCTCAAGCTCGATGACACTCCCACTGTTTTCTTGCAAGAGAAACTCTTTCTCTAGAAACACAGCATGCCTTGAAACAAACACCTTTTGTTCCACAGGATGATAGAATTGGTAACCCCTTGTTTTCTTAGGGTATCCAATAAATAGACATTTATCAGACTTAGCATCCAGTTTATACGATACGATCGCTTCACATAAGCGAGACAACCCCATATCTTCAAGTAAGATACATGAGGTTTCTTACTATTCCATATCTCATATGGAGTAGTTGAGACTACCTTGGTAGGCATTCATTTAACAAGTAAACAATGTATGCGAAGTGCATAGCCCCAAAAGGACTTGGGAAGAGTTGCATGATTCATCATTGACTGACCATGTCCAACAAGGTCCTATTAAGCCTCTCGGATACACCATTAAGCCGTGGTGTATAGGGCGGAGTCCATTGAGACAATATGCCATTGTCTCTTAGATAATCAAGAAACTCTTGACTTAAGTATTCACCACCTCGATCCGATCAAGTATTTTAATACTCTTGTCATGTTGTTTCTCTACTTCATTTCTGAATTCTTTGAACCTTTCAAAGGCTTCAGACTTGTGTTTCATCAAGAACACATACCCAAACCGTGAGTGATCATCGGTGAAGGTAATGAAGTAGCTATAGCCTCCTAATGCTTGAGTTGACATAGGTCCACATACATCAGTATGTACTAAACCTAGTAACTCTCCCACTCGTTCACCTTTTCCAGAAAAAGGTAACTTAGTCATCTTGCCTTTTAAGCATGATTCGCATGTATCGTATGAATCCAATTCAAACGATTCCAGAATTCCACATCGGTGTAATTCGGACATGCGTTTCTTGCTTATATGGCCAAGACAACAATGCCACATATAGGAGTCTATTTGATTATCCTTTCGAGCATGCTTGTTGCTCGCTTCGATATTGAAAATGTCACTGGATACGTCCAACGTATAAACACCATTGCTTAAAGTTCCAGTCCCATAAAGAACTCCATTCAAAGTTATGTAACAACAATTGTTACTAAAAGTCAAATGGTACCCATTTCTATTTAAACAAGAAATAGAAATGATGTTCTTTATCAACGAAGGAACATAAAAGCAATTGTCCAGTTCTAAGACAAGTCCTCGCAGGAGTTTCAACAAATACGTTGATGGTGAGTCAAAGAACCTTTGCTTCATTCCCAACACGTAAATTTGACTCTCCCTTGATGAGTCTTCTTCTATTCCTTAGCCCATGTATGTCATTACATATATGTGAGCCACACCCAGTATCCAATACCCAAGTGTCTAAGGAAATAGAATGACAATCAATAAAGAAGATTTCTGAAGAAGATGGGGCATCCGATGCCTTATCCTTCTTCACGGACTCAAGATAAATCTTGCACTTTCTTCACAAATGGCTCTCCTTGCCATAATGATGGCAAGTTTCCTTTTGTGCTAGTTCTACCTTCTTAGCCTTTCTCTTCTTTCCCTTCTGCTGTTCTTTTGACCTCCTCTTAGAACCTTTCTTCGAGGAATCAACTAACAGCACTGTCCCCTGCTCATGCTTCTCAGAAGACTCCACAATCTTCAGCATGTTGAGCAGTACCACAGATGAACCTTCTTGCATCTCAGAGGTGAAGAGGAGCTTGGAGACTTCGAACCTTTCGAATCTCACTTGCTCATCAACCAACTCACAAAGATGAAGGACTACGATATGAGCATCCATATGCTCATGCTGCTTTCGTAGCTTGGGTTCCATCGTGGCTAGCATGATGCAACTCATTTGTTCAGAATCACTCACATGTTTCTGATAGGCCAACAATTGGTCCAGAGTTGCATCATCACTATGACGGGCGGGAAGAGGCGCTTCGAGGACATTTGCAAGCTTTTCAACCTTGAGAACAATTCTCAAGCTTCTAAGCTAGTCCATGAAGCTCGGCCCAGTCAATTTATTTGAATCCAAAATGGAACGCAAATTCAAACACATCATGATCAATATATTAACTTAGAAATACAAAATGAGCATATATGAGAAAGATGATTTTAAAATGCATCAATATACATTTATAAATCCCATTCATTTTTTGAATTTCAAAAACCCCAAAATCACTTCGGGAGATTGTAGGTCCATCTCCGAATGGGCTGATATCCATCATAGTTATGAACAACCTTGGAGAGAGTCCAACAAGCCATTCATAACTACGACGGTAGGTATCATCTATACCGATTGCATATCCCGTATATGCAACTATCACAATGTGCTATCAACTAATTGAATGTTCACACATACATCGGGTTGTTAACACATTAACAAGTATGCATCATATGCATAGCACCCAACTTCACCTCCCTTTACATCGACCTTGGAGAGAGTCCAACAAACCGATGCTCCGGGTTAAAGCCAACCCATTAATCAGGACATAGTTTTAATATGGTTAGAGCGCATTCAACCAATTAGCCCAGCTTGGAGAGAGTCCAACAACCAAAGCTAACGATTGACCTCTGACTCTTACCATATTAGTATTAAACTATTCCATGGTTTGAACATATTCAGGTTCGAGCCGGGCTTGGAGAGAGTCCAACAACCCAAACAAGAAACATAACTCTGGTTCTAACCATATTAATGGAAGGTGTAGGCTTTAATATTGATTAAGGGTTTTTATGTCTCATCCTCTTTGCATGCAAATAACTATTATCTACATGGCATGGCATACATGGCATACATCTACATGTCACGACACGCATGGCATAATGTTATGCATCTAATGCAATTACATGGCATACAATTATGTCATGTATATAATTTCCTTATATGTCATAACTATTTATGGAAATAAAATATGTTTAAGATTTGATTCTCCAAATCAAATCATAATTAAATTAGGAAACAAATTTCCAAATCTAATCACATATTTTATTCATGGAATTATTTGATTAAGGAAAATCTATTTAGGAAACCAATTTCCTAAATCATTAAAACTACTTATGGAAATAAAATATTTTAAGATTTGATTTCCCAAATCAAATCATGATTAAATTAGGAAACAAATTTCCAGAATCTAATCAAATATTTTATTAATGGAAAATATCAATTTCCATAAATACTTCCAACTTTCCAAAAGTGGAAGATTTCCATAAATACTTCTAGACTTTCCAAAATTGAAAAATTTCCATAAATACTTCTAAATTTCCAAAATTAGAAAATTTCCAGAAATACATTATGACTATCGCAAAACCATTTTACGATTATGTCGAAACACAACCTGGCTCTGATACCACTGTTGGGTTTCCGGCACCGCGGCGTGTGTGTGTTCGATCATGTTTCGTAAACATGAGCACAGCGGAAGCAATAAAAATAATAAATACTCCTATTTATTACAACACACACAACACACGCATGCTATTACAACAAGTGTAGACATAACCGTAAATTAAAATTGCAATAAAAGGAAATTAAACTACGTTATACCTTCCGTATGACGTGTAGCGGGAACGGCATCAACCGGAACGATCCTCGTAAGAATTGTCTCTATCCGTATCCACGCCGAGCTCCTCGGGATGACTTCGCTAAGTCACGAGCTTCGTCTTCGTACGGGTTACTAGCCTCGTGTTGAAGACGACGTGATCGAGAGATGATCACGATCCGAATCAAAATTCGGATCCAAAACGAGTTCTCAAAACTCGCTTCTCCGGAGAGGTATTCGTCAACCGTTTGACGAATCCTTCGTCCTCCACCTCAGAGGATTACCGGAGATCAAATCCCCGGTATGTTAGCCGTTGTCGGAGCACTAACCGTCGTCCAAACGATGCTCCGACGAGAGGAGAAGAAGCTGTCCAGAAAACTGGACAGCTTGGTGGAGGAGATAGGCGCCGGCCAACAAAGGAAGCCAAGTGCTTACCTTGATGCCAAACCTAAGGAGGATCGCCGGAACTCTTCCGGCAGCAGCTCGACGCCGGCGAGGAGGAAGGAAGCCGCCTTCTGGACGCCGGTTGGAGGAGCTGTGGGCTGGGCGGCAACACAAGCTGGGCGGCAACTTCACCAAGGAGGTTGGCGGCAACTCTTGATGTTGGGCGGCCAAAAAATAGATTAGGTTTAGGGTTAGGGTTTAATCCCTATTTTATAGAGAACTAATTCTCTTAATGGTTAATGGATCATATCCATAAAGCCCGTTAACCCGCTCCATTAAGATAAGTTAAAATAAACCAAACCATGATGGTTTATTTTAAGTTAAAACGAACCGAACCAACCTTTGGTTCATTCGTTTAATATAAACCAAACCCTTTGGTTTATTCTCATCCATTGGATTAGGACCAAACCATTTTGGTCCATACATTACGTCTTCATAAGACGCAGCCCATCCACGCTTCCATTGCGACTGAAACGATTTCATGCTCGCTTTATGTTTGGTCCAACCAAACATAGTTTCTCTCGGTCTGAGAATCCCATTCTCAAGCTCGTTTTAAATCCTTTGGATTACACTCGTTGTGCGTGTGACCAAATAGGTTCTCGGTTTATGTTGGCCGTCTATAATTAACCATTAATTATATAACGATCATGAGTGGCACCTAGTAGTACATCATGATCCCCAATTAACCGAAAAGATCAACGGTTGATCCAGAACTATTTCTGAAACCCTTCAACAGCTCGAATGAATCGTGCCCCATTCCCTTCACTCATCTTATACCCACTTGGTTCAGACATGGTCTATTGTGTCAGCCCCACTAGGTCGACTACGCACACCTAGCCCAAGTATCATTTCGTCCCTACTGATTCTAGTTACTCCACATGTATCGAAGAGTACCTTACTCTAAACATGTAATGCTTTGGCCAAAGACTTTAGTAACAATCCGACGAGAGGCCATGGGTATACATCTCCTCGCAAGGAGTGGTGAATCCTTTATAGGCTATTCAAACACCTTCGATCACTTCGACTTATACCCAATCATCCCGGGTCCACATCTCCTCGGAGATGTTTGCTGAAGATGTCAAAGCATAAGTCTCCATGATCAAGATGACTTGAATACCGCAAGTCAAAGGAACATCGCACTTAAGCCACAGTAAGAACTTCATTGACATATCTATATATGCAGAGAACCATATGAAGTCTTACGGCTGGTCACTCCAATGAACTAGTTACCATAACTAGCATCCACGATTAACTCCGGACATCACAATGTCTCCAGCCAGTGAGAATCAGCTGCTTGGATACACCAAGGAGTATACCTCGTGCTAGTCTCGACAGAATTGATGGTGTCCAAATCCATCAATTCATCAACTAGGGATAATTCCGATACATCACAATTACACATGTAGAGATACTAGTTGTGATCCAATCACAAATTCTCTCATGCTGTGAATCGTATCGTGGACATTCAGTAAATGAGTTTAAGATCCAATCAAATACATTAAACATGTATACTCAAATAGTGAATCTTCATTTATCATATAAATGGTTCATACATAAGGTGATTGCCTTAGGACATCTCTCATATATTACTAACAAAAGTCCACTCGAAGACGAGATTACGAGAATGGTGACGACGACACATGGCGGTCAAAGGAAGCGCTTGGAGAAGCCGCTAGCCTTAGGTTGACCGTCCGATCTTCTCATTGGCTTGAGAAGATCGTAGTAGGGCCATGACTATATTACATTTAATTATATATATATATGTTGATATATATATATATATATATATATATATATATATATATATATATATATATATATATATATATATATATATATATATATATATATATATATATATTTAATTGATTTTGCTTGTATGTATGTGATGAATGCTAGTAGAATAATGCATGTATGTATATGATGCATGCTAGGATAATTTTCTTGTATGTATATGATGCATGCTAGAATAATGAATGTATGTATATGATACATGCTAATATAGGATAATAAAGGCCTAAATGCGTATAAGATACACATTACGATTAGATTAGATCATAATCGAATCAACTCGAAAATGCCTACCGAGCCTTGATACCCATCACTACCTCGATCATTTATTGTTGTTGAATCTGCCAAAGCAGAGCAACGCATATTATCTTGGGAGGGTGCGGAGGGACAATCTTGGTCCCGCCTATCATGCTTGGGTTAGAGTAAGCTCAATTAGATTGAGCAAAACTAGTTAAACTCAATTGGATCGAGTAGAACTATAGGCATATTCCAATCGTTGGAACGATAGGTCAAGATCGCATTTACACTAAATCTTGGGCGATTTAGCCAAAGCTAACTCATGGTCTTTTGTAAATGTGGGTCTTGATCCTATAAACAAGAGTTGCATAGAGATGTAATCGGTAATGTGTTACCCACCGATCATACTAAGTCTTGGGCGATTTAGCCAAAGCTAACTCAAGGCTTAGTATGATGTGGATCTTGTCCCGCAAGAATTATAGCTAGTTTGTATGAATCTAGTAATGTGGTTTGACCACATCCATAACTTGATTCTACAAAAATTCCTATAATTCAGTGGGAGCATCATTTGATTAAAGGCCTAATTAAATGATAAAAGGAATATGATATTAATTCTCTGCATTGTATGTTGTAGATAACTATGTCGACAAACACGAACACTCTCTCTCTGCGTTCTGTCCTTGAGAAGGACAAGCTCAATGGAGCGAATTTCCTGGACTGGTACAGGAACCTGAGAATTGTTCTCACCCAAGAAAGGAAATTGTATGTCCTGGAGCAGCCCATTTCCGGAGGCACCTCCTACCAGTGCCTCGCGAGCTGACAAAGATGCTTACAATAAGCATCAAGATGATGCATTAGATGTGTCATGTCTAATGCTCGCGACCATGAACTCTGAGCTTCAGAAGCAACATGAGTTCATGAATGCTTATGATATGGTTGGACATCTTCGTCAACTATATCAAGGACAAGCTAGGCATGAGAGATATGAAGTCTCTAAGGCATTATTTGGGTCCAAAATGCAAGAAGGGACTCCCGTAGGTACATATGTACTCAAGATGATTGGGTACGTAGAAAAACCTACAAAGGCTGGGATTCCCACTTGGCCAAGAGCTGGCCACTGACCTGATCTTGCAATCTTTGCCACAAGCCTTCAATCAATTTGTCATGAATTATAACATGAATGAAATTGATAAGCCACTACCTGAAATGCTCAGCATGTTGAGAACTGCTGAGCTTAACCTTAAGAAGGGAAAATCTGACACCATTTTGATGGTACAAAAGAAGAAAGGCAAGGGCAAGCCTAAAGGTAAGGGAAAGTCCCAAGCCAAGGGCAAAGGCAAAGAACTTAAACCCAAAGGAGGGGTAGCCAAGGAAGGGGCTTGCTTCCACTACAAGGAAGCTGGACACTGGAAGCGTAACTGCAAAGCTTACCTGGAAGATCTTAAGAAGAAAAGAAGTGAGACTTCTACTTCAGGTATAAATGTTATAGAAGTCAATCTATCTATTTCTTCATCATGGGTATTAGATCTGGATGTGCATCTCACATTTGTACCAATGTGCAAAGTGAGAAATAGCAGGCATTGACAAAGGGCGAGGTGGACCTCTACGAGTAGGCAATGGAGCAAGAGTTGTCTTTGCATTCTTGTAGGAACTTATGATCTATCTTTGCCCTCTGGGCTTGTATTAGAATTAGATGAATGTTGTTATGTGCCTGCCTTAACCAAGAACATCATTTCAGTTTCTTGTTTGGACAAGAAAGGATTTTCATTTATAATAAAGAACAAATGTTGTTCAGTTTATTTAAATGATATGTTCTATTGTAGTGCACCTCTAATGAACGGACTACTTTCTAGACTTAGAGAGCCCTATCTATAACATAAGTACAAAGAGGTTCAAGTCAAATGAGTTGAACCAAACTTATCTCTGGCACTGTCGCTTAGGTCACATAAATGAGAGTCGCTTATCTCAGCTCCATAAGGATGGGCTGCTAGACTCATTTGATTTTGAATCATATGAGACATGCGAATCTTGCCTTTTAGGCAAGATGACCAAGACTCCCTTTAGTGGACACAGCGAAAGAGCAACAGATTTGTTAGGACTTATACATAGTGATGTATGTGGTCCATTCAATGTTGCTGCTAGAGGTGGTTACAAGTACATCATTACATTTACTGATGACTTCAGTAGATATGGTTATGTGTATCTCATGACACACAAATCAGAATCCTTTTAAAAAGTTCAAAGAATTCAAGAATAAAGTACAAAACCAGCTTGTCAAGAGTATTAAGATACTTCGATCAGATCGAGGTGGTGAATACCTTAGCCATGAGTTTCGTGACTATCTAGCTGAGTGTGGGATTCTATCCCAACTCACTCCTCCTGGAACACCACAGTGGAATGGGTTATCCGAAAGGAGGAATTGTACCCTATTGGATATGGTACGATCTATGATGAGTCACATAGATCTTCCTATATCCTTTTGGGGATATGCTCTAGACACAACAGCCTTTACCCTTAACCGTGTACCATCCAAGGCTGTGATAAAGACACCATATACGATATGGACAGGGAGAAATCCCATGATGTATTTCATGAGGATTTGGGGTTGTGAGGCTTACGTTCGACGTCAAGTCTCAGACAAACTAGGACCCAAATCCGATAGGTGCTATTTTGTTGGATATCCCAAGGATACAAAGGGATATTACTTCTACATTCCCAGTCAGCACAAAGTGTTTGTGGCAAAGACTGGAGTTTTTCTAGAAAGAGATTTTGTTTCTAGAAAAACTAGTGGGTGTACCTTCGATCTTGAAGAAATTCAAGATAAGGACCATAGCACAGAGGCCTTGATGGAGGTTGAACAGGAACCACAAAGTGTTATGGGTGATGAGGTTATTGCACAAAGAGTTGTGGAACAACCACCTGTTCATGTAGACCTAACTCTTCGCAGATCTGATAGGGTACGTCGTCAGCCTGAGAGATATTCATTTCTCTTGTCTGACCATGATGACGTAATGCTCATTGAGAATGAGCCTACCTCCTATCAGGAAGTTGTGATGAGCCCAGATTCTGAGAAATATCTAGAGGCCATGAGATCCGAGATGGAATCCATATACACCAACCAAGTATGGACTTTAGTTGATCCACCTGAAGGGGTCAAACCCATTGGGTGTAAGTGGGTCTTTAGGAGAAAGACTGACATGGATGGACTTACGCATACCTATAAGGGCCGATTGGTGGCTAAAGGTTTCAAGTAAATTCATGGTATTGACTATGATGAAACCTTTTCTCCAGTGGCGATGTTTAAGTCCATTCGGATCTTGCTTGCTATTGCAGCATACCACGATTATGAGATCTGGCAGATGGATGTCAAAACCGCATTTCTGAATGGAAACTTGCTCGAGGATGTGTACATGACACAACCTGAGGGTTTTGTAGATCCACAGCATACTGGGAAGGTATGCAAGCTGCAAAGGTCCATTTATGGGCTAAAGCAAGCTTCTCGGAGCTGGAATCTTTGATTCGATGATGCGATCAAACAGTTTAGTTTCATCAAGAATGAAGATGAACCATGTGTCTATATGAGGGTTAATGGGAACACAGTTGTCTTCCTTGTATTGTATGTGGATGACATACTGCTCATTGGGAATGACATCCCTTCGCTACAGTCTGTGAAGACTTGGCTAGGGACGTGCTTTTCAATGAAAGACTTAGGTGAAGCAGCCTGTATTCTAGGCATCAAGATCTATAGAGATAGATCTAAGAGATTGCTTGGCCTAAGTCAGAGTACATAATTTGACACGGTATTACTTCGGTTTCCCATGCAGAATTCCAAGAAAGGACTTCTGCCGATGTCACATGGTGTGAGTCTTTCGAAGACTCAAAGTCCCTCTTCTAGAGAGGAGAGAGACCGCATGGATAAGATCCCTTACGCATCTGCTATAGGATCTATCATGTACGCCATGCTATGTACTCGTTCTGATGTCTCGTATGCTTTGAGCATGACGAGTAGATACCAGTCAGATCCAGGTGAGCGTCACTGGATAGCAGTCAAGAATATTCTTAAGTACTTGAGAAGGACTAAAGAATATTTCTTGATATTTAGAGGCGATAAGGAGCTAGCTGTAAAGGGTTACAGCGATGCCAGCTTCCAAACTAACCAGGATGATTATAGATCGCAGTCAGGGTTCGTGTTTTGCTTGAATAGTAGCGTTGTGAGCTAGAAGAGTTCCAAGCAGAACACAGTTATTGATTCTACAACAGAGGCCGAATATATCGGTGCTTCCATCTCATTCGAGAGATTGTCGATAGAGGAGATGTGAAAATTTGCAGAGTACCCACAGAGGCTAACATCGCAGATCCCTTGACCAAGGCTTTGGCACAGAAAAAGCATGATGGTCACACTAGGTCATTAGGTATTGTTGGTGCAGGGGCACTAGATAATCGAACCTGTGTTTTGATTATGGCAAAGACACAAAGTTAAGTTTATATTGTTATCTCACGAGCTAAATCAAGTGTGCAGAAAAGTACTAAAGCTGGAGCTGAAGGCTAGCGACACCCGGAGGAAGCCGTGGTGGTCGGGCGACACTTGAGTGAATTCGGAGGGAGCCGAAGGAATCGAGTGGAAGGCCGGAAGCGAGAGCTACTATCGAGGTAAGCTTGTGTGAGTGAGAGATTGTAAGGTCGTGTCCTCTTTACGGGGACGACCGTAGGCGACGATTCGACTAAGACTTCCTGTGGAAGGTCTAGGTCGAGATCGGACGGTTAGAAACCGTCGTATTTATCATTTTCCGAGCTAATCTCTTACTGCAGGGAAGTGGCCAGCCGGCGCGATCACCGGACATTGCGATCGTTATCGATTGGATCGATGAGATGCATCGATCGATCATCGATCACGATCGATGAGAGGCATCAGTCGACTGATGGCGACGACTCAGCTTTTGCGCTATGTCAAAACGGATAACGTTTGACGCGGCCACTTCGCGATAAAATTTGGAAAAATCCATGATCCGTTCCAAAGAAATAGGAGACAATTTCAGAGGCCAAAGTCTATAAAAGGAGGGGAGGATTCCACTCCAAATCACATCAATTATTCATCAAGTGCTCCTACAACGCCAACGCTTCAACACCGTCATAACGTCGGCCAGCGACGACAACCTCGGATCTTCTTCGTCGGCAGATCTAGTAATACTTTTATTATTGTATTCGTTGTTTTTTTGTAACGAGGTGAGGTAGGCTTGTTGCCTCATCCTCGTGCCGGATTTTGTGATCGTTGTCTCCTACCTCCAACGAGGAGGAGACGTTATAGTGCTTTGCCCTCCGTACGCGGTCTAGGACCGATAGGGCCTTGGAGTAGCAACCGCCGGGTTGTGAACCAAGTAAAATAAACGTGTCATTTTATTTTCCGCTGTGTTTACTCGTTTACTTTGCGTATCGAACGAACGAAAATGAAAGTTTTACGATCGCTATTCACCCCCCCCTCTAGCGACGCTTCTCGATCCAACAATTGGTATCAGAGCGGGGGCGCTAAGATTTGGTGAAACCACCAATCTAGCACGTTTTGGTTTTATTTTCGTATTTTTTGATTCGTATATTTCTTAGGTTTTTGTTTCAAGACTACTAATCCAAGACCAAGTCTTGGTACATAGTTTTTTTGTTGTGTTTTTGCAAGTACTAATCTCCTTCGGAGTACCTCACGATCAAACGAGCATAACTTTTGCTACAAGTGGACTCACGAAACGATCTACCCACCAAATTGAATCTACACTTCTTACGGGGGGTTTACCCCGTAATGTCAAGCTTCCACCCAAAATCCAACGCTTAGTACCCTTTCGGGACATCGAAGGTCGTAAGTTTCAAATTTTGTTAGATTCTTATCCTCCTTATTTATTTCTGTTTTTTCTATTATTTCGCATTACTAATCCAAGACCAAGTCTTGGAATTCTCTTTAGTTTTTATTTGTGTTTTGCAAGATACTTAATGGCTCACATTGAGGATATAGCACCACCCGACCTCCGTTCTTTAACGGAGATGATTTCCGTTATTGGAAAGGTCGGATGGAGTGTTTCTTGAAAACACAAGTCGATACTTGGATAATAATCCAAACCGGCTTTGCTTTACCCACCAATGATCAAGGAGAACCCTTGGATTTCAACAAGTGGACAAATGCAACCAAGAGGCAAATCGCCGATGCAAGAGCAACCCAAATATTGCAATGTGGCTTGTCCAAGGAGGAACTCAACCGCATCGGACCATTCATTAGTGCCAAGGACCTATGGAATAAATTAATCGAGCTACGAAGGCGTCAGATGCTAAGGTATGTAAAGCGTGACCTTCTTTTCAATAAGTTGTATAACCTCAAGATGCAGGAACACGAGGCGGCAACGCAACTACACGCCCGCGTCGAGACATTGTCAACGGCCTACACACCATCGGACACAAGGTCGAAACCGTGACCTACTAAGGTACGTTCTAATTCATTTCCTAGGACTACCTTGTGGGCATCCATGGTCGATGCCTACAAGGTCTCTAAGGACCTATCGAAGCTTAGGTTAGATGAATTATTTTCCGAGTTTGAACTTCATGAGCAAACTAACGTGATCCGGGCGAGAGAGGTATTGCTCTACTTGCGGGACAAAGAAGCAAGCCACCTACTAGGCAAGTAGATGAACTCGAACCCGAAGACGAATCCGAATCCGAGGAGGCCATAATAGTCAATATTGTGCGGAGAATAGTTCGACAAGAAAGAAGGAAATTGAAGAATGAGAACCAAAGAAAAGGGAGCAAGGAAAGCCTTCCATGCAACTTGGGACAACAGAGAAGACATAGCTTACATGGCAAGAACGGAGGAGTCCGAGTCGTCAATCCGGCCGAGTCCAACTACAACTCCGACTCAACCCGAAGATTATTTTAGAGAAAACTCAAAGCCGGACCAAAAGGGAAAGTTAAGGTTGATTTCTCTTTAATTAGTACACTTTACAGTACAATTAAACTGCTTAATAGGAAATTAACTAAGTCCGAGTCTAGGGTTGAGTCGTTACTTGAGGAGGTTGAAACCCTCAAGCAAGAGGCTACTCTAATCTCTTCAACTAGTCAAGTTCAAGAGAGAAACTCAACCCAAATTGAAAAACTTGAGAAGGAGAATTCTCTCTTGAAAGACCAAGTTCAAGAGGTCGAGGCTAGGTTGGAAAAGTTCACGTTGGGATCTAAGAACCTTAACCGACTACTTGGAACCCAAAGTGCCGTGTACAACAAAGCCGGACTCGGATTTAAGTCAAAGACTACGAATAGGTCTTATATGTCTATCGTAAATCGTAGTCATCAAAGAGTCCAAGCATGGGTCCCAAAGGTTTTATTAAATTCACATATTAGGACTAATAAGTATTGGATTCCTCAGGATCAAGTTCATTATTTGAATAGACCTTATTGGTTCAATGGTCTAGGGGGAGCTAACACTAAAATAGTATACCCGCTTACTTAGCAAAACCATTGCATGCTTAGAATTTCTGTTAACTTGTGAACTTACTTAGAATACGTACATAACCAACTAAAATCCTTCGAAAAGATTGAGCCTCGGGGAGCCTCTTTTCATAAATAACTAGTTAGTCAACTCTTGATAATATAGTATCGACGCCGAGATGATAGTACGTTAGGAGACAAAGTCTCGTGTATTCGAGCTAGATAAGGCGTATCTAGCTTGGTGCACTTGACCGAGTGGAACTAGCTGAAGCTACCTCGCCGTATCCTAAACTAGTTAGACCAGGAAGTAACCCTAAGTGACTTAAGTGATATTTTCTTGAATTTGGCTTTGTCTAAGGAAGTGGTCGTTGTTCCGATCAAAGAAGGCCCCTGTGCCTCGCCACGACCTGGAAGCCAGTTTCTCGAAAAGTTACTTAACAATCTAAAGGTTAAATCTGAATCTAACCTAAGGTTGACTATCTTTAATCAATTTAAAATCATCTCACAAAACATATAAGGTGAACAAATTATGAGACACATAGAATGGGTGAGATGTTAAGGATAATTGAAATATACTTGAAACAATCCCTTCAAAATACTACTTATTTTCTCAACTATTGTACTTAACAACTATGAGGCCAAAGTTTAGCGCCCCCTACATCTCTTATACTTCATATATTTGACTAAGGGGGAGAGCAAACTAATCTTAAGGGTTATATTATAAATCTTTAGATTATTGGTGCAGAGGGACACACCTCGAACCAATCTATCTAACTATTGCTAGATGCATGCTTGGACTCATATTTGATTTATCTAGATGCATTCATAAACGACATTGTTTTAAACCCCTATTTTATACAAAAACCCCAACACTCTTTTTGATTTATGCCAAAAGGGGGAGAAGAGCGAAAGTTAAGGGGGAGTAACACAAAATTTCATTTTTAAACACAAAATTTGTTTTTGAAAACTAAAGTATCTCTTTCAAAACTCACCTAGGGTTAAGGGGGAGTTTTGGTTAAGGGAGAGTTTTTGGGAATGGCATTCATCATCTACTATATGTGTTTTATGCTTTAATTTCCCTTAACTTTGTGTTGGTTTGCCATAGATCAAAAAGGGGGAGATTGTTGGTGCAGGGGCACTAGATAATCGAACCTGTGTTTTGATTATGGCAAAGACACAAAGTTAAGTTTATATTGTTATCTCACGAGCTAAATCAAGTGTGCAGAAAAGTACTAAAGCTGGAGCTGAAGGCTAGCGACATCCGGAGGAAGCCGTGGTGGTCGGGCGACACTTGAGTGAATTCGGAGGGAGCCGAAGGAATCGAGTGGAAGGCCGGAAGCGAGAGCTACTATCGAGGTAAGCTCGTGTGAGTGAGAGATTGTAAGGTCGTGTCCTCTTTACGGGGACTACCGTAGGCGACGATTCGACTAAGACTTCCTGTGGAAGGTCAAGGTCGAGATCGGACGGTTAGAAACCGTCGTATTTATCATTTTGAGCTAATCTCTTACGCAGGAAGTGGCGGTGGGGCGATCGGACATTAGGCGCGATTATTATCGTTGGGATGAGATGATCATCGATCATTATCATCGATTGGTGATGAGAGGCATCACGATCGGTGATGGCGGACGACTACCTTTGCGCTTATGTCAAACGGATAACGTTTGACGCGCACTTCGCGCGATAAAATTTGGAAAAATCCATGATTCGTTCCAAAGAAATAGGAGACAATTTCAGAGGCCAAAGTCTATAAAAGGAGGAGGATTCACTCCAAATCACATCAATTATTCATCAAGTGCTCCTACAACGCCAACGCTTCAACACCATATAACGCCGACGCGGCGACAACCTCGTGATCTTCGCTTCGTCAGCATCTAGTAATACTTTTTATTATTGTATTCGTTGTTTTTTTTGTAACGAGGTGAGGTAGGCTTGTTGCCTCATCCTCGTACTTCCGGATTTTGTGATCGTTGTCTCCTACCTCCAACGAGGAGGAGACGTTATAGTGCTTTGCCCTCCGTGCAGCGTCAAGGACCGATAGGGCCTTGGAGTAGCAACCACTGGGTTGTGAACCAAGTAAAATAAACGTGTCATTTTATTTTCCGCTGTGTTTACTCGTTTACTTTGCGTATCGAACGAACGAAAACGAAAGTTTTACGATCGCTATTCACCCCCCCCCCTCTAGCGACGCTTCTCGATCCAACAGGTATTAGATACTACGGTGATTGGCACTAGTGCTAGTGGGAGATTGTTAGTGAAAGCCCTAGAGCCAATCATGTGATGATTGTTGTATGGACTTTATTGTATCATATTCCTATTTATAAAGGCATGGTTATTATATTTACTTGTATTGGTACCAAATAACTAAATATAATAATGTCCTTGAGTAGTAGGTTCTTATCTATATCAATCGATTGGTTGAATCGATAATGAGATGATATAGAGAACACTACTCTTAATCATTCCTAGTCGAGTATTAACATTCAGGGACAATGTTAATGTGTAGAGACTAGCATGTAGGTCAACACGATGACTTGATCTCACAAGTCATGGATATGAGATATCAAGTTGACACATGGGTATGCATTGGAGAATGTATACTGAATGACCCGCCATGAGAAAGTATCATGGATCGTTATATGAGTGTCATATACTTTCTCATGTGGCTATTAGTATGACTATTAATCCTTAGACCTGAAGTCACCATGGTTCCCTACATAAGGAGTTGCATACTTTGGCTTCGTTAAACGTCACCCGTAAATGGGTGGACTATAAAGGCGATTATTGGGTATATAACAAATTATGTGGAGGGATGTGAGTGATGTAGATGGGATCTATCCCTCCTATATGACGGGGGTGACATCAATATTCTTGATAGAGTGAGACCATGAAGTGCATGGCCATGCCCAAATGAGTCAATATGAGATATTGAGCTCATTTGATTAGAGTGAGTCTACTTGGAGTTCAAGATTTAGATTGTACCGAGGATGACACGGACTATGCCTCGATTGGTCAATCTAGATGTCAAGGATAGAGGGACATTGTCACATATTGTGAGAGTCACAATTAGTAGTCACAAAGGTGATGTTGGAGCTCAACATTCTTGTAACTTGGGTAGCAATGATGTGTTGCTAGATACCGCTCATTGCTTATGTTCCTAAATCGGTTTAGGGACATTGCCAACGTTACAAGAACCTATAGGGTCACACACATAAGAGTAATTAGATGGAGATTAGGTTCATATGATGAACCATGAGGATTAGGTTCATGGGATGAACCAAATTAAATTAAGAGTAATCCAAATTAGACTAATTGAGTTAGACTCAAGTTGATTCAAGTGTTGAATGAGTCTAATTTAGATTTGATTCATCAAATCAATTTAAATTAAATGAATAGAGATTCATTAAATTAAATTGACTTGAGTCAAGTGGTTAGATTTGATCAACCATGGGAGATTAGAGGTCAAGTTTGACTTGACTTGAGAGGGAAGATGAAAGGTCAAGTTTGACTTGACCAAATGCCATGTCATGATGATGACTTGGCATGGCCGGCCAATGATGATGCTCCACATCATCATTGACTTTGTCAATTGGTGCCACATCATGAGGGAGACCAAGGGTCATGGGAGTTACATGCATGCATGTAACCCCCTTCCTTGAAGTGGCCGGCCACTTTAGGGGTTTCAAAGTGGGAATTCATTTTGTGAGTTACTCATTCCATCATCTTCAACCTTGGATCATCTTCCTCTCAAGCTCTCTCCCTCTCCCAACCTCCTTGGCCGAAATTCCTAAAGGAGTGCTAGCACACTCTAAGGCATTTTTCTCCACCTATTGCTTGTGTGGATACCAATAGAGGAGTGTGCACTTGACACTCTCGAGTTCCGGCAACCTTTTGGACGAGCGGGATTTGCGAAGGGCATCGCATCGAGGGTAATGATCTCACCTCTTAGATCTAAGGTAGATCTAGGGTTTTAGTAAGCACATACATGTTTTATAATTTCTATACTTCGCACGGATCCGTGACCGGGGCTTCCGAGGTTTCCGCAACACAAAAAGCGGTTTTTGCGGCTCGGAAAAACCCAACAATATCTTCTACTGATGCTGCTTCTATGCTGAAGGGTAGTATCAAGGAACTCCAACCATGCTTGGGGTAGTAGGTTGCTGCTGATGAAATAACCCAATCTTCTGTGTTAATCTCTGCTGTCGAGACGATGCATCTTCCTCTTGGAATACCATCGATAGTCTTCAACTGAGTCTTCAAAGTACACCTCCTCCACTGTACTGGTTGCTCACAATAGCAACAGATGAACTGATCCAACAGATAATCTGACCTCACGTGTCTTCGTGATCTGCACTGCACGCACACAATCCCTTCTAAGTCTTTGTTCTGATTTTGCTGATATTCACGAGAACATCCTGATGATTTGCAATTGGTCTTCTATAATCGGAAAATAGCTCGAAGGCTATGACTCCGATCTTGCTCCTTTTATCCAACAGTCGGAGACTTCTGACTCTATTAAGTTGACCTGCAATATTTGCTTATCGGTCTCCAACTCTTAAACCCTTGTACAGAGTCATTTCTAAACTTCTGTCTTAATCCAACGTCTTCCAGCAGGATCTGGTAGAAGATCCTGGCATCCTAATCCAACTATAAACCAATAACTCTGGGTGGCTTAAATCATCCATTCATCTTCTTGAGCTATTAGGTGGTCGTAGCCTGTGCAAGTCTCACGACTCTGCACAGTACACTATTACTAACTGATCACCCTTTCTTGAAGCTCAAGAATTCCTTACAATGTGTCATGGAAAGTGACGTGGGGAAATACTCTCCCTCAACATCACTAAACCATGATCAAGTGATGTTTTATTTCTCAAAGATTATTTTCTACATTTATCACCAAATACCGGCTTGATCTCGATAATGGTATGCAAACAATTCTTCTTTCTCGGTATAACAAGAGTTAAGTACTCAAAAGTGTTGGAATGTATACTGAAAGTCTAGCTCTTTTGTATGAACATTTTTATCTTGAAATAAGAATCACATGATCATTATTTGCACTATATATTTATTATATGTGTGCATATTGTCTAATACTTTACATTGTAGATAACATGGTGCTTGGTGTGGCAAAGAAGATCATGTTATCAGTCCCTTGTAGAATATAAGTAGAGGCTCAAAACCAAGATGATTTTGGACAAACCATTGGCATGGTTGTAGTGTAGCTTGGTATTGTTTTGTCTTGAACATAGAGTTACACTAGTACACTTAGGTGTATTGAGCAAGACCGACATAGAGGTGATTCAATTTATTGCTGACTACATAATTGAATCGGACCTCAGATATTATTTTGTACATGCTCTTAATCCCGATATAATAACGGGCACATGTACTTAGTATTTATTTCTTTGATTTACCAAAGGGTGAGATTTATATGGATTAAATCAATATGCCTGTTAAGTTGGGAAATGATATTATTTACATGGTGTGCCGTTGATTATAAGAGGAAACCGTGTCCTATATATTAGGTTGATGATGTCCCCTTGAGGAGCTCATAAGGTTCATCATGTAAACCCTGCAGGTTGACTTAATCAACATGATGATAAGGTTGAGTGGTACTACTCGAGGAGTTAGATGTTAATTGATTGATGGTCAGTAAATCAATTAATTGATGGACATTCGATATCTTAAACACGGGGAGATGGATGTACAAATAATGTATGGATCCCATATTAATTTATGGGGGTTGGTGAGGTAATTCAATGATGATCCTCTAGTAGAATGGAACATCATTGATGGATCAAGTTTGTGTGGTTCCGATCCATCGGGTGGCCAAGATCCAACTCCTCCTCATGGTCCCTATCGTAGCCTAATATAAACCTCATGAAGCCTAGATCCAATGAGGAAAACAAATCCCTAGATCCGATGGTGGAGATTAAATCTCTAGATCCGACGGTTGAGATTAAATCTCTAGATCCGACGGTTGAGATTAAATCCCTAGATCCGACGGTGGAGATTAAATCTCTAGATCCGACGGATAAGATTAAATCTCTAGATCCGACGGATGAGACTAAATCCCTAGATCCGACGGTGGAGATTAAATCTCTAGTTTCGACGGTTGAGATTAAATCTCTAGATCCGACGGTTGAGATTAAAACCCTAGAAGCGACGGTGGAGATTAAAATAAGGCTTAAGCCCAACTCTATAAAAGGGGCTTAAGGTGGGCGGCAAGAGAAGTTGTTAGTTGGTTTTGAGATTAGGGTTTTGCCTATCATAAGCTTGGGCGGCAAGAAACCCTAAGGAGGAAACCCTAATTAGATTAGGGTTTGGTTGGGCGACTAGGGTTTGCAAGGAGAGTGGGCGGCAACAATAGGTCTTCTTCCTAAGGTGTTGGCCGGCTCCTTCCTCTCATCCCTCTACCTTGGTCGGCGCTCAACCTATTCCTCTTCTCCTCTTCTTTTCCTCTTGGCCGGCGGCACAAAGAAGCTAGGGATTGTTCCCTTGTTCGGTTCCTTTGTTGGCCATCTTGTTCTCTCTATTCTTGGGTCTAGCGGTATCAATCCTTTGTGGATTGGTGGTTGGCTCAAGCAAGAAGGGAAGGAGAGTTCTTCTTTCTTTCTATTGAAGAAGATCTAGGAAGCTTCAACTTGTGGAGGATCTTCGCCCACACGAAGTCTACAAGGAGGTTAGGACATACGATAAAAGATCAAGAGGTATAAAAGTTTTATTATTGATCTTTGCATGTTCTTATTAATATGATTGTATGTGTTGATTATACATTTCTACATGCATATGTATTTGTATAATCATGGACCCCGAAGATAAACACAAAAACTGGCAATCCGTCCGTCGTCTCTTCCGCGGCTAACCGACTAGAAGAGCTTGGTTGCTTAAACAACTAGTTTGTTCAAGCGATCGCTCAAGTTGTTTGCACGACGACGAAATGGTTGAGCTTAGGAAACTCATCCCATCCGGATTAGTTTTCATTAGTGAAAATTTTAATCCGGGGACATGGGAGCCAATAAGCCTCCGAGCACAATGCCATCAAAATGGTATCAGAGCCACGGTTTCCGATTTTGTGTGTTTGGATTCGGTTACTTTCACGCACTTATCATATATTGTGTATGTCGGATGATAGTAGGATGTGCGTAGCATAACTTTTTGGTTGCAGGCATAAGTTCCAACTATTATGGCTATATATGTGTGTATGTGATTGCATGTGTGTGTGATTGTATATTATTTGAATCCTCGAGGTTGATGAGGCTAAATTAGTATTTAATTTTTGTAATTAAATACGACATTGTTTAGTCACTCATTTTAGTTTACTTTCAATCTAGATTATTTGTACACTCCTTCGTGGAGTATAGGATCGATGGATGCAAATTAAAATAGTTTATCTTGGCTCGGATCTCCTTGGTGGCTTGCGCACGGGAAAAGGTGGAGCGGACGAGGTGGCGACACGATGGGACGCATATTGGAGAACAATGCCATAATAGTTGGGAAAATTCTGTTTTTTTCCATATTTATTGCTGATTTGTTTTATATGCATGTTGTGTGTGCTTGAAAATTCCTCACTATCAATTTACTAAGTGGGAGAGGGACCTTTTAATTAATTCCCGCGGCCTCCATTACAATTTGACGTGTGATGCAACAAACTTGCGCGTCGGCTCTGAGTGCCTTCCTCCCCATCGGATGAGTTTGTTTGCGGATCACTAGGTCAAATAATAGTTATAAAAAATTATTTAGGAGCGTGTGTACTTCCCCATCGGTAAGGCACATAATCCGAGATAATTCCCTTAGTATCGTGTAATGGTGCACACTTAGATGCAAATAAAAAGTATCTTCCCCATTGGAGTCACTGCTTTTATTTTTAGGGCCAAAGAGGAACCAACTATTAATTTTATTTGTCAAAAAGTAAGGTTGACAAGATAATAAAATTAATGGGTAAAACCTCCTCTTACAAATGTAGAATTCGTATACGTCCACACTATCGTGGCATGCGATATTCTCGGTGTTGGTTGATTTTGAAATTTTATTGTTTGAGGAATCAATAATATTTGAAATCTACAGTAATGATCTATGTGATTCTTAGGATTTTCAAAATGACTTTCAGTCCACTTACTATAATACTAAAGGAAAATAAGTTTACTGTACCCAAATTATGTTGATAGGAAAAGAATCTAGATATTGTCTTAACTGCTGAGGAGTACAAGTATGTACTCTTCGAAGAGTGTCCTCAAGCCATGGTTGCTTGAAAAGGTTTCTACTTCTAAGCCGAAAGGCAAGAAGAAGGAGAAACAAGGTGGAGCAAAGGTGGTGGGAGGATCTTAGGGAGGAGTGAAGAAGCCAAAAGGCAAGTACTTCACTTACAAGCAGGATGGACATTGGAAGAAGGATTGTCCCAATCCCAAGCAGAACAAAGGTATATCCTTTGGTCGAGTCATTGAAACGTGGTTAGCGGTGTTATCTACCAGCACCTGGTGTGTAGATACGGGGGCCTCTAATCATGTCTGCAATACTTTGCAGGGGTTCCAGGAAACCCGACGACTAGCTGAGGGAGAGATTACCGTCTTCATGGGTAATGCTTCAAATGTGGCGGCTATTGCAGTGGGAGACGTTTATTTATCTTTTGATAGGAATAAATTTTTGGTTTTGAGAAATTGTCTTTATGTACCTACTTTTAGAAAGAATCTAATTTCAGTTTCTAAATTGTTTCTGGATGGATATTCTATTTCTTTTAATGACAAAGTTGTTATAAAAAGGAATAGGGAGATTATCTGTTCTGGTACATTGGTTGGCAATTTGTACACTCTTGAACCGAAAACTCCCACGATGCATATAGAAGTGAATAACTCATCTTCTAAGTCTAATAAGAGAAAATAACCTTCGAAAATGAACTATATATCTAAGCTTAGGTTGGATTACGTGGCTCAGAATTAAAGGTGTACAAGCTAGGCAATACGTAACTACCCTTGGGTTCATTAGTGGTGGAAGATCTCCCAACCTTCGAGTCTTGCTTGGAAGGTAAGATGACCAAGAGGCCTTTTAAGGCTAAGGGGTATAGAGCCAAAGATGTATTGGAATTGGTTCATTCTGATTTGTGCGGTCCTATGTCTATCCAGGCTAGAGGTGGCTTTGAATACTTTGTCTCTTTTATAAACGATTATTCAAGGTATGGATACATTTACTCGATGCGCCGCAAGTCTGAATGCTTTGACAGGTTCAAAGAATTCAAGGCTGATGTGGAGAACCGTCAAGGTAAAAGTATCAAGACACTATGATCTGATCGTGGTGGTGAGTACCTCTTGGGAGAGTTTAGGAGTTACTTATCAGAGGCTGGGATTCAATCTCAATTGTCCGCACCTGGCACACCCCAGCATAATGGTGTGGCGGAGCGAAGGAATAGGACTCTTATGGAGATGGTCATATCGATGATGAGTTATTCTGAGTTACCTGATTCGTTCTAGGGGTTTACTTTGGAAACGGCAGCACACATTCTGAACTTGGTTCCATCTAAGTCAGTACCCTCTACTCCCACAGAATTGTGGACTGGGCGAAAGCCTAGTCTAAGACATATTCGGATTTGGGGTAGTCCAGCACATGTGCTGAAGGGAGATGCTGGTAAGTTGGAATCTCATACAGAAGTACGCTTGTTTGTTGGCTACCCTAAGGGAACGAAGGGTGGTTTATTCTATAGTCCTAGAGATCAGAAGGTGATCATGAGTACGAATGCCAGATTTCTAGAGAAGGACTATGTGATGAACCACAAGGCCACGAGTAGGATTGTTCTTGAGGAGTTGACAGGGGAAGTCCCGACATCAGTACCACCGGTACAAGAGGAAATATCACAAGTCACTGCACCGCGTGTCACAGAGCATACACAGGAGGTGCCTCGTCGTAGTGGGAGGGTTGTTAGACAACCCAAGAGATTCATGTTCTTGGGAGAGTCTTCGGACTTAGTCCCTGGTGAACATGAACCTGATCCCTGGACATATGACGAGGCACTTTAAGATAGAGATGCGGTATCTTAGCAAAGAGCGATGAATTCAGAGATAGAATCTATGTATTCTAATCATATCTGAGAGCTAGTAGAACCACCCTATGGTGTGAAAGCCATTAGATGCAAGTGGATCTACAAGAGAAAGAGAGGAGTAGATGGGAAGGTTGAGACCTTCAAAGCTAGGCTTGTTGCGAAAGGGTATACTCAGAAAGAGGGTATCGATTATGAGGAAACCTTTTCACCGGTAGCTATGCTTAAGCCCATCCGGATTCTCTTATCAATTGCTGCTCATGAGGATTATGAGATTTGGCAGATGGATGTCAAGACAGCTTTCCTTAACGGAAGTCTTGAGGAAAACATCTATATGAAGCAACCAGAGGAATTCATTGCAAAGGGCAAAGAGCATCTTGTGTGTAAGCTTAATCGGTCCATTTATGGATTGAAGCAAACTTCTAGATCTTGGAACATCCGCTTTGATGAGGTAATCCAGTCATATGGATTTATTCAAAGTCCGGATGAGCCTAGTGTATACAAGAGATGTGATGGAAACGTAGTGGTATTTCTTGTACTATACGTAGATGACATTTTGTTAATTGGAAACAATATCAGAGTGTTATCAGACGTAAGGGTATGATTGTCAAAACAGTTTGATATGAAAGACTTGGGAGAAGTGGGACACATCCTTGGGATCAAGGTAATAAGGGATCGCAAGAAAAGGATGTTGTGCTTATCTCAAGCTTCATACATTGACACTATCTTTGCTCGTTTTAGCATGCAGAACTCCAAGAAAGGTTTTCTACTTTTTAGGCATGGAGTACCTTTATCTAAAGAGATGTGTCCCAAAAAATCAAAGGAGATAGAGGAGATGAAGGTGGTTCCTTATGCTTCGGCAGTAGGAAGCCTCATGTATGCTATGCTATGTACGAGACCAGATATCTGCTTTGCCATGGGCATGGTCAGCAGATATCAGAGTAATCTTGGATAGGGACATTGGACTACGGTAAAGCATATATTGAAGTACCTGAGAAGGACTAGGGATTATATGCTGGTTTACCGGGCAGATCAATTAGTCCTTGTGGGTTACACGGATTCTGATTTCCAATCAGATAGGGACAACAGTAAGTCTACCTTGGGGTTTGTGTTTACTTTTGCAGGTGGAGCTATAGTATGGAGGAGTGTCAAGCAGAAATGCATGGCGGACTCTACCATAGAAGCTGAGTATGTGGCAGCCTCTGAGGCAGCCAAGGAAGCTGTATGGCTCAGGAACTTCTTGATGGACTTGGATGTGATTTCTGGTTTGCCCAGAACTATCACAATTTATTGTGATAACAGTGGTGCAATTGCAAACTCGAAGGAACCACGAGCCTATAAGGCGAGTAAACACATAGAGCCAAGTACCACCTAATATGAGAAATCGTAAAGCGAGGAGAAGTAGCTATCGGCAAGATTGCATCAGAGGATAACCTAGCGGATCCATTCACTAAGGCCCTTCCAGCGAAAGCGTTTGATAGGCATGTGGAGGACATGGGGATCAGATGTATGGCAGTGTGATGACAGCATAGTCTTTTAGTATAAGTGGGAGATTGTTGGAATGTATACTGAAAGCCTAGCTCTTTTGTATGAACATTTTTATTTTGAAATCAGAATCACATGATCATTGTTTGCACTTTATATTTATTATATGTGTGCATATTGTCTAATACTTTACATTGTAGATAACATGGTGCTTGGGGTGGCACAGAAGATCATGTTATCAGTCCCTTGTAGAATATAAGTAGAGGCTCACAACCAAGATGGTTTTGGACAAACCATTGGAATGGTTGTAGTGTAGCTTGGTATTGTTTTGTCTTGAACATAGAGTTACACTAGTACACTTAGGTGTATTGAGCAGGACTAACATAGAGGTGATTCAATTTATTGCTGACTACATAATTGAATCGGACCTCGGATATTATTTTGTACATGCTCTTAATCCCGATATAATAACGGGCACATGTACTTAGTATTTATTTTTTTGATTTACCAAAGGGTGAGATTTAAATGGATTAAATCAAAATGCCCGGTAAGTTGGGAAATGATATTATTTACATGGTGTGTCGTTGATTATAGGAGGAAATCGTGTCCTATATATTAGGTTTATGATGTCCCCTTGAAGAGCTCATAAGGTTCATCATGTAAACCCTGCAGGTTGACTTAGTCAACATGATGATAAGGTTGAGTGGTACTACTCGAGGAGTTAGATGTTAATTGATTGATGGTCAGTAAATCGATTAATTGACAGACATTCGATATCTTAAACACGGAGAGATGGATGTACAAATAATGTATGGAGCCCATATTAATTTATGGGGGTTGGTGAGGTAATTCAATGATGATCCTCTAGTGGAATGGAACATCATTGATGGATCAAGTTTGTGTGGTTCTGATCCATCGGGTGGCCAAGATCCAACTCCTCCTCATGGTCCCTATCGTAGCCTAATATAAACCTCATGAAGCCTAGATCCAATGATGGAAAACAAATCCCTTGATCCAATGGTGGATATTAAATCTCTAGATCCGACGGTTGAGATTAAATCTCTAGATCCGACGGTTGAGATTAAATCCCTAGATCCGACGATGGAGATTAAATCTCTAGATCCGACGGTTGAGATTAAATCTCTAGATCCGACGGATGAGATTAAATCCCTAGATCCGACGGTGGAGATTAAATCTCTTGTTCCGACGGTTGAGATTAAATATCTAGATCCGACGGTTGAGATTAAAACCCTAGAACCGACAGTGGAGATTAAAATAAGGCTTAAGCCCAATTCTATAAAAGGGGCTTAAGGTGGGCGGCAAGAGAAGTTGTTAGTTGGTTTTGAGATTAGGGTTTTGCCTATCATAAGCTTGGGCGGCAAGAAACCCTAAGGAGGAAACCCTAATTAGATTAGGGTTTGGTTGGGCGGCTAGGGTTTGCAAGGAGAGTGGGCGGCAATAATAGGTCTTCTTCCTAAGGTGTTGGCCGGATCCTTCCTCTCTTCCCTCTACCTTGGTCGACGCTCAACCTATTCCTCTTCTCCTCTTCTTTTCTTCTTGGTCGGCGGCACAAAGAAGCTAGGGATTGTTCCCTTGTTCGGTTCCTTGGTTGGCCATCTTGTTCTCTCTATTCTTGGGGCCGGCGGCATCAATCCTTTGTGGATTGGTGGTTGGCTCAAGCAAGAAGGGAAGGAGAGTTTTTCTTTCTTTCGATTGAAGAAGATCTAGGAAGCTTCAACTTGTGGAGGATCTTCGCCCACACGAAGTCTACAAGGAGGTTAGGGCATACGATAGAAGATCAAGAGGTATAAAAGTTTTACAAGTTTTATTATTGATCTTTGCATGTTCTTATTAATATGATTGTATGTGTTGATTATACATATCTACATCCATATGTATTTGTATAATCATGGACCCCGAAGATAAACACAAAAATCGGTGATCCGTCCATCGTCTCTTCCGCGGCTAACCGACTTGAAGGGCTTGGTTGCTTGAACTACTAGTTTGTTCAAGCGATCGCTCAAGTCGTTAGCATGCCGCCAAAATGGTTGAGCTTAGGAAACTCATCCCATCCGTATTAGTTTTCATTAGTGAAAATTTTAATCCGGGGACATGGGAGCCAATGAGCCTCCGAGCACAATGCCATCAAAAAGTACTCTCAAAGTTATACAACTAAGTACGAACAACTCAGGGATAAAAATCCCTATAAAACATTGTAAACTAGCCTTCCGCTATCTGCATCAATAATCGTCTACTTGTCTTCTCCATTACCCAACAGGTAATGATCTGACTAGTATAATTAGTGAAAAATTTCTATGACTGTAGTCTTTGATTTCCACAAGAAATGTGATGACTTGAACCCTGTTTTCCGACTCGGTATCAGTCGGCTCTCAAAGGTGATTTACCTTTTTCGACACAGGTTCAAAACTCACAGAGTCCATAGGTCATTCCCGTGGTCAATTTATACCACGGTTATGAACAATAACCAACACACTACAGGTTATTCCCTGTTTAAACATTAAATACATAACCAATAAAATCGGGAGTATAAACCCTATCGGCAACTCCGGTTGGTCACCTCAGTAGACGACCTCCACTACAAGTCTGCACAGGTATAATATATCTAACTATTTACACTTGTTAATCAAGTTTAGATAAGTATCCAACTAGAAAATAAGTCATCAGGAATACTTACTTCGTGCTGCTTGGAGCTCAGGTCGTTGTCCATCTCATCTAAAAAAAAAACCAAAACCAAAACAAATCGACTCTCGAGAATCCAAGACTCGACACAAAAATGACATTGTATGGCATCGCAAAACCTGGGGCTCTGATACCACTAAAGTTGTCACGTCCCGAGAGTATGTCGTGCCAAAAATCAAACGGACGACATCTCCCCCGTACGTGGCAACATTTCGGATTAATACAAGGCCCGTAGGCCCACAACAACAATATAACATAAATATAACAACCATAGCGGAAACATAAACCACATACCCACAACAAACATACTAAAAACAAACAGGTGTACATCACCTGACAAGTCCACAATAATAAAACCATACATAAAACATCGAATACAGAAATAAAGTCCACGACATCACGACCAAGACTATAATAAAACAAGTCCATAACATAATCAAAATCCACGACATAAAATTGATTCCCCGAGAGACTCAGAAAACGGAGATGGGATGGATCGTCGGTGCAACTTCAAGTCATCATGAAGACTTCTACCTGTTACTTGGGCGACAGAAAAACCCAGGGTCTGTGGTGGTGAGTAAAACTCAGCAGGTAATAAGATAGAACATGTAAATATATGTATCAATATTACATGTCATTCAATAGTTTAATCTACTCGTACAATAGGTATACATCAGCATAACAAGTATACATGCATGGATACACTAAATAAACTGAACAACAAACGATGCTGACATACCTGACAGTCAGCTACTCTATCCTCATCCAACCTGGACATATATCCACAACACAAGGTATAATGAATAATACTAACTCACACTACATCATGATATAAGTCGAGGGTATCATAGTGAATAACCAACAGGTATACAAGTACCGACCTACTACCATACAGAAAATGCAATAGCATGTATGAATATGTACAAACAAATGCAACAAGCATAGTACATACAAATGCATCATCAAAGTGAGTATACATATAGATTGCATCTGTATGTATACTAATCACCATCATCCATGTATATATATATACAAGCATGTATGTATATATATATATATCAATATGTAAAACACCGTATGAAATGGCAATGCAGCATGCATGGTCATGTCTGCGCACCCCTACTCGCTACCACGACCCCAGTGTGGCCTAGGTGGCACGACATGACAACTGTCCCAACTCACACCAACCACTGCTCTAGAGTGGCCGAGTGGGAAGTATGATCTAGTAGCATATGAGCGTAAAGAGCTCGCTATGCAACGGGGGTCCCTGCTGCTGGCTACTCTGACTGACACTATCAATGAGTGGTCGAGTGCCACACACCCAGGACAACTGCACGCACTTCAACTACCACCGTCTATAGTGGTAGAGTGCGGCACAACAAATGCTATGCCCTCACACCAGTTACTCCTCTGAGAGTAACCTGGGAGGCAGGATGACTGACAACTCTCTCAACCCCAAGGGAGATGATGTCGTCAGTATGCATGCAATGACATGAAGGTACTGTCTCACATACATACATCTACCATAAACTCTCTGTTCAATAGAGAGTCACGCTCATTTGATCAGTACATTATCTATCCTGTAGAGAGGCGTACTCAATTGATCATTGCAAGCTTGGACCACCGGTCTGTAGCGACACATTATCCACGACTCACCTGACCATTTACACAATATGTGGTTGGTAAATAAGTATACAACATACGAGTATTGGTATAACACCTACATTTAGGGCATTACCTACCCACGAATGAACTTTTTGCCAATTTATAAATTTGGTCATCATTTGTACTCTAACATCCACACCCTACTAAACATCTAGGCCTTTTCACATCACATCTATAACCCTAAATCATAATAAAGGGAATGTGATATCAACCTTTGAGTAAATATAGCCAACGACAAGTTCAAGCATAAGATAATAAGAGCAGGGTCAAGGTAACATGATCATATAGGATGATCATGCATCTAAATCTGTATGCATTAAAACTACCTGACCAGGGTAGGAATTACCCACCTACTCTAAATGCTTGTAGTACTAGAGTCCTCACGTCCGCGGACCCGTCTCACATCCACTTCTTGCACATTTCAAACATTATGGTCATGTTCAAGCATACAACAATTTATATATAAATTTGCTATTCTCCCATTTTTATATTCGCGTCCCTTAATGGAATACGAATTAGAAACCCCCCAATTGTACATTTAACACCATAATTAACCCAGTTCACAAATCCACTCGCAACATAAATAGGGTTTCACCCCACTGCACTCTACTACAATTTATTCATACAGATATAAAAATCTGACAACCCTACGTGAACACACCTTAACTCGTAGTCGATCACAACCCATGAACAGTTACATTGACACCCATAGACCCGTTTACGGCTCACTCATAGCCGACTAAAACATCACCTCACAACCCCCTTTTTAGCCCAAGATCAACCTTATTCACAAGTAACAACTACAACTCTAATACAAAGCAAAAATAGAGCATCACAACCGTTCACAACAAGTTCTACACAGAACTTATCCCCCCTTAATTACAGTCACACAGCCGGCCCATCCTGTTGACCACCCCTCTAATTCATAGCCAACAATCATGAAAGGAATTTCACTAAGCTCACAACTCACTGTCCATCCAACAAATCAAAATTGAATTCACAGCACAAAAGGGAGAACTGGCCTTGCTTACCAACACTTGAAGCTTCACCGACAATTACTCCCCAACAACCGGCAACCCTGTTCACCAGATCACCTACTGCCCAAATCACCGATTAGGTCATACAAGGGAAATCATAGGTAGGAGTTGTATCCTCGTCCCAAAAGAAAAAAAATGATCAATTCTTACCAAGTTCCAGCACTGATTGGCAACCGAGATCAGTAATTGCAAGGAAAACTCGAAGATGGCTGTAACCAAAGAAGGAACGAAATTGGTCGGAGATGGAACTCATCGTAGATGGGGAAGAAGAAACCTAATGATGGAGAGATCCAAGCTCACCTGCCTTATTCACCTACCGAGATCTCTGGTGCCCTAGCTTCGGCGCTAATCGGCAGTGAGAAACCCCAACCGACGGCTCTGCTCATCGACGAAATCAATGCCCCCGATGCACTACGCTAGCTCAAGCTGGAACCTCTAGCTCCGGAAGCCAGTCGTCGTCTTCCCTACCCAAGCACAGTGTCATCGCCGTCGACCCAAGCCCCCAAATCGTGAGCCTTATTTTTTGTTTCTCTGGTCTATCCGTGAGCACCATCACCTAGCACTGTCCACTCGAGCAGAGGAGCCGATGAACTCCGGGCGACAAGAGTCGAAGAGATCGTGCGAAGGAGGAGAGAAAGCGAGCGAGAGGGAGAGATTTGTTCGTGTGGAGAGGAGATGTCGACCAGCGCTGTGGTCGCGGAAGAGATAAGGAGATAACACGATCGGGAAACGCTCACCGAAAATGGATTAAAGTCAGCAGCGCGGATGGCTCCGTTAATGAACGGGTCGGATTTGGCAAATAAACGGGTCGAATTTCAGACCTGTTAAGCCCTTTAACCCCTTTAAGCAAAGAGGGTCTTAAAAATCCCCATTCGAGTCCAAAAAAATTCCTAAAAATTCCTGGAAAAATTCTATACGGCATTCTCCTAATTACCCAACATTTATTTCATTTCATTTTATTATTATTATTATTATTATTTTCTGTAGTATTTTACACTAAATATTGAAGATCGTTTAATTACAAACATTCAACCACTTGAAATGAACAATTAACGAGAGGCATCAATAGAAACTTGTGGAGGTTCACTGTCCGGAAGCTAAAAATAATTAGTCAGAAATTTAAATAGGAGTTGTCGGATGAAAAGAACAAGGTGCTACAGAAACTGGAAATGGTGCTGTCGGAGCTCTGATGGGCTGAGCTGGAAATCGGAGGGGAAGAAGTAAGGCTTGGAGATCAGAGCAAGGAATGGGGTGGTGCTTCCCGATGGAGGTTTGGATGAAGAAGATGATGATGTCGGCGTTGAGTCGAGGCGAAGCAAGAGCTTCAGTGCGGGGCAGCGGTAGAGGAGGTGATGGAGGATACCACAGCCGACCTTGGCGGAGGAAGTGGATGTTGGGATGTATACTGAAAGCCTAGCTCTTTGGTATGAATATTTTATTTTGAAATAAGAATTACATGATCATTGATTGCACTTTATATTTATATATGTGCATATTGTCTAATATTTTACATTGTAGATAACATGGTGCCTGGGTGCGGCACAGAAGATCATGTTATCAGTCCCTTGTAGAATATAAGTAGAGGCTCACAACCAAGATGGTTTTGGACAAACCATTGGCATGGTTGTAGTGTAGCTTGGTATTGTTTTATCTTGAACATAGAGTTACACTAGTACACTTAGGTGTATTGAGCAGGACCGACATAGTGTTAGTTAAAGCCCTAGAACCAATCATGTGATGGTTGAATAGGGAACATTTTGTATCATATTCTATAAAGGCAAAGGATTGGTTATTATATTTACATCTTGCTTGTGCCAGCTAATTTAAATATAATAATGCCCTAGAAAAGTAGGTTCTTATCTACAGCACATCAATTGGCAGAATTGATTATGAGAGGCTGTAGAGAACACTTTCCTAAATGTTCCTAGTCGAGTATTAATATGCAAGGGAAATATTAATACATAAAGACTAGCATGTAGGTCAATTGATGACTTGATCTCACAAGTCATGGATATATGATATCAAGTTGACACATGGGTATATATTGGAGAATATATACTGAACTGACCCGCCATGAGAAAGTTTCATGGATCGTTATATGAGTGTCATAAACTTTCTCATGTGACTATTGGTATGAATAGTCCTTAGACCTGAAGTCACTATGGTTCCCTACATAAGGAGTTTTGTACTTTGGTATCGTCAAACGTCACCCGTAACAGGGTGGACCATAAAGGCGATTACTGGGTATGTAACAAATTATGCGGAGGGATGTGAGTGATGTAGATGGGATCTGTCCCTTCCATATGACGGGAGTGATATCGGTGGGCCCCTTGATTGAGTAGAACTACTAAAACGCATGGCCATGCTCGAATGAGTCAATATGAGATATTGAGCTCATTTGTTTGAGTTAGTTTACTCAGGGATCAAGAAACACATAGATTGATCGAGGATGACACGGTCTATGCCTCATTGATCAATCTGATATCAAGGATAGAAGGACACGGTCATATATTATAGTAGTCACGGAAAGGTCAGTCGGATCTTGACTTATCTCGTAACTTGGGTAGCAATGATGTATTGCTAGATGCCGCTCATTGCTTGTGTATTTAAAAGAGTTTAGGTCCACTGCCAACGTTATGAGAGCCTATAGCGTCACACACAAAGAGCATGATAATTAGAGGAATTAGAGTATTCTAGTTTGACTAGAATAATATGGGAATAAGCTTAAGTACAAAATGGTTTTTGGACTTTAAGCTTAATGAGAATTTTAGCTAATTGATTTAATGAGATTAATTCAATATGTTACCTTATTGATTTAATAAGATTAATTCAATATGATAACATAAGCTTAATTGAATTAATAAGATTAATTCAATATGATAACATAAGCTTAATTGAATTAATAAGATTAATTCAACATGCATGAATGCCACATAAGAATGCCACATAAGCATGCCACCTAAGCATCCACCTAAGCTAGTTAAGGTGGAAGGAAACAAAATGGTTTTGTCTCCTTAAGTGGCCGGCCAAACAAGGAAGCCAAATCCTTTTTGAGTGTGTCTCAATGCAATGGATTGCATTGAATGTGAAGGAGGTGGAAGGGTTTTTCCAACCCTATAAAAGGCTCCATGGAGTGGCCGGCCATAGAGATATTCTTTTCTCTTGACTGACAACGGTGAAGTATTGCTTGTCGATCTTGACGAGCCTACATCCTATCAAGAAGCTATGATGAGCCCAGATTCCGAGAAATGGCTAGAGGCCATGAGATCCGAAATGGAATCCATGTACACTAACCAAGTATGGACTTTGGTTGATCCACCTGAAGGGGTAAAACCCATTGGGTGTAAGTGGGTCTTTAAAGTAAAGACTGACATGGATGGTAATAAGCATACCTATAAAGGTAGATTGGTGGCTAAAGGATTCAAACAAATTCATGGTATTGACTATGAAGAAACCTTTTCACCAGTTGCGATGCTTAAATCCATTCGGATCATACTTGCTATTGCAGCCTACCATGATTATGAGATCTGGCAGATGGATGTCAAAACCGCTTTTCTGAATGGAAAGCTACTCGAGGATGTGTACATGACACAACCTGAGGGTTTTGAAGATCCAAAGCATCCTGGAAAGGTATGCAAACTGCAAAGGTCTATTTATGGACTAAAGCAAGCCTCTCGAAGCTGGAATCTTCGATTCGATGATGCAATCAAAGAGTTTGGTTTCATCAAGAATGAAGATGAGCCTTGTGTCTACAAGAGAAATAGTAGAACACATTGTATTTCTTGTCTTGTATGTAGATGACATACTTCTCATCGAAATGATATTCCTCACTCTAGTCCTGTGAAGATGTGGTTAGGGAATTGTTTCTCGATGAAGGACTTAGGTGAAGCCGCTATATTCTAGGCATCAAGATCTATAGAGATAGATCTAGAAGATTACTTGGCCTAAGTCGAGTACATACATTGATAAAGTGCTAGATCGTTTTGCTATGCAAAATTCTAAGAAAGGGTTTCGCCTTTATCACATGGTGTGAGTCTTCAAGACTCAATGTCCTCTTCTAAGGAGGAGAGAGATCGCATGGATAAGATCCCTTATGCATCGCCTATAGGGTCTATCATGTACGCCATGCTTTGTACTGTCCGACGCCTCGTATGCTTTGAGCATGACGAGTAGATATCGGATCCGGTGAAAGTCACTTTGGATAGCGATCAAAAATATTATTAAGTACTTACGAAGAACGAAAGAATATTTCGATATTTGAGGCAATGAGGAGCTAATCGTAAAGGGTTACAGTTGATGCAAGCTTCCAACAAAGGATAACTATAGATCGCAATCGGGTACGTGTTTTTGAATGGTGGAGAGTCGGAAGAGTTTGAAGCAGACACGATTCGATTCTACAACAGGTAGTATATTGCAAAGATCCGATGCAAAGAAAGGAGGTGTTTGGCTCGCAAATTCATCGCTGAACTTGGGGTAGTTCCTAGCATCAGATCCAATAGACCTCTATTGTGACAACAATGGGGCTATCGTGACGCTAAGGAAGCTTCGATCACATCATGACCAAACACATACATCTGCGGCTTCCATCTCATTCGAGAGATCATCGATAGAGGAGATGTGAGGATATGCAGAGTACCGACGGAAGCTAATATCGCAGATCCATTGACCAAGGCTTTAGCACAGAGGAAGCATGATGGTCACACTAGGTCACTAGGTATTAGATATCATAGTGATTGGTACTAGTGCTAGTGGGAGATTGTTAGTTAAAGCCCTAGAACCAATCATGTGATGGTTGAATAGGGAACATTTTGTATCATATTCTATAAAGGCAAAGGATTGGTTATTATATTTACATCTTGCTTGTGCCAGCTAATTTAAATATAATAATGCCCTAGAAAAGTAGGTTCTTATCTACAGCACATCAATTGGCAGAATTGATTATGAGAGGCTGTAGAGAACACTTTCCTAAATGTTCCTAGTCGAGTATTAATATGCAAGGGCAATATTAATACATAAAGACTAGCATGTAGGTCAATTGATGACTTGATCTCACAAGTCATGGATATATGATATCAAGTTGACACATGGGTATATATTGGAGAATATATATTGAACTGACCCGCCATGAGAAAGTTTCATGGATCGTTATATGAGTGTCATAAACTTTCTCATGTGACTATTGGTATGAATAGTCCTTAGACCTGAAGTCACTATGGTTCCCTATATAAGGAGTTATGTACTTTGGTATCGTCAAACGTCACCCGTAACAGGGTGGACCATAAAGGCGATTACTGGGTATGTAACAAATTATGCGGAGGGATGTGAGTGATGTAGATGGGATCTGTCCCTTCCATATGACGGGAGTGATATCGGTGGGCCCCTTGATTGAGTAGAACTACTAAAACGCATGGCCATGCTCGAATGAGTCAATATGAGATATTGAGCTCATTTGTTTGAGTTAGTTTACTCAGGGATCAAGAAACACATAGATTGATCGAGGATGACACGGTCTATGCCTCATTGATCAATCTGATATCAAGGATAGAAGGACACGGTCATATATTATAGTAGTCACGGAAAGGTTAGTCGGATCTTGACTTATCTCGTAACTTGGGTAGCAATGATGTATTGCTAGATGCCGCTCATTGCTTGTGTATCTAAAAGAGTTTAGGTCCACTGCCAACGTTATGAGAGCCTATAGGGTCACACACAAAGAGCATGATAATTAGAGGAATTAGAGTATTCTAGTTTGACTAGAATAATATGTGAATAAGCTTAAGTACAAAATGGTTTTTGGACTTTAAGCTTAATGAGAATTTTAGCTAATTGATTTAATGAGATTAATTCAATATGTTACCTTATTGATTTAATAAGATTAATTCAATATGATAACATAAGCTTAATTGAATTAATAAGATTAATTCAATATGATAACATAAGCTTAATTGAATTAATAAGATTAATTCAACATGCATGAATGTCACATAAGAATGCCACATAAGCATGCCACCTAAGCATCCACCTAAGCTAGTTAAGGTGGAAGGAAACAAAATGGTTTTGTCTCCTTAAGTGGCCGGCCAAACAAGGAAGCCAAATCCTTTTTGAGTGTGTCTCAATGCAATGGATTGCATTGAATGTGAAGGAGGTGGAAGGGTTTTTCCAACCCTATAAAAGGCTCCATGGAGTGGCCGGCCATAGAGAGTTTTTGGTGTTGTGGTTGTGAGAAAGCTTGGTGGAAGCTTTAGTTGTGTGGGTTTGTGAGTGTAGGCTAGCAAGAAGAGGAGTCTTCTTCTTCCTTTCTCCTTTTCCCTCTCTTCCTCTCCTTTAGGGACTTCTCTAGCAAGAAGTAAAGGAGAGCTCTTCTAGTTTTCCTTTTGTGAGACAAGAGCGTGCTCGTGTGGATACGTATAGAGGCACGGACACTTGAACGTGCTAAAGATCCAACAAACCGAAAGGAAAAGCGGGATTAACAAGGGCACGCAACAAAGGTAATCCTCTCCTATAAGATAGGTTTGGTTTAGAGAAATTTATTTTATACGAGTTTGCTTTCGCATGGATCACTTGGAAGGGATCCTATTTTCCGTTGCGCATATGCCATTTGGCATACGAGATTTCCCTACACATAGAGGTGATTCAATTTATTGCTGACTGCATAATTGAATCGGACCTCGGATATTATGTTGTACATGCTCTTAATCCCGATATAATAACGGGCACATGTAGTTAATATTTATTTCTTTGATTTACCAGAGGGTGAGATTTCTATGGATTAAATCAATATGCCCGGTAAGTTGGGAAATGATATTATTTACATGGTGTGCCGTTGATTATAGGAGGAATCCATGTCCTATGTATTAGGTTGATGATGTCCCCTTGAGGAGCTCATAAGGTTCATCATGTAAACCCTGCAGGTTGACTTAGTCAATATGATGATAAGGTTGAGTGGTACTACTCGAGGAGTTAGATGTTAATTAATTGATGGTCAGTAAATCAATTAATTGACGGACATTCGATATCTTAAACACGGGGAGATGGATGTACAAATAATATATGGAGCCCATATTAATTTATGGGGGTTGGTGAGGTAGTTCGATGATGATCCTCTAGTGGAATGGAACATCATTGATGGATCAAGTTTGTGTGGTTCTGATCCATCGGGTGGCCAAGACCCAACTCCTCCTCATGGTCCCTATCGTAGCCTAATATAAACCTCATGAAGTTTAGATCAAATAATGGAAAACAAATCTCTAGATCCGACGGTTGGGATTAAATTCCTAGAACCGATGGTGGAGATTAAATCTCTAGATCCGACGGTTGGGATTAAAACCCTAGAACCGACGGTTGAGATTAAATCTCTAAATTCGACAGTTGAGATTAAAACCCTAGAACCGACGATGGAGATTAAACCAAGGCCTAAACCTAACTCTATATAAAAGGGAGAGGAAAGGTTGGATAAGGTGGGCTGCAAGAAAATTGGGAATTAGTTCCTATATTTTTGGCCACCTCATCAATAACCAATTTTCTCCTAAGTTCTATAAAAGGGTGGCTATGGGTTGGGCGGAAAAAAGAGGGTGGTTGATGTTGGATGATGGATGCTAAGGAGATTAGGGTTTACCCTCCAATTGCTTGGGCGGCATGCAACCCTAAGGAGGAAACCCTAATTAGGGTTTGGCTCCTATGGGTTGGCCGGCCAAGGCTTGGAAGATGAGTGGGCGGTAACTTGAGGAAGATCTCTTCTTCTTCCTTGAAGATGGCTAGCTCCTAGATCTCTTCTCTCCATCATGGTTGGGCGGCAAGAAACCCTAAGGAGGAAACCCTAATTTGATTAGGGTTTGTCTCCTTTGCATGGGCGGCCAAGGTTTGGAAGGAGGGTAAGCGGCATCTTGTGGAAGAGTTCTTCTTCTTCCTAGGAAAGGTGGCCGGTTTAGATCTCCTCCTTCCACCTTGGATGGGCGGCAAGAAGACCTAAGGAGGAAACCCTAATTAGGGTTTGTCTCCTATGGTTGGGCGGCTAGGGTATGCAAGGAAGGTGGGCGGCAACTATAGGAGAGGAGCTCTTCCTCTTCCTAGGTTGTGGCCGGCTCCTTCCTCTATTCCCTCCACCATGGCCGGCGCCCAATATATTCCCTTTATCCTCTTCACTCCATCTTGGCCGGCGGCACCAAAACTAGGGTTTGTCCCTAGTTTGGTTCCTTGGTTGTTTCCATATTATTCTCTCTATTCTTGGGGCCGGCGGCATCAATCCTTTATGGATTGGTGGTTGGCTCAAGCAAGAAGGGAAAGAGAGTTCTTCATTCTTTGGATTGAAGAAGATCTAGGATGCTTCAACTTGTTGAGGATCTTCGCCCACACGAAGTCTACAAGGAGGTTAGGACATACTATAGAAGATCAAGAGGTATAAAAGTTTTATATCTTTTATTATTGTTCTTTGCATGTTCTTATTGATATGCTAGCTTATGTTCTTTATGTTAGCATATGTTGATTATACTAATATGTATTTGTATAATCATGGACCCCGATAAGAAACACAAAAACCGGCAATCCGTCCGTCGTCTCTTCCGCGGCTAACCGACTAGAAGAGTTGTGTTGCTTGAACAACTAGGTTGTTCATGCGATCGCTCAAGTCATTAGCACGACGACGAATTGGTTGTGCTTAGGAAACTCATCCCATCCGGATTAGTTTTCATTAGTGAAAATTTTAATCCTGGGACATGGGAGCCTATGAGCATTCCGAGAAATAGCACGATTGCCAACAATTTGTATCAGAGCCACGGTTTCCGGTTTTGTGTGTTTTGGATTCGGTTACTTTCACGCATTTATCATATATTGTGTATGCCGGATAATAGTAGGATGTGCGTAGGCTAACTTTTTGGTTGGAGCATAAGATCCAACTATTATGGCTATATATGTGTGTATGTGATTGCATGTGTGTGTGATTGTATATTATTTGAGTCCTCGGGGTTGATGAGGCTAGATTAGTATTTAATTTTTGTAATTAAATACGGCATTGTTTAGCCGCTCATTTTAATTTACTTTCGATCTAGATTATTTGTACACTCCTTCATGGAGTATAGGATCGATGGATGTAAATTAAAATGTTTTATCTCGGCTCGGAACTCTTTGGTGACTTGCGCACGGGAAAAGATGGAGCGGACGAGGTGGCGACACGACGAGAAGCATATTAGAGAACAATGCCATAATAGTTGGAAAAATTCTGATTTTTCCATATTTATTACTGATTTATTTTATATGCATGTTGTGTGTGCTTGAAAATTCCTCATTTGCAATTTACTAAGTGGGAGAGGGATATTTTAATTAATTCCCGCGGCCTCCATTACAATTTGACGTGTGATGCAATAAACTTGTGTGTCGGCTCTGAGTGCCTTCCTCCCCGAGGATGGGTTTGTTTGCGGATCACTAGGTCAAATAATGGTTATAGGAAATTATCTAGGAGCGTGTGTACTTCCACAGCGGTAAGGCACATAATCCGAAATAATTCCCTTAGTACCGTGTAATGGTGCACACTTAGATGCAAATAAAAAGTAGTTTTATTTGTAGGGCCGAAGAGAAACCAACTATTAATTTTATTTGTCAAAAGTAAGGTTGACAAGATTATAAAATTAATGGGTAAAACCTCCTCTTACAAATGTAGAATTTGTATACGTCCACACTGCGTGGCATGCGATATTCTCGGTGTTTTGAGGTGTTGGTTGATTTCGAAATTTTATTGTTTGAGGAATCAATAATTTTTTGAAATCTAAAGTAATGATCTATGTGATTCTTAGGATTTTCAAAATTGACTTTCAGTCCACTTATTTTGATACTAAAGGAAATAAACTTATTGTACCCAAATTATATTGATTGGAAATGAATCCAAATATTGTCTTATCTGCTAGTATGCAATCTTCAAAGAGTGTCCTCAAGCCATCATTGCTCAAAAGGGTTACTACTTCTAAGCCGAAAGGCAAGAAGAAGGAGAAACAAGGTGGAGCAAATGTGGTGGGAGGATCTCAGGGAGGAGTGAAGAAGCCGAAAGGCAAGTACTTCACTTACAAGCAGGATGGACATTGGAAGGAGGACTGTCCCAATCCAAAACAGAACAAAAGTATATCTTTTGGTCTAGTCGTTGTAACATGGTTAGCGGTGTTATCTACCGGCACCTGGTGTGTAGATACGAGAGCCACTAATCATGTCTGCAATACTTTGCAGGGGTTCCAGGAAACCCGACAACTAGCTAAAGGGGATATTACCATTTACTTGGGCAATGCCATGAAGATGGCAGCTATTGCAGTGGGAGATGTTTTATTTATCTTTTGAGAAAAATAAAGTTTTTGGTTCTTAAGAATTTCCTTTATGTACCCTTATTTAGAAAGAATTGATTTCGGTTTCTAAATAGTTTTTGGATGGATAATCTATTTCTTTTCATGACAGATTTGTTATAAAAGGAATAGGGAAATTATCTATTCAGGTACATAGATAGGAAATTTATAACTTGAACCACAAGCTCCCACGATGCAAATAGAAGTTAATAACTCATCTTCTAATTCCAATAAGAGAAAAGAACCTTCGAAGATGAACCAAACATATCTTTGGCTTCTTAGGCTTGGTCACATTAACCTAAGCAGAATTCAAAGGTTGATAGCTGATGGACCTTTGGGTTCATTAGTGGTGGAGGATCTCCCAACCTACGAATCTTGCTTGGAGGGTAAGATGACCAAGAGGCCTTTTCAAGGCCAAGGGGTATAGATCCAAAGATGTGTTGGAATTGGTTCATTCTGATTCGTATGGTCCTATGTCTATCCAGGAAAGAGGTAGTTTTGAATATTTTGTCTTTTTCATAGACAATTATTCAAGATGACACTACGATCTGATCGTGGTGGTGACAACCTCTTGGGAGAGTTTAGGAACTACTTATCAGAGGTTGGGATTCAATCCCAATTGACTGCACCTTGCACACCCCAGTAGAACGGTGTAGCAGAGCGAAGGAATAGGACTCTTATGGAGATGGTTAGATCGATGATGAGTTATTCTGACTTGTTTTATAGTCCTAGAGATCAGAGGGTGATCGTTAACATGAATGCCAGATTTCTAGAGGAAGACTATGTGATATGCCACAAGCCCAAGGGTAAAATTGTTCTGGAGAAGTTAAAAAGGGAAGTCACTTCTTTAGTACCACCGGTACAAGAGGATATACCACATGTCACTGCACCGCGTGTCACAGAGGATACACAGAAGATACCTCGTCGTAGTGGGAGGGTTGTTAGACAACCTCTTAGATTCATGTTTTTGGACAAATCTTCTGATTTGGTCCCTAGCAAACATGAACCTGATCCCTAGACATACGACGAGGCAATCCAAGATATAAATACAGCATCTTTGCAAAGTGTAATGAATACTGAGATTGAATCTATGGATTCAAGTCAGGTCTGGGAGCTCTTATGCATTGCAGCTCATATGGATTATGAGGTGTGATAGATGGATGTCAAGACAGCTTTCCTTAATGGAAGTCTTGAGGAAAACATCTATTTGAAGCAACCAGAGGGATTCATTGCTAAGGGCAAAGAGCGTATTGTTTATAAGCTTAATCGGTCCGTTAATGGACTGAAGCAAGCTTTGAAGTCTTGGGACATCCGCTTTGAGGAAGAAAATCCCGTCTTATGGATTTATTCAAAGTTCGGATGGGTCTTGTGTATATCAGAGATGTGACGGAAACTGTTGGGTTTCCGGCACCGCGGCGTGTGTGTGTTCGATCATGTTTCGTAAACATGAGCACAGCGGAAGCAATAAAAATAAAAAATACTCCTATTTATTACAACACACACAACACACGCATGCTATTACAACAAGTGTAGACATAACCGTAAATTAAAATTGCAATAAAAGGAAATTAAACTACGTTATACCTTCCGTATGACGTGTAGCGGGAACGGCATCAACCGGAACGATCCTCGTAAGAATCGTCTCTATCCGTATCCACGCCGAGCTCCTCGGGATGACTTCGCTAAGTCACGAGCTTCGTCTTCATACGGGTTAATAGCCTCGTGTTGAAGACAACGTGATTGAGAGATGATCACGATCCGAATCCAAATTCAGATCCAAAACGAGTTCTCAAAACTCGCTTCTCCGGAGAGGTATTCGTCAACCGTTTGACGAATCCTTCATCCTCCACCTCAGAGGATTACCGGAGATCAAATCCCCGGTATGTTAGCCGCTGTCGGAGCACTAACCGTCGTCCAAAGCGACGCCCGACGAGGAGGAGAAGCTGTCCAGAAAACTGGACAGCTTGGTGGAGGAGTAGGCGCCGGCCAAAACAAGGAGAGAAAAGCCTCACCTTGATGCCAAACCTATAGGAGATCACTCAGAGGGTCGCGGAGGTTCACGGCTGAAGCTTGGTCGCCGCAAGGAGCTAGGCGGCAGCGCACAATCAAGGCTGGGCCGGCAAGGAGGTTGGGCGGCACAACCAGGTTGGGGAGGCTAGGGTTTTGATTTTGGATTAGGGTTTAACAATCCCTTAAGCCCTCTTTTATAGAGAACTAATTCTCTTAATGGTTAATGGATCATATCCATAAAGCCCGTTAACCCGCTCCATTAGGATAAGTTAAAATAAACCAAACCATGATGGTTTATTTTAAGTTAAAACGAACCGAACCAACTTTTGGTTCATTCTCTTAAAATAAACCAAACCCTTTGGTTTATTCTTATCCATTGGATTAGAACCAAACCATTTTGGTCCATCCATTATGTCTTCATAAGACACTGCCCATCCACGCTTCCATTGCGACTGAAACAATTTCATGCTCGCTTTATGTTTGGTCCAACCAAACATAGTTTCTCTCGGTCTGAGAATCCCATTCTCAAGCTCGTTTTAAATCCTTTGGATTACACTCGTTGTGCGTGTGACCAAATAGGTTCTCGGTTTATGTTGGCCGTCTATAATTAACCATTAATTATAGAACGATCATGAGTGGCACCTAGTAGTACATCATGATCCCCAATTAATCGAAAAGATCAACGGTTGATCCAGAACTATTTCTGAAACCCTTCGGTAGCTCGAATGAATCGTGCCCCATTCCCTTCACTCATCTTATACCCACTTGGTTCAGGACATGGTCTATTGTGTCAGTCCCCACTAGGCTTACTACGTCACACCTAGCCCAAGTATCATTTCCTCGTCCTACGGATTCTAGTTACTCCACATGTATCGAAGAGTACTTTACTCTAAACATGTAATGCTTTGGCCAAAGACTTTAGTAACAATCCGACGAGAGGCCATGGGTATACATCTCCTCGCAAGGAGTGGTGAATCCTTTATAGGCTATTCAAACACCTTCGATCACTTCGACTTATACCCAATCATCCCGGGTCCACATCTCCTCGGAGATGTTTGCCTAAGATGTCAAAGCATAAGTCTCCATGATCAAGATGACTTGAATACCGCAAGTCAAAGGAGCATCGCACTTAAGCCACAGTAAGAACTTCATTGACATATCTATATATGCAGAGAACCATATGAAGTCTTACGGCTGGTCACTCCAATGAACTAGTTACCATAACTAGCATCCACGATTAAATCCGGACATCACAATGTCTCCAGCCAGTGAGAATCAGCTGCTTGGATACACCAAGGAGTATACCTCGTGCTAGTCTCGACAGAATTGATGGTGTCCAAATCCATCAATTCATCGACTAGGGATAATTCCGATACATCACAATTACACATGTAGAGATACTCACTAGTTGTGATCCAATCACAAATTCTCTCATCTTGTGAATCGTATCGTGGACATTGATGAGTTTAAGATCCAATCAAATACATTAAACATGTATACTCAAATAGTGAATCTTCATTTATCATATAAATGGTTCATACATAAAGCGATTGCCTTAGGACATCTCTCATATATTACTAACAGACTCCCACTTGGCCTAATGCCAATCGCTACGGTATCCAATACCATAAGCTCTAACATGACCCTCAAACTTACTTTGAGGTAATGCTTTAGTCAAAGGATCCGCTAAGTTCCTTTCAGTGGGAATTTTCTCGATTTGTATTTCGTTCCTACTTATGATCTCTCTGATAAGATGATAGCGGCGAAGCACATGTTTGGATCATTGATGAGACCACATCAAGTTCATAGATGAACTACTTGATCCAAACCGCTTCCTTTGCTGCTTCCAAAGCTGCAACGTATTCTGCCTAAGTGGATGAATCCGCTATAGTGTCAAGCTTGGAACCTTTCCAACTTATTGCGCCTCCATTCTAGGTGAATACATACCCAGACTAAGACATGGAATCATCCTTATGCATGCGGATCCGCATCCGTATACCCACGTATCACCATGTACCCTTCTCCATATATTAGGAACACATCCTTAGTTCTTCTCAAGTACTTAAGGATCGTCTTAACAGCCGCCCAATGATCCATTCCTGGATCAGACTGGTATCTGCTCGTGACACTCAGAGCATACGATACATCGGGTCTCATACATAACATAGCATACATGATAGATCCTATTGCGGATGCATAGGGAATCTTACTTATGCAAATCCTCTCGTCTTCTGTGCGCGGACACATAGACTTCGAAAGGTGTTCCCCATGCCTGATGGGCAGATAACCTTTCTTGGATTCCGACATGCTAAACCTCTTTGCTTTTCGGTCTATATATGTAGATTGCGAAGACCAAGCAACCGCTTCGATCTATCTCTATAGATCTTAATCCCAGGATGTAGGTTGCTTCTCCCGTGTCTTTCATGGAGAATGTCTTGGATAACCAAACCTTAATCGATCAGAAGATTGACACATCGTTTCCTATAAGTAATATGTCATCGACATGCAATACTAGAAACACAACTGCACTCCCACTAACCTTCTTGTACACACAAGGTTCGTCTGGATTTTGTGAGAAATCAAACCTTTTGATCGTCTCATCAAAACGGATATTCCAGCTCCTGGATGCTTGCTTCAATCCATAAATGGATCGTCGCAATTTGCATACCTTGGTTTTATCAACCGATGTGAAACCCTCAGGCTGTATCATATACACGTCCTCGAGCAGGTTTCCATTAAGGAAATCTGTTTTTCACATCCATCTGCCATATCTCATAATCATAATGAGCCGCTATGGCCAGGAGCATCCGAATGGATTTAAGCATAGCTACAGGCGAATAGGTTTCGTCATAATCAACACCTTATTTTTGACGATATCCTTTCGCCACCAATCTAGTCTTATAGGTAATCACATTACCATCCATGTCGGTTTTCTTCTTGAAAACCCACTTGCACCCTATAGGCTTTATGCCTTCAGGTGGGTCAACCAAGTTCCAAACTTGGTTTTCATACATGGAATCCATTTTCGACTTCATGGCACCAAGCCACTTATCCTTTTCTGAACTTGTCAGCACTTCTTCATAACTGGTAGGCTCCTCATCATCAATGAGTAACACGTCATTCGATTCACTTACGAGAAATCCATATCTCTCAGGAATATTGCGTGTTCTACCAGATCTACGAAGATGTGGTGTTACAATAGGTCCAGCCGATTGCTCATCACTATGAGTTGTCGACTGTTGTGCTTCACCAGGTATCTCATCAATGTCTATTTGAGTCTCTCGAGCCTCCTCAAGCTCGACGACACTCCCACTGTTTTCTTGCAAGAGAAACTCTTTCTCTAGAAACACAGCATGCCTTGAAACAAACACCTTTTGTTCCACAGGATGATAGAATTGGTAACCCCTTGTTTCCTTAGCGTATCCAATAAATAGACATTTATCAGACTTAGCATCCATTTTGTCTGATACAGTCCGCTTCACATAAGCAGGACAACCCCATATCTTCAAGTAAGATACATGAGGTTTCTTACCATTCTATATCTAATATGGAGTAGTTGAGACTACCTTGGTAGGCATTCTGTTTAACAAGTAAACAGCTGTCTGAAGTGCATAACCCCAAAAGGACTTGGGAAGAGTCGCATGATTCATCATTGACCTGACCATGTCCAACAAGGTCGATTCGCCTCTCGGATACACCATTATCTTTGTGGTGTATAGGGCGGAGTCCATTAAGACAATATACCATTGTCTCTTAGATAATCAAGAAACTCTTGACTTAAGTATTCACCACCTCGATCCGATCAAAGTATTTTAATACTCTTGTCATGTTGTTTCTCTACTTCATTTCTGAATTCTTTGAACCTTTCAAAGGCTTTAGACTTGTGTTTCATCAAGAACACATACCCAAACCGTGAGTGATCATCGGTGAAGGTAATGAAGTAGCTATAGCCTCCTAATGCTTGAGTTGACATAGGTCCACATACATCAGTATGCACTAGACCTAGTAACTCTCCCACTCGTTCACCTTTTCCAGTAAAAGGTAACTTAGTCATCTTGCCTTTTAAGCATGATTCACATGTATCGTATGAATTCAATTCAAATGATTCCAGAATTCCACATCGGTGTAATTCGGACATGCGTTTCTTGCTTATATGGCCAAGACGACAATGCCACATATAGGAGTCTATGTGATTATCCTTTCGAGCATGCTTGTTGCTCGCTTCGATATTGCAAATGTCACTGGATACGTCCAACGTATAAACACCATTGCTTAAAGTTCCAGTCCCATAAAGAACCCCATTCAAAGTTATGTAACAACAATTGTTACTAAACGTCAAATGGAAACCATTTCTATTTAAACAAGAAATAGAAATGATGTTCTTTATCAACGAAGGAATATAAAAGCAATTGTCCAGTTCTAAGACAAGTCTGCAGGAGTTTCAACAAATACGTTCCGATGGCGAGTGCAGCAACCTTTGCTCCATTCCCAACACGCAAATTTGACTCTCCCTTGACGAGTCTTCTTCTATTCCTTAGCCCATGTATGTCATTACATATATGTGAGCTACACCCAGTATCCAATACCCAAGTGTTTGAGGAAATAGAATGACAATCAATACGAAGATATCTGAAGAAGATGGGGCATCCGATGCCTTATTCTTCTTCACGGACTCAAGATAAATCTTGCACTTTCTTCGCAAATGGCTCTCCTTGCCATAATGATGGCAAGTTTTCTTTTGTGCTAGTTCTACCTTCTTAGCCCTTCTCTTCTTTCCCTTCTGCTGCTCTTTTGACCTCCTCTTAGAACCTTTCTTCGAGGAATCAACTAACAGCACTGTCCCCTGCTCATGCTTCTCAGAAGACTCCACAGTCTTCAGCATATTGAGCAGTACCACAGATGAACCTCCTAGCATCTCAGAGGTGAAGAGGAGCTTTGAGACTTCGAACCTTTCGAATCTCACTTGCTCATCAACCAACTCACAAAGATGAAGGACTACGATATGAGCATCCATATGCTCATGCGTTTTGTAAGCTTGGGTTCCATCGTGGCTAGCATGATGCAACTCATTTGTTCAGAATCACTCACATGTTTCTGATAGGCCAACAATTGGTCCAGAGTTGCATTGTCACTAGGATGGGCGGGAAGAGGCGCTTCGAGGACATACGCAAGCTTTTCCACCTTGAGAACAATTCTCAAGTTTCTAAGCTAGTCCAAGAAGTTCGGCCCAGTCAATTTATTTGAATCCAAAATGGAACGCAAATTCAAACACATCATGATCAATATATTAACTTAGAAATACAAAACGAGCATATATGAGAAAGATGATTTTAAAATGCATCAATATACATTTATAAATCCCATTCATTTTTCGAATTCAAAAAACCCCAAAATCACTTCGGGAGATCGTAGGTCCATCTCCGAATGGGCTGATATCCATCATAGATAAGAACAACCTTGGAGTGAGTCCAACAAGCCATTCTTAGCTATGATGGTGGGTATCAAGTATACCGATTACATATCATGTATATGTAACTATCACAATGTGCTATCAACTAATTGAATGTTTACACATACATTGGGTTGTTAACACATTAACAAGTATGCATCATATGCATAGCACCCAATCGCACCTCCCTTCACATCGACCTTGGAGTGAGTCCAACAAATCGATGCTCCAAGTTAAAGCCGACCCATTAATCGCGAAATAGTTTTAATATGGTTAGAGCGCATTCAACCAATTAGCTGTGCTTGGAGTGAGTCCAACAACCCAAACTAACGATTGACCTCGCTCTTACCATATTAGAGTTAAACTATTCCAATGATTTGAACATGTTCAGGTGTTCGAGCTGGGCTGTGAGTCCAACAACCCAAACAAGAAAGCGAACTGGTTCTAACCATATTAATGGAAGGTGTAGGCTTTAATATTGAGTTAGGGTTTTATGTCTCATCCTCTTTGCATGCAAATAACTATTATCTACATGGCATGACATACATGGCATACATCTACATGTCACGACACGCATGGCATAATGTTATGCATCTAATGCAATTACATGACATACAATTATGTCATGTATATATTTCCTTATATGTCATAACTATTTATGGAAATAAAATATGTTTAAGATTTGATTCTCCAAATCAAATCATAATTAAATTAGGAAACAAATTTCCAAATCTAATCACATATTTTATTCATGGAATTATTTGATTAAGGAAAATCTATTTAGGAAACCAATTTCCTAAATCATTAAAACTACTTATGGAAATTAAATATTTTAAGATTTGATTTCCCAAATCAAATCATGATTAAATTAGGAAACAAATTTCCAGAATCTAATCAAATATTTTTTTATGGAAAATATCAATTTCCATAAATACTTCCAACTTTCCAAAAGTGGAAGATTTCCATAAATACTTCTAGACTTTCCAAAATTGAAAAATTTCCATAAATACTTCTAAATTTCCAAAATTTAGAAAACTTCCAGAAATACATTATGACTATAGCAAAACCATTTTTACGATTATGTCGAAACACAACCTGGGCTCTGATACCACTGTTGGGTTTCCGGCACCGCGGCGTGTGTGTGTTCGATCATGTTTCGTAAACATGAGCACAGCGGAAGCAATAAAAATAATAAATACTCCTATTTATTACAACACACACAACACACGCATGCTATTACAACAAGTGTAGACATAACCGTAAATTAAAATTGCAATAAAAGGAAATTAAACTACGTTATACCTTCCGTATGACGTGTAGCGGGAACGGCATCAACCGGAACGATCCTCGTAAGAATCGTCTCTATCCGTATCCACGCCGAGCTCCTCGGGATGACTTCGCTAAGTCACGAGCTTCGTCTTCGTACGGGTTACTAACCTCATGTTGAAGACAACGTGATCGAGAGATGATCACGATCCGAATCCAAATTCGGATCCAAAACGAGTTCTCAAAACTCGCTTCTCCGGAGAGGTATTCGTCAACCGTTTGACGAATCCTTCGTCCTCCACCTCAGAGGATTACCGGAGATCAAATCCCCGGTATGTTAGCCGCTGTCGGAGCACTAACCGTCGTCCAAACGATGCTCCGACGAGAGGAGGAGAAGCTGTCCAGAAAACTGGACAGCTTGGTGGAGGAGTAGGCGCCGGCCAAAACAAGGAGAGAAAAGCCTCACCTTGATGCCAAACCTATAGGAGATCACCGGAGGGTCGCCGGAGGTTCACCGGCTGAAGCTTGGTCGCCGGCAAGGAGCTAGACGGCAGCACAATCAAGCTGGGCGGCAAGGAGGTTGGGCGGCACAACCAGGTTGGGCGGCAACTCCTTGGAGGCTAGGGTTTTGATTTTGGATTAGGGTTTAACAATCCCTTAAGCCCTCTTTTATAGAGAACTAATTCTCTTAATAGTTAATGGATCATATCCATAAAGCCCGTTAACCCGCTCCATTAGGATAAGTTAAAATAAACTAAACCATGATGGTTTATTTTAAGTTAAAACGAACCGAACCAACTTTTGGTTCATTCGTTTAAAATAAACCAAACCCTTTGGTTTATTCTTATCCATTGGATTAGAACCAAACCATTTTGGTCCATCCATTACGTCTTCATAAGACACGGCCCATCCACGCTTCCATTGCATTTGAAACAATTTCATGCTCGCTTTATGTTTGGTCCAACCAAACATAGTTTCTCTCGATGCGAGAATCCCATTCTCAAGCTCGTTTTAAATCCTTTGGATTACACTCGTTGTCGTGTGACCAAATAGGTTCTCGGTTTATGTTGGCCGTCTATAATTAACCATTAATTATAGAACGATCATGAGTGGCACCTAGTAGTACATCATGATCCCCAATTAACCGAAAAGATCAACGGTTGATCCAGAACTATTTCTTAAACCCTTCGGTAGCTCGAATGAATCGTGCCCCATTCCCTTCACTCATCTTATACCCACTTGGTTCAGGACATGGTCTATAGTGTCAGTCCCCACTAGGCTGACTACGTCACACCTAGCCCAAGTATCATTTCCTCGTCCTACGGATTCTAGTTACTCCACATGTATCGAAGAGTACTTTACTCTAAACATGTAATGTTTTGGCCAAAGACTTTAGTAACAATCCGACGAGAGGTCATGGGTATACATCTCCTCGCAAGGAGTGGTGAATCCTTTATAGGCTATTCAAACACCTTCGATCACTTCGACTTATACCCAATCATCCCGGGTCCACATCTCCTCGGAGATGTTTGCTTAAGATGTCAAAGCATAAGTCTCCATGATCAAGATGACTTGAATACCGCAAGTCAAAGGAACATCGCACTTAAGCCACAGTAAGAACTTCATTGACATATCTATATATGTAGAGAACCATATGAAGTCTTACGGCTGGTCACTCCAATGAACTAGTTACCATAACTAGCATCCACGATTAACTCCGGACATCACAATGTCTCCAGCCAGTGAGAATCAGCTGCTTGGATACACCAAGGAGTATACCTCGTGCTAGTCTCGACAGAATTGATGGTGTCCAAATCCATCAATTCATCAACTAGGGATAATTCCGATACATCACAATTACACATGTAGAGATACTCACTAGTTGTGATCCAATCACAAATTCTCTCATGCTGTGAATCGTATCGTGGACATTCAGTAAATGAGTTTAAGATCCAATCAAATACATTAAACATGTATACTCAAATAGTGAATCTTCATTTATCATATAAATGGTTCATACATAAGGCGATTGCCTTTGGACATCTCTCATATATTACTAACAGAAACGTAGTGGTATTTTTGTACTATACGTAGATGACATTTTGGTGGTTGGCGACAACATCGAAGTGTTATCAGACGTAAGGGTATGGTTGTCCAAACAGTATGATATGAAGGACTTGGGAGAAGTGGGTCACAACCTTGGGGATCAAGGTTGTTGTGCTTATCCCAAGCTTCATACATAGACATGGTTTTGGATCATTTTAGCATACAAAACTCCAAGAAGGGTTTTCTACCCTTCAGGCATGGAGTTCCTTTATCTAAGCAGATGTGTCCTAGATCATCTGAGGAGATAGAGGAGATATAGGCCGTTCCTTATGCTTCGGCGGTAGGAAGCCTAATGTATGCTATGTACGAGACAAGATATCTGCTTTGCTGTAGGCATGGTTAGCAGATATCAGAGTAATCCAAGACAGGGACATTGGACTACGATAAAAGCATATATTGTAGTGCCTGAGAAGGACTAGGGATTATATGCAAGTTTACCGGGCAGACCAATTACTCCCTGTGGGTTGCATGGATTACGATTTCCAATTAGATAGGAATAACAGTAAGTCTACGTCAGGTTTTGTGTTTACTTTAGGAGGTGGAGCCATTGTTTGGAGGAGTGCCCAGCAAAAATGCGTGGCGGACTCCACCATGGAAGCTGAGTATATGGCAGCCTATGAGGCAGCCAAAGAAGCTGTGTGGCTGAGGAACTTCCTGATGGACTTGGATGTGATTCCTGGTTTGCCCAGAACTATCACAATTAATTATGATAATAATGGTGCAGTTGCAAACTCGAAGGAACCACGAGCCCATAAGGCTAGTAAACACATAGAGTACAAGTACCACCTGATACGAGAAATCATAAAGGAGGTAGAAGTTGCTGTCGCCTAGCATGCATCAGAAGATGACCTGGTAGACCCTTTCACTAAGGCCCTTCTGGCAAGAGCTTTGATAGGCAAGTGGAGGGAAGGGGAATCAGATGTATGGCAGTATGATGACAGCATAGTCTTTTAGTATAAGTGGGAGATTGTTGGGATGTATACTGAAAGCCTAGCTCTTTGGTATGAACATTTTATTTTGAAATAAGAATCACATGATCATTGATTGCACTTTATATTTATATATGTGCATATTGCCTAATATTTTACATTGTAGATAACATGGTGCCTGGGTGCGGTACAGAAGATCATGTTATCAGTCCCTTGTAGAACATAAGTAGAGGCTCACAACCAAGATGGTTTTGGACAAACCATTGGCATGGTTGTAGTGTAGCTTGGTATTGTTTTATCTTGAACATAGAGTTACACTAGTACACTTAGGTGTATTGAGCAGGACCGACATAGAGGTGATTCAATTTATTGCTGACTGCATAATTGAATCAGACCTCGGATATTATGTTGTACATGCTCTTAATCCCGATATAATAACGGGCACATGTACTTAATATTTATTTCTTTGATTTACCAGAGGGTGAGATTTCTATAGATTAAATCAATATGCCCGGTAAGTTGGGAAATGATATTATTTACATGGTGTGCCGTTGATTATAGGAGGAATCCATGTCCTATGTATTAGGTTGATGATGTCCCCTTGAGGAGCTCATAAGGTTCATCATGTAAACCCTGCAGGTTGACTTAGTCAACATGATGATAAGGTTGAGTGGTACTACTCGAGGAGTTAGATGTTAATTAATTGATGGTCAGTAAATCAATTAATTGATGGATATTCGATATCTTAAACACGGGGAGATGGATGTACAAATAATATATGGAGCCCATATTAATTTATGGGGGTTGGTGAGGTAGTTCGATGATGATCCTCTAGTTGAATGGAACATCATTGATGGATCAAGTTTGTGTGGTTCCGATCCATCGGGTGGCCAAGACCCAACTCCTCCTCATGGTCCCTATCGTAGCCTAATATAAACCTCATGAAGTCTAGATCAAATAATGGAAAACAAATCTCTAGATCTGACGGTTGGGATTAAATTCCTAGAACCGACGGTGGAGATTAAATCTCTAGATCCGACGGTTGGGATTAAAACCCTAGAACCGACGGTTGAGATTAAATCTCTAAATCCGACGGTTGAGATTAAAACCCTAGAACCGATGATGGAGATTAAACCAAGGCCTAAACCTAACTCTATATAAAAGGGAGAGGAAAGGTTGGATAAGGTGGGCGGCAAGAAAATTGGGAATTAGTTCCTATATTTTTGGCTACCTCATCAATAACCAATTTTCTCCTAAGTTCTATAAAAGGGTTGCTATGGGTTGGGCGGAAAAAAGAGGGTGGTTGATGTTGGATGATGGATGCTAAGGAGATTAGGGTTTAGCCTCCAATTGCTTGGGCGGCAAGCAACCCTAAGGAGGAAACCCTAATTAGGGTTTGGCTCCTATGGGTTGGGCGGCCAAGGCTTGGAAGATGAGTGGGCGGCAACTTGAGGAAGATCTCTTCTTCTTCCTTGAAGATGGCTAGCTCCTAGATCTCTTCTCTCCATCATGGTTGGGCGGCAAGAAACCCTAAGGAGGAAACCCTAATTTGATTAAGGTTTGTCTCCTTTGCATGGGCGGCCAAGGTTTGGAAGGAGGGTAAGCGGCATCTTGTTGAAGAGTTCTTCTTCTTCCTAGGAAAGGTGGCCGGTTTAGATCTCCTCCTTCCACCTTGGATGGGCGGCAAGAATACCTAAGGAGGAAACCCTAATTAGGGTTTGGCTCCTATGGTTGGGCGGCTAGGGTATGCAAGGAAGGTGGGCGGCAACTATAGGAGAGGAGCTCTTCCTCTTCCTAGGTTGTGGCCGGCTCCTTCCTCTATTCCCTCCACCATGGCCGGCGCCCAATATATTCCCTTTATCCTCTTCACTCCATCTTGGCCGGCGGCACCAAAACTAGGGTTTGTCCCTAGTTCGGTTCCTTGGTTGTTTCCATATTATTCTCTCTATTCTTAGGGCCGGCGGCATCAATCCTTTATGGATTGGTGGTTGGCTCAAGCAAGAAGGGAAAGAGAGTTCTTCATTCTTTGGATTGAAGAAGATCTAGGATGCTTCAACTTGTGGAGGATCTTCGCCCACACGAAGTCTACAAGGAGGTTAGGACATACGATAGAAGATCAAGAGGTATAAAAGTTTTATAACTTTTATTATTGTTCTTTGCATGTTCTTATTGATATGCTAGCTTATGTTCTTTATGTTAGCATATGTTGATTATACTAATATGTATTTGTATAATCATGGACCCCGATAAGAAACACAAAAACCGGCAATCCGTCCGTCGTCTCTTCCGCAGCTAACCGACTAGAAGAGTTGTGTTGTTTGAACACCTAGTTTGTTCAAGCGATCGCTCAAGTCGTTAGCACGACGACGAATTAGTTGTGCTTAGAAAACTCATCCCATCCGGATTAGTTTTCATTAGTGAAAATTTTAATCCGGGGACATGGGAGCCTATGAGCATTCCGAGAAATAGCACGATTGCCAACAGTGGACAGCCGACGGTGCTTAGGCGTGAGGAGACGGTGGAAGGAGATGGCATGCGTTGTGTCACGTGAAGAAAAGGAGCTTCCTGCGCGATGAAGAAAATTAGAGATTTAACCCAAATCCCAAATCTCATCCGGCGGTCCATATCTGTCCGATTTAAAATGAGCGGATCTGATCAGATCTGAATGAGTGGTCAAGATCAAATGATCCGTATGAACAACCAAGATGTGTGGATTGTAATGTATGGGCCTGATCGCTCCAGATCTAGATAGATTGCTCAAAATCGATCAGTTCTCATCGGACGGTCTATATTGCTCAGATTTGAACCCTTGATTAAACTTCTTCTGATCTTAATGAAAGGCTCAGATTCTTCCAGCTTAAAATGTCCTTTGTGACCCTAGATGAAGCCATATTTGATCCAATTCGAGTCTAGTTCATTGGCTCATCCCTATCTCCTACAATTAAAATGTAAAATTTCATATAAGTCTAAAATTTAGGAGAATTTATAATAAGGTCCAAAAATAAATCCAACTCATAAAACATGATAATAATCGATAAATATTCACTCGAGAGGATAAAAATAGTGAGATTAAGGACCAAAATAATACGATAAAATGGTAGTTATTAGTGGGATGAAGGCTTAGGTCTAGCCTAAGGGTGTTTATCAAGTATAAGGGGATCATACTTGGTGTTAAACATCACTGTTGAAGTTTATTAGTCTACTGGCCGAGTGTTTGACACTGGAGAGTCAAGTTGACTCAGAGTAGTCGACTGGGATTATGACCAATCGACTTGTCAGTAGTCGACTGAAGGCTCAACTACTTCTTTGTGTCTCTAGCAGTCGACTGGAGGTTATTTGTAATCGACTGGCCTTGGGAAGTCGACTACCATGGATGACAGTCGACTGGCGCAGGTGGACAAAGGCATAGAAGCTTTTGTAGTTGATTGACCAATTGACTACTAGATAGCAGTCGACTACTGGTAAGGGAAAATGACTGCTGGTTTAACCATTGGCTAGAATGTCAACATGGATTAAGTCCGTTGTGAGACAACGACACTGTTGGCAGTCGACTAGTGCCTTTGGGCAGTCGACTCCAAGGCGGAAATCCAGGTCACGCGGCCCCTTAGTGTGGGAATCCAATCCTCAACAGATTGAACCCTCAAGCCACAAACCTAGCTTTGTTTCTAATGACTTTCCCTTGATCATCTAACTTATTCCTAAAGACCCATCTTGTTGTAACAATTGTGCCATCATTGGGTCTAGGAACTAGTTCTCATACTTGACTTCTCTCAAATTGAACTAACTCTTCTTGCGTTGCTAATATTCATTTCGGATCAAGCAAAGCATCATTAATTGATTTTGGCTCAATTTGGGAGATTAGGGCAACTTGACTAGTAAGATGTCTATAGAAGAACCTAGTCCTTACTCCTTGTGAAAGTTCTCTTACTACTTGGTCTAGAGGATGGTTTTGATGAATTCTTAAAGTCCTAGGAGGTGAATCATATTGAATTTGATTATCATTATCCTTCCTCCTTTCATCATCAAAATCTCTTCTTCCTCCCCCTTGATCATTACCCCCTAAATTAAGATTTTGAATTCCTTGAATAATGTCTTAATTTTTTTTCATTGATATCCTTATCAATGGAAGATTTTCTAGGGTAGGTACTAGTAGATTCATCAAATTCAACATTAGAGGAATCCTCAACTTTTTTGAGTCCTCTTGTTGTATACTCTATATTCTCTACTAGTATATGACTATCCAATTAGGATTCCTTCATCTTCCCTAGACTCAAATTTTCCTAAATTGTCTTTTACAACTAAAGAGCTTAAACTAGTGAATTGTAGGAATTGGAACATTCCATAATTTAAAGGAGTTTTGCCTAAAAACCTATGGATTAAGACACGATTTGGATATAACAAGTGGTGTTAACCACTTCCACCCATAAGTAGCTAGGTAAATAATATGCATTAAGCATAGTCCTAGCAACTTTTTGTAAGCCACGAATTTTCCTTTCCACCACCCTATTTTATTAGGGTGTTCTAGGACAAGAAAATTCATTCTTATACACTTGTTCTAAGAAATTTTTTGAAAAGTTAGAATTCTCAAGTTCTCAACCATGATCACTTGGATCTAGTTGATTTTGAAATTCTTTTCATTTTATACCCTTTTTCTAAATCCTACCAATATTTAGAGGGCATCTGTAGGGACTATGACATGCACTAGAGGGGGGATGAATCATGGTTTTATGACTTCTTTGATTCTTTTGTGTTCGTCTACAGAATGATTAGTGGGTAGTAGAATACAAAAGAACAAGTACAAACAAATACCAAGGCAAACACACACAAACACAAGATGATATTTTATGTGATTCGGAACTAGGGTTCCTACTCCACGGGTAGAGCTCTAGTGATGAACACCATCACTATATCTTCTCCTTCTCGGAAACAATCCAAAGGAGGAGAAACCTCTTATAATGTCTTACAAAAATAACAACACAAGATACAGCCAAATACAAGCAAATACAATAATAATGAAAACGCAAATGTAATGAACACTTTACAAAGAGAACTATTGAATGCTTGTTGATGTGGTTGCTTTGAATGCCTTGGAAGTTCTAGAATACAATAGCAAAACCCCTCCCAAATGATCAAGAACCAGCTTCTTCCAATCTTCCCATCGAGATCCATTTAAGTCACGCATCATCCTAATTTCCTCTTGCCAGTCAAGTGCCAAAAGGCATCAGTCGACTGCACCCTCATTCGTTTTCTCACAATAGACTAATGCACATAGGGTATCGCCCAACTAATACATTAGCAATCGACTGCACTTATGTGCAGTCGACTGCCCACCACTAGTCGATTGCCCAGTCGTCTACTAGAGCTTCTGTGCTCGTGTCCACTATCACCAGTCGATTGTCAATTATTGACAGTTGACTATTGTGGACCAGTCAACTGGTATAACACATCAGTCGCTGCCAAGGCACACCAAGCAGTCGAACCTCAGTCGACTACTCTACAAGTCAACTAGGTCATAACCCTAGTCGACTAATCAAGTCAACTAGGCCTCTCAAATGTTGACTACTCGCCTAGTCAACTGGCCAATACCACCAGTTGACTGGTAAACTTCAAAAGTGAGGTTTAACCCAAGTATGATCCCCTCATACTTGATCGACCACCATTAGCCTAGACCTAAGCCTTCTAGCCACCTCCATCAGCCTCTTGCTCTCAGGGTCCATCCGAGTCCTCCATGGCTCCTTCACCCCTCACATTAGCCTTCAGGTGTTTCTATCAGTTATGTCATCCTAATCGGGTCTCCTTTTCCAAAGTTCATTTGGACTTATGCTACCAAGACTATATGTTTGTACTTTATGCTACCAAAAACCTCACCCTTAGACTTCCTTGGCAAGTATCCATACTTGGACTTTCACCACTGATGGTGTTCACTTCTTCAACCTGCCAAGATCTCCTTCCCCCTTCTTGTAGATCTCCTCCGATCCAGAAACTCCCAGCTAGATCTATAAGAAGAGAGTGTTAAGAATGAAATAATGAATAGTTCCTTTCCTCCATTCTTGAGAACCTCCTCCGATTGCCTTGGATCCTTAAGCTGAAAGCTGAATCTGTCACTTCACAAGAGTGTTAGAGGTGGGCTAGCTTCCAGGCACGACCCCTCCGATACTCAAGTCAGAAATGGTAGGATGAAGAAAATAGAAATACAATATGCAGAAGAAAAAGTGAGAAGAACTTTGAGATATCGAATAGCAAAGAAATAACCATCCTCGATTCCTTCCTTCTCGGCCCCTTTTATAGATGATTTATCCCACCTTCTCCTTGAAGTGAATTTACTTTAATACCCTTGCCAAGCTGTCTGATGTAACCGCTTTTCCAGCTCCTTTTCAAAATATATCCTTTGAATCCCTTACATGCTATTTCCCTACCAAGCATTAATTAAATAAAATAAATGACAAATAATAAAATATCTTATATTAATGATATTTTTCATTCTAGAACTCTTCCTGCCACTTTCCATGCTCAAGAATACTCATACCTCCTCCTTTCACCCAATTTAGAAAAAATCCCCAAAACCCCTACATGGCTCAGGAAACAAGAATAGTGATCGGTGAATACATAAACTGCTAGAGAAAAGCATAAACTGCAATGTCAACATTATACTTAGCTCTGAGCAACACCACACTACTCACCCCTACTATTGGGTTTCCCCCGCACCGACGTGGGTGTGTGTTCGAACACGTTTCATAAACATGCACAGAGCGGAAGCAAAAACAAGTAATAAACTAATTTATTACAACACATACACCACACGCATGCAATGATAAACAAGTTGGTCGGCTGCTCTTTTGTCACCGGCGGCCAAGGGAGGTTGGTCGGTGGCTAAAGATGGTCGAAGGACTGCCGACGGCTGGTGGTTGGTCGGCGACAAGGAGGAGGTGGTGGCAACTCCAAGAGTGGGCGGCAACACCAAGGGTGGGCGGCAAAACCAAGGGAGGAGAAGAGGAAAAAATGGCTAGGGTTTCCAAAACCTAAGTCGTCCACCTCACAAAACCAATAAGCCATGTTTTTATAGAGAACACATTCTCCTAACGATTATTGGTTCATAACCAAAATCCTTTAACCCACTCCATTAACTTAAGTTAAAATAAACCAAACCGCATTGGTCTATTTTAAGTTGAAACGATCCGAACCAATTTTGGTTCATTCGTTTAAAACAAACCAAACCATTTTGATTTATTTTCCATCATTGGATTAGAGCCAAACCGATTTGGTTCATCCATTAAGTCTTCATAAGACTCGGCCCATTCATGCTTCCAATGCGACTGAAACAATTTCAAGCTCGCTCTTCGTTTGGTCCAATCAAACTATGTCTCTCTCAATCTGACAATCCTATTCTCAAGCTCGTTTTAAATCCTTCGGATAACACTCGTAGCGAGTGTGACCAAATAGGTTCCCAGTTTATGTTGGTTGTCTATAATTAACTATTAATTATAGAATGATCATGAGTGAGACCTAGTAGTATATCATGATCCCCAATTAATCGAAAAATCAACGGTTGATCCCAAAATGCTTCAGAAAACCTTCAGCAACTATAGTGAAAATGTGCCCCGTTCCCTTCACTCATCTTATACCCACTTGGTTCAGGACATGGTTCATTGTGTCAGTCCCCACTAGGCTGACTAGGTCACACATAACCAATGTATTACTTCCTCGTCCTGCGGATTCAAGTCTTTAGTAACAAAGACTTGGTTCAGGACATGGTTCCTAATGCTTTGGCCAAAGACTTTAGTAACAATCCGACGAGAGACCATAGGGTATACATCTCCTTGTAATAAGTGGTGAATCCTCTGTAGGCTATTCAAACACCTTCAACCACTTTGACTTATACCCAATCATCCCGGGTCCACATCTCCTCGGAGATGCTTGCTTAAGATGTCAAAGCATAAGTCTACATGGCAAAGATGACTCGAATATCACAAGTCGAAGGAACATCGCACTTAAGCTACAGTAAGAACTTCATTGAAATATCTACATATGCAGAGAACCATATGAAGTTTTATAACTTATCACTCTGTTGAACTAGTTGAAAGGACCAGTGTATGGAAGGGGGGGGGTATCCCAAATTAAAAATAAATGCAACAGAATATTAATCTTCTATAAAATATGTGCAGCGACACAGAAAATAGTACATAACTTAATGTAGTCAAAGGAAATCCGACAAATCCGAACAGATGTATAAAATAACACCGAAAGAAAAATGCACAGGAAAAAGTAAAGCAACCAAATGACGCAATCGATTTTACTTGGTTCACAACTCTCTCCTAGAGCAGCTAGTCCAAGGCCTACCACTATCTTTCTCCTTTTTGAAGCTAAGCTTCGAGGGTGGAGAAACCTCTTAAAGCTTTACATTTTATAGAAATCTTATGCAATAAGAATAAGCAATAATGAAGAAGCTTTTATAGAGATAATAAATTTTACTGCCTTCATCAACGTGATCAGATCGTCGGCAGCTGTAACCCCGGGAAGGCGAGGATGAGGCACGGAACAGAAATATTGGATGATTGAAATGGCTACAGAAGCACCACTTGTTAGTAATGGAGGCAAAAGATGGATGCACTGTTCGTTGTGTGTTCAGGAAGGCGGCTAGTTTCTTGTCACAATAGCAGCGCAGAAAGATGAGGTTGAGCATAGGGGTGACGGAAATAGAAGACGTAGAGAAAAAGTTCCTCTCTTGTAATGGAAGTAGAAAACACAAGGATAAAAATGAGTCGCAACAGTATCATAGTGTTTGAGCGCAAAGAGATTCGTCCGGCGAGCGCTTTGACGTGTGAGCCTTATAGGTCGCCGCCCGTCCAAATCTTTATCTCGACCGACCATGTAAGCTTGGAAGCTCGTTTGCTCAGTGAGAACCCAGCTCAATCATTTGAATTTGAATTCTTACTGTTTGAGCTCGTCTACGTGTCGAAACAGAGAAGATTTCTCACCGAAATCGCGACATTGAATCCCACAAGTTGAGGCGGAAGTCGAGCGTGCCTTGCATCTGAGCGTTGTTTCTGAAGTCCAGTCGAGGCACCGACTCGACTGCTCAGGTTAAATGTCGACACTTCCTCTTGTGCAGTCGAGGCGCCAATCAAACCTCCCTCGCTTCTGATCACTGCTGCCAACCACCAGTTGAGGCGCTGACTCGACTGCCCCAGTCGAAGCACCGATCGAGTGTGGCTTGCTTCTGTCTGCTTCAGCTAAGGATCAGTCGAGGCACTACCTCGATTGCCTCAGTCGAAGAGTCGGTCGAGGTGCCGGCTCGACTGCCACTTGTCCTGTAGCAACCCTAGAAGCTGCTACATGCGTTCAGTTGAGGCACTGCTTGACTCGTCCTAGCTATCGACAAATTCTTTGACTGATGAATGCAGTAAGGGCAGCAGTTGAGGTGTCAACTCATTGTTGTCCATATGACCCATTGTTTCAGTCAACTCTAAGACTGAAACATGCCTAGTAAAGACTCTATCTAGAGACCCTTTACTTGCCAAGACTCTGGCCTCCAGTCATTCTTGGACTTTTCACCTTGCCGCTTCCGCAATGAATTTCTGCCTGCCAAGGAATTGCCCTTCTTTGACTTTTCACCAAGGTACACCCTTGGATTTCTCATCTGCCAAGGAATTACCCATCTTTAACTTTTCACCAAGGTCCACCCTTGGATTTTTTCCAATCGCCAAGGAATTAACCATCTTGGACTTTTCACCAAGGTCCACCCTTGGATTTCTCACTTGCCTAGACACTTAAACCTTTGTTTACTTAAACGTTTGTCAAACACTAAAACATAGTTTAGAGTATCAACTCCAACAGTCTCCCCCTTTTTGATTTTTGACAACCCGTTTATGTTTAGGTTACCCTTTTTAGGTTTAAGTTACAATCAGACCAAATCAAGTCACAGTAACAGAATGAAGCAGTAAAGAATGAATGAGCATTAAGCATGTGAATCAAGTAGCAATAACATAATGAATGAGCATTAAGTATGTGACTATCACAGGGAATAAAATAGGAAATTCATAAAACAGGGAATGAAAAACCTAAATTATAAACATATTCTCCTACCCCTTTGGCAAACACCTAAAAGGGATCATAGGGGTATTGAGAGTATGAGGAATACAATAACCCAACAAGGATTAAAGTATCCTCCCCCTGAATCCTTACTCTCAGTTATCGATACCAATAATGTATATTAGTAACACGTAATGAAAGCAATATGTAATGACTTTCAAAGAAAATTTTGGCAGAGTTTTCCCTAAACATGAGTGTGTGAAACCTATTACAATACATGTAAACAAGAAACCTTATATCACAATCACATTAATCAATCAAAAAAAAACAAATGAAACTATAGTCATATGCATTTTTACAAAAAAAACTACCCATCCGGAAGACAAACAAGTGTATTTTTACAACCAAGTCTCTAAGTATCCGAATCCTTCCAGAATTTTTCAAATTTAGTTTTACTACAATTCACTATCAAAGGACTATCAAAACTAAAAAGTCGGTGATGAGGGGCCCGACGAATCAGTCGTCAAGGAGCATAGGAGTCTAAGCATTTCAGCCTGCTAATCCAGAATTTGTGTTTGTCGATTTGTGACTTCCGAGAAACACATATCTATGGTCATCTCTAGATCCAAAAGTCGTGTGTCCATGGTCTCTGTGAACTCAGCATAATCACGGCGTAGGCTGTCAAGCTGCTCGGACACTAACACATAGGGCTCATCAGCAAGAGTCAGACGCTCTTCTTCTTCTTCATCATCTTGTGTCCCCATGTCCCATCTCTTACCAGGCTAGTGCCCATTAGCCCACATCACAGTATTTTTGCCTTGAACCTTGTTGGCCAAGGCAAAGTTTCTCCATTTGATGAAATCAAAATCTGTCATCTGCATGACCTTGCCCCTGCTAGTGTTTATGCCTATGGCCTCCAACCAAGATGTGATGATATGTCCAAAAGGCATGTAAATTTTCTTTTGGACTGGGACCGTGAAATAGACGATGCAGAGAAACATATTTTATGCAATATTGAAGTCTAGATGATTCTTGAGGTAATGAAGGGCTAGTAAATGATGTGGTCGCACCTTAGCTTGCCCCTTGTGACTATTGGAAGAATGCAACCTACAATGACCTTATACAGGACATTGTCAGGGGCAGCTAATGCCATGGCTGGAGCTAGGTTGACACTAGGTTGTCTTGGTCTCCTAAAGAATTGTTCATGAATGTCATTGAGAGAGAAACCATCAATAGGTTCTTTGATGCTTGGATAGAATTCTAAGGTTGATGCTGACTCTCTACAACCTAGAAATGCTCTAAGGATATCAGGAGTGAAGGATATGTCTATCTTTGCTACTCTACTCCTGTAGATGAGTCGATCTCTAGTAGGTTGTAAATTATTGTAAAACTCAAAAACTAAGTCTACATTAATATCGTGATCATAGTAGACTAACTTAGTAAGTTGATAATAATCAATTACACCCATTACTTCTGGAGCAAACTCTTTGAAAAAATATTTGTCTAAAGAGCGTGTAGGCATCTTTTGAAATTTTTAGGTCTTGTATATATGTTGATGTAATTCGAAGGGGAATCGGGGATCCGTAGAGGGATTTTCCCTTGATGTTTCCCTCCTACTAATGTCAGATTGTTTTCGTTTTTGTCTACAGATGCAAAAATTATATGCAAAAATTATAGAATGAATGTGATATGATATGGTATGATGAATGATATGGATAAATACTGATTAATAATCAATCATTGACTAATAATCACGAATGTAAAGTGAAGGAAGAAGAAGAGTTATTCTTGGGTGCCATTGATTCTTGTCCAAGTAATTTCGACCTAATGAGACCTTAGAATGGAGCCCCTTCTATCAAAAATAGACTTTTTAGGTGAGGAGAAAGGGTCCAGCGAACCCTAGCTATCAATGCCGGCGGAGTTAGGGTTAGGATGCTAACCTAGAGATGGAGATAGATGCATAAGGACATACCCTAGCTTGGCTTGGGTCCTAGAGAAGTATCATTGGTGTGGTAGGAGTCGGAAGTCAGCTGGAGAACGAGTGGCGACGGTGAAAGCAACGGAAGCAGAGGAAAGGTCACGGTTGAGTCGAACACGAAGAAGGATTTTCTTATATAAATTTGCGCTCACCAAGCGAGGCGATAAGTTAAACGCCTCGACTGATAAAGCAGTCGAGGCACGGGTCGAGTTTACCTCGATTCTGTGCCTTTGTCAAAATATTCAGTCGAGGCGCTGATCTAGTGCACCTCGATTCTGTTTGCTAGTGGTTGCAACCGAGGGTGCCAGTCGAGTCAGTGCCTCGACTGGAAGTGTGGTTGAGCTCCTGGTCAAGAGCAAACTCGTGTTTTAAGCTATAATTATTCGAGGTGTTGCCTCGATTGGTTTTTGATAACTAATTTTCTCAGTTTCCTAGACGAACTTCAAAAATTCGTATCTAATTCTAGAAATTTCAAAAAAATTTGAAAATTTACGTACAGAATTCGAAAGTCATGTTCTTCCACAAAAAAATTTGTAAAAAATACACGACATAATATTTCCACGGATTGATACGGTTTCAAAAAATCTAAAAATTGAGCCTTTCCTGAGCCTCATTCTAGTTGTATCACTACCTTCAAAAGTGATCCATACACCAATACGTGATTGACCATAGTGAAGATAGAATCCTTTTAAAACGATTTAAGACACTTATGTTAGATTTGCATTTATCTTAAGTGATCCAACAAATTTTACTTGGTGGTTAGAATGTCCAATTATGATCTTCGTAACAAATGGACATGAATTATGCAAAGGTCTTCCCCATAATTGGTCAAATTAATGATCATTGTCTCGATAACTATCTTCCCCAAGGGATGCAATGAACATTTTGGGTAAGTTGGTGATTCCTAATCATCTCAACCCCACCAACTAGAAATACAAAAATAGTTTTGTTCACCTTATAGTTTGTGTGAGATGCTTCCCAAGGTTCCCTTGATTTCCATAATTTGTTCTTGTTACGGTGAGTTAGTCCTTATGATCATGGAGAGATTATAATTCTTTACTCAGTGACACACATGCCTAATTCTCTTCTTAGATGGCTAAATTCTTTTTTCGGAAGGAGTTTAGTGAAGATATCTGCTAGATTTGACTTGGACTCAACATAATTGAGTACAACTTCCCCCCTAGCTACATGATCTCTAATGAAGTGATGTCTCACTTCAATGTGCTTTGTCCTAGAGTGGTGGATAGGATTCTTTGTCAAATTGATAGTGCTCATGTTATCACACAACACTTGTACATTTCTGTATGACAAACCATAGTCCTCTAGTGTGTGAGTCACCCACAATAGTTGTGATACACTCTCTCCCATGGCGATATACTCAGCCTCAGTGGTGGAGAGAGCAACACAATGTTGCTTTCGACTTGACCAACTCACTAGCGAAGAACCTAAGAACTAGCATCCTCCACTTATGCTTTTTCTGTCTAACTTGCACCTAGCATAGTCAGAGTCAGTATAGCCAACTAAATCAAATGATTTAGTATGAGGATACCATAACCCAACCTTAATAGTGCTTTTAAGATATCTCATTATCCTTTCTACATCACTTAGGTGAGACTCTTTGGCACATGACTGATATCTAGCACATACCCCCACAAAATATAAAATATCAGGTCAACTCGCTGTGAGATACAGTAAACTACCAATCATGCTCCTATAATATTTTAGATCCACCGATTTTCCTCCATCACCTTGATTTTTGTTTTGTGCCATAGGAGTGGATATCTCCTTTGAATTATGCATATTGAATTTCTTTAGCAAATTCATGCCATACCTAGACTGATGAATATATATGTAACACCCCAAAATATTTCTCCAAAATTTTTGTATAGAATTTAATTTCATGTCTAGTAGATTATATATGGAATCCTGGAAAATGATGATAAAAGAATAAAAGTGGAGAGGTGATGTTTGAACCTTAAACCTCTTGGTGAGAGTTAACTCTTACCATGCATGTGATGACCAAGTGCTCAACAGTAGCTTACTGTTGGAGAAAGAGGAGAAATTTTAGATGAGTGTGAGGAGGGTAAATGAAGAGGCATGAAAAGAGAAGAGACACTTCTCTTCCTCCCTTTATAAATAAGAGTGAAGGTTTCATTTGACAACTTCTTCTTCCTTCTTCCTCCTTCCACCGAAGCCCTAGGGTTCCTTCTTTGAGTTTCGGCCAAAGCAAACTAGGGTTCAACCCTAGTGAGTTAAGCAAAGAGAAGGGTTCATCTAAGGGGCTAATCTTCATCTAAGGGTCAAGAGCACCAAGAAGGGTTGTAGGGCAAGAATGTTTTTTTAGTCTCCTCTCCAATCAAGGTCTCTCTTATTAAGGGGTAACCAATTATAAGTGGTAAGATTCCCTCACCTGCAGTATATTTGCTCTTGTAGGACATGATATATGAAAGAAATGTGATGCTTTATACCATACAAGTTTCGGCCAACTAGGGTTTTAGGGCTAGGGTTGCATGAAAACACTCCTTATGAAATTATGATATGTTGTATGTCTTCATGTATAAATTTTATGTGACAAAAATAATTTTTTATGCCCCTAATGTTTCGGCCAACTAGGGTTTTAGGGCTAGGGTTGCATGAAAACACTCCTTATGAAATTATGATATGTTGTATGTCTTCATGTATAAATTTTATGTGACAAAAATAAATTTTCTTGTGCCCTAATTTTTCGGCAACTAGGGTGTTAGGGCTAGGGTGGGGTCTAAGTACCCAACTTCATGTGCAAATACTCCCCCTAAGTTTATGATATGTTATGTGACACTTATGTAAGCTTCATGTGCAAAAAAAAAAAAATGTATGAACCCCTCCCTAGTGATTTCGGCCACTTAGGGTACCTAAGCTAGGGTTAAGATTATGTGGTTAAATTGGTGTACAAGAATTCCCTTAGAATTCATGATATGTTGCATGATTGTATGTATGCCTATGTGATGAACATGGTTATGATTTAATATGCCATGAAATATGCCTATGTGATGAACATGTTTATGATTTAATATGCCATGAAACATGCCTATGTGATGAACATGTTTATGCTTGATATGCCATGAAATATGCTTATGTGATGAACATGTTTATGCTTTATGACCCCTTTAGGGTATTCTTATGTTATGAATGCATATATGCTATGAAATGTCTAAGAAGATGCTTCCCCTTTTTATGTTGGGATTAAGAGCTCTCTTTATGATAAGATAAGACAGAGATGCTTCTTTTTTTATGTTAGGGATTAAGAGCATTCTTTATGATATGATAAGAAAGAAAAGAAAGAAAATTAAGTATTTTACTTTGTAAGAGGTTAAGTACCCGAACCGTTAGGTGGTGGTTAATCAAATCCAAGGGACATAAGAAGACGTAAGAGGTCTTGCCCTGGTAAGACGTAAGAGGTCTTGCTCTAGTAGGTCTGGTGGCTAGCTACCCCAGCCTCTTAGGGAACGCGCTTTATGTGGTACTTAGCCTAGGGCTCCCCCTTCATGTTATGATTATGTTGAAGTTGTTGGGTTATGGGCACCGCGGCGTGTGTGTGTTCGATCATGTTTCACAAACATGAGCACAGCGGAAGCAATTAAAAATAATAAATCTATATTTATTATAACACACACAATACACGCATGCTATTACAACAAGTGTAGACATAACCGTAAATTAAAATTTGCAATAAATGAAAATTATCTACGTTATACCTTCCGTATGACGTGTAGCGGGAACGACATCAACCGGAACGATCCTCGTAAGAATCGTCTCTATCCGTATCCACGCCGAGCTCCTCGGGATGACTTCGCTAAGTCACGAGCTTCGTCTTCGTATGGGTTACTAGCCTCGTGTTGAAGACGACGTGATCGAGAGATGATCACTATCCGAATCCAAATTCGGATCCAAAACGAGTTCTCAAAACTCTCTTCTCCGAAGAGGTGTTCGTCAACCGTTTGACGAATCCTTCGTCCTCCACCTCAGAGGATTACCGGAGATCAAATCCCCGGTAAGTTAGCCGCTGTCGGAGCACTAACCGTCGTCCAAACGACCCTCCGACGAGAGGAGGAGAAGCTCTCCAGAAAACTGGACAGCTTGGTGGAGGAGTAGGCACCGGCCAAAACAAGGAGAGAAAAGCCTCACCTTGATGCCAAACCTATAGGAGATCACCGGAGGGTCGCCGGAGGTTCACCGGCTGAAGCTTGGTCGCCGGTAACAAGTTGGATTGCGGCACAAGTGGTTGGGCGGCGGCACAAGGCTGTTGGCGCCGAAAACTCCAAGGAGGTGGGCGGCAACTAGCTTTAGGGTTTTTGGATGATTCGGGTTTAACAATCCCTTAAGCCTTCTTTTATAGAGAACTAATTCTCTTAATGGTTAATGGATCATATCCATAAAGCTCGTTAACCCGCTCCATTAGGATAAGTTAAAATAAACCAAACCATGATGGTTTATTTTAAGTTAAAACGAACCGAACCAACCTTTGGTTCATTCGTTTAATATAAACCAAACCCTTTGGTTTATTCTCATCCATTGGATTAGAACCAAACCATTTTGGTCCATCCATTATGTCTTCATAAGACACTGCCCATCCACGCTTCCATTGTGACTGAAACAATTTCATGCTCGCTTTATGTTTGGTCCAACCAAACATAGTTTCTCTCGGTCTGAGAATCTCATTCTCAAGCTCGTTTTAAATCCTTTGGATTACACTCGTTGTGCGTGTGACCAAATAGGTTCTCGGTTTATGTTGGCCGTCTATAATTAACCATTAATTATAGACGATCATGAGTGGCACCTAGTAGTACATCATGATCCCCAATTAACCGAAAAGATCAACGGTTGATCGAACTATTTACGAAACCCTTGATGGCTCGAATGAATCGTGCCCCATTCCCTTCACTCATCTTATACCCACTTGGTTCAGGACATGGTCTATTGTGTCAGTCCCCACTAGGCTGACTACGTCACACCTAGCCCAAGTATCATTTTCTCGTCCTACGGATTCTAGTTAATCCACATGTATCGAAGAGTACTTTACTCTAAACATGTAATGCTTTGGCCAAAGACTTTAGTAACAATCCGACGAGAGGCCATGGGTATACATCTCCTCGCAAGGAGTGGTGAATCCTTTATAGGCTATTCAAACACCTTCGATCACTTCAACTTATACCCAATCATCCCGGGTCTACATCTCCTCGGAGATGTTTGCTTAAGATGTCAAAGCATAAGTCTCCATGATCAAGATGACTTGAATACCGCAAGTCAAAGGAACATCGCACTTAAGCCACAGTAAGAACTTCATTGACATATCTATATATGCAGAGAACCATATGAAGTCTTACGGCTGGTCACTCCAATGAACTAGTTACCATAACTAGCATCCACGATTAACTCTGGACATCACAATGTCTCCAGCCAGTGAGAATCAGCTGCTTGGATACACCAAGGAGTATACCTCGTGCTAGTCTCGACAGAATTGATGGTGTCCAAATCCATCAATTCATCAACTAGGGATAATTCCGATACATCACAATTACACATGTAGAGATACTCACTATTTGTGATCCAATCACAAATTCTCTCATGCTGTGAATCGTATCGTGGACATTCAGTAAATGAGTTTAAGATCCAATCAAATACATTAAACATGTATACTCAAATAGTAAATCTTCATTTATCATATAAATGGTTAATACATAAGGCGATTGCCTTAGGACATCTCTCACGTATTCATTTATCATATAGTGAATCCATTTCCGACTTCATGGCACCAAGCCACTTATCCCTTTCTGAACTTGTCAGCACTTCTTCATAACTGGTAGGCTCCTCATCATCAATGAGTAACACGTTGTTCGATTCACTTACGAGAAATCCATATCTCTCAGGAATATTGCGTGTTCTACCAGATCTACGAAGATGTGGTGTTACAATAGGTCCAGTCGATTGCTCATCACTATGAGTTGTCGGCTGTTGTGCTTCACCAGGTATCTCATCAATGTCTATTTGAGTCTCTCGAGCCTCCTCAAGCTCGACGACACTCCCACTGTTTTCTTGCAAGAGAAACTCTTTCTCTAGAAACACAGCATGCCTTGAAACAAACACCTTTTGTTCCACAGGATGATAGAATTGGTAACCCCTTGTTTCCTTAGGGTATCCAATAAATAGACATTTATCAGACTTAGCATCCAATTTGTCTGACACAGTCTGCTTCACATAAGCAGGACAACCCCATATCTTCAAGTAAGATACATGAGGTTTCTTACTATTCCATATCTCATATGGAGTAGTTGAGACTACCTTGGTAGGCATTCTCTTTAACAAGTAAACAGCTGTCTGAAGTGCATAGCCCCAAAAGGACTTGGGAAGAGTCGCATGATTCATCATTGACCTGACCATGTCCAACAAGGTCCGGTTACGCCTCTCAAATACACCATTATGCCTTGGTGTATATGGCGGAGTCCATTGAGACAATATACCATTGTCTCTTAGATAATCAAGAAACTCTTGACTTAAGTATTCACCACCTCGATCCGATCGAAGTATTTTAATACTCTTGTCATGTTGTTTCTCTACTTCATTTCTGAATTCTTTGAACCTTTCAAAGGCTTCAGACTTGTGTTTCATCAAGAACACATACCCAAACCGTGAGTGATCATTGGTGAAGGTAATGAAGTAGCTATAGCCTCCTAACGCTTGAGTTGACATAGGTCCACATACATCAGTATGTACTAGACCTAGTAACTCTCCCACTCGTTCACCTTTTCCAGTAAAAGGTAACTTAGTCATCTTGCCTTTTAAGCATGATTCGCATGTATCGTATGAATCCAATTCAAACGATTCCAGAATTCCACATCGGTGTAATTCGGACATGCATTTCTTGCTTATATGGCCAAGATGACAATGCCACATATAGGAGTCTATTTGATTATCCTTTCGAGCACGCGTGTTGCTCACTTCGATATTGAAAATGTCACTGGATACGTCCAACGTATAAACACCATTGCTTAAAGTTCCAGTCCCATAAAGAACTCCATTCAAAGTTATGTAACAACAATTGTTACTAAAAGTCAAATGGTACCCATTTCTATTTAAACACGAAATAGAAATGATGTTCTTTATCAACGAAGGAACATAAAAGCAATTGTCCAGTTCTAAGACAAGTCCTACAGGGAGTTCCAACAAATACATTTCGATGGCGAGTGCAGCAACCGTTGCTCCATTCCCAACACGTAAATTTGACTCTCCCCTTGATGAGTCTTCTTCTATTCCTTAGCCCATGTATGTCATTACATATATGTGAGTCACACCCAGTATCAAATACCCAAGTGTCTGAGGAAATAGAATGACAATCAATAAAGAAGATTTCTGAAGAAGATGGGGCATCCGATGCCTTATCCTTCTTCAAGGACTCAAGATAAATCTTGCACTTTCTTCGTAAATGGCTCTCCTTGCCATAATGATGGCAAGTTTCCTTTTGTGCTAGTTCTACCTTCTTAGCCCTTCTCTTCTTTCCCTTCTGCTGTTCCTTTGACTTCCTCTTAGAACCTTTCTTCGAGGAATCAACTAACAGCACCGTCCCCTGCTCATGCTTCTCAGAAGACTCCACAGTCTTCAGCATATTGAGCAGTACCACAGATGAACCTCCTAGCATCTCAGAGGTGAAGAGGAGCTTTGAGACTTCGAACCTTTCGAATCTCACTTGCTCATCAACCGACTCACAAAGATGAAGGACTACGATATGAGCATCCATATGCTCATGCTGCTTTCGTAGCTTGGGTTCCATCGTGGCTAGCATGATGCAACTCATTTGTTCAGAATCACTCACATGTTTCTGATAGGCCAACAATTGGTCCAGAGTTGCATCGTCACTAGGACGGGCGGGAAGAGGCGCTTCGAGGACATTTACAAGCTTTTCACCTTGAGAACAATTCTCAAGTTTCTAAGCCAGTCCAAGAAGTTCGGCCCAGTCAATTTATTTGAATCCAAAATGGAACACAAATTCAAACACATCATGATCAATATATTAACTTAGAAATACAAAACGGGCATATATGAGAAAGATGATTTTAAAAATGCATCAATATACATTTATAAATCCCATTCATTTTTCGAATTTCAAAAACCCCAAAATCACTTCGGGAGATCGTAGGTCCATCTCCGAATGGGCTGATATCCATCATAGTTATGAACAACCTTGGAGAGAGTCCAACAAGTCATTCATAACTACGACGGTAGGTATCAACTATACCGATTGCATATCACGTATATGCAACTATCACAATGTGCTATCAACTAATTGAATGTTCACACATACATCGGGTTGTTAACACATTAACAAGTATGCATCATATGCATAGCACCCAACTTCACCTCCCTTTACATCGACCTTGGAGAGAGTCAAACAAGCCGATGCTCCAGGTTAAAGCCAACCCATTAATCAGGACATAGTTTTAATATGGTTAGAGCGCATTCAACCAATTAGCCCAGCTTGGAGAGAGTCCAACAACCAAAGCTAACGATTGACCTCTGACTCTTACCATATTAGTATTAAACTATTCCATGGTTTGAACATATTCAGTTCGAGCTAGGGCTTGGAGAGTCCAACAACCCAAACAAGAAAGCAGAACTCTGGTTCTAACCATATTAATGGAAGGTGTAGGCTTTAATATTGATTAAGGGTTTTTATGTCTCATCCTCTTTGCATGCAAATAACTATTATCTACATGGCATGGCATACATGGCATACATCTACATGTCACGACACGCATGACATAATGTTATGCATCTAATGCAATTACATGGCATACAATTATGTCATGTATATAATTTCCTTATATGTCATAACTATTTATGGAAATAAAATATGTTTAAGATTTGATTCTCCAAATCAAATCATAATTAAATTAGGAAACAAATTTCCAAATCTAATCACATATTTTATTCATGGAATTATTTGATTAAGGAAAATCTATTTAGGAAACCAATTTCCTAAATCTTTAAAACTACTTATGGAAATAAAATATTTTAAGATTTGATTTCCCAAATCAAATCATGATTAAATTAGGAAACAAATTTCCAGAATCTAATCAAATATTTTATTTATGGAAAATATAAATTTCCATAAATACTTCCAACTTTCCAAAAGTGGAAGATTTCCATAAATACTTCTAGACTTTCCAAAATTGAAAAATTTACATAAATACTTCTAAATTTCCAAAATTTAGAAAATTTCCAGAAATACATTATGACTATCGCAAAACCATTTTACGATTATGTCGAAACACAACCTGGGCTCTGATACCACTGTTGGGTTATGGGCACCGCGGCGTGTGTGTGTTCGATCATGTTTCGCAAACATGAGCACAGCGGAAGCAATTAAAAATAATAAATCTATATTTATTATAACACACACAACACACGCATGCTATTACAACAAGTGTAGACATAACCGTAAATTAAAATTTTCAATAAAAGAAAATTATCTACGTTATACCTTCCGTATGACGTGTAGCGGGAACGGCATCAACCGGAACGATCCTCGTAAGAATCGTCTCTATCCGTATCCACGCCGAGCTCCTCGGGATGACTTCGCTAAGTCACGAGCTTCGTCTTCGTACGGGTTACTAGCCTCGTGTTGAAGACGACGTGATCGAGAGATGATCACTATCCGAATCCAAATTCGGATCCAAAACGAGTTCTCAAAACTCGCTTCTCCGGAGAGGTGTTCGTCAACCGTTTGACGAATCCTTCATCCTCCACCTCAGAGGATTACCGGAGATCAAATCCCCGGTAAGTTAGCCGCTGTCGGAGCACTAACCGTCATCCAAACGACGCTCCGACGAGAGGAGGAGAAGCTGTCCAGAAAACTGGACAGCTTGGTGGAGGAGTAGGCGCCGGCCAAAACAAGGAGAGAAAAGCCTCACCTTGATGCCAAACCTATAGGAGATCACCGGAGGGTCGCCGGAGGTTCACCGGCTGAAGCTTGGTCGCCGGCAACAAGTTGGACGGCCGCACATGTGGTTGGGCGGCGGCACAAGGCTGTTGGCGCCGAAAACTCCAAGGAGGTGGGCGACAACTAGCTTTAGGGTTTTTGGATGATTCGGGTTTAACAATCCCTTAAGCCCTCTTTTATAGAGAACTAATTCTCTTAATGGTTAATGGATCATATCGATAAAGCCCGTTAACCCGCTCCATTAGGATAAGTTAAAATAAACCAAACCATGATGGTTTATTTTAAGTTAAAATGAACCGAACCAACCTTTGGTTCATTCGTTTAATATAAACCAAACTCTTTGGTTTATTCTCATCCATTGGATTAGAACCAAACTATTTTGGTCCATCCATTATGTCTTCATAAGACACTGCCCATCCACGCTTCCATTGCGACTGAAACAATTTCATGCTCGCTTTATGTTTGGTCCAACCAAACATAGTTTCTCTCGGTCTGAGAATCTCATTCTCAAGCTCGTTTTAAATCCTTTGGATTACACTCGTTGTGCGTGTGACTAAATAGGTTCTCGGTTTATGTTGGCCATCTATAATTAACCATTAATTATAGAACGATCATGAGTGGCACCTAGTAGTACATCATGATCCCCAATTAACCGAAAAGATCAACGGTTGATCTAGAACTATTTCTGAAACCCTTCAGTAGCTCGAATGAATCGTGCCCCATTCCCTTCACTCATCTTATACCCACTTGGTTCAGGACATGGTCTATTGTGTCAGTCCCCACTAGGTTGACTACGTCACACCTAGCCCAAGTATCATTTCCTCGTCCTACGGATTCTAGTTACTCCACATGTATCGAAGAGTACTTTACTCTAAACATGTAATGCTTTGGCCAAAGACTTTAGTAACAATCCGACGAGAGGCCATGGGTATACATCTCCTCGCAAGGAGTGGTGAATCCTTTATAGGCTATTCAAACACCTTCGATCACTTCGACTTATACCCAATCATCCCGGGTCCACATCTCCTCGGAGATGTTTGCTTAAGATGTCAAAGTATAAGTCTCCATGATCAAGATGACTTGAATACCGCAAGTCAAAGGAACATCGCACTTAAGCCACAGTAAGAACTTCATTGACATATCTATATATGCAGAGAACCATATGAAGTCTTACGGCTGGTCACTCCAATGAACTAGTTACCATAACTAGCATCCACGATTAACTCCGGACATTACAATGTCTCCAGCCAGTGAGAATCAGCTGCTTGGATACACCAAGGAGTATACCTCGTGCTAGTCTCGACAGAATTGATGGTGTCCAAATCCATCAATTCATCAACTAGGGATAATTCCGATACATCACAATTACACATGTAGAGATACTCACTAGTTGTGATCCAATCACAAATTCTCTCATGCTGTGAATCGTATCGTGGACATTCAGTAAATGTGTTTAAGATCCAATCAAATACATTAAACATGTATACTCAAATAGTGAATCTTCATTTATCATATAAATGGTTCATACATAAGGCGATTGCCTTAGGACATCTCTCACATATTACTAACAGAAGTATCTATATGTATATGTTTTGAAAAGAAAGGACTTGTTTGAAATTGTGAATGCTTATGTTTAAGTTTAAGAATGCTTATGATTATGTCCTTTATGCATGTTTAGGATTGATGATGTCATGAATGCGTATGTTTAATTTATGCCATGCTTAGGTTTAATTATGTTTAGCATGCTTATGTAAATTTTATGCCATGCTTATGTTTCATTACGTTAGTATGCTGAGGTTTAGTGTTGTTATGCAATACTTATGTTATTTCTGCCAGTATGCTCATGTTTTCTAATTATTTGATGTAATTTGTGGCTTTTGTGAGTAGGCAAGAATCTTACTAAGCTATATGCTTATAGTTTATGTTGTCCATATACTGCAGATAAAGGAAACATGAACTAGAGGAAGTAGCAGGAGGGGCAAAGTGTGTGTGATAGTGGCATAGTGGAAAAAGACCCTATTACTCTCTGCTTTTATTTATATGCTCAATGAACAACTTAAGACATTTGCTTCCGCTTTTATGACTTGTGATTTATTAGTACCATGTTGGATGTTGCTTAGTTTATGTTACTGTTCACCTTACTTATGAAAGTTTGATATGTTAGAACTCATGAATGGATCGTGTTAATAATAGTTACATTCTCTAATCTTTATGTTATGCATGTTATAAAAGAAGTTATGATATGTTAACATGCTAATTTTGATTATGATATGTGATGCACGTTATAAAGAAGATATGATATGTTAACATGCTAATTAGGTCTATGATATGTGATGCATGTTATAAAAGAAGATTTATGTCATGATAACATGTTTATTATGTAGATTGTGAAATGATCCATATATGTTATGTTATATAAAAAAAAGTAGCGCCACCCTCAGAGCAGATAAGGTCGGGCATTACAGGTTGGTATCAGAGCAGGTTCACCTTTCCACTATCACATATCAAGGCTCCATCCTGCTGTTTCCAAGTAAGTAACTTTATGCATACCTAAATTTCTTTTATAATGAAGAATGTCTTCTATCTAGATAGAAATAATACCTCATCATGTTTTAGTAGAATGGAACCATACTTGTGACTTAGATAGTAATGATACCTTACTATATGATGGATGTTAGTAATATATGAGAGATGTCCTAAGGCAATCGCCTTATGTATGAACCATTTATATGATAAATGAAGATTCACTATTTGAGTATACATGTTTTATGTATTTGATTGGATCTTAAACTCATTTACTGAATGTCCACGATACGATTCACAGCATGAGAGAATTTGTGATTGGATCACTGTTGGGAGATCGGTTGGCCGGCTAGAGGGGGGTGAATAGCCCTCGTTCGTTGGATGTAGTATTTTGCTCGTCTACGAAAACGTTAGCGCAAGCGGAAGCAATAAACTAAGACAAGCAAATAGAAGTAAAACAAAGATACTACAAACACGGAGATATAACGTGGTTCACGGCTATGCCGCTAATCCACGGTCCGATTCGTCCACGGTGAATCACTCCGAAACCCAATCACTATTGGTCTCTCCTTTGCACCAAGCTAGGTGGAGGTAACCTTTACAAACACTCCTCTTACAAATAGAATGGAAATAAGCTTGAGTAAGAGGATGGAAAGCTTTAGGGAACTTTGGGAGAGTATTATAGCATAAGCATTAGGCTCCCAAACCCTTACCCCCTTCCTTTTTATAGAGGAAGAGGGTTTCTTCCGTTGACACAGATCGGTCGGTGATGCCCTCGATCGATCGATCGATCTGATGCCCAATAGCGGCCTCCACGTTGGATTCCATCAGCGGTATTGCATCGATCGGTGATGGGACCATCGATCGTGATGCTCGATCGATCGAGTGCTCGGTCGACTCCGATTACGTGCCCGTGCAGTTCTATCGATCATTGCCTTCCCAGCGATCATTGCTATCGGCCGATCATTGTCCATGCGATCTCGCCATGCACTTTTGGTTTTACACTCGATCAACCATCGACTCGGAAGCGATCATTGCCATGACATGGCGATCGGCGGTGTCGGAAAACCCATCCGACACTTGGCCAAATGGCCAAGTTTCACCTAAGAACTACCCTTCCCAGGTTACAATCGCTCACTCTCATTTCTCGGAGTCCCTCGCCTTTGAAGTTCTCTTCGTTCTCGGCCACGTCCCTCGGCAGCATCAGGCGCACGGCTCTGCAATGCTCCTTCGCGTCTCTTGCCTTGAAGTCTACTTCCTCCGGCTTCACTCCAAGCTTCTCGTCCGGCGGTCCCTCGGATGCTCCAAGCGCACGGCTTCCGCAAAGCTATCCTTCACCGACTCAAGGCACGAGTCATGAGATGTGAAACTCGCCACGGCTCCATGTGTGAATTACTAAGTCCTGCATGACTTCAACGCACATATCAAATCAACATAACCAACTAACTTAAACCCTTTGCCACACACATCAAAACCTTATCATGGCAAGAGATTGCCCTAACAATCTCCCCCCTTTTGATGTGTGGCAATCCGTTTAAGTTAGGTAAACATTTGATAAAAATTTTAAGGAAAGAAAGCATGTAAACATAAACATTTGATAGCAACATGCAACTCCCCCTTAATCCATGAAACTCTCCCCCTATCATAAATAACTTAAACATATTCATTTCTCCCCCTTTGACACCATCAAAAATATGAATACTAAGTTATAAACATATGACATCAAATCTAATAGAAAGAAAACACCACAAGTTGATAAAAAAAATTGGAATTCATATTCTTGATGCGAAATAGGCCATCGATCATGGTTCGAATCTGAGTCGGCACGTGATTTTCGGGATTTCTGATTATTCTGGCCGAATTTCAGAAATGCGTTAAAAATTCCAGAAAATTCGAAAAATCATAAAATTTGGGGAACATATTTCTATTAAGTATATCTATCAAGGAAAAGTAGTTTTTCATGAAAACTCATTATATTTTCTTGTTTTTGTCAAAAATCCAAAAGTTCTAAAAACTACTAGGTTTTTGATCATTCTAGTATCAAGTTAGCTATCTAGTTTTGCATCCAATTGTTTCAAAACATGAATACATGTATTTTAAGGTAAGAAATTGTTTTGAAAACCTATGAAATATCCAACCATGATCTTTGGGCAATATGTCTATGAATTAAACATAAGCCTTCCCCATGATTGGTCTATTATTGCTATTTTGATACTTTAAATGACCATCTAAATGCCATAGGCATTAGTGGACATTTGTATCATCCTAATATCTCACCCATGCTAAGTTTGCAATCAAGTTAGCCTATAGTGAGTGTGAGATGCATCCTAGGGGGTATTTATATATACTTAACTCATATATTCATGCAATTCTATCATGGTTAAGTATCAACCTAACATCCTACATGATCATAATGACATATATGAATGAACTCTACATTATGATCATGAAACACATGTATCCATCCACTAATAGTCATGCATTAGGTATTATATGATGATAATAAGCAAATTATCACCTAAAGCATGATTTAAACCTATTTCTAGTGATAACGTGCCAAATTTCAAAATTATAAATCATGATTTAAAACATACATAGGAATTACAACAATCATCATGATTTAAGCATTATTACCTATTTATGGGTACGTTATCATCACCCAACACTATCTAAAAAATGTTGTCCCGTCATCCTAAGTCAACCAAAAATATGATATAGGTCAAGTTCATATGGTTGACTACCCTAGGGGTTTTCTAACCCTTAAGGATGGATTTTGGAACCCAAAATAGATTTTTGCCTATGGGATTCACTAGAAATTCCTTGGGGATCCATTTCTTAGCTATTACTTTGTTTTTGTCTTGTCCCCTAGCAATTAGGCATTTATAGGCCTTCTCATTTTTCTTCTCTTTATATCCTAGGCCCTTCTTGTTAAAACTTGCCCTTTGGCTCCCAATTATCATGTTAAGGGTATTGGAGCCTATTGTGAATTTCTCTAGGGCTTTGGTTAAATAATCTACCTTTTCCCTTAAAGCCCTATTTTCATTTATACATGCATCACTAACATCTAATGGCATATATTCATCATGTGAGCATGCATCATCATGGCAAGAAGAAATATTTTCACTTAAGCATGCTTTTTCTAATTTTTGCTCTAATTCCTTAATTTGATTAAGCATGCTTTTATTTTTCTTTTTCATCCCAAATAAGTCCTTAGTTAAACTAGAAATTATGGAAACTATTTTCTTAGGAGAGGCATTTGTTACCATAGTTTCCATATCCTCTTCTTCTTCTTCGGATGAGGAGGTAGATGAAGTTCCCCCTTCATTTGAGCTCTCCTCGCTTGTGCTTGATTCTTCATTTGAGGAGGAGGAGCAATCCGAGTCATGAAGAGCCATTAGTGCTAGGTTGGCAACAAATGCGTTCTCTTCTTCCGATGATGATGATGAGGCAAGGTCATCCCATGTCTTTGCTTTGAGAGTCATGGCCTTCCCTTTTTCTTTTGCCTTCTTCTCCTCTTTCTTCTTGCTCCCCTTCTTCTTCTTCTTTTCTTCCTTCTTTTTCTTCTCTTCCTTGCTCTTGTTTAGGAGGGGACAATTGTCCCTTATGTGCCCCTCTCCTTGGCAATTGTAGCATATGACCTTCCCCCTTGGTCTCCTTCCCCTATCATTAGATTTATGAAATCTAAAATTCTTAAATGCACGCCTTACCCTCCTTACCATATAGGCCTCTTCGGTGCTATCCATGGAGGAGGATGAGGCTTCGTCATCGGAGGAGGAGGGAATTTCCATCTTCTTCTTTCCCTTATTTGCTATCAAGGCCACTCCTCTTGAAGGTTGAATTCTTGGTTCTTCTTGTATTCCTTCAATTCTTGTTTCATGGAGCTCCATTGTTGAAAAGAACTCCTCCAAGGTACTTACTTCCAAGTTCTTGGAGATGTAGAATGAATCCACCATGGAGCTCCATCTTGAGGACCGGGGAAAGGCGTCTATGGCCTTCATTACCATATCCCGGTTGGATAACTTCTCTCCTACACTTGTTAGTCCAAGCAAAATCTCTTTAAACCTAGAATGCAATGAAGTTACCTTTTCTCCCTTTTCTAATTTGATGTTTGATAGTTGGGAGCGGAGGAGGTCTCTTCTTGCTAGCTTTGCCTCCGAGGTACCTTCATGAAGCTCTACTAGCTTCTCCCACATCTCCTTGGCACTAGAGCACTCCCCAATTCGGTTTATCTCTTGTTGAGGAAGTACGTTGAGGAGAAGATGCTTAGCCCTTGAATTTGCAATGTGTTCCTCTCTTTGCTTTTTAGTCCACCTTGTCTTCTCTATTGGTTCACCCCTTTCATCCCTAGGCAACTCGAAACCATTTTCCATTATAAGCATAACATCAAAATCGGTCTCAAAGAATACCTCCATTCGCTTCTTCCACGTCGAACTTCGGCGGGTAGATGTTGGAGCCGGCCATCTTTTAATGAAGTGTTTGTCGTGGCGGTTAGTCCTTGACAAACGACTTGGCTCTGATACCACTTGTTGGGAGATCGGTTGGCCGGCTAGAGGGGGGTGAATAGCCCTCGTTCGTTGGATGTAGTATTTTGCTCGTCTACGAAAACGTTAGCGCAAGCGGAAGCAATAAACTAAGACAAGCAAATAGAAGTAAAACAAAGATACTACAAACACGGAGATATAACGTGGTTCACGGCTATGCCGCTAATCCACGGTCCGATTCGTCCACGGTGAATCACTCCGAAACCCAATCACTATTGGTCTCTCCTTTGCACCAAGCTAGGTGGAGGTAACCTTTACAAACACTCCTCTTACAAATAGAATGGAAATAAGCTTGAGTAAGAGGATGGAAAGCTTTAGGGAACTTTGGGAGAGTATTAGAGCATAAGCATTAGGCTCCCAAACCCTTACCCCCTTCCTTTTTATAGAGGAAGAGGGTTTCTTCCCGTTGACACAGGGATCGGTCGATCGATGCCCTCGATCACCGATCGTGATCTCGTAGCCGTTGCCCAATAACGGCTGCTTTCCACGTTGGATTCCATCCAACGGTATTGGCATCAGTCGACTGATGGGACCATCAGTCGACTGATGCTCGATCAGTCGAGTGCTCAGTCGAGTCGACTCCATTCTGTGCCCGTGCACAGTTCTATCGACCGACCTTCCTGGCGTTCATTGCTGCATCGACTTATCGATCATTGCCGATCCATGGCAATCGCCATGCACTTAATGGTTTTACACGGTCGATCAACCCATCGACTTCGGAAGCGATCATGCCATGACATGGCATAGTGTCGAAAACCCATCGACACTTGGCCAAATGGCCAAGTTTCACCTAAGAGCTACCCTTCCGGGTTACAATCGCCACTCTCATTTCTGAGTCCTCGCCTTTTTCTCTTCGTTCTCGGCCACGTCCCTCGGCAGCATCAGGCGCACGGCTCTGCAATGCTCCTTCGCGTCTCTTGCCTTGAAGTCTACTTCCTCCGGCTTCACTCCAAGCTTCTCGTCCGGCGGTCCCTCGGATGCTCCAAGCGCACGGCTTCCGCAAAGCTATCCTTCACCGACTCAAGGCACGAGTCATGAGATGTGAAACTCGCCACGGCTCCATGTGCGAATTACTAAGTCCTGCATGACTTCAACGCACATATCAAATCAACATAACCAACTAACTTAAACCCTTTGCCACACACATCAAAACCTTATCATGGCAAGAGATTGCCCTAACAATCACAACTAGTGAGTATCTCTACATGTGTAATTGTGATGTATCGGAATTATCCCTAGTCGATGAATTGATGGATTTGGACACCATCAATTGTGTCGAGACTAGCACGAGGTATACTCCTTGGTGTATCCAAGCAGCTGATTCTCACTGGCTGGAGACATAGTGATGTCCGGAGTTAATCGTGGATGCTAGTTATGGTAACTAGTTCATTGGAGTGACCAGCCGTAAGACTTCATATGGTTCTCTGCATATATAGATATGTCAATGAAGTTCTTACTGTGGCTTAAGTGCGAGGTTCCTTTGACTTGTGGTATTCAAGTCATCTTGATCATGGAGACTTATGCTTTGACATCTTAAGCAAACATCTCCGAGGAGATGTGGACCCCGGATGATTGGGTATAAGTCGAAGTGATCGAAGGTGTTTGAATAGCCTATAAAGGATTCACCACTCCTTGCGAGGAGATGTATACCCATGGCCTCTCGTCGGATTGTTACTAAAGTCTTTGGCCAAAGCATTACATGTTTAGAGTAAGGTACTCTTCGATACATGTGGAGTAACTAGAACTGTGAGGACGAGGAAATGATACTTGGGCTAGGTGTGACGAGTCAGACCTAGTGGGGATCGACACAATAGACCATGTCCTGAACCAAGTGGGTATAAGATGAGTGAAGGGAATGGGGCACGATTCATTCGAGCTACTGAAGGGTTTCAGAAATAGTTCTGGATCAACCGTTGATCTTTCCGGTTAATTGGGGATCATGATGTACTACTAGGTGCCACTCATGATCGTTCTATAATTAATGGTTAATTATAGATGGCCAACATAAACCGAGAACCTATTTGGTCACACGCACAACGAGTGTAATCCAAAGGATTTAAAACGAGCTTGAGAATGGGATTCTCGAGAGAAACTATGTTTGGTTGGACCAAAGAAGATAAAGCGAGCATGAAATTGTTTCACGCAATGGAAGCGTGGATGGGCCGTGTCTTATGAAGACATAATGGATGGACCAAAATGGTTTGGTTCTAATCCAATGGATGAGAATAAACCAAAGGGTTTGGTTTATTTTAAACGAATGAACCAAAAGTTGGTTCGGTTCGTTTTAACTTAAAATAAACCATCATGGTTTGGTTTATTTTAACTTATCCTAATGGAGCGGGTTAACGGGCCTAATGGTTATGATCCAATAACCATTAAGAGAAGTAGTTCTCTATAAAAGAGGGCTTAAGGGATAATTAAGCCCTAATCAAAAACCCTAGCCCCCTTGAGTTGCCGCCCACCTCCACCTTGGAGTTAATTGGCGCCAACCCTAAAGCTGCCGCCGCCCAGCTTGTGTGCTGCCGTCCAAGTCTTTGCCGGCGTCCAAGCTTCTGCCGGAGAACCTCCGGCGACCCTCCGGCGATCTCCTTTGGGTTCGGTGATAAGGTGAGCTTCCATCTTTCCTTAGCCGGCCTCTATTCCTCCACCAAAAGCTGTCCAGTTTTTCTGGACAGCTTGTTTCTTTGTTGTCGGAGCGTCATTTGGACGACGGTTAGTGCTCCGACAGCGGCTAACTTACCGGGGATTTGATCTCCGGTAATCCTCTGAGGTGGGGGACGAAGGATTCGTCAAACGGTTGACGAATACCTCTCCGGAGAAGCGAGTTTTGAGAACTCGTTTTAGGATCCGAATTTGGATTCGGATCGTGATCATCTCTCGATCACGTCGTCTTCAACACGAGGCTAGTAACCCGTACGAAGACGAAGCTCGTGAATTAGCGAAGTCATCCCGAGGAGCTCGGCGTGGATACGGATAGAGACGATTCTTACGAGGATCGTTCCGGTTGATGCCGTTCCCGCTACACGTCATACGAAAGGTATAACGTAGATAAATTTCTTTTATTGCAAATTTTAATTTACGGTTATGTCTACACTTGTTGTAATATGCATGCGTGTGTTGTGTGTGTTGTAATAAATATAGATTTATTATTTTTAATTGCTTCCGCTGTGCTCATGTTTACGAAACATGATCGAACACACACACGCCGCGGTGCCGGAAACCCAACAAGTGGTATCAGAGCCCAGGTTGTGTTTCGACATAATCGTAAAATGGTTTTGCGATAGTCATAATGTATTTCTGGAAATTTTCTAATTTTGGAAATTTAGAAGTATTTATGGAAATTTTTTAATTTTGGAAAGTCTAGAAGTATTTATGGAAATCTTCCACTTTTGGAAAGTTGGAAGTAATTATGGAAATTGATATTTTCCATAAATAAAATATTTGATTAGATTCTGGAAATTTGTTTCCTAATTTAATCATGATTTGATTTGGGAAATCAAATCTTAAAATATTTTATTTCCATAAGTAGTTTTAATGATTTAGGAAATTGGTTTCCTAAATAGATTTTCCTTAATCAAATAATTCCATGAATAAAATATGTGATTAGATTTGGAAATTTGTTTCCTCATTTAATTATGATTTGATTTGGAGAATCAAATCTTAAACATATTTTATTTCCATAAATAGTTATGACATATAAGGAAATATATACATGACATAATTGTATGCCATGTAATTGCATTAGATGCATAACATTATGTCATGCGTGTCGTGACATGTAGATGTATGCCATGTATGCCATTCCATGTAGATAATAGTTATTTGCATGCAAAGAGGATGAGACATAAAAACCCTTAAACAATATTAAGGCCTACACCTTCCATTAATATGGTTAGAACCAGAGTTCCGTTTCTTGTTTTGGTTGTTGGACTCTCTCCAAGCCCGGCTCGAACCCGAATATGTTCAAACCATGGAATAGTTTAATACTAATATGGTAAGAGTCAGAGGTCAATCGTTAGCTTTGGTTGTTGGACTCTCTCCAAGCTGGGCTAATTGGTTGAATGCGCTCTAACCATATTAAAACTATGTCCTAATTAATGGGTTGGCTTTAACCTGGAGCATCGGCTTGTTGGACTCTCTCCAAGGTCGATGTAAAGGGAGGTGAAGTTGGGTGCTATGTATATGATGCATACTTGTTAATGTGTTAACAACCCGATGTATGTGTGAACATTCAATTAGTTGATAGCACATTGTGATAGTTGCATATACGTGATATGCAATCGGTATAGATGATACCTACCGTCGTAGTTATGAATGGCTTGTTGGACTCTCTCCAAGGTTGTTCATAACTATGATGGATATCAACCCATTCGGAGATGGACCTACAATCTCCCGAAGTGATTTTGGGGTTTTTGAAATTCGAAAAATGAATGGGATTTATAAATGTATATTGATGCATTTTAAAATCATTTTCTCATATATGCTCGTTTTGTATTTCTAGGTCAATAAATTGATCATGACGTCTTTGAATTTGCGCACTATTTTGGATTCGAACAAACTGACTGGGCCTAACTTCCTGGACTGGCTTAGAAACCTGAGAATTGTTCTCAAGGCGGAAAAGCTTGCATATGTCCTTGAAGAGCCTCTTCCTGACCGTCCTAAGGACGATGCAACCTGCATCAAATGTTGGTCTATCGAAACATGTGGCGATTCTCGAAATGGGCGAGTTGCATCATGCTAGCGGCGATGGTACCTGAGCTGCAAAAGCAACATGAGCATATGGATGCTAATACTATGGTCTTCCATCTTCATGAGTTGTTCGATGAGCAAGCGAGATCCGAAAGGTTCGAGGTCTCTAGGCTCCTCTTCACTACGAAGATGCAAGAAGGTTCGTCTGTAGTGCAGTTTGTGATAAAGATGAATGGGTACATCGAGCGGATAGCTACCCTCGGTTTTGTGATGGATCATGAGTTAAGTATTGACTTAATTCTGCATTGTTAGCCCAAGAGTTTCTCGCAATTTGTGCTGAACTATCGGATGAACAAATTGGAATCCACCATTCCCGAGCTCCTCAATATGCTGAAGACTGTGGAGCCTTCTGTAAAGCATGAAGAGAAGGCGGTTCTGTTAGTTGATTCCTCAAAGAAAGGTTCTAAGAGGAAGGCAAAAGAACAGAAGAAAGGAAAGAACAAAAAGGCAAAGAAGGCGGAACCAGCGCAAAAGGGCACTTGCCATCACTGTGGCAAGGAAGGCCACTGGCGAAGAAACTGCAAGATTTATCTTGAGTCCATGAAGAAGAAGAAGGTATCCGATGCCCCATCCTCTTCAGGTATCTTCGTTATTGATTGTCATTCTATTTTCTTAGACACTTGGGTATTGGATACTGAGTGTAGCTCACATATATGTAATGACATACAGGGGCTAAGGAATAGAAGAAGACTTGTCAGAGGGGAGTCAAATTTGCGAGTTGGCAATGGAGCAAAGGTTGCTGCGGTCGCCATCGGAACTTATTTGCTGAAGCTCCCTAGTGGACTAGTCTTGGAACTCGACAATTGCTATTATGTTCCTTCTCTAATAAAGAACATTGTTTCTATTTCCTGCTTAAATAGAAATGGTTTCCATTTAACGTTTAGTAACAATTGTTGTTATATAACTTTGAATGGCGACTTTATGGAACCTGGAACTTTGAGTAATGGCATTTATACGCTGGACGATTCAAAGGACATTTTCAATATCGCGAGCAACACGCTGCTCAAAAGGATAATCAAATAGACTTATATGTGGCATTGTCGCCTTGGCCATAAGCAAGAAACGCATGTCCGAATTACACCGATGTGGAATTCTGGAATCGTTTGAATTGGATTCATACGATACATGCGAATCATGCTTAAAAGGCAAGATGACTAAGTTACCTTTTACTGGAAAAGGTGAACGAGTGGGAGAGTTACTAGGTCTAGTACATACCGATGTATGTAGACCTATGTCAACTCAAGCTTTAGGAGGCTATAGCTACTTCATTACCTTCACCGATGATCACTCACGGTTTGGGTATGTGTTCTTGATGAAACACAAGTCTGAAGCCTTTGAAAGGTTCAAAGAATTCAGAAATGAAGTAGAGAAACAACATGACAAAAGTATTAAAATACTTCGATCAGATCGAGGTGGTGAATACTTAAGTCAAGAGTTTCTTGATTATCTAAGAGACAATGGCATATTGTCTCAATGGACTCCGCCCTATACACTACAGTATAATGGTGTATCTGAGAGGCGTAACCGGACCTTGTTGGACATGGTCAGGTCAATGATGAATCATGCGACTCTTCCCAAGTCCTTTTGGGGTTTTGCATTTCAGACAGCTGTTTACTTGTTAAACAGAATGCCTACCAAGGTAGTCTCAACTACTCCATATGAGATATGGAATGGTAAGAAACCTCATGTATCATACTTGAAGATATGGGGTTGTCCTGCTTATGTGAAGCGGACTGTATCAGACAAACTGGATGCTAAGTCTGATAAATGTCTATTTATTGGATACCCTAAGGAAACAAGGGGTTACCAATTCTATCATCCTGTGGAACAAAAGGTGTTTGTTTCAAGGCATGCTGTGTTTCTAGAGAAAGAGTTTCTCTTGCAAGAAAACAGTGGGAGTGTCGTCGAGCTTGAGGAGGCTCGAGAGACTCAAATAGACATTAATGAGATACCTGGTGAAGCACAATAGCCGACAACTCATAATGATGAGCAATCGGCTGGACCTATTGTAACACCACATCTTCGTAGATCTGGTAGAACACGCAATATTCCTGAGAGATATGGATTTCTCGTAAGCGAATCGAACGACGTGTTACTCATTGATGATGAGGAGCCTACCAGTTATGAAGAAGTGCTGACAAGTTCAGAAAGGGATAAGTGGCTTGGTGTCATGAAGTCGGAAATGGATTCCATGTATGAAAACCAAGTTTGGAACTTGGTTGACCCACCTGAAGGGATAAAGCCTATAGGGTGCAAGTGGGTTTTCAAGAAGAAAACCGACATGGATGGTAATGTGATTACCTATAAGGCTAGATTGGTGGCGAAATGATATCGTCAAAAATAAGGTGTTGATTATGACGAAACCTATTCGCCTGTAGCTATGCTTAAATCCATTCGGATGCTCCTGGCCATAGCGGCTCATTATGATTATGAGATATGGCAGATGGATGTGAAAACAGCTTTCCTTAATGGAAACACCTTTCGAGGGCGTGTTTATGATATCTGACTGAGGTTTCACATCGGTTGATAAAACCAAGGTATGCAAATTGCGACGGTCCATTTATGGATTGAAGCAAGCATCCAGGAGCTGGAATATCCATTTTGATGAGACAATCAAAAAGTTTGATTTCTCACAAAATCCAGACGAACCTTGTGTGTACAAGAAGGTTAGTGGGAGTGCAGTCGTATTCCTAGTATTGTATGTCGATGACATACTACTTATAGGAAACGATGTTTCAATCTTACAGTCAGTGAAGGTTTGGTTATCCAAGACATTCTCCATGAAAGACTTGGGAGAAGTAACCTACATCCTCGGGATTAAGATCTATAGAGATAGATCGAAACGGTTGCTTGGTCTTTCGCAGTCTACATATATAGACCGAGTGCTAAAGAGGTTTAGCATGTCGGAATCCAAGAAAGGTTTCCTACCCATCAGGCATGGGGTACACCTTTCGAAGTCTATGTGTCCGCGCACAGAAGACGATAGGATTTGCATGAGTAAGATTCCCTATGCATCCGCAATAGGATCTATCATGTATGCTATGTTATGTACAAGGCCCGATGTATCGTATGCTCTACGAGTGTCACGGCGGATGCGATCCGATCGAGAATGGATCATTGGGTGGTATTAAGGCGATCCTTAAGTACTTGAGAAGAACTAACGATGTGTTCTAATATATGGAGAAGGGACATGGTGATACGCGGGTATCACGGATGCGGCTTCGACGGACAAGGATGATTCCGGATCTCGATGCGGATCGTGTTCACCTTGAATGGGGCGCGATGAGTTGGAAAAGTTCCAAACAAGAGAAGCGGATTCTGCGAGGCGAGAATACATTGCGGCCGGAAGAAGCAAAATCAAAAGTTCGTTCATGAACTTGGTGTGATTCCGGCCATTGTTGAAGCAATATCGGTCTACTGCGACAACAATAGAGCAATTGCACGAAAGAGCCAAGGTCTCATCAGCGATCAAACATGTGCCACGCTATCATCTTATCGAGAGATCATCGGTAGGAGCGAAATACAAATCGAGAAAATTCCCACTGAAAGGAACTTAGCGGATCCTTTGACTAAAGCATTACCTCAAAGTAAGTTTGAGGGTCATGTTGGTGCTTATGGTATTGGATACCGTAGCGATTGGCATTAGGCTAAGTGGGAGTCTGTTAGTAATATATGAGAGATGTCCTAAGGCAATCGCCTTATGTATGAACCATTTATATGATAAATGAAGATTCACTATTTGAGTATACATGTTTTATGTATTTGATTGGATCTTAAACTCATTTACTGAATGTCCACGATGCGATTCACAGCATGAGAGAATTTGTGATTGGATCACAACTAGTGAGTATCTCTACATGTGTAATTGTGATGTATCGGAATTATCCCTAGTCGATGAATTGATGGATTTGGACACCATCAGATTACAGCCGAGATTATTATACTCCTTGGTGTATCAAGCGGTGATTCTCCTTTGGAGACATGATGTCAGTTAATCGTGGATGCTAGTTATGGTAACTAGTTCATTGGAGTGACCCAGTAGTAAGACTTCATATGGTTCTCTGCATATATAGATATGTCAATGAAGTTCTTCTTTGTGGCTTAAGTCGATGTTCCTTTGACTTGCGGTATTCAAGTCATCTTGATCATGAGACTTATGCTTTGACATCTTAAGCAAACATCTCTAAGGAGATGTGGACCGGGATGATTGGGTATAAGTCGAGTGATCGAAAGGTGTTTGAATAGCCTATAAAGGATTCACCACTCCTTGCGAGGAGATGTATACCCATGGCCTCTCGTCGGATTGTTACTAAAGTCTTTGGCCAAAGCATTACATATTTAGAGTAAGGTACTCTTTGATACATGTGGAGTAACTAGAATCCGTAGGGCGAGGAAATGATACTTGGGCTAGGTGTGACGTAGTCGACCTAGTGAGGTGACACAATAGACCATGTCTGAACCAAGTGGGTATAAGATGAGTGAAAGAATGGGGCACGATTCATTCGAAGACTCTTGAATGGTTTGAAATAGTTACGGATCAACCGTTGATCTTTTCGGTTAATTGGGGATCATGATGTACTACTAGGTGCCACTCATGATCGTTCTATAATTAATGGTTAATTATAGATGGCCAACATAAACCGAGAACCTATTTGGTCACACGCACAACGAGTGTAATCCAAAGGATTTAAAACGAGCTTGAGAATGGGATTCTCAGACCGAGAGAAACTATGTTTGGTTGGACCAAAGATAAAGCGAGCATGAAATTGTTTCAGTCGCAATGGAAGCGTGGATGGGCCGTGTCTTATGAAGACATAATGGATGGACCAAAATGGTTTGGTTCTAATCCAATGGATGAGAATAAACCAAAGGGTTTGGTTTATTTTAAACGAATGAACCAAAAGTTGGTTCGGTTCGTTTTAACTTAAAATAAACCATCATGGTTTGGTTTATTTTAACTTATCCTAATGGAGCGGGTTAACGGGCCTAATGGTTATGATCCAATAACCATTAAGAGAAGTAGTTCTCTATAAAAGAGGGCTTAAGGGATAATTAAGCCCTAATCAAAAAACCCTAGCCCCCTTGAGTTGCCGCCCACCTCCACCTTGGAGTTAATTGGCGCCAACCCTAAAGCTGCCGCCGCCCAGCTTGTGTGCTGCCGTCCAAGTCTTTGCCGGCGTCCAAGCTTCTGCCGGAGAACCTCCGGCGACCCTCCGGCGATCTCCTTTGGGTTCGGTGATAAGGTGAGCTTCCATCTTTCCTTAGCCGGCCTCTATTCCTCCACCAAAAGCTGTCCAGTTTTTCTGGACAGCTTGTTTCTTTGTTGTCGGAGCGTCATTTGGACGACGGTTAGTGCTCCGACAGCGGCTAACTTACCGGGGATTTGATCTCCGGTAATCCTCTGAGGTGGGGGACGAAGGATTCGTCAAACGGTTGACGAATACCTCTCCGGAGAAGCGAGTTTTGAGAACTCGTTTTGGATCCGAATTTGGATTCGGATCGTGATCATCTCTCGATCACGTCGTCTTCAACACGAGGCTAGTAACCCGTACGAAGACGAAGCTCGTGACTTAGCGAAGTCATCCCGAGGAGCTCGGCATGGATACGGATAGAGACAATTCTTACGAGGATCGTTCCGGTTGATGTCGTTCCCGCTACACGTCATACGATAGGTATAACGTAGATAAATTTCTTTTATTGCAAATTTTAATTTACGGTTATGTCTACACTTGTTGTAATATGCATGTGTGTGTTGTGTGTGTTGTAATAAATATAGATTTATTATTTTTAATTTCTTCCGCTGTGCTCATGTTTACCAAACATGATCGAACACACACACGCCGCGGTGCCGGAAACCCAACAATGGAAACATGTTTCTAACCTAGAAATACAACTAGAAAGGATACCCTACCTTGTTTATGATAAGGAATGTTTAGATGCATCTATATGAGTAGAAATTATAATAATACCTTAATTATTTATTTATCACTTAGATAACATGGCTGGGAGACGTAGTAATAGAGGGAATGAATCAGCACCCCCACCAGATTTGATGTATGTGGTTACCGAGCTACAACGTCAGGTCGCAGGACAACAGATGGTTATAACGCCTCAGAATCGATTAGGCAATACGTAACCGGAACGAAGTGAGAGGCGAGCGTGACACCAAACATGACCACTATGGTGCAAGCACCACTAGTCAATGCTGCCACCGGGGTCCGACCCGAAGCTTATCTGATTCAGTGGCAGAGGCTGAAACTAGAAAATTTCTCAGGTGCTTGCGAACCATGGGATGCCCAAGCCTGGTTCAAAACAGTTGAGAGCATCGTGGAGCTGCTGGATTGGCCCGAGCATGAAAAGATAAAATGTGCCTCATTCTTTCTTTCTGGAGATGCAAGGATGTGGTGGGAGAGAGTCAAAGCAAAGAGACAAGTAAATCAAATGAGGTGGACAGACTTTGAATCTGAGTTCTTCGAGGAGTTCTTTCATAGATGGATCACAAATAAGCACTACGATGAGTTCCTTGAGTTCCGACAAGGCGATCTATCAGTCAGTGAAGCTATGAAAAGGTTCAACTGATCGCACATCTCTCCCGAATTAGTCGATCTGAAAGGGAGAAGATCGGACTCATCTTTGAAAATGTTACGACCAGAGATAGCCACGAATGTGGCAGCGGAGTCAATCGACCCCGAGCCGCGGAAGAGCTGTTCAGAGTGCTCGATCATCGAGCACTACGAACAACATCGGTCGGCCGAATAAGGCCTTGCCGAGGTCAGAAATCTCAGAATACTAGCTGGAAGAGGGACCGCAGTGGCAAGAAGAAACAGTGGAATGACCCAAAAGGGGGCCCAGGAAACAACCAAACTATGTATCCTGACTATCCTACATGTGGGAAGAAGCATCCGGGGGAATGTCGTCAGGGCACGAGGAAGTGTTACAGTTGTGGACTGGAGGGGCTCATAGCTCGAAGGCAGCCTACCGAGTTCGAGCACCTCCTCACCAAGTATGTCGATGCAGGTGCTCCTCCACAGCTTCACCAGATGCAGGCTATGATAGAGGGTCCTCAGATAATCCAAGGGAGACTGGAAGCCCCACCCGTGGTGACAAATGCCAGGGTGTTCTCCCTCACCAGAGAAGATGTAGCGAGTGCCTCGACGGTTGTCACAGGTCAGATATTTATTTTCAGTCAGTATGCTACTGTATTGTTTGACACTGGGGCAACCCATTCGTTCATCTCTACGCCGTTCACAAGAAAGATAGATAGGAATCCCCAAGTTTTGGACTATAAATTCTTAACAACGTTACCTTTGGGAGAAGTGATGTCATCCACCCATATTCTGCGCGCCACACCAATTAGACTCGTAGACAGGGAGCTCTATTGTGACCTGATAGTTCTGGATATGCGAGACTATGATGTTATATTGGGCATGGATTTGCTGCACAAGTACGGCGCTTCAATTGAGTGTCGTAAACGGAAGGTGATCTTCCGACCCGAAGCAGAGGTTTCATTTGAGTTTATCGGGGAGCCAAAGAAAGGAACAAGGAAATTCTTATCAGCGCTGAAAGCCCGAAAAATGTTAGAAAATTGATGCACCGGATTTCTAGCACACGTGGTTGATACCGTATCAGCAAAGAACTAGAAGCTAGAAGATGTCAGAGTGGTATGCGACCATCCGGAGGTATTCCCTGATGACCTACCTGGATTACCACCTGATAGAGAAATTGAGTTCGAGATCGAATTGATTCCCGGAAATAACCTGATCTCCAAGGCACCTTACCGTATGGCACCGACTGAGTTGAAAGAACTTCAGAAATAGCTACAAGAGTTACTTGACCAGGGATTTATCCGCCCTAGTCACTCACCATGGGGAGCTCCAGTGCTGTTCAAAAAGAAAAAAGATGGGTTTATGCGAATGTGTATAGACTACCGGGCACTAAACAATGTGACCATCAAGAATAGGTAAGAACGTAATAGTAAAGTGAATTACTAGAGTTCGACATCTAAATCATACAGGAACAATGTCTGGTACCCCCTTCCCAGGATCGACGACCTGTTCGACCAACTGAAGGGATCTACTATCTTTTCAAAGATCGATCTCAGGTCTGGCTATCATCAAGTAAAAGTAAAGCCAGGCGATATTCCGAAGACGGCCTTCCGGACGAGATACGGACATTATGAGTTCGTAGTTATGCCCTTCAGAGTAACCAATGCTCCTGCGATGTTCATGGACCTGATGAATCGAGTATTCTCGGCCTTCCTCGACAAATTTGTAATCGTTTTCATCGACGATATTCTTATATACTCGAGAGACCGAGAAGAGAGCATCTTGAACATCCGAAAGATTACTCTGATTCTTGAAAGAGCAACTATATGCGAAGTTCTCCAAATGTGAGTTCTGGCTCGATCAAGTGTCATTCTTGGGTCATGTCATCTCTAAAGAAGGAATCATGGTAGACCCAATAAAGATTGAAGCTGTGAGGAACTGGAATAGGCCAAGGAATGCGAGTGAAATCAAAAGTTTTCTCGGGCTAGCAGGCTATTACAGAAAGTTTGTAGAGGACTTCTCTAGAATTGTAGCCCCTATGACAACCCTCACCAGAAAGGACGAGCAATACAAATGGACTGAGGACTGTGAGAGGAGTTTTATGGAACTGAAGAGGAGACTGACCAGCGCTCCCATTCTGACTCTCCCTGAAGATAATGAAAGCTTCGATATGTATAGTGAGGCTTCTAAATTGGGGCTCGGAGCTGTACTTATGCAAAATGGCAAGGTTATCGCTTATGCCTCTAGACAGCTCAAGGAGCACGAAAGAAATTATCCTACCCATGACTTAGAACTAGCAGTCGTGGTATTCTCTCTGAAAATATGGAGACACTACTTATACGGAGCTCGGTGCAGGATTTATACAGACCACCAGAGTCTGAGATATTTCTTCACTCAGAAAGACCTAAATATGAGACAACGCAGATGGCTCGAGCTAGTCAAAGATTATGATTGTGAGATATTTAATCATTCAGGAAAGACCAACAAAGTGGCAGATGCACTTAGCAGAAAGTCCTGTGCCGCTTTGATATCCTTATCAATGCTATCTCAGCCCCTGAAAAGGGAAATAATGAATTATGGAATAGAGATTATTTCTGGACAACTTTCCACCATGGCGATAGCGCTGACATTGTTTGACGATATATTGGGAAAGCAAGATGGTGATTCAGACATCCAGAAGATCAAACAGGAAGTCTTGGAAGGAAGGGATAATGGATTCTGCATTTCCGACAGCGGATTATTATACCTTCGAAACCGACTATGTATTCCGGACGATCCGAAATTACGGAAGAAGATACTCGAGGAATCCCATGGAACACCTTATACCATGCATCCTGGATCTACAAAAATGTATCAGGACTTAAGAGATAAATTTTGGTGGTTCGGCATGAAAAGAGATGTGGCTCATTACGCCAAGACTGGCCGACTGCCCAGAGGGTTAAGGCGAACACCAAAAACTGAAGGATTCTGCAATCTGATTCAGTGGAAATGGGAAGAAATTTCTATGGATTTCATCTCGGGATTACCCAGAACAACAAATGGTTATGATGTTACATGGGTAATCATAGACCGGTTGACAAAGTCTGCCCATTTCCTGACAATTAAGATGACCTATCCGGTTGAGCAGCTAGCTCAATTATATGCCATGGAAATTATCAGATTACATGGAGTGCCTAAGGCTATTATTTCTAATCGTGATGGCCGTTTTACCTCCCATTTCTGGGAATGTGTTCAGAAGGCTCTTGGCACTAAGTTGAGATTCAGCAATGCGTTTCATCCTCAGACCGACGGTCAGACAGAAAGAGTGAACCAGGTGCTGGAAGATATGTTGCGGGCTTGTGCTCTAGACTTTAAGGTGAGTTGGTGTCGATATTTGTGCTTGGCAGAATTTGCTTACAACAACAGTTACCAGGCTACTATTGGAATGTCACCATATGAAGCTCTATACGGGAGAAGATGTAGGTCTCCTATCTGTTGGTACGAGGGTGGTGAAAGGAGGGAAATGGGTCTTCAGGCCGATATTATTGACGATACCACCCGAGATATACAGACTATCCGTCAGAGGATAGAGACTGCTTAGAGCCGACAAAAGAGTTATGCGGATAAGAGACGCCGACCATTGGAATTCGTAGTTGGGGATTTTGTGTTCCTCAAGGTCGCCCCTATGAAAGGAGTAATGAGATTTGGAAGAAAGGGAAAGCTGAGTCCGTGTTATGTAGGACCGTATCAGATCCTGAAAAGAATCGGCAAGGTGACCTATGAGTTGGAGCTACCTCAGGAGATGTCGGCTATCCACAATGTCTTCCATGTATCAATACTCAAGAGATGCGTTCCCAATGCAGACCAGGTGATCGAACCAATGGCAGTACAAATTCAAGGGGACCTAAGTTATGAAAGCCGACATGTTCAGATAACAGATCGAGAGGTCAAGAAGCTAAGGAGCAAAGAGGTACCCTTAGTGAAGGTCCTATGGCGAAGTTAAGGGTTCGAAGAGTTCACGTGGGAACGAGAAGACGAGATGCGACAAAAGTATCCGGAACTATTTTAAGTTCGGGACGAACTTTTCATAAGGTACGGGGGATTGTAACACCCCAAAGTTTTTCCCCAAAGTTTTTGTATAGAATTTAATTTCATGTCTAGTAGATTATATATGGAATCCTGGAAAATGATGATAAAAGAATAAAAGTGGAGAGGTGAGGTTTGAACCTTAAACCTCTTGGTGAGAGTTAACTCTTACCATGCAGTGTGATGACCAAGTGCTCGTGAAGAGCTTCTTTGTTGGAGAAAGAGGAGAAATTTTAGATGAGTGTGAGGAGGGTAAATGAAGAGGCATGAAAAGAGAAGAGACACTTCTCTTCCTCCCTTTATAAATAAGAGTGAAGGTTTCATTTGACAACTTCTTCTTCCTTCTTCCTCCTTCCACCAAAACCCTAGGGTTCCTTTTTTGAGTTTCGGCCAAAGCAAACTAGGGTTCCACCCTAGTGAGTTAAGCAAAGAGAAGGGTTCATCTAAGGGGCTAATCTTCATCTAAGGGTCAAGAGCACCAAGAAGGGTTCTAGGGAAAGATTATTTTTTTAGTCTCCTCTCCAATCAAGGTCTCTCTTATTAAGGGGTAACCAATTATAAGTGGTAAGATTCCCTCACCTGCAGTATATTTGCCCTTGTAGGACATGATATATGAAAGAAATGTGATGCTTTATACCATACAAGTTTCGGCCAACTAGGGTTTTAGGGCTAGGGTTGCATGAAAACACTCCTTATTAAATTATGATATGTTGTATGTCTTCATGTATAAATTTTATGTGACAAAAATAATTTTTTGTGCCCCTAATGTTTCGGCCAACTAGGGTTTTAGGGCTAGGGTTGCATGAAAACACTCCTTATGAAATTATGATATGTTGTATGTCTTCATGTATAAATTTTATGTGACAAAAATAAATTTTCTTGTGCCCTAATGTTTCGGCCAACTAGGGTGTTAGGGCTAGGGTGGGGTCTAAGTACCCAACTTCATGTGGAAATACTCCCCCTAAGTTTATGATATGTTATGTGACACTTATGTAAGCTTCATGTGCAAAAAAAAAAAAATGTATGAACCCCTCTCTAGTGATTTCGGCCACTTAGGGTACCTAAGCTAGGGTTAAGATTATGTGCTTAAATTGGTGTACAAGAATTCCCTTAGAATTCATGATATGTTGCATGATTGTATGTATGCCTATGTGATGAACATGGTTATGATTTAATATGCCATGAAATATGCCAATGTGATGAACATGTTTATGATTTAATATGCCATGAAACATGCCTATGTGATGAACATGTTTATGATTTAATATGCCATGAAATATGCCTTTGTGATGGGCATGTTTATGCTTGATATGCCATGAAATATGCTTATGTGATGAACATGTTTATTCTTTAAGACCCCTTTAGGGTATTCTTATGTTATGAATGTATATATGCTATGAAATGTCTAAGAAGATGCTTCCCCTTTTTATGTTGGGATTAAGAGCTCTCTTTATGATAAGATAAGACGAAGATGCTTCCCTTTTTATGTTGGGGATTAAGAGCATTCTTTATGATATGATAAGAAAAAATAGAAAGAAAATTAAGTATTTTACTTTGTAAGAGGTTAAGTACCAGACCCGTTAGGTGGTCGTTAATCAAATCCAAGGGACATAAGAAGACGTAAGAGGTCTTGCCCTGGTAAGACGTAAGAGGTCTTGCTCTAGTAGGTCTGGTGGCTAGCTACCCCAGCCTATTAGGGAACGTGCTTTATGTGGTACTTAGCCTGGGCCCCCCCCCCTTCATGTTATGATTATGTTGAAGTATCTATATGTATATGTTTTGAAAAGAATGGACTTGTATGAAATTGTGAATGCGTATGTTTATGTTTAAGAATGCTTATGATTATGTCCTTTATGCATGTTTAGGATTTATGATGTCATGAATGCTTATGTTTAATTTATGCCATGCTTAGGTTTAATTATGTTTAGCATGTTTATGTAAATTTTATGCCATGCTTATGTTTCATTACATTAGTATGCTGAGGTTTAGTGTTGTTATGCAATACTTATGTTATTTATGCTAGTATGCTCATGTTTTCTAATTATTTGATGTAATTTGTGGCTTTTGTGAGTAGGCAAAAATCTTACTAAGCTATATGCTTATAGTTTATGTTGTCCATATACTGCAAATAAAGGAAACATGAACTAAAGGAAGTAGCAGGAGGGGCAAAGTGTGTGTGATTGTGGCATGGTGGAAAAAGACCCTATTACTCTCTGCTTTTATTTATATGCTCAATGAACAACTTAAGACATTTGCTTCCGCTTTTATGACTTGTGATTTATTAGTACCATGTTGGATGTTGCTTAGTTTATGTTACTGTTCACCTTACTTATGAAAGTTTGATATGTTAGAACTCATGAATGGATCGTGTTAATAATAGTTACATTCTCTAATTTTTATGTTATGCATGTTATAAAAGAAGTTATGATATGTTAACATGCTAATTATGATTATGATACGTTAACATGCTAATTAGGTCTATGATATGTGATGCATGTTATAAAAGAAGATTTATGTCATGATAACATGTTTGATTATGTAGATTGTGTAATGATCCATATATGTTATGTTATAAAAAAAAAAAGTAGCGCCGCCCTTAGAGCAGATAAGGGCGGGCGTTACAATATATACCTTCCTTTGTTTGTTTGATGTTAAGTCTAAGGAAGAATATGAGTTCTCCCACAAGACTCATCTCAAACTCGCTCTCCATGTGCCTTATAAACTCGTTCAGATAGTCCTTATTATTTGAGCCATAGATTATGTCATCAACATAGACCTGGACTACAAAAATATTTTCATCATCTCTTTTCAGAAATAGTGTAGGATCTATCTGACCTCTCTTTAACCCTTTCTCGAGTAGAAATGTGGAAAACCTTTCGTACCAAGTAGTGGTGCTTGTTTTAGCCCATAAAGGGCTTTTTTTAGTTTAAACACGTGGTCTAGAAAGTCTATACTTTCAAACCCCGATGGTTGTTCAACGTACACTTCTTCCTTAATTACCCCATTTAAGAAGGCAAACTTCACATCCATTTGGTATAATTTGAAGCCTTGATATGCAGCAAATGCTAGCATAAGCCTTATGGACTCTAGATGTGCTATTGGGGCATACGTCTCTTCATAATCTAATCCTTCAATTTGGTTATAGCCTTTGGAAACTAACCTTGCTTTTCTTCTTATGATTTCTCCCTTATGATTCATTTTGTTTCTAAACACCCATTTTGTACCAATTATGGAGACTTCTTCCGGTCTTCGAACTAAGTCCTATACTTGGTTTCTTTCGAATTGTTCTAACTCATCTTGCATTGCTAAGATCCAATCAGGATCAAGCAAAGCTTCTTCTACTACTTTGGGTTCAATCTCTGAGATGAGTGCAACTTCAACTCCTTCATTCCTAAAGGATGATCTAGTCCTCACCCCTTGTTGAAGTTCCCTAATAATCTAATCGTGGGGATGACTGACGCTTGTCCTATTGGATCTTGGTGCTTGAGATGTTTCAAGTATTTGGTTGTTTGATACATCTTTAAGTAATGCCCCTTGTGACTTAGACTATTCATCATCAGATTCAATTTTAACTCCCCCTACTTCGGTGTTATCTCATAATTTGATCTTCTCCATTCCAAATTTAATTTCTTCATTAATTCTTTGGGTATCATCAAATTTTTCACCCTCTTAAAAAATGACATCTGATGATTCTTAAATTAATCTTGATTTCTTATTGTAGACTCTATATGCTTTGCTAATAGAAGAGTACCCAACAAGAATACCTTCATCAGCTTTAGCCGTGAATTTTCCTAGATGATCTCTGGTATTTAGAATAAACACCTTGTAGCCAAACACCCTAAGATGCTTAATTCTAGGTGGTTATCCAAACCAGAGTTCATGCGAGGTTTTTCCTAGAAACCTATGTATTAGCACCCTGTTCTGAACATAACAAGTTGTGCTGACGGCTTATGATCACAAGTAGCTTGGAAGATCATACTCATTAAGCATGCTTCTAGCAGCTTCATGTAAGGCTCGATTTTTCCTTTCCACAACACCCTTTTGTTGGGGTGTTCTTGGAACAAAAAATTTGTGTATATGCCCCTTTTCTAAACAATAGTCCTTAAACTAGGTGTTTTCAAATTCCTCTCCATGATCACTCCTAAGGGTTTTAATGGTTGTGTTTTTCTCATTTTCAATTCTTTTACTAAAAGAAATAAAAACCTCAAGAGTTTCATCTTTATGTTTCAAGAAAAATGCTCAAGCGTATCTAGTGTAATCATCAATAATTACCGAGCAATACTACTACCATTAAGCGATTTAATAGTATTATAGTCAAAAAGGTCTAAATGCAATACATCTAAAGAAATAGAAGTACTTACATTGTTTTTGGGCTTGTGTGATGCCCTCTTTTGCTTACCTTTTTGACAGGCTCACATAACCTGTCTTTTTGAAACTTTAGCATTGGCAACCCCCTAACCAATTCCTTTCCAGCTAGTCTTCTCAAATTCTTCAGATTGATGTGTGTGAGCCTTGTATGCCATACCCAAGATTCATCTGTTCTAGACACAAGACACTTGGCAGATAGATTAGTAGCATTATCAAAAAATACTTGATATATGTTTTCCTTCGAATTCCTACTAACATGGGAATATATGAACTGTTGTGCTTACTAGACATTGAGTTGAATTGAATTCAACCCTATATCCACCATCGCACAACTAACTCACACTTAACAAGTTAAATGACATATTCCTAACTAGCAACATATTACTAATCATAAAATTCTCAGAAACACAAATATCTCGTATTCCTATAACCTTTAACTTACCGCTATTGCCAAAAGAAACGGTACCTCTACTTTTACTTTGCAACGAGAAAAACAAGGATACGTTGCCGGTCATATGTTTGGAGCATCCACTGTCTACAAACCAGGTTGATGGACACTCCCCCTTAACTGATGCCTGCTAGACACGAAAGATAAAAGATTTCGTCACCCATATATTGGGTCCATTAGCCTCAAAAATGTATTTCCTAAGAATCCATGCCTTACTTGTTTTCTTCCTACTAGGAATTCTAGAAACTAAAGAAATAAAGATTTATTCTTGCTACTTAGGTCTATAACCTATTCCAGCTTTGTTGTAAATAGCTCGCTGAGATTCTAGAATCATATTCAGTGTTCGAGAGCTAGAGCTGAACTTCTCAAGAGTGCACTTGAGATCATTCACCTGTTCTTTCAAAATTCTATTTTCATCCTTAATTTTATCAAATTTGGAGGTATCAGCACTAGATTCTACCACATGCTCATTAAGATTTTTAAAATGTTCTAATTCAGATTTTAAGGTTTTGATTCTACATTTAGATTTATCTAGCATGTCAGTTAAATACGCAATGGTTTTATAACAATCTCTAAGTTTCAAATTTACCTGATCATCATCCGTCGATGTTGATTCTGCCTCCGAGTTTGAATCTATTCCAGAGTCCTCCAGCACCATCATTGCAGTGTGTCATACAACCTTGTCTTCTTTGTCCTCTTTCGACGATCCAGATGAAGACTCATTCCATGTGGCTCTCAACGCCTTTCGTCTCCTCCTCTTTTCTTCATTCTTCTTGAGACGAGGACATTCATTTCTGAAGTGTCATTTCTTGCTACATTCATAACACACTACATTAGATTTATCAATTCCATTATCAACTTGCTTACCTTTCTTTTTGCTGAATCTTCTGCTTCTCCTCATCATCTTCCTCATGAAGTTGACCATCTCGCTGGAGGAGGAATCGTCATCTCCATCTGATTCTGTGCCTAAGGATGAAGATAACTCCTTCTTCTCCTTCTTTTTCTTTCCCTCCTTGCTTTGATCACCTGGAAGCAAAGTCATACCCTTCTCTTTTTGATGTTTATTAGCCTGTTCATGCAATTCCATTTCACAAAACAATTCATCTATTTTAATAGTTGATAAGTCCCTTAATACCTTATAGGCATCCACCATGGATGACCATAAGACATTTCTGAGAAATGATTTGAGTACATACCTGATTAAATCTCGGTTCTCAACACTCTCTCCAATAGAGTGGAGACCGTTCAGTAACTCCTTGAATATCCCATAAAGCTCACTTACAGTCTCAGTGTCCTTCATAGTGAAATTAGGGAGTTGGCATAGGAACAAGTCTCTCTTGGCTATACGAGAATCTCTGGTACCCTCGTGCAACTCAAGCATCTTATTCAATAGGTCTTGCGCACTGCTGAAAGGACTAACTTTATTAAGTTGTTGCTTTGCCAGGCCGCACTGTAAAGTCATAGTAGCTTTAGCATTAGCCTGTGTCTTGCGCTTTTGCTCAATTGTCCAAAGAGCAGACCCTAAGACTTTACCATCATCATCTACAGGAGCAGTGAAGCCCTCCGTGATGGAGAATCACATTTTTATCTAAGTCATGAGATAGCACTCCATCTAACTTTTCCAATATTGGAAATTTGCTCCATCAAAAAATGGAGGTCGATTTGTACTGTAACCCTCTTGCATGGTTACGACTCTAGGGTAGTTAAACCAGTTAATTAGAGCCCTTGATCTGATACCACTTGAAAGGACCGGTGTATGCAAGAGGGGGAGGGGGTAACCCAAATTAAAAATAAATGCAGCAGAATATTAATCTTCTATAAAATATGAGCAGCGACACGGAAAATAGTACTTAACTTAATGTTGTCAAAGGAAATCCGACAAATCCAAACAGATGTATAAAATAACACCGAAAGAAAAACACACAGGAAAAAGTATAAAGCAACCAAATGACGCAGTCGATTTTATTTGGTTCACAGCTCTCTCCTAGAGCTGCTAGTCCAAGTCCTACCACTATCTTTCTCCTTTTTGAAGCTAAGCTTCGGGGTGGAGAAACCTCTTAAAGCTTTACAGTTTACAGAAATCTTATGCAATAAGAATAAGCAATAATGAAGAAGCTTTTACAGATATAGTAACTTTTACTGCCTTCATCATCGTGATCAGATCTTCCACAGCTGTAACCCTGGGAAGGTGAGGATGAGGCACGAAACAGAAATCTTTGACAATTGCAATGGACGCAGAAGCACCACTTGTAGTAATGGAGGCATAAGATGGATGCACTGTTCGTTGTGTGTTTAGGAAGGCGCCTAGATTCTTGTCATGGTAGCAGCGCAAAAAGATAAGGTTGTGCATAGGGGTGATGGAAACAGAAGATGCAGAGCAAAAATTCCTCTCTTGTAACGGAAGCAGAAAACACAAGGATGAAAATGAGTCGTAGCAGTATCGCAGTGTTTGAGCACAGAGAGATTCGTCCGACGAGTACTTTGACGTGTGAGCCTTATAGGTCTTCGCCCATCCAAATCTTTCTCTCGACCAACCATGTAAGCCTAGAAGCCCATGCCCTCAGCGAGAACCCTGCTCGATCGTTTGTATTTGAATTCTTACCATTTGAGCTCGTCCACGCGTCGAAATAGAGAAGATTTCTCATTGAAATTGCAACTCTGAATCCCACCAGTAGAGGCGAAAGTCGAGAGTGCCTTGTGTATGAGCGTTATTTTTGAAGTCCAGTTGAGGCGCAGGCTCGACTTCTCAGGTTAAATGTTGAGGGTTCCTCTTGTGTAGTCGAGGTGCCAGTCGAAGCTCCCTCGCTTCTGATCACTGCTCCCAACCACCAGTCAAGGTGCTGGCAGACTGCCTCAATCAAAGCATCGGTCGAGTGTGGCTTGCTTCTGTCTACTTTAGCTCAGGATCGGTCCGAGTCTTTGCGCCTCATTGCCTCGCGATCGCCGAGGTGTCACCGACTACCACTCATCCTATAGCAACCTCATTAGCTGCTACATGCGTTCAGTCGAGGCACTACCTCGACTACTCCTGGCTGTCGGCAAATTCTTCGACTGATCAATGCAGTAAGGGCAACAGTTGAGGTGTCAACTCATTGTTGTCCTTATGACCCATTATTTCAGTCAACTCTAAGACTGAAACACGCCTAGTAAAGACTCTACCCAGAGACCCTTTACTTGCCAAGACTCCCGCCTCCAGCCATTCATAGACTTTTCACCTTGCCGTTTCGGCAAGGAATTTCTGTCTGCCAAGGAATTGTCCTTCTTGGACTTTTCACCAAGGTATACCCTTGGATTTCTCATCTTCCAAGGAATTACCCATCTTGGACTTTTCACCAAGGTCCACCCTTGGATTTCTCACTTGCCTAGACACTTAAACCTTTGTTTACTTAAACATTTGTCAAACACCAAAACATAGTTTAGAGCATTAGCTCCAACACTAGTTACCATAACTAGCATCCACGTTCAACTACGAACATCCCATTTGTTGGGTTTCCGGCACCGCAGCGTGTGTGTGTTCGATCATGTTTCGTAAACATGAGCACAGCGGAAGCAATTAAAAATAATAAATATATATTTATTACAACACACACACCACACACATGCTTATTACAACAAGTGTAGACATAACCGTAAATTAAAATTTGCAATAAAAGAAATTTATCTACGTTATACCTTTCGTATGACGTGTAGCGGGAACGACATCAACCGGAATGATCCTCGTAAGAATCGTCTCTATCCGTATCCACGCCGAGCTCCTCAGGATGACTTCGCTAAGTCACGAGCTTCGTCTTCATATGGGTTACTAGCCTCGTGTTGAAGACGACGTGATCGAGAGATGATCACGATCCGAATCCAAATTCGGATCCTAAAACGAGTTCTCAAAACTCGCTTCTCCGGAGAGGTATTCGTCAACCGTTTGACGAATCCTTCGTCCCCCACCTCAGAGGATTACCGGAGATCAAATCCCCGGTAAGTTAGCCACTGTCGGAGCACTAACCGTCGTCCAAACGACGCTCCGACAACAAAGAAACAAGCTGTCCAGAAAAACTGGACAGCTTTTGGTGGAGGAATAGAGGCCGGCTAAGGAAAGATGGAAGCTCACCTTATCACCGAACCCAAAGGAGATCGCCGGAGGGTCGCCGGAGGTTCTCCGGCTGAAGCTTGGACGCCGGCAAAGACTTGGACGGCAGCACACAAGCTGGGCGGCGGCAGCTTTAGGGTTGGCGCCAATTAACTCCAAGGTGGAGGTGGGCGGCAACTCAAGGGGGCTAGGGTTTTGATTAGGGCTTAATTATCCCTTAAGCCCTCTTTTATAGAGAATTACTTCTCTTAATGGTTATTGGATCATAACCATTAGGCCCGTTAACCCGCTCCATTAGGATAAGTTAAAATAAACCAAACCATGATGGTTTATTTTAAGTTAAAACGAACCGAACCAACTTTTGGTTCATTCGTTTAAAATAAACCAAACCCTTTGGTTTATTCTCATCCATTGAATTAGAACTAAACCATTTTAGTCCATCCATTATGTCTTCATAAGACACGGCCCATCCACGCTTCCATTGCGACTAAAACAATTTCATGCTCGCTTTATGTTTGGTCCAACCAAACATAGTTTCTCTCGGTCTGAGAATCCCATTCTCAAGATCGTTTTAAATCCTTTGGACTACACTCGTTGTGCGTGTGACCAAATAGGTTCTCGGTTTATGTTGGCCGTCTATAATTAACCATTAATTATAGAACGATCATGAGTGGCACCTAGTAGTACATCATGATCCCCAATTAACCGAAAAGATCAACGGTTGATCGTAACTATTTCAAACCCTTCAAGAGCTCGAATGAATCGTGCCCCATTCCCTTCACTCATCTTATACCCACTTGGTTCAGACATGGTCTATAGTGTCAGTCCCCACTAGGCTGACTACGTCACACCTAGCCCAAGTATCATTTCCTCGTCCTACGGATTCTAGTTACTCCACATGTATCGAAGAGTACCTTACTCTAAACATGTAATGCTTTGGCCAAAGACTTTAGTAACAATCCGACGAGAGGCCATGGGTATACATCTCCTCGCAAGGAGTGGTGAATCCTTTATAGGCTATTCAAACACCTTCGATCACTTCGACTTATACCCAATCATCCCGGGTCCACATCTCCTTAGAGATGTTTGCTTAAGATGTCAAAGCATAAGTCTCCATGATCAAGATGACTTGAATACCGCAAGTCAAAGGAACCTCGCACTTAAGCCACAGTAAGAACTTCATTGACATATCTATATATGCAGAGAACCATATGAAGTCTTACGGCTGGTCACTCCAATGAACTAGTTACCATAACTAGCATCCACGATTAACTCCGGACATCACTATGTCTCCAAAGGAGAATCAGCTGCTTGGATACACCAAGGAGTATACCTCGTGCTAGTCTCGACAGAATTGATGGTGTCCAAATCCATCAATTCATCGACTAGGGATAATTCCGATACATCACAATTACACATGTAGAGATACTCACTAGTTATGATCCAATCACAAATTCTCTCATGCTGTGAATCGTATCGTGGACATTCAGTAAATGAGTTTAAGATCCAATCAAATACATAAAACATGTATACTCAAATAGTGAATCTTCATTTATCATATAAATGGTTCATACATAAGGCGATTGCCTTAGGACATCCCTCATATATTACTAACAGACTTCCACTTGGCCTAATGGCAATTGCTACGGTATCCAATACCATAAGCTCGAACATGACCCTCAAACTTATTTTGAGGTAATGCCTATATAAGGGATCCGCTAAGTTCCTTTCAGTGGGAATTTTCTCGATTTGTATTTCGTTCCTACTGGTGATCTCTCTGATAAGATGATAGCGGCGAAGCACATGTTTGGATCGCTGATGAGACCTTGTCTCTTTCGCCTGTGCAATTGCTCCATTGTTGTCACAGTAGACCGGTATTGCTTCAACAATGGCCGGAATCACACCAAGTTCATGAACGAACTTTTTGATCCAAACCGCTTCCTTTGCTGCTTCCGAAGCTGCAATGTATTCTGCCTCAGTGGTAGAATCCGCTACAGTCTCTTGTTTGGAACTTTTCCAACTCACTGCGCCCCCATTCAAGGTGAACACGTATCCAGACTGAGACCTCGAATCATCCTTGTCTGTCTGGAAGCTGGCATCCGTATACCCGCGTATCACCATGTCCCCTTCTCCATATATTAGGAACACATCCTTAGTTCTTCTCAAGTACTTAAGGATCGTCTTAACAGCCGCCCAATGATCCATTCCTGGATTGGACTGGTATCTGCTCGTGACACTCAGAGCATAAGATACATCGGGTCTCGTATATAACATAGCATACATGATAGATCCTATTGCGGATGCATAGGGAATCTTACTCATGCAGATCCTTTCGTCTTCTGTGCGCGGACACATAGACTTCGAAAGGTGTACCCCATGCCTGATGGGTAGGAAACCTTTCTTGGATTCCGACATCCTAAACCTCTTTAGCACTCGGTCTATATATGTAGACTGCGAAAGACCAAGCAACCGTTTCGATCTATCTCTATAGATCTTAATCCCGAGGATGTAGGTTGCTTCTCCCAGGTCTTTCATGGAGAATGTCTTGGATAACCAAACCTTCACTGACTGTAAGATTGAAACATCGTTTCCTATAAGTAGTATGTCATCGACATACAATACTAGGAATACGACTGCACTCCCACTAACCTTCTTCTACACACAAGGTTCGTCTGAATTTTGTGAGAAATCAAACTTTTTGATTGTCTCATCAAAACGGATATTCCAGCTCCTGGATGCTTGCTTCAATCCATAAATGGACAGTCGCAATTTGCATACCTTTGTTTTATCAACCGATATGAAACCCTCAGGCTGTATCATATACACGTCCTCGAGCAGGTTTCCATTAAGGAAAGCTGTTTTCACATCCATCTGCCATATCTCATAATCATAATGAGCCGCTATGGCCAGGAGCATTTGAATGGATTTAAGCATAGCTACAGGCGAATAGGTTTCGTCATAATCAACACCTTATTGTTGACGATATCCTTTCGCCACCAATCTAGCCTTATAGGTAATCACATTACCATCCATGTCGGTTTTCTTCTTGAAAACCCACTTGCACCCTATAGGCTTTATCCCTTCAGGTGGGTCAACCAAGTTCCAAACTTGGTTTTCATACATGGAATCCATTTCCGACTTCATGACACCAAGCCACTTATCCCTTTCTGAACTTGTCAGCACTTCTTCATAACTGGTAGGCTCCTCATCATCAATGAGTAACACGTCGTTCGATTCGCTTACGAGAAATCCATATCTCTCAGGAATATTGCGTGTTCTACCAGATCTACGAAGATGTGGTGTTACAATATGTCCAGCCGATTGCTCATCATTATGAGTTGTCGGCTGTTGTGCTTCACCAGGTATCTCATTAATGTCTATTTGAGTCTCTCGAGCCTCCTCAAGCTCGACGACACTCCCACTGTTTTCTTGCAAGAGAAACTCTTTCTCTAGAAACACAGCATGCCTTGAAACATACACCTTTTGTTCCTCAGGATGATAGAATTGGTAACCCCTTGTTTCCTTAGGGTATCCAATAAATAGACATTTATCAGACTTAGCATCCAATTTGTCTGATACAGTCCGCTTCACATAAGCAGGACAACCCCATATCTTCAAGTAAGATACATGAGGTTTCTTACTATTCCATATCTCATATGGAGTAGTTGAGACTACCTTGGTAGGCATTCTGTTTAACAAGTAAACAGCTGTCTGAAGTGCATAACCCCAAAAGGACTTGGGAAGAGTCGCATGATTCATCATTGACCTGACCATGTCCAACAAGGTCCGGTTACGCCTCTCAGATACACCATTATACTGTGGTGTATAGGGCGGAGTCCATTGAGACAATATGCCATTGTCTCTTAGATAATCAAGAAACTCTTGACTTAAGTATTCACCACCTCGATCCGATCGAAGTATTTTAATACTTTTGTCATGTTGTTTCTCTACTTCATTTCTGAATTCTTTGAACCTTTCAAAGGCTTCAGACTTGTGTTTCATCAAGAACACATACCCAAACCGTGAGTGATCATCGGTGAATGTAATGAAGTAGCTATAGCCTCCTAAAGCTTGAGTTGACATAGGTCCACATACATCAGTATGTACTAGACCTAGTAACTCTCCCACTCGTTCACCTTTTCCAGTAAAAGGTAACTTAGTCATCTTGCCTTTTAAGCATGATTCGCATGTATCGTATGAATCCAATTCAAACGATTCCAGAATTCCACATCGGTGTAATTCGGACATGCGTTTCTTGCTTATATGGCCAAGACGACAATGCCACATATAGGAGTCTATGTGATTATCCTTTCGAGCACGCGTGTTGCTCGCTTCGATATTGAAAATGTCACTGGATATGTCCAACGTATAAATGCCATTACTCAAAGTTCCAGTTCCATAAAGTACGCCATTCAAAGTTATATAAAAACAATTGTTACTAAACGTCAAATGGAAACCATTTCTATTTAAGCAGGAAATAGAAACAATGTTCTTTATTAGAGAAGGAACATAATAGCAATTGTCCAGTTCCAAGACTAGTCCACTAGGGAGCTTCAGCAAATAAGTTCCGATGGCGACCACAGCAACCTTTGCTCCATTGCCAACTCGCAAATTTGACTCCCCTCTGACAAGTCTTCTTCTATTCCTTAGCCCCTGTATGTCATTATATATATGTGAGCTACACCCAGTATCCAATACCCAAGTGTCTAAGAAAATAGAATGACAATCAATAACGAAGATACCTAAAGAGGATGGGGCATCGGATGCCTTCTTCTTCTTCATGGACTCAAGATAAATCTTGCAGTTTCTTCGCCAGTGGCCTTCCTTGCCACAGTGATGGCAAGTGCCCTTTTGCGCTGGTTCCGCCTTCTTTGCCTTTTTGTTCTTTCCTTTCTTCTGTTCTTTTGCCTTCCTCTTAGAACATTTCTTTGAGGAATCAACTAATAGAACCACCTTCTCTTCATGCTTTACAGAAGGCTCCACAGTCTTCAGCATATTGAGGAGCTCGGGAATAGTGGATTCCAATTTGTTCATCCGATAGTTCATCACAAATTGTGAGAAACTCTTGGGAAAAAAAATCAGAATTAAGTCAATACTTAACTCATGATCCATCACAAAACCGAGGGTAGCTAGCCGCTCGATGTACCCGTTCATCTTTAGCACAAACTGCACTACAGACGAACCTTCTTGCATCTTCGTAGTGAAGAGGAGCCTAGAGACCTCGAACCTTTCGGATCTCTCTTGCTCATCGAACAACTCATGAAGATGGAAGACCATAGTATTAGCGTCCATATGCTCATGCTGCCTTTGCAGCTCAGGTACCATCGCCGCTAGCATGATGCAACTCGCCAGCTCAGAATCTGCCACATGTTTCTGATAGACCAACATTTGGTCTGGAGTTGCATCGTCCTTAGGACGGTCAGGAAGAGGCTCTTCAAGGACATATGCAAGCTTTTCCGCCTTGAGAACAATTCTCAGGTTTCTAAGCCACCCAGAAGTTAGGCCCCTATTTTGTTCGAATCCAAAATAGTGTGCAAATTCAAAGACGTCATGATCAATTTATTGACCTAGAAATACAAAACGAGCATATATGAGAAAATGATTTTAAAATGCATCAATATACATTTATAAATCCCATTCATTTTTCAAATTTCAAAAACCCCAAAATCACTTCGGGAGATTGTAGGTCCATCTCCGAATGGGCTGATATCCATCATAGTTATGAACATCCTTGGAGAGAGTCCAACAAGCCATTCATAACTACGACGGTAGGTATCATCTATACCGATTGCATATCCCGTATATGCAACTATCACAATGTGCTATCAACTAATTGAATGTTCACACATACATTGGGTTGTTAACACATTAACAAGTATGCATCATATGCATAGCACCCAACTTCACCTCCCTTTACATCGACCTTGGAGAGAGTCCAACAAGCCGATGCTCCAGGTTAAAGCCAACCCATTAATCGGGACATAGTTTTAATATGGTTAGAGTGCATTCAACCAATTAGCCCAGCTTGGAGAGAGTCCAACAACCAAAGCTAACGATTGACCTCCGACTCTACCATATTAGTATTAAACTATTCCATGGTTTGAACATATTCTGTTCGAGCGGGCTTGAGAGAGTCCAACAACCCAAACAAGAAACTGTAACTCTGGTTCTAACCATATTAATGGAAGGTGTAGGCTTTAATATTGTTTAAGGGTTTTTATGTCTCATCCTCTTTGCATGCAAATAACTATTATCTACATGGCATGACATACATGGCATACATCTACATGTCACGACACGCATGGCATAATGTTATGCATCTAATGCAATTACATGGCATACAATTATGTCATGTATATATTTCCTTATATGTCATAACTATTTATGGAAATAAAATATGTTTAAGATTTGATTCTCCAAATCAAATCATAATTAAATTAGGAAACAAATTTCCAAATCTAATCACATATTTTATTCATGGAATTATTTGATTAAGGAAAATCTATTTAGGAAACCAATTTCCTAAATCATTAAAACTACTTATGGAAATAAAATATTTTAAGATTTGATTTCCAAATCAAATCATGATTAAATTAGGAAACAAATTTCCAGAATCTAATCAAATATTTTATTTATGGAAAATATCAATTTCCATAAATACTTCCAACTTTCCAAAAGTAAGATTTACAATACAGAAAATTTCCAAAAATACATTATGACTATCGCAAAACCATTTTACGATTATGTCGAAACACAACCTGGGCTCTGATACCACTGTTGGGTTTCCGGCACCACGGCGTGTGTGTGTTCGATCATGTTTCGTATACATGAGCACAGCGGAAGCAATTAAAAATAATAAATCTATATTTATTACAACACACACAACACACACATGCATATTACAACAAGTGTAGACATAACCGTAAATTAAAATTTGCAATAAAAGAAATTTATCTACGTTATACCTTTCATATGACGTGTAGCGGGAACGGCATCAACCGGAACGATCCTCGTAAGAATCGTCTCTATCCGTATCCACGCCGAGCTCCTCGGGATGAGTTTGCTAAGTCACGAGCTTCGTCTTCGTACGGGTTACTAGCCTCGTGTTGAAGACGACGTGATCGAGAGATGATCACGATCCGAATCCAAATTCGGATCCTAAAACGAGTTCTCAAAACTCGCTTCTCCGGAGAGGTATTCGTCAACTGTTTGACGAATCCTTCGTCCCCCACCTCAGAGGATTACTGGAGATCAAATCCCCGGTAAGTTGGGCCACTGTCGGAGCACTAACCGTCGTCCAAACGACGCTCCGACAACAAAGAAACAAGCTGTCCAGAAAAACTGGACAGCTTTTGGTGGAGGAATAGAGGCCGGCTAAGGAAAGATGGAAGCTCACCTTATCACCGAACCCAAAGGAGATCGCAGGAGGGTCGCCGGAGGTTCTCCGGGTGAAGCTTGGACGTCGGCAAAGACTTGGACGGCAGCACACAAGCTGGGCGGCGGTAGCTTTAGGGTTGGCGCCAATTAACTCCAAGGTGGAGGTGGGCAGCAACTCAAGGGGGCTAGGGTTTTGATTAGGGCTTAATTATCCCTTAAGCCCTCTTTTATAGAGAACTACTTCTCTTAATGGTTATTGGATCATAACCATTAGGCCCGTTAACCCGCTCCATTAGGATAAGTTAAAATAAACCAAACATGATGGTTTATTTTAAGTTAAAACGAACCGAAACAACTTTTGGTTCATTCGTTTAAAATAAACCAAACCCTTTGGTTTATTCTCATCCATTGGATTAGAACCAAACGATTTTGGTCCATCCATTATGTCTTCATAAGACACGGCCCATCCACGCTTCCATTGCGACTGAAACAATTTCATGCTCGCTTTATGTTTGGTCCAACCAAACAAAGTTTCTCTCGGTCTGAGAATCCCATTCTCAAGCTCGTTTTAAATCCTTTGGATTACACTCGTTGTGCGTGTGACCAAATAGGTTCTCGGTTTATGTTAGCCGTCTATAATTAACCATTAATTATAGAACGATCATGAGTGGCACCTAGTAGTACATCATGATCCCCAATTAACCGAAAAGATCAACGGTTGATCCAGAACTATTTCTGAAACCCTTCAGTAGCTCGAATGAATCGTACCCCATTCCCTTCACTCATCTTATACCCACTTGGTTCAGGACATGGTCTATAGTGTCAGTCCCCACTAGGCTGACTACGTCACACCTAGCCCAAGTATCATTTCCTCGTCCTACGGATTCTAGTTACTCCATATGTATCGAAGAGTACCTTACTCTAAACATGTAATGCTTTGGCCAAAGACTTTAGTAACAATCCGACAAGAGGCCATGGGTATACATCTCCTCGCAAGGAGTGGTGAATCCTTTATAGGCTATTCAAACACCTTCGATCACTTCGACTTATACCCAATCATCCCGGGTCCACATCTCCTTAGAGATGTTTGCTTAAGATGTCAAAGCATAAGTCTCCATGATCAAGATGACTTGAATACTGCAAGTCAAAGGAACATCGCACTTAAGCCACAGTAAGAACTTCATTGACATATCTATATATGCAGAGAACCATATGAAGTCTTACGGCTGGTCACTCCAATGAACTAGTTACCATAACTAGCATCCACGATTAACTCCGGACATCACTATGTCTCCAGCCAGTGAGAATCAGCTGCTTGGATACACCAAGGAGTATACCTCGTGCTAGTCTCGACAGAATTGAAGGTGTCCAAATCCATCAATTCATTGACTAGGGATAATTCCGATACATCACAATTACACATGTAGAGATACTCACTAGTTGTGATCCAATCACAAATTCTCTCATGCTGTGAATCGTATCGTGGACATTCAGTAAATGAGTTTAAGATCCAATCAAATACATAAAACATGTATACTCAAATAGTGAATCTTCATTTATCATATAAATGATTCATACATAAGGCGATTGCCTTAGGACATCTCTCATATATTACTAACACCATTGTCTCCAGCTAGTGAGAAAAAGCTATTTGGATAAACCAAAGAGTATGACTCGTGCTAGTCTCAATAGAATTGATGGCGTTCTAATCCATCAATTCATCAACTAGGGATAATTCCAATACATCACAATTACACATGTAGAGATACTCACTTGTTGTGATCCAATCACAAATTCTCTCATGCTGTGAATCATATTGTGGACATTCATTAAATGAGTTTAAGATCCAATCAAATACATAAAAACATGTATACTCAGATAGTGAATCTTCATTTATCAAATAAATGGTACAACCATAAGGTGATTGTCTTAGGACACCTCTCATATATAACTAACACCTACTAGGCTCGAGAATTATATATACTACTCGAGAAACACATAGACTACTCGGGAAAAGCATAAACTACTCTGTCAACACTATACTTAGCTTTGAGCAACATTGCACTAAATGTAGGTAGGAAACTTCGCTTTTCACTTCAACTCGGTCGCTTGTTCATGGCAATCCCTTCGCTATCCCCGGATAAAAAAATTTATCCATGACAAGAGGGATTGCCCAAGCAACCGTGTCATTGTCGTGCTATTCGATTAGAGTAGTCACTTGAACAAACTTGTTGTTCAAGAGACCAACCTCTATTCTATGAATAGCCGCGGAATAGACGATGTATGGATCATCGGCTTTTGTGTTTATGTTCGGGGTCCAAGTATATTTAGCCACAAAATAGAATATATCATGCATATATAATTGAAAACATTTACAAACATATTACATATGAAGATAGATAAGTGTTATACCTCTCGATCTTCTATTGTATGACCTTCCTCCTTTCGGACATCGTGTGGGCGACGATCTACAAAAAGTTGAAGCTCCTAGATCACCAATCCTCCTTCCTTGCTCGTTCCGAGCAAGAGGAGGAATAGAAACAAGACCCTTCTCCTTTCTTTAGCCAACCAACAAACAACAAGCAAGTTGCTTGCCGCCGGCCAACAAGGAGAAGATGAGAAAGATGAATGTCGGCCAAGAGCTGCAAGGGAGGACCCTAAGCCTTGTTTCCACAGGCCAAGGAGAAGAGAAGAGCTAGGTTTGGACGCCGGCCAAGGGAGGAGAGGGGCTGTATGGGTGCCGGCCACCAAGGAAGATGAAGAATAAGATAAGGAAAAGGTTTCCTTATTTGGTGCCGCCAACTCCAAACCCTAACTCCAAGCCTCTTGCCGCCAACTCCAAACCTCCCTTGCTTCTAATTATTCTCCAAGCCAACCCTTAAGCCCCATTTTATAGAGTTAAGGATAAGCCTTATTTTAATCTTCACCATTGGTTCTAGGAGTTTAATTTCAACCGTCAGATCTAGAGATTTTAATCTCAACCGTCGGATCTAGAGATTTAATCTCTACCTTTGGATCTAGAGTTTTGTTTTCCTCCATTGGATCTAGGCTTCATGAGGTATTAATAGGCTACAACAGGGACCATGAGGAGGAGTTGGATCTTAGCCACCCAATGGATCAAGCCCACATAAAGTCCGATCCATTAATGATAATCCAATCCACTAAAGGATTATCATTGATCTACCTCACCAACCCCCATAGGTTAATATGGGCTTCATATATTATATGTACATTTTCTCCCCATATTTAAGATCTCGAATGTCTATCAATTAATTAATTTACTGACCATTAATTAATCAACATCTAACTCCATGAGTAGTACCACTCAACCTTTTCATCATGCCGGACCTAGTCCACCTGCAGGGTTTACATGATGAACCTTATGAGCTCCTCAAGGGGACATCATCATCCTAGTATATAGGACACAGTTTCCTCCTATAATCAACGACACACAATATAAATAATATCATTTCCCAACTTACCGAGCCTATCGATTTAATCTATAAATCTCGCCCATTGGCAAATCAAAGAAATGAATACTAAGTATATGTGCCCGTTATTATATCGGGATTAAGAGCATGTACAATATAATATCTGAGGTCCGATTCGATTATGTAGTCAGTAATAAATCGAATCACCTCTAAGTCGGTTCTGCTCAATACACACAAAGTGTACTAGAGTGATTCTATGGTCAAGACAAAGCAATACCAAATCACACTACAACCATACCAATGGTTTGTCCAAAGCCATCTCAGTTGTGAGCCTATACTTATACTTTACAAGGAGCTGATAACATTATCTCCCGTGTGACACCACACACCATGTTATCTACAATGTAATGTATTAGACAATATGCATCACCATAAAAATATGCAAACAATGATCATGTGATTCTTATTTCAAAATAGAGATGTTCATACAAAAGATAGACTTTTCAGTATACATCCCAACACTACTCACCCATATTGGGTTTGGGAATTTTATATACTGCTCGGGAAACACACACACTACTCGGGAAAAGCATAAACTGCTCTGTCAACACAATACTTAGCTCTGAGCAACACCACACTACTCACCTCTACTGGGCTCGGGAATTATATATACAGCTCGGGAAACACATAGATTGCTCAGGAAAAGCATAAACTGCTCTAGCAACACTATACTTAGCTCTGAGCAACACTGCACTACTCACCCTTACAGGGCTCGAGAATTATATATACTGCTCGAGAAATACATAGACTACTCGATAAAAGAATAAACTACTCTATCAACACTATACTTAGCTTTGAGCAACACTACACTACTCACCCTTACTGGGCTCTGGAAACACATAGACTGCTCGGGAAAAAATATAAACTGCTCTATCAACACTATACTTAGGTCTAAGCAAGACTTCACTACTCACCCTTACTGGGTTCAAGAATTATATATGTTTCTCGGGAAACACATAGACTTCTCGAAAAAAACATAAACTACTCTGTCAATTCTATACTTAGCTATGAGCAACATTGCACTACTCACCCTTACTAGGCTCGGGAATTATATATGCTTCTCGAAAAACCTTCTAACTGATCAGAAAACCCCGACCCCATCATAAGTTTCCCCTCTTTATTAAAACTAAAGAGCGATGTCGAGTGAAGTTTTACAAGTATTTACTGAAACTACCCTTACTAACAAAACCCAAACTTCTCTACTCTGCTTTAACAGCAAAAACTCCTCTGCCATAGCTGCAAACACCAAAAACTTCACTTCCTTAGCTGAGACAACAAAAACTTCTCAGCCTTAGTTGAAAATAAATAAAATTCCCTGCCTTAGCTGAAAACCCCACACCCATCATAAGTTCCCCCACTTTAGTGAAACTGAAGAGCAAAGTCGAATGAAGTTTCACAAGTATTTATTGAAACTGCTTCTACTGATACAAAAAACTTTTTTGTCTTAATTAATAACCCCACACCCATCATAAGTTCTCTCTCTTTAGTAAAATTGAAGAGCGAAGTCGAGTGAAGTTTCACAAGTATTTACTGATATAGATTATGCCATAAACCACAAGTTGTCATAATAGGTGCAGGGCCTTAAATTATCATATGAGGCGAAGTGCCTTGAATGTTATATGAGGCGTTGGGCCTTGAATGTTAGCAATTTACCTGCCCACTATAGTTGACGTTATAGTTCCCCTTGGGGAAATGTGGCTACCTAGCCCATAGACAGTTATAAGAGGCATAAAAGCCTTGAGAATATTTTACATATACCATATAAGTGGCGTTATAGTCCCCGTGAGGAAATGTATCTACCTAGCCCATTGGCTGTTATAGGAGGCATAAGAGCCTTGAGAACATTTTATATATGCCATATAAGTGGCATTATAGTCCCCGTGGGAGAATGTAGCCACCTAGCCCATAGGTTGTTATAGGAGGCGTAAGACCCTTGAGAACATTTTACATATGCCATATAAGTGGCTTTAGAGTCCCCATGAAGGAATGTAGCTACCTAACCCATAGGCTATTATAGGAGGTGTAAGAGCCTTGAGTTAGTTTTGCACTTCATAGCACTCAGAAAGAATACTACTAATCTTGCAAGAAAATTGTATCAGGCTTGAAAAAACTTAGAAAAAATATCATTGATGTATGCAAGAAGAAATTCTGATTAAGCATAAAAAATCTTAGAAAAAATGCCTTTGATTATCGCCAAAGTGAATTTGATTTAAGTGTCAAAAACTTTAGAAATATTAATATCCCCTGCAAAAACATATTACTTAGGCTCTATATTAGGCGTAACATGCCTAAGAAAAAATTCTTGACCCCTGCAAAAGAGTATTAGTTAATCCTCAAGCTCTGTATTAGGCATAAAATGCCTTAGAAAAAATATTTTTAACCCCTGCCCTAGAAAAAATTTAGAAGAACACCAACCATTCTCCCCTAACATCACTTTACCCTTCTTCTTTAAAGGGTACTGCTACACTTTTACACGTAACCGTTAACTCCTGTTCACTTTTACCAAAAACCCTAGCTTTTTTCTTCCTCGATGCCTTCAACCACTCTGCAACAAATCTCCCTTCATGGCTTCTTCGTCCTCCAACCCCCTTTTATGAAATGACCCCTAGCCGACTAACTCTCGATCACCCTTTTTTCCTTCACGAGCCCAAATACATTCCAGAGGGCTTCACTGACATCATCCCTACCCCCCCCCCCCATTAATGACCCCATCAACCCCTGACCAACAGTACCACCTTCTTCACAATCCAACTAGAAGTAGGTCTTTTCCTTCCTATTCCCAAACCCCTCTTTCACATCCTAACCTATTACGACCTCCCCATCAATCAACTAACCCCTAACTCTATTCGAATTCTAATCAAAACCCTAATTGTATTCTGGCACCTTAACATCCCCCAAAATCCCCACATCTTCCACTGCCTTCCATTGCCTGTAGCAACTTAAGATGGTTAATGTAGGCGTGTTCTACTTTATGGCACACAAAGAACATCAATTCTTAACTGACATTCCCACCTCTCACAAAGGCTGAAAAGAATTGTACCTCTTTGTTCCTCAAGATCCTATCCTTCAATTCTCTTATTCTTGGAAAACTACTCTTCGTTGTCTCCCCGACCTCAAAAGTGTCAAATTTGCCATCAACTTCCCCTCCATTGAAGCCCTACTTAGAAACAAATACTTTAGTATCAAAGAAATTTTTCAAGTACAAATTTTGTCCTACTATGGACTGTCTTCCATCAAATCAAACGAAGCTCATCCTATAGGTAAGTTTTACTTAACTGCACATTGACTAAATCTACCACTAAATGCATATTGAGATCTTATCTTGCATACTTACTAAATTTTCCTTTAAATGTATATTGATACTTCATTTAGCAGAGGATATGATGCATGTTTCCATTGCATGGACTCTAGAAAAAACACAAAAAAATAAGAGAAAGAGAGCTCAAGCAACCTCCACATCCACTTCCATCCTCGAGCCTTCTTCATCAGTAATTAACCCTTACTAATTCACTATACCTTATTTTAATTATCTTGATTCAATTTCACAAAGAGTGATTTATAATTCTATGTCATAGGTTCCTTCTGAACTTCCCCAGGTCCCTATTATAACCATTGTCGAGCCCAACCAACCAACCCTCACTCTAATTACCACTGATCTTATTCCTCCTCCCCCACAACCACTTCAAAATCCTTTTCTTCCTTTTGATACTTTAGAGCCCTCCTCTTCATCTCTTTAATAACCATTGCCTCCCTCTGATACACTTACTCATAGTCCACCTCTCAATCCCTCCAATGATCCTATTGAACTTTCTTTATCTCTTTCTCCCTCCTCTTCTACTGATGGCATTCCACTAGCCTCCTTATTTCCAACCAGAAAACAATATCTGTGTTGGGTTTCCGGCACCACGGCGTGTGTGTGTTCGATCATGTTTCGTAAACATGAGCGCAGTGGAAGCAATTAAAAATAATAAATCTATATTTATTACAACACACACAACACACGCATGCTATTACAACAAGTGTAGACATAACCGTAAATTAAAATTTGCAATAAAAGGAAATTAAACTACGTTATACCTTCCGTATGACGTGTAGCGGGAACGGCATCAACCGGAACGATCCTCGTAAGAATCGTCTCTATCCGTATCCACGCCGAGCTCCTCGGGATGACTTCGCTAAGTCACGAGCTTCGTCTTCGTACGGGTTACTAGCCTCGTGTTGAAGACGACGTGATCGAGAGATGATCACGATCCGAATCCAAATTCGGATCCAAAACGAGTTCTCAAAACTCGCTTCTCCGGAGAGGTGTTCGTCAACCGTTTGACGAATCCTTCGTCCTCCACCTCAGAGGATTACCGGAGATCAAATCCCCGGTAAGTTAGCCGCTGTCGGAGCACTAACCGTCGTCCAAACGACGCTCCGACGAGAGGAGTTGAAGCTGTCCAGAAAACTGGACAGCTTGGTGGAGGATATAGGCGCCGGCCAACCAAGGAAAGAAAAGCCTCACCTTGATGCCACGGAAGCATGGTGCAAGGAGCTGGACAGCGGCACCACAAGCTGGGCGGCAACAATATGTTGGGCGGCAACAACATGTTGGGCGGCTACAACTTGTTGGGCGGCAACAACTTCATTAGGGTTAGGGTTAGGGTTTAAGCCCTATTTTATAGAGAACTAATTCTCTTAATGGTTAATGGATCATATCCATAAAGCCCGTTAACCCGCTCCAATAAGATAAGTTAAAATAAACCAAACCATGATGGTTTATTTTAAGTTAAAACGAACCGAACCAACCTTTGGTTCATTCGTTTAATATAAACCAAACCCTTTGGTTTATTCTCATCCATTGGATTAGAACCAAACCATTTTTGTCCATCCATTATGTCTTCATAAGACACTGCCCATCCACGCTTCCATTGCGACTGAAACAATTTCATGCTCGCTTTATGTTTGGTCCAACCAAAAATAGTTTCTCTCGGTCTGAGAATCCCATTCTCAAGCTCGTTTTAAATCCTTTGGATTACACTCGTTGTGCGTGTGACCAAATAGGTTCTCGGTTTATGTTGGCCGTCTATAATTAACCATTAATTATAGAACGATCATGAGTGGCACCTAGTAGTACATCATGATACCCAATTAACCGAAAAGATCAACGGTTGATCCAGAACTATTTCTGAAACCCTTCAGTAGCTCGAATGAATCGTGCCCCATTCCCTTCACTCATCTTATACCCACTTGGTTCAGGACATGGTCTATTGTGTCAGTCCCCACTAGGCTGACTACGTCACACCTAGCCCAAGTATCATTTCCTCGTCCTACGGATTCTAGTTACTCCACATGTATCGAAGAGTACTTTACTCTAAACATGTAATGCTTTGGCCAAAGACTTTAGTAACAATCCAACGAGAGGCCATGGGTATACATCTCCTCGAAAGGAGTGGTGAATCCTTTATAGGCTATTCAAACACCTTCGATTACTTCGACTTATACCCAATCATCCCGGGTCCACATCTCCTCGGAGATGTTTGCTTAAGATGTCAAAGCATAAGTCTCCATGATCAAGATGACTTGAATACCGCAAGTCAAAGGAACATCGCACTTAAGCCACAGTAAGAACTTCATTGACATATCTATATATGCAGAAAACCATATGAAGTCTTACTGCTGGTCACTCCAATGAACTAGTTACCATAACTAGCATCCACGATTAACTCGGACATCACAATGTCTCGGCCCTGAGAATCACCGCTTGGATACACCAAGGAGTATACCTGCGCTAGTCTCGAGAATTGATGGTGTCCAAATCCATCAATTCATCAACTAGGATAATTCCGATACATCACAATTACACATGTAGAGATACTCACTAGTTGTGATCCAATCACAAATTCTCTCATGCCGTGAATCGATCGTGACATTCAAGAAATGAGTTTAAGATCCAATCAAATACATTAAACATGTATACTCAAATAGTGAATCTTCATTTATCATATAAATGGTTCATACATAAGGCGATTGCCTTAGGACATCTCTCATATATTACTAACAGACTCCCACTTGGCCTAATGCCAATCGCTACGGTATCCAATACCATAAGCTCTAACATGACCTTCAAACTTACTTTGAGGTAATGCTTTAGTCAAAGGATCCGCTAAGTTCCTTTCAGTGGGAATTTTCTCGATTTGTATTTCGTTCCTACTTATGATCTCTCTGATAAGATGATAGCGGCGAAGCACATGTTTGGATCATTGATGAGACCACATCAAGTTCATAGATGAACTTATTGATCCAAACCGCTTCCTTTGCTGCTTCCAAAGCTGCAACGTATTCTGCCTTAATGGCAGAATCCGCTATAGTGTCAAGCTTGGAACCTTTCCAACTTATTGCGCCTCCATTCTAGGTGAATACATACCCAGACTAAGACATGGAATCATCCTTGTCTGTCTGGAGCTGGCATCCGTATACCAACGTATCACCATGTACCCTTCTCCATATATTAGGAACACATCCTTAGTTCTTCTCAAGTACTTAAGGATCATCTTAACAGCCGCCCAATGATCCATTCCTGGATCAGATTGGTATCTGCTCGTGACACTCAGAGCGTACGATACATCGGGCCTCGTACATAACATAGCATACATGATAGATCCTATTGCGGATGCATAGGGAATCTTACTCATGCAAATCCTCTCGTCTTCTGTGCGCGGACACATAGACTTAGAAAGGTGTACCCCATGCCTGATGGGTAAGAAACCTTTCTTGGATTCCGACATGCTAAACCTCTTTAGCACTCGGTCTATATATGTAGACTGCGAAAGACCAAGCAACCATTTCGATCTATCTCTATAGATCTTAATCCCGAGGATGTAGGTTGCTTCTCCTGTGTCTTTCATGGAGAATGTCTTGGATAACCAAACCTTAATCGATCAGAAGATTGACACATCGCTTTCCTATAAGTAATATGTCATCGACATACAATACTAGGAACACGATCGCACTCCCACTAACCTTCTTGTACACACAAGGTTCGTCGATTTTGTGAGAAATCAAACTTTTGATTGTCTCATCAAAACGGATATTCCACTCGGATGCTTGCTTCAATCCATAAATGGATCGTCGCAATTTGCATACCTTGGTTTTATCAACCGATGTGAAACCTCAGTCCGTATCATATACACGCCCTCGAGCAAGTTTCCATTAAGGAAAGTCGCTTTTCACATCCATCCGCCATATCTCATAATCATAATGAGCCGCTATGGCCGGGGAGCATCCGAATGGATTTAAGATATAGCTACAAAGTAATAGGTTTCACCATAATCAACACCTTGTTTTTGACGATATCCTTTCGCCACCAATCTAGCCTTATAGGTAATCACATTACCATCCATGTCGGTTTTCTTCTTGAAAACCCACTTGCACCCTATAGGCTTTATCCTTCAGTGGGTCAACCAAGTTCCAAACTTGGTTTTCATACATGGAATCCATTTCACTTCATGGCACCAAGCCACTTATCCTTTCTCAACTTGTCAAGACTTCTTCATAACTGTAGGCTCTCATCATCAATGAGTAACACGTCATGTTCGATTCACTTACGAGAAATCCATATCTCTCGTGAATATTGTGTTCTACCAGATCTACGAAGATGTGGTGTTACAATAGGTCCAGCCGATTGCTCATCACTATGAGTTGTCGGCTGTTGTGCTTCACCAGGTATCTCATCAATGTCTATTTGAGTCTCTCGAGCCTCCTCAAGCTCGACTACACTCCCACTGTTTTCTTGCAAGAGAAACTCTTTCTCTAGAAACACAGCATGCCTTGAAACAAACACCTTTTGTTCCACAGGATGATAGAATTGGTAACCCCTTGTTTCCTTAGGGTATCCAATAAATAGACATTTATCAGACTTAGCATCCAGTTTGTCTGATACAGTCCGCTTCACATAAGCAGGACAACCCCATATCTTCAAGTAAGATACATGAGGTTTCTTACTAGCCCATATCTCATATGGAGTAGTAGAGACTACCTTGGTAGGCATTCTGTTTAACAAGTAAACAGCTGTCTGAAGTGCATGACCCCAAAAGGACTTGGGAAGAGTCGCATGATTCATCATTGACCTGACCATGTCCAACAAGGTCCGGTTACGCCTCTCAGATACACCATTATGCTGTGGTGTATAGGGCGGAGTCCATTGAGACAATATGCCATTGTCTCTTAGATAATCAAGAAACTCTTGACTTAAGTATTCACCACCTCGATCCGATCGAAGTATTTTAATACTTTTGTCATGTTGTTTCTCTACTTCATTTCTGAATTCTTTGAACCTTTCAAAGGCTTCAGACTTGTGTTTCATCAAGAACACATACCCAAACCGTGAGTGATCATCGGTGAAGGTAATGAAGTAGCTATAGCCTCCTTAAGCTTGAGTTGACATAGGTCCACATACATCAGTATGTATTAGACCTAGTAACTCTCCCACTGCTCACCTTTCCAAGAAAGGTAACTTAGTCATCTTGCCTTTTAAGCATGATTCGCATGTATCGTATGAATCCAATTCAAACGATTCCAGAATTCCACATCGGTGTAATTCGGACATGCGTTTCTTGCTTATATGGCCAAGACGACAATGCCACATATAGGAGTCTATGTGATTATCCTTTCGAGCATGCATGTTGCTCGCTTCAATATTGAAATCGTCACTGGATACGTCCAACGTATAAACACCATTGCTTAAAGTTCCAATCCCATAAAGAACTCCATTCAACGTTATGTAACAACAATTGTTACTAAAAGTCAAATGGAACCCATTTCTATTTAGACAAGAAATAGAAATGATGTTCTTTATCAACGAAGGAACATAAAAGAAATTGTCCAGTTCTAAGACAAGTCCTACAGGGAGTTCCAAGAAATACGTTCCGATGGCGAGTGCAGCAACTGTTGCTCCATTCCCAACACGTAAATTTGACTCTCCCCTTGACGAGTCTTCTTCTATTCCTTAGCCCATGTATGTCATTACATATATGTGAGCCACACCTAGTATCAAATACCCAAGTGTCTGAGAAAATAGAATGACAATCAATAAAGAAGATTTCTGAAGAAGATGGGGCATCCGATGCCTTATCCTTCTTCACGGACTCAAGATAAATCTTGCACTTTCTTCGCAAATGGCTCTCCTTGCCATAATGATGGCAAGTTTCCTTTTGTGCTAGTTCTACTTTCTTAGCCTTTCTCTTCTTTCCCTTCTGCTGCTCCTTTGACTTCCTCTTAGAACCTTTCTTCGAGGAATCAACTCCCTCCCTCGCTCATGCTTCTCGGAAGACTCCACAGCCTTCAAAGATATTGAGCAAGACTACGATGAACCTTCTAGCATCTCAGAGGTGAAGAGGAGCTTTGAGACTTCGAACCTTTCGAATCTCACTTGCTCATCAACCAACTCACAAAGATGAAGGACTACGATATGAGCATCCATATGCTCATGCTGCTTTCGTAGCTTGGGTTCCATCGCGGCTAGCATGATGCAACTCATTTTTTCAGAATCACTCACATGTTTCTGATAGGCCAACAATTGGTCCAGAGTTGCATCGTCACCAGGATGTGCGGGAAGAGGCGCTTCGAGGACATTTGCAAGCTTTTCAACCTTGAGAACAATTCTCAAGCTTCTAAGCCAGTCCATGAAACTCGGCCCAGTCAATTTATTTGAATCCAAAATGGAACGCAAATTCAAACACATCATGATCAATATATTAACTTAGAAATACAAAACGAGCATATATGAGAAAGATGATTTTAAAAATGCATCAATATACATTTATAAATCCCATTCATTTTTCGAATTTCAAAAACCCCAAAATCACTTCGGGAGATTGTAGGTCCATCTCCGAATGGGCTGATATCCATCATAGTTATGAACAACCTTGGAGAGAGTCCAACAAGCCATTCATAACTACGACGGTAGGTATCAATTATATTGATTGCATATCACGTATATGCAACTATCACAATGTGCTATCAACTAATTGAATGTTCACACATACATCGGGTTGTTAACACATTAACAAGTATGCATCATATGCATAGCACCCAACTTCACCTCCCTTTACATCGACCTTGGAGAGAGTCCAACAAGCCGATGCTCCAGGTTAAAGCCAACCCATTAATCAGGACATAATTTTAATATGGTTAGAGCGCATTCAACCAATTAGCCCAGCTTGGAGAGAGTCCAACAACCAAAGCTAACGATTGACCTCTGATTCTTACCATATTAGTATTAAACTATTCCATGGTTTGAACATATTCAGGTTCGAGCCGGGCTTGGAGAGAGTCCAACAACCCAAACAAGAAACAGAACTCTGGTTCTAACCATATTAATGGAAGGTGTAGGCTTTAATATTGATTAAGGATTTTTATGTCTCATCCTCTTTGCATGCAAATAACTATTATCTACATGGCATGGCATACATGGCATACATCTACATGTCACGACACGCATGGCATAATGTTATGCATCTAATGCAATTACATGGCATACAATTATGTCATGTACATAATTTCCTTATATGTCATAACTATTTATGGAAATAAAATATGTTTAAGATTTGATTCTCCAAATCAAATCATAATTAAATTAGAAACAAATTTCCAAATCTAATCACATATTTTATTCATGGAATTATTTGATTAAGGAAAATCTATTTAGGAAACCAATTTCCTAAATCATTAAAACTACTTATGGAAATAAAATATTTTAAGATTTGATTTCCCAAATCAAATCATGATTAAATTAGGAAACAAATTTCCAGAATCTAATCAAATATTTTATTTATGGAAAATATCAATTTCCATAAATACTTCCATCTTTCCAAAAGTGGAAGATTTCCATAAATACTTCTAGACTTTCCAAAATTGAAAAATTTCCATAAATACTTCTAAATTTCCAAAATTTAGAAAACTTCCAGAAATACATTATGACTATCGCAAAACCATTTTTACGATTATGTCGAAACACAACCTGGGCTCTGATACCACTGTTGGGTTTCCGGCACCGCGGCGTGTGTGTGTTCGATCATGTTTCGTAAACATGAGCGCAGCGGAAGCAATTAAAAATAATAAATCTATATTTATTACAACACACACAACACACGCATGCTATTACATCAAGTGTAGACATAACCGTAAATTAAAATTTGCAATAAAAGGAAATTAAACTACGTTATACCTTCCGTATGACGTGTAGCGGGAACGACATCAACCGGAACGATCCTCGTAAGAATCTTCTCTATCCGTATCCACGCCGAGCTCCTCGGGATGACTTCGCTAAGTCACGAGCTTCGTCTTCGTACGGGTTACTAGCCTCGTGTTGAAGACGACGTGATCGAGAGATGATCATGATCCGAATCCAAATTCGGATCCAAAACGAGTTCTCAAAACTCGCTTCTCCGGAGAGGTGTTCGTCAACCGTTTGACGAATCCTTCATCCTCCACCTCAGAGGATTACCGAAGATCAAATCCCCGGTAAGTTAGCCGCTGTCGGTGCACTAACCGTCATCCAAACGACGCTCCGATGAGAGGAGGAGAAGCTGTCCAGAAAACTGGACAGCTTGGTGGAGGATATAGGCGCCGGCCAACCAAGGAATGAAAAGCCTCACCTTGATGCCAAACCTATAGGGGATCACCGGAGGGTCGCCGGAGGTTCACCGGCGGAAGCATGGTCGCCGGCAAGGAGCTGGACAGCGGCACCACAAGCTGGGCGGCAACAATATGTTGGGCGGCAACAACATGTTGGGCGGCTACAACTTGTTGGGCGGCAACAACTTCATTAGGGTTAGGGTTAGGGTTTAAGCCCTATTTTATAGAGAACTAATTCTCTTAATGGTTAATGGATCATATCCATAAAGCCCGTTAACCCGCTCGAATAAGATAAGTTAAAATAAACCAAACCATGATGGTTTATTTTAAGTTAAAATGAACCGAACCAACCTTTGGTTCATTCGTTTAATATAAACCAAACCCTTTGGTTTATTCTCATCCATTGGATTAGAACCAAACCATTTTGGTCCATCCATTATGTCTTCATAAGACACTGCCACTCCACGCTTCCATTGCGACTGAAACAATTTCATGCTCGCTTTATGTTTGGTCCAACCAAACATAGTTTCTCTCGGTCTGAGAATCCCATTCTCAAGATCGTTTTAAATCCTTTGGATTACACTCGTTGTGCGTGTGACCAAATAGGTTCTCGGTTTATGTTGGCCGTCTATAATTAACCATTAATTATAGAACGATCATGAGTGGCACCTAGTAGTACATCATGATCCCCAATTAACCGAAAAGATCAACGGTTGATCCGTAACTATTTCTGAAACCCTTCAGTAGCTCGAATGAATCGTGCCCCATTCCCTTCACTCATCTTATACCCACTTGGTTCAGGACATGGTCTATTGTGTCAGTCCCCACTAGGCTGACTACGTCACACCTAGCCCATGTATCATTTCCTCGTCCTACGGATTCTAGTTACTCCACATGTATCGAAGAGTACTTTACTCTAAACATGTAATGCTTTGGCCAAAGACTTTAGTAACAATCCGACGAGAGGCCATGGGTATACATCTCCTCGCAAGGAGTGGTGAATCCTTTATAGGCTATTCAAACACCTTCGATTACTTCGACTTATACCCAATCATCCCGGGTCCACATCTCCTTAGAGATGTTTGCTTAAGATGTCAAAGCATAAGTCTCCATGATCAAGATGACTTGAATACCGCAAGTCAAAGGAACATCGCACTTAAGCCACAGTAAGAACTTCATTGACATATCTATATATGCAGAGAACCATATGAAGTCTTACGGTTGGTCACTCCAATGAACTAGTTACCATAACTAGCATCCACGATTAACTCCGGACATCACAATGTCTCCAGCCAGTGAGAATCAGCTGCTTGGATACACCAAGGAGTATACCTCGTGCTAGTCTCGACAGAATTGATGGTGTCCAAATCCATCAATTCATCAACTAGGGATAATTCCGATACATCACAATTACACATGTAGAGATACTCACTAGTTGTGATCCAATCACAAATTCTCTCATGCTGGGAATCGTATCGTGGACATTCAGTAAATGAGTTTAAGATCCAATCAAATATATTAAACATGTATACTCAAATAGTGAATCTTCATTTATCATATAAATGGTTCATACATAAGGCGATTGCCTTAGGACATCTCTCATATATTACTAACAATCTGCCCTTACCTCCAACCAGCCCCATAATTCTAGAATTCATTACCACCTCCTCCTAGATCTTCTTGTACAAGTCGTATCAGATACTTACCCCAACCATCTCCTTTATTCTCTTCCCGAACTCATCATACCCTCTTTTAATCCGAATTCTCTTCCTGTACCTCCTTCATCTATCATTTCTTCTGATGTTCCTCTCACCATATCAGATTTTACTCTACCACTGACCACCCCTTCTTTCACCCCTTCTGAAGTTCCATTATTTTTATAAGAGCTACAATAAAGCCTCCGGACGGTAAACTTTCTTCTTTTACTATTTTACTTCACTATGTAAATAAACCTTTTCATATTGCTATTGTTTATTTCTCAGAGTACCTCTGAACTCTATACATTTCTCCAATGGTTTTCTGATTTTCACAGCAAATAATTTAAGCCTTCAGCCTCCCATACAGAAACACATCAACCTCCTATAATATGACTTGCACCCTAAACTTCAACAAAGGGTGTTCAAACCATCCCTAATGAACTTTCAACCTCATCAGGATTATAGAATAATCCTCCCACTTCTCCCAATCGGGTTGAAAAAGTGCCTTAATACCAATAAAAATTGCAAGAATTACATTTTCAAGAACAAACTTGGACTGTCGAGCGAGCCAAGCTATTGGAGTATTGACATTACAATCAAAGTCACACATTGATAAGACATGGAAAAGATCATTTGCTTATAAGATGAAAAGATATCTCCATTGGTATGAGGTCTTTTGGGTAAAGCCCAAAAACCAAATCATGAGGGTTTAGGCGCAAAGTGGGCAATATCATACCATGTGGAGATATGTGAATCTTATAGGCACTAACAATTAGTATCAGAGTCATGGTTCATGTCAAGCCATGAACCTCTAACAAAGGAAGTGGAGCACCAATGTCCTGATCAACAGAACCATACACCATGCAGGAAGTATAATTGGTTCCTGAGGACCGAACAACTCGAAGAAAACCCAGCTGGGTCAGGAGGACCAAACAGTTGGCAGGAAGTCCTAGTGTGTTGAGGATTGGACATCAAGTAGAGGATGTCCTTCGATGACGGATAGGCTTGAGGAGGAGTCAATGTGGTCCTTTGTTTGAGGGGGGATTGTTGAAGTATTGAGAATACAATCAAAGTCCCACATTGGTAAGACTTGGAAAGGATCATTGCATATAAGATGAAAAGATATCTCCATTGGTATGAGACTTTTTGGGTAAAGCCTAAAATAAAACCATGAAAGATTAGGCTCAAAGTGGATAATATCATACTATTGTGGAGATATGTGAATCTTATAGGCAGTAACACTATATACTAGCAGAAAAGGAAACGCCTCCATCCAATATTGGCAAGACTTGCAAAAGGAAAAATGGGAGAGCTCTAGTAAGGACACCACTATCAGATTGCTCCAAGAGCAAATAGAGTCCCTTAAACAAGAGGCAGCTTCATCCCAATCAGAACTTCAGAAGCTCGCATAGAAGGAGAAGGACTAGCACATCTAGTGAGGCCAATTCTTTCAACCCCTAGAAGACCTTTTTGATGCCTTTATTGAACTAAAAAATAGAACCTACACTAGTTTTGACAAATTCCACTTCCACTTCCACTTTTTGACATAGCACTTCCAAAGAATATCATATGAGGCCAAGGAGAAAACCCACAAGGATGTCTTACTCCACAGAGAGTTAACTAATATGCAATAAACTAAAGATGAGCATTGTGTTAGGGCAATCTCTTGCCGTGATAAGGTTTTGATGTGTGTGGCAAAGGGTTTAAGTTAGTTTGTTATGTTGATTTGATATGTGCGTTGAAGTTGTGCAGGACTTAGAAATTCGCACATGGAGCCTTGGCGGGTTCACCCTCACAACCTCGGTCTTTGAGTCGGTGAAGGATGACTTTGCATAAGTCGTGCACTTGGAGCATCCGAGGGACCGCCGGACGAGATGACTTGAAGTGAAGCTAAGGAAGCAGACTTCGGAGGCAAGAGATGCGAAGGAGCATTGCAGAGCCGTGCGCCTGATGCTGCCGAGGGACGTGGCCGCGAACGAAGAGAGCTTCGGCGAGGGACTTCGAGTGAGATGAGAGAATGAGTGAAATGTAAGTAGCTCATTAGGTGAACTTGGCCGAATGGCTGAGTGTCGGAGACTTGACCGCAAGGGTTAAGGTTTACCCGACCGCCGGAAGCTCAAACTTATGTTAAGTTTGAGTTTCACATGGCACCAGTCGACTGCCATATACTAGCAGTCGACTTCTCTGAGTCGAGTGGGTTTGATTGGTATCTGACTGATGGGTTTATGCCCAGCAGTCGACTGCCATGGAATGGCAGTCGACTGCCAGAGGATGTCGCGGGCACAGAACCGCTCGTAGCCGACTGGGCAGTCGACTACGGAGGCAGCAGTCGACTGGTGAGGTCCATCAGTCGACTGCCAAGTGTTCCGTTGGACTACAACGGTCGGGATCCGACGTGTTCGGAGGCCATTGTAGTGATGGCAGTCGACTGCCAAGGGCAGCAGTCGACTGGTGGCGGCCAACGGGAAGAAATCAGCCCTCTCTATAAAAAGAGAGGGTGTGAGCCTTTGAGAGGCTAATGCTTATGCTCTAAGTGATCTTCCTAGTGCCCCACAAGTTTTAAACTCTTCTTACTTGTCTTTACCTCAATCTTATTGTAAGAAGAGTGATCTTGGTTGTAAAGGTTACCTCCACCTAGCTTGGTGCAAAGGAGAGACCATTAGTGGATTGGTTTTGGCGGAGTGATTCACCGAGGACGAATCGGGGACCGTGGATTAGTGGCGTAGCCATGAACCACGTTATACCATCTTGTTAGCGTTTGTTTTCTTGTATTTCTATTTGCTTGTCTTGCTTTATTGTTTCCGTTTCACTAATCTCTTTGTAGACGAGCAAATACCGACATCAAACGTTTGAGGGCTATCAGAGCCAAGGAAAGCTTGTCGAGGACTAACCGCCACAACAAGCAACTTTCAAAATGGCCGGCTCAAACATCCACCCACAGAAGTTCGACGGTGAATTTGCTTGGTGGAAGAAGCGAATGGAGGTATTCTTCGAAACTGACTTTGAAATCCTTTTAATAATAGAAAACGGTTTCGAGTTGCCCAGGAATGAAAATGGGGAGCCATTGGAGAAATCAAGGTGGAGCAAGAGGCAAAGAGAAGAATATTTGGCAAATTCAAAGGCCAAGCACCACCTATACAATGTCCTCCCTCAACAAGAAGTCAATAGGATAGAAGAGTGTGCTAGCGCCAAGGAAATGTGGGAGAAACTAATAGAAATCCATGAAGGCACATCCGAGGCAAAGCTAGCAAGGAGAGATGTTCTTCGCTCCCAATTGTCCAATATCAAACATGAAAAGGGAGAGAAGGTAAAATCCCTACACTCTAGATTTAAGGAAATACTAACCGGTTTAACAAGTGTAGGTGAAAAGCTCTCCAACCGGGATATGGTAATGAAGGCCATAGATGCCTTTCCCCTATCCTCAAGATGGAGCACTATGGTGGATTCGTTCTACATCTCCAAGAACTTGGAAGTAAGTACCTTGGAGGAATTCTTCTCAACCATGGAGCTTCATGAAACAAGGCTTGAAGGTATACAAGAAGAGCCAAAAATCCAACCTTCAAGAGGAGTAGCATTCTTGGCAAACAAGGGGAAGAAGAAGATAGAGATCTCCTCCTCCTCCAATGATGAAGCATCCTCCTCCTCCTCCATGGATAGCACGGAAGAAGCGTATATGGTAAGGAGGGTAAGGCGTGCTTTAAAGGGTTTTCATTTTAATAAATCTAATGATAGGAATAGAAGACCAAGGGGGAAAATCATTTGCTACAATTGCCAAGGAGAGGGACACATAAGGGATAATTGTCCCCTCTTGGACAAAAGCAAGGAGGAGAAGAGAAAGAAAGAAGAAAAGAAAAAGAAAAAGGGTAGTAAGAAGAAAAAGGAAGAAGAAAAGAAGGCAAAGGAAAAGGGGAAGGCCAAAGCATTCAAGGCCAAGACATGGGATGACCCTTCCTCATCCTCTTCATCATCATCAGAAGAGGAGAATGCCTTTGTCACCAGTTTGGCCTTAATGGCCTTTGATGACTTGGATTGCTCCTCCACCGAAAATGAAGAATCAAGCTCAAGTGGAGAGAGCTCAAGTGAAGGGGGAGCCTCCACATCCTCCTCATCCGAAGAAGAAGAAGAGGACATGGAAACTATGGTAACGAATCTAACTCCTAAGAAAATAGTTTCCATGGTTTCTAACTTAACTAGAGATTTATTTAGAGCTAAGAAGAAGAACAAAAGCATGCAAGATCAAATTAAGGACTTAGAAAATAAACTAGAAAAAGCATGCTCACATGAATATATGTCATTTAATGTTAGTGATGCATGTATGGATGAAAATAGGGCTTTAAGGGAAAAGGTAGACTATTTAACAAAAGCCCTAGAAAAATTCACTATAGGCTCCAACACCTTGAACATGATCATAGGGAGCCAAAGAGCTATCTTTAATAAAAAAGGCCTAGGTTATAAAGAAAAGAAAAATGAAAAGACCTATAAATGTTTAATAGCTAGGGGACAAGATAAAAAGAAAGTAATTGCTAGAAAATGGATCCCTAAGGAGTTTTTAGTGAACCCAATAGGAAAGAACTTATTTTGGGTTCCAAAATCCATCCTTAAGGGTTAGAAAAACCCTAGGGTAGTCAACCATATGCAATTGACCTATATCATATTTTGGTTGACTTAGGATGGCGGGACAACATTTTTAAATAGTGTTAGGCAATGATAATGTGCCTATAAATAGTTAATAATGCAATCATGATTTATGATTTTGATATTTGGCACATAATCATGAGAAATAGGGTTAAATCATGCTTTAGGTGATACTTTGCTTATTATCATGATATAATACCTAATGCATGATTATTAATTGATGAATACTTTAGGTTCATGATCATAATGTAGAATTAATTGATATATGCCTTTATGATCATGAGGATTGTTAGGTTGATACTTAACCTTGATAGAATCGCATGAATATAATGGTTAAGTGTATACAAATACCCTCTAGGATACATCTCACACTCACAATAGGCTAACTTGATTGAAAACTTAGCATGGGTGAGATGTTAGGATGATACAAATGTTCACTAATGCCTATGGCATTTAGATGGTCATTTGAAGTATCAAAATAGCAATAATAGACCAATCATGGAAAAGGCTTATGTTTAATTCATAGACATATCGCCCAAAGATCATGGTTGGATATTTCATATGTTTTCAAAACAATTTCTTACTTTAAAAACTATGTATTCATGTTTTGAAACAATTGGAACCAAAACTAGGTGTTAAATTTGATACTCATATGATCAAAAACCTAGTGGTTTTTAAAACTTTTGAATTTTTGGCAAATATCAGAAAATATAATGATTTTTCAAGAAAAACTATTTTTCATTGATAGATATACTTACAAGAAATATGTTCCCCAAGTTTCATGATTTTTTGAATTTTTTGGAATTTTTAATGTATTTCTGAATTTCGGTCCGAAAATCAGGAATTCCTGAAAACCTTGTGCCAATCGACTGGTAGTCTGAACACGTCGACTGGTGGCCTGATATTCCGAACAGTAAAGGTTGATTTCAGGTTTTAACACAATTTTTGGTATTTTTCTCCAATTAGACTTGATGCCATGAGTTTATAACTTAGTGTTAATCTTTTTGATGGTGTCAAAGGGGGAGAAATAATTATGTTTAAGTAAATTGTGATAGGGGGAGAAAATTTGTATGAGGAATGTAACGCCCGTAAAATTTCTAACCATTTTACGAGAATTTTTTGCTTGACGATAATGGGCTTTATGTGGGCTTTTTTTTCAAAAATAAAAGAAAATAAGCCAAAAAGGAGTGCAAGGCCTAGGAATTGAACCCCAAACCTCTAGAGATAGCCAAGCCCTATAGATGCACCCACTAACCAGAAGCCCAATAGGATTATATCATTAGAGGAGGAGGTAAAATTATGGTTAAGTGTAAGGGAGATCAAGGGGCTCTTCAAATGAATAAATAGGGGGAATGAGGGGGCATGAGTATCCAAACTTCATTTCTCCTCTTCTCTTCTTCTTCCTCACCGAAATCCCTTCCTCCCCCTCTCCATTTTCACCCTTTGGCCGAACCCCATTCAAGCAAGGAGAAGGCTAGGTTTTTTGTTTCCTTAGGTCATCTTCCCACTCAAAGCAAAGCGAAGGAAGTAAGATTTCCACACCTGCAGTATATTAGTTTTGTAGGACATGTTACATGAAAGAAATATGAAGTTTTGTGCCCTACATGTTTCGGCCAACCATGTCTTTGGGGCTAGGGTTTCATGAAAGTGATGCTAAGGATCTTTTACAAGTTGTATGCTTCATGTAGGAATTCTTAGGTGACAAAAATCCAAGTTTATAGCCCCTACAAGTTTCGGCCAACCATGTCTTTGGGGCTAGGGTTTCATGAAAGTGATCCTAAGGATCTTTTACAAGTTGTATGCTTCATGTAGGAATATTTAGGTGACAAAAATCCAAGTTTATAGCCCCTACAAGTTTCGGCCAACCATGTCTTTGGAGCTAGGGTTTCATGAAAGTGATGCTAAGGATCTTTTACAAGTTGTATGCTTCATGTAGGAATTTTTAGGTGACAAAAATCCAAGTTTATAGGCCTTACAAGTTTCGGCCAACCATGTCTTTGGAGCTAGGGTTTCATGAAAGTGATGCTAAGGATCTTTTACAAGTTGTATGTTTCATGAAGGAATTTTTAGGTGACAAAAATCCAAGTTTATAGCCTCTACAAGTTTCGGCCAACCTTGGGTTTAGGGTTAGGGTTTCATGAAAACACCCCTTGTGAAGTTATATCATGTTGTATACCTTTATGTAGGAGTTTTTGTAACAAAAAAATAAAGAAATTGGTACCCTACAAGTTTCGGCCAACCTTGGGTTTAGGGTTAGGGTTTCATGAAAACACCCCTTGTGAAGTTACATCATGTTGTATGCCTTCATGTAGGAGTTTATGTAACAAAAAAATAAAGAAATTGGTACCCTACAAGTTTCGGCCAACAATGGTTGTAGGGCTAGGGTTGCATGAAAACACCCCTTTGGAAATCAGGACATGTGGTATACTTAGGTGATGAACATGATTATGATTTTTATATGCCATGAAATATGCTTATGTGATGAACATGATTATGATTTTTATATGCCATGAAATATGTTTATGTGATGAACATGATTATGATTTTAATATGCCATGAAATATGCTTATGTGATGAACATGATTATGATTTTTATATGCCATGAAATATGCTTATGTGATGAACATGATTATGATTTTTATATGCCATGAAATATGCTTATGTGATGAACATGATTATGATTTTTATATGCCATGAAATATGCTTATGTGATGAACATGATTATGATTTTTTATATGCCATGAAATATGCTTATGTGATGAACATGATTATGATTTTTATATGCCATGAAATATGCTTATGTGATGAACATGATTATGATTTTAATATGCCATGAAATATGCTTATGTGTTGAACATGATTATGATTTTAATATGCCCTGAAATATGCTGATGTGATGAATATGATTACGCTTTATGACCCCTTTAGGGTACTCTTACGTTATTAGTGCATATATGTTATGACATGTCTAAGAGATGCTTCCCTTTCAAGTAGGGATTAAGAGCTCTCCTTATGATAAGATAAGATGGAGATGCTTCCCTTTCAAGTAGGGATTAAGAGCTCTCCTTATGATAAGATAAGATTGAGATGCTTCCCTTTCAAGTAGGGATTAAGAGCTCTCCTTATGATAAGATAAGACAGAGATGCTCCCCTTTTTATTTCGGGGATTAAGAGCATTCTTTATGATATGACAAGAAAGAAAGGAATTAAGTATTTTACTTTGTAAGAGGTTAAGTACCCGACCCGTCAGGTGGTCATTAATCAAATCCAAAGGGACATAAGAAGACGTAAGAGGTCTTGCCCTGGTAAGACGTAAGAGGTCTTGCTCTAGTAGGTCTGGTGGCTTGCTACCCCAGCCTATTAGGGAACGTGCATTATGTGGTACTTAACCTGGGGCCCCCCATGCAAGTTATGATTATGTTGAAGTACCTATATGTATATGTTTTGAAAAGAAAGGATTTAAGATATTATGAATGCTTATGTTCAAGTGTAAGAATGCTTATGATTATGTCCTTTATGCATGTTTAGGATTTAAGATATTATGAATGCTTATGTTCAAGTGTAAGAATGCTTATGATTATGTCCTTTATGCATGTTTAGGATTTAAGATATTATGAATGCTTATGTTCAAGTGTAAGAATGCTTATGATTATGTCCATTATGCATGTTTAGGATTTAAGATATTATGAATGCTTATGTTCAAGTGTAAGAATGCTTATGATTATGTCCTTTATGCATGTTTAGGATTTATGATAGTATGAATGCTTATGTTTCACTAATGCCCTGCTTAGATTTAATTATGCCTAGTGTGCTTATGTAAATTTCACACCATGTTTAGGTTTCATTACGTTAGTATGCTGATGTGTAGTGTTGTTATGCCCTACTTATGTTGTTTATGCTAGTATGCTCATGTTGTCTAATTATTGATGAGGTTTGTGGCTTTTGTGAGTAGGCAAGAATCTTACTAAGCTATATGCTTATAGTTTATGTTGTCCATATACTGCAGATAAAGGAAACATGAACTAAGAGGAAGTAGCAGGAGGGGCCAAGTGGGTGTGATAGTGTCATGGTGAAAAAAAAAGACCCTATTACTATCTGCTTATATTTATATGCTCAGTGAACACCTTAAGACATTTGCTTCCGCTTATAAGACTTGAGATTTATTCGTACCATGTTGAATGTTGCTTAGTTATGTTACTATTCTGTTACTTATAAAAGTTGATATGCTAGAACTCATGAATGGATGTTTATGTTATGCATGTTATAAAAAGAGATAAGAGATGTTAACATGCTTATTACGAATATGATAGGTAATGCATGTATAAGAGAAGGTTTATGCCATGAAAACACGTTAAGTACGTAGATTGTGAAATGATCCCTATATGTCATGTTATAAAAAAAAAAAAGTAGCGCCGTCCTGAGAGCAGATAAGGGCGGGCATTACAGGTTGGTATCAGAGCGGGTTCACCTTTCCACTATCACACATCAAGCCTCCTTCCTGCTATTTCGAAGTAAGTAACTTTATGCATACCTAAGTTTCTTTTATAATGAAGAGTGTCTTCTATCTAGTTAAAAATAATACCTCATCATGTTTTAGAAGAATGGAATCACACTCGTGATTTAGATAGAAATAATACCTCGTCATGTTTTAGTAGACTGGAACCATACTTGTGACTTAGATAGTAATGATACCTTACCAAGCTTTATATGATGGAAACATGTCTCTAACCCAGAAATACCACTAGAAAAAAAAAATAATAACTCCTAAAATTACGAAGATTTGATTTTCGTAATTATTTGTGTAAGGTCTATGCTCATATGAATTGAATTAAGCCGGTTTCGTACGGGTTAGTCGGTTTTGCACTGACTTCATTTTCAATTTCAGATGGCACGGACGATGACCACCATGACCCGTCGTGATGTGTTACGAAACCGACTGAGGGAAGCTATTGAAGAGATAGTTTATAAACCTGATGGTGGGGTCATCGGACACATGAGAAGCCTCGATGGTCTTTTTAGGAGACTCGAGCAGCAGGAGTTTCCGTTACCGGACAATTATAGGATATGGGCCTTGGTACGCTCTCTGCCCAATGATTTCATGGTAGTTGCACATCACGTATGGGGCCGCTATGAAGGGCGGATAACATATGCTGAGTTATGTTGGGAACTACTGGAGCACAAGGTTCAAGAGAAGCCCGTGGTAGAGAACCCGGTGGTAGCTGGCCTCGAGAAGAATGAAGAGAGTTCTATAAACAGTCAACTTATTGGCCAGCCTGAGACTACCCTAGTGAGGCCAAGGAAGATAGGACTAAAAATAATTACAACTGCACTAGGGTTTGTCCTAGGGGGAGTCATAATGAACTATCTTCTCAAGTAGTTTTTGTTTAGATTAGAAATAAGAAATGTTATATGTTAACATTTTTCCTTCTGGTATGAAAGTATGAATAAGAGATGATAAGTTCGTTCCTTTCGAAATTACTTATGAGTTCGTAGTTAAGCCCTTCGGAGTAACCAATGCTCCTGCGATGTTCATGGACCTGATGAATCGAGTATTCTCGGCCTTCCTCGATGAATTTGTAATCGTGTTCATCGACGATATTCTTATCTACTCGAGAGACCGAGAAGAGCATGCCGAACATTTGAAGACAGTACTACAGATTCTTCAGAAAGAGCAACTATATGCGAAATTCTCCAAATGTGAGTTCTGGCTTGATCAAGTGTCATTTTTGGGTCATGTCATCTCTAAAGAAGGAATCATGGTAGACCCAATAAAGATTGAAGCTGTGAGGAACTGGAATAGGCCAAGGAATGCGAGTGAAATCAGAAGTTTTCTCGGGCTAGCAGGCTATTATAGAAGGTTTGTAGAGGACTTCTCTAGAATTGCAGCCCCTATGTCAGCACTCACCTGAAAGGACCAACAATACAAATGGACTGAGGACTGTGAGAGGAGTTTTACGGAACTGAAGAGGAGACTAACCAGCGCTCCCATTCTGACTCTCCCTGAAGATAATGAAAGCTTCGATATGTATAGTGACGCTTCTAAACTGGGGTACGGAGCTGTACTTATGCAAAATGGCAAGGTTATCGCTTACGCCTATAGACAGCTCAAGGAGCACGAAAGAAATTATCCTACCCATGACTTAGAACTAGAAGCCATGGTATTCGCACTGAAAATATGGAGGCACTACTTATACGGAGCTCGGTGCAGGATTTATACAGACCACCAGAGTCTGAGATATTTCTTCACTCAGAAAGACCTAAATATGAGGCAACGCAGATGGCTTGAGCTAGTCAAGGATTATGATTGTGAGATATTCTATCATCCCGGAAAGGCCAACAAAGTGGCAGATGCACTTAGTAGAAAGTCCCGTGCCGCTTTGATGTCCTTATTAATGCTATCTCAGCCTCTGAAAAGTGAAATAATGAATTACGGAATAGAGATTATTTCTGGACAACTTTCCACCATGACGATAGCGCCGACATTGTTCGATGATATATTGGGAAAGCAAGATGGTGATTCAGACATCCAGAAGATCAAACAGGAAGTCCTGGAAGGAAGGGATAATGGATTCCGCATTTCCGACAGCGGACTATTATACCTCCGGGACCGACTATGTATTCAGGACGATCCGGAACTTCGGAAGAAGATACTCGAGGAATCCCGTGGAACACCTTATACCATGCATCCTAGATCTACAAAAATGTATCAGGACTTAAGAGATAAATTTTGGTGGTCCGGCATGAAAAGGGATGTGGCTCAGTACGTCAGCACCTGTCTGACCTGCTAGAGGGTTAAGGCAGAACACCAGAAACCTGGGGGATTACTGCAGTCGATACAGATTCCAGAGTGGAAATGGGAAGAAATTTCTATGGATTTCATTTCGGGATTACCCAGAACAACAAATGGTTATGATGCTATATGGGTAATCATAGACCGGTTGACAAAGTCTGCCCATTTCCTGGCGATTAAGATGACCTATACGGTTGAGCAGCTAGCTCAATTATATGTCAAGGAAATTATCAGATTACATGGAGTGCCTAAGGCTATTATTTCTGATCGTGATGGCCGTTTTACCTCCCATTTCTGGGAATGTGTTCAGAAGGCTCTTGGCACTAAGTTGAGATTCAGCACTGCGTTTCATCCTCAGACCGACGGTCAGACAGAAAGAGTGAACCAGGTGCTGGAAGATATGTTGCGGGCTTGTGCTCTAGACTTTAAGGGGAGTTGGTGTCGATATTTGTGCTTGGCAGAATTTGCTTACAACAACAGTTACCAGGCTACTATTGGAATGGCACCATATGAAGCTCTATACGGGAGAAGATGCAGGTCTCCTATCTGTTGGTACGAGGGTGGTGAAAGGAGGGAAATGGGTCTTCAGGCCGATTGTGTGATACCACCCGAGCTATACAGAATATCCGTCAGAGAATCGAAACTGCTCAGAGCCGACAAAAGAGCTATGCGGATATGCGGCGTAGACCGTTAGAATTCGAAGTCGGGGACCTGGTATTCCTCAAAGTGGCCCCTATGAAGGGAGTGACGAGATTCGGAAGGAAGGGTAAACTGAGTCCACGCTACGTGGGACCGTATCCGATATTGCAGAGGGTTGGCAAGGTAGCTTACAAGCTGGAGCTGCCTCAAGAGATGTCAGCTATACACAACGTGTTCCATGTCTCTGTGCTCAAGAAATGCTTATCCAGTGCGGACCAAGTGATCGAGCCACAAACCGTACAAGTTCAAGAGGACCTGAGTATGGAAAGTCGGCCTATCCAGATACTAGACCGAGAAGTCAAGAGGCTAAGGAACAAAGAGGTGCCCTTTGTAAAGGTCCTGTGGCAGAATCAACGATATGAGGAAGCAACACAGGAGCGAGGAGGACATGAAGCAGAAGTACCCAGAATTGTTTTAAGTTTCGAGGACGAAACTTTTTACAAGGTATGAGGGATTGTAATGCCCGTAAAATTTCTAACCATTTTACGAGAATTTTTGGCTTGATGATAATGGGCTTTATGTGGGATTTTTTTTCAAAAATAAAAGAAAATAAGCCAAAAAGGGGTGCAAGGCCTAGGAATTGAACCCCAAACCTCTATAGATAGCCAAGCCCTATAGATGCACCCACTAACAAGAAGCCCAATAGGATTATATCATTAGAGGAGTAGGGGAAATTATGATTAAGTGTAAGGGAGATCAAGGGGATCTTCAAATGAATAAATAGGGGGAATGAGGGGGTATGAGTATCCAAACTTCATTTCTCCTCTTCTCTTCTTCTTCCTCACCGAAATCCCTTCCTCCCCCTCTCCATTTTCACCCTTTGGCCGAACCCCATTCAAGCAAGGAGAAGGCTAGGTTTTTTGTTTCCTTAGGTCATCTTCCCACTCAAAGCAAAGCGAAGGAAGTAAGATTTCCTCACCTGCAGTATATTAGTTTTGTAGGACATGTTACATGAAAGAAATATGAAGTTTTGTGCCCTACATGTTTCGGCCAACCATGTCTTTGGGGCTAGGGTTTCATGAAAGTGATGCTAAGGATCTTTTACAAGTTGTATGCTTCATGTAGGAATTTTTAGATGACAAAAATCCAAGTTTATAGCCCCTACAAGTTTCGGCCAACCATGTCTTTGGGGCTAGGGTTTCATGAAAGTGATCCTAAGGATCTTTTACAAGTTGTATGCTTCATGTAGGAATTTTTAGGTGACAAAAATCCAAGTTTATAGCCCCTACAAGTTTCGGCCAACCATGTCTTTGTGGCTAGGGTTTCATGAAAGTGATGCTAAGGATCTTTTACAAGTTGTATGCTTCATGTAGGAATTTTTAGGTGACAAAAATGCAAGTTTATAGCCCCTACAAGTTTCGGCCAACCATGTCTTTGGGGCTAGGGTTTCATGAAAGTGATGCTAACGATCTTTTACAAGTTGTATGTTTCATGAAGGAATTTTTAGGTGACAAAAATCCAAGTTTATAGCCCCTACAAGTTTCGGCCAACCTTGGGTTTAGGGTTAGGGTTTCATGAAAACACCCCTTGTGAAGTTATATCATGTTGTATGCCTTTATGTAGGAGTTTATTTAACAAAAAAATAAAGAAATTGGTACCCTACAAGTTTCGGCCAACCTTGGGTTTAGGGTTAGGGTTTCATGAAAACACCCCTTGTGAAGTTACATCATGTTGTATGCCTTCATGTAGTAGTTTATGTAACAAAAAAATAAAGAAATTGGTACCCTACAAGTTTCGGCCAACAATGGTTGTAGGGCTAGGGTTGCATGAAAACACCCCTTTGGAAATCAGGACATTTGGTAAACTTAGGTGATGAACATGATTATGATTTTTATATGCCATGAAATATGCTTAGGTGATGAACATGATTATGATTTTTATATGCCATGAAATATGCTTATGTGATGAACATTATTATGATTTTAATATGCCATGAAATATGCTTATGTGATGAACATGATTATGATTTTTATATGCCATGAAATATGCTTATGTGATGAACATGATTATGATTTTAATATGCCATGAAATATGCTTATGTGATGAACATGATTATGATTTTTATATGCCATGAAATATGCATATGTGATGAACATGATTATGATTTTTTATATGCCATGAAATATGCTTATGTGATGAACATGATTATGATTTTTTATATGCCATGAAATATGCTTATGTGATGAACATGATTATGATTTTTATATGACATGAAATATGCTTATGTGATGAACATGATTATGATTTTAATATGCCATGAAATATGCTTATGTGTTGAACATGATTATGATTTTAATATGCCCTGAAATATGCAGATGTGATGAATATGATTACGCTTTATGACCCCTTTAGGGTACTCTTACGTTATGAGTGCATATATGTTATGACATGTCTAAGAGATGCTTCCCTTTCAAGTAGGGATTAAGAGCTCTCCTTATGATAAGATAAGATGGAGATGCTTCCCTTTCAAGTAGGGATTAAGAGCTCTCCTTATGATAAGATAAGATGGAGATGCTTCCCTTTCAAGTAGGGATTAAGAGCTCTCCTTATGATAAGATAAGACAGAGATGCTCCCCTTTTTATTTCGGGGATTAAGAGCATTCTTTATGATATGATAAGAAAGAAAGGAATTAAGTATTTTACTTTGTAAGAGGTTAAGTACCCGACCCGTCAGGTGGTCATTAATCAAATCCAAAGGGACATAAGAAGACGTAAGAGGTCTTGCCCTGGTAAGATGTAAGAGGTCTTGCTCTAGTAGGTCTGGTGGCTCGCTACCCCAGCCTATTAGGGAACGTGCAATATGTGGTACTTAACCTGGGGCCCCCCATGCAAGTTATGATTATGTTGAAGTACCTATATGTATATGTTTTGAAAAGAAAGGATTTAAGATATTATGAATGCTTATGTTCAAGTGTAAGAATGCTTATGATTATGTCCTTTATGCATGTTTAGGATTTAAGATATTATGAATGCTTATGTTCAAGTGTAAGAATGCTTATGATTATGTCCTTTATGCATGTTTAGGATTTAAGATATTATGAATGCTTATGTTCAAGTGTAAGAATGCTTATGATTATGTCCTTTATGCATGTTTAGGATTTAAGATATTATGAATGCTTATGTTCAAGTGTAAGAATGCTTATGATTATGTCCTTTATGCATGTTTAGGATTTATGATCGTATGAATGCTTATGTTTCACTAATGTCCTGCTTAGATTTAATTATGCCTAGCGTGCTTATGTAAATTTCACGCCATGTTTAGGTTTCATTACGTTAGTATGCTGATGTGTAGTGTTGTTATGCCCTACTTATGTTGTTTATGCTAGTATGCTCATGTTGTCTAATTATTGATGAGGTTTGTGGCTTTTGTGAGTAGGCAAGAATCTTACTAAGCTATATGCTTATAGTTTATGTTGTCCATATACTGCAGATAAAGGAAACATGAACTAAGAGGAAGTAGCAGGAGGGGCCAAGTGGGTGTGATAGTGGCATGGTGAAAAAAAGACCCTATTACTATCTGCTTATATTTATATGCTCAGTGAACACCTTAAGACATTTGCTTCCGCTTATAAGACTTGAGATTTATTCGTACCATGTTGAATGTTGCTTAGTTATGTTACTGTTCAGTTACTTATAAAAGTTGATATGCTAGAACTCATGAATGGATGTTTATGTTATGCATGTTATAAAAAGAGATAAGAGATGTTAACATGCTTATTACGAATATGATAGGTAATGCATGTATAAGAGAAGGTTTATGCCATGAAAACACGTTAAGTACGTAGATTGTGAAATGATCCCTATATGTCATGTTATAAAAAAAAAAAAAGCGCCGTTACGAGGAAGCGAGATAAGGCGGGCATTCTGAGTTAGTATCGAGGCGGGTTCACCTTTCCACTATCACACATCAAGCCTCCTTCCTGCTATTTCCAAGTAAGTAACTTTATGCATACCTAAGTTTCTTTTATAATGAAGAGTGTCTTCTATCTAGTTAAAAATAATACCTCATCATGTTTTAGAAGAATGGAATCACACTCGTGATTTAGATAGAAATAATACCTCGTCATGTTTTAGTAGACTGGAACCATACTTGTGACTTAGATAGTAATGATACCTTACCAAGCTTTATATGATGGAAACATGTCTCTAACCCAGAAATACCACTAGAAAAAAAAAATAATAACTCCTAAAATTACGAAGATTTGATTTTCGTAATTATTTGTGTAAGGTCTATGCTCATATGAATTGAATTAAGCCGGTTTAAATGCGGGTTAGTCGGTTTTGACCGACTTCATTTTCAATTTCAGATGGCACGACGATGACCACCATGACCCGTCGTGATGTGTTCTGAAACCGTGAGGAAGCTATTGAAGAGATAGTTTATAAAACGATGGTGGGGTCGCCGGACACATGAGAAGCCTCGATGGTCTTTTAGGAGACTCGAGCGGCGGGAGTTTCATTCATGGACAATTATAGGATATGGGCCTTGAGTGCGCTCTGCTGATGATTTCATGGTAGTTGCACATCACGTATGGGGCCGCTATGAAGGCGGATAACATATCTTTGAGTTATGTTGGGAACTCGAGCACAAGGTTCAAGAGAAGCCCGTGGTAGAGAACCCGGTGGTAGCTGGCCTCGAGAAGAATGAAGAGAGTTCTATAAGCATCAACTTATTGGCCACCTGAGACTACCTAGTGAGGCCAAGGAAGATAGGACTAAAAATAATTACAAGCGCACTAGGGTTTGTCCTAGGGGAGTCATAATGAACTATCTTCTCAAGTAGTTTTTGTTTAGATTAGAAATAAGAAATGTTATATGTTAACATTTTCCTTACAGTATGAAAGTATGAATAAGAGATGATAAGTTCGTTCCTTTCGAAATTACTTATGAGTTAAGTAGTTAAGCCCTTCGAGTAACCAATGCTCTGCGATGTTCATGGACTGATGAATCGAGAATTCTCGGCCTTCCTCGATGAATTTGTAATCGTGTTCATCGACGATATTCTTATCTACTCGAGAGGCCGAGAAGAGCATGCGAACATTTGAAGAGCGATTACTCTGATTCTTGAAGAGCAACTATATGCGAAATTCTCCAAATGTGAGTTCGCTTGATCAAGTGTCATTTTGGGTCATGTCATCTCTAAAGAAGGAATCATGGTAGACCCAATAAAGATTGAAGCTGTGAGGAACTGGAATAGGCCAAGGAATGCGAGTGAAATCAGAAGTTTTCTCAGGCTAGCTATTATAAAGGTTTGTAGAGGACTTCTCTAGAATTGCAGCCCCTATGTCAGCACTCACCTGAAAGGACCAACAATACAAATGGACTGAGGACTGTGAGAGGAGTTTTACGGAACTGAAGAGGAGACTAACCAGTGCTCCCATTCTGACTCTCCCTGAAGATAATGAAAGCGATATGTATAGTGGCCTTCTAAAGGAGTCTGGTGTACTTATGCAAAATGGCAAGGTTATCGCTTACGCCTATAGACAGCTCAAGGAGCACGAAAGAAATTATCCTACCCATGACTTAGAACTAGAAGCCATGGTATTCACTCTGAAAATATGGAGGCACTACTTATACGGAGCTCGGTGCAGGATTTATACAGACCACCAGAGTCTGAGATATTTCTTCACTCAGAAAGACCTAAATATGAGGCAACGCAGATGGCTTGAGCTAGTCAAGGATTATGATTGTGAGATATTCTATCATCCCGGAAAGGCCAACAAAGTGGCAGATGCACTTAGTAGAAAGTCCCGTGCCGCTTTGATGTCCTTATTAATGCTATCTCGACCTCGAAAAGTGAAATAATGAATTACGGAATAGAGATTATTTACGGACAACTTTCCACCATGACGATAAGCGCTAGCATTGTTCGATGATATATTGGGAAAGCAAGATGGTGATTGGACATCGGAAGATCAAGCAGAAGTCGAGGAAGGAAGGGATAATGGATTCGCATTTCGACGGACTATTATACCTCCCGGGGCTCGGGACGATCCGGAACTTCGGAAGAAGATACTCGAGGAATCCCGTGGAACACCTTATACCATGCATCCTAGATCTACAAAAATGTATCAGGACTTAAGAGATAAATTTTGGTGGTCCGGCATGAAAAGGGATGTGGCTCAAGAGTCGACTGTCGACTGCTAGAGGGTTAAGGCAGAACACCAGAAACCTGGGGGATTACTGCAGTCGATACAGATTCCAGAGTGGAAATGGGAAGAAATTTCTATGGATTTCATTTCGGGATTACCCAGAACAACAAATGGTTATGATGCTATATGGGTAATCATAGACCGGTTGACAAAGTCTGCCCATTTCCTGGCGATTAAGATGACCTATACGGTTGAGCCGCTAGCTCAATTAAATGTCAAGGAAATTATCAGATTACATGGAGTGCCTAAGGCTATTATTTCTGATCGTGATGGCCGTTTTACCTCCCATTTCTGGGAATGTGTTCAGAAGGCTCTTGGCACTAAGTTGAGATTCAGCACTGCGTTTCATCCTCAGACTGACGGTCAGACAGAAAGAGTGAACCAGGTGCTGGAAGATATGTTGCGGGCTTATGCTCTAGACTTTAAGGGGAGTTGGTGTCGATATTTGTGCTTGGCAGAATTTGCTTACAACAACAGTTACCAGGCTACTATTGGAATGGCACCATATGAAGCTCTATACGGGAGAAGATGCAGGTCTCCTATCTATTGGTACGAGGGTTGTGAAAGGAGGGAAATGGGTCTTCAGGCCGATATTATTGACGATACCACCCGAGCTATACAGAATATCCTTCAGAGAATCGAAACTTCTCAGAGCCGACAAAAGAGCTATGCGGATATGCGGCGTAGACCGTTAGAATTCGAAGTCGGGGACCTGGTATTCCTCAAAGTGGCCCCTATGAAGGGAGTGACGAGATTCGGAAGGAAGGGTAAACTGAGTCCACGCTACGTGGGACCGTATCCGATATTGCAGAGGGTTGGCAAGGTAGCTTACAAGCTGGAGCTGCCTCAAGAGATGTCAACTATACACAACGTGTTCCATGTCTCTGTGCTCAAGAAATGCTTATCCAGTGCGGACCAAGTGATCGAGCCACAAACCGTACAAGTTCAAGAGGACCTGAGTATGGAAAGTCGGCCTATCCAGATACTAGACCGAGAAGTCAAGAGGCTAAGGAACAAAGAGGTGCCCTTTGTAAAGGTCCTGTGGCAGAATCAACGATATGAGGAAGCAACCTGGGAACGCGAGGAGGACATGAAGCAGAAGTACCCAGAATTGTTTTAAGTTTCGAGGACGAAACTTTTTACAAGGTATGAGGGATTGTAATGCCCGTAAAATTTCTAACCATTTTACGAGAATTTTTGGCTTGACGATAATGGGCTTTATGTGGGCTTTTTTTTTCAAAAATAAAAGAAAATAAGCCAAAAAGGGGTGCAAGGCCTAGGAATTGAACCCCAAACCTCTATAGATAGCCAAGCCCTATAGATGCACCCACTCACAAGAAGCCCAATAGGATTATATCATTAGAGGAGTAGGGGAAATTATGATTAAGTGTAAGGGAGATCAAGGGGCTCTTCAAATGAATAAATAGGGGGAATGAGGGGGCATGAGTATCCAAACTTCATTTCTCCTCTTCTCTTCTTCTTCCTCACCGAAATCCCTTCCTCCCCCTCTCCATTTTCACCCTTTGGCCGAACCCCATTCAAGCAAGGAGAAGGCTAGGTTTTTTGTTTCCTTAGGTCATCTTCCCACTCAAAGCAAAGCGAAGGAAGTAAGATTTCCTCACCTGCAGTATATTAGTTTTGTAGGACATGTTACATGAAAGAAATATGAAGTTTTGTGCCCTACATGTTTCGGCCAACCATGTCTTTGGGGCTAGGGTTTCATGAAAGTGATGCTAAGGATCTTTTACAAGTTGTATGCTTCATGTAGGAATTTTTAGGTGACAAAAATCCAAGTTTATAGCCCCTACAAGTTTCGGCCAACCATGTCTTTGGGGCTAGGGTTTCATGAAAGTGATCCTAAGGATCTTTTACAAGTTGTATGCTTCATGTAGGAATTTTTAGGTGACAAAAATCCAAGTTTATAGCCCCTACAAGTTTCGGCCAACCATGTCTTTGGGGCTAGGGTTTCATGAAAGTGATGCTAAGGATCTTTTACAAGTTGTATGCTTCATGTAGGAATTTTTAGGTGACAAAAATCCAAGTTTATAGCCCCTACAAGTTTCGGCCAACCATGTCTTTGGGGCTAGGGTTTCATGAAAGTGATGCTAAGGATCTTTTACAAGTTGTATGTTTCATGAAGGAATTTTTAGGTGACAAAAATCCAAGTTTATAGCCCCTACAAGTTTCGGCCAACCTTGGGTTTAGGGTTAGGGTTTCATGAAAACACCCCTTGTGAAGTTATATCATGTTGTATGCCTTTATGTAGGAGTTTATTTAACAAAAAAATAAAGAAATTGGTACCCTACAAGTTTCGTCCAACCTTGGGTTTAGGGTTAGGGTTTCATGAAAACACCCCTTGTGAAGTTACATCATGTTGTATGCCTTCATGTAGTAGTTTATGTAACAAAAAAATAAAGAAATTGGTACCCTACAAGTTTCGGCCAACAATGGTTGTAGGGCTAGGGTTGCATGAAAACACCCCTTTGGAAATCAGGACATGTGGTATACTTAGGTGATGAACATGATTATGATTTTTATATGCCATGAAATATGCTTATGTGATGAACATGATTATGATTTTTATATGCCATGAAATATGCTTATGTGATGAACATGATTATGATTTTAATATGCCATGAAATATGCTTATGTGATGAACATGATTATGATTTTTATATGCCATGAAATATGCTTATGTGATGAACATGATTATGATTTTAATATGCCATGAAATATGCTTATGTGATGAACATGATTATGATTTTTATATGCCATGAAATATGCTTATGTGATGAACATGATTATGATTTTTTATATGCCATGAAATATGCTTATGTGATGAACATGATTATGATTTTTTATATGCCATGAAATATGCTTATGTGATGAACATGATTATGATTTTTATATGCCATGAAATATGCTTATGTGATGAACATGATTATGATTTTAATATGCCATGAAATATGCTTATGTGTTGAACATGATTATGATTTTAATATGCCCTGAAATATGCTGATGTGATGAATATGATTACGCTTTATGACCCCTTTAGGGTACTCTTACGTTATGAGTGCATATATGTTATGACATGTCTAAGAGATGCTTCCCTTTCAAGTAGGGATTAAGAGCTCTCCTTATGATAAGATAAGATGGAGATGCTTCCCTTTCAAGTAGGGATTAAGAGCTCTCCTTATGATAAGATAAGATGGAGATGCTTCCCTTTCAAGTAGGGATTAAGAGCTCTCCTTAAGATAAGATAAGACAGAGATGCTCCCCTTTTTATTTCGGGGATTAAGAGCATTCTTTATGATATGATAAGAAAGAAAGGAATTAAGTATTTTACTTTGTAAGAGGTTAAGTACCCGACCCGTCAGGTGGTCATTAATCAAATCCAAAGGGACATAAGAAGACGTAAGAGGTCTTGCCCTGGTAAGATGTAAGAGGTCTTGCTCTAGTAGGTCTGGTGGCTCGCTACTGACCTATTAGGAACGCGTGCAATATGTGGTACTTAACACAGGGCCCCATGCAAGTTATGATTATGTTGAAGTACCTATATGTATATGTTTTGAAAAGAAAGGATTTAAGATATTATGAATGCTTATGTTCAAGTGTAAGAATGCTTATGATTATGTCCTTTATGCATGTTTAGGATTTAAGATATTATGAATGCTTATGTTCAAGTGTAAGAATGCTTATGATTATGTCCTTTATGCATGTTTAGGATTTAAGATATTATGAATGCTTATGTTCAAGTGTAAGAATGCTTATGATTATGTCCTTTATGCATGTTTAGGATTTAAGATATTATGAATGCTTATGTTCAAGTGTAAGAATGCTTATGATTATATCCTTTATGCATGTTTAGGATTTAAGATATTATGAATGCTTATGTTCAAGTGTAAGAATGCTTATGATTATGTCCTTTATGCATGTTTAGGATTTATGATAGTATGAATGCTTATGTTTCACTAATGCCCTGCTTAGATTTAATTTTGCCTAGCGTGCTTATGTAAATTTCACGCCATGTTTAGGTTTCATTACGTTAGTATGCTGATGTGTAGTGTTGTTATGCCCTACTTATGTTGTTTATGCTAGTATGCTCATGTTGTCTAATTATTGATGAGGTTTGTGGCTTTTGTGAGTAGGCAAGAATCTTACTAAGCTATATGCTTATAGTTTATGTTGTCCATATACTGCAGATAAAGGAAACATGAACTAAGAGAAAGTAGCAGGAGGGGCCAAGTGGGTGTGATAGTGGCATGGTGAAAAAAAAAGACCCTATTACTATCTGCTTATATTTATATGCTCAGTGAACACCTTAAGACATTTGCTTCCGCTTATAAGACTTGAGATTTATTCGTACCATGTTGAATGTTGCTTAGTTATGTTACTATTCAGTTACTTATAAAAGTTGATATGCTAGAATTCATGAATGGATGTTTATGTTATGCATGTTATAAAAAGAGATAAGAGATGTTAACATGCTTATTACGAATATGATAGGTAATGCATGTATAAGAGAAGGTTTATGCCATGAAAACACGTTAAGTACGTAGATTGTGAAATGATCCCTATATGTCATGTTATAAAAAAAAAAAGTAGCGCCGTCCTGAGAGCAGATAAGGGCGGGCATTACAGGTTGGTATCAGAGCGGGTTCACCTTTCCACTATCACACATCAAGCCTCCTTCCTGCTATTTCCAAGTAAGTAACTTTATGCATACCTAAGTTTCTTTTATAATGAAGAGTGTCTTCTATCTAGTTAAAAATAATACCTCATCATGTTTTAGAAGAATGGAATCACACTCGTGATTTAGATAGAAATAATACCTCGTCATGTTTTAGTAGACTGGAACCATACTTGTGACTTAGATAGTAATGATACCTTACCAAGCTTTATATGATGGAAACATGTCTCTAACCCAGAAATACCACTAGAAAAAAAAAATAATAACTCCTAAAATTACGAAGATTTGATTTTCGTAATTATTTGTGTAAGGTCTATGCTCATATGAATTGAATTAAGCGGTTTAAATGCGGGTTAGTCGGTTTACTGACTTCATTTTCAATTTCGGATGGCAGACGATGACCACCATGACCGTCGTGATGTGTTCTGAAACCATTGAGGAAGCTATTGAAGAGATAGTTTATAAACCTGATGGTGGGGTCATCGGACACATGAGAAGCCTCGATGGTCTTTTAGGAGAGAGGAGTTTTCCGGACAATTATAGGATATGGGCCTTGCACGCTCTACGCCCATAATGATTTCATGGTAGTTGCACATCACGTATGGGGCCGCTATGAAGGGCGGATAACATATGCTGAGTTATGTTGGGAACTACTGGAGCACAAGGTTCAAGAGAAGCCCATGGTAGAGAACCCGGTGGTAGCTGGCCTCGAGAAGAATGAAGAGAGTTCTATAAACAGTCAACTTATTGGCCAGCCTGAGACTACCCTAGTGAGGCCAAGGAAGATAGGACTAAAAATAATTACAACTGCACTAGGGTTTGTCCTAGGGGGAGTCATAATGAACTATCTTCTCAAGTAGTTTTTGTTTAGATTAGAAATAAGAAATGTTATATGTTAACATTTTTCCTTCTGGTATGAAAGTATGAATAAGAGATGATAAGTTCGTTCCTTTCGAAATTACTTATGAGTTCGTAGTTAAGCCCTTCGGAGTAACCAATGCTCCTGCGATGTTCATGGACCTGATGAATCGAGTATTCTCGGCCTTCCTCGATGAATTTGTAATAGTGTTCATCGACGATATTCTTATCTACTCGAGAGACCGAGAAGAGCATGCCGAACATTTGAAGACAGTACTACAGATTCTTCAGAAAGAGCAACTATATGCGAAATTCTCCAAATGTGAGTTCTGGCTTGATCAAGTGTCATTTTTGGGTCATGTCATCTCTAAAGAAGGAATCATGGTAGACCCAATAAAGATTGAAGCTGTGAGGAACTGGAATAGGCCAAGGAATGCGAGTGAAATCAGAAGTTTTCTCGGGCTAGCAGGCTATTATAGAAGGTTTGTAGAGGACTTCTCTAGAATTGCAGCCCCTATGACAGCACTCATCTGAAAGGACCAACAATACAAATGGACTGAGGACTGTGAGAGGAGTTTTACGGAACTGAAGAGGAGACTAACCAGCGCTCCCATTCTGACTCTCCCTGAAGATAATGAAAGCTTCGATATGTATAGTGACGCTTCTAAACTGGGGTACGGAGCTGTACTTATGCAAAATGGCAAGGTTATCGCTTACGCCTATAGACAGCTCAAGGAGCACGAAAGAAATTATCCTACCCATGACTTAGAACTAGCAGCCATGGTATTCGCTCTGAAAATATGGAGGCACTACTTATACGGAGCTCAGTGCAGGATTTATACTGGACCACGAGTCACGAGATATTTCTTCACTCAGAAAGACCTAAATATGAGGCAACGCAGATGGCTTGAGCTAGTCAAGGATTATGATTGTGAGATATTCTATCATCCCAGAAAGGCCAACAAAGTGGCAGATGCACTTAGTAGAAAGTCCCGTGCCGCTTTGATGTCCTTATTAATGCTATCTCAGCCTCTGAAAAGTGAAATAATGAATTACGGAATAGAGATTATTTCTGGACAACTTTCCACCATGACGATAGCGCCGACATTGTTCGATGATATATTGGGAAAGCAAGATGGTGATTCAGACATCCAGAAGATCAAACAGGAAGTTCTGGAAGGAAGGGATAATGGATTCCGCATTTCCGACAGCGGACTATTATACCTCCGGGACCGACTATGTATTCCGGACGATCCGGAACTTCGGAAGAAGATACTCGAGGAATCCCATGGAACACCTTATACCATGCATCCTGGATCTACAAAAATGTATCAGGACTTAAGAGATAAATTTTGGTGGTCCGGCATGAAAAGGGATGTGGCTCAGTACGTCAGCACCTGTCTGACCTGCCAGAGGGTTAAGGCAGAACACCAGAAACACCGGGATTCTGCAATGATCTGATTCCAGTGGATATGGGAAGAAATTTCTATGGATTTCATTTCGGGATTACCCAGAACAACAAATGGTTATGATGCTATATGGGTAATCATAGACCGGTTGACAAAGTCTGCCCATTTCCTGGCGATTAAGATGACCTATACGGTTGAGCAGCTAGCTCAATTATATGTCAAGGAAATTATCAGATTACATGGAGTGCCTAAGGCTATTATTTCTGATCGTGATGGCCGTTTTACCTCCCATTTCTGGGAATGTGTTCAGAAGGCTCTTGGCACTAAGTTGAGATTCAAGATCTGCGTTTCATCCTCGACCGACAGATTGTGAAAGAGTGAACCAGTCTTTGGAAGATATGTTGCGGGCTTGTGCTCTAGCCTTTAAGGGGAGTTGGTGTCGATATTTGTGCTTGGCAGAATTTGCTTACAACAACAGTTACCAGGATACTATTGGAATGGCACCATATGAAGCTCTATACGGGAGAAGATGCAAGTCTCCTATCTATTGGTACGAGGGTTGTGAAAGGAGGGAAATGGGTCTTCAGGCCGATATTATTGACGATACCACCCGAGCTATACAGAATATCCGTCAGAGAATCGAAACTGCTCAGAGCCGACAAAAGAGCTATGCGGATATGCGGCGTAGACCGTTAGAATTCGAAGTCGGGGACCTGGTATTCCTCAAAGTGGCCCCTATGAAGGGAGTGATGAGATTCGGAAGGAAGGGTAAACTGAGTCCACGCTACGTGGGACCGTATCCGATATTGCAGAGGGTTGGCAAGGTAGCTTACAAGCTGGAGCTGCCTCAAGAGATGTCAGCTATACACAACGTGTTCCATGTCTCTGTGCTCAAGAAATGCTTATCCAGTGCGGACCAAGTGATCGAGCCACAAACCGTACAAGTTCAAGAGGACCTGAGTATGGAAAGTCGGCCTATCCAGATACTAGACCGAGAAGTCAAGAGGCTAAGGAACAAAGAGGTGCCCTTAGTAAAGGTCCTGTGGCAGAATCAACGATACGAGGAAGCAACCTGGGAACGCGAGGAGGACATGAAGCAGAAGTACCCAGAATTGTTTTAAGTTTCGAGGACGAAACTTTTTACAAGGTATGAGGGATTGTAACGCCCGTAAAATTTCTAACCATTTTATGAGAATTTTTGGCTTGACGATAATGGGCTTTATGTGGGCTTTTTTTTTCAAAAATAAAAGAAAATAAGCCAAAAAGGGGTGCAAGGCCTAGGAATTGAACCCCAAACCTCTATAGATAGCCAAGCCCTATAGATGCACCCACTAACAAGAAGCCCAATAGGATTATATCATTAGAGGAGTAGGGGAAATTATGATTAAGTGTAAGGGAGATCAAGGGGCTCTTCAAATGAATAAATAGGGGGAATGAGGGGGCATGAGTATCCAAACTTCATTTCTCCTCTTCTCTTCTTCTTCCTCACCGAAATCCCTTCCTCCCCCTCTCCATTTTCACCCTTTGGCCGAACCCCATTCAAGCAAGGAGAAGGCTTGGTTTTTTGTTTCCTTAGGTCATCTTCCCACTCAAAGCAAAGCGAAGGAAGTAAGATTTCCTCACCTGCAGTATATTAGTTTTGTAGGACATGTTACATGAAAGAAATATGAAGTTTTGTGCCCTACATGTTTCGGCCAACCATGTCTTTGGGGCTAGGGTTTCATGAAAGTGATGCTAAGGATCTTTTACAAGTTGTATGCTTCATGTAGGAATTCTTAGGTGACAAAAATCCAAGTTTATAGCCCCTACAAGTTTCGGCCAACCATGTCTTTGGGGCTAGGGTTTCATGAAAGTGATGCTAAGGATCTTTTACAAGTTGTATGCTTCATGTAGGAATTTTTAGGTGACAAAAATCCAAGTTTATAGCCCCTACAAGTTTCGGCCAACCATGTCTTTGGGGCTAGGGTTTCATGAAAGTGATGCTAAGGATCTTTTACAAGTTGTATGCTTCATGTAGGAATTTTTAGGTGACAAAAATCCAAGTTTATAGCCCCTACAAGTTTCGGCCAACCATGTCTTTGGGGCTAGGGTTTCATGAAAGTGATGCTAAGGATCTTTTACAAGTTGTATGCTTCATGTAGGAATTTTTAGGTGACAAAAATGCAAGTTTATATCCCCTACAAGTTTCGGCCAACCATGTCTTTGGGGCTAGGGTTTCATGAAAGTGATGCTAAGGATCTTTTACAAGTTGTATGCTTCATGTAGGAATTTTTAGGTGACAAAAATCCAAGTTTATAGCCCCTACAAGTTTCGGCCAACCTTGGGTTTAGGGTTAGGGTTTCATGAAAACACCCCTTGTGAAGTTATATCATGTTGTATGCCTTCATGTAGGAGTTTATGTAACAAAAAATAAAGAAATTGGTACCCTACAAGTTTCGGCCAACCTTGGGTTTAGGGTTAGGGTTTCATGAAAACACCCCTTGTGAAGTTACATCATGTTGTATGCCTTCATGTAGGAGTTTATGTAACACAAAAATAAAGAAATTGGTACCCTACAAGTTTCGGCCAACAATGGTTGTCGGGCTAGGGTTGAATGAAAACACCCCTTAAGAAATCAGGACATGTGGTATGCTTAGGTGATGAACATGATTATGATTTTTATATGCCATGAAATATGCTTATGTGATGAACATGATTATGATTTTTATATGCCATGAAATATGCTTATGTGATGAACATGATTATGATTTTAATATGCCATGAAATATGCTTATGTGATGAACATGATTATGATTTTTATATGCCATGAAATATGCTTATGTGATGAACATGATTATGATTTTAATATGCCATGAAATATGCTTATGTGATGAGCATGATTATGATTTTTATATGCCATGAAATATGCTTATGTGATGAACATGATTATGATTTTTTATATGCCATGAAATATGCTTATGTGATGAACATGATTATGATTTTTTATATGCCATGAAATATGCTTATGTGATGATCATGATTATGATTTTTATATGCCATGAAATATGCTTATGTGATGAACATGATTATGATTTTAATATGCCATGAAATATGCTGATGTGATGAACATGAATACGCTTTAGGACCCCTTTAGGGTACTCTTACGTTATGAATGCATATATGTTATGACATGTCTAAGAGATGCTTCCCTTTCAAGTAGGGATTAAGAGCTCTCCTTATGATAAGATAAGATGGAGATGCTTCCCTTTCAAGTAGGGATTAAGAGCTCTCCTTATGATAAGATAAGATGGAGATACTTCCCTTTCAAGTAGGGATTAAGAGCTCTCCTTATGATAAGATAAGACAGAGATGCTCCCCTTTTTATTTCAGGGATTAAGAGCATTCTTTATGATATGAAAAGAAAGAAAGGAATTAAGTATTTTACTTTGTAAGAGGTTAAGTACCCGACCCGTCAGGTGGTCGTTAATTAAATCCAAAGGGACATAAGAAGACGTAAGAGGTCTTGCCCTGGTAAGACGTAAGAGGTCTTGCTCTAGTAGGTCTGGTGGCTCGCTACCCCAGCCTATTAGGGAATGCGCATTATGTGGTACTTAACCTGGGGCCCCCCATGCAAGTTATGATTATATTGAAGTACCAATATGTATATGTTTTGAAAAGAAAGGATTTAAGATATTATGAATGCTTATGTTCAAGTGTAAGAATGCTTATGATTATGTCCTTTATGCATGTTTAGGATTTAAGATATTATGAATGCTTAGGTTCAAGTGTAAGAATGCTTATGATTATGTCATTTATGCATGTTTAGGTTTTAAGATATTATGAATGCTTATGTTCAAGTGTAAGAATGTTTATGATTATGTCCTTTATGCATGTTTAGGATTTATGATAGTATGAATGCTTATGTTTCACTTATGCCCTGCTTAGATTTAATTATGCCTAGCGTGCTTATGTAAATTTCACGCCATGTTTAGGTTTCATTACGTTAGTATGCTGATGTGTAGTGTTGTTATGCCCTACTTATGTTGTTTATGCTAGTATGCTCATGTTGTCTAATTATTGATGAGGTTTGTGGCTTTTGTGAGTAGGCAAGAATCTTACTAAGCTATATGCTTATAGTTTATGTTGTCCATATACTGCAGATAAAGGAAACATGAACTAAGAGGAATTAGCAGGAGCGGCAAAGTGGGTGTGATAGTGGCATGGTGAAAAAAAAAGACCCTATTACTATCTGCTTATATTTATATGCTCAGTGAACACCTTAAGACATTTGCTTCCGCTTATAAGACTTGAGATTTATTCGTACCATGTTGAATGTTGCTTAGTTATGTTACAATTCAGTTACTTATAATAGTTGATATGCTAGAACTCATGAATGGATGTTTATGTTATGCATGTTATAAAAAGAGATAAGAGATGTTAACATGCTTATTACGAATATGATAGGTAATGCATGTATAAGAGAAGGTTTATGCCATGAAAACACGTTAAGTACGTAGATTGTGAAATGATCCCTATATGTCATGTTATAAAAAAAAAAAGTAGCGCCGCCCTGAGAGCAGATAAGGGCGGGCGTTACAAGGAGTTTCATGGATTAAGGGGGAGTTGCATGTTGTTATATCATGTTTATGTTTACATGCTTTCTTACCTTAAAATTTTTATCAAATATTTTTACCTAACTTAAACGGATTGCCACACATCAAAAAGGGGGAGATTGTTAGGGCAATCTCTTGCCATGATAAGGTTTTGATGTGTGTGGCAAAAGGTTTAATTTAGTTTGTTATGTTGATTTGATATGTGCGTTGAAGTCGTGCAGGACTTAGTAATTCGCACATGAAGCCTTGGCGGGTTCACCCTCACAACCTCGGTCTTTGAGTCGGTGAAGGATGACTTTGCAGAAGTCGTGCGCTTGGAGCATCCGAGGGACCGACGGACGAGATGACTTGAAGTGAAGCCAAGGAAGCAGACTTCGGAGGCAAGAGACGCGAAGGAGCATTGCAGTCGTCGCTGATCTGCTAGAGGGCGTGGCTGAAATGAAGAGAGCTTCGGCGAGGGACTTCGAGTGAGATGAGAGAATGAGTGAAATGTAAGTAGCTCATTATGTGAACTTGGCCGAATGGCTGAGTGTCGGAGACTTGACCGCAAGGGTTAAGGTTTACCCGACCGCCGGAAGCTCAAAATTATGTTAAGTTTGAGTTTCACACGGCACCAGTCGACTGCCATATACTAGCAGTCGATTGCTCTGAGTTGAGTGGGTTCGACTGGTATCCGACTGATGGGTTTATGCCCAGCAGTCGACTGCCATGGAATGGCAGTTGACTGCAAGAGGATGTCGCGGGCACAGAACCGCTCGTAGCCGACTAGGCAGTCGACTACGGAGGCATCAGTCGACTGGTGAGGTCCATCAGTCGACTGCCAAGTGTTCCGTTGGACTACAACGGTCGGGATCCGACGTGTTCGGAGGCCATTGTAGTGACGGCTGTCGACTGCCAAGGGCAGCAGTCGACTGGTGGCGGCCAACGGGAAGAAATCAGTCCTCTCTATAAAAAGAGAGGGTGTGAGCCTTTGAGAGGATAATGTTTATGCTCTAAGTGATCTTCCTAGTGCCCCACAAGTTTTAAACTCGTCTTACTTGTCTTTACCTCAATTTTATTGTAAGAAGAGTGATCTTGGTTGTAAAGGTTACCTCCACCTAGCTTGGTGCAAAGGAGAGACCATTAGTGGATTGGTTTTGGCGGAGTGATTCTCCGAGGACGAATCGGGGACCGGGGATTAGCGGCGTAGCCGTGAACCACGTTATACCATCTTGTTAGCGTTTGTTTTCATGTATTTCTATTTGCTTGTCTTGCTTTATTGTTTTCGTTGTGCTAATCTCTTTGTAGACGATCAAATACCGACATCCAACGTTTGAGGGCTATTCACCCCCCTCTAGCCGGCCGTTCGATCCCCTACACATTGGGCATCCCAAGAAACAAAACTTCGAGCCCAAACAATAAAGAAGTATGGAAGATACTTTCAGAGAGGCTTTGAAAGTACATTGAAAGCAGCTAATGCGAAAAAGTTTTTCTCATCCCATCAACCTAACATTAATTTGGATATAGAAAAAGTCTACAACAAATTTTCCCTGGAGGCCTTCAACACCGAGTCAGATTCCGACTCAGAATCTTAAATTTGTGCCAAACATTATCTGTAATACCTGACTTCTTTCAATATTTGTAATGAAGATCCATCAACTGTAATTGAACAATCCAGTAATGAATGCTCTGCCTTATTACTTTTGCATTTGTACTATGTCTGTTTTCATAAGATTTCATATCAATCTGTAATAAAGGTTTACTTACAAATTTGGGTAATAACCTACAAATATCAATTTTGCCTCCTTATATTATAACATGTACAAGTCTTGTAACAAAATTTGAACACCCTTACACACCTCCTACTTATTTCATTTTAATAACTACCAACACTCAAATCATCTGTCTTGCCAAACTTGCAGTGAATAATTATCTTCATTTTACCATATCACTCCTCAATTTGTATTGTATACAACACATTAATCTAACCTGCGACTTGGACACGTGCCATATAATGGAATTCATATAAACTGATACACCTCTTGCACACCATACCAGAAAGTGTCAATATTGGATACGCCTTAATAGAAACAGAAATACCCCCTTCTTACCCTATTAAGAACTAGATTCCTTACTTACTCATCATTTTCACCCTAACAAACTAATTCCAATAAATTTCGTAACATTACTTCTCTAAAAATGAGTGGGAAAAATTGTTATCCCCCTCTCTTTCCTCCCCCTTTTTGCTATAAATACATAAGCAATCCTTACTGATTTCCACTCCCTATCTTCTAGAAGATGCATCCCCTTTCTCTAATCTCCCAACCATGGTTTTCCTCCACTCGCTCCAAAGTTATAGAAGAACAGTGCCGACGATCCCTCTCCTCTCGATTACAACTTCCCTTAGGCTTTCATATAATCACAACTACCTCCACCGCGCGTCCCCATCTACCCCCGGCACACAAAGGCCTTCTTCTCAGAACAAATAGAAGATGGCTTATACTTCCCTATTCATCCATTCTACTTATAAGTATTTGAGTACTTTTCTATTCCTTTGAATCAATTAAGTCCCAACTCCTTCCATTTTATGTTAGGATTCTATCTTATCACATCCTACTTATTCATTACCCCCTCGACCTTTCTATTTCACTGTATTTTCCAAGTAAAATCATCGTAAATGGGTATTTTCTATTTCCAAGCCTGGTCAGACTTCCAATTCCTGACCAGAATCTCTTCCTCACACAAAGAATGGAAGGGGCACTACTTCTTTGTGCACTCTCCTTCTCCCTTCCCTTTTTCTTTCATTTGGTTGACTACTCTTCCTCCTCGTCCTTCCCTAGGCCAATACCGAGATAATACATAATACTAAGTAATAACTTTATCACTAGAAGAAAATCAATTCAATTTAAATAAGCTAATAACGAAACCATCATTGTCATTAATCATAACAACTTTTCCCCTACAGTCGACTGATACACTAGGTAATGCTATAACTGCTACATATATCTATATATTACATACTTAATATTGTTTTCATTTTCTTTTATAGAATCACTCTTACTACATGCCTCCAACAATGTCCCACCACCTTCACGCATAAACCCCAGTCAACATTACCCCAAGAATTCAACATCTTCCCTTCAACTTCCACTTTCCCGCTCAACCACACAGAATCCTCTTTCCCCCTTAGTCCGAGGCTTACCCGACTCTCTTTTATCCAGCATTAACGAGGTTAGTGCACCATTTGGTTTATTACTATTATTTGATACTAACATCTAACCTTGTAGGGCATTACAAGTATAAATCACTTAAATAATCAATGGGCTAAGTATACTAATACTCTAAAAAAAATTACAAGAATGCGAAGCTCAAGAGTTATCCCTACAACATGCTTATCAAAGAACATAAAGAGAACTTCAAGATTCTTACATAAAAACTCAAGCCAACCAAGCAAAATTATCATCCCTTCACTTCCAAGCAACCTACTTACAGATTACCTTAGACATTCTAAAAGCTAAATCATCCAAAGAAGACGACACGAGTACTAAACCAAAAACATTTTGGACTTCGGCTGCCATCAATGACATGTTCTTGGATCGAGGCTTTGCCTTCCTATAATGGGGTTTCCAAGATTGTATTAATCAATTCCAAGCAGCAGGCTATCCAACCCCCAGGCATTCTACCAATTTTTTAGATATAGGCAATACAATCGATCGTACTCCACTTGATTTATTATCTTTTCCTTTTCCATCAAATATTGAAAAAATGTAATAATTTGTATTCAGTAAAACACTTCTTGAACTACAACATACTATTTAGTATATACTATATTATTCTAAAGAAGTAAAAACACAAACTTTACAATATTCATCCACCAAAATAAGAGTGCACATGATACATGTTCCCCGGTCTTGCCAAAAGTCTTCCATGAGCATCTCTCAAGTAATAAGCTCCACTCCCCGCTCGGCTCTCCACCTGAAAGGAGCCTTCCCACTTGGGTCCTTGCTTACCTTTGCATCCATAGGGCAGCACATTCCGCAACACTAAGTCCTCTACCTGAAAAGTGCGAAGAACTACCTTTTTATTATAAACTTTTTATTACATGTGCCCCATACTGTCCGACATGATATAGAATAGTATCCCTCTTCTCTTGCATCAAGTCTAACTCCCTACACCGAGCAACCCTGTTGTCGCACAGGGTATAAGTCATTGCTCGGGCAGACTCTATTCTGATCTCCACAACCAACCCTCATGTTAAAAACAAGTAGCAATATGTTTGTATCCCACTTCAACCTCATTGCCATAAGATAATTCCCAAGCGACCACCCTTTCTCTTCAATTATTAAAGTAGGATGACCCTTCCCCTTACCTAATTTAATTCTTTAAACCTCCTCGGTAACATCCTTAATTATGGGGAACCTACACTTCACTTTGTCTTCCACCTCAACCCCTTTATAAAAGTTGAGCTTTATGTCACCCTTCCCTTGTCTCTATTTTCCCTCCTTCCATGGCATCCCCCTCGTGCCTCATTCACATAAGCTCTGATACAATTCAAACTGCCGATTCAGATACTCATTCTATAGCAACCTCAGCATCTCGACCTCTACCCCATAGAGGTCCCATGAATACAGTGCCTTCAAGCCCAAGGGGGCTATTCCGATCTCCCTTCCCATCCTTTGGCAACCACTTGTGGAATCCCCCAATAGTCCTATAGCAACCCCAAAGGGCTCCCTCTCTTCCACCGGCCATCATTCATCCTCCTCGATAGTTCTACCACCTCACTTAGTAGGAGAATCCTCTGTCGATTATTCTAGCAATTCCTTGTAAACAAAGAATGCTTTTTATTTGTAATATCACTTACTTTATATAAAAGACTACACACTTTCCCATTGTTTACCTAGAAAAATTTTATGTACAATTACCATTTTAATTCTCAATCAGAACGGTATTTGCAATAAAAGATACCTCCATGTCTCTCTGCGCGGGTTCTCCTCTTGTACATACTAAGTAATATAGATGAAAAGAATATACCAAGTAATGAAAACATGAGAACACCCCCACAAGTTAAAAGAGACAAAACCAACAACCATATACTGCCCTCATGATTTAAACTACCCCATGCCATTTACCTCCCATTTATCTACATATGGATTTGGATGAAGAAAACAACAAAAACAAGGAGGGCATAGATAATCTGCAGTCATAAGTTTAGCAGGCTAACACATCCGACAAGAACATAGCATCAAAGATCACCGTGCTTCTTTTTCTTGAAAGGATAGTGAAATCCAGTAAACAATCATACACTCCATCCATTGAATGTCCCTGAAGCCAAAGAGAGACTATTGCAAATACCTATTTCTGAAGACATTTAAACTGACAAGTATTTTAAAAATACCGCAGAGTAATTATAGAACAAACTTAATCATAAAAATCTCAGCTTATAACATCAAATCTAAGACTCTTCTTCTGAATGACACATAATATACCCCCATACTATTCAATATTTGAAGAGATTTATGAATAGCCTTCCCCTTCTGCCTTGTCCGTATAGTATTCAAATAACACCTCCGAGAAAGCTGTTGATCACTCTTAACTTCCCCTATCATGTCTCTCATATGAAATTTAATTTTCTAATGATAAGGAGAAGCTACCACTTGTAAACTACTCAAGATAGGTCATCCCATAATAGCATTGTAGGAAGTAGGCATATCCACCATTGTAAAGTTAATAAGTGTTGTTCTTCATTCTTTCTCTTCTCCTAAAGATAGAGGAAATTTAATCTACCCCATTGGTTGCATCTCATGCCCAGAGAACCTAAATAAAGAAGTACTGATGGACTGCAAGTTATTTACCCCGACCCCCATTTGTTCCAAGGCCGACCAGTACAAGATATCCACTGAACTGCCTGGATCTACAAAAAAATTTCATATATCAAAGTTGGTAATAAGGGCCCGAATTATTAAAGCATCAGTGTGAGGGGTTATTCCTCCCTTCAAATCACTAGGATGAAAACCCAAGACAAGTCCTCTCACCTAAGGTAGAGCTGTCACAGCTACACATTCCTCCCAGCTATGTCTTTTCCGAGCTCTGTTTGTATCCACATTTGTGGAACCTCCAAAAATAATATTAATAGCGCCCCTTATAGGAGGTTGATCTGTAGGCATTATTCTGTCAGAAGCTATCTCCCTTGGTTGAGTAGGTTGTACAGGTCAGTTCATAGGAGGTCACACTAGATTTCCTCTACCATATCTTCTTCCCCGCAAACCTTTGCTGATATGGAGCCAGATTCATAATCATAATCCGGATGTGGGGATGAGCCCCGATAATTCTCCGCAATTCAGAATCTAATTATTAGCAATCCTGAGAATTATGCCCATAGTCATGATGATAAGAACAGAAAGTAGAAGATGGTAATCTCCTAGGCCCTCTAGCAGCTCTAAAGGGTCTTTTTAATAACTGTTGCTCTTCACATATATTCATAGCCCGCTCCTTAGAAAACCTTAATTGAGGAACATATAAGGATCTTTCTCCTAAAGGACGGGCAGGCCTTACCCATCCCACTTTTCGCTCTGGCAGTTCTGTCATTATGTGATCCCAGGAATACTATTGAGACTTCTGAGCATCCTCTAAATTTATAAACTTTTAAGCTTTGGACAATAAGACATCAAAATCCGCAGGAGAATTTTTAGCTAGAGATTTGAAGAAATCTCCCTCTTGGAGCCCTTGAGTAAAGGCTCCTACTCCCATGCTAGATTCTATAGTAGGAATTTCTCGTGTCGACTGAGTAAACCTTTGCACATATTGGAGAAAACTTTCTTGCTCTCTCTTCTTAAGATTAAAAACACTCAATGGTTGAGGCAAATATTTCTTAGAACTAGAAAAATGCCTTAAAAATAATACCGAGAAATCATTAAATGAAGCAATACTTTGCTACTTTAAATCATTAAACCATTATTGTGCTGGTCCTACTACTGTAGTAAGAAACACTCAATATTTAATCCCATCAGTATAATGATATAATAAAGCAGAATTTTCAAATCAGCCTAAATGATCCTTAGGATCAGAGGAACCAGTATATTCGGGCATCTAAAGAATTCGTAAATGCCGAGGTAGCTCTTTGTTCTGAATATTATCTATAAAAGGACTCTGCTCTTCAATTTTTAGGATAGCATTCACGAGAGGACCTTGTTCATTGGATCTTTCTTCCTCCGAGAGAGCAACACAATTTTTTTTTCCCTTCGATTGTCTATAGATCTGCGAAGAATTCTTCTTAGGGCGAGAGACTCGTATTACCTCCTCTTCAGAATCATTCCCATATGTATTGTCATCCTTCACCTCTTTAGCTATTGTTTTCTGTGACATCTGATCCATCACCGCAACTACTACTTGCATAAGATCTTCCTCGCACATAGGCTCACAATGTCTCCTATTGGTACCTCCCTTAAGGTATTAGATACAGACTTCTCCTCCTCCATCGGCCCCTTCATTGTTCTTCTAGTATTCACCATCACGACTTTTTGTTTAGATTCCCACAGACGCCGCCAATTTGATAGTGTTCACTTCTTCGGCCTACCAAGATCTCCTTACCCCTTCATGTAGATCTTCTCCGATCCAAGAACTCCTAGCTAGATCTGTAACAAGAGAGTGTTAAGAATGAAACAATGAAAAGTTCCTTTCCTCCCATCTTGAGAACCTCCTCCAATTGCCTTGGATCCTTAAGATGAAAGTTGAATCTATCACTGTTGGACTTTCCGAGCCGCAAAAACCGCTTTTTGCGTTGCGGAAACCCCGGAAGTCCGGCCACAGATCCGTGCGAAGATGTATTAAAACTAAAACATGTATGTGTTTACTAAAAACCCTAGATCTACCTTAGATCTAGAAGGTGAGATCATTACCCTCGATGCGACGCCCTTCGCAAATCCCGCTCGTCCAAAAGCTTCGCCGGAACTCAAGAGCGTCAAGTGCACACTCCTCTATTGGTATCCACACAAGCAATAGGTGGAGAAAACACACCCTTGAGTGTGCTAGCACCCTATGGATGGTTCGGCCAAAGAGAGGGATGGGAGAGCAAGCTTAAGAGGAAGATGATCCAAGGAAGAAGATGAAGTTGTGTAACTCACACAAATAATTCTCATCTAATGAGAATAGTGGCCGGCCACTTTTCTTAGGGGGGTTACATGCATGCATGTAACTCCTCCAAGAGCCAATGTCTCTTGGTCTCCCTCATGAGGTGGCACCACATGTTAGGTCAATGATGATGTGGAGCATCATCATTGGCCGGCCATGCCAAGTCATCATTATGACATGGCATTTGGTCAAGTCAAACTTGATCCCTCTCAAGTCAAGTCAAACTTGACCTCTTATCTCCCATGGTTGATCAAATCCAACCATTTGATTCAAGTCAATTTAATTTAATGAATCTCTATTCGTTAATTTAAATTGATTTGATGAATCAAATCTAAATTATACTCATTCGACACTTGAATCAAATTGAGTCCAACTCAATTAGTCTAATTAGGATTACTCTTAATCCAATTTGGTTCATCCCATGAACCTAATCCTCATGGTTCATCATATGAACCTAATCTCCATCTAATTGCCCTTAGTGTGTGACCCTATAGGTTCTTGTAACATTGGCAATGTCCCTAAACCGATTTAGGAACATAAGAAATGAGCGGTATCTAGCAACACATCATTGCTACCCAAGTTACAAGAATGTTGAGCTCTAACATCACCTTTGTGACTACTAATTGTGACTCTCACAATATGTGACAATGTCCCTCTATCCTTGACATCTAGATTGACCAATCGAGGCATAAACCGTGTCATCCTTGGTACAATCTATATCTTGAACTCCAAGTAGACTCACTCTAATCAAATGAGCTCAATATCTCATATTGACTCATTTGGGCATGGCCATGAACTTCGTGGTCTCACTCTATCAAGAATATCGATGACACCCCCGTCATATAGGAGGGATAGATCCCATCTACATCACTCACATCCCTCCGCATAATTTGTTACATACCCAGTAATCGCCTTTATAGTCCACCCATTTACAGGTGACGTTTGACGAAGCCAAAGTATGCAACTCCTTATGTAGGGAACCATGGTGACTTCAAGTCTATGGACTAATAGTCATACTAATAGCTACATGATAAAGTATATGACACTCATATAACGATCCATGATACTTTTTCATGGCGGGTCATTCAGTATACATTCTCCAATGCATACCCATGTGTCAACTTGATATCTCATATCCATGACTTGTGAGTACAAGTCATCGTGTTGACCTACATGCTAGTCTCTACGCAATAACATTGTCCCTGAATGTTAATACTTAACTAGGAATGATTAAGAGTAGTGTTCTTTATATCATCTCATTATCGATTTAACCAATCGATTGATATAGATAAGAACCTACTACTCAAGGACATTATTATATTTAGTTATTTGGCACCAATACAAGTAAATATAATAACCATGCCTTTATAAATAGGAATATGATACAATAAAGTCCATACAACAATCATCACATGATTGTCTCTAGGGATTTCACTAACAATCACTTCACTAGAGAGTGTTAGAGGTGGGTAAGCTTCCCGACACGACCTCTCTGACACTCAAGTCAGAAATGGTAGGATGAAGAAAATAGAAATACAAGATGTAGAAGAAAAAGTGAGAAGAAGATCTTTGAGGTACCGAATAGCGAAGAAAGAACCAGCCACGCTTCTTTCCTTCTCTTCCCCTTTTATAGATGATTTATCTCACCTTCTCCTTGAAGTGAATTTTCTTTAATACCCTTGCTAAGCTGTCAGATGTAACCGCTTTTCCTGCTCCTTTTCAAAATATTTCCTTTGAATCCCTTACATGCCTCCTATTTCCCTACCAAGCATTATATAAATAAAATAAATGACAAATAACAAAATATCTTATATTAATCATATTTTTCATTCCAGAACTCTTCCTGCCACTTCCCGTGCTCAAGAATACCCATACCTCCTCCTTTCACCATATTAAGAAAAATCCTCAAAACCCCTACATGGCTTGGGAAACAAGCATACTGCTCGGGGAATACAAAAACTACTCGAGAAAAGCATAAAATGCTCTATCAACACTATATTTTGCTCTAAGCAACACCGCACTACTCACCCCTACTGGGCTCGAGATTTATATATATTGCTCGAGAAACACATAGACTGCTCGAGAAAAATATAAACTACTCTGTCAACATTATACTTTGCTTTGAGCAACACTACACCACTCACCCTTACTGGGATCAGGAATTATATATACTGCTCGGGAAACACATAGACTACTAGAGAAAAAGCATAAACTACTCTATTGATACTATACTTACCTCTAAGAAACACAACACTACTCACCTTTATTGGGCTCAGGATTATATATACTGCTCGAAAAAAATATAAACTGCTCTATTAACACTATACTTAGCTCTGAGCAACACTGCACTAATCACCCTTATTGAGCTCAGGAATTATATATATTGCTTAGAATACCTTCTAACTGATCAGAAAACCCCAACCCCATCAACCACCAAGACTACACACTTGGACTTACATGGCCAAGACAACACCCTTGGACTTTCCATTTTCCAAGTATCCAATCTTAGACTTTTACCGCCAAGACTACACACTTGGATTTACGTGGCCAAGACTACACCCTTGGACTTTCCATTTGACATGTATCCAAATTTGGCCTTCTCTATTGCCAAGAATCTAATCTTGGACTTTTCATTGCCAAGTATCCATACTTGTAATTTTACATGTCAAGACAATTCTTGGACTTTCCCTTGCCAAGTCTCCAAACTTAGACTTCTCAATTGCCAAGTATCCATACTTGGACATTCCCTCGAGTCTGGTCAACCTTGACCTGAGGTTTGATTGCTCTAACAATTTTCCTCAAATAATCTCCCCCATATGACTTTGGATATGCCAATCATCCACTTGTCATATGGTCAACATATAGTCAAACCCATTGTCAATCCATTATCAAACAACAAAATCCTACTCGAGTCCCACTCGAGTCTGGTCAATTGTGACCAGGGTCGATTGCACCAATAGTATCATCCTTGTTTTTCATGAAGTAAACCTAAGTATATCTAGAAAAATCATCAACTATCACTAAGAAATATTTATTATCATCTAATAAGGGAGTACTATGACAATCAAAAGATCTAAATCCAATAGTTCTAAATGCAAAGAAGTGCTAGTTTTTGTTTTACCCCTGTGTGATAACTTTGATTGTTTTCCTTCTTGGCTCGCAACACACATTTTGTCTTTGATATACTTGATTTTTGGTAGCCCCTTTATAAGCTCCAATTTGGCTATTTTTACTATGTTCTTCATATTAATGCATCCAAGTCGCCTATGCCATAGCCAACCTTCTTCTTCTTTTGATATAAGACACTTAATAGAAATGTTAGGAGCATAGAAAAGATCAACATAATAAAGATTTATTTTCCTATATCCAACTAACATGAAATCTTCTAAGCTCTCTGTCTAATCAAACACTTAGTGGATTTAAACTCTACATTATAGCCGACATCACATAATTGACTTACACTAAGCAAGTTAAATTTCATGCTCTTAATTAACAACACTATATGAATTATAATTTTTGGTGATACCTCAATTGTTCCTCTATATAAAATCTTGAGCTTTCCACTATTTCAAAATGAAACCATTCCCTTTTTAACATAGTTTATTGTGGAGAACTTGCTCACATCTCTGGTCATGTGTCTTGAGCAACCTCTATCCACAATCCACATACTTGGTTCTCCTAACTAAACAAAACGAAAAATAACATTCATTGATACCCAAATATTTGGACCGAAAACATCATTAAAAATTTATTTGTTACCCATGTTTTCTTCACCTTTCCATTAATGGTTGTCTTTATATTTATGAGAGAAATATAAGCAATTTCCTCATCCTTAGGCTTATATCTTATATTGGCCTTGTTGTAAATGATTCTTTAGTCTCTAAGGATCATATCAAGATATTTTAAGCCCTTGTTAAATTTCTCTAAGCATGTCCTTAATTCCACAACTTCATTTTTTAAATTTTCATTTTCTTCCCTAAGCATGCATAACTCACTAGACATAGATTCTTCATTTCTAATTGTCTTAATTTCTACCTTTAAGATTTTTGATTTAATTAAAGTATTTTTACGGTAAGCAATAGTTTTATATAAAATTCTACTTGAGGATATTCTCTTATCTCATCGTCACTAGATGACAATTTATCGCTTGACTCCTCTCCTTGGCTTGATTCCTCAGTGTCATTTTCAAAGGCCATGAATGTCATGTGTCTAGTGATGTGGCATAGCTCCTCCGCTTTGAGTGTCTCATGTTGCTTGTGCCACCATGGCCTCCATCTTCTTCTTCTCCTTCTTCTTTTTTGTCTTTTCCTCCTTCTTCAATTCTAGGCAATTTGGCTTGATATGCCCCTTCTTGTTGCATTCATAACAAGTGACATTAGTGTTAAAATTTAAATTATCACTAGATTTACCTCTTGATGATTTGAACATCTTCTTCACGACCTTCCTCTTAAATATTCTTGATTTTCCCTACTAGCTTCTTGACATAATTAGCCACCTCAGTAGCTGACATTTCTTCGTCGCTACATGACTCATGCCCCGACTCAGATGATGAAGAAGCTTCCTTCTTTTTCTTCTCCTTTTTCTCTAGAAAAAGAGTTAAACTTTCTCCTTGGATGACATGTTAGCTTGCTCATGTAATTCAAATTCACAAAATAGTTTATCTAATTTAACCAATGAAAGATCTATAGAGAACTTATAAGAATCAATCATTCAAGCCCAAAAGGTGCTTCTAAGGAAGGATTGGAGAACATACCTTATCAAATTCTAATTGTCTACTTACTCACCTATAACATAGAGTTCGTCGACTATCTCCTTGAATCTACCATGCATTTGACTTACCATTTCATTTGTCTTCATGGAGAATGTTTGGAGATGACCTATCAATAGATCCCTTTTGGCTCTCCTTGATTCCTTGGACCCTTCATTTAGTTCAATGAGCTTCTCCCAAAGCTCCTTAGTGGAATTGAATGGTCCCACCTTTCTAAGTTGCTCCTTTGATAATTCACATTGGAGTGTGGTCGTAGCCTTGGCGTTTTCTTGAGCCTTCTTCACCATTTCCCGTGGTCCAATCCTTTGTTGGAAGAGGCGCTCCAAACTCATCCACAAGCTTCTCGAATCCATCTACAACGCTAAACCAATTATCAATGTCATTAATAAGATAGTACTCCATCCTACCTTTCCAATAGACGAAGACGTTGCCATCAAAGAACATTAGTTGAGCGGTACTATATCCCTCTTAAAAAGCCATCTGAATGCTCTGGTTGACGATTATTATTCCGAATGATTCGGGCTCTGATACTAATTGTTAGAGATGTTATGCTAGGCTAAAGGGGGTGAAAAACACTTCTTCGATTTCTACACAAATTGTTAGTGGAAGTAATAATAATAATGCAAAAACTAGAATGAAAATCAAGTAAGAACAATGCTAACAAAAGATTTAATGTTGTTTAGAAATCCACTCTTACTCCACGGTAATCCTTAAGGCAGATCACTCTTTGTAAACCTTCACTAAACTTCTCCTTTTGATGAGCACTCCAAGGTGGAAAAACCTTCTTTACAAGACAATCTCTTCTTCTTATGATATGGTGGAAGTAAGCTTAGGAAGAAGAGATAAAGACTTAGGAGAAGGCTTGGAGAGCTTAGGATGAGAAATTTCGTGTGTTAGCACTAGCCTCTCCAAGCCCCTAAATACTTCCTTAAATAGATTTTTGGGTGTCTATCTGTTTCTATCCGTTGAGTCCTTCACTAGTCGACTACTGCATACCAACAATTGACTGGTGCAACTGTTGATTGAATTCAATGACTTCTCAATCTGCCACAATCCGTGTTCTCTCGATCGTCACCACTCAATTGATACTTCATAAATCGATTGCTCATAACACCAGTCAACTGCTTGAGCCTTCAGTCAACTACTATGAGCTAGCAATCAACTAAGAAACATTTTGTGCTCTTATCCACATAAGCAGTCAACTATTCAACCCTAGCAGTCGACTGTCAGTGGCCTGTCAATTGGTTCAAATCACCAGTCGACTGCCAGAGCACAGTTTTATTTCCAAGTGTGCAACCACGGATCATTCCACTATCACAGCCAGCAGACTGCTTTGTACAATAGTTGACTACTTGATCATAACTCGAACTTCCTGAGTGCCAAACACCTGAGACCAATAGACTGATCAAAGAGCTAGTCGATTGTTTTACCTCACTAGTTAATTGGTACACCTAAAGTATGGCAATTTTATACTTAAAACCAAACCCTAAGCCTAGACTAAATTCCTTCAAGCTCTTCCATCAGTGTCACACCTTCAGGATCCCTCTGAGTCCACGACTTTATCATCCTTGTGCTTGCCTTCAAAAGCTCCCTTCAACTTTGTCATGCTTTAGGGTCTTCCTTTGCCAAGGTTCAATTGGACTTATGCTGAACAAGACTACACACATGGACTTATGCCGCCAAGATCCCATCCTTGGACTTCCTTTGACAAAATTCACTTTGACTTATGCTGCTATGACTACACACTTAGATTTACTCCACCAAGTCCTCATTTTTGGACTTTCTTTGCCAATACTTTACCCATGGACTTTCCTATTGGTGCAGTGGGCACCTAAGTCGAACCTGAGTTTTTATTATAGAAAATGATACAATGTTAGGCTTATTTTGTTATCTCACGAGATGAATCAAGTGTGCAGAATTGCTAAGCTAAAGCTGAAGGTCAGTGACACCCGGAGGATAGCCATGGTGGTCAGACGACACCGGGATGATTTCGGAGGGAGCCGAAGAACTCAAGTGAAGACCGAAAGCGAAGCTTCAAAGGTAAAAGGATGAGGAAAGCTCGGGTGAGTGAGTTCATGTCCTCTGTACGGGGACATTCTTAGGCGACGATCTGACCAAGACCTCCCATGGAAGGTCTAAGTCGAGATCCGATGGTAAATGGCCATCGTACTTAATTATTTCTCGAGCTAACTTTCAATTGCAGCTGGAAACTCTTCCATCAGTCGACTGATGGTTTGTATCAGTCGACTGATGCCTCCAGCAGTCGACTGGTAGGGGTAGCAGTCGATTGATAGTCAAAGATCAACCTCGAGGATAGTCTAATCTTATCTCCATTTCTCAAGGGCTAGGTGGCATCTTCTCATGAAACCTCATCTCAACGATTAGGGTTTCATAAGGATATAAAATAAGGAGTTCTCCAACCCTTTTTCATCAATTCTAAGTGCTCCAAATTGCTTTCGCAACGCCATTCTTCTACTACGACCTCCCTACGACAAAGCTTTGCCGAAACAACGACAACTCATGCTCAACCTTCTATTCTTTTAGTTGTCGGTAAAAAGTTTACTTAAAGTTTGTTTTAAATTCTGTAATCTTCTTATTTTTTGGAGCTTTTCTCGCAACAGGAAGAGGGGGAGTGTCCCTCTATATCTACTTATTGATAATTCTTGTACTCGCTTACTCCTACCTCTAACGAGGAGGAGTGTTTTTAGTGCTTTGCCCTCCATGCGCGGTCTAGGACCGTTAGGGCCTTGGATTAGCAGCGAAAGGCTGTGAACCAAGTAAAAACAAAGTTGTTATGTTTATTTTTAGTTGTATTATTCTTTTTACTTGTGTTTTTAAAAAACAAATCGAAAAGCTTTCCCGATCGGTATTCATCCCCCCCTCTCGCGACTCTAAACGATCCAACAATTGATATCAGAGCCAGGGGTGCTAAGATTTGGTGAAACCACCAATCTAGTTTTGTTTACAGATTTATTTTCATTTTTATTTCTGTTTATTTTGAGTTTTTACAAGCTCTTTCGTTCATTTAAATTCTCTCCCGCACTACTAATCCAAGATGCAAGCCTCGGTAGATTTCGCTTGTTTTTGTCGTTGCTAGATTTCTTCTTTTTACTTGCTCTTTTTGTGTCAATGGCCCATCTCGAGGGTTTTAGCACCGTCCGATCTCCGTTTTACAACGGAGATGACTTCCATTATTGGAAGGGTCGGATGGAGTGCTTCCTTAAGACCTAAATCGAGATGTGGATCATAATCCAAAAAGGATTCACACTTTCGACTAATGAAGTGGGTGAATCTTTGGATTAGGACCAATGGACCAATGCTACAAAAATACAAGTCGAAGTCAACGCCAAAGCGACTCAAATCCTCTAATGCGGTTTGTCCAAGGAGGAGCTCAATCGCGTCGGCCCCTTCATCAGTGCAAAGGACTTGTGGACCAAATTAGTGGAACTACACGAAGGAACCGACAAAGCAAAGGTATGCAAACGAGACCTTCTTTTTAATAAATTATATAATTTAAAAATGCAGGAACATGAGATGGTGACTCAATTACATGCCCGTGTGTTGGGATGTATATTGAAAAGTCTTTCTTTTGTATGAACATCTTTATTTGGAAATAAGAATCACATGATCATTGTTTGCAAATTTATGGTGATGCATATTGTCTAATACATTACATTGTAGATAACATGGTGTGTGGTGTCACATGGGAGATCATGTTATCGGCTCCTTGTAAAGTATAAGTAAAGGCTCACATCCGAGATGGCTTTGGACAAACCATTGGTATGGTTGTAGTGTGATTTGGTATTGGTTTGTCTTGACCATAGAATCACACTAGTACACTTTGTGTGTATTGAGAAGGACCAATTAGAGGTGATTCGATTTATTGTTGACTACATAATTGAATGGGACCTCAGATATTATATTGTACATGCTCTTAATTCCGATATAATAACGGGAACATATACTTAGTATTCATTTCATTGATTTACCAATGGGCAAGATTTATAAATTAAATCGATAGTTTCGGTAAGTTGGGAAATGATATTATTTATATGGTGTGTCGTTGATTATAGGAGGAAATCGTGTCCTATATATTTGGATGATGATGTCCCCTTGAGGAGCTCATAAGGTTTATCATGTAAACCCTGCAGGTGGACTTGGTCCGGCATGATGATAAGGTTTAGTGGTACTACTCATGGAGTTAGATGTTGATTAATTAATTGTAAGTAAATTAATTAATTGAAGGACATTCGAGATCTTAAACACGGGGAGAAAATTGTACAAATAATATATGGAGCCCATATTAACTTATGGGGGTTGGTGAGGTAGATCAATGATAATCCTTTAGTGGATTGGATTATCATTAATGGATCGGAATTTATGTGGGCTTGATCCATTGGGTGGCCAAGATCCAACTCCTCCTCATGGTCCCTATTGTAGCCTATTAAAACCTCATGAAGCCTAGATCGAATGGTTTAAAATAAAACTCTAGATCCAACGGTAGAGATTAAATCTCTAGATTCGACGGTTGAGATTAAATCTCTAGATCCGACGGTTGAGATTAAATCCCTAGAACCAATGGTGGAGATTAAAAAAAGGCTTATCCCTAACTCTATATAAAGGGGCTTTTGGGTGGGCGGCAAGATGAATTAGAAAAGAGATAGGATTAGGGTTTGGAGGCTTAGGCGGCCACAAATAAGGAATTTATTTCCTTTCTTCTTCCTCTTCCTTGGTGGACGGCGCCCATCTTCTTCTCCCTTCCCTTGGCCAGCGTCCAAACCTCTTCCTGTTAGTTATCGTCCTAGAACCAATCATGTGATGGTTGAATAGGGAACATTTTGTATCATATTCTATAAAGGCAAAGGATTGGTTATTATATATTTACGTCTTGCTTGTGCCAGCTAAATTAAATATATAATAATGCCCTAGAAAAGTAGGTTCTTATCTACAGCACATCAATTGGCAGAATTGATTATGAGAGGCTGTAGAGAACACTTTCCTAAATGTTCCTAGTCAAGTATTAATATGCAAGGGCAATATTAATACATAAAGACTAGCATGTAGGTCAATTGATGACTTGATCTCAAAAGTCATGGATATATGATATCAAGTTGACACATGGGTATATATTAGAGAATATATACTGAACTGACCCGCCATGAGAAAGTTTCATGGATCATCATATGAGTGTCATAAACTTTCTCATGTGACTATTGGTATGAATAATCCTCAAACCTGAAGCAACTATGGTTCCCTACATAAGGAGTTATGTACTTTGGTATCGTCAAACGTCACCCATAACAGGGTGGACCATAAAGGCGATTACTGGGTATATAACAAAGTATGCGGAGGGATGTGAGTGATGTAGATGGGATCTATCCCTTCCATATGACGGGAGTGATATCTGTGGGCCCCTTGATTGAGAAGAACTACTAAAACGCATGGTCATGCTCGAATGAGTCAATATGAGATATTGAGCTCATTTGTTTTAGTTAGTTTACTCAGGGATCAAGAAACACATAGATTGATCGAGGATGACACGGTCTATGCCTCATTGGTCAATCTGATATCAAGGATAGAAGGACACGGTCATACATTATAGTAGTCACGGAAAGGTTAGTCGGATCTTGACTTATTTCGTAACTTGGGCAGCAATGATGTATTGCTAGATGCCGCTCATTGCTTGTGTATCTAAAAGAGTTTAGATCCACTGCCAACGTTATGAGAGCCTATAGGGTCACACACAAAGAGCATGATGATTAGAAGAATTAGTGCATTCTAGTTTGACTAGAATAATTTGGGAATAAGCTTAAGTACAAAATGATTTTTGGACTTTAAGCTTAATGAGAATTTTAGCTTATTGATTTAATGAGATTAATTCAATATGCTAAGCTTAATTGATTTAATAAGATTAACTCAATATGTTACCTTATTGATTTAATGAGATTAATTCAATATGATAACATAAGCTTATTAAATTAATAAGATTAATTCAACATCCATGAATGCCACATAAGCATGCCACCTAAGCTTGATGAGGTGGAAGGAGACAAAGGGTTTTGACCTTTGGATTTCCCCCACATGTGGCCGGCCAAACAAAGAGTATAACTCCTTGTTTGATTATCTTTCAATGCCATTGATTGCATTGAATGTGATAGGAGATGAAAGGTTTTTCCAATCCTATAAAACACCCCATGGGGTGGCCGGCCAAATGAGTTGAAGTGTGGAAGCTTGAGGCTTGGTGAGAGCTTGGTGGGAGAGGCTTTGGTTGTGTGGTTTTTGTGAGTGTAGGCTAGCAAGAAGAGTAGTCTTCTTCTTCCTTTCTCTCTTTCCCTACTTTCCTCTCCTTTAGGGACTTCTCTAGCAAGAAGTAAAGGAGAGCTCTTCTAGTTTCTTTTGTGAGACAAGAGCTTGCTCGTGTGGATACATATAGAGGCACGGACACTTGAACGTGCTAAAAAATCCAACACATCCAAGGAGAAGCGGGATTACAAAGGGCACGCAACAAAGGTAATATTCTCCTATAAGATAGGTTTAGAGAAATTTGTTTTGTACGAGGTTTTCTTTCGCAAGGATCACTTGGAAGGGATCCTATTTTTCCATTGCGCATATGCTATTTTGCATACGAGATCCCAACAGTGGTATTAGAGCCACTTGCGAAAGATCGTATAAAAATAGGTTTTCTCTATTTTATATATGATATAGAAGTAGGATAAATTTTATTATGAGTTGATAATTGCATTAACAATTTTTCAAACATAATAAAATATCCGATGTCTTTTAAAAGTTAAAATTGACATGGTGCATGGTTATGGACTAGTCCCAAAAAGTTTGTGAATGTGTGTGTTGTAATTCTTAATACGACCTGCGTGTCGTGCCTTTCTCCCAACATTCTTGTTGTAAAATTAGCTTTAGACTAGAATGTAACTCGAGTATTTCTCCTTTTGTAACACGCAACAAAGATGGAGGGTCCATTGGAAGATGACGTTACAAGGAGGAAGTCAACAACACAAGACAACCAAAAGGAAGCACTTGGGAGAAGATGCTATCCCTAGGTTGACCAATCAATCTTCTCATTGGCTTGAGAAGATTGTAGAATAAGGGTCATAACCATGACACGCTTAGGTTAATATGTATGTGATGCATGTTAATTTAGCTTATATGTGATGTATGCTAATATGTATGTGATGCATGTTTAAGTTTATTTCTTAATAAGTCTAAACGATATGCCTACCAAAGTTTGGTACTCACTACTTCCTCGATCATTTGTTATTGGGTTTGCCAAAGCAAAGCAATGCATTTTATCTTGGAAGAGTGCGAGTGGACAATCGTGATGTCCCGCTATCAAACTTGGTTAAGACTTAATTAAGTTTTTCTTAATTAATTAAGAAAGTAGAGGCATATATCATCTTTGAACATAAGTTTTAAAGATTTGTTTTGTGTGATTTCCGAACATCAGCTTTGTCTTAGAAGTGGCCGTTGCTCCGATATCAAAGAAGGCCTCTGTGCCTCGCCACGGCCTGGAAGCTGGTTTAGGAATAAGCACTAAACTAATCTAAACTTAACCAAAGCTATTAAAGAGTTACATCAGATGTAATTGGCAAAAGATTGCCTACCTAATCATACTACGTCTTGGGCGATTAGCCAAAGCTAACTCAAGATGAATTATGATGTGGATCTTTATCCCATATAAATTTATAGCTAAATAGAAGCTAATCATATAAGCAAAATGTGTTTCCCTACATCAATGATTAGCTCATATCAAAGCTATGAGAATTTAGTGGGAGCCTCATTTAATTAAAGGCCTAATTAAATGACTTAGGTATGATACTAAATTTTGCATTTTAATGTTGTAGATCACCATGTCATCTAACACGACACACCCCCTCAACTTGCGATCTGTCCTTGAGAAAGACAAGCTCAATGGAGCTAACTTTCTAGACTGGTATAGGAACTTGAGGATTATCCTCAAGCAAGAACGTAAACTGTATGTCCTAGAGCAGTCTATCCCTGAAACACCCGCCCCTGCGGCCACTCGTGCTGAAAAGGATGCTTATAAGAAGCATCAAGATGACGCATTAGATGTGTCATGTCTTATGCTTGCCACCATGAACTCTGAGCTTCAGAAGCAACATGAGAACATGGATGCCTATGATATGGTTGAGCATTTGAAACAACTATATCAAGGACAAGCTAGGCACGAGCATTTTGAAGTGTCTAAGGCTCTTTTTGCATGCAAGATGCAAGAAGGAACACCTGTAGGAACTCACGTACTTAAAATAATTGGGTACGTTGAGAACCTTGAAAGACTAGGTTTTCCATTGAGCCAAGAATTGGCAACCGATGTTATCCTGCAATCGTTGCCGGAAGCATATAATCAATTCGTCATGAATTATAACATGAATGAAATTGATAAACCTTTGCTTGAGATTCTCAGCATGTTAAGAACTGCTGAACCGAATCTCAAAAAGAAAGTTAGTAATGTACTAATGGTCAAGAAGGGCAAAGGTAAGCGCAAAGGCAAGGGTAAGACCCAAGCCAAAGGCAAGGCCAATTCATCCACTTCAAAGGGTAAAGGTAAAGTACCTAAGGAAGGGGATTGTTTCCATTGCGGTGAGATTGGACACTGGAAGCGAAACTGCAAAGTCTACCTTGAGGAAGTAAAGAATAAAAGAAGTAGGACTTCTGCCTCAGGTATACACATTATAGAAGTTAATCTATCTATTTCTTCTACATGGGTATTAGATACCGGATGTGCATCTCACATTTGTACTAATGTGCAGGGATTGAGTAATAGTAGACTAATGGCAAAGGGCGAAGTGGACCTACGAGTAGGCAATGGCGCAAAAGTTGCTGTTGTAGCTGTAGGAACATATTCTTTGTCTTTGCCCACTGGGCTTATCTTAGAACTAGAGGAGTGCTTTTATGTACCTGCATTAACGAAGAACATAATTTCTGTATCTTGTTTAGACAAGAAAAACTTTTCTTTTATAATAAAGGACAAATGTTGTTCCATTTATTTAAATGAAATGTTCTATTGTAATGCACCACTTATGAATGGTCTCTATGTTCTAGATTTAGAAAACCCAATTTATAACGTAAATACCAAATGGTTCAAATCAAATGATTTGAACCAAACATATCTCTGGCACTGTCGCCTAGGTCACATAAATGAAAAATGCATATCCCAACTCCATAAAGATGGATTATTGGACTCATTTGATTTTGAATCATATGAGATATGCGAATCTTGTCTTTTAGGAAAGATGACTAAAACTCCATTTAGTGGACAAGGCGAGAGAGCGACGGACTTGTTAGGACTCATACATACTGATGTATGTGGCCCTTTCAATGTCGAAGCCAGAGGAGGCTATAAGTACTTTATTACTTTCACTAATGATATGAGTAGATTTGGCTACTTATATTTGATGAGACATAAGTCAGAATCCTTTGAAAAGTTCAAAGAATTCAAGAATGAAGTACAAAACCAACTTGGTAAGCGTATTAAGCTACTTCGATCAGATCGAGGTGGTGAATACCTTAGTCAAGAGTTTCGTGATCACCTGGCTGAGTGTGGGATAATATCCCAACTCACTCCACCTGGAACACCACAATGGAATGGTGTATCTGAGAGGAGAAATCATACTCTATTAGATATGGTACGATCAATCATGAGCCAGACTGATCTACCTACTTCCTTTTGGGGTTTAGCTCTAGAGACAGCTGCTTTCACACTTAATCGCGTCCCATCAAAAGCCGTAGAAAAGACACCATATACGTTATGGATCGAAGAGTCCAAAAATGTCTTTTATAAAGATTTGGGGTTGTGAAGCTTATTTTAGACGTCAAGTCTCAGATAAACTAGGACTCAAATCAGATAAGTGTTATTTTGTAGGATATCCCAAGGAAACTAAGGGATATTACTTTTACAATCCCACACTTGGCAAGGTGTTTGTTGCCAGAAATGCTGTCTTTCTAGAAAGAGAATTTATTTCTAGAAAAACTAGTGGGAGTAAAATTCATCTTGAAGAAATTCAAGATGAAGATAACACTAAAGCTTCGATGGAAAATGAACAGGCACCACAAAGTGTTGTGGATGAGGAAATTGTTGCCCAAAGAGTTGTGGAGCAAACACCTGTTCATGTAGACCAACCTCTTCGTAGATCTGATAGGATCCGTCGTCAACCCGAGAGATATTCTTTTCTCTTGACTGACAACGGTGAAGTATTGCTTGTCGATCTTGACGAGCCTACATCCTATCAAGAAGCTATGATGAGCCCAGATTCCGAGAAATGGCTAGAGGCCATGAGATCCGAAATGGAATCCATGTACACTAACCAAGTATGGACTTTGGTTGATCCACCTGAAGGGATAAAACCCATTGGCTGTAAGTGGGTCTTTAAAGTAAAGACTGACATGGATGGTAATAAGCATACCTATAAAGGTAGATTGGTGGCTAAAGGATTCAAACAAATTCATGGTATTGACTATGATGAAACCTTTTCACCAGTTGCGATGCTTAAATCCATTCGGATCATACTTGCTATTGCAGCCTGCCACGATTATGAGATCTGGCAGATGGATGTCAAAACCGCTTTTCTGAATGGAAATCTACTCGAGGATGTGTACATGACACAGCCTGAGGGTTTTGAAGATCCAAAGCATCCTGGAAAGGTATGCAAACTGCAAAGGTCCATTTATGGACTAAAGCAAGCCTCTCGAAGCTGGAATCTTCGATTCGATGATGCAATCAAGGAGTTTGGTTTCATCAAGAATGAAGATGAACCTTGTGTCTACAAGAGAAATAGTAGGATCACAGTTGTATTTCTTGTCAAGTATGAAGATGACATACTTCTCATCGGAAATCAAATTCCCTCACTCAATTCTGTGAAGATGTGGTTAGGGAATTGTTTCTCGATGAAAGACTTAGGTGAAGCTGCCTATATTTTAGGCATCAAGATCTATAGAGATAGATCTAAGAGATTACTTGGCCTAAGTCAGAGTACATACATTGATAAAGTGCTAGATCGTTTTGCTATGCAAAATTCCAAGAAAGGATTTCTGCCTTTATCACATGGTGTGAGTCTTTCGAAGACTCAATGTCCCTCTTCTAAGGAGGAGAGAGATCGCATGGATAAGATCCCTTATGCATCTGCTATAGGGTCTATCATGTACGTCATGCTTTGTACTCGTCCTGACGTCTCGTATGCTTTGAGCATGACGAGTAGATACCAGTCGGATCCAGGTGAAAGTCACTGGATAGCAGTCAAAAATATTCTTAAATACTTACGAAGAATGAAAGAATAATTCCTGATATTTAGAGGCAATGAGGAGATAACTGTAAAGGGTTACAGTGATGCAAGCTTCCAAACAGACAAGGATGACTATAGATCGCAATCGGGGTACGTGTTTTGCCTGAATGGTGGAGCTGTAAATTTGGAAGAGTTCTAGCGAGGATATGATTCTTGATTCTACAACAGAAGCCGAGTATATTGCTGCATCTGATGCAGCAAAGGAGGCTGTTTGGCTCCGCAAGTTCATCAGTGAACTTGGGGTAGTTCCTAGCATTGCAGATCCAATAGACCTCTATTGTGACAACAATGGGGCTATTGCACAGGCTAAGGAACCTCGATCACATCAGCGGACCAAACACATACTGCGGCGCTTCCATCTCATTCGAGAGATCATCGATAGAGGAGATGTGAGGATATGCAGAGTACCGACAGAAGCTAACATCGCAGATCCATTGACCAAGGCTTTGGCACAGAGGAAGCATGATGGTCACACTATGTCACTAGGTATTAGATATCATAGTGATTGGTACTAGTGCTAGTGGGAGATTGTTAGTTATAGCCCTAGAACCAATCATGTGATGGTTGAATAGGGAACATTTTGTATCATATTCTATAAAGGCAAAGGATTGGTTATTATATATTTACGTCTTGCTTGTGCCAGCTAAATTAAATATATAATAATGCCCTAGAAAAGTAGGTTCTTATCTACAGCACATCAATTGGCAGAATTGATTATGAGAGGCTGTAGAGAATACTTTTCTAAATGTTCCTAGTCAAGTATTAATATGCAAGGGCAATATTAATACATAAAGACTAGCATGTAGGTCAATTGATGACTTGATCTCACAAGTCATGGATATATGATATCAAGTTGACACATGGGTATATATTAGAGAATATATATTGAACTGACCCGCTATGAGAAAGTTTCATGGATCGTCATATGAGTGTCATAAACTGTCTCATGTGACTAATGGTATGAATAGTCCTCAAACCTGAAGTCACTACGGTTCCCTACATAAGGAGTTATGTACTTTGGTATCGTCAAACGTCACCCGTAACAGGGTGGACCATAAAGGTGATTACTGGGTATATAACAAATTATGCGGAGGGATGTGAGTGATGTAGATGGGATCTATCCCTCCCATATGACCGGAGTGATATCTGTGGGCCCCTTGATTGAGTAGAACTACTAAAACGCATGGCCATGCTCGAATGAGTCAATATGAGATATTGAGCTCATTTGTTTGAGTTAGTTTACTCAGGGATCAAGAAACACATAGATTGATCGAGGATGACACGGTCTATGCCTCATTGGTCAATCTGATATTAAGGATAGAAGGACACGGTCATACATTATAGTAGTCACGGAAAGGTTAGTCGGATCTTGACTTATTTCGTAACTTGGGTAGCAATGATGTATTGCTAGATGCCGCTCATTGCTTGTGTATCTAAAAGAGTTTAGATCCACTGCCAACGTTATGAGAGCCTATAGGGTCACACACAAAGAGTATGATGATTAGAAGAATTAGTGCATTCTAGTTTGACTAGAATAATTTGGGAATAAGCTTAAGTACAAAATGGTTTTTGGACTTTAAGCTTAATGAGAATTTTAGCTTATTGATTTAATGAGATTAATTCAATATGCTAAGCTTAATTGATTTAATAAGATTAACTCAATATGTTACCTTATTGATTTAATGAGATTAATTCAATATGATAACAAAAGCTTATTGAATTAATAAGATTAATTCAACATCCATGAATGCCACATAAGCATGCCACCTAAGCATGTCACATAAGCATGCCACCTAAGCTTGATGAGGTGGAAAGAGACAAAGGGTTTTGACCTTTGGATTTCCCCCACATGTGGCCGGCCAAACAAAGAGTATAACTCCTTGTTTGATTATCTTTCAATGCCATTGATTGCATTGAATGTGATAGGAGATGAAAGGTTTTTCCAATCCTGTAAAACACCCCATGGGGTGGCCGGCCAAATGAGTTGAAGTGTGGAAGCTTGAGGCTTGGTGAGAGCTTGGTGGGAGAGGCTTTGGTTGTGTGGTTTTTGTGAGTGTAGGCTAGCAAGAAGAGTGGTCTTCTTCTTCCTTTCTCTCTTTCCCTACTTTCCTCTCCTTTAGGGACTTCTCTAGCAAGAAGTAAAGGAGAGCTCTTCTAGTTTCTTTTGTGAGACAAGAGCTTGCTCGTGTGGATACATATAGAGGCACGGACACTTGAACGTGCTAAAAGATCCAACACATCCAAGGAGAAGCGGGATTACAAAGGGCACGCAACAAAGGTAATATTCTCCTATAAGATAGGTTTAGAGAAATTTGTTTTGTACGAGGTTTTCTTTCGCAAGGATCACTTGGAAGGGATCCTATTTTTCCGTTGCGCATATGCTATTTTGCATACGAGATCCCAACACTTCCTTCTCCTCTCCTTGGCCGGTGGAAACAAAGCTTAGGGTCTTCCCTTGGAGCTCTTGGCCAGCATCCATCTTCTTCATCTAATCCTTTGGCCGTCGCACACCAAGTTGGTGCTTGGTGGTTGGCGCAAGTAAGGAAGGAGAGGAAGATTTTTGTTATTGATCTTCCTTTGCTCGGAGAGAACAGAGATAAGAAGATTGGTGATCTAGGAGCTTTGACTTTTGGAAGATCGTCACCCACACGACGTCCAAAAGGAGGAAGGACATACAATAGAAGATCGATAGGTATAACGATTGTGTATTTTTTTTGTAACATGTCTATAATTGTTTTTCAATCATATACATGTTATATTTTCTATTTTTATGGTTAAATATACTTGGACCCTGAACTTAAACACAAAAGTTGGCGATCCGTACATCGTCTATTCCGCGGCTATTCGTAGAATAGAAGTTGATTGCTTGAACAACAAGTTTGTTCAAGTGACTACTCTAATCGAATAGCATGACAATGAAATGTTTGCTTGGGTGATCCCTTTTGTCTAGGATTAAATTTTTTTAATCCGGGGACGTCGATGGGATCGCCATGAACAAGCGACCGAGTTGGAGTGAGAAGCGAAGTTTCCTACCTTCACCGTGTACAAGACATCGTCAACAATTTGCACGCCATCGGACAAAAGGTCAAAAATGGCAACCTAATAAGGTATGTTTTGTATTCATTTCCTAGGACTACCTTGTGGGCATCTATGGTCGATGCCTACAAGACTTATCAAAATTAGGTTAGATGAATTATTTTCAGAATTTGAACTCCATGAACAGTCTAATTCGGTACCCAAAAAAGGTATAGCTCTTATTGCACATCAAAAGAAGAAACCCGAAAGTAAGCCACCCCCGAAGGAAGAAGAAGACGAGTACGAGTCGGAGGTCAATCCGGAGATGGAGACCTAACTAGTCAACGTAGTTCGGAGGATGATTAAGAGTCGAAAATGACCCATCACTCAACCCAAAAAAGGTAAATCTAAAGCTAGTTCTAACATTAGGTGTTATGAATGCAACAGGTTCGAACATGTCAAGTCGGAATGTCCGAAGCTCAAAAACAAAGCATCGAAGTTCAATAAGGTGCTCAATGCTACATGGGAAGAGGCATCGGAGGAAGAAGATGATGACCTCATCTTCATGGCTAAACCAACCGAATCAGAGCCGGAGTCCGAATCTGAGCAAGAATATGAACCCTAGGACGAGTTGGACTGTGAATCTCTATTCAAGACAAGCCACATATACGCATCCAGTTCAAGAGATACTCTCAAGGTAAGTCGGTCCCTCATTAGTACTTTATATAATGCAATTAAGTTTCTAACTAGGAAGTTAGCTAAGTCGGAGTCCAAGGTCGAGATCCTGTTCGAGGAGGTTAAACTCCTTAAACATGAGGTCTCCCTAACCTCTTCGACTAGTCAAGTTCAAGAGGAGGACTCAACTCAAGTTGAAAAGCTCGAAGTTGAGAACTCACTTTTGAAAAGTCAAGTCGAATATCTTAGGAACACATTGGAAAGGTTCACTTTGGGATCCATGGGACTTGACCTCTTACTTGGATTGCAAAGGGCCGTGTACAATAAGGTCGGAATTGGGTTTAGCTCAAATATGACTAACAAGTCATATATGTCAATCGTAAGTCGAAATAGAATACATGTCCAAGCATGGGTCCCTAAGACCATTTTGATTTCTCAATTAGTACTGAGTTCCCAAGGACCAAATCCACTATATGGAAAGACCGAACCGATTCAATGGTCTCGAGGGAGCTAGAACAAAACTTGTTCGTGCTATTACTTAGAAATTGCATGCTTTTTTCCCTTTTCATTTTAGAATGGTTAGATAGGAATTATAACTTGTCAATACTTGATAACATAGTACCAGGATGTGGCGAGATGATAGTACGCTAGGAAAGTGAAGTCTTGGGTACTCGAGCTAGATAAGGCGTATCTAGTGTAGGATCGATGTGTAGTTGTGGTGGACGGCTAGAGGGGGGGTGAATAGCCCTCGATTGATGGCTAACGGTATTTGCTCGTCTACAAACAAGATTAGCGCAACGGAAACAACAAGACAAGCAAATTAAACAAATAAAGACAAAGCAAAGGAAATAAACAATGCTAACACAAAGTCGTAACGTGGTTCACGGCTACGCCGCTAATCCCCGATCCCCGATTCGTCCTCGGTGAATCACTCCGCCAAAACCAATCCACTAATGGTCTCTCCTTTGCACCAAGCTAGGTGGAGGTAACCTTTACAATCAAGATCACTCTACTTACAATAAGAATGAAGTAAAAGCAAGTAAGAAGAGTGGGAAGACGTTTATGGCACTTTGGGAGAAGATTAGAGTTGAAGCATTAGCCTCCCAAAGCCTCATCCCCTTCCTTTTTATAGAGGAAGAGGGTTTCTTCCTGTTGACACAGGAGCAGTCGACTGATGCTCCGATCAGTCGACTGGTTCTGTAATCGTTGCCCAATAATGACCACATCCCACGTTTGATTTCATCCAACGGTATCATCATCAGTCGACTGATCTTGCCATCAGTCGACTGATGTACTATCAGTCGACTGATGTACCATCAGTCGAGTGCTCCGTGAGCTCGACTCCATTCTGCGTGCACGTCTGCGTCGATCGTATCGTCCCTTAGCGGTCGTGGTGTCGGCAAGATCGACTTCTAGTCAATGGCAGTCGACTGCTTGGGCCAAATGCCCATGAGTCGGACACTAGTCGAACCTATTCGACTTAGAGCAGTCGACTACCATTTCATGGCAGTCGACTGTTGTCGGGAAAACTCATTTGACACTTAGCCAAATGGCCAAGTTTCACCTAGGAGCTACTACCCCTTTCCCGGGTTACATTCGCTCACTCTCATCTCTCGGAGTCCCTCGCCTTCGAAATTATCTTCGTCTAGCCACGTTCCTCGGATGCGCCAAGCGCACGGCTCTGCAGCGCCATCCTTCGCATCTTGCCCTGAAGTCTACTTCCTCCGGCTTCACTCCAAGCTCCTCATCCGGCGGTCCCTCGGTTGCTCCAAGCGCACGGCTTCCGCAAAGCTATCCTTCACCGACTCAAGGACCGAGTCATGAGTTGTGAAACTCGCCTAGGCTTCCATGTGCGAATCACTAAGTCCTGCAAGACTCCAACGCACATATCAAATCATAATAACAACCTAACTTAAACCCTTTGCCACACACATCAAAACCTTATCATGGCAAGAGATTGCCCTAACAATCTCCCTCTTTTTGATGTGTGGCAATCCGTTTAAGTTAGGTACAAACATTTATAGATTTTATAAGGTAAGAAAGCATGTAAACATAAACATGATATAGCAACATGCAACTCCCCCTTAATCCATGAAACTCCCCATACATATTTCTCCCCCTATCATAATTTACTTAAACACAATTATTTCTCCTCCTTTGACACCATAAAAAAGATTAAAACTAAGTTAGAAACTAATGGCATCAAGTCTAATAGAAGGAAAATACCAAAAATTGAATAAAATTTGAATTTAGCCTTTACGGTTCTGATTTTCAGGCCACCAGTCGATTGGTTCAGACTACCAGTCGACTGACACACAGTTTTCAGGAATTTCTGATTTTCGGACCGAAATTCAGAAATGCATTAAAAATTTTAGAAAATTCAAAAAATCATGAAATTTGGAGATCATATTTCTTTTAAGTATATCTATAAATGAAAAAATAGTTTTTCATGAAAAATCATTAGATTTTCTTGTTTTTGCCAAAAATCCAAAAGCTTTAAAAAACACTAGGTTTTTGATCATTCTAGTATCAAGTTTACTACCTAGTTTTGCATCCAATTGTTTCAAAATATGAATGCACAGATTTTAAAGTAAGAAATTATTTTGAAAACATATGAAATATCCAACCATGATCTTTGGGCAATATGTCTATGAATTAAACATAAGCCTTCCCCATGATTGGTCTATTATTGCTATTTTGATACCTTAAATGACCATCTAAATGCCATAGGCATTAGTGGACATTTGTATCATCCTAACATCTCACTCATGCTAAGTTTTCAATCAAGGTAGCCTATTGTGAGTGTGAGATGTATCCTAAAGGTATTTGTATGTACTTAACCATTATTTTTTTGCAATTCTATCAAGGTTAAGTATCATCCTATCAATCCTCATGATCACAAAGACATATATGAACTAATTTCACATTATGATCATGAAATATATGTATTAATTTAAACCCTATTTCTCATGATTATGTGACAAATATCAAAATCATAAATCATGATTGCAAACATACATAGCAATTTCATTAAATATCATGATTTAAGCATTATTATCTATTTTTGGGCACATTATCATCACCCAACACTTTTTCAAAAATGTTGTCCCGTCATCCTAAGTCAACCAAATTATGATATAGGTCAAGTCCATATGGTTGACTATCCTAGGGTTTTTCTAACCCTTAAGGATGGATTTTGGAACCCAATACAAATTCTTGCCTATGGGGTTCACTAGAAATTCCTTCGGAATCCATTTTCTAGCTATTACCTTCTTATTATCTTGTCCCCTAGCAATTAGGCATTTATAGGCCTTTTTATTTTTCTTTTCTTTATATCCTAGGCCCTTTTTGTTAAAACTTGCTCTTTGGCTCCCAATTATCATGTTCAATGTATTAGAGCCAATAGTGAATTTTTCTAGGGCTTTTGTCAAATAATCTACCTTTTCCCTTAAAGCCCTATTTTCCTCTATGCATGCATCATTAACATCTAATGCCATATAGTTATCATGTGAGTATGAATCATCATCATCATTATCATTAAAACATGCTTTTTCTAATTTTTGCTCTAATTCCATAATTTGGTCAAGCATGCTTTTATTCTTTTTCTTTGCTCTAAATAGGTCCTTAGTTAAGCTAGAAATCATAGAAACTATTTTACTAGGTGAAAGGTTAGTTACACTAGTTTCCATGTCCTCTTCTTCGGATGAGGAGGATGTAGAGGAGGCTCCCCCTTCACTTGAGCTCTCTCCACTTGAGCTTGATTCTTCATTTTCGGTGGAGGAGCAATCCAAGTCGTCAAAAGCCATCAATGCAAGGTTGGTGACAAATGCATTCTCTTCTTCCGATGATGATGAAGAGGATGAGGAGGGATCATCCAAAGTCCTAGCTTTTAATGCTTTGGCCTTTCCCTTTTCCTTTGCCTTCTTCTCCTCTTCCTTTTTCTTCTTCTTTTCTTCCTTCTTTTTTCCTTTCTTCCTTGCTCTTGTTTAGGAGGGGACAATTGTCCCTTATGTGTCCCTCTCCTTGGCAATTGTAGCAAATGACTTTCCCTCTTGGACTTCTCCTCCTATCATTAGATTTATTAAATTGAAAACCTTTTAAAGCACGCCTTACCCTCCTTACCATATATGCTTCTTCCGTGCTATCCATGAAGGAGGAGGAGGATGCTTCATCATCATCGGAGGAGGGATCTCTATCTTCTTCTTCCTCTTGTTTGCCAAAAATGCTACTCCTCTTGAAGGTTGGATTCTTGGCTCTTCTTGTATTCCTTTAAGCCTAGATTCATGCAATTCCATAGTGGAGAAAAATTCATCTAGAGTACTTACCTCTAGATTCTTTGAAATATAGAATGAGTCCAACATTGAACTCCACTTGGATGATCGGGGAAAAGCCTCTATGGCCTTCATTACCATATCTCAGTTGGAGAGCTTTTCACCTACACTTGTTAGCCCAATTAAAATCTCTTTAAACCTAGAATGCAATGAAGTTACCTTTTCTCCCTTTTCTAATTTTATGTTGGATAATTGGGAGCGGAGGAGATCTCTTCTTGCAAGTTTAGCCTCCGAGGTACCTTCATGAAGCTCTACGAGCTTCTCCCACATCTCCTTGGCACTTAGGCATTCTCTAATTCTATTTATTTCTTGTTGAGGAAGCACATTGTATAGATGGTGCTTGGCTTTTGTGTTTGCAAGGTGCTCCTCTCTTTGCCTCTTGGTCCACCTTGACTTCTCTATTGGCTTCCCCTCTTCATCCCTAGGCAAAACGAAATCGGACTCCATTGTAATCATAATATCAAAATCCGTTTCGAAAAATACCTCCATTCGCTTCTTCCACCAAGCGAATTCTCCTTCAAACTTCGGTGGATGAATGTTAGAGCTGACCATCTTTTGAATATGCTTGTTGTGGCGGTTAGTCCTCGACAAGCTTTCCGTGGCTCTAATATCACATGTAGGATCAATGTGTAGTTGTGGTGGCCGGCTAGAGGGGGGGTGAATAGCCCTCGATTGATGGCTAACGGTATTTTCTCGTCTACAAACAAGATTAGGGAAACGGAAACAACAAGACAAGCAAATTAAACAAATAAAGACAAAGCAAAGGAAATAAACAATGCTAACACAAAGTCGTAACGTGGTTCACGACTACGCCGCTAATCTACGATCCCCGATTCGTCCTCGGTTAATCACTCCGCCAAAACCAATCCACTAATGGTCTCTCCTTTGCACCAAGCTAGGTGGAGGTAACCTTTACAATCAAGATCACTCTTCTTACAATAAGAATGAAGTAAAAGCAAGTAAGAAGAGTGGGAAGACGTTTATGGCACTTTGGGAGAAGATTAGAGTTGAAGCATTAGCCTCCCAAAGCCTCATCCCCTTCCTTTTTATAGAGGAAGAGGGTTTCTTCCCGTTGACACAGGAGCAGTTGATTGATGCTGCGATCAATCGACTGGTCCTGTAGCCGTTGCCCAATAATGGCCACTTTCCACGTTGGATTTCATCCAACGGTATCATCATCAGTCGACTGATCTTGCCATCAGTCAACTGATGTACCATCAGTCGAGTGCTCCGTGAACTCGACTCCATTCTGTGCCCGTGCACAGTGCCATCAGTCGACTGTCGTCCCTTGGCAGTCGACTGCTGTCGACAACAGTCGACTGCTTGGGCCAAATGCCCATGAGTCGAACACTAGTCGAACATATTCGACTCAGAGTAGTCAACTACCATTTCATGGCAGTCGACTGTTGTCGAGAAAACTCATCCGACACTTAGCAAAATGGCCAAGTGATATTGATGGTTATTATGTCGCAATACCGTTACCAAATTATTTACCGAACCCCCTAACTACATTAATGCAGTTTAGGACTGACTCGGGTCATCTCCCAATGAACCTAATGGTTGGACGTTTGTTTTTAAACAGAAGTAAACATTGTGGGTTTTCTGAATTTATTAAAATGCAAAATCAAAAGAAACATGAGAATTAAACATGCAAAAAGTAAATCTAACTACCAATTAACAAATAACAAACAACTATCCTAATGCACAAAAGTAAGTGATCACGCACCGCACTGTCACTATATGGTACAATGATCAAACAAATGTGAACCATTCAACCAAGCACCGCACTGTCACTATACGGCACAGTGATCAAACAACCACTGAAAACTGCAATAAACGAAATGCAATAAACGAAAGTAATTCAACCAGGCACCGCACTGTCACTATACGACAACTGGTCGAATGTAAAGAAAATCTAACCTAATAATGAAAGCACTCCAACAAAAACACCATACTGTCACTATACGATGCATTGATTGGACAATTTTAATGGATGGGGTTAGTACATCAGCAATAAGAAATTAAACTAACCTACAACTAAATAATAAACACCAATATTAAGTCTAACAAAAATGCATAATGAATAGAATTAACAACTATGCATAACAAACCGATAGAAACAACATTGCATGTAAATAAATCAACAATTAACCGAAACAAACATAATCAACTACTACCAATTGCATAATTGCACTGGAATAAAATGCAGAATGTAATTAACACGAAATCCTGAGTGTTTAACACAAACACACTCAGTAACATAATCCAAATAAACTACAATCGGTAACCACACGGCGGTCACAACAAACCGAACAGCCACTCCGGCGGTGAATGCGAAGCTGTCCAATCGGCATAACAGGAAGGAAGGAAAGATGGATGACTGCGATCACTGCTCCGACGAATCGGGATTCACCGGACAGTGGAATGGAAATCTTCTCCGGCGGTGAAGATGGAGTTGTCCAATCGGCACAACCAGTGGGTGACTCCGGTGAATCTGGAACGGCCTATCCCAGTCGCCGGAATGAAGGAGAATGTCGGTGAAGGATGAACTCACCGGAATCCTGCCTCGCCTCGCTTTGGATCAGTTGCCCGAATCACGGCATCTGGATCCGCCACCAAGGATTGGATGGGATCATCGCCAGCTGTCAGAGGGAAACTCGCCGGAATACTGCCGGGCTGTCGTCGATCGCTCATGTAGTCACCGGTCGCCGCGCTCGCGATAGGAAGAAGACGTCGCTCGTAAGGATTCTGTGCGTTGTGGCGCAGTTGGGAAGAAGTTGGATTATTAAGTGATTTTTCTGAGCCATCCGATTGTGCCAGATCTAATCTCAGCCACCCAAATATAGCTTGGTTAAATGAATCCAATTAACCTCCTAAGCAGGCTGTGATCCAACGGCTGTGATCAATCTGATTTCAAATGAACGGATCTGATCCATCTGAAAGGATAATGACGATCGGTCGAATCTGGAGGAAGGGCTCAGATGTTCAGATCAAAATGTACGAACAGGATCTCTCCAGATATGAATAGATGGCTTCAAATCAGCTATATTCATTGGACGGTCCATAATGCTCAGATCTGATCCGGATCGATGGCTGCGATTGCTCCAATTAGATCCTCATTAGATGTTCCTACAAAATCACATGAAATTCATGAAAAATACTGAAATTATAGGAATTAATGTAATTAATCGCAAATAGGCTCAATATGTAAAAACATCCCAAATAACAATAAGCATCTCATCAAAGAGCCTAAAATATCTAATCCATAAGTAAAAATAGCGCAATAAAAATTACAACTATCAAATTCCCCCACACTTATTTTTGCGCGTCCCGTGCAATAACAAAACCAAGACACACTAACTCCCTAACTCATTCCCCTAGCAATACCTAGATCAATAATTTAGAGACAGAAAAAATAAGTTACTTAGGATCAACAAATATATCAGGATCTAGGATATTCAAAAGATCCGACTCCTACAATAGTCAACATGTTTGATGGTTTACAGTCAAATCAAATAAACCAAGCCTGATACAAAACCTCCCAAATGGATATATGCACTCATGCTCACATAATGATCGTAGGAGTGGGGTACCCTCAAAACACCATGTAATTTTTGTGCTACCATATGCTTGCTTATCATCTACTTCTCTACTGCTATCAATACATCTCATACATGAATTAAAAGGATTTATCGGAAATCAAACATGATCAGAAATGGATTGCAATAGAGAAATAAAGAAGATCAAGATGTAATGAAAAGGAATCATAAAAGAATTGGAAGAATAAACCTGATTAGTTGCATGTAGAAGTGGTGTGTGGAGGAAAGGTTTAACAACGTGTACAATGGTTGCCTCAGGGGCTTGACTCCATCTTCAGTTTGATTGTTCTCAAGAATACAACATATTGTCCTTTCTGTTGCTATTTGTATAGGTCTTCATCAAATTGATCCAACTGAGCACATCTTACCATTATATCTTTCTCATAACAAATGGAGTATGGATTGGTTGGTACATTCTTTTTATTAGAAATGCAAGGCCTTAGTTAATCAACGCCAAATTCAAGAGAACACCATCCCCTTTCAGATAGAAACCTCTTCCACCAGCAACATCAGCACCTTTTCCAAGTCCACAATGTCGAGGCGCTTAACAAGTTCTACATGGTTTCTCAATTTGGTTTCCGTCCGCCTCTCTCCACAAATTAGAATCACAGCCTTATTTGCCTCATCTATTTCGGAATGCTGGAATTTGAAAACCAAGCTGGGCCTTCAACCATTTAGTCTGTGATACTTTTGTGAGGATATTGACAGGAATATTAACATTTCGTAGGCATTCAAGTATGAAAATGCAGCATCAGCAGAAACACAGCTTGAAGACATTTTAAAGTTATCAACCACCACCTTATAATTTGTGTTAAATCCAACTAAAACACCAAATAAGTGCGATGCAAGTGTCCATTCTGAACCAAGCAATATGGATTCTGATGGTCATCTGAAACCAACTGATGTTTTTAGCCATCGTGCAGTTTTGGTGCTCTGAATTAGATAGCCAGTGGACAAGCTTACCTCTCCCAGATATCTGACCAACTTAAGCAACGAGAAGATATTTGCTCTAGTTAAAGTTGAGTCAGCTATCCTGAAGAGCTTTCATTTTACTTTCAGCCATCTTCCATTCTTGTTCGGCAACCAAAAATAAAAAAATAAAAAATTGTAAGAACATCTAATCTGGTCAATGTATTGAAGTAAGCTTGTTGTCAGGTATCTAGAAAAGTCCATCTCTTGATGCTTCAAACTCCATCACAGAATTGCAGATCATTATGATATCATTTGCCTGTTCTTGAACTGCCCAAAGCAATTGTCTTCTGTGGATTAGAGGCTTATGGAACTCTGTAGGAATTCTTGATGTCTTGAACGTAAATCCAATAAGAGAGGCTGCTCACTGGGAGTGTCAGCAAATGGTAAAATAATTTGAATTAGTTCTTGAACTTCACTACCAAAACCTGCTACTAGTACATTTTTTTTTTCAATCGTGCAGAATTTTCTGCACACAACTTAACTTGAAGATGGTAGTGGATTCCACACTTTTCTTATTATCTTGATGTTTCTCCAGATGTCTCTAAGCTTGCACATGCCTCTTCTCATGGAAGGATAACGAGAACATGTCAAGAATGTTTCTGGTGACTAAGCATTACCTACATCCATTCAATCAGTATAACTCAAAAGTCTCCACAAAGCTGCAGCAGCAACATCTTGTAACTGAAAACATGCTCTTCTTCCAATCTGAAATTGAGTCAACATCTTGCTGCAGAATTTGTTTCATCAATTGTGCTGAATTCTCTACTCAAACATTAACTTGAAACATGGTAGCAATTCACAAATTTTTTTTTCTTTTTTTTCAGTGAGTACTACAACAACCAATTCCCATGGCTTAGAGTGAAACTTACTAACCATGTGTTTTAACCTTCCCATACTTATACCCATGACCAACCGGTCTCTGACTTGCAACAATTTTAATCTATGAATTTGGATTTCCAAATTTCTTTGCAGTTATCTCCAATGCTCTTCAAAAGGCTGCTTGCTCTAACTTCATTGGAAACCATGCTATTTCTTATCAGGATCTCTGATTTGGCACACACGAGATTCATGATAGCAAAAACTTGTTAGTCAATGTATTGAAGGCAAACACCCTTAGGAACTAAAACTGCAGCTTCTCTTGATGATAGTTGATATTGCTTCAATCGTGCAGAATTTTCCATCTACCAGCAACACTTCATTGATTCTAAATCTTTGTGGTCTTCCAGCTTAATCCTCTTGAGATTTTGCACGTTTGCTTCAAGTATCCAGCTAACTTACCTTTGTGCTGCGGCTAATAATCATCAGAAATTTCTCGCTTCCCTTCGTCAGCACAAGAGAAGCCGCTTTGAAATTCTCTTTGCACTTTGTTGAAGTTGAAATTGGCTGGACGTATAGGTAAGGATGCTATTGGTACTAACACAATTCTGATAACACTACCATTTCCAGTGCAGATCCCTTTGCAGATCAGTACATAGCTTCAACCACAAGTATTTCCAGTAGTAGTTCCAATCTCTCAATTTTCCTACCATTTTCAGAGCTGTAGGTCGATTAAGTTCTGAATGGCCAAGCTCTGTAGCAAATTTTAGCCCAACGAAACAGAATGTCCTCCCCCACACTTAAAATTTTGTCCGTCTCGGACAAACAACTTATCAAGTTATTCTTCCAATATGGGAACAAAAGATACGAAAGAAGATAATCCACGAAGATAACAAAGACAATAAATGGTAAATGTAAGGATATGACATGTAAGACAACATGGAAGTATCAAGTGGATTAGACAAGCAATATAAGTGAGGAAAAGAATCAAGAGTGAAATCCTTCATTATATTCATGCCAATAAATGCTATTGCAGTTTTAAAAAGACTCAAAGCAAGTTCTAGAGTAACAAGTATCACACGTGTATCACACTAAAGTGGGTAAATGATTGAAATGGCTTACTACCTCACTAGGTGAATAAAAATCAAGCTTGATCAATCAATAAAAAGTTCACCATCATAACAAGTGATTGCATGCAAGTGAAGTCTCCTATCATACACAAAAATCCACAATCTGATGATCAAACTTAACTAATTTTTACCACCTCTGAAATGATACTAAGGCATGCATAGGGGAATATTATTTGACTCAACGAAAACAACTAAACAACCTAGGCAAAAAGGCAAATACTAAACAATTAAACAACCAGTTATTTCCGAACATGAGAGGAAAGAAGAAAATACAGTAAACAAAAGAACACACTCCCCTGTCATGTCGGAGAAGAAGCATCCTCAAGGTAAAATTTCTCTACTATAGTTTCTCTCGCCCCTTCGTGAAATATCTTGACACGGTTTCCATTTACTCTGTAAGTGTTCCCTGAAGAAAGTTCCTGCACCTCTACAACACCATAGTGAAACACATTAGTAACACAAAAAGGACCGTCCCACCTAGATCTCAACTTACCTCCGATCAACCTGAGACGAGACTGGTATAATAAAACTTTGTCGCCAATATGGAACTCCTTCCTCACAATCCTCTTGTCATGAAAATTTTTAGTCTTCTCCTTGTAAATGCGGGAGTTCTCATATGCTTCTAACCGTATCTCTTCAAGTTCCTGAAGTTGGAGTTTCCTCTCTCTCCCAGCTATGTGAGCCTCCATGTTGCAAGCTTTTACTACCCAATAAGCCTTGTGCTCAATCTCCACCAGCAAGTGACATGCTTTGCCATAAACCAATCTGTAAGGGGACATGCCTATGGGAGTCTTATAGGCAGTCCTGTAGGCCCACAGAGCATCCTCCAACCTTTTGCTCCAATCTTTCTTGTCTGGCCCCACTGTCTTCTCCAGTATAGATTTGATCTCTCTGTTTGATACTTCAGCCTGCCCATTCGTCTGAGGGTGATAAGGAGTAGAAATCTTATGAAACACCCCATACCTACTCAGCATGGCTTTCATGTGTCTGTTGCAAAAGTGGTACCCTTGATCGCTGTTGATCGCCCTGGGTACCCCAAATCTGCAAAATATGTGAGACCTGATAAAATTCACAACAACTGGAGAATCATCGGTCCTGGTGGGGATGGCCTCCACCCATTTGGAAACATAATCAACAGCCAAAAGAATGTAAGAAAATTCAAAAGATACAGGAAAAGGTCCCATAAAATCGATACCCCAAACGTCGAAAATCTCACAGAATAACAAAGATTGTTGAGGCATTTCATTTCTACGTCCTATATTCCCTATTCGTTGACATCTCTCACAAACTTTATAGAATTCATAGGCATCATGAAATAGGGTGGGCCAATACAGACCAGACTCTAAAACTTTCCTAGCAGTCCTTTGGGGTCCAAAATGCCCCCCACAAGCCAGAGAATGACAAAAAGTAAGTACAGAATGAAACTCATAGTCAGGAACACATCTCCTAATAATCTGATCACTACAAAACTTCCAAAGGTAAGGATCATCCCATACATAATACTTGGCATCACTTTTCAATTTTTGGACTTGTGCATGAGAAAAAAATGAAGGTACAACACGGGCAACTAAATAGTTAGCAATATCTGCATACCATGGTGTCTTACCCTGCAGGTGAAAAAACTGCTCATCTAGAAAAGAATCTGCTATGGGGGTGGAATCTATCTGTGTCACTATCCTGCTTAGATGGTCTGCTACCAGGTTCTCCCTCCCGCTCCTATCGCGTATCTCTTCGTCGAATTCTTGAAGCAGAAGAATCCATCTAATCAGTCTTGGTTTTGCATCAGGCTTCTTCAGGAGGAATTTCAAAGCTACATGATCAGAAAAAACAACCACATGAGAACATAGCAGTAAGATCTGAATTTATCTAAAGCAAAAACAATAGCTAAAAGCACTTTTTCTGTGGTGGTGTAGTTGGATTGTGCAGCATCCAATGTCCTCGAGGCGTAGCAGATCACATGAGACGCTCTGTCTACTCTCTGCGCCAAGACAGCTCCTACCGCATAGTTCGAGGCATCACACATCAACTCGAACGGCAGAGTCAAATCTGGTGGTCTCAAGATCGGTGCTGATATCAAAGCTTTCTTCAGCTGGTTGAATGAATCCTTGCACCTCTGATCAAACTGGAATACCACCTCCTTTTGTAATAAGTTAGTCAAAGGTAAGGCAATCTGACTGAAATATCTGATGAAACGTCTGTAGAAACCTGCATGTCAAATAAAAGCACGAACTTCCCGCACAGAAGCGGAGTAAGATAGAGCAGAAATAACATGAATTTTAGCAGGATCTACTTCTATGCCATGCACAGAGATAATATGACCTAGGACTACCATGAAATGACATTTCTCAAAATTCAAAACCAAATCCGTATCAATGCATCTCCGTAAAACTCTTGACAAACTATCCAGACATGAATCAAAAGAAGAACCGTACACAGAAAAATCATCCATAAACACTTCCATGCAATGCTCTAATAAATCACCAAAAATACTTACCATACATCGTTGGAATGTACCGGGAGCATTGCAAAGTCCGAAAGGCATGTGTCGATTGGCATACGTCCCAAAAGGGCAAGTGAAAGTGGTCTTCTCCTGATCCTCTGGAGCAATACAGATCTGGAAATACCCAGTGTAACCATCTAGGAAGCAATAGTGTGACTTGCCCGCCAACCTCTCGAGCATCTGATCAATAAAAGGTAGGGGATAGTGGTCTTTCCTGCTGGCCTGGTTAAGCTTCCTATAGTCTACACAAACTCTCCAAGAGTTCTGAACTCTAGTGGGGATCAACTCATTATATGAATTAGCAACCACTGTAATACCAGACTTCTTCGGAACCACCTAAACAGGACTTACCCATTTGCTATCTGAAATAGGATAGATGATGCCAGCTTGTAAAAGCCTTGTCACCTCCTTCTTTACCACATTGAGAATCAGTGGGTTAAGATGTCGCTGTGGTTGTCTGACAGGTTTAACATCCTCTTCCAAGTGAATTATGTGCATACAGATTGAAGGACTGATACCCGGAATATCTGCAAGCATCCATCCAATTGCTTTCCTGTGCTGCCTCAGAAGATCTATTAATCTGTACTCCTGATCTGACTCTAGATTTCGAGCAATAATAACAGGTCGCTGCTCGTCCTTATCCAAATACACATCAAATGCTCAGGAAGAGGTTTTAATTCAAGCTGTTGTGGTTGCACATTTGATGGAAGTGATTTTTGGGGAATTGACTGAATATCGCAAGTCCCTACACATTCCATGTCCCTGTCCAAATCAATAATATCAGAATCATCAGAATCACTGAAATCACTACACAAAACAGAAGGTATAGAGATATCTAACTGAAAAATGGACTCAGAAATGAAACCCATGCAATCTAGCTCATCCTCTAAATCCATGCTGAGAATAGAATGATCCTCCATTGAATGTTTCATCGCGTCCAAAATCCTAAACTGAACTACAGTGTCTCCTACCTCCATGGAAAGTGTACCTGCATGCACATCAATCTTGGTCTTGGCAGTCTTAAGGAAAGGCTTGCTAGAATAAGTGGAGCTCTGCTGCTCCGTAAATCACCCTCCATGTCAAGAATGTAGAAATCTGTGGGAAATATCAGCTCTCTCACCTTAACCAACACATCCTCGATCACCCCAGCTGGGTGAGTCTGACTGCGGTTGGCTAACTGAATCACTACACCTGTCGGTTGTAAGGGTCCAATACCTAATGAACGGAAAATAGACCTTGGCATCACATTAATGGAAGCTCCTAGATCTAGCATAGCATCCTCGAACACATGGCTCCCAATCACGCAAGGTACAGTGAAAACTCCTGGATCCTCGTACTTCTGGGGAAAAGGTTGAATAAGTGTTGAAACATTCTTTCCAACTCTGATTAACTCATTTCCTTTTAGCTTCTTCTTATGCACACACAATTCTTTCAGAAATTTGGCATACTTGGGAATCTGCTCAATCATTGTCAATAAAGGGACATTAACTTCCACCTTACTGAACAAATCCACAAGCTCTTGAAATTCCCTAGCCTTTTCTTCACTAACCCCCTTCCTAGGCTGTACTGGCCTTTGAGGGAAAGGTAATGGAACTGCGACTCCGATCATCGCGGTTGTGGATCTTGCTCTGCTCTGCACTGCTCTAAACTACTCGAATCAGCAACTGGATCTTGTACAGGGTCTGAAGCCTGGGGGTCTGAAGTAACTCTACCACTCTGCAGTGTAATCGAACTGATGTTTCCTTTAGGATTTGGGATGGTCTGAGATGGTAGCTGACTAGATCCCTGTGACTGCAGCTGGTTAATGTTGGATGCAAGCTGGCTAAGTTGCCTCTCTATGTTCTAAATAGATGCATCCGTCTTTTGCTGAAACTGCTGCTGCTTTACCAAAAACTGCTGCACAAGATCTTCCATCTTTGGATTTGAACTTGAACTGGAAGACTCAGCTCTGACTGGATGAATAGAAGATTTGACATGTACTGGGTTACTCTGGATGGCTAGGGGTCTCTGCAATGTTGATCCTGGCTGAAATGGCTGCTGATAGAATGAATTCCCGTACCTCAGATTTGGATGATCTCTCCATCCTGGATTATAAGTGGCAGACATCGGATCATATCTGGAATATTGTTGCTGATACTGAGGCTGATACTGATGCTGCTGATATGGAGGCTGATACTGATGCTGCTGATACTGAGGTCTGGAAGGAAACTGATTTGCCGCTGCTACTATTTCTTCTTGGTGGAGTGAAGGACATGAATTAGAAGGATGCTCTGGACTCGAAAAAATACCACAATCTCTCATAGGCTGCATAGGCACCACAGAAGATTGGCTTGCCTGGTTCAGAGCCAATTGTCTAACTAAGGATGTGAGCTCCTATATAGAATTCTTCATCTCCGCCTGATCAGTATAAGTCAGGTGAGCCTCACTCACCCCTCTAGTCACTATTGCTCTGCTCCCAAACTGTTGTGAGTTCTCTGCCATGTTTGCAATAAGCTCTCTGGCCTCATTGGGAGTCTTGTTCACTAATGCCCCTCCACTAGCTGCATCTATCATACTCCTGTCCATGGGAAGCAGTCCCTCATAGAAGTACTGAACGAGCAATCGTCACCGATCCGATGTCAGCAACTGGAATATAGTTTCTTGAATCTCTCCCAGTACTCATACAATGTCTCTCCAGTAGACTGCTGGATACTGCAGATGCTTTTCCTGATGGTAGCAGTTATGGATGCTGGGAAGAACTTTTCCAAGAATGTTTTCTTCATTTCAAGCCAACTGTTGATACATCCAGGTGGAAGATAGTATAACTAATCCTTAGCTGCTCCAGCCAATGAAAATGGAAAAGCTCTCAATTTTATATTTTCCTCTGAAATGCCCTGTGGCTTCATAGTAGAGCACACCACATGGAACTCGTGCAAGTGCCTGTTGGGATCTTCACCAGACAATCCATGAAACTTAGGAAGCAAATGAACTCCAGACTGATCCGAGCTCAAAATCCTCCTCTAAAGCCGGGTAGCTAATGCAAGAATATCGGTATGTCGATCGTGGGTCGCAAGCTCCTTCGAGTCCTATTGTTATCTCGCCATGACTATCTCGCAACTCGATGGATCAGAATCGGTATCACCGACTCGCCTGTGCTCTCCATAGTGCGTGAAAAGTCCTATATATCTCCGGATCCAGCTCAAAGAGTTTATCGCTTGAAGACCTGGTCATTATCACAAACAACTACAATGAGCAACAAATATAGATGATAAGAAAGACAATAATAACAAAAGAAAAAGAAAACAAACAAACAAACTACAGTTTAAAGACAAACGAACCCATTAAAAGTCCCTGGCAATGACGCCAAAATTTGATATTGACGGTTATTATGTCGCAATACCGTTACCAAATTATTTACCGAACCCCCTAACTACACTAATGCAGTATAGGACTGACTCGGGTCATCTCCCAACGAACCTAATGGTTGGACGTTTGTTTTTAAACAGAAGTAAACATTGGGGGTTTTCTGAATTTATTAAAATGCAAAATCAAAAGCAAACATGAGAATTAAACATGCAAAAAGTAAATCTAACTACCAATTAACAAATAACAAACAACTATCCTAATGCGCAAAAGTAAGTGATCACGCACTGCACTGTCACTATACGATAGAATGATCAAACAAATGTGAACCATTCAACCAAGCACCGCACTGTCACTATACGACACAGTGATCAAACAACCACTGAAAACTGCAATAAACGAAAGCAATTCAACCAGGCACCGCACTGTCACTATATGGCAACTGGTCGAATGTAAAGAAAATCTAACCTAATAATGAAAGCACTCCAACCAAAACACCATACTGTCACTATACGATGCATTGATTGGACAATTTTAATGTATGGGGTTAGTACATCAGCAATAAGAAATTAAACTAACCTACAACTAAATAACAAACACCAATATTAAGTCTAACAAAAATGCATAATGAACAGAATTAACAACTAAGCATAACAAACCGATAGAAACAACATTGCATGTAAATAAATCAATAATTAACCGAAACAAACATAATCAACTACTAACAATTGCATAATTGCACTAGAATAAAATGCAGAATGTAATTAACACGAAATCCCGAGTGTTTAACAGAAACACACTCAGTAACATAATCCAAATAAACTACAACCGGTAACTACACGGCGGTCACAACAAATCGAACAGCCACTCCGGTGGTGAATTCGAAGCTGTCCAATCGGCACAACAGGAAGGAAAGATGGATGACTGCGATCACTGCTCCGACGAATCTGGATTCACCGGACAGTGGAATGGAAATCTTCTCCGGCGGTGAAGATGGAGTTGTCCAATCGGCAAAACTAGTGGGTGACTCCGGTGAATCTGGAACGGCCTATCCCAGTAGCCGGAATGAAGGACAATGCCGGTGAAAGATGAACTCGCCGGAATCCCGCCTCGCCTCGCTTTGGATCAGCTGCCCGAATCACGGCATCTGGATCCGCCACCAAGGATTGGATGGGATCGTCGCCAGCTGTCGGAGGGAAACTCATCGAAATACTGCCGGCCTGCCGTCGATCGCTCGTGAAGTCGCCGGTCGCCGTGCTCGCGAGAGGAAGAAGACGTCGCTCGTAAGGATTCTGCGCGTTGTGGCACAGCTGGGAAGAAGTTGGATTATTAAGTGATTTTTCTGAGCCGTCCGATTGTGCCAGATCTAATCTCAGCCGCCCAAATATAGCTAGGTTAAATGAATCCAATTAACCTCCTAAGCAGGCTATGATCCAACGGCTGTGATCAGTCTGATTTCAAATGAACAGATCTGATCCATCCGGAAGGATAATGACGATCGGTCAAATCTGGAGGAAGGGCTCAGATGTTCAGATCAAAATGTATAGACGGGATCTCTCCAGATCTGAATAGATGGCTTTAAATCAGCTATATTCATTGGACGATCCATAATGCTCAGATGTGATCCGGATCGATGGTTGCGATTGCTCCAATTAGATCCTCATTAGATGTTCCTACAAAATCACATGAAATTCATGAAAAATACTGAAATTATAGGAATTAATGTAATTAATCGCAAATAGGCTCAATATGTAAAAACATCCCAAATAACAATAAGCATCTCATCAAAGAGCCTAAAATATCTAATCCACAAGTAAAAATAGCGCAATAAAAATTGCAGCTATCACCAAGTTTCACCTAGGAGCTACTACCCCTTTCCCGAGTTCCATTCGCTCACTCTCATCTCTTGGAGTCCCTCACCTTCGAAGTTATCTTCGTCCGGCCACGTCCCTCGGATGCTGCAAGCGCATGGCTCTGCAGCGCCATCCTTCGCGTCTCGCCCTGTAGTCTACTTCCTTCGGCTTCACTCCAAGCTCCTCGTTCGGCGGTCCCTCGGATGCTCCAAGCGCACGACTTCCGCAAAGCTATCCTTCACCGACTCAAGGACCGAGTCATGAGTTGTGAAACTCGCCTAGGCTTCCATGTGTGAATTACTAAGTCCTGCAAGACTCCAACGCACATATCAAATCATAATACCAACCTAACTTAAACCCTTTGCCACACACATCAAAACCTTATCATGGCAAGAGATTACCCTAACATCTAGTTCGGTTCACTTGACTAAGTGGAACTAGCTGAAGCTACCTCGTCGTATCCTAGACTAGTTAGACTAGGAAGTGGTCTTAAGTGAGTCAAGTTTCTATTTTCTTAAAATTGGCTTTGTCTAACGAAGTGGTCATTTTTTCGATCAAAAAAGGTCTTTGTGCCTCGCCACGACCTGGAAACCAAGATCTTGAAAAGGTGACTTGATGAGCTTAGGGTCAAATCCGAATCTAATCCAAGGTTGACTAGTTTCGATTCATTAAAATTAATCAAGTAAAATTGAATTCATCTCACAAGAACATATAAGGATAACATGTTTGATCATGTAGAAATGGGTGAGATGACGTAGGACTAATAATCTTCAACTAACCCTTAAATTCCAATATATGATCCAACTACCATGTGTGTAGGATCAATGGATGTTGGATAGTGGTTGCTCCCGACACATGACCGGGGATCAACTTAAGTTTTCAAAGTTTCGATTCAAATGACAAGGATCGGTAGACTTTGGAAACAACGACAAGCTCAAAATCATCGGATCAGGTGATATTGAGCTCAACTCAAACTTTATCATTCAAAATGTTTTACTAGTTAAAATTTTCGAATATAATTTACTTAGCGTAAGTCAGTTGTGTGATAATAACTATAAGGTCATATTTCTAGAAAATGAATGCGTAATTAAAGCAAATGAAACCTCTAAAACAATCCTTAAAGGAACTAGGAATAGCAACATCTATACTATTAATCTAACTAACTCCTCAACCAAGTGTCTTTTGACACAGCAAGAGGAATCTTGGTTGTGGCACTGACGACTCGATCACTCACACCAAAGACTCATCCACAAGATGAGTCAGAGTGGCTTAGTCAAAGGTTTGGCTAACCTTAACAACTTAGACAATAAAATTTGTAATGCTTGTTAACAAGGTAAACAATCTAGGACACAACATCAACTAACTAATCAAGAAGGAACCAAAAGTTTTCTTGACCTCCTATATATGGATCTATTCAATTCACATGGAGCTAAGTCACTTAATGGTAGTCAATTCTACTTAGTAATAATTGATGACTATTCTAGGTTTACCTTGGTTAGGTTCATCAAATATAAAAGTGATACCCTATATCAACTCATCAACTTATTTAAACTAATCGAAAATCAAAAGAACCTTAAAATTAAAAGACTTAGGAGCGATCATGGTGGTGAATTCAAAAACCACAGATTTACATATTTTTGTAACCTAAACGGATATCACCATAAATTCTCATGTCCTAGAACTCCACAACAAAATGACCTAGTCGAACGTAAAAATAGAACCCTACAAGAAGCTGCTACGACACTGCTAAACAAATATAACCTCCCTGAGAGGTTTTGGGCAGAAGCTGTTAGTACAACTTGCTATGTCCAAAATAGGATCCTTTTGGTAATGAGGCACCTTAAGACCTCGTACGAAATCTATCACGACAAAGTAACTAACATCAAGTACTTTAGGGTATTTGGATGTAAGGTATATATCCTAAACACTAAGGATTACCTAGGAAAGTTCACCTCCAAAACCTCTATCGGAATCTTCTTAGGATACTTGACTACAAGTAGAGCCTATAGGGTATACAACCATGACACCCTTAGAGTTTAATAGACCATTAATGTAGTGTTCGATGAAGGACACGAAGCTGTTGGCAATGTGCTATTCCTCGGAATGCTCATCGGCTCCCATGTCCCCGGATTAAAATTTTCACTAATGAAAACTAATCCGGATGGGATGAGTTTCCAAAGCACAACCAATTCGTCGTCGTGCTAACGACTCGAGCGATCACTTGAACAAACTAGTTGTTCAAGCAACACAACTCTTCTAGTCGGTTAGCCGCAGAAGAGACGACAGACGGATCGCCGGTTTTTGTGTTTCTTATCGGGGTCCATGATTATACAAATACATGCAAATGTAAACTAGTATAATCAACATATACTAATATAAAGAACATAAGCTAGCATATCAAATAAGAACATGCAAAGAACAATAATAAAAGTTATAAAACTTTTATACCTCTTGATCTTCTATCGTATGTCCTAACCTCCTTGTAGACTTCGTGTGGGCGAAGATCCTCCACAAGTTGAAGCATCCTAGATCTTCTTCAATCCAAAGAAAGAAGAACTCTCTTTCCCTTCTTGCTTGAGCCAACTACCAATCCACAAAAGGGTTGATGCCGCCGGCCCCAAGAATAGAGAGAACATAATGGAAACAACCAAGGAACCAAACTAGGGACAAACCCTAGTTTTGGTGCCGCCGGCCAAGATGGAATGAAGAGGAGAAAGGGAATTCGGTTGAGCCCCGACCAAGGTAGAAGGAATAGAGATAGGTCCCGGCAACACCTTAGGAAAAAGAAGAGAACTTTTCCTATAGTTGCCACTCACTCCAACTTCCAAACCCTAGCTGCCCAACCAAACCCTAATCTCATTGAAAACCATCTTCTATGTGTCAGCCATGGAAGAGGGGAAGAAGGATAGAGTATGGACCGACCAAGGTAGAGGGTAGAAGGAAGGGACCGGCCATGCCTTAGGAAGAAGAAGAAACTCATCTTCCACTTGTTGCCGCCCATCTTCTTTCCCAAACCTTGGCCGCCCATCTAAAGGAACCAAACCCTAATCAAATTAGGGTTTCTTCCTTAGGGTTTCTTGCCGCCCAACCATAGTGGAGAGAAGAGATCTAGGAGCTAGCCACCTTCAAGGAAGAAGAAGAGATCTTCCTCAAGTTTCCGCCCACCCTTCTTTCCTCACCTTGGCCGCCCAACCCAAGGAGCCAAAACGCTAATTAGGGTTTCCTCCTTAGGGTTACTTGCCTCCCAAGAAAAGAGAGGCTAAACCCTAATTTCCATCATCCATTCAAAACTTAGTTGCCGCCCAACCCATGCTCCCTTATATATAGAGTTAGGTTTAGGCCTTGGTTTAATCTCCACCGTCGGTTCTAGGGTTTTAATATCAACCGTCGGATTTAGAGATTTAATCTCAACCGTTGGTTCTAGGGATTTAATCCCAACCGTCGGATCTAGAGATTTAATCTCAACCGTCGGTTCTAGGGATTTAATCCTAACCGTCGGATTTAGAGATTTAATCTCAACCGTCGGTTCTAGGGATTTAATCCCAACCGTCGGATCTAGAGATTTGTTTTCCATCATTTGATCTAGACTTCATGAGGTTTATATTAGGCTACGATAGGGACCATGAGGAGGAGTTGGGTATTGGCCACTCAATGGATCGGAACCACACAAACTTGATCCATCAATGATTTTCCATTCCACTAGAGGATCATCATCGAACTACCTCACCAACCCTCATAAATTAATATGGGCTCCATATATTATTTGTACATCCATCTCCCCGTGTTTAAGATATCGAATGTCCGTCAATTAATTGATTTACTGACCATCAATTAATTAACATCTAACTCCTCGAGTAGTACCACTCAACCTTATCATCATGTTGACTAAGTCAACCTGTAGGGTTAACATGATAAACCTTATGAGCTCCTCAAGGGGACATCATCAACCTAATACATAGGACACGGTTTTCTCCTATAATCAACGGCACACCATGTAAATAATTGTTAGTGAAAGCCCTAGAGCCAATCATGTGATGATTGTTGTATGGACTTTATTGTATCATATTCCTATTAATAAAGGCATGGTTATTATATTTACTTGTATTGGTGCCAAATAACTAAATATAATAATGTCCTTGAGTAGTAGGTTCTTATCTATATCAATCGATTGGTTGAATCGATAATGAGATGATATAGAGAACACTACTCTTAATCATTCCTAGTCGAGTATTAACATTCAGGGATAATGTTAATGCGTAGAGACTAGCATGTAGGTCAACAAGATGACTTGATCTCACAAGTCATGGATATGAGATATCAAGTTGACACATGGGTATGCATTGGAGAATATATACTGAATGACCCGCCATGAGAAAGTATCATGGATCGTTATATGAGTGTCATATACTTTCTCATGTGGCTATTAGTATGACTATTAGTCCTTAGACCTGAAGTCACCATGGTTCCCTACATAAGGAGTTGCATACTTTTGGTCACAAACGTCACCCGTAAATGGGTGGACTATAAAGGCGATTACTGGGTATGTAACAAATTATGCGGAGGGATGTGAGTGATGTAGATGGGATCTATCCCTCCTATATGACGGGGTGACATCGATATTCTTGATAGAGTGAGACCACGAAGTGCATGACATGCCCAAATGAGTCAATATGAGATATTGAGCTCATTTGATTAGAGTGAGTCTACTTGGGGTTCAAGATTTAGATTGTACCGAGGATGACACGGTCTATGCCTCGATTGGTCAATCTAGATGTCAAGGATAGAGGGACATTGTCACATATTGTGAGAGTCACAATTAGTAGTCACAAAGGTGATGTTGGAGCTCAACATTCTTGTAACTTGGGTAGCAATGATGTGTTGCTAGATACAGCTCATTGCTTATGTTCCTAAATCGGTTTAGGGACATTGCCAACGTTACAAGAACCTATAGGGTCACACACATAAGGGCAATTAGATGGAGATTAGGTTCATATGATGAACCATGAGGATTAGGTTCATGGGATGAACCAAATTTGATTAAGAGTAATCCAAATTAGACTAATTGAGTTAGACTCAAGTTGATTGAAGTGTTGAATGAGTCTAATTTAGATTTGATTCATCAAATCAATTTAAATTAATGAATAGAGATTCATTAAATTAAAATTGACTTGAATCAAATGGTTGGATTTGATCAACCATAGGAGATAATAGGTCAAGTTTGACTTGACTTGAGAGGGAAGATGAATGGTCAATTTTGACTTGACCAATTGCCATGTCATGGTGACTTGGCATGGGGCCGGCCAATGATGATGCTCCACATCATCATGGACACATCATGGGGTGCCACCTCATGAGGGAGACCAAGAGCCATTGGCTCTTGGAGTTACATGCATGCATGTAACCCCCTTATAGTGGGTTATGGATGATGTGAAGTTAAGTGGTGTAACTACATCTTCTTCCTCCTCTCTTCCCTCAAGCTCTCTCTTCCTCATCTAGCCATGAACGTCCAAGGGGTTCTAGCACACTCTAGGATGCTTTTCTCCACCTATTGCTTGTGTGGATACCGATAGAGGAGTGTACACTTGACACTCTCGAGTTCCGGCGAACCTTTTGGACGAGCGGGATAAGCGAAGGGCGTCGCTACGAGGGTAACACTCTCACCTTTTAGATCTAAGGTAGATCTAGGGTTTTTATATAAACACATACATGTTTTGTTTTAATACATCTTCGCACGGATCCGTGGCCGGGGCTTAGAGTTTCCATACGCAAAAAGCGGTTTTTGCGGGTCGGAAAATCCCAACAGTGGTATCAGAGCCACGTGCGAAGCATGTATGTGTTTCGTTTTTGTAGTTTTTATATTAGATATAAAAATTACAGATTTATATGTTTCTGTAAATTTTCTTATTTTATAGAATTTTTGGGTATTTTTCTCGTAGAGTCGAAGCAACGAGTGTTGGGACACTCGTAGGCTTCAACCGTCGAGAAAAACTCTCCGAATCGGCGAGTTCTCGCTTTAGGTTTTTGGGACAGCGACTTAAGTCGCTGTAAGATCATTGTAGGGACACTCGCGAAGTTTATTTTGCGAGTAGGGGCGCTGCCCCTATCCCTGAAAGGGGCCATGTCCCGCGATCGCGCCCAGAAACCGCTTAGCGGGACCGTTTCGGAGGGGTGACTCATAAATTCAAAATAAATTAGGAAAAATTATAGAAATTTTCTGTAAAAATACATAATTTAGAATTATGTATAATTCTGTGATTGTCATGGCCCAATAACCCAATTGGATTGGATTATGTGTGTTGTAATTCATAATACGGCCTGCGTGCCGTTTTGTGGTTGTACGTGTTGTATAGTGTATGCGACATGCGCGTCGTACCTCTTATTTTGAAATTCTAGTTGTAATTAGTTTTTAGACTCGAATGTAACTCGAGTTTCATATTTGTAATGTACAAAATGGAGCGGTGGAAAGTCCACTCGAAGACGAGATTACAAGAAGGGTGACGACGACACATGGCGTTCAAAGGAAGCGCTTGGAGAAGCCGCTAGCCTTAGGTTGACCGTCCGATCTTCTCATTGTCTTGAGAATATCGTAGTAGGGCAATGACTATATCACATTTAATGATATATATATATGTTGATATATATATATGTATATTTAATTGATTTTGCTTGTATGTATGTGATGCATGCTGGTAGAAAAATGTTTGTATGTATATGATGCATGCTAGGTTAATTTTCTTGTATGTATATAATGCATGCTAGAATAATTAATGTATGTATATGATGCATGCTAATATAGGATAATAAAGGCCTAAATGCGTATAAGATACACATTACGATTAGATTAGATCATAATCGAATCAACTCGAAAATGCCTACCGAGCCTTGATACCCATCACTACCTCGATCATTTGTTGTTGTTGAATCTGCCAAAGCAGAGCAACGCATATTATCTTGGTAGGGTGCGGAGGGACAATCTTGGTCCCGCCTATCACGACTCGAGTTAGAGTAAGCTCAATTAGATTGAGCAAAACTAGTTAACTCAATTGGATCGAGTAGAACTATAGGCATATTCCAATCGTTGGAAAGATAGGTTAAGATCGCATTTACACTAAATCTTGGGCGATTTAGCCAAAGCTAACTCAAGGTCTTTTGTAAATGTGGGTCTTAATCCTATAAACAAGAGTTGCATAGAGATGTAATCGGTAATATGTTACCCACCGATCGTACTAAGTCTTGGGCGATTTAGCCAAAGCTAACTCAAGGCTTAGTATGATGTGGATCTTGTCCCGCAAGAATTATAGCTAGTTTGTATGAATCTAGTAAAAGTGGTTTGACCACATCCATAACTCGATTCTACAAAATTCCTATAATTTAGTGGGAGCATCATTTGATTAAAGGCCTAATTAAATTATAAAAAGAATATGATATTAATTCTCTGCATTGTATGTTGTAGATAACTATGTCGACAAACACGAACACTCTCTCTCTGCGATCTGTCCTTGAGAAGGACAAGCTCAATGGAGCAAATTTCCTGGACTGGTACAGGAACCCGAGAATTGTTCTCACCCAAGAAAGGAATCTGTACGTCCTGGAGCAGCCCATTCCGGAGGCACCTCCTGCCAATACCTCGCGAGCTGACAAAGATGCTTACAAGAAGCATCAAGATGATGCATTAGATGTGTCATGTCTAATGCTCGCGACCATGAACTCTGAGCTTCAGAAGCAACACGAGTTCATGAATGCTTATGATATGGTTGAACATCTTCGTCAACTATATCAAGGACAAGCTAGGCATGAGAGATATAAAGTCTCTAAGGCATTATTTGGGTCCAAAATGCAAGAAGGGACTCCCGTAGGTACATATGTACTCAAGATGATTGGGAACGTAGAAAACCTACAAAGGCTGGGATTCCCACTTGGCCAAGAGCTGGCCACTGACCTAATCTTGCAATCTTTGCCACAAGCCTTCAATCAATTTGTCATGAATTATAACATGAATGAAATTGATAAGCCATTGCCTGAGATGCTCAGCATGTTGAGAACTGCAGAGCTTAACCTTAAGAAGGGTAAATCTGACACCATTTTGATGGTGTAGAAGAAGAAAGGCAAGGGCAAGCCTAAAGGTAAGGGAAAGTCCCAAACCAAGGGCAAAGGCAAAGAACTTAAACCCAAAGGAGGGGTAGCCAAGGAAGGGGCTTGCTTCTTCTGTAAGGAAGCAGGACACTGGAAGCGTAACTACAAGGCATACCTGGAAGATCTTAAGAAGAAGAGAAGTGAGACTTCTACTTCAGGTATAAATGTTATAGAAGTCAATCTATCTATTTCTTCATCATGGGTATTAGATACCGGATGTGCATCTCACATTTGTACCAATGTGCAAAATGAGAAATAGCAGGGCATTGACAAAGGGCGAGGTGGACCTACGAGTAGGCAATGGAGCAAGGGTTGCTGCTGTTGCTGTAGGAACTTATGATCTATCTCTGCCCTCTGGGCTTGTACTAGAATTAGATGAATGTTGTTATGTGCCTGCCTTAACCAAGAACATCATTTCAGTTTCTTGTTTGGACAAGAAAGGATTTTCATTTATAATAAAGAACAAATGTTGTTCAGTTTATTTAAATGATATGTTCTATTGTAGTGCACCTCTAATGAACGGACTCTACTTTCTAGACTTAGAGAGCCCTATCTATAACATAAGTACCAAGAGGTTCAAGTAAAATGAGTTGAACCAAACCTATCTCTGGCATTGTCGCTTAGGTCACATAAATGAGAGTCGCTTATCTCAGCTCCATAAGGATGGGCTGCTAGACTCATTTGATTTTGAATCATATGAGACATGCGAGTCTTGCCTTTTAGGCCAGATGACCAAGACTCCCTTTAGTGGACATAGCGAAAGAGCAACAGATTTGTTAGGACTTATACATAGTGATGTATGTGGTCCTTTCAATGTTGCTGCTAGAGGTGGTTACAGGTACTTCATTACATTTACTGATGACTTCAGTAGATATGGTTATGTGTATCTTATGACACATAAATCTGAATCCTTTGAAAAGTTCAAAGAATTCAAGAATGAAGTACAAAACCAGCTTGGCAAGAGTATTAAGATACTTCGATCAGATCGAGGTGGTGAATACCTTAGCCATGAGTTTCGTGACTATCTAGTTGAGTGTGGGATTCTATCCCAACTCACTCCTCCTAGAACACCACAGTGGAATGGTGTATCCGAAAGGAGGAATCGTACCCTATTGGATATGGTACGATCTATGATGAGTCACACAGATCTTCATATATCCTTTTGGGGATATGCTCTGGACACAGCATTGGACACCATATACGATATGGACAGGGAAAAATCCCAAGATGTCTTTTATGAGGATTTGGGGTTGTGAGGCTTACGTTCGACGTCAAGTCTCAGACAAACTGGGACCCAAATCCGAGGGGTGCTATTTTGTTGGATATCCCAAGGATACAAAGGGATATTACTTCTACATTCCCAGTCAGCACAAAGTGTTTGTGGCAAAGACTGGGGTTTTTCTAGAAAGGAATTTTGTTTCTAGAAAAACTAGTGGGAGTACCTTCGATCTTGAAGAAAAATTCAAGATAAGGACCATAGCACTGAGGCCTTGATGGAGGTTGAACAGGAACCACAAAGTGTTGTGGGTGATGAGGTTGTTTCACAAAGAGTTGTGGAACAACCACCTGTTCAAGTAGACCTACCTCTTCGCAGGTCTAATAGGGTACGTCGTCAGCCTGAGAGATACTCATTTCTCTTGTCTGACCATGATGACGTTATGCTCATTGAGAATGAGCCTACCTCCTATCAGAAAGCTGTGATGAGCCCAGATTCTGAGAAATGGCTAGACGCCATGAGATCCGAGATGGAATCCATGTACACTAACCAAGTATGGACTTTGGTTGATCCACCTGAAGGGGTCAAACCCATTGGGTGTAAGTGGGTCTTTAGAAGAAAGACTGACATGGATGGACTTACGCATACCTATAAGGGCCGATTGGTGGCTAAAGGTTTCAAGCAAATTCATGGTATTGACTATGATGAAACCTTTTCTCCAGTGGCGATGTTTAAGTCCATTCGGATCTTGCTTGCTATTGCAGCATACCACGATTATGAGATCTGGCAGATGGATGTCAAAACCGCGTTTCTGAATGGAAACTTACTCGAGGATGTGTACATGACACAACCTGAGGGTTTTGTAGATCCACAGCATACTGGGAAGGTATGCAAGCTGCAAAGGTCCATTTATGGGCTAAAGCAAGCTTCTCGGAGCTGGAATCTTCGATTCGATGATGCGATCAAACAGGTTGGTTTCATCAAGAATGAAGATGAACCCTGTGTCTACAAGAGGGTTAATGGGAACACAGTTGTGTTCCTTGTATTGTATGTGGATGCCATACTACTCATTGGGAATGACATCCCTTCGCTACAGTCTGTGAAGACTTGGCTGGGGACGTGCTTCTCAATGAAGGACTTAGGTGAAGCAACCTGTATTCTAGGCATCAAGATCTATATAGATAGATCTAAGAGATTGCTTGGCCTAAGTCAGAGTACATACATTGACACGGTATTACTTCGGTTTGCCATGCAGAATTCCAAGAAAGGACTTCTGCCAATGTCACATGGTGTGAGTCTTTCGAAGACTCAAAGTCCCTCTTCTAGAGAGGAGAGAGACCTAATGGATAAGATCCCATATGCATTTGCTATAGGATCTATCATGTACGCCATGCTATGTACTCGTCCTGATGTCTTGTATGCTTTGAGCATGACGAGTAGATACCAGTCAGATCCAGATGAGCGTCACTGGATAGCAGTCAAGAATATTCTTAAGCACTTGAGAAGGACTAAAGAATATTTCTTGATATTTGGAGGCGATGAGGAGCTAGCTGTAAAGGGTTACAGCGATGCCAGCTTCCAAACTGACCAGGATGATTATAGATCGCAGTCAGGGTTCGTATTTTGCTTGAATGGTGGTGCTGTGAGCTGGAAGAGTTCCAAGCATGACACAGTTGCTGATTCTACAACAAGAGGCCGAGTATATCGGTGCTTCCATCTCATTCGAGAGATTATCGATAGAGGAGATGTGAAGATTTGCAGAGTACCCACAGAGGCTAACATCGCAGATCCCTTGACCAAGGCTTTGGCACAGAAAAAGCATGATGGTCACACTAGGTCATTGGGTATTAGATACTACGGTGATTGGCACTAGTGCTAGTGGGAGATTGTTAGTGAAAGCCCTAGAGCCAATCATGTGATGATTGTTGTATGGACTTTATTGTATCATATTCCTATTAATAAAGGCATGGTTATTATATTTACTTGTATTGGTGCCAAATAACTAAATATAATAATGTCCTTGAGTAGTAAGTTCTTATCTATATCAATCGATTGGTTGAATCGATAATGAGATGATATAGAGAACACTACTCTTAATCATTCCTAGTCGAGTATTAACATTCAGGGATAATGTTAATGCGTAGAGACTAGCATGTAGGTCAACAAGATGACTTGATCTCACAAGTCATGGATATGAGATATCAAGTTGACACATGGGTATGCATTGGAGAATATATACTGAATGACCCGCCATGAGAAAGTATCATGGATCGTTATATGAGTGTCATATACTTTCTCATGTGGCTATTAGTATGACTATTAGTCCTTAGACCTGAAGTCACCATGGTTCCCTATATAAGGAGTTGCATACTTTGGCTTCGTCAAACGTCACCCGTAAATGGGTGGACTATAAAGGCGATTACTGGGTATGTAACAAATTATGCGGAGGGATGTGAGTGATGTAGATGGGATCTATCCCTCCTATATGACGGGGGTGACATCGATATTCTTGATAGAGTGAGACCACGAAGTGCATGGCCATGCCCAAATGAGTCAATATGAGATATTGAGCTCATTTGATTAGAGTGAGTCTACTTGAGGTTCAAGATTTAGATTGTACCGAGGATGACACGGTTTATGCCTCGATTGGTCAATCTAGATGTCAAGGATAGAGGGACATTGTCACATATTGTGAGAGTCACAATTAGTAGTCACAAAGGTGATGTTGGAGATCAACATTCTTGTAACTTGGGTAGCAATGATGTGTTGCTAGATACCGCTCATTGCTTATGTTCCTAAATCTGTTTAGGGACATTGCCAACGTTACAAGAACCTATAGGGTCACACACATAAGGGCAATTAGATGGAGATTAGGTTCATATGATGAACCATGAGGATTAGGTTCATGGGATGAACCAAATTGGATTAAGAGTAATCCAAATTAGACTCAAGTTGATTGAAGTGTTGAATGAGTCTAATTTAGATTTGATTCATCAAATCAATTTAAATTAATGAATAGAGATTCATTAAATTAAAATTGACTTGAATCAAATGGTTGGATTTGATCAACCATAGGAGATAATAGGTCAAGTTTGACTTGACTTGAGAGGGAAGATGAATGGTCAATTTTGACTTGACCAATTGCCATGTCATGGTGACTTGGCATGGGGCCGGCCAATGATGATGGTCCACATCATCATGGACACATCATGGGGTGCCACCTCATGAGGGAGACCAAGAGCCATTGGCTCTTGGAGTTACATGCATGCATGTAACCCCCTTATAGTGGGTTATGGATGATGTGAAGTTAAGTGGTGTAACTACATCTTCTTCCTCCTCTCTTCCCTCAAGCTCTCTCTTCCTCATCTAGCCATGAACGTCCAAGGGGTTCTAGCACACTCTAGGATGCTTTTCTCCACCTATTGCTTGTGTGGATACCGATAGAGGAGTGTACACTTGACACTCTCGAGTTCCGGCGAACCTTTTGGACGAGTGGGATAAGCGAAGGGCGTCGCTATGAGGGTAACACTCTCACCTTTTAGATCTAAGGTAGATCTAGGGTTTTTATATAAACACATACATGTTTTGTTTTAATACATCTTCGCACGGATCCGTGGCCGGGGCTTCCGAGGTTTCCGCAACGCAAAAAGCGGTGTTTGCGGCTCGGAAAATCCCAAGAATAATATCATTTCCCAACTTACCGGCATATTGATTTAATCCATAGAAATCTCACCCTCTAGTAAATCAAAGAAATAAATATTAAGTACATGTGCCCGTTATTATATCGGGATTAAGAGCATGTACAACATAATATCCGAGGTCCGATTCAATTATGCAGTCAGCAATAAATTGAATCACCTCTATGTCGGTCCTGCTCAATACACCGAGGTGTACTAGTGTAACTCTATGTTCAAGACAAAAGAATACCAAGCTACACTACAACCATGCCAATGGTTTGTCCAAAACCATCTTGGTTGTAAGCCTCTACTTATATTCTACAAGGGACTGATAACATGATCTTCTGTGCCACACCAAGCACCATGTTATCTACAATGTAAAATATTAGATAATATGCACATATATAATATGCAAACAATGATCATGTGATTCTTATTTCAAAATAAAGATGTTCATACAAAAGAGCTAGGCTTTCAGTATACATCCCAACAGAAGCTACAAAACCCGTAGCAACACCAACTAACGAACCGACTCATACCAGAATCGACTCCGACTCTGAGATCGAGTCTAGTATTAATCCTTACCCAAGTCCAACAAGTCATCCTATCGACCAAGTGATAGGTGATCCTAGCTTAGGAATTCAAACAAGATCATCTTATAGAAACCTTAGTCAAATTTCCTTGATTTCAAAAATCGAACCCAAAATCATTGAACAAGCTCTTCTTGATCCCGATTGGATTATTGCAATGCAAGAAGAGCTAGCTCAATTCACTTGGAACGAGGTTTGGAAATTAGTACCACCACCTAAAGATAAATCAGTTATTGGAACAATGTGGGTCTTCCGAAACAAACTTGATGACAAAGGTGAAGTAGTTAGTAATAAAGCAAGGTTAGTCGCCAAAGGGTTTAGTCAAGTCAAAGGATTAGATTACGATGAAACCTATGCCCCTGTAGCTAGACTAGAATCCATCCGAATGTGGTTAGCATACGCTACACATCGAGGTTTTAAAATATTTCAAATGGATGTCAAGTCAGCGTTTTTGAATGGACTTATTAAGGAAGAGGTGTACGTTAGTCAACCCCCAAGATTCGAAAGCCTAGATAAACCCGACCATGTCCTTAAACTAAAGAGAGCTCTTTATGGACTCAAACAAACTCCTTGAGCTTGGTACGAGAGGCTCTCAATATATCTTAAGTCAAAAGGGTTTAACCAAGGTCTAGTCGATCCGACTCTTTTTGTAAAAACCATAGGTAAGGAAATCTTTATAGCCAAAGTCTACATAGACAACATCATTTTCGGAACAACCAATTCGATCTTACTAAACGAATTAATTTCACTTATGGAAAGTGAATTTGAAATGAATTTAGTAGGTGAATTGAGTTTCTTTCTAGGACTACAAATTAAACAAACTAAGGATGGAATATATTTATATCAACAAAAATATACTAAGGAACTAATTAAACGTTTTGGAATGCAAGATGCTAAAACCATCAATACACCCATGGCAACTAATGTCAACATAGGAGAGGACTTAGAAGGAAAGCCCATTGACCTAAAATACTATAGAAGTGCGATAGGAAGTCTTCTATACTTAACTGCGAGTCGATCTGACATTTTATTTGCAGTAAGTATGTGCGATAGGTTTCAAACCTATGCCAAGGAGTCTCACCTAACCCTAGTCAAGCGTATTCTTAAATATCTAAAGGGCACACTAAGAGTAGGTATTTGGTACCCTAGATCTACCGAGTTCAAACTAATTAGCTACTCCGACTCAGACTATGTCGGTAGTAAACTCGATCGAAAGAGCATGGGTGGTTGTTGTCAACTTCTCGTCTCGAGTCTAGTGAGTTGGTGCAGTAGGAAGCAACACTGTGGTGCCTTGTCTACCACCGAAGCCGAAAACGTCGCTATGGGTGAGTGTGTAGCTCAGCTTCTTTGGATGAAGCACACTCTCCAAGACTTCAACCTAAACTTCAACAATATTAAAACTCTTATAGATAATATTAGCTCCATTAACTTAACCAAGAATCCCATATTCCACTCTAGGACCAAACATATAGAAGTTAAACACCACTTCATTTGAGAACATGTAGCTAACGGGACTATTCAACTCGAATATGTGGAATTCAAGTCAAACCTGAAGGTAGGAAACTTCGCTTCCCACTTCAACTTTGTCACTTGTTTATGGTGATCCCATCGATGTCATGAACTGTGTCATCGTCGTGCTATTCGATTAGAGTAGTCACTTGAACAAACTTGTTGTTCAAGTAACCAACCTCTATTATACGAATAGCCACGGAATAGACGATGTATGGATCGCTGGCTTTTGTGTTTATGTTCGGGGTCCAAGTTATATTAGCCACAAAATAGAATATATCATGCATATATAATTGAAAAACAATTACAAACATGTTACATATGAAGATAGATAAGTGATATACCTCTCGATCTTCTATTGTATAACATTCCTCCTTTTGGACGTCGTGTGGGTGACGATCTACCAAAAGTTGAAACTCCTAGATCACCAATCTTCCTTCCTTTCTCGCTCCGAACAAGAGGAAGTATAGAAACAAGACACTTCTCCTTTCTTTAGCAAACCAATAAGAACCAAGCAAGATGCTTGTCGCCGGCCAACAAGGAAAAGGGATGAGAAGGATGGATGCCGGCCAAGAGCTCCAAGGGAGAACCCTAAGCCTTGTTTTCACCGGCCAAGGAAAAGAGAAGAGCTAGCTTTGGACGCCGGCCAAGGGAGGGGAGGGCTGTATGGGGCGCCGGCCACCTTGAGGAAGAAGAGAAGAAAGGAAACTCTTTCCTTATTTGTGGCCGCCCAACCACAAACCCTAACTCCAAGACTCTTTGTTGGGTTTCCGGCACCGCGGCGTGTGTGTGTTCGATCATGTTTCGTAAACATGAACACAGCGGAAGCAATTAAAAATAATAAATCTATATTTATTACAACACACACAACACACGCATGCATATTACAACAAGTGTAGACATAACCATAAATTTAAATTTGCAATAAAAGGAAATTTAACTACGTTATACCTTCCGTATGACGTGTAGCGGGAACGGCATCAACCGGAACGATCCTCGTAAGAATCATCTCTATCTGTATCCACGCCGAGCTCCTCGGGATGACTTCGCTAAGCCACGAGCTTCGTCTTCGTACGGGTTACTAGCCTCGTGTTGAAGACGACGTGATCGAGAGATGATCACAATCCGAATCCAAATTCGGATCCAAAACCGAGTCCTCAAAACTCGATTCTCCGGAGAGGTATTCGTCAACCGTTTGACGAATCCTTCGTCCTCCACCTCAGAGGATTACCGGAGATCAAATCCCCGGTAAGTTAGCCGCTGTCGGAGCACTAACCGTCGTCCAAACGACGCTCCGACAACAAAGAAACAAGCTGTCCAGAAAAACTGGACAGCTTTTGGTGGAGGAATAGAGGCCGGCCAAAGGAGATGTGGAGCTCACCTTCTCACCGAACCCACAAGAGATCACCGGAGGGTCGCCGGAGCATCGCCGGCTGAAGCTTGGATGCCGGCGGCAAGGAGGTGGCAGCAGCTCCATGAAGTTGGCGGCAACACCATGTTGGGCGGCAACAACAAAAGGAGGCTAGGGTTGGGCGGCCAAAACTTCATTAGCTTTAGGGTTAGGGTTTAAGCCCTATTTTATAGAGAACTAATTCTCTTAATGGTTAATGGATCATATCCATAAAGCCCGTTAACCCGCTCCATTAAGATAAGTTAAAATAAACCAAACCATGATGGTTTATTTTAAGTTAAAACGAACCGAACCAACTTTTGGTTCATTCGTTTAAAATAAACCAAACCCTTTGGTTTATTCTCATCCATTGGATTAAAACCAAACCATTTTGGTTCATCCATTACGTCTTCATAAGACGCGGCCCATCCACTCTTCCATTGCGACTGAAACGATTTCATGCTCGCTTTATGTTTGGTCCAACCAAACCTAGTTTCTCTCGGTCTGAGAATCCCATTCTCAAGCTCGTTTTAAATCCTTTGGATTACACTCGTTGTGCGTGTGACCAAATAGGTTCTCGGTTTATGTTGGCCATCTATAATTAACCATTAATTATAGAACGATCATGAGTGGCACCTAGTAGTACATCATGATCCCCAATTAACCGAAAAGATCAACGGTTGATCCAGAACTATTTCTGAAACCCTTCAGTAGCTCGAATGAATCGTGCCCCATTCCCTTCACTCATCTTATACCCACTTGGTTCAGGACATGGTCTATAGTGTCAGTCCCCACTAGGCTGACTACGTCATACCTAGCACAAGTATCATTTCCTCGTCCTACGGATTCTAGTTACTCCACATGTATCGAAGAGTACCTTACTCTAAACATGTAATGCTTTGGCCAAAGACTTTAGTAACAATCCGACGAGATGCCATGGGTATACATCTCCTCGCAAGGAGTGGTGAATCCTTTATAGGCTATTCAAACACCTTCGATCACTTCGACTTACACCCAATCATCCCGGGTCTACATCTCCTTAGAGATGTTTGCTTAAGATGTCAAAGCATAAGTCTCCATGATCAAGATGACTTGAATACCGCAAGTCAAAGGAACATCGCACTTAAGCCACAGTAAGAACTTCATTGACATATCTATATATGCAGAGAACCATATGAAGTCTTACGGTTGGTCACTCCAATGAACTAGTTACCATAACTAGCATCCACGATTAACTCCGGACATCACTATATCTCCAGCCAGTGAGAATCAGCTGCTTGGATACACCAAGGAGTATACCTCGTACTAGTCTCGACAGAATTGACGGTGTCCAAATCCATCAATTCATCGACTAGGGATAATTCCGATACATCACAATTACATATGTAGAGATACTCACTAGTTGTGATCCAATCACAAATTCTCTCATGCTGTGAATCGCATCGTGGACATTCAGTAAATGAGTTTAAGATCCAATCAAATACATTAAACATGTATACTCAAATAGTGAATCTTCATTTATCATATAAATGGTTCATACATAAGGCGATTGCCTTAGGACATCTCTCATATATTACTAACACTCTTGCCGCCCAACCCTAATCTCCCTTCCTTCTCATTAATTCTCCACGCCAACCCTTAAGCCCATTTTTATAGAGTTAGGGATAAGCCTTGTTTTAATCTCCACCATTGGTTCTAGGGATTTAATCTCAACCATCGGATCTAGAGATTTAATCTCAACCGTCGTATCTAGAGATTTAATCTCTACCTTTGGATCTAGAGTTTTGTTTTCATCCATTGGATCTAGGCTTCATGAGGTATTAATAGGCTACAATAGGGACCATGAGGAGGAGTTGGATCTTGGCCACCCAATGGATCAATCCCACATAAAGTCCGATCCATTAATGATAATCCAATCCACTAAAGGATTATCATTAATCTACCTCACCAACCCCCATAAGTTAATATGGGCTCCATATATTATATGTACATTTTCTCCCCATGTTTAAGATCTCGAATGTCCGTCGATTAATTAATTTACTGACCATTAATTAATCAACATCTAACTCCATGAGTAGTACCACTCAACCTTTTCATCATGCTGGACCAAGTCCACCTGCATGGTTTACATGATGAACCTTATGAGCTCCTCAAGGGGACATCATCATCCTAATATATATGACACGGTTTCCTCCTTTAATCAATGACACACCATATAAATAATATCATTTCCCAACTTACCGAGCCTATCGATTTAATCTATAAATCTCGCCCATTGGTAAATCAAAGAAATGAATATTAAGTATATGTGCCCGTTATTATATCGGGATTAAGAGCATGTACAATATAATATCAGAGGTCTGATTCGATTATTTAGTCAGCAATAAATCAAATCACCTCTAAGTCGATCCTGCTCAATACACACAATGTGCACTAGTGTGATTCTATGGTCAAGACAAACCAATACCAAAACACACTACAACCATACCAATGGTTTGTTCAAAGCCATCTCGGTTGTGAGCCTTTACTTATACTTTACAAGGAGTCGATAACATGATCTCCCGTGTGACACCACACACCATGTTATCTACATTGTAATGTATTAGACAATATGCATCCCCATAAATATGCAAACAATGATCATGTGATTCTTATTTCAAAATAAAGATGTTCATACAAAAGATAGACTTTTCAGTATACATCCTAACAAAACTTACCTGATCTCTTTACCAAGCTGCTACCCGAAACCAAATTTAGTCTACTCAAACGAAAATTAGGCATGTGCATAATAGAGTAGAATTTACAAATCATAGCTTATTATAATTCTATTATTTACTTTTCTTGTTAATGTAATTATCTTAGGGCTTAGCTTAGATATCATGCACCTATAGATTTAAGGAGCCAATACATCTCACAACACATAGAACTAATGTGTTTGTGTACTTAGCCACGTAGATGGGCGTGAGATGTTAGGACCTTAATCTTGGTTCCAGATGTAGATTCAGTGCATCGACATGAACCATGAAGTATAATTACATAAATTAACCAACTCTTACTAGGACTTGTTGATCTTTAATATCAATCGAGTCAAATAGAGTTTAACATTTAAATAGATGAGCTTATGTTTAAATTACTATTTTCAAAATTTATTTGGAACATGCTTGGACTTAAAACTAAATTCAAAACCATGTTTTTCAAACCCCCCCACCCCGCTCTTTCTGATTTATGGCAAAAGGGGGAGAAAAGGCCAAAGTTAAGGGATCTTTTTTTTTGGTAACTTAACTTAGTACATGTTTACTAACATTTAATTAATGACAAGTTATGTAAATGTTTATTTAACTTAATGTTTTAAATAAGGGGAGAAAGGCCAAGGTTAGGAAATCAATTTTTTTTTGCTTTCTTAACTTAAAACTTATTTTAAACACTATGACCACTATTAAGTAATTTCGGTTACTTAACTCTTTATAAGTAGCAAGGGGCAGAGTTAATCACTAAGGCCAATATTAAGTAATTTCGGTTACTTAACTCTTTTTAAGTAGCAAGGGGGAGAGTTAAAATCCTTTCTCAAGTACTCACCCTCAGTCAAGGGGGAGGATTCCTCAAGGGGGAGCACTTGAAAAAGAGTTTTTATACTCCTGCTCATTCATGCATATTTCATACTCATTTTTCTTAATCTATTTTCCTTAACTTTGTATGGGTTTTCCATAGATAAAAAAGGGGGAGATTATTGGTGCAGTGGGCACCTAAGTCTAACTTGAGTTTTGATTATACCAAATGATACAAAGTTAAGCTCTTTTTGTTATCTCATGAGATGAATCAAGTGTGCAGAATTGCTAAGCTAAAGATGAAGGTCAGCGATACCCGGAGGATAGCTGTGGTGGTCGGACGACACCGGGATGATTTCGGAGGGAGCCGAAGAACTCAGGTGAAGACCAGAAGCAAAACTTCAAAGGTAAAAGGTTGATGTAAGCTCGTGTGAGTGAGTGTAAGTGAGGTCGTGTTCTTCGTACGGGGACATCCTTAGGCGACGATCCGACCAAGACCTCCCATGGAAGGTCTAAGTCTAGATCGGATGGTAAATGGCCATCGTACTTACTTATTTCTCGAGCTAACTTTTCATTGCAGCTGGAAACTCTACCACCAGTCAACTGATGGCTTGTATCAATCGACTGATGCCTCCAGTAGTCGACTTGTAAGGGTAGCAGTAGACTGATGGTAAAAGATCAGCCTCGAGGATAGTCTAATCTTATCTCCATTTCTCAAGGGCTAGGTGGCATCTTCTAATGAAAACTCATCTCAACGATTAGGGTTTCACAAGGTTATAAAATAAGGAGTTCTCCAACCCAAATTGCTTCCGCAATGCCATTCTTCTACTACGACCTCCCTACGACAAAGCACTGTCGAAACAACGACAACTTATGCTCAACCTTCTATTCTTTTAGTTGTCGGTAAAAAATTTACTTAAAGTTTGTTTCAAATTCTGTAATCTTCTTATTTTTTGGAGCTTTACTCACAATGGGAAGAGGGGGAGTGTCCCTCTATCTCTACTTATTGATAATTCTTGTACTCGCTTATTCCTACCTCTAACGAGGAGTATTTTTAGTTCTTTTCCCTCCGTGCGCAGTCTAGGACCGTTAGGGCCTTGGATTAGCAGCCGAAGGCTGTGAACCAAGTAAAAACAATGTTGTTATTTTTATTTTGTGCTGCATTCTTCTGTTTTACTTGTGTTTTAAAAAAACAAATTGAAAAACTTTCCTGATCGCTATTCACCCCCCCTCTAGCGACTCTAAATGATCCAACATTTCCTTGCCAAGTCTTCTCTCTTAGACTTTCTTTATAATTGTTACTTAACATCCATGTTAGATCACCAACATTGTCTAACTTAAACATGATTATCCAAACATAAAAATTAATTAATACTTGGAGCAATTTTACACCAACACCGAGTTCCCCCAAGTACTCTGTGCCCGAGCAACCTCTGCCCCGAGCACTGTGCTTTTCTAATTGAGCCGAAAACTATGTCCATAGCCCGAGCACTGAATGCCCCCGCACATCGCGTGTTTCTTAATCCCAAGCACCTTGTAAACTCGAGCATCATACACTATTCTTTTTACATCGAGCAAAGCACCTACAGTGCCTCATCACCCGATTATTGTGTGTCTATTTTAGTGTCGAACACCTCATGCTCGGGCATCGTGCACCTACTAGTGTCGAGCACCTCATGCTCGGTGCGCATCATTCCTAAGTATCGTTTGGTCTGTTGAGCTCCCGAGCTTTAGAACTGAGCAAATAGCTCGAGAGCCGTGTGCTGAGCACTCTTCTATCGCTCAAGCACTAGGCACTCATTAGAGACTCGAGGTTGCTCAATCCTCTGCGTTGAGCACTAAAAGTGCTCAGCCAAGGCAGTTCCTTTTGTCAAGTCCCACTCGACGGTTCGGTTTCCCACTCGGGTACATCATTATTCTCAGTCGATAAAATTGTGAGAAAAGTCAAACGCTTCATGCTCCTCAATCTCAAGCACATAAAGTGTTGGAGCAACAATTTTCTCACTGGGGAATCACTCAACAATTTCACTATTCATTTTCTTCTCCGATGAACTTGTGAAATTTATGATATGTTCAAATCATATAGGGTTTTAGAAGTAGTTTTAGCACACATTTCATATTTATTTCATGCATATTTTCTTTATTTTGCACAAATTTACTATTTTCTAGTTCGGAGATATGCTTTTTCTATCTTTATGTGCAGAGTGTCTTTTTGGAGGCAAATTTGCTCGATAAATTGAGCTCAAGGAAGGCAAGCGTGCTCTGATCATATTCTCAAAAACACGGGCACCCTTTGGACAAAAAGATGGCATCCGTTTAGAGTTCCAGAGAAAGACACTGTCAACCATGTGAATTTCACATAGTTGTGCCTATTCCAGATGCCAGATTCAGAGCATGATTTCTAGCCTCCCACACGGACGATTATGTGGATTCCACACGGTCAGTCGTGTGGATTCCACACGACCATGTGGCGACAGAGCAACTTATGTAGATCTGATTTTACGAGCAAATAAGGAAAGCTAATTTCACTCCTATATATAAAAAGGCGCATCTAAACCCTAAGGGTGAGGCTCGATTGCTAGGAGGTAAGAAGGTGCCCTACAAAGTACCGGAGGCTCACAACGGGAAGGAAGCAGCTCAAAGACCCAAATCAATGCTCCAACACCTTAAAGAGCAACCAAGACCTCACATTGGATCCAATGGGGCGTATTAATTCTCTTTTCAATTCTATTTGGATTGTAATGATTTATAAAAATATGTCTTGTATTTTTTTTTCCTTATTCATGGAGTAGATACTTTCATTCTATGATTAGGGAGTAACTTGTGTAAGTTGGGCATGCTAGTTCAAATATCTATTCATTTCTTTTGAGTCATATTTGCAATTTATACTATTTAAATCAATGAAATTTATGTCTTGATTTTATTTCTACTGTACGTAGTCGATATAAGGGTGGAAAGCCTTTGTATTGAAATCTAAGAGAACCAAGAAGGAACCTTATGGTCATCCTCCCTCCCATAACTATAGGAAGTAGGGTGTGAAAGAGTAGGATATGAAATATGATCCTATTGTTCATAGGGACCAATAGGACATCAACTCTAAAAGAGTTGCGCGACCCCAGTGAAAGGGGGTTCCCAAAAATATTAACCCTCTGAGCTCTGACGATCCGAAAGGGAAACTTGCCTTGTAATAGGTAGTTCCTGGTAGAAGCAAAAGTTCATCGAGATTACACACGATGATCCTCCCACAATATCATAACTATAGATCTTAGAAGCATGAAATTGATAGCATGCTAAACAACACATAAGTGAAACCGAAATCGTGGACTCCTTTAAGCAACCTTGAGCCCCCCTTTGCTTTCTCCAAGTGACGACGTACTTGAGTCAGGACCGTCGTCAACCCCACTTCTGACTCGCAAGAGATTTACTCTGAACAAGAGACATTCATTGGACACACAGTACTCGAATCATAGTCCCTGTGGGAAAGAAACATAATTTATTACTTGACGATAACCATGTACTTGAAGGGTTTTGCTTATCGAGTCCGTGAGGGAAAACTTCGCTTCCCACTTCACCTTGGTTGTTTGTTCATGGCGATCCCACCGATGTCCCCAGAAAAAAAAATTTAATCCTAGACAAAAGGGATTGCCCAAACAATCAAGTAATCGTCGTGCTATTCATTTAGAGAGGTCGCTTGAACAAACTCGTTGTTCAAGCGACCAACCTCTATTCTACGAGTAGCGGCGGAATAGACGATGTACGGATCGCCGACTTTTGTATTTATGTTCGGGATCCAAGTATTATTTAGTCACAAACAGAATTTATCATACTCATAATTGGAAAAACAAATACAAGCAAGTAACAAAAGAGAATAGAGAATAGGTATACCTCTCGATCTTCTAATGTATGACCTTCCTCTTTTCGGACGTCGTGTGGGTGACGATCTACCAAAAGTTGAAGCTCCTAGATCGCAAATCTTCCTTCCTTTCTCTTCCAAAGCAAGAGGAAGAATAGAAACAAGGCTCTTCTCCTTCCTATAGCCAACCAACAAGCAACAAGGAGAATGGTTGTTGCCGACCAACAAGGAGAACGAGATTATGGTGGAAACCGGCCAAGACACCAAGGGAAAGCCCAATATCTTGTTTCCACCACCTAAGGAGAAAGAGAAGAGGGTCTATGGCCACCGTCCAATGGCTGCAAAGGGCTGGAAAAACCCGCTAGACGCCGCCCACCTTGAAGGAAGAAGAAGAAAGGAAATTACTTCCTTATGTAGGGATGTATACTGAAAAGTGTATCTTTTGTATGAACATATTTATTTTGAAATAAGAATCACATGATCATTGTTTGCATATTTATATGATTATGCAATATTGTCTAATACATTATATTGTAGATAACATGGTGTGTGGTGTCACACAAGAGATCATATTATCGGCCCCTTGTAAAGTATAAGTGAAGGCTCACAACCGAGATGACTTTCGACAAACCATCAGAATGGTTGTAGTGTGATTTGGTATTGGTTTGTCTTGACCATAGAATCACACTAGTGCACTTTGTGTGTATTAAGCAGGACCGACATAGAGGTGATTCGATTTATTACTGACTACATAATCGAATCAGACCTCAGATATTATTTTGTACATGCTCTTAATCCCGATATAATAACGGGCACATATACTTAGTAGTCATCTGTTTGATTTACCAATGGGCGAGATTTATATATTAAATTGATAGGCTCGGTAAGTTGGGAGATGATATTATGTATATAGTGTGTCGTTGATTATAGGAGGAAACTGTGTCCTATATATTAGGATGATGATGTCCCCTTGAGGAGCTCATAAGGTTCATCATGTAAACCCTGCAGGTGGACTTGGTCCGGCATGATGAAAAAGTTGAGTGGTACTACTCATGGAGTTAGATGTGGATTAATTAATGGTCAGTAAATTAATTAATCGACGGACATTCGAGATCTTAAACATGGAGAGAAAATGTATAAATAATATATGAAGCCCATATTATCATATGGGGGTTGGTGAGGTAGATCAATGATAATCCTTTAGTGGATTGGATTATCATTAGTGGATCGGACTTTATGTGGGCTTGATCCATGGGTGACCAAGATTCAACTCCTCCTCATGGTCCCTAATTTAGCCTATTAACACCTCATGAAGCTTAGATCCAATGGATGAAAAAAAAACTCTTGATCCAAAGGTAGAGATTAAATCTCTAGATCCGACGGTTGAGATTAAATCTCTAGATCCGACGGTTGAGATTAAATGTAACGCCCGCCCTTATCTGCTCTCAGGGCGGCGCTACTTTTACCCCTTCTTTTTTTTTTCTTTTAAAACATAATACACATGGATCATTTCACCATTTACTTAAGCATGTTATCATGGCATAAACCTTCTTTTCTACATGCATCACCTATCTTATTCATAGTTAGCATGTTACCATATCTTATCTCATTTCATAACATGCCCATCATAAGGATCCATTCGTGAGTTCTATCATATCAACTTTCTTAAGTAATTGAACAATAACATAACTAAGTAATATCCAACATGGTACTAATAATTCACAAGTCTTATAAGCGGAAGCAAGGTCTTAAGTTGTTAATTGAGCATATAAATATAAGCAGATAGTAGTAGGGTCTTTCTCCACCATGCCACTATCACACACACTGGGCCCTTCCTGCTACCTCCTCTAGTTCAGGTTTCCTTGATCTGCAGTATATGGACAACATAAACTATAAGCATAAAGCTTAGTAAGATTCTTGCCTACTCACAAAAAAAAAACGAACTTCATCAAGCAATTAGAAACATAAGCATGCTAGCATAAATGGCCTAAGTATTCCATAGTAACACTAATCAACAACATACCATGTAATGAAACCTAAGCATGGCATAGAGTTTACATCAGCATGCTAAGCATAATTAACACCAAGCAGGGCATAATCTAAACATAAGCATTCATGATATAAATCTTGGACATGCAGGAAGTATATAAACCCCAAATGTTCTTACTATAAGCATTATAACTTAGTAAAATCTAACATGCTTCAAGAACATAATCATAAGCATTTTTTAACTTGAGCATAAACATTTATAATGACATAAATCCTAGACATGCATAAGGAACAAAATCACAAGTATTTTTAAACTACTGCAAGCATCATAACTTCATAGAGTCTAACATGCATAAAGGACATAATCATAAGCAATTTTAACTTGAGCATAAACATTTATAATGATATAAATCCTAAACATGCATAAGGTACATAATCACAAGCATTCTTAAACTACTGTAAGCATCATAACTTCATAGCATCTAAAATGCATAAAGGACGAGTTCGTAAGCATTCATAATCTTTAACATAAGCATACACAATTTCATAAAAGTCTTTTCTTTTCAAAACATATACATATAGATACTTCAATATCATCATAACTTGTTTGGGGGGCCCCAGGTTAAGTACCACATAATGCGCGTTCCCTAATAGGCTGGGGTAGCGAGCCACCAGACCTACCAAAGCAAGACCTCTTACGTCTTACCAGGGCAAGACCTCTTACGTCTTCTTATGTCCCTATGGATTTGATTAACGACCACCTGACGGGTCGGGTACTTAACCTCTTACAAAGTAAAATACTTAATTCCTTTCTTTTCTTGTCATAGTATAAAGAATGCTCTTGATCCCCAATATAAAAAGGGAAGCATCTTAATCTTATCTTGTCATAAGGAGAGCTCTTGATCCCTACATGAAAGGGAAGCATCTCCACTTTATCTTATCTTAAGGAGAGCTCTTGATCCCTACTTGAAAGGGAAGCATCTCCATCTTATCATAAGGAGAGCTCTTGATCCCTACTTGAAAGGGAAGCATCTCCATCTTATCATAAGGACACATGCATTCATAACATAAGAGTACCCTAAAGGGGTCCTAAAGTATAAACATGTTCATCACACAAGCATATTGCGTAGCACATTACACCATAAACATGTAGCATGTTTCTTAGGCATATTCAAGGCATATTAAATCATAAAAACATGTTCATCACCTAAGCATATTTCATGGCACATTACATCATAACATGTAGCATGTTTCCTAGGCATATTCCAGGCATATTAAATCATGAAAACATGTTCATCACCTAAGCATATTTCATGGCACATTACATCATAACATGTAGCATGTTTCCTAGGCATATTCAAGGCATATTAAATCATAAAAAAAACATGTTCATCACCTAAGCATATTTCATGGCACATTACATCATAACATGAAGCCTATTTCTTTGACATATTCATGGCATATTAATCACAAAGCATGTTCATCACCTAAAACTCTTACATGAGGGATACAACATCCCCTAGTTCTCTTAGAAGCCTTTTTCTTGCAACCCTAACCATAGTTTCCTTGGTTGGCCGAAACTTGTGAAGGGCTCAAGCTTGGGTTTGTCCCCTAAAACTCATTAATGAAGCCTTACAACCTATCATAGCACCATTAGAAATATTTTCATGCAACCCTAACCCTAATTTCATGGGTTGGCCGAAACTTGTGAGGGGCTCAAGCTTGGGTTTGTCCCCTAAAATTCATTCATGAAGCCTTATAACCTATCATAGTATCCTTAGAAATATTTTCATGCAACCCTAACCCTAATTTCATGGGTTGGCCGAAACTGGTGAGGGGCTCAAGCTTGGGTTTGTCCCCTAAAATTCATTCATGAAGCCTTATAACCTATCATAGTATCCTTAGAAATATTTTCATGCAACCCTAACCCTGATTTCATGGTTTGGCCGAAACTTGTAGGGTTAAGATCTTTGGATTTTTATCACCTAAATCTATTCATGTAGGCATATATCATAACCTAACTTCATAAGGGGGAGCTCTTCATGAAACCCTAACCCTAAACCCTTGGTGGCCGAAACATATAGGGTTAAAACCCTTGGACTTTTGTTACCTAAGGATCCCTACTTGGAGCATACAACATATAAAAGGTTTCCTAATAGCATATTTCATGAATCCTAGCCCAAGACATTAGTTGGCCGAAACATATGAAGCTCCAAACTCATATTCTTTCATGTAATTCATCCTACAAAACTAATATACTCCAGGTGAGGAAATCTTACATCCTTCGCTTTGCTTTTTAGTTGGAAGATGACCTAATGGAAGCCAACCCTAGCCTTCTTCTTGCTTGGAGGGATTTCGGCCAAAGGTGCAAATGGAGAGGGGGAGCAAGGTGGTTTCGGTGAGGATGAAGAGGAGAGGAAGAAGTGGCCAAATGGGAACTTCCTTCTTCTTTATAAAGGGAGGAAGGGAAGTTCCTCTTTTCTTTTCCATGCCCCTTCATTTATCCTCATCACCCTTATCTATAATTCCCCTCTTCTCTTAATGATGTAATCCTATTGGGCTTATGGTTAGGGGGTACATCTATAGGGCTTGGCTATCTCTAGAGGTTTGGGGTTCAATTCCTAGGCCTTGCATCTCTTTTTGGCCATTTCCTTTTATTTTTGGAAAACCCCCATAAAGCCCTTTATCGTAAAGCCAAAAATCCTCGTAAAATTGCTGGAGACTTTTTACGGGCGTTACATTAAATCCCTAGAACTAATGGAGGAGATTAAATCATGGCTTGAGCCTAACTCTATAAATAGAGATCATGAATTGGGCGGCAAGAAGAGCATGGCTTAAGGGGATTAGTGTTTTCTTCTTTTGGAGGCTAGGAATCCTAGTTGGTTTAGGATTAGATTTGGGTGGATAGGGTTTTGGGAGCTATGGGTGGGCGGCAACTCAAGGAGGAGTTTTTCTTCTTCTTCCTAAGGTGTGGCTGGTTCCTTCCATCTTCCCTCTACCTTGGCTTGTGCTCATCCTAATCTTCTTCCCCACTTCCATGGCCGGCCATAAGGAGAGCAAGGATTAGGGTTTGGAGGCTTAGGGTTTAGGAGGCTTGGGTGGCTCCAAATAAAGAAGTAGTTTGCTTTCTTCTTCCTCTCCTTTGGTGGCCAGCGCCCACAACCCTTTCCTAGCCCTTGGCCGGCATCCAAATACCCCTTCTCCTTCTCCTTAGGTGGTGGAAACAAGATATAGGGCTTTCCCTTGGTGTCTTGGCCGGTTTCCACCATTATCTCCTTCTCCTTGTTGGCCGACAGCAAGCATTCTCCTTGTTGCTTGTTGGTTGGCTATAGGAAGGAGAAGAGCTTTGTATCTATTCTTCCTCTTGCTTTGGAAGAGAAAGGAAGAAAGATTTTTGATCTAGGAGCTTCGACTTTTGGTAGAGCGTCGCCCACACGATGTTCGAAAGGAGGAAGGACATACATTTGAAGATTGAGAGGTATATCGATTCTCTAATCTTTATATGTTACATGTTTGTATTTGTTTTTCAACTATGAGCATGATATAAATATGTATATGGCTAAATAATACTTTGATCCCGAGTATAAACACAAAAACTGGCGATCCGGACATCGTCTATTCCGCGGCTACTCGTAGAATAGAGGATGGTCGCTTGAACAACTAGTTTGTTTAAGTGACCTCTCTAAACGAATAGCACGACAATGACTTGGTTGTTTGGGCAATCGTTTTTGTCTAGGGTTAAATTTTTTAATCTGGGGACATCGAGGGGATTTCCATGAACAAACGACTAAGGTGAAGTGGGAAGCAAAGTTTCCCCTCACAGACTCGATAAGCAAAATCCTTCAATTGGTATCAGAGCTTCAAGGGACAAAACTCTACAATTGGTATCAGAGCCAAGGTTTCCGGTTTTGTGTGTTTAGGATTCGGTTAATTTTTATGCACTCTTTCATATATTATATGTGCCGAATAATAGTAGGATATGCGTAGTTTAACTCTTTGGTCGCAGGTATAAGATCCGACTATTATGGCCATATGTGTGTATGTGATTGTATGTGTGTAAATATTTATTTTGTTGAATCCTCGGGGTTGACGAGGCTAGTATTTAATTTTTTGTAAATTAAATATGACATTGTTTAGCCACTCTTTATTTTAGTTTACTTTCGATCTAGATTTCATGTACACTTCCTTGTGGAGTATAGGATCGATGGATGTAAATTAAAATTGGTTTTAGTCTTGGCTCGGATCTCCGGATGGCTCGTACATGGCGAAGGAGGAGCGGACGAGATGGTGATGCGACGGGAGACATATTGAAGACAAAAGCCATAATAGTTGGAAAATAATTTTTATTTTTCATATTTAATGCTTATTGTTTGATATGCATGTCGTAGCCTAGAAAATTCTTCATTTTTAAATTACTAAGTGGGAGAGGGATATTTTTATAAATTCCCACGGCCTCAATTGCAATTTGACAAGTGATGCAAACAAACTTGTGCGTCGACTCTGAGTGTCTTCCTCCGCATCGGATGAGTTTGTTTGCGGATCACAAGGTCGAATATGGTTATAGGAAATTATTAAGGAGCATGTGTACTTACCCATCGTAAGGCACATAACCCTAGATAATTACCTTGGTACCAAGTAATGGTGAACACTTAGATACAAATATAAGTATCCTCCCCATCGGAGTCACTGCTTTTATTTGTAGGGCCGAAGAGAAATCAACTATTAATTTTACTTGTCAAAAAGTTAGCTTGACAAGATAGTAAAATTAATGGGTAAAACCTCCTCTTACAAATGTAGAATTCGTATACGTCCACACTATCGTGGCATACGATATTCTCGATGTTTTGAGGTGTTGGTTGATTTTGAAATTTTATTGTTTGAGGAATCAATAATTTTTTGAAATCTACAGTAATGATCTATGTGATTCTTAGGATTTTCAAAATTGACTTTCAGTCCACTTACTATGAAACTAAAGGAAATAAACTTACTGTACCCAAATAATGTTGATTGGAAAAGAATCTAGATATTGTCTTATCTGCTAAGGAGTACAAGTATGCACTCTTCGAAGAATGTCCTCAAGCCATGGTTGCTCAAAAAGGTTTCTACTTCTAAGCCGAAAGGCAAGAAGAAGAAGAAACAAGGTGAAGCAAAGATGGTGGGAGGATCTCTAGGAGGAGTGAAGAAGTCGAAAGGCAAGTACTTCACTTGCAAACAGGATGGACATTGGAAGAGGGACTGTCCCAGTCTGAAACAGAACAAAGGTATATCCTTTGGTATAGTCGTTGAAACATGGTTAGCGGTGTTATCTACCAGCATCTGGTGTGTAGATATAGGAGCCTCTGATCATTTCTGCAATACTTTGCACGGGTTCCAGGAAACCCGACGACGAGCTGAAAGGGAGATTACCATTTACTTGGGCAATGCCATGAAGATGGCGGCTGTTGAAGTGGGAGAAGTTTTATTTATCTCTTGAGAAAAATAAAACTTAGGTTCTGGAAAATTCCCTTTATGTACCTTTATTTAGAAAGAATTTAATTTCAGTTTCTAAATTGTTTATGGATGGATATTCTAATTCTTTTAATGACAGAGTTGTTATAAAAAGGAATAGGGAGAATATCTGTTCAGGTACATCGATAGGAAATTTGTATACACATGAACCAAAACCTCCCACGATGAAAATTGAAGTTCATAACTCATCTTCTAATTCCAATAAGAGAAAAGAACCTTCGAAGATGAACCAAACATATCTTTGGCATCTTAGGCTTGGTCACATTAACCTAACCAGAATTCAAAGGTTGATAGTTGATGGACCTTTGGGTTCATTAGTGGTGGAGGATCTCCCAACCTGCGAATCTTGCTTGGAGGATAAAATGACCAAGAGGCCTTTTAAGGCCAAGGGGTATAGAGCCAAAGATGTGTTAGAAATTATTCATTCTGATTTGTGTGGTCCTGCGACTATCCAGGCAAGAGGTGGTCTTGAATATTTCATCTCTTTCATAGACAATTATTCAAGATATGGATGACACTACAATCTGATCGTGGTGGTGAGTACCTCTTGGGAGAGTTTAGGAACTACTTATTAGAGGATGGGAATAAATCCCAATTGACTACACCTGGCACACTGCAGTAGAATGGTGTAGCAGAGTGAAGGAATAGGACTCTTATGGAGATGGTTAGATCGATGATGAGTTATGTTAACTTGCTAGATTTGTTCTGGGGATATGCTCTAGATACGGCGGTGTACATTCTGAACTTGGTTCCATCTAAATCAGTGCCTTCTACTCCCACAGAATTGTGGACTGGGCGAAGACCTAGTCTAAGACATATTCGGATATTGGGAGTCCAGCACATGTGCTGAAGGTAGATGCTGGTAAGTTGGAACTTCATACAGAAGTACGCATGTTCATTGGCTATCCTAGGGGAACGAAGGGTGGATTGTTTTATAGTCCTAGAGATCAGAGGGTGATCGTTAGCATGAACGCCAGATTTCTAGAGGAAGACTATGTGATGAGCCACAAGCCCAAGAGTAAAATTGTTCTAGAGGATTTAAAAGGGGAAGTCACTTCTTTAGTACCACCGGTACAAGAGGATATACCACATGTCACTGTACCGTGTGTCACAGAGGATACACAGGTGATAGCTCGTCGTAGTGGGAGGGTTGTGAGACAACCTGATAGATTCATGTTCTTGGGAGAATCTTCTGATTTTGTCCCTGGCGAACATGAACCTGATCCCTGGACATATGACGAGGCAATCCAAGATAAAGATGCAGTATCTTGGCAAAGTGCAATGAATACTAAGATTGAATCTATGGATTCAAATCAGGTCTGGGAGCTAGTAGAACCACCTGATGGTGTAAAAACCATTGGATACAAGTGGATCTACAAGAGAAAGAGAGGAATAGATGAGAAGGTTGAGACCTTCAAAGCGAGGCTTGTTGCGAAGGGGTATACTCAGAAAGAGGGTATCGATTATGAGGAGACCTTTTTGCCAATAGCCATGCTTAAGTCTATCCAGATTCTCTTATGCATAGCAGTTCATATGGATTTTGAGGTGTGGAAGATGGATGTAAAGATAGTTTTCCTTAAAGGAAGTCTTGAGGAAAACATCTATATAAAGCAACCAGAGGGATTCATTGCTAAGGGCAAAGAGCATCTTGTATGTAAGCTTAATCGGTCCATTTATGGATTGAAGCAAGCTTCGAGCTCTTGGAACATCCACTTTGATGAGGTGATCCAGTCTTATGGATTTATTCAAAGTCCGGATGAGTCTTGTGTATACAAGAGATGTGACGGAAACGTAGTGGTATTTCTTGTACTATACGTAGATGACATTTTGGTGATTGGCAACAATATCAATGTGTTATCGGGCGTAAGGGTATGGTTGTCCAAACAGTTTGATATGAAGGACTTGGGAAAAGTGGGACACATCCTTGGGATCAAGGTTATAAGGGATCGCAAGAAAAGGATGTTGTGCTTATCCCAAGCTTCATACATAGACACAATTATGGATCATTTTAGCATGCAGAACTCCAAGAAGGGTTTTCTACCTTTCAGACATGGAGTTCTTTTATCTAAGGAGATGTGTCCTAGATCATCTGAGGAGATAGAGGAGATGAAGGTGGTTCCTTATGCTTTGGCAGTTGGAAGCGTCATGTATGCGATGCTATGTACGAGACTAGATATCTGCTTTGTCGTGGGCATGGTCAGTAGATATCTGAGTAATCCAGGATAGGGACATTGAACTGCGATAAAGCATATATTGAAGTGCCCGAGAAGGACTAGGAATTATATGCTAGTTTACCGGCAGACCAATTACTCCCTGTGGCTTACATGGATTGCGAGTTCTAATCAGATAGGGATAACAGTAAGTCTACCTCAGGTTTTTTTTTACTTTGGGAGGTGGAGCCATTATATGGAGGAGTGTCCAGCAGAAATGCGTGGCGGACTCCACCATGGAAGCTGAGTATGTGGCAGTCTCTGAGGCGGCCAAAGAAGCTGTGTGGCTCAGGAATTTTCTGATGGACTTGGATGTGATTCCTAGTTTGCCCAGAACTATCATAATTTATTGTGATAATAGTGGTGCAGTTGCAAACTCGAAGAAACCACGAGCTCATAAGGCTAGTAAACACTTAGAGCGCAAGTACCACCTGATACGAGAAATCATAAAGGAGGTAGAAGTTGTTGTTGCCTAGATTGCATTAGAAGATGACCTGGTAGACCCTTTATTAGTAATATATGAGAGATGTCCTAAGGCAATCGCCTTATGTATGAACCATTTATATGATAAATGAAGATTCATTATTTGAGTATACATGTTTAATGTATTTGATTGGATCTTAAACTCATTTACTGAATGTCCACGATGCGATTCACAGCATGAGAGAATTTGTGATTGGATCACAACTAGTGAGTATCTCTACATGTGTAATTGTGATGTATCGGAATTATCCCTAGTCGATGAATTGATGGATTTGGACACCATCAATTCTGTTGAGACTAGCACGAGGTATACTCCTTGGTGTATCCAAGCAGCTGATTCTCACTGGCTGGAGACATAGTGATGTCCGGAGTTAGTCGTGGATGCTAGTTATGGTAACTAGTTCATTGGAGTGACCAGCCGTAAGACTTCATATGGTTCTCTGCATATATAGATATGTCAATGAAGTTCTTACTGTGGCTTAAGTGCGATGTTCCTTTGACTTATGTATTCAAGTCATCTTGATCATGGAGACTTATGCTTTGACATCTTAAGCAAACATCTCCGAGGAGATGTGGACCCGGATGATTGGGTATAAGTCAAGTGATCAAGGTGTTTGAATAGCCTATAAAGGATTCACCACTCATGCAGGAGATGTATACCCATGGCCTCTCGTTGATTGTTACTAAAGTCTGGCCAAAGCATTACATGTTTAGAGTAAGGTACTCTTCGATACATGTGGAGTAACTAGAATCAGGACTAAGAAATGATACTTGGGCTAGGTGTGACGAGTCACCTAGTGGGGATTGGACACAATAGACCATGTCCTCAACCAAGTGGGTATAAGATGAGTGAAGGGAATGGGACACGATTAATTCGAAGCCATCAAGGGTTTCGTAAATAGTTCGATCAACCGCTGATCTTTTCTTGCTAATTGGGGATCATGATGTACTACTAGGTGCCACTCATGATCGCTCTATAATTAATGGTTAATTATAGACGGCCAACATAAACCGAGAACCTATTTGGTCACACGCACAACGAGTGTAATCCAAAGGATTTAAATGAGCTTGAGAATGGGATTCTCATCGAGAGAAACTATGTTTGGTCGACAAACATAAAGCGCATGAAATTGTTTCAATGCAATGGAAGCGTGGATGGGCCGTGGTCTTATGAAGACATAATGGATGGACCAAAATGGTTTGGTTCTAATCCAATGGATGAGAATAAACCAAAGGGTTTGGTTTATATTAAACGAATGAACCAAAGGTTGGTTCGGTTCGTTTTAACTTAAAATAAACCATCATGGTTTGGTTTATTTTAACTTATCTTATTGGAGCGGATTAACGGGCTTTATGGATATGATCCATTAACCATTAAGAGAATTTGTTCTCTATAAAATAGGGCTTAAACCCTAACTAGTCGGCGCCAACCCTAGGTGTGTCGCCAGCCTTTGTGCCGTCCCAACTCATTGCCGGGTGACCAAGCTTCAGCCGGTGAACACTCCTACGACCTCCGTGATCTCTTGTGGGTTCTGGTGATAAGGTGAGCTCCACATCTCCTTTGGCCGCCTCTATTCTTCACCAAAAGCTGTCCAGTTTTTCTGGACAGCTTGTTTCTTTGTTGTCGGAGCGCCGCTTGACGACGGTTAGTGCCCGATAGCATCTAACTTACCGGGATTTGATCTCGTAATCCTCTGAGGTGGGGACGGCGATCTGGCCAAACGGTTGACGAATACCTTCTCCGGAGAAGCGAGTTTTGAAAACTCGCTTTAGGATCCGAATTTGGATTCGATCGTGATCATCTCTCGATCACGCCATCTTCAACACGCAGGCTAGTAACCCGCGTGACATAGCGGTCATCCCTGAGCTCGGCGTGATACGGATAGAGACGCATTCTTACGCAGGATCGCCCGGCTGATGCCGCTTCCCGCTTACACGCCATATGGCAAAGGTATAATGAGATAAATTTCTTTATTGCAAATTTTAATTTACGTTATGTCTACACTTATGTAATATGCATGCATGTTGTGTGTGTTGTAATAAATATAGATTGTGTACCATGTTTATTTACGAACATGATAGAAGTTGTCACATGACTTACGCCATAGGTGCCGGAAACCCAACACCCTTTTCACTAAGGCCCTTCTAGCGAGGGCTTTGATAGGCATGTGGAGGGAAGGGGAATCAGATGTATGGCATTATGAGGACAGTATAGTCTTTTAGTATAAGTGGGAGATTGTAGGGATGTATACTGAAAAGTCTATCTTTTGTATGAACATCTTTATTTTGAAATAAGAATCACATGATCATTGTTTGCATATTTATATGATTATGCAATATTGTCTAATACATTACATTGTAGATAACATGGTGTGTGGTGTCACACGGGAGATCATGTTATCGGCCCCTTGTAAAGTATAAGTGAAGGCTCACAATCGAGATGGCTTTCGACAAACCATCGGAATGGTTGTAGTGTGATTTGGTATTGGTTTGTCTTGACCATAGAATCACACTAGTGCACTTTGTGTGTATTGAGCAAGACCGATATAGAGGTGATTCGATTTATTGCTAACTACATAATCGAATCGGACCTCAGATATTATTTTGTACAAGCTCTTAATCCCGATATAATAACGGGCACATATACTTAGTAGTAATCTGTTTGATTTACCAATGGGCGAGATTTATAGATTAAATCGATAGGCTCGGTAAGTTGGGAGATGATATTATTTATATGGTGTGCCATTAATTATAGGAGGAAACCGTGTCCTATATATTAGGATGATGATGTCCCCTTGAGGAGCTCATAAGGTTCATCATGTAAACCCTGAAGGTGGACTTGGTCCGACATGATGAAAAGGTTGAGTGGTACTACTCATGGAGTTAGATGTTGATTAATTAATGGTCAGTAAATTAATTAATCGACGGACATTCGAGATCTTAAACATGGAGAGAAAATGTACAAATAATATATGAAGCCCATATTATCATATGGGGGTTGGTGAGGTAGATCAATGATAATCTTTTAGTGGATTGGATTATCATTAATGGATCGGACTTTATGTGGGCTTTATCCATTGGGTGGCCAAGATCCAACTCCTCCTCATGGTCCCTATTGTAGCCTATTAATACCTCATGAAGCTTAGATCCAATGGATAGAAACAAAACTCTAGATCCAAAGGTAGAGATTAAATCTCTAGATCCGACGGTTGAGATTAAATCTCTAGATCCGATGGTTGAGATTAAATCCCTAGAACCAATGGAGGAGATTAAATCATGGCTTGAGTCCAACTCTATAAATAGAGATGATGAAGTGGGCGGCAAGAAGAGCATGGCTTAAGGGGATTAGGGTTTTCTTCCTTTGGAGGCTAGGAATCCTAGTTGGTTTATGATTAGGTTTGGGTGGCTAGTGTTTTGGGAGCTATGGGTGGGCGGCAACTCAAGGAGGAGTTTTTCTTCTTCTTCTTATGGTGTGGCTGGTTCCTTCCATCTTCCCTCTACCTTGGCTTGTGCTCATCCTAATCTTCAACCCCACTTCCATGGCCGGCCATAAGAAGAGCAAGGATTAGGGTTTGGAGGCTTAGGGTTTAGGAGGCTTGGGTGGCACCAAATAAGGAAGTAGTTTGCTTTCTTCTTCCTCTCCTTTGGTGGCCGGCACCCACAGCCCTTTCCCAGCCCTTGGACGGCATCCAAAGACCCCTTCTCCTTCTCCTTAGGTGGTGGAAACAAGATATAGGACTTTCCCTTGGTGTCTTGGCCAGTTTCCACCATTATCTCCTTCTCCTTGTTGGCCGACAGCAAGCATTCTCCTTGTTGCTTGTTGGTTGGCTATAGGAAGGAGAAGAGCTTTATTTCTATTCTTCTTCTTGCTTTGGAAGAGCAAGGAAGGAAGATTTTTGATCTAGGAGCTTCGACTTTTGGTAGAGCGTCGCCCACACGACGTCCGAAAGGAGGAAGGACATATATTAGAAGATAGAGAGGTATATCGATTCTCTAATCTTTATATTTTACATGTTTGTATTTGTTTTTCAACTACGAGCATGATATAAATCTGTATATGGCTAAAAAATACATGGATCCCGAGCATAAATACAAAAACTGGCGATCCGGACATCGTCTATTCCGCGGCTACTCGTAGAATAGAGGATGGTCGCTTGAACAACTAGTTTGTTTAAGTGTGACCTCTCTAAATGAATAGCACGACGATGACTTGGTTGTTTGGGCAATCCTTTTTGTCTAGGATTAAATATTTTAATCCGGGGATATCAAGGGGATCGCCATGAACAAATGACCAAGGTGAAGTGGGAAGCAAAGTTTCCCCTCACGGACTCGATAAGCAAAACCCTTCAATTGGTATCAGAGCTTCAAGGGGCAAAACCCTACACCTTATTTGGTGCAGCACAAGCCTCCAAAACCCTAAGCTTCCAAACCCTAATCCTATCTCAATTAAGATTCATTTAGTTGCCGCCCACCCCTTGCCCTCCTTATATAGAGTTAGGGATAAGCCATGTTTTAATCTCCACCATTGGTTCTAGGGATTTAATCTCAACCGTCAGATCTAGAGATTTAATCTCAACCGTTGGATCTTAGAGATTTAATCTCTACCTTTGGATCTAGAGTTTTGTTTCTATCCATTGGATCTAAGCTTCATGAGGTGTTAGTAGGCTACATTAGGGACCATGAGGAGGAGTTGGATCTTGGCCACCCATGGATCAAGCCCACATAAAGTCTGATCCATTAATGATAATCCAATCCACTAAAGGATTATCATTGATCTACCTAACCAACCCCCATAAGTTGATATGGACTCCATATATTATTTGTACATTTTCTCCCCGTGTTTAAGATCTCGAATATCCATCGATTAATTAATTTACTGACCATTAATTAATCAACATCTAACTCCATGAGTAGTACCACTCAACCATTTCATCATGCCGGACCAAGTCCACCTGCAGGGTTTACATGATGAACCTTATGACGTCCTCAAGGGGACATCATCATCCTAATATATAGGACACGGTTTCCTCTTATAATCAACGACACATCATATAAATAATATCATCTCCCAACTTACCGAGCCTATCGATTTAATCTATAAATCTCGCCCATTGGTAAATCAAAGAGATGAATACTAAGTATATGTGCCCGTTATTATATCAGGATTAAGAGTATGTACAATATAATATATGAGGTCTGATTCGATTATGTAGTTAGCAATAAATCGAATCACCTCTAAGTCGGTCCTGCTCAATACACACAAAGTGTACTAGTGTGATTTTATGGTCAAGACAAACCAATACCAATTCACACTACAACCATTCCGATGGTTTGTCCAAAGTCATCTCGGTTGTGAGCCTTTACTTATACTTTTCAAGGAGCCGATAACATGATCTCCCGTGTGACACCACACACCATGTTATCTACAATGTAAAGTATTAGATAATATACATAACCATAAAAATATGAAAACAATGATCATGTGATTCTTATTTCAAAATAAAGATGTTCATATAAAAGATTGGCTTTTCAGTATATATCCCTATAATCTCCCACTTATACTAAAAGACTATGATGTCCTCAAACTGCCATACATCTGATCCCGATTCCCTCCACATGTCTATCAAAAGCTCTCGCTGGAAGGGCCTTAGTGGAAGGATCTGTCAGGTTATCCTCCGATGCAATCTTGGCCACAACAACTTCTCCTCTCTTTACTATTTCTCGTATCAGGTGGTACTTGCGCTCTATGTGCTTACTTGCCTTATGGGCTCGTGGTTCCTTCGAGTTTGCAACTGCACCACTATTATCACAATAAATTGTGATAGTTCTGGGAAAACCAGGAATCACATCCAAGTATATCAGGAAGTTCCTGAGCCACACAACTTCTTTGGCCGCCTCAGAGGCTGCCACATACTCAGCTTCCATGGTGGAGTCCGCCATGCATTTTTGCTTGACACTCCTCCATACAATGGCTCCACCTCCCAAAGTAAACACAAAACCTGAGGTAGACTTACTGTTATCTCTATCAGATTGGAAGTCGAAATCCGTGTAACTCACAGGGAGTAATTGGTCTGCCCGGTAAACCAGCATATAATCCCTAGTCCTTCTCAAGTACTTCAATATATGCTTTACCGCAGTCCAATGTCCCTATCCTGGATTACTCTGATATCTGCTGACCATGCCCACGGCAAAGCAGATATCTGGTCTCGTACATAGCATCGCATACATGAGGCTTCCTACTGCCAAAGGTTAAGGAACCGCCTTCATCTCCTTTATCTCCTCAGATGATCTAGGACACATCTCCTTAGATAAAGGAACTCCATGCCTGAAAGGTAGAAAACCCTTCTTGGAGTTTTGCATGCTAAAACGATCCATAATCGTGTCTATGTATGAAACTTGGGATAAGCACAACATCATTTTCCTGCGATCCCTTATAACCTTGATCCCAAGGATGTGTCTCACTTCTCCCAAGTCCTTCATATCAAAATGTTTGGACAACCATACTCTTACGTCTGATAACACCTTGATATTGTTGCCAATCAACAAAATGTCATCTACGTATAGTACAAGAAATACCACTACGTTTTCATCACATCTCTTGTATACACAAAACTCATTCGGACTTTGAATAAATCCATAAGACTGGATTACCTCATCAAAGCGGATGTTTCAAGATCTCGAAGCTTGCTTCAATCCATAAATGGACAGATTAAGCTTACATACAAGATGCTCTTTGCCTTTAGCAATGAATCCCTCTGGTTGCTTCATATTGATGTTTTCCTCAAGACTTCCATTAAGGAAAGTTGTCTTGACATCCATCTGCCACACCTCATAATCCATATGAGCTTCTATGCATTAGAGAATCCGGATATACTTAAGCATGGCTACCGAAGAAAAGGTCTCCTCATAATCGATACCCTCTTTCTGAGTATACCCCTTCGCAACAAGCCTCGCTTTGAAGGTCTCAACCTTCCCATCTATTTCTCTCTTTCTCTTGTAGATCCACTTGTATCCAATGGTTTTTAAACCATCGGGTGGTTCTACTAGCTCCCAGACCTGATTTGAATCCATAGATTCAATCTCAGCATTCATTGCACTTTGGCAAGATACTACATCTTTATCTTGGATTGCCTCGTCATATGTCTAGGGATCAGGTTCATGTTCACCAGGGACCAAATCAAAAGATTCTCCCAAGAACATGAATTTATCAGGCTGTCTCACAATCCTCCCACTACGACGTGGTATCACCTGTGTATCCTCTGTGACACGCAGTGCAGTGACATGTGGTATATCCTCTTATACCGGTGGTACTAAAGAAGTGACTTCCCCTTTTAATTTCTCCAAAACAATTTTATTCTCGGGCTTGTGGTTCATCACATAGTCTTCCTCTAGAAATTTGGCGTTCGTGCTAACGATCACCCTCTGATCTCTAGGACTATAAAACAAATCACCCTTCATTCTTCTAGGATACCCAACGGACATGCATACTTCTTTATGAGGTTCCAACTTACCAGCATATGCTTTTAGCACATGTACTGGACTCCCCCATATCCAAATATGTCTTAGACTAGGCTTTTGCCCAGTCCACAACTCTGTAGGAGTAGAAGACACTGATTTAGATGGAACCAAGTTGAGAATGTACACCGCCGTATCTAGAGCATATCCCCAGAACGAATCTGACAACTCAGAATAACTCATCATCGATCTAACCATCTCCATAAGAGTCCTATTCCTTCGCTCTACTACACCGTTCTGCTGGGGTGTGCCAGGTGCAGTCAATTGGGATTGAATCTCAGCCTCTGATAAGTAGTTCCTAAACTCTCCCAAGAGGTACTCACCACCACGATCAGATCGTAGTGTCTTGATACTTTTACCTTGACGTTTCTCCACATCAGCCTTGAATTCTTTGAACTTGTCAAAGCATTCAGACATGCGGCGTATCAGGTAAATGTATCCATATTTTGAGTAATCATCTATAAAAGAGACGAAATACTGAAAACCACCTCTAGCCTGGATAGACATAGGACCACACAAATCAGAATGAACCAATTCTAACACATCTTTGGCTCTATACCCCTTGGCCTTAAAAGGCCTCTTGGTCATCTTACCCTCCAAGCAAGATTCGCAGGTTGGGAGATCCTCCACCACTAATGAACCCAAAGGTCTATCAGCTATCAACCTTTGAATTGTGCTTAAGTTAATGTGACCAAGCCTAAGATGCCAAAGATATGTTTGGTTCATCTTCGAAGGTTCTTTTCTCTTATTGGAATTAGAAGATGAGTTATTAATTTCAATATGCATCGTGGGAGCTTTTGGTTCAAGTGTGTACAAATTTCCTATAAATGCACCCGAACAGATAATGTCCTTATTCCTTTTTATAACAACTCTGTCATTAAAATAAATAGAATATCCATCCATAAACAATTTAGAAACTGAAATTAAATTCTTTCTAAATAAGGGTACATAAAGGCAATTCTTAAGAACCAAAACTTTATTTTTCTCAAAAGATAAATGAACATCTCCCATTGCAACTGCCGCCACCTTCGTGGCATCGGCCAAGTATATGGTAATCTCCCCCTCAGCCAGTCATCTGGTTTCCTGGAACCCCTGCAAAGTATTGCAAACATGATCAGTGGCTCCCATATCTACACACCAGGTGCCGGTAGATAACACCGTTAAACATGTTTCAACGACTAGACCAAAAGATATACCTTTGTTCTGCTTGCGGTTGGGGCAGTCCTTCTTCCAGTGTCCAATCTACTTACAAGTGAAGCACTTGCCTTTCGGCTTCTTCACTCCTCCCTGAGTACCTCCCGCCGCCTTCACCCCAGTTTGTTTCTTATTCTTCTTGCCTTTCGGCTTAGAAGTAGAAAACTTTTGGGTCACCATGGCATGTGCCTGAGCACTCTGATGAAATATCCCCTCTGTCGCCTAGAGTTCTATCAGAAGCTCCGCCAATGAATACAACCTCTTGTTCATGTTGTAGTTCAAGTGAAACTGCTCAAAACTCCTAGGTAGAGACTGGAGTATGATATCAACTTGGGTTTCCCCTTTGATTTCAGCTCAAAGGACCTCCAGCTCATTCAAATGAGCCATTATCTTGAGAACATGATCCCTTACGGGTGTTCCCTCGATCATAGTGGTCGTCATCAAATTTCTCATGGCTTCATGCCTCGCAGCCCAATTCTAGTGTCCGAAAAGCTCTTTGACATTGAGAATCATGTCATAAGATGTGGGCATGGCTTGATGCTGATGTTGCAGTACATTTGACATAGATGCCAAAATGTAACACTGCGCCATCTCATCGGCCTTTACCCACTTCTTATAACTCTCTCTCTCCTTTTCCACAGAATCTTCTGCAGGCTTAGGAGGGAACTCTTCGAGGAGTACATATTTGTATTCCCCAGCAGTCAAGACAATGTCTAGATTCCTCTTCCAATCAACATAGTTGGGTCCAGTAAGTTTGTTCTCTTTCAGTATCACAACAAGTGGGTTGAAAATCATTTTGAAAGAAAATCGAAGAATCACATAAATCAAAACATTAGATTTCAAAAAATTATTGATTCCTCAAACAATAAAATTTTAAAATCAACTAACACCTCAAAACACCGAGAATATCATATGCCACGATAGTGTGGACATATACGAATTCTACATTTGTAAGAGGAGGTTTTACCCATTAATTTTACTATCTTGTCAGCCTAACTTTTTGACAAGTAAAATTAATAGTTGGTTCCTCTTTGGCCCTACAAATAAAAGCAGTGACTCTGATGGGGAGGATACTTATATTTGTATCTAAGTGTTCACTATTACTCGGTACCAAGGTAATTATCTCGGGTTATGTGCATTTCGATGGGGAAGTGCACACGCTCCTTGATAATTCCCTATAACCATATTTGACCTTGTGATCCGCAAACAAACTCATCCGATGGGGAGGAAGGCACTCAGAGCCGACGCGCTAGTTTGTTTGCATCACTTGTCAACTAGTAATGGAGGTCATGGGAATTTTTAAAAAAAAATTCCTCTCCCACTTAGTAATTTGAAATTGTGGAATTTTCCTAGCCTACGACATGCATATCAAACAAAAATCAATAAATATGTAAAATAAATTATTTTCCAACTAATATGTCTCCCGTCGCATCGCCATCTCGTGCGCTCCTCCTACGCCATTTACGAGCCATCCGGAGATCCGAGCCGAGACTAAAATCTATTTTAATTTACATCCATCGATCCTATACTCCACGAGGGAGTGTACATGAAATCTAGTTTGAAAGTAAAATAAAATAAAGAGTGGATAAACAATGTCGTATCTAATTTACAAAAAAATCAAATACTAGCCTCGTCAACCCCGAGGATTCAACAAAATAAACATTTACACACATACAATCACATACACACATATGGCCATAATAGTCAGATCTTATGGCTGCAACCAAAGAGTTAAACTATGCATATCCTACTATTATCTGGCACATATAATATATGAAATGTGCATAAAAATTAACCGAATCCTAAACACACAAAACTGGAAATCTTAGCTCTGATACCAATTGAAGGGTTTTGCTTATCGAGTCCGTGAGGGGAAACTTCGCTTCCCACTTCACCTTGGTTGTTTGTTCATGGCGATCCCACCGATGTCCTCGAAAAAAAAATTTAATCCTAGACAAAAGGGATTGCCCAAACAATCAAGTCATCATCGTGCTATTCGTTTAGAGAGGTCGCTTGAACAAACTCGTTGTTCAAGCGACCAACCTCTATTCTACGAGTAGCTACAGAATACACGATGTACGGACCGCCAGATTTTGTATTTATGTTCGGGATCCAAGTATTATTTAGCCACAAACAGAATTTATCATGCTCATAATTGAAAAAATAATACAAGAAAGTAACAAAAGAGAATAGAGAATAGGTATACCTCTCGATCTTCTAATGTATGACCTTCCTCCTTTCGGACGTCGTGTGGGCGACGATCTACCAAAAGTTGAAGCTCCTAGATCGCAAATCTTCCTTCCTTGCTCTTCCAAAGCAAGAGGAAGAATAGAAACAAGGCTCTTCTCCTTCCTATAGCCAACCAACAAGCAACAAGGAGAAGGAGATTATGGTGGAAACCGACCAAGACACCAAGGGAAAGACCTATATCTTGTTTCCACCACCTAAGGAGAAGGAGAAGAGGGTCTTTGGCAGCTGGCCAATGGCTGGAAAGGGCTAGAAAATCCTGCTGGATGCCGCCCAACTTGAAGGAAGAAGAAGAAAGGAAATTACTTCCTTATTCGGTGCCGCCCAAGCCTCCAAAACCCTAAGCCTCCAAACCCTAATCCTATCTCAATTAGGATTCATTTAGTTACCACCCACCCCTTATCCTCCTTTTATAGAGTTAGGGATAAGACATGTTTTAATCTCCACCATTGGTTCTAGGGATTTAATCTCAACCGTCAGATCTAGAGATTTAATCTCAACCATCGGATCTTAGAGATTTAATCTCTACCTTTGGATCTAGAGTTTTGTTTCTATCCATTGGATCTAAGCTTCATGAGGTGTTAATAGGCTACATTAGTGACCATGAGGAGTTGGATCTTGGCCACCCATGGATCAAGCCCACATAAAGTTCGATCCATTAATGATAATCCAATCCACTAAAGGATTATCATTGATCTACCTCACCAACCCCCATAAGTGAATATGGGCTCCATATATTATTTGAACATTTTCTCCCCGTGTTTAAGATCTTGAATGTCCTTCGATTAATTAATTTACTGACCATTAATTAATCAGCATCTAACTCCATGAGTAGTACCACTCAACCTTTTCATCATGTCGGACCAAGTCCACCTGCAGGGTTTACATGATGAACCTTATGAGCTCCTCAAGGGGCAATCATCATCCTAATATATAGGACATGGTTTCCTCCTATAATCAATGACACACCATATAAATAATATCATCTCCCAACATACCGAGCCTATCGATTTAATTTATAAATCTCGACCATTGGTAAATCAAAGAGATTAATACTAAGTATATGTGCCCATTATTATATCGGGATTAAGAGTAAGTACAATATAATATCTGAGGTCCGATTCGATTATGTTGTCAGCAATAAATCGAATCACCTCTAAGTTGGTCCTGCTCAATACACATAAAGTGCACTAGTGTGATTCTATGGTCTAGACAAACCAATACCAAATTACACTACAACCATTCCAATGGTTTGTCCAAAGTCATCTTGGTTGTGAGCCTTTACTTATACTTTACAATGAACCGATAACATGATCTCCCGTGTGACACCACACACCATGTTATCTACAATGTAATGTATTAGACAATATGCATAACCATAAAAATATGCAAACAATGATCATGTGATTCTTATTTCAAAATAAAGATGTTCATACAAAAGATAGACTTTTCATTATGCATCCCAACAAAAGTAATGAGCCTAATGACATCTGCTAGAACCCCTTCATATTGCACCGTGCCGTAGTATGCCAGGAACTCCTCAAGGTGTTGGTAGCGTTCCTCGATCTGAGTTTCTCTGAACTGATTATTTTGAAATAGGGAAATTAATATATGGTTTATATCCTAGCTTGTAGCTTTGATCTGGGGAATAACTATAGTGGAATGCCACACCCTGAGACCAGGTGTTGAATAATCTTTCAATGATCGAGCATGTTGTGCTAACATAACTATGCTGCTTACTGAAAAGAAACTAAGCAAAATGAAAGAAGCGAACTAACTAAAGAAAACTTAAACTGGAATAAATTGGAAACAAAGTATGACTAATGAAACAAAACAAGAAAAGCAAATCTAAAACTATGTCTGATCCAAACTATTTACTTTCGATTCAATATCAAATCTACAGTCCCCAACAACGACAACGACACCAACAACTTGATGCACACGAGCACGACCCCAAATCTCCTGTTGATACTGCCAAGGACTTGAAGTGCACACTTGGGCTCAATGCCCACAAGTACTGTAGGGATGTATACTGAAAAGTCTATTTTTTGTAGGAACATCTTTATTTAGAAATAAGAATCACATAATCATTGTTTGCATATTTTTATGGTTATGCATATTGTCTAATACTTTACATTGTAGTTAACATAGTGTGTGGTGTCACACGGGAGAAAATGTTATCAGCTCTTTGAAAAGTATAAGTAAAGGCTCAAAACCGAGATGGCTTTGGACAAACCATCGGAATGGTTGTAGTGTGATTTGGTATTGGTTTGTCTTGACCATAAAATCACACTAATACACTTTGTGTGTATTGAGCAGGATCGACTTAGAGGTGATTCGATTTATTGCTGACTACATAATCGAATCGGACATCAGATATTATATTGTACTTACTCTTAATCCCGATATAATAATGGGCACATATACTTAGTATTAATCTATTTGATTTACCAATGGTCGAGATTTATAGATTAAATCGATAGGCTCGGTATGTTGGGAGATGATATTATTTATATGGTGTGTCGTTCATTATAGGAGGAAACCATGTCCTATATATTAGGATGATGATTGCCCCTTGAGGAGCTCATAAGGTTCATCATGTAAACCCTGCAGGTGGACTTGGTCCGACTGATGAAAAGGTTGAGTGGTACTACTCATGGAGTTAGATGTTGATTAATTAATGGTCAGTAAATTAATTAATCGAAGGACATTTGAGATCTTAAACACGGAGAGAAAATGTACATATAATATATGGAGCCCATATTGACTTATGGGGGTTGGTGAGGTAGATCAATGATAATCTTTTAGTGGATTGGATTATCATTAATGGATCGGACTTTATGTGGGCTTGATCCATTGGGTGGCCAAGATCCAACTCCTCCTCATGGTCCCTATTGTAGCCTATTAATACCTAATGAAGCTTAGATCCAATGGATAGAAACAAAACTCTAGATCCAAAGGTAGACTCAAATTAAATCTCTCTTTCTAAGATCCGAACTTAGGCTTGAGATTAAATTTGTAGATCCGAGTTGCTGAGATTAAGGCTTATCCCTAAGTCTATAAAAGGAGAGGAGGGGGTGGGCGGCAAAAGAATCCCATTAGAGATAGGATTACGGTTAAGGTGGGCGTCAAACATGAGGGTTAGGGTTTGGAGTTGGCGGCACCAAATAAGGAAACTTATTCCTTATCTTCTTCTTCCTCAAGGTGGTCGGCGCCCATACAGCCCTTTCCAACCCTTTGTCGTCATCCAAAGCATCCCTTCTCCCTCTCTTTGGCCGGTGGAAACATAGCTTAAGGTCTTCCCTTGGAGCTATGTACGAGACCAGATATCTGCTTTGTCGGCTGCATGCAATTTGCTTGTTGCTTGTTGGTTGGCTAAAAAAATGAGAAGGGTCTTGTTTCTATTCTTCTTCTTGCTTGGAACGAGCAAGGAAGGAAGATTGGTGATCTAGGAGCTTCAACTTTTGGTAGATCGTCGCCCACACGACGTTTGAAAGGAGGAAGGTCATACAATAGAAGATCGAGAGGTATATCACTTATCTATCTTCATTTGTAACATGTTTATATTTTTTTTTTTAATTATATGAATGTTATATTCTGTTTTGTGGCTAATATAACTTGGACCCCAAACATAAATACAAAAGCTGGCGATCCGTACATCGTCTATTCCGCGGCTATTCGTAAAATAGAAGTTGGTCGCTTGAACAACAAGTTTGTTCAAGAGACTACTCTAATCGAATAGCACGACGATGACAAGGTTGCTTGGGCAATCCCTCTTGTAAAGGATAATTTTTTTTATCTGAGGACGTAGAAAGGATCGCCATGAACAAGCGGCCGAGTTGAAGTGGGAAGCGAAGTTTCCCCTTCCTCCCAACAACTTTCCCATTCTCTCTAATAGGAGAGGCCAAACAGTGGATACAAACCTTACCAGAAAGGAGTATAACAATGTGGGAGCAACTGGAACGTCTATTTCTGGGCAAATACTTACCACCAAGAAAAATAGCTTACTTAAGGGATAAAATCCCTTCCTTTAAGCAGGACCACGGAGAGTCTTTGGCTGAGGCATGGTGGAAATTCTAGGAGCTAATACTTCGATGTTCGCATCACGAATTATAGGATTGGCTGCTCATTCACATTTTTTTATTCTGGAATTTCCAGCTCAACTAAAGAACTCTTGTACACAGTCGCAGGGGGTATTGATGAAGAAGAGCATGGACGAGACCTATCACATCGTAGAGACAGTGGTTTGGACCCTTCAAATATAGGCGGATAGTGAGCAGGAGTTTCAAAAGTCTCTCCTCAAAAAGGAAGGTGATGAATTAGAGGTAGCATGTTAGATACACGATGAAAGAGAAGGGAGAAAGTGATGTAGGGAAGAAGTTTCTCATTTCTTAGAGCCAGAAAAAGGAAAAGATCAGGAGCTGGGGTAATAAAAAATCACCCTAGCCCTGAGATGAAATCCCTTCTACCAAATCATATATATGAATTCCTGGGCCCAAACTCGACCATAAATGTCAGTTTGAAAGAAGCTGAGATAGTTAAGTTATTGGAGGTACTGAAGATGTATAGGAAGATATTGGGATATACCATTGATGACATTAAGGGAATAAACCCATCCCTTTGTATGCATAGAATAGTACTCGACGACGGGTATAAGTCAACCGTGGAGCATCAAAGATGCCTTAACACGAACCTACAAGAGGTTGTGAGGAAGGAAGTGCTAAAGCTATTAGATGCAGGAATAATTTACCCTATTTCAACTAGTGAATTGGTCTGTCTGGTACATGTAGTCTGAAAAAAGGGCAGGACTATGGTTGTCAAGAATGAAAATAATGAGTTGATTCCTGCTCGAATGGTAATGGGATGGAGAATGTGTATAGATTACCATAAGCTAAACAAAGAGACAAGGAAAGATCATTTCCCACCCCCTTTTTTGATCAAATGCTAGAATGTCTTGATAAACACTCATTTTTGCTACCTTGACCGGTACTCCGGATTTTTTCAAATCCCTATTCACCCTAATGATCAGGAGAAACTTTCAACTTCCCTTATGGGACCTTTGCATATAGAAGGATGCATTTTGGATTATTCAATGCTCCGACCACCTTTCCGCGATGTATGATAGTGATGGATGACTTTTCGATTTATGGAACAAGTTTTGATTCCTGTCTAAAAAACCTGTCGAGGGTCTTGCAGCGGTGTGAGGAAAATAACTTGGTCTTGAATTGGAAAAAATGTCACTTCATGATTGCCAAAGGAATAGTGCTAGGCCATAAGATATCGGGAAAAGGTATTGAAATGGATAGAACAAAGACCGACAGTCATTGAGATATTACCACCACCTAGGGATGTTAAAGGCATAAGGAGTTTCTTGGGTCACGCAGGTTTTTACCGGAGGTTCATAAAAAATTTCTCTCAAATAACAAAACCCCTGACAAACCTATTGGCTAAGGGCGCGAACTTTATTTTCGACCAACAATATTTTGAAGCATTTGAAAAAATTAAAAAGGCTCTAGTGACCACCCCAATAATACAACCCCCTAATTGGAACTTACCATTCGAGATTATGTGCGATGCTAGTAATTATGCAGTATGAGTAGTATTAGAGTAGCGGAAGGACAAGAAGTTACATGTGATCCACTATGCCAGCAAGACACTGGACGAAGCATAGATTAATTATGCCATGACAGAAAAAGAATTACTAGCAGTGGTATTTGCTTTTGACAAGTTCAGATAATATCTTGTGTGGTCAAAGGGCATAGTTTACACTGACCATGCAGTAGTTCGTTACTTAGTAAAAAGGAGGTTAAACCCCACCTAATTCGCTAGATCTTACTGATGCAAGAATTTGATATAGAAATTAGGGATAAGAAGGGTTCAGAGAATGTTATTGCAGACCATTTATCATGTATGTCCCTAGATAAGTAGTTAGATGAGAAAGATAAAACACGAATAAATGACAGCCTATAAGATGATAAACTCATGTTTGTTAGTAAAGTTATTGCCCCTTGGTATGTAGATCTGGTGAACTTTTTAGCAGGGAAAATAATTCCACCAGAATTCACAACCCAACAAAGGAAAAGATTCTTTGCAGATGTAAATAAATATGTCTGGGATGATCCTTTTCTATTTAGGAGATCTGTGGATAACGTATATCGAAGATGCATACCAGAAGAGGAATTTGGTAGTATTCTTTTTCATTGTCATTCTTCTGCATATGGGGGGCATGCTAGAGTCTCAAAAACAACAGTAAAGGTAATCCATACAGGGTTCTATAGGCCCAGTTTATTTAAAGATACGCGTAACTATGTAGTCTCCTGTGATCGGTTCCAACGAACAGGTAATATATGTAAAAGACATGAAATTCCATTGAGTACTATCCTCGAAGTAGAGCTCTTTGACATTTGGGGAGTATATTACATGGGGCCTTTTCCCACCTCGGGCACGAATTGATATATTTTGGTAGTGGTAGATTATGTCTCTAAGTAGGTAGAAGTTGTAGCATCACCCCACTAAAATGCTAAAACGGTCATCAGGATGTTTAAGAGGACTATCTTTCCCAAATTTGGAGTTCCCCGGGCTGTAATTAGTGATGGGGGATATCACTTTATCGAGAAGCAATTTGAAAAGTTGTTGCACAAGTATGGGGTAATCCATATGGTCTCGACAGCTTACCATCCCCAAACACACGGGCAAGTGGATATTTCAAAAAGAAAGATTAAAAGTATTTTGGAGAAAATAGTCATGGCATCTCGAAGAGACTAGTCACAAGAATTGGATGATGCTCTTTGGGCTTATCGAACAACATACAAGACTCCTATCGGTATGAGCCCATTTTTCTTGTTTTATGGAAAATCATGCCACCTTCCTGCTAAATAAGAGCACAATTCTTATTGGGTTATCAGGAAATTGAACCTAGATTTACATGCAACAAGGGAGAAAAGGAAGTTGCAGTTAAGTGAATTAGACAAAATCCGACGAGATGCTTATGAACATGCGAAGGCATATAAAGAGTGAACGAAAAAATGGCACGACCAGCATAACCTTAGAAGAGAGTTTAAGGAAGGAGACTTAGTTCTCCTATATAACTCAAGATTAAAACTTATTTCAAGAAAGTTGAAGTAAAGAGGGTCAGGACCATTTCGAATTAAAAAGGTATATCCATATGGGGTTGTGGATATATGGAGTAAAGAATTAGGGGAGTTTAAAGTAAATGGACAATGATTAAAGAAATACTTGAGAGGTAAGCCAAGTTTAATTTTATTTGTTTCTAGTGTTTGTTGGATCGAGAAGCATCGCTAGAGGGGGGGGTGAATAGCGATCGTAAATATTTCGTTCGAATTCGTTCATTGAAACACAAGTAAATGAGTAAGCGCAGCGGAAAATAAAGTGACACGTTTATTTTACTTGGTTCACAACCCAGCAGTTGCTACTCCAAGGCCCTATCAGTCCTAGACCGCGTACGGAGGGCAAAGCACTATAACGTCTCCTCCTCGTTGGAGGTAGGAGACAACGATCACAAAATTCGGAAGTACGAGGATGAGGCAACAAGCCAACCTCACCTCGTTACAAATAAAAACAACGAATACAATATTAAAATATATTACTAGATGCTGCTGCCGACGAAGAAGATATGAGCTTGTTGTCGCGTCGGCATTATGACGGTGTTGGAGCGTTGGCGTTGTAGGAGCACTTGATGAATAAACTTGATGATGTTTGGAGTTGGAATCCTCCCCTCCTTTTATAAATTTTGGCCTCTGAATTTGTCTCCTTTTTTTTGGAACAGATCACGAAGTTGTCCAAATTTTATTGCGAAGTGGATGCGTCAAACGTTATCCGTTTTGACCTAGCACAAAGGCTGATTCGTCGCCATTAGTCGACTGATGCCTCCCATCAGTCGACTGATGAGCATCAGTCGACTGCCCAACATCCAGCAGTCGACTGCCAGCCTGGCCACTTCCCTGCAATAAGAGGTTAGCTCAGAAAATGATAAATGCAATGGTTTCTAACCGTCCGATCTTGACCTAGACCTTCCACAGGAAGTCTTAGTCAGATCGCCGCCTACGGTCATCCCCGTAAAGAGGACACGACCTTACAATCTCTCACTCACACGAGCTTTCCTCGATACTTACCTTGTAGCTCTCGCTTCCGGCCTTCCACTCGATTCCTTCGGCTCCCTCCGAAGTCACTCGAGTGTCGCCCGACCACCGCGGCTTCCTCCGAGTGTCGCTAGCCTTCAGCTCCAACTTTAGTACTTTTCTGCACACTCAATTTAGCTTGTGAGATAACGATGTAAACTTATCTTTGTGTCTTTTCCATAATCAAAACATAGGTTCGATTATCTAGTGCCCTTGCACCAACAGTTTTTGCATTCATGAATACTAGTTTAGGTTTTAATTTTTGGTCCATTATAATCCTTATGTGCGTTTAGGGTCATATAGAATTTGCTAGGTAGAAGGAAGAATTTTTTTTTGAGAACCTTAGAAGGAATCACGGGCAATTATGTGAATTTCACAGGGTCGTGCCCAACGAGAAGAAAAGCACATGGTAGGACCTGTGGAAAGTTTCGGACTATATAGCACTCCAAAAGAATTCCAAAGTCGCACATGGTCGGTTGTGTAAATCTCACAGAGTTGTACCTTTTTTTCAAATTGTTCCTGAGCGCCCATGGCAGAGACACACACGATTGGTAGTGTGGATTCCATACGGTCGTGTCATGCCCCTTTAAAAGGGCAAGAACCGTGTGCTTTGCCCCAAATCAACCATGCCTTTCAATTTCTTGCCCTAGCCCATACAAAAGCATCGCCTCCAACCTTTAAGGACCCTCTCCATCCACCAAGAAGCCTTCAAGAAGCGAGAATGAGAAGGACAGAGTACATCGTAACAAGAGAGGCTTCTTCCAGGCCAAGGTCGAGGGGAAGAAATGACCAACAAGAATCGGAGGCAAGTAATGCCCTTCTTGGCATAATATTTTGAGACAATGCTCATAAAGATAGATTTAACATGCTTTCATCTCAAAAAATTACTGCCACTAGATATTTAGATGTTCCTCTCTTAGACATCCTAGGTCTTTTGGGGGATGTACAATGGTTGTTTGCCAAGGTAGGTTGGGAGGAGATCATGGGAGTTAGATGTCTAACCTATCCTAGGGTGGTTTTTGAGTTTTTAAGTTCAGTGGATGCGGAGATCTTGATCAGGGTAGATAGTCGAGAAGGCATGATTACTTTTAGGTTGTTTAACATAGAGCATGAATGGACATTACATCAGTGGAATCTTTGTTTTGGTTTGCCTAGTGGGGGAGAGAGGAGAACACCGGATGGGTTTAATGCTAGATTATGTTGGTCCGATTTAATAGGAGAAACCTCCTATGACCCATCTAGAGCCAAAGAATCATGACTCCAAAATCCAATTTTTCGATATATTCACTGGGTTATGGCGAACACTATTTTTGGGAGAGAGGAAAGTGATGGAGTAATGAGGATGAGCGAGTTAATGTGTCTATGGCACTTGTTTCAGGATAATAACACTATTGATGTAGCATCCCATTTTATTAGACACCTAATAAAGGAAGGTAAGGTGACCAAGGGGGACATCATTTTTGGGGGTCTTTTAGCCCAAATTTGTGATTCGATGGGGTACGATTGTGAGGGTTTGTATAGAGTATAAGGGAGCTCTAGTATTGACTTAAGGGTGTGCATGGCTATGAAAATGATCGTTAGAAAAGGAAATTCTTTTTGTTTTGTAAGGAAAAACTTGCCGCCCCTTAGGCTCCTCGATATTGATCACACTACCATCGCCAACTGTGTCAATTAATGGTTTGATAGGGCAATGGAGTCCCCACCACACTAGGGACCCTCTACCCATGCACCCCCTTCACCTCCTTACCATCACTCCCCCATACATAGGAGCCCACCTAGTCCACGCCCTGATTTTAGTTACTAGAGATGCTCAGATTATATAAGTACATTCAGAAAATCAAAATGCTAGTGAGGATAAAAATATTAATATAAAAAAATAAGAAAAAAGTGAGAGAAAAAAATTAGAGTTAAAAAAATAGTTGTCGTGAGTGGAAATGGTTAGGTTCCCCTTTCAGACCGAGTTAGGTTACTGGAGAAACTCCTACAAATTTCTCTCAATACCGAGCATGCCTTTAAGACTTTATGCTAACTCTATGGAACGACCCTCTCTTAGGGCATGTAAGTGCCTAAAAGTCGGAAACCTTAGGAAAGTTATAGGATGACGACTTAACTCAACATGGAATGTGAATCCCTTATGAAATTTTCATGACACATGCACGAAAAGCTGACCTAGTGAACATTTAGAATATATCTATTTGCTTTGATTGAAAGTACCACTTGATAGGTTTTAGTAAACATGGTAAGTATGGGAGAAATACTTTTAAAATTCATGGTATTGAGGTTTGCTTGAGGACAAGCAAATATTAAAGTCTGGGGGATTTTGATGTGTGCAAATAATATAGGGTTTAGGAGTAGTTTTAGCACACATCTCAAGGCATTTCATATTTGTTTCATTCATATTTTCCTTATTTTGCATATATTTATTGTTTTCTAGTTCGGAGATCTTCTTTTGATATGTGTATGTGTAGAGCAGCATTTTAGAGGCAAAATTGCTCGATAAATGGAGCTCAAGGAAGACAAACGTGCTATGGTTGTGTTCTCAAAGACACGAGCACACTTTGGATAAAAATATGGCATCCATTTAGAGTTCCAGAGAAAGACATGGCAGGGCGTGTGAATTTCACACAGTTGTGCCTATTCCAGACGCCAGATTCAGAGCTTGATTTTTAGCCTCCTACATGGGCGACCGTGTGGATTCCACATGGTTGTGTGGCAACAGTGCGATGTATGTAGATCTGGTTTCAAGGGCAAATAAGGAAAGGTAGTTTCACTCCTATATATAGAAAGGCACTTCTAAACCCTAAGGGGGAGGCTCGATGGCTGGGACGGCAAGAAGGTGCCCTAAAAAGCACCGGAGGCTCGTAATGGGGAGAAAGGAAGCGTCTCAAAGACCCGAGTCGACGTTCTAACACCTTGAAGAGCAACCAAGACCTCACATTGGATCCAACAGGGTGTATTAATTCTCTTTTAAATTCTATTTGGATTGTAATGATTTATAAAAAGATATCTTGTGTTTGCTTTTCCTTATTCATGGAGTAGATGTTAGTAGTAAGCCCTAGAGCCAATTATGTGATGATTGACTAGGGACTTATATATCATATTCTATTAATAATAAAGGCAAAGTTTGATTATTATATTTACTTTAAGCTTGTGTCAGTCGAATAAATATAATAATGCCCTAGAAAGTAGGTTCTTATCTATAACATATCAATTGGTAGAATTGATTGTGAGAGGCTGTAGAGAACACTATTCTTAAATATTCCTAGTCAAGCATTAATATACAAGGGCAATATTAATGCATTGAGACTAGCATGTAGGTCAATTGATGACTTGATCACACAAGTCATGGATATGTGATATCACGTTGACACATGGGTATATATTAGAGAATATATAATGAATTGACCCGCCATGAGAAAGTTTCATGGATCGTCATATGAGTGTCATAAACTTTCTCATAGTGACTATTGGTATAATTAGTCCTTAGACTTGAAATCACTATGGTTCCCTACATAAGGAGTTATGTACTTTGGTATCGTAAAAGGGTCGACTATAAAGTCAATCAATGGGTATGTAACAAATTATGCAGAGGAATGTGAGTAATGTAGATGGGATCTATCCCTCTCATATGACGGGAGTGATATCTTTAGGGCTCTTGATAAAGTAGGACCACCAAATACATGTCCATGCTCAAATGAGTCAATATGAGATATTGAGCTCATTTGTTTAAGTAAGTCTACTTGGGGATCTTGAGTACAAAGATTGATAATAGGTTGACACGATCTATGCCTCATTGATCGATCTAAATATCGAGGATAGAAGGACATGGTTATATATTATAGTAGCCACAGTAATGTTATGTCAGATCTCGACATTCTTGCCACTTTGGTAGCAATGATGCATTGCTAGATGTCACTCATTGCTTATGTTTCTAAAAGGGTTTTAGAAACATTGCCAACGTTGCAAGAACCTATTGGGTCACACACAAAGAACACATTATTTTGGAGATAGGATCATCTTAGGTTGACTAAATGAATCATTATTTAATTGAATGGACTAGAATGAGTTAGACTCATTGCTTGGACAAACTTGAGTTGGACTCAAATTGGTTTAATTTGAGTTAGACTCAAGTGAACCCAATTGAAGAAGGTTAGCATGATTAATGATGATTAATCATGCATGCAAATTGGAGTTGTTGCATGGAAATGGATTAATTGCATGCAATGGGTTTTCATGACACTACATGCAAATGAGAATAATGCATACAATGGACTTTAAAAGGACTCATTAACATTGCATGCAAATTGATGGCATGCAATTGGGAGTTGAGGAGTATCCTCAATGTTAATAAGAAAATGAGATTAATGCAAGCAATGGACTTTAAAAGGACTCATTAACATTGTATGCAAATTGATGGCATGCAATTGGGAGTTGAGGAGTATCCTCAATGTTAATGAGAAAATGAGATTAATGCATGCAGTAGGACTCATTAACATTGCATGCAAATTGATGGCATGCTATTGGGAGTTGAGGAGTATCCTCAACGTTAATGAGAAAATGGGATAAATGCATAATAAAGCAGATTTTAGAAATCTCCTTAATATAAATGAGTGGGGATCTCATTTGGGCGTGTGATCTCATTTTTAGCCAAGGATCCCTTTTTCCCTTCTTCCTTCTTCTTGGCAAAAGTCTTGATTTTTTTGTGGAGAGACTTTGTGTGGTTTCTAGCACAACCAAAGGTTTCATATCCTTCTCCAAGATAGTGTTCGTGTGATCATCGTAGAGGTGCGACCTTTCTGATCGCACTAAGATCCGTCATCAAGGAGTTACTGTCGGGATTGCGAAGGGCTACTGATAGTTATATATGACAAGTGTCCTAAGGCAATCACCTTATGGTTGTAACATTAATTTGATAAATGAAGATTCATTATTTGAGTATATATTTTTTCATGTATTTGATTGGATCTTAAACTCATTTATTGAATGTCCGCAATACGATTCACAGCATGAGGGAATTTGTGATTGGATCACAACTAGTGAGTATCTCTACATTTGTAATTGTGATGTATTAGAATTATCCCTAGTCGATGAATTGATGGATTCGGACCCCATGAATTCTGTTGAGACTAGCACGAGGTATACTCTTTGGTTTATCCAAGCGGCTGCTCCTCATTGGCTAGAGACATTGGGATGTCCGGAGTTGATCGTGGATGCTCGTTATGGTAACTAGTTCATTGGAGTGACCAGCTGTAAGACTTCATATGGTTCTTTGCAAATATAGATATGTCAATGAAGTTCTTACTGTAGCTTAAGTGCGATATTCCTTCGACTTGAGGTTTTCAAGTCATCTTGGTCACGTAGACTTATACTTTGAGATCTTAAGTAAGCATCTCCGAGGAGATGTGGATCCGGAATGATTAGGCATAAGTCGAAGTGCCCGAAGGTCTTTGAATATCCAACATAGGATTCACCACTCCTTGCAAGGAGATGTATAACTTATGGCCTCTCGTCGGATTGTTACTAAAGTCTTTGGCCAAAACATTACATGTTTAAAGTAAGGTACTCTTGGATACATGTGCAGTAACTAGAATCCGCAGGACATGGAAATGATACTTGAGCTAGGTGTGACGTAGTTAGCCTAGTGGGGACTGACACTATATATTATGTCCTGAACCAAGTGGGTATAAGATGAGTGAAGGGAACATGGCATGATTCACTATGGCTGCTGAAAGATTTCAGAAATTGTTCTGGGATCAATCGTTGATTTTCTGGTTAATTGAGGATCTTGATGTACTACTAGGTGACACTCATGATCATTCTATAATTAATGGTTAATTATAGACGACCAACATAAATTGGGAACCTATTTGGTCACACGCACAACGATTATTATCCGAAGGATTTAAAACGAGCTTGAGAATGAGATTCTCAGACCAAGAGAGAGACTTTGTTTGGTTGGATCAAACATAGAGCGAGCATAAAATGGTTTCAGTCGCATCAGAAGCATGGATGGGCTGTATCTTTTTGAAGACATGATGGATTAATCAAATTGGTTTGGTTCTAATCCAATGGTGGAAAATAAACCAAAGGGGTTTGGTTTGTTTTAAATGAATGAACCAAAGTTGGTTTGGTTTATTTTAACTTAAAATATACCAACACGGTTTGGTTTATTTTAACTTAAGTTTTTGGAGCGGGTTAACGACTTTTGGTTGTGAACCAATAACCACTAGGAGAAGGCTTCTTGATGGTCAAGAAACATGCGCTCTATAAAATAGGGCTTAAGGGTTTTGGAAACCCAAATGAAGTCGTAAGAGTTGTCGCCCACTTCTCTTCTCCTCTTCCTCTTCTTGTCGGCCAAAGGTTGTTGCCACCCAACCTTGTTGTAGCAGCTCCTCCTCGCTATCGACCACCCACCAGCCACTGGCGACTCCTCCGGCCATCCTACCTTGGTCTCCGCCGACCAAGGAGCAACCGACCATTGATTGGCCAACCATCTTCTCCACCAAGACAAGCTGTGCAGTTTTGGACATCTTATTTCTCTCTTCGTAGAGAGGTTGTTTGGTCGACGTTTTATGCTCTGAGAGCAATCTACTTGTCGGGCATTAGATCTCTGGCAATCCTTATAGGTGGAGGACCAAGGTTTCATCAATTGGTTGACAAAAACCGCTTCTGAGAAGCGAGTTCGTGGAGCTCGTTTTTAGATCCGAATTTTGATTCGGATTGTGATCGTCTCTTGGATCACAACGTCTTTGACACAAGGCTAATAACTCTTGTGAAGTCGGGGCTCGTGGCTTTGTGAAGCTATCCCGAAGATACTCGGCGTGGATACGGATAGAGGCGATTCTAGCGATGGTCGCTACGGTTGATGTCATTCCCGCTATACGTGATACGTCAAGTATAATTAGAATAAATTTCCTTTTATTATAAAATTTAAAATAGCAATTATGTCTACACTTGTTGTATCCTCCATGCGTGTGGTGTGTGTTTTGTAATAAAGTTAGGTTATTGCTTCTTTTTGCTTTTGTTGTGTGCATGTTTATGAAACATGTTTGAATACACACCCACGTCTGTGCTGGGGAAATCCAACAGTGGTATCAGAGCCGATTGTGTTTCGATATAATCGTAAAATTATTTTTTCGAAAGTCATAATCGTATTTATGAAAATATTCTACTTTTGGAAAGTTTAGAAGTATTGTTGGAAATTTTAATTTGTAAAGAAATTCAAATTGGAAGTTTTCTAATATGATTAGGAAATTACAATTTAGGAAATTTTCTTCCTAAATTAGATTTGAATTTTCTTAATTAACACTTTTCATAAATAAAATATGTGATTAGATTTGAAAATTTATTTCTTAATTTAATCATGATTTGATTTGAAAAATCAAATCTAAAACATATTTTATTTCTAAAATAGCTATGACAAATAAGGAAATTTTGTACATGTCATAATTGCATGCCATGTAATTGCATTAAGATGCATATCATTATGTCATGCGTGTTGTGACATGTAGATGCATTAGATGCACTTATGTATGTCATGTGTGTCATGCCATGTAGATAATAGTTATTTGCATGAAAAGAATGATGAGACCACAAAACCCTTATACAATATTAAAACCTAGACCTTCCATTAATATGCTTAAAACCAGAGTTCCGTTTCTTGTTTGAGTTGTTGGACTCTCTCCAAGCCCGGCTCGAACCTGAACATGTTCAAACCATGGAATAGTTTAATTCTAATATGGTAAGAGTCAGAGGTCAATCCTTAGCTTGGGTTGTCGGACTCTCTCCAAGCTTGGCTAATTAGTTGAATGCATTCTAACCATATTAAAACTATTTCTCGATTAATGGGTTGGTTTTAACGTGGAGCATCGGCATGTGGGACTCTCTCCAAGGTTGATGTGAAGGGAGGTGAAATTGGGTGCTATGCATATGATGCATACTTGTTAATGTGCTAACAACCCAATGTATGTGTGAGCATCCAATTAATTGATAGCACATTGTGATAGTTGTATATATGTGGTATGCAATCGGTATACTTGACACCTACCATCGTAGTTAAGAATGACTTGTTGGACTCTCTCTAAGATTGTCCTTATCTATGTTGGATATCAACCCATTCGGAGATGGACCTACGATCTCCCGAATTAATTTTGAGGGTTTTTGAAATTCAAAAAATGAATGGGATTTTATAAATGTATGTTGATGCATTTTAAATCATCTCTAATATATGCTTGATTTGTATTTCTAGGTTAATCGATTGATTATGATGTCTTTGAATTTGCGCTCGATTTTGGATTCAAATAAATTGACTCGGCCGAACTTCTTGGACTGGCTTAGAAACTTCAGAACTATTCTCAAGACTGAAAAGCTTGCGTACGTCCTAGTGATGACGCAACTCCGGACCAATTGTTGGTCCATCAGAAACATGTGAGTAATTCTGAACTAGTGAGTTGCATCATGCTAGCCAAGATGGTACCCGAGCTACGGAAGCAGCATGAGCATATGGATGCTCATACCATAGTCTTTCATCTTTATGAGTTGTTTGATGTGTTAGTAATATATGAGAGATGTCCTAAGGCAATCGCCTTATGTTTGAACCATTTATATGATAAATAAAGATTCACTATTTGAGTATACATGTTTTCATGTATTTGATTGGATCTTAAACTCATTTACTGAATGTCCACGATACGATTCACAGCATGAAAGAATTTGTGATTGGATCACAACTAATGAGTATCTCTACATGTGTAATTGTGATGTATCAAAATTATCCCTAGTCGATGAATTGATAGATTTGGACACCATTGATTCTGTCGAGACTAGCACAAGGTATACTCCTTGGTGTATCCAAGCAGCTGATTCTCACTGGCTGGAGACATTGTGATGTCCGGAGTTAATCGTGGATGCTAGTTATGGTAACTAGTTCATTGGAGTGACCAACCGTAAGACTTCATATGGTTCTCTACATATATAGATATGTCAATGAAGTTCTTACTATAGCTTAAGTGCGATGTTCCTTTGACTTGCAGTATTCAAGTCATGTTGATCATAAAGACTTATACTTTGACATCTTAAGCAAGAATCTCTGAGGAGATGTGGACCCGGGATGATGGGGTATAAGTGAAAGTGATCGAAGGTGTTTGAATAGCCTATAAAGGATTCACCACTCCTTGCGAGGAGATGTATACCCATGGCCTCTCGTCGGATTGTTACTAAAGTCTTTGGCCAAAGCATTACATGTTTAGAGTAAGGTACTCTTCGATACATGTGCAGTAACTAGAATCCGTAGGACGAGGAAATGATACTTGGGCTAGGTGTGACGTAGTCAACCTAGCGGGGATTGACACTGTAGACCATGTCCTGAACCAAGTGAGTATATGATGAGTGATGGGAATGGGGCACGATTCATTCGAGCTGCTGAAGGGTTTCAGAAATAGTTCGGGATCAACCGTTGATCTTTTCGATTAATTGGGGATCATGATGTACTACTAGGTACAACTCATGAACGTTCTATAATTAATTGTTAATTATAGATGGCTAACATAAAACGAGAACCTATTTGGTCACACGCACAACGAGCGTAATCCGAAGGATTTAAAACGAGCTTGAGAATGAGATCTCAGACCGAGAGAAACTAGGTTTGGTTGGACAAAACATGGAGCGAGCATGAAATCATTTCAGTTGCAATGGAAGCGTGGATGGGCCGTGTTTTATGAAGACATGATGGATGAACCAAATTGGTTTGGTTCTAATCCAATGGAGGAGAATAAACCAAAGGGGTTTGGTTTGTTTTAAATGAATGAACCAAAGTTGGTTCGGTTCGTTTTAACTTAAAATAAATCATCATGGTTTGGTTTATTTTAACTTAAATTAATGGAGCGGGTTAATGGTCTTTTGGTTATGATCCGATAACCATTAAGAGAATTTGTTCTCTATAAAATAGGGCTTAAGGGTTTTTGTTATGCCCTAATCCTTGCAACCCTAATTGTTGACGCCCACCCTCTCCCTCTTCTCCAAGTGGTCGGTGCCAACTCCTTGCCGACGGCCACCACCGCCCAAAGCTCCCTTGCCGGCGTCCAGCAGCTGCCATCTTCTCCCCTTGCCGGTGTCAAGCTACTTCCGGAGGAGCTCCGATGATCTCCTTTGGGTCCGGTGACAAGGTGAGTGATGCGGACGGGTGAAATCTGTTTACTCCCTTTTTTAATGCAGTGAGGCATTGAGGGAGATCTCAGAGGGTTTTCACAGGCCGCAATCAGTAAGGAAGTAAGAGGATGAAATAGATCAAGCGCAAAAACCAGCACCAGCAATCGAAACTCAGACACAAGATGTAACGTGGTTCGGAATAAGGATTCCTACTCCACGGAGGTGAGTTTTCTCACCGGGGGCAGTGCCCAAGCACTTTCACTATGAAGGCCCTCCTTTACGGAAAGTAAGTTTCCGATGGTGGAGGAGAAAAAAACCTTTTACAATAATCTCACCAAATGAGAAAAAATACAAGAGATATCACAACGACAGGTCTCCGTCCTCCTTCTCCGGTGAGGTGGTTGTCCTCTTCTTTCCCCTCCTCCTGCGTCCCCTTCTCTCTTGCTGTCTGGGAATAATTGCCGGATCTCCCTTTTCTCCCTGCTTCCTCTCCTTTTATCTCCTTCTTTTTTCCTTCATCGTAACGTCGTGGGTTATCTTCATCGTACACGTGGCCACCACCTTTCCCTGGAGAATAATTCTGTTACAGATATTAGGAGGGGAGACTCTTTGGAATATTATGTGGGGCCTCCCAGGCCGTTGCCTAACACCCTTTCCTCTATTTTTCGGGAAACTAGGCTAGACTATCTCCCTCAACCTTCCGTGTTGAGGGAAGCTAGTTTTAGGTCTATAGCCCACGGGCGCCCTAGCCCTAGGGTTCCTCATCAACCCGAACCAATTCCTCTCCTTCCCGTGCCCAACTTCCCCTTGTAGGGATCAGATTGGGCTGGCTTCTTGGCGAAGCGCCCTCCGCCTCTCCTTTGCCGTATCAATTGCTTTCATTAACTCTCCCGTACCAATGGCTCTCAATATTTGCCCGTACCGATGGCTTCCAATATTCGCCCGTGCCAATGGCTTCTGAGGTTCGCCCGTACCGATGGCTTCCAATATTCGCCCGTGCCAATCTTCCTTTCCTTTCTTAGCTGAGCCGTGTATTTTGGATCGGATCTTAGGTCACCCGCTAACCCCTCTATCGGAGATTATGTAAAGAAGGTACCAGTAGTATCATTAGTCAACCCCGAAAAATAGTCAAGCGAAGTTATAAGCTTGACTTTCCTAATGTACATAAAGTTTCTGACCTATTCTTCATTTCTCGACTTAAATCCATCCGTTCCCCTATAACTCCCCCCAGTATATTGAAGGAGGCCCGCTGAGCCCATGGGCTCCGCTTCTCCTTCTCCTTCTGTGCATCTGAATCGTCACGGAAAACCCTATATAAATCCTCGCCTTCTTCTTTTAGGTATCGGTTAGTGTGCTTGGTAATCCAGCCTGTTCTTCTTCTCCCGTGATTCTCATCGGCGGTGTTGCGGCGACCTAGTTCTTCCTTTCCTCACACGATTCTTCTTTACCCTCCGAGTAAGTGCTCTGCTTTGTTCACACCCATGGCTCCTAGGACCCTCTCTTCACCCTCCTGGTATGAACATACCATAACTCAGTTAGATTGCAACCATTATTTCTTTAACCTGAGGAACAACTACATAGAGCCTTCTATAAAATGTTGTTTCACGACCAAACTGCATCGACCTCATAAACCTCCTCCCGGCTTGACATGCTTTTTCTATGAACAATTTCTTAACGGCCTATCCTTGCCAGTACCACAGGTCTATCTGGACCTCCTAAACTTCTATGGACTACCTCTGAACCAATTCACCCCTAACTCCTTCCGGATTCTATCGGGAGCCCACATAGTGTTCCAACATTTAAACCTCTCTTTGACCCCCGAAATATTCCATTGCTTCTTCCAATTAAAGTCTTCTAAGGCAGGCCTCTTCTATTTGTCTAGTCGTTCCGACTGCCAATTCCTGGTGAACCTGCCTACTTCCCACAAGGGTTGGGAAGCCTTATATTTCTTTGTACAACTCCCAGAGTCTTTACCTTACTCTGATACTTGGAAGGTAGACCTTCCTGAATTGCCTTCTTTCCGGGAAATGAGGACCAAATGTCCCTTCCCGGAAGTGTATAGAGTCTTAGGAGAGCTGCATTACTGCTCGAACCATCTGCTAGAAACTCCCCTCTTAAGCCACTTTGGATTGTCTCCTCTACCTTTGACGACTTCGGTTGCTATAGGTAGGGTGACATTTATCCTGCAATGTGACTTCCTTTTTAGGGCATTCATCTTTCTTACCAGTATATCTTGTAGATAATCTGATGCAGAAGGCTTTGGTGGAAGGGGAGTCGATCGAGGCTGCCAAGAAGAAGAAGACCCTGACTAAAAGAGGCAAATCCACAGCAGCTCCGTCATCTCCTCGGAAGAAGCTGCGGCTTATCAAGAAAGGAGCTTCAAGTTCATCGGCTCTCCTTCCCTTGTCTTCCCACCAGCCAAAAGCTCGACCCCTAATCATCTATGAACCCCGAAGGGAAGGCAACACCTCCCCTGCCTCTTCTTTAGCTCCCCAAGGAGGAGATTCTCCCTCCCAATTTCTGCATTCTTCCCCCTCCGCACAGAATTCACCCCTGCATCCTCATGCGGAATCCCTCCAAACTCCAACGCCATCTGACTCGAGAACCGTTCCTACCCCTCTTCGCTGTACTAGGCCCCCCTCTTCTTCAGAAGGAGAAGACCCCTCCCTTTCGGTTCCTCCGAGGGCCACTCTAGGATCTTTGTTGGGTATCGATTGGCCGGCTAGAGGGGGGTGAATAGCCCTCGTTCGTTGGATGTTGTATTTTGCTCGTCTATGAAAATGTTAGCGCAAGCGGAAGCAATAAACTAAGACAAGCAAATAGAAATAAAACAAAGACAATCCAAACACGGAGATGTAACATGGTTCACGGCTACGCCGATAATCCACGGTCCGATTCGTCCACGGTGAATCACTCCGCAATCTATCAACTAGATCTCTCCTTTGCACAAAGCTAGGTGGAGGTAACCTCTTTACAACAACACTCCTCTTACAAATATAATGAAAATAAGCTTGGGTAAGAGGATAGAAAGCTTTAGGGAACTTTGGGAGAGTGTTAGAGTGTAAGCATTAGCCTCCCAAAGCCTTACCCCCTTCCTTTTTATAGAGGAAGAGGGTTTCTTCCCGTTGACACAGGATCAGTCGACTGATGGCACCCATCGATCGGCCCGTCGCTGTCGCCCAATAGCGTGCGTTTTCCACGTTGGATACCATCCAGCGATGCAGCCATCGATCGTGATGGCACCATCGATCGGCCCAGTGCTCGATCGGTCGAGTGCCGATCGTCGACTCCATTACGTGCCCGTGCACAATGCCATCGATCATTGCCATTCACGCGATCGGCTAGCATCGGCATCGATCATTGCCGATCCATATGCGATCGACTACCAAGCCTGGACGGTCTTATACCGGATCGATCGAACCATCGACTTGAAGCGATCATTGCCATGACATGGCGATCGGGTGTCGGGAAAACTCATCCGACACTTGGCCAAATGGCCAAGTTTCACCTAAGAGCTACCCTTCCCGGGTTACAATCGCTCACTCTCATCCCTCGGAGTCCCTCGCCTTTGAAGTTCTCTTCGTTCGCGGCCACGTCCCTCGGCAGCATCAGGCGCACGACTCTGCAATGCACCTTCGCGTCTCTTGCCTCGAAGTCTACTTCCTCCAGCTTTAGTCCAAGCTCCTCGTCCGGCGGTCCCTCGGATTCTCCAAGCGCATGGCTTTCGCAAAGCTATCCTTCACCGACTCAAGGCACGAGTCATGAGATGTGAAACTCGCCATGGCTCCATGTGCGAATTACTAAGTCCTGCACGACTTCAACGCACATATCAAAACAACATATCAAACTAACTTAAACCCTTTGCCATACCATCAAAACCATATTACGGCAAGAGATTGCCCTAACAATCTTTGCTGAAGATTCGGCATCCTTCGGAGGTAAAATTCTTTAACCAGTCGGGTATACAAGGCCCATGTGAGCAAGTGAGCAAACTGCTGGCAGAGGTATTTACTCCTTCTTCTCCTCCTCTTTGCTATGGGTATTTCCCTATACTGATGTAGGCTGATAATTTTCCTCTCCTTTTAGGCCTCCACTCAACATAACAACATGGTAATCCACCTAGCCCGATTCCAATCTAGTGTGGAGACTCGCCATTTTGCCGCCGTGTCGCAACAGAAAGAGCTCGCACGATGATTAAACGAACAAGAGGCAAAGGAGGCGGACTTTAGGGGTCAATGCGAAGATGCCACGATGCAATTAGCCTTGGTTCGCAGTAAGAAAGAGGAACTGCAACGAAAAAATGAGGAATTAGAACAGTGCCTCTTCTTGCAATCTAGCGAGCTGCAACAGGTAGATATCCTGACTCAGTAATTAAAAGAGTATAAGAGATATCTCATGGATGCCATGATCAAGGAGGCTGATTCTTCGACTACTATCACACAGCTTCAACAAGAACGTCACCAATTTAACCTAGAGCGTCAAGCTTGGGCAATCACCAGGGAATCCTGTGCGAGGAAGTGTCAGGAGTTTTTCTCCATGGTAACGGCTATTCCCCGAACCGGTGGCTCAGCAGCAATCCCTCCTTCACCAAGAATATTCAAAGGCCCTCTCGACTTTGGGTCATTAGGTCATACAGGCGACCATTGAAAAAGATGCTCTGGCAGCTGAACTGGCGGAAAGTCGAGCTCAACTAGCCAAATGCCAAGACCAGATGAAAGAGCAGGAGGCTAATCTTAAAAGATGATATGTGAAGAAGGGGGTAGATTTGTTTGTATTAGGCTTTGAGGGGTCCTCGGCTCAAAGCAGCGGCGAGGATATCGCCTCTCTAGCGGACACTAGTTACTTGGATCCGATGAGGCGTTAGCTAAGTGTCACGATCTTTTCAAGCTGTAACTTATAACATTTTCTTTTTAGTAATTTCTCGATGGCTTCTAAGCATACGAGCGATAATTTGGTCCATATAACTAACTATCATTATCTCATTATGCTCCTTGAGGGGTTGGGAATTTAGAGCCAATTTTAAATTGATCTTTCACTATGCTGTTATCTCTTTCCCGTGTCGTACAGCGCAATAATCCTCGGCGGTTTGGGCTTGTGGGAGAGATCTCGAATACCGTTATTCCCCTTCGCTCCAATTTTGGTTTGGGGATTCGCTTGAAAGGTCTTTACCTGGTACTATTCATATCCGTCTCGATTCTGGTTCGAGAATTCGCTGGAAGGGTTTTTACCCAACATCATTCATATCTCATTCCGATTCGTTCGAATTCGCTAAATAGCTCTCGCTTGTTGATCTTCCCTATCTCTCTTGCTGCTTTGGAAATGATATCAACCTCTTCGTCTTCTTTCCCTTTCCCAGAACCTCTGTTGCCCCTTTCCTTCCATTATAAATCCTTCGTCCCCCATGTTTTCATCCTATTATCTGTCTATCATGGCTTCAGCGGGGCATCCTATCGAAATTTCTTTAGAGTCGGAATCTTTTGAACTACAAGACTGGGTCTCTGAGGATATGGAAGATTCAGAGACCCGCTCAACTGCTACTTCAGCCCTCCGCCCTCTTCCGCTTTCGCCTTTCTCCGTCAGCTCTCCCACCCCTTGGCAGGGAGGTCCTTCCGCGCCTCTTTCCTCCTTCCGCAATCGAGTGTGGAATCCTCCTTCACGTGGGAGTATACAAGGGAGATCCTCACACCTGAACTTCCCCACTTCCACCAAAGATCGGCCCGATTTCCCAGTGGGGCTCATCCTTCTCCTTTCGATGAAGGTCCACCAGTTCTTCCTCCCCCTCAAGACGAACACTTCAGAGTCATATTAGCTCCTTCTCCCCCCAAAGAGACATCTCCCGTTTCATCTGTTAGGAGTAATCATGGAAAATCTTTATAGATCAAGATGATGTAATCATTTCAAATATGTTAATAAAAAATAAGGGAGGCAAATGATATCTGTTTTTGTCTTTTTCCTATAGAAGTAAGGTTTCCGTCTTCCAAAAGGGACGGTGGTTTGATCCGAACATACCTTCCTCTATTATTTTTCGGGGATTCAGACCCTCTTAATTACAATTGTAGTCCCGTCAACCTTCCCACTACTGCCCCCACGTTTCCTCTTCTTTATTGGCATTTATGGTCGCCACTTCTCCCACCAATAAATGCACTATTCCCCCTTCGCTGCCATAAAAACCCCCGACCTTTACCTGATAGCTTCCTTCATTCTCCTTTTTCTTTCGCTTGCCATGGACAGGATATCGGAACAGGGTAGCAGTTCCTCGTCTTCTAAAGAACAGATAAATGATCGCTGATACATAGCTATCTTGGAGGAACAAGTGGAGTGTTTACAGCAACAGCTGAAGGAAACTTACGCCAATAATCGCTCCCTGCGCCAACAACTGGTCGGGTCCCAAAAGGAACTAGCCAAGTAGACCTTCCTGCAGCAATCCTATCGGCGTCAACTATGGGGCCAACCTCAACCATACAAGGGAACTCCCTCTGTCCCTCCTAACAAAGAACTGTAATGCCCGGGATATATAAGGGCTGCTGTTTGTTATCTTCCCTTGTAGATGATTCAGAATATGTAATTTTCTTACATTAATGAACTTTCCTAGTTTATCTCCTTTCTCCAGTATCTTCGGAGTTGTATATTTCGGCTCTTCCATCTTTCCAATCTGCTGGGTATATGGAACCCTTAAATGAGTCACCCCTGCTATTTCACAGGAATACAACAATACAAAATTAAACAAGAATTTCAACTCCCCCCCTCACCTTTACGGGGACAAAAAGTGATATACCACTGAGGAAGTCCCAGTCCTCCCGTTCCACCACCGCACGGGAATATCTTCCGCTCTGCGGGGATAGGAATTTATATATATAGAGTAAATAACAACCAAAAGATATCGGTTCTTCCGTTCCACCACCACACGAGGATATCTTCCGCTCTGCGGGGATAGGAATTTATATATATAGAGTAAATAACAACCGAAAGATATCGGTTCTTCCGTTCCACCACCACACGGGGATATCTTCCGCTCTGCGGGGATAGAAATTTATATAGATAAAGTAAATAACAACCGAAAGATATCGGTTCTTCTGTTCCACCACCACACGGGGATATCTTCCTCTCTGCGGGGATAGAAATTTATATAGATAAAGTAAATAACAACCGAAAGATATCGGTTCTTCCGTTCCACCACCACACGGGGATATCTTCCGCTCTGCCTTACGGGGATAGAAATTTATATATATAGAGTAAATAACAACCGAAAGATATCGGTTCTTCCGTTCCACCACCACACGGGGATATCTTTCGCTCTGCGGGGATAGAAATTTATATAGATAAAGTAAATAACAACCGAAAGATATCGGTTCTTCCGTTCCACCACCACACGGGGATATCTTCCGCTCTGCGGGGATAGAAATTTATATAGATAAAGTAAATAACAACCGAAAGATATCGGTTCTTCCGTTCCACCACCACACGGGGATATCTTCCGCTCTGCCTTGCGGGGATAGAAATTTATATAAATAAAGTAAATAACAACCGAAAAATATCGGTTCTTCCGTTCCACCACCACACGGGGATATCTTCCGCTCTGCCTTGCGGGGATAGATAAATTTGTATGAATAGCGCCAGGGCAATGAGCATAAAGGAGGCAACGTCTTCATATCATTCCTCTTTGGTTTCCCTCCTAAAAGGGGGGGGGGAACGCCTATCTCCGCCCCTTCTTCTGCAAATGGGGGGCTTTAGTACGTAATGGGCCATTTAGAAATATAAACCCTTCTTTCCCTTTTACCACAGACGAGAGACCCACTAATGGCTGCAAGCCCATTCTTCCCCCTTTTATAGGGGGTTCTTTGGTCTTCATTTCTTCTGCCATCCTCCTCCCTTCGCCTTTTGGTCTCCTTCTTCTTCATCTGTTTGCTCCTCCGCCGCCAAACCTCGTTTCCTCGATTCTTTCTTCCCAGCCCCTCTTTTTCCTTTTCTTTTTCAGACCCCCAAGATGCATTCTAACTTCTTCCAGGAGATAGCAGGCCGCTACCCGAATCGCAAACGGGATGCTGGTCAGCCCTTCGCTTCCTCTTCCGCTTCACCTTCCCCAATCACCATCATACCTGATTCACCTCGCCGTTCTCCTTCTCCTCCTCCGGCGACCCTCACTACCCCCATCCCGGAGGAAGCCAGGGTCCTTACAAGCTCTAACTTTCCCACTCTTTCTCCTTCCGCCAACGACGTTCAGAAATTGCCTTCTTCTTCCCCGCAACCTGGGGATGAACCTGGGGAAGATGTATTCCCATGTCAGCCAATGACAGAGGATGGATCACCTCTGTCTTCTCTTTCCCCGGCCCGTCCTTCCTTTTCTGAACCCATGGCGGTTGATATCCCTTCACTGCCAACTTCCCCCCTGGCTCATCGCATGAAGAATCCCTCTCCTCCTGTGGGCCCTGACCAGGGTTTCTCTACTTCTTGCATCCCTATCGAAGGCTCCTCCAGCTCAATGCTTATCCTCTCGTCGTCTCAAGATCCTTCCTTCGATCAACCTCCTTCCTTCTTTCCTTCCGCACTCAACCCCCAACCAAGCGAGACACATATACTCCCTGCAACTATGGATCTGTCGCCCCCGACTACCACCCCCGTGGGCCATCCAAATGATGCGCTTCCCTCTTTCCATTCTCAACCGATGGATACCGCCCCCCTTTTCTCCTTTATAGGAGAGGTTCCTCCTTCAACATCTTCCGTCCCGTCTTCTTCCCTTTCTCCCCGGAGTCTTCGGATTCTAAACTTAGAGGAAGTGGTTCCTCGCATGGAAGGCCTGCGCCATGCTCTGGACTTGGTATGCTTCCTTACTCAGCTTTGTTAGCTTTGTCTAGCTGATCAATTTCCTTTCCCATGACCGGTATGTAGGCCCTGACCAACCATAAAGAATTGGAGCGCTCTCTTCATCAATACCAAGTTCAAGCCCAAGAATGGGAGCGTCAACAACGGGAAGGCTTGGCGGATGCTCAAAATCGAGAACGACTCCTGCTACAACAATTTCACCTGTGCCAAGAGCAATTAGCCAAAGCTCGCCAGCAAATTCAAAAGGATGTTGACACTATTGCAGCATTAAAGGAGCAACCACGTCCAGGTGCAGAGCCACTCGTCCCCCAGCAGGAAATCCAGTCGGCCTCTCTGGGCGCAGAATCTTCCTCGGCTCAAGAGTTACTACGTCTTAAAGGGCAGGTAGCAGAGCTCCTCAAGGGGAAGCAACAGGATTCTGACGCCATCGCTCGTCTTCAAGTTCAATACCAGCGAGCACAAGATAAGATAGGGGACCTTCGTACCCGCTTGTGCAAGGAGGTACAAGAAAACTCATCCCTTATAAATTCCCGGGCGCATGCTCATGCCCGTCTACGCAGGCAAGAAACTTCCCTCCAGAGGATGAGCACTGAACTTGCCCGATCCAGATCGTATTCCGAAGCAGTGGAGGGGATTTCGGCTTCCATGCGTCAAAATATGGTGGAGATGACGCACCTTGTGCAGCAGGACCAAAGTTCCCGAGCCGATGATGTCTCCATCTTGGCCGATGCTATTATGGAGGTGTCGCGGCGCTATGTGGATGTGCGCCGAAATCTTCAAGAACAACAAGAAACACCTGCTCATCCGAACCGCGAGGAGCAGCTCATCATCTTAATGTGCGCCACCTATCAGGACGGCTTTAATGAAGCGGTTCGGCAGTATGCCGCCCAAGGGTTACCTCCTCCCACTTATCCTCCATTTTCTTTAAATTGGGAGGCTAGTTTTCGACGTTATCCTCCCGACCGGTTTAAGCTGTAATTTAATATCCCATTTCGACGCGGGAATTTCCTTTCTGTTTTTCTTTTTCTTCTTCAAAATGTATTGATAATACCATATTGCCCTTATAAATAACCCCTTAATGAAATTTGGAGAATACTTGACATCTAATTAACACAATCAATTCAAGAAGCACCCCCTTCGGAGTTTCATAATTTCCCTTCTTCTATTCCATGTTTCTCATACAGTGTGAAAGAGTTTTAAATGAAGGGCATTCCAAGGTCGTGGAAGCTCTTTGCCTTGGTCATCCTTCAGATAGTATGCTGACCCTGCCACGCAGTGCGTTATTTCATAAGGTCCTTCCCTGTTGGGAGCCAGCTTTCCAGGGTCTCCAGCGGGATTGACTTTATGCAAAACCCAATCCCCTTCTTGAAATCTTCGAGGCATCACTTTCTTATTAAAGGCTCGCTGCACTCTTTGCTTGTACATTTCTGCTCGCCTCCGTGCCATCTCTCGCCTTTCTTCCACCAAGTCCAATTCGGTGCTTCGGATAATTTGGTTCTGATTTGGTTCGTATGCCTTTATTCGAGCGCTATTCAACAAAACCTCGACCGGAATAACGGCTTCCGCCCTTTATACCAAACTAAAGGGAGTTTCTCCTGTTGCTGTCTTGGGTGTGGTTCGATAGGCCCACAGGACGCTAGGTAACTCTTCTACCCTGTTTCCCCTCTGAGCACCCAACTTGGTCTTTAATCCTTGAATGAGGATCCTGTTAGTTACCTCCACCTGCCCATTCGCTTAAGGATGGGCTACCGAAGTGAAAGCCTGCTGAATGTTGAGACTTTGGCACCATTCTTGGATCTTTTTTCCTTGGAATCGGTCCATTGTCACGACTATTTTCCGAGGAATACCATAACAAATGATATTTTCTCCATAAGAATCAGATACAGATTCTCGTAATTTTGGCTAAGGGCTCGCCTCCACCCATTTGGAAAATAATCCACAGCCTACCAACAAAAACTTGTAAAGGTGTGATCCCCACTATATCTATTCCCCATTGATCGAAAGGACAAGCAGAGATTACGGCTTTCATTAACTCAGCTAGCCGTTCAGAACGGTTGTTATGCTTCTGACAAGCGATGCAGGTCTGCACTATATGAGCAACATCTTGCTGAAGAGTAGGCCAAAAGTATCCTGCCAATAAGGCCTTTCTTGCTAAAGCTCTCCTTCCTAAATGATTGCTACAGCATCCTTCATGGATCTCCCGGAGTACTCATTCCGCATCCTCGTTTCCTAGGCATTTTAACAAGGGTCGCCCAAAAGAGGTCTTGTATAGGTCTTCATTTAAGAGGATGAACCGTTTGGCTCGGTTTATTAAAGTGGAGGCCGCTATTTCCCTTCAGGGATCTTCCCGTGCCGTAAATAAGCTACGATGTCGATCCTCCAATCAAGAGTTAGGCTCGATTCAGGTACGTCTCCCTCCACGCTGCATATTGCTAAGGAAGTATGAACTCTCGTAAGGATCGCTTCCGAGGATTTTATTCCTCCCATAGTGCTAGCCATCCGAGCTAATTCATCTGCCTTCCCGTTATGCTCCCGTGGGATTTGCTTCAAGAGGACCTGACGAAATTGAGCTTTTTCTTTCTCAAAAGTCTTCAAATACTTATGCAGCCTTTCCTCCCGAACCACAAAAGACCCTTGAAGTTGTGATATTACCAACTGGGAATCCGAGTGGATCACAATGGAAGAAGCCCCCACTACTTTAGCAGCCTGCAGCCCCACTAGAATGACTTCATATTCCGCTTCATTATTAGATGCCCGATATTCCAAGCGAACTGCTAATCGAGTTTCTTCCCCCTCTGGGGAAATTAATAAGATACCAATGCCGCTGCCTGTAGATCCTGAAGAATCATCTACGAATATATTCCAGGCCTCTGATCCCTCCTCCTTTGTTGCTGAACCATTTTCCGCGCCGCAAGGTACCTCTGCCAGAAAATCAGCGAGTGCTTGGGCCTTGATAACCGTTCGAGGTTGGTAGTGAATATCATACTCGCTTAGTTCTACTACCCATTTGGCCAATCTTCCAGAGAAATTTAGCTTGGTGACGACCTTACCCAATTCGCTGTGTGTTAGAACGGTGACGGGATGAGCCAAGAAGTACGACCTTAATTTGCGGGCGGTTAGTACTAGGATATACGCCAACTTCTCTAGCTCCGTATAACGGAATTCTGCCCCCTTCAGGATATGGCTGGTATAATAAATAGGTTGCTGATGAGAACCTTCTTGTTTCAATAATACCGAACTAACGGCTCCTTCCGAGACGGCCAGATACATCCATAATGGCTCTCCAGGTATTGGTTTGGCTAGCAGGGGGAGTCCAGCCAAATATTTCTTCAACTCCTGGAAAGCCTGTTCACATTGATCATCCCACTGAAATTTAGTAGCCTTGCGCAAAATCTTGAAAAAAGGCAGCCCCTTGTCCGCCGATTTGGCTATAAATCGGGATAAAGAAACAATCCTGCCCACCAACTTTTGGGTCTCTCGCAGACTAGCAGGTGACTTCATGTTGCATAGGGCTTGCACTTTCTCAGGGTTGGCTTGCAGCCCCTTCTCCGTCACTATGTACCCCAAGAACTTACCACTCTTTACCCCGAACAGGCATTTGTTAGGGTTTAGTTTCATATTAAATCGCCTTAATGTAGTGAAGGTTTCATTTAAGTCCTTGACTAAATCCCGAGTGACCTTTGATTTGACCAAGATGTCGTCCACGTATACCTCTACATTCTTCCCTTTCTACTCCATGAAGATTTTGTCCATAAGGCGCTGATAGGTGGCTCCTGTGTTTTTTAGTCCGAACGGCATTACCACTTAAGTGTATAACCCCCCCCCCCCCCCCGCAGTCACAAATCTAACCCTCTTTTGATCTTCTTGGGCCAAAGGTATTTGATGATACCCTTGGTATGCATCCATCAGAGACACCACTTCATATCCCACTGTAAAATCCACCAATTGGTCAATACGAGGCAAAGGGTAGCAGTCTTTAGGGCATGCTTTATTCAAATCATGGAAATCAATACACATCCTCCATTGCCCCGAAGGCTTGGGAACCAAGACTACATTAGAAACCCATTCGGGGAACTGGATTTCCTTTACATGACCCGCTTTTAGTAATTTATCCACTTCTTCTGCTATGCCTTTGGCCTTTTCTGGTCCAAAATGCCGCCTCTTCTGTTGGACGAGTCGGGCTCCTTTAATGATATTGAGATGATGTTCCGCCACTTGAGGATGGATCCCCGTGAGATCATGCACATCTTTTGCAAAGATTTCTTCATTCTCCTTCAGGCAAGCCACCAGCTCTTCTTTGACATCTAGCTGTTGTGCTATTCGTGTGGCCTTTCCTGGAGCGATTTCCACCAGTTCTCCCTCCTCTATTTTATCAACTTTGGGGGATTCCTCCGAGCAGAGACATCGCTGATGATGACAGCTTTGCCCTTCAGGTCCTCGGTTTGGGCTTTCTTCTGATCGTCCCGAACCATTTGCACGTAGCATCTCCTGGAGGCCTTCTGTTCTCCACGAACTTCGCCCACCGATTATCCTATTGGAAATTTCAGCTTATGGTGGTATGGGGAAGCCATTGCCTGAAAAAGGGTGAGGAAAGGATGCCCAAGAATAGCATTATAAGTGGACGGAGCGTCCACAATAAGGAAAGGAATTATACTGGTTTTTTGGTTGGGTTTTACACCCAGAGTTAAAGGCAATGATATCTGTCCCTTCGGGTGAACCATGTGCCCCGCGAATCCGAAGAGGGGAGTGGACACATCCTCTAATTGGGCATTTCCCAGCCGTATTTGTCCGAAGGCTTCCTGGAAAAGGATGTTCACAGAGCTTCCCGAGTCAACTAGTACCCGGGTCACTTCATAATTGGCCAGGGATATACGGATAACCAAGGCATCCGTGTGGGGCAGCAAGACACCTTGCAGATCTTCTGGCCCGAACGAAACGGGCGGTGCAATTTGAATAGTCTGGTCGGTGACGATGGCCAAACTCTCCATGAGATGGGCATACGACTTCCGTGCCTGGTTGGAGTCCACGTTGGTGGGTCCTCCAGCTATAACATGAATAACTCCCCGTGTGGGAATGTCATCTAGATTGGATGAAGGGCCCTCCCCTGATGGGCCTTCATGAGAGACGACCTCCTGGGATGGCGTTTGGAAAGCGACCTGGGGTAGTTGATTATACGGCCCTTGATGGGTTACATTAGGTCGGGGGCCTCACCGCGCCGGCCCTCCTGCCTGAAACTTTACTTGCGGATATGCAGTATGGAGGCGATCCAATTCTTCTTGTAACTTGAAACATCGACCACTACTGTGGTTGTATTCTGTGTGATATTGGCAAAAGAACGGGGCTGGAGGGTTACGCGGGATCCCCCTGTGTCCCAAGGGTCGTTGTAGCAGACCCTGCTGATCGTAAAATTCCATTTCACGTCCTTTCCATGTCCTCACAGGAGGAAGCGCTTCAGCAGCCATGATTTGTAATGGTGGGGTGGGGCGAACACCGTGCAGCATTGGACGAGGCCTCGGATCCTCCTGCCGAAAAGGTCTTGTATACTCCCGTCGAGGGGGGGCTTGAAGAGCAGCGGGACGAACTCTTTCAGTGGGGCTTCTTCTTCACGGATAAACTGCTTCGCACGGCTCAGTAGCTCTTCGTAACTATCTGTAGGTTGTCTTAACAAGGAACTGAGGAAGGGGCCCTCCTGCAGCCCATGCTGAATAGCGCCTCTGAAAGATTCAGATCGAGTGGCGGGGATCCCCCGGGCTGCAGAAGTGAATCGATGAATATACCCCCTAAGGGATTCCGAAGGTCCCTGGGTGATATGCATTAACATAGAGGCGTCTTGTTTATACGCCTTGCAGCTGACAAATTCTTGACTGAACATTCTCTGGAAGTCAGCGAAACAAGTGATAGACCCCGGGAGCAGAGTAGTAAACCACTTTTGTGCCGAGCCAGTCAGGGTGGTTCGGAAGACTCGGCACTTGAGAGCGTCAGTATAACAGTGAAGCGAGGCCGCTTCGTCGAATTGCATATGTGCTCTTCAGGATTCGTCAAACCATCATACTTATTGACCTGAGGGTTCCGGAAGTAGGATGGAGGGAGCTAAGTGAGAATGTCCATTGTGAAGGGACTGGGCTCGTATACTTCCGGGGGTCGGGTTGATTGACTTTCGCCTTGTTCTTCCCTGCGCGTTTGGGTGAAGGGCATAGTGTTTTGAGGTGTTCTTCCCCCAAGTCCTCCTCCAGGCAATATTTCCCCATTGACGGCTGTACGAGATGGAGGAGGCATTTCTGGGGGTTGGCTTCTGGAAGAAGGTTCCCCGGAATGCGAATGCAGATACCCGCTCCTTCTCCTTTCCCTAACGATGGCTTCTGTGATAGCGTCATCTATCAGGGCCTTCAGCTGCGATGGTAGAAGAGTGATGGGGCGCTCCTCCGCTGTAGAGGTAGCAGGTTGTTGTACTTCTTCAGGTTGCATCTCGACGTCTAGCTCAAATGTTCCCACAGACGGCGCCAACTGATGCGGACGGGTGAAATCTGTTTACTCCCTTTTTCAATGCAGTGAGCCACTGAGGGAGATCTCAGAGGGTTTTCATAGGCCGCAATCAGTAAGGAAGTAAGAGGATGAAATAGATGAATCGCAAAACCAAAGACCAAAGAATCAAACTCGTGACACAAGATGTAACGTGGTTCGGAATAAGGATTCCTACTCCACGGAGGTGAGTTTTCTCACCGGGGGCAGTGCCCAAGCACTTTCACTATGAAGGTCCTCCTTTACGGAAAGTAAGTTTCCGAAGGTGGAGGAGAAAAAAACCTTTTACAATAATCTCACCAGACGAGAAAAAATACAAGAGATATCACAACGACAGGTCTCCGTCCTTCTTCTCCGGTGAGGTGGTTGTCCTCTTCTTTCCCCACCTCCTGCGTCCCCTTCTCTCTTGCTGTCTGGGAATAATTGTCGGATCTCCCTTTTCTCCCTGCTTCCTCTCCTTTTATCTCCTTCTTTTTTCCTTTATCATAACGTCGTGGGTTATCTTCATCATACAGGTGGCCACCACCTTTCCCTGGAGAATAATTCTGTTACAGATATCAGGAGGGGAGACTCTTTGGAATATTATGTGGGGCCTCCCAGGCCGTTGCCTAACACCCTTTCCTCTATTTTTCGGGAAACTAGGCTAGACTATCTCCCTCAACCTTCCGTGTTGAGGGAAGCTTGTTTTAGGTCTATAGCCCACGGGCGCCCTAGCCCTAGGGTTCCTCATCAACCCGAACCAATTCCTCTCCTTCCCGTGCCCAACTTCCCCTTGTAGGGATCAGATTGGGCTGGCTTCTTGGCGAAGCGCCCTCCACCTCTCCTTTGCCGTATCAATTGCTTTCATTAACTCTCCCGTACCAATGGCTCTCAATATTTGCCCGTACCGATGGCTTCCAATATTCGCCCGTGCCAATCTTCCTTTCCTTTCTTAGCTGAGCCGTGTATTTTGGATCGGATCTTAGGTCACCCGCTAACCCCTCTATCGGAGATTATGTAAAGAAGGTACCAGTAGTATCAGTGAGCTTCAACATTCCTTGTTTGGCCGGCCCCTATTCCTCCACCAAAGTTGTCCAGTTTTCTGGACAGCTTGTTTCCTTCTTGTCAGAGCGTAATTTGGACAACGTTTGGAGCTCCGACAGCGGTAGCCTTGCCGGAGATTCGATCTCCGATAATCCTCATAGGTGGAGGACGAAGGATTTGTCAAACGGTTGACGAATACCTCTCCGGAGAAGCGAGTTTTTGAGGACTCGTTTTGGATCCGAATTTTGAATCGGATCGTGATCTTCTCTCGATCACATCGTCTTCAACACGAGGCAAGTAACCTGTACGAAGACGAGGCTCGTGACTTTCTGAAGTCATCCCGAAGATACTCTGCGTGGATACGGATATAGGCGATTCTAGCGAGGATCGCTCCGGTTGATGCCTTTCCCGCTGCAAATGATACGTCATGTATACGAAGTATAAATTTCCTTTTATTGCAAAATTTTAATTTATGGTTATGTCTACACATGTTGTACTATGCATGTGTGTGGTGTGTGTGTTGTAATAAATTAGATTTATTATTTTATTCCTTCCGCTGTGCACATGTTTACGAAACATGTTCGAACACACACTCGCCGCGGTGCCGGAAACCCAACAGTGGTATCAGAGCCCAGGTTGTGTTTCGACATAATCGTAAAATTGTTTTGCAATAGTCATAATGGTATTTCTAGAAATTTTCTACTTTTGGAAATTTAGAAGTATTTATGAAATTTTTTAATTTTGGAATGTCTAGAAGTATTTATGGAAATCTTCTACTTTTGGAAAGTTGGATTTATTTATGTAAATTGATATTTTCCATAAATAAAATATTTTATTAGATTTGGAAATTTGTTTCCTAATTTAATCTTGATTTGATTTGGGAAATCAAATATTAAAAATATTTTATTTCCATAAGTAGTTTTGATGATTTAGGAAATTGGTTTCCTAAATTGACTTTCTTTAATCAACTATTTCCACAAATAAAATATGTTATTAGATTTGGAAATTTGTTTCCAAATTTAATCATGATTTGATTTGGATAATCAAATCTTAAACATATTTTATTTCAATAAATAGTTATGACATATAAGAAATTTTGTACATGACATAATTGGATGCCATGTAATTGCATTAGATGCATATCATTATGTCATGCGTATCGTGACATATAGATGTATGTCATGTATGCTATGCCATGTAGATAATAGTTATTTGCATGCAAAGGGGATGAGACATAAAAACCCTTACTCAATATTAAAGCTTACACCTTCCATTAATATGGTTAGAACCAGAGTTCCGTTTCTTGTTTGGTTTGTTGGACTCTCTCCAAGCCCGGCTCGAACCCGAACATGTTCAAACCATGGAATAGTTTAATACTAATATGGTAAGAGTCAGAGGTCAATCATTAGCTTTTGTTGTTCTCTCTCCAAGCCGGGCTAATTGGTTGAATGTGCTCTAACCATATTAAAACTATTTCTCGATTAATGGCTTGGCTTTAACCTGGAGCATTGGCTTGTTGGACTCTCTCCAAGGTCGATGTGAAGGGAGGTGAAGTTGGGTGTTATGCATATGATGCATACTTGTTAATGTGTTAACAACCCGATGTATGTGTGAACATTCAATAAGTTGATAGCACATTGTGATAGTTGCATATATGTGATATGCAATCGGTATATTTGATACATACCATCGTAGTTATGAATGGCTTATTGGACTCTCTCTAAGGTTGTTCATATCTATGTTGGATATTAGCCCATTCGGAGATGGACCTATGATCTCCTGAAGTGATTTTGGGGTTTTTGAAATTCGAAAAATGAATGGGATTTATGAATGTATATTGATGCATTTTAAAATCATTTTCTCACATATGCTCATTTTGTATTTCTAGGTTAATCGATTGATCATGACGTCTATGAATTTGCGCACTATTTTGGATTCAAACAAATTGACTGAGCTTAACTTCCTAGACTGACTTAGAAACTTGAGAATTGTTCTCAAGGTGGAAAAGCTAGCATATGTCCTTGAAGAGCCTCTTCCCAACCATCCTAGGGATGATACAACTCCAGACCAAAGGTTGGTCTATCAGAAACATGTGGCAGATTCTGAACTAGCGAGTTGCATCATTCTAGCTGCGATGGTACCTGAGCTGCAAAAGAAGCATGAGCATATGGATGCTAATACCATGGTCTTCCATCTTCATGAGTTGTTTGATGAGCAAGCGAGATCCGAAAGGTTCGAAGTCTCCAGGCTCCTCTTCACCACGAAGATGCAAGAAGGTTCATCTTTAGTACAGTTTGTGCTAAAGATGAATGGGTACATCGAGCGGCTAGCCACCCTCGGGTTTGTGATGGATCATGAGTTAAGTATTGACTTAATTCTGCATTGTTTGCCCAAGAGTTTCTCATAATTTGTGATGAACTATCAGATGAACAAATTAGAACCCACTATTCCAGAGCTCCTCAATATATTGAAGACTGTGGAGCCTTCTGTGAAACATGAGGAGAAGGCGGTTCTGTTAGTTGATTCCTCAAAGAAAGGTTCTAAGAGGAAGGCAAAGGAACAGAAGAAAGGGAAGAACAAGAAGGCTAAGAAGAAAAAACCTGCACAAAATGGCACTTGCCATCATTGTGGCAAGGAAGGCCACTGGCGAAGAAACTGCAAGATTTATCTTGAGTCCATGAAGAAGAAGAAGGCATCTGATGCCCCATCCTCTTCAGGTATCTTCGTTATTGATTGTCATTCTATTTCCTTAGACACTTGGGTATTGGATACTGAGTGTGGCTCACATATATGTAATGATATATAGGGGATAAGGAATATAAGAAGACTCGTCAGAGGGGAGTCAAATTTGCGAGTTGGCAATGGAGCAAAGGTTGCTGCGATCGCCATCGGAACTTATTTGCTGAAGCTCCCTAGCGGACTAGTCTTAGAACTGGACAATTGCTATTGTGTTCCTTCTCTAATAAAGAACATTGTTTCTATTTCCTGCTTAAATAGAAATGGTTACCATTTGACGTTTAGTAACAATTGTTGTTATATAACTTTGAATGACTTACTTTATGGAACTGGAACTTTGAGCAATGGCATTTATACGTTGGACGTATCCAGTGACATTTTCAATATCGAAGCGAGCAACAAGCGTGCTCGAAAAGATATTCAATTAGACCCCTACATGTGGCATTGTCGTCTTGGCCATGTAAGCAAGAAACGCATGTTCGAATTACACTGATGTGGAGTTCTGGAATCGTTTGAATTGGATTCATATGATATATGCGAATAATGCTTGAAAGAAAAGATGACTAAGTTACCTTTTACAGGAAAAGGTGAACGAGTGGGAGAGTTTCTAGGTCTAATACATACTGATGTATGTGGACCTATGTCAACTCAAGCTTTAGGAGGCTATAGCTACTTCATTACCTTCACCAATGATCACTCACGGTTTGGGTATGTGTTCTTGATGAAACACAAGTGTGAAGCCTTTGAAAGGTTCAAAGAATTCAGAAATAAAGTAGAGAAACAACATGACAAGAGTATTAAAATACTTCGATCGGATCGGAGTGGTGAATACTTAAGTCAAGAGTTTCTTGATTCTCTAAGAGACAATGGTATATTGTCTCAATGGACTCCGCCATATACACCACAGCATAATGGTGTATCTGAGAGGCGTAACCGGACATTGTTGGACATAGTCAGGTCAATGATGAATCATGCAAATCTTTCCAAGTCCTTTTGGGGCTATGCACTTCAGACAACTATTTACTTGTTAAACAGAATGTCAACCAAGGTAGTCTCCACTACTCCATATGAGATATAGAATAGTAAGAAACCTCAAGTATCTTACTTGAAGAAATTGGGTTGTCCTGCTTATGTGAAGCGGACTGTGTCAGACAAATTGGATGTTATGTCTGATAAATGTATATTTATTGGATACCCTGAGGAAACAAGGGGTTACCAATTCTATCATCCCGTGGAACAAAAGGTGTTTGTTTCAAGGCATGCTGTGTTTCTAGAGAAAGAGTTTCTCTTGCAAGAAAACAGTGGGAGTGTCGTCGAGCTTGAGGAGGCTCGAGAGACTCAAATAGACATTGATGAGATACCTGGTGAAGCATAACAGCCGACAACTCATAGTGATGAGCAATCGGCTGGACCTATTGAAACACCACATCTTCATAGATCTGGTAGAACACGCAATATTCCTGAGAGAAATGGATTTCTCGTAAGTGAATCGAATGACGTGTTACTCATTGATGATGAGGAGCCTACCAGTTATGAAGAAGTTCTGACAAGTTCAGAAAGGGATAAGTGGCTTGAAGCCATGATATCGGAAATGGATTCCATGTATGAAACCCAAGTTTGGAACATAGTTTACCCACCTGAAGGCATAAAGCCTATAGGGTGCAAGTGGGTTTTCAAGAAGAAAACCGACATGGATGGTAATGTGATTACCTATAAGGCTAGATTAGTGGCGAAAAGATATCGTCAAAAACAAGGTGTTGATTATGATGAAACCTATTCGCCTATAGCTATGCTTAAATCCATTCGGATGCTCCTGGCCATAGTGGCTCATTATGATTATGAGATATGGTAGATGGATCTGAAAATAGCTTTCCTTAATGGAAACCTGCTCGAGGACGTGTATATGATACAGCCTGAGGGTTTCACATCGATTGATAAAACCAAGGTATGCAAATTGCGACGGTCCATATAAGGATTGAAGCAAACATCCAGGAGCTGGAATATCCGTTTTGATGAGACAATCAAAAAGTTTGATTTCTCACAAAATCCAGACGAACCTTGTGTGTACAAGAAGGTTAGTGGGAGTGCAGTCGTGTTCCTAGTATTGTATGTCGATGACATATTACTTATAGGAGATGATGTTTCAGTCTTACAGTCAGGTAAGATTTGGTTATCTAAGTCATTCTCCATGAAAGACCTAGGAGAAGCAACCTACATCATCGGGATTATGATCTATAGAGATAGATCGAAATAGTTGCTTGGTCTTTCGCAGTCTACATATATAGACCGAGTGCTAAAGAGGTTTAGGATGTTAGAATCCAAGAAAGGTTTCCTACCCATCAGGCATGGGATACACCTTTCGAAGTCTATTTGTCTGCGCACAGAAGACGAGAGGATTTGCATGACTAAGATTCCCTATGCATATGCTATAGGATCTATCATGTATGCTATGTTATATACGAGGCCCGATGTATCGTATGCTCTGAGTGTCACAAGTAGATACCAGTTTGATCCAGGAATGGATCATTGGGTGGCTGTTAAGACAATCCTTAAGTACTTAAGAAGAACTAAGGATGTGTTCCTAATATATGGAGAAGGGGACATGGTGATACGCGGGTATACGGATGCTAGCTTCTAGACAGACAAGGATGATTCCAGGTCTTAGTCTGGATACGTGTTCACCTTGAATGGGGCGCAGTGAGTTGGAAAAGTTCCAAACAAGACACTATAGCGGATTCTACCACTGAGGCAGAATATATTGTAGCTTCGGAAGAAGCAAAGGAAGTGGTTTAGATCAAGAAGTTCATTTATGAACTTGGTGTGGTTCCAGCCATTATTGAAGCAATACCGATCTACTACGACAACAATGGAGCAATTGCACAGGCGAAAGAGCTAAGGTCTCATCAACGATCCAAACATGTGCTTCGCCGCTATCATCTGATCAGAGAGATCATTAGTAGGAAGGAAATACAAATCGAGAAAATCCCCACTGAAAAGAACTTAGCGGATCCTTTGACTAAGGCATTACCTCAAAGTAAGTTTGAGGGTCATGTTAGAGCTTATGGTATTGGATACCGTAGCGATTGGCATTAGGCCAAGTGGGAGTTTGTTAGTAATATATGAGAGATGTCCTAAGGCAATCGCCTTATGTTTGAACCAATTATATGATAAATAAAGATTCACTATTTGAGTATACATGTTTTCATGTATTTGATTGGATCTTAAACTTATTTACTGAATGTCCACGATACAATTCACAGCATGAAAGAATTTGTGATTGGATCACAACTAGTGAGTATCTCTACATGTGTAATTGTGATGTATTGGAATTATCTCTAGTCGATGAATTGATGGATTTGGACACAATTGATTCTGTCGAGACTAGCACGAGGTATACTACTTGGTGTATCCAAGCAGCTGATTCTCACTGGCTGGAGACATTGTGATGTCGGGAGTTAATCGTGGATGCTAGTTATGGTAACTAGTTCATTGGAGTGACCTGCCGTAAGACTTCATATGGTTCTCTGCATATATAGATATGTTAATGAAGTTCTTACTCTAGCGTAAGTGCGATGTTCCTTTGACTTGCGGTATTCAAGTCATGTTGATCATAAAGACTTATGCTTTGACATCTTAAGAAAGCATCTCTGAGGAAATGTGGACCCAGGATGATGGGGTATAAGTCGAAGTGATCGAAGGTGTTTGAATAGCCTATAAAGCATTCACCACTCCTTTCGAGGAGATGTATACCCATGGCCTCTCGTCGGATTGTTACTAAAGTCTTTGGCCAAAGCATTACATGTTTAGAGTAAGGTACTCTTTGATACATGTGCAGTAACTAGAATGCGTAGGATGAGGAAATGATACTTGGGCTAGGTGTGACGTAGTCAGCCTAGTGGGGACTGACACTGGAGACCATGTCCTGAACCAAGTGGGTATAAGATGTGTAAAGGGAATGGGGCACGATTCATTCGAGTTGTTTAAGTGTTTCAGAAATAGTTCTGGATCAACCGTTGATCTTTTCGGTTAATTGGGGATCATGATGTACTACTAGGTGCAACTCATGATCGTTCTATAATTAATGGTTAATTATAGACGGCCAACATAAACCGAGAACCTATTTAGTCACACACACAACGAGCGTAATCCGAAGAATTTAATACGAGTTGAGAATGAGATTCTCATACCGAGAGAAACTAGGTTTGCTTGGACCAAACATGGAGCGAGCATGAAATCGTTTCAGTCGCAATGGAAGCATGGATGGGCCGTGTCTTATGAAGACATGATGGATGAACCAAATTGGTTTGGTTCTAATCCAATGGAGGAGATAAACCAAAGGGGTTTGGTTTGTTTTAAACGAATGAACCAAAGTTGGTTCGGTTCGTTTTAACTTAAAATAAATCATCATGGTTTGGTTTATTTTAACTTAAATTAATGTAGTGCGTTAACAAGCTTTTGGTTATGATCCTATAACCATTAAGAGAATTTGTTCTCTATAAAATAGGGCTTAAAGGTATTTGTTAAGCCCTAATCCTTGCAACCCTAGTTGTTGCCGCCCACCTTCTCCCTCTTCTCCAAGTGGTCGGCGCCAACTCCTTGCCGCCGCCCACCACTGCCGAAAGCTCCCTTGCCGGCATCCAGCAGCAGCCGTCTTCTCCCCTTGCCGACGTCGAGCTGCCTCCGGAGGAGCTTCGGTGATCTCTTTTGGGTCCAGCGACAAGGTGAGCTTCAACCTTCCTTATTTGGCTGGCCCCTATTCCTCCACCAAAGTTGTCCAGTTTTCTTGACAGCTTATTTCCTTCTTGTCGGGGAATCATTTGGATGACGTTTGGAGCTCCGACAGCGGTAGCCTTGCCGGGGATTCGATCTCTGGTAATCCTCATAGGTGGAGGATGAAGGATTCGTCAAACGGTTGACGAATACCTCTCCGGAGAAGCGAGTTTTTAAGGTCTCATTTTGTATCCGAATTTTGATTCGGATCGTGATCTTCTCTCGATCACATCGTCTTCAACATGAGGCTAGTAACCCATATGACGATGAGGCTCGTGACTTTGTGAAGTCATCTCGAAGATACTCGGCGTGGATACGGATAGATGTGATTCTAGCGAGGATCGCTCCGGTTGATGTCTTTCCCGTTGCACGTGATACGTCAGATATACGTAGTATAAATTTCCTTTTATTGCAAAATTTGAATTTACGGTTATGTCTACACATATTGTACTATGCATGCGTGTGGTGTGTGTATTGTAATAAATTAGATTTATTATTTTATTCCTTCCGCTGTGCACATTTTTACGAAACATGTTCGAACACACACTTGCCGCGGTGCCGAAAACCCAACAGTGGTATCAGAGCCCAGGTTGTGTTTCGACATAATCGTAAAATTGTTTTGAGATAGTCATAATGGTATTTCTAGAAATTTTCTACTTTTGGAAAGTTAGAAGTATTTATGGAAATTTTTAATTTTGGAAATTCTAGAAGTAGTTATGGAAATCTTCTACTTTTGGAAAGTTGGAAGTATTTATAGAAATTGATATTTTCCATAAATAAAATATTTTATTATATTTGGAAATTTGTTTCCTAATTTAATCTTGATTTGATTTGGGAAATCAAATCTTAAAAATATTTTATTTCCATAAGTAGTTTTGATGATTTAGGAAATTGGTTTCCTAAATTGACTTTCCTTAATCAACTATTTTCACAAATAAAATATGTGATTAGATTTGGAAATTTGTTTCCTAATTTAATCATGATTTGATTTGGAGAATCAAATCTTAAACGTATTTTATTTCCATAAATAGTTATGACATATAAGGAAATTTTGTATATGACATAATTGTAGGTCATGTAATTGCATTAGATGCATATCATTATGTCATGCGTGTCGTGACATGTAGATGTATGTCATGTATGTCATGCCATGTAGATAATAGTTAATTGCATGCAAAGAGGATGAGACATAAAAACAGTTACTCAATATTAAAGCCTACACCTTCCATTAATATGGTTAGAACCAGAGTTCCGTTTCTTGTTTGGGTTGTTGGACTCTCTCCAAGCTCGGCTCGAACCCGAACATGTTCAAACCATGGAATAGTTTATACTAATATGGTAAGAGTTAGAGGTCAATCGTTAGCCTTGGTTGTTGGACTCTCTCCAAGCCGGGCTAATTGGTTGAATGTGCTCTAATAATATTAAAACTATTTCTCGATAATGGGTTGGCTTTAACCTGGAGCATCGGCTTGTTGGACTCTCTCCAAGGTCGATGTGAAGGGAGGTGAAGTTGGGTGCTATGCATATGATGCATACTTGTTAATGTGTTAACAACCCGATGTATGTGTGAACATTCAATAAGTTGATAGCACATTGTGATAGTTGCATATATGTGATATGTAATCGGTATATTTGATACCTACCATCGTAGTTATGAATGGCTTATTGGACTCTCTCCAAGGTTGTTCATATCTATGTTGGATATCAGCCCATTCGGAGATGGACCTACGATCTCCCGAAGTGATTTTGGGGTTTTTGAAATTCGAAAAATGAATGGGATTTATGAATGTATATTGATGCATTTTAAAATCATTTTCTCATATATGCTCGTTTTGTATTTCTAGGTTAATCGATTGATCATGACGTCTTTGAATTTGTGCACTATTTTGGATTCAAACAAATTGACTGGGCTTAACTTCCTGGACTGGCTTAGAAACTTGAGAATTATTCTCAAGGTGGAAAAGCTAGCATATGTCCTTGAAGAGCCTCTTCCCAACTATCCTAGGGACGATACAACTCCAGACCAAATGTTGGTCTATCAAAAACATGTGATAGATTCTGAACTGGCAAGTTGCAACATGCTAGCTGCGATTGTACCTGAGCTGTAAAAGCAGCATGAGCATATGGATGCTAATACCATGGTCTTCCATCTTCATGAGTTGTTTGATGAGCAAGCGAGATCCGAAAGGTTCGAAGTCTCCAGGCTCCTCTTCACCACGAAGATGCAAGAAGGTTTGTCTGTAGTGCAGTTTATGCTAAAGATGAACGGTTACATCGAGCGGCTAGCCACCCTCGGGTTTGAGATGAATCATGAGTTAAGTATTGACTTAATTCTGCATTGTTTGCCCAAGAGTTTCTCACAATTTGTGAAGAACTATCGGATGAACAAATTAGAATGCACTATTCTTGAGCTCCTCAATACGTTGAAGACTGTGGAGCCTTCTGTGAAGCATGAGGAGAAGGCGGTTCTGTTAGTTGATTCCTCAAAGAAAGGTTCTAAGAGGAAGGCAAAGGAACAGAAGAAAGGGAAGAACAAGAAGGATAAGAAGGCAGAACCAGCACAAAAGGGCACTTGCCATCATTGTGGCAAGGAAGGCCACTGGCGAAGAAACTGCAAGATATATCTTGAGTCCATGAAGAAGAAGAAGGCATCCGATGCCCCATCCTCTTCAAATATCTTCGTTATTGATTGTCATTCTATTTCCTTAGACAGTTGGGTATTTGATACTGGGTGTGGATCTCATATATGTAATGACATACAGGGGCTAAGGAATAGAAGAAGACTCGTCATAGGGGAGTCAAATTTGCGAGTTGGCAATGGAGCAAAGGTTGCTGCGGTCGCCATGGGAACTTATTTGCTGAAGCTCCCTAGCGGACTAGTCTTAGAACTCGATAATTTCTATTGTGTTCCTTCTCTAATAAAGAACATTGTTTCGGTTTCCTGCTTAAATAGAAATGGTTACCATTTGACGTTTAGTAACAATTGTTGTTATATAACTTTGAATGGCTTACTTTATGGAACTGGAACTTTGAGCAATGACATTTATACGTTGGACGTATCCAGTGACATTTTCAATATCGAAGCGAGCAACAAGCGTGCTCGAAAAAATAATCAATTAGACTCCTATATGTGGCATTGTCATCTTGGCCATGTAATCAAGAAACGCATGTATGAATTACACCGATGTGGAATTCTGGAATCGTTTGAATATGATTCATACGATACATGTGAATCATGCTTGAAAGGCAAGATGACTAAGTTACCTTTTACAGAAAAATGTGAACGAGTGGGAGAGTTTCTAGGTCTAATACATACTGATGTATGTGGACCTATGTCAACTCAAGCTTTAGGAGGCTATAGCTACTTCATTACCTTCACCGATGATCACTAAGGGTTTGGGTATGTGTTCTTGATGAAACACAAGTGTGAAGCCTTTGAAAGGTTCAAAGAATTCAAAAATGAAGTAGAGAAACAACATGACAAGAGTATTAAAATACTTCGATCGGATCGAGGTGGTGAATACTTAAGTCAAGAGTTTCTTGATTATCTAAGAGACAATGGTATATTGTCTCAATGGACTCCGTCATATACACCACAGCATAATGGTGTATCTGAGAGGCGTAACCAGACCTTGTTGGACATGGTCAGGTCAATAATGAATCATGCAAATCTTCCCAAGTCCTTTTGGGGCTATGCACTTCAGATAGTTGTTTACTTGTTAAACAGAATGCCAACCAAGGTAGTCTCCACTACTTCATATGAGATATGAAATAGTAAGAAACCTCATGTATCTTACTTGAAGATATGGGGTTGTCCTTCTTATGTGATGCGGACTGTATCAGACAAATTGGATGCTAAGTCTGATAAATGTCTATTTATTGGATACCCTAAGGAAACAAGGGGTTACCAATTCTATCATCCTGTGGAACAAAAGGTGTTTGTTTCAAGGTATGCTGTGTTTCTAGAGGAAGAGTTTCTCTTGCAAGAAAATAGTGGGAGTGTCATCGAGCTTGAGAAGGCTCGAGAGACTCAAATAGACATTGATGAGATACCTGGTAAAGCACAATAGCCGACAACTCATAGTGATGAGCAATCGGCTGGACCTATTGAAACACCACATCTTCGTAGATCTGGTAGAACACGTAATATTCCTGAGAGATATGGATTTCTCGTAAGTGAATCGAACGACGTGTTACTCATTGATGATGAGGAGCCTACCAGTTATGAAGAAGTTCTGACAAGTTCAGAAAGGAATAAGTGGCTTGAAGCCATGAAGTCAGAAATGGATTCCATGTATGAAAACCAAGTTTGGAACTTGGTTGACCCACTTGATGGCATAAAGCCTATAGGGTGCAAGTGGGTTTTCAAGAAGAAAATCGACATGGATGGTAATGTGATTACCTATAAGGCTAGATTAGTGGCGAAAGGATATCAACAAAAACAAGGTGTTGATTATGACGAAACCTATTTGCCTGTAGCTATGCTTAAATCCATTCGGATGCTCATCGCCATAGAGGCTCATTATGATTATGAGATATGGCATATGGATGTGAAAATAACTTTCCTTAATGGAAACCTGCTTGAGGACGTGTATACGATACAGCCTGAGGGTTTAACATCGGTTGATAAAACCAAGGTATATGAATTGCGATGATCCATATATGGATTGAAGCAAGCATCCAGGAGCTGGAATATCCGTTTTGATGAGACAATCAAAAAGTTTGATTTCTCACAAAATCCAGACAAACCTTTTGTGTAGAAGAAGGTTAGTGGGAGTGCAGTCATGTTCCTAGTATTGTATGTCGATGACATATTACTTATAGGAGACGATGTTTCAGTCTTACAGTCAGTTAAGATTTGGTTATCCAAGACATTGTCCATGAAAGACCTGGGAGAAGCAACCTACATCTTCGGGATTAAGATCTATAGAGATAGATCGAAACGGTTGTTTGGTCTTTCGCAGTCTACATATATAGACTGAGTGCTAAAGAGGTTTAGCATGTCGGAATCCAAGAAAGGTTTCCTACCCATCAGGCATGGGATACACCTTTCGAAGTCTATGTGTCCGCACACAGAAGACGAGAGGATTTGCATGAGTAAGATTCCCTATGCATCCGGTATAGGATCTATCATGTATGCTATGTTATGTACGAGGCCCAATGTATCGTATTCTCTGAGTGTCACGAGTAAATACCAGTCTGATCCAGGAATGAATCATTGGGTGGCTGTTAAGACAATCCTTAAGTACTTAAGAAGAACTAAGGATGTGTTCCTAATATATGGAGAAGGGGACATGGTGATACGCGGGTATACGGATGCCAGCTTCTAGATAGACAAGGATGATTCCAGGTCTCAGTCTGGATACGTGTTCACCTTGAATGGGGCCGCAGTGAGTTGGAAAAGTTCCAAACAAGACACTGTAGCGGATTCTACCACTGAGGCAGATTACATTGCAACTTCGGAAGCAGCAAAGGAAGCGGTTTGGATCAAGAAGTTCATTTATGAACTTGGTGTGGTTCCAGCCATTGTTGAAGCAATACCGGTATATTGCGACAACAGTGGAGCAATTGCACAGGCGAAAGAGCCAAGGTCTCATCAACGATCCAAACATTTGCTTCGCCGCTATCATCTGATTAGAGAGATCATTAGTAGGAAGGAAATACAAATCGAGAAAATCCCCACTGAAAGGAACTTAGCGGATCCTTTAACTAAGGCATTACCTCAAAGTAAGTTTGAGGGTCATGTTAGAGCTTATGGTATTGGATACCATAGAGATTGGCATTAGGCCAAGTGGGAGTTTGTTAGTAATATATGAGAGATGTCCTAAGGCAATCGCCTTATGTTTGAACCATTTATATGATAAATAAAGATTCACTATTTGAGTATACATGTTTTCATATATTTGATTGGATCTTAAACTCATTTACTGAATGTCCACGATACGATTCACAACATGAAAGAATTTGTGATTGGATCACAACTAGTGAGTATCTCTACATGTGTAATTGTGATGTATTGGAATTATCTCTAGTCGATGAATTGATGGATTTGGAAACCATTGATTCTGTCGAGACTAGCATGAGGCATACTCCTTGGTGTATCCAAGCAGCTGATTCTCACTGGCTGGAGACATTGTGATGTCGGGAGTTAATCGTGGATGCTAGTTATGGTAACTAGTTCATTGGAGTGACCAGCCATAAGACTTCATATGGTTCTTTGCATATATAGATATGTCAATGAAGTTCTTACTGTAGCTTAAGGTCGATGTTCCTTTGACTTGCGGTATTCAAGTCATCTTGATCATAAAGAATTATGCTTTGACATCTTAAGCAAGTATCTCTGAGGAGATGTGGACCCGCGATGATTGGGTATAAGTTGAAGTGATCGAAGGTGTTTGAATAGCCTATAAAGGATTCACCACTCCTTGCGAGGAGATGTATACCCATGGCCTCTCGTCGGATTGTTACTAAAGTCTTTGGCCAAAGCATTACATGTTTAGAGTAAGGTACTCTTCGATACATGTGCAGTAACTAGAATACGTAGGATGAGGAAATGATACTTGGGCTAGGTGTGATATAGTCAGCCTAGTGGGGGCTGACACTATAGACCATGTCCTGAACCAAGTGGGTATAAGATGAGTGAAGGGAATGGGGCACGATTCATTCGAGCTGCCGAAGGGTTTCAGAAATAGTTCTGGATCAACCGTTGATCTTTTTGGTTAGTTGGGGATCATGATGTACTACTAAGTGCCACTCATGATCGTTGTATAATTAATGGTTAATTATAGACGACCAACATAAACCGAGAACCTATTTGGTCAAACGCACAACGAGCGTAATCCGAAGGATTTAAAACGAGTTTGAGAATGAGATTCTCAGACCGAAAGAAACTAGGTTTTGTTGGACCAAACATGGAGTGAGCATAAAATCGTTTCAGTCGCAATGGAAGCGTTGATGGGCCGTGTCTTATGAAGACATGATGGACGAACCAAATTAGTTTGGTTCTAATCCAATGGAGGAGAATAAACCAAAGGGGTTTGGTTTGTTTTAAACGAATGAACAAAAGTTGGTTCGGTTCGATTTAACTTAAAATAAATCATCATGGTTTTGTTTATTTTAACTTAAATTAATTGAGCGGGTTAATGGGCTTTTGGTTATGATCGGATAACCATTAAGAGAATTTGTTCTCTATAAAATAGGGCTTAAGGGTTTTTGTTAAGCCCTAATCCTTGCAACCCTAGTTATTGCGGCCCACCCTCTCCCACATCTCCAAGTGGTCGGCGCCAACTCCTTGCCGCCGCCCACCACCGCCCAAAGCTCCCTTGCCGACATCCAGAAGCTGCCGTCTTCCACCAAGGAAGAAGATGATGGAATGAGTAACTCATCAAAAAATGAATTTCCACTTCAATAATCATCAAGTGGCCGGCCACTTTGTTTTAGGGGGGTTACTGTTAGTTATAGCCCTAGAACCAATCATGTGATGGTTGAATAGGGAACATTTTGTATCATATTCTATAAAGGCAAAGGATTGGTTATTATATATTTACGTCATGCATGTGCCAGCTAAAATAAATATATAATAATGCCCTAGAAAAGTAGGTTCTTATCTACAGCACATCAATTGGCAGAATTGATTATGAGAGGCTGTAGAGAACACTTTCATAAATGTTCCTAGTCAAGTGTTAATATGCAAGGGCAATATTAATACATAAAGACTAGCATGTAGGTCAATTGATGACTTGATCTTACAAGTCATGGATATATGAAATCAAGTTGACACATGGGTATATATTAGAGAATATATACTGAACTTACCCGCCATGAGAAAGTTTCATGGATCGTCATATGAGTGTCATAAACTTTCTCATGTGACTATTAGTATGAATAGTCCTCAAACCTGAAGTCACTACGGTTCCCTACATAAGGAGTTATGTACTTTGGTATCGTCAAACGTCACCCGTAATAGGGTGGACCATAAAGGTGATTACTGGGTATATAACAAATTATGCGGAGGGATGTGAGTGATGTAGATGAGATCTATCCCTCCCATATGAAGGGAGTGATATCTGTGGGCCCCTTGATTGAGTAGAACTACTAAAACACATGGCCATGCTCGAATGAGTCAATATGAGATATTGAGCTCATTTGTTTGAGTTAGTTTACTCAGGGATCAAGAAACACATAGATTGATCAAGGATGACACGGTCTATGCCTCATTGGTCAATCTGATATCAAGGATAGAAGGACACGGTCATACATTATAGTAGTCACGGAAAGGTTAGTCGGATCTTGACTTATTTCGTAACTTGGGTAGCAATGATGTATTGCTAGATGCCGCTCATTGCTTGTGTATCTAAAAGAATTTAGATCCACTGCCAACGTTATGAGAGCCTATAGGGTCACACACAAAGAGCATGATGATTAGAAGAATTAGTACATTCTAGTTTGACTAGAATAATTTGGGAATGAGCTTAAGTACAAAATGGTTTTTGGACTTTAAGCTTAATGAGAATTTTAGCTTATTGATTTAATGAGATTAATTCAATATGCTAAGCTTAATTGATTTAATAAGATTAATTCAATATGTTACCTTATTGATTTAATGAGATTAATTCAATATGATAACATAAGCTTATTGAATTAATAAGATTAATTCAACATGCATGAATGCCACATAAGCATGCCACATAAGCATGCCACCTAAGCTTGATGAGGTGGAAGGAGACAAAGGGTTTTGACCTTTGGAATTTCTCCACATGTGGCCGGCCAAACAAGGAGTGATTATATTTCAATGCAATTGATTGCATTGAATGTGATAGGAGGTGAAAGGTTTTTTTCAATCCTATAAAACACCCCATGGGGTGGCCGGCCAACTAGGTGAAAAACTTGAGGCTTGGAGAGAGCTTGGTGGTGAGAAGCTTTGGTTGTGTGGCTTTTGTGAGTGTAGGCTAGCAAGAAGAGTGGTCTTCTTCTTCCTTTCTCTTTTCCCTACCTTCCTCTCCTTTAGGGACTTCTCTAGCAAGAAGTAAAGGAGAGCTCTTCTAGTTTCTTTTGTGAGACAAGAGCTTGCTCGTGTGGATACATATAGAGGCACAGACATTTGAACGTGCTAAAAGATCCAATAAACCCAAGGAGAAGCGGGATTAAAAAGGGCACGCAACAAAGGTAATATTCTCCTATAAGATAGGTTTTGAGAAATTTATTTTTGTACGAGGTTTTCTTTCGCAAGGATCACTTGGAAGGGATCCTTTTTTTCCATTGTGCATATGCTATTTTGCATAAGAGATCCCTACAGTTACATGCATGCATGTAACTCCCATGAACCTTGGTCTCATTCATGATGTGGCACCAATTGACAAAGTCAATGATGATGTGGAGCATCATCATTGGCCAGCCATGCCAAGTCATCATCATGACAAGGCATTTGGTCAAGTCAAACTTGACCTTTCATCTTCCCTCTCAAGTCAAGTCAAACTTGACCTCTAATCTCCCATGGTTGATCAAATCTAACCACTTGACTCAAGTCAATTTAATTTAATGAATCTCTATTCATTTAATTTAAATTGATTTGATGAATCAAATCTAAATTAGACTCATTCAACACTTAAATCAACTTGAGTCTAACTCAATTAGTCTAATTTGGATTACTCTTAATCCAATTTGGTTCATCCCATGAACCTAATCCTCATGGTTCATCATATGAACCTAATATCCATCTAATTGCTCTTATGTGTGTGACGCTATAGGTTCTTGTAACGTTGGCAATGTCCCTAAACGGATTTAGAAACATAAGCAATGAGCGGTATCTAGCAACACATCATTGCTACCCAAGTTACAAGAATGTTGAGCTCCAACATCACCTTTGTGACTACTAATTGTGACTCTCACAATATGTGACAATGTCCCTCTATCCTTGACATCTAGATTGACCAATCGAGGCATAGACCGTGTCATCCTCGGTATAATCTAAATCTTGAACTCCAAGTAGACTCACTCTAATCAAATGAGCTCAATATCTCATATTGACTCATTTGGGCATGGCCATGCACTTCGTGGTCTCACTCTATCAAAAATATCGATGTCACCCCCGTCATATAGGAGGGATAGATCCCATCTACATCACTCACATCCCTCCGCATAATTTGTTACATACCCAGTAATCGCCTTTATAGTCCACCCATTTACGGGTGACGTTTGACGAAGCCAAAGTATGCAACTCCTTATGTAGGGAACCATGGTGACTTCAGGTCTAAGGACTAATAGTCATACTAATAGCCACATGAGAAAGTATATGACACTCATATAACGATCCATGATACTTTCTCATGGCGGGTCATTCAGTATACATTCTCCAATGCATACCCATGTGTCAACTTGATATCTCATATCCATGACTTGTGAGATCAAGTCATCGTGTTGACCTACATGCTAGTCTCTACGCATTAACATTGTCCCTGAATATTAATACTCGACTAGGAATGATTAAGAGTAGTGTTCTCTATATCATCTCAATATCGATTCAACCAATCGATTGATATAGATAAGAACCTACTACTCAAGGACATTATTATATTTAGTTATTTGGCACCAATACAAGTAAATATAATAACCATGCCTTTATAAATAGGAATATGATACAATAAAGTCCATACAACAATCATCATATGATTGACTCTAGGGCTTTCACTAACAATCTTCCATTAGCACTAGTGCCAATCACCGTAGTATCTAATACCCAATGACCTAGTGTGACCATTATGCTTTTTCTGTGCTAAAGCCTTGGTCAAGGGATCTGCGATGTTAGCCTCTGTGGGTACTCTGCAAATCTTCACATCTCCTCTATCGATAATCTCTCGAATGAGATGGAAGCGCCGTAGTATGTGTTTGGTCTGCTGGTGTGAGCGAGGTTCCTTAGCCTGTGCAATCGCTCAATTATTGTCACAATAGAGCTCTATGGGATCTGCAATGCTAGGAACCACCCTAAGCTCAGTAATGAACTTGCGGATCCAAACTGTCTCCTTTGCTGCCTCAGATGCAGCGATATACTCGGCTTCTATTGTAGAATCAACAACTGTGTCCTTCTTCGAACTCTTCCAGCTCACAGCGCCACCATTCAAGCAAAACACGAACCCTGACTGCGATCTATAATCATCCTGGTCAATTTGGAAGCTGGCATCGCTGTAACCCCTTACAGCTAGCTCCTCATCGCCTCAAAATATCAAGAAATATTCTTTAGTCCTTCTCAAGTACTTAAGAATATTCTTGACTGCTATCCAGTGATGCTCACCTGGATCTGACTGGTATCTACTCGTCATGCTCAAAACATACGAGACATCAGGACGAGTACATAGCATGGCGTACATGATAGATCCTATAGCAGATGCATAAGGGATCTTATCCATGCGGTCTCTCTCCTCTCTAGAAGAGCGACTTTGAGTCTTTGAAAGACTCACACCATGTGACATTGGCAGAAGTCCTTTCTTGGAATTCTGCATGGCAAACCGAAGTAATACCGTATCAATGTATGTACTTTGACTTAGGCCAAGCAATCTCTTAGATCTATCTCTATAGATCTTAATGCCTAGAATACAGGCTGCTTCACCTAAATCCTTCATTGAGAAGCACGTCCCGAGCCAAGTCTTCACAGACTGTAGCAAAGGGATGTCATTCCCAATGAGCAGTATGTCATCCACATACAATACAAGGAAGACAACTGTGTTCCCATTAACCCTCTTGTAGACACAGGGTTCATCTTCATTCTTGATGAAACCAAACTGTTTGATCGCATCATCGAATCGAAGATTCCAGCTCCGAGAAGCTTGCTTTAGCCAATAAATGGACCTTTGCAGCTTGCATACCTTCCCAGTATGTTGTGGATCTACAAAACCCTCAGGTTGTGTCATGTACACATCCTCGAGTAAGTTTCCATTCAGAAACGCAGTTTTGACATTCATCTGCCAGATCTCATAATCGTGGTATGCTGTAATAGCAAGCAAGATCCGAATGGACTTAAACATCGCCACTGGAGAAAAGGTTTCATCATAGTCAATACCATGAATTTGCTTGAAACCTTTAGACACCAATCGACCCTTATAGGTATGCGTAAGTCCTTCCATGTCAGTCTTTCTCCTAAAGACCCACTTACACCCAATGGGTTTCACCCCTTCAGGTGGATCAACCAAAGTCCATACTTGGTTAGTGTACATGGATTCCATCTTTGATCTCATGGCCTCTAGCCATTTCTCAGAATCTGGGCTCATCACAGCTTCCTGATAGGAGGTAGGCTCATTCTCAATGAGCATAACGTCATCATGGTCAGACAAGAGAAATGAGTATCTCTCAGCCGACGACGCACTCCATCGACTGCGAAGAGGTAGGTCTACCTGAACAGGTGGTTGTTCCACAACTCTTTGTGCAACAACCTCATCACCCACAACACTTTGTGGTTCCTGTTCAACCTCCATCAAGGCCTCAGTGCTATGGTCCTTATCTTGAATTTCTTCAAGATCGAAGGTACTCCCACTAGTTTTTCTAGAAACAAAATCCCTTTCTAGAAAAACCCCAGTCTTTGCCACAAACACTTTGTGCTGACTGGGAATGTAGAAGTAATATCCCTTTGTATCCTTGGGATATCCAACAAAATAGCACCTATCGGATTTGGGTCCCAGTTTGTCTGAGACTTGACGTCGAACGTAAGCCTCACAACCCCAAATCCTCATGAAAGACATCATGGGATTTCTCCCTGTCCATATCGTATATGGTGTCTTTATCACAGCCTTGGATGGTACACGGTTAATGGTAAAGGCTGTTGTGTCTAGAGCATATCCCCAAAAGGATATAGGAAGATCTGTGTGACTCATTATAGATCGTACCATATCAAATAGGGTACGATTCCTCCTTTCGGATACACCATTCCACTGTGGTGTTCCAGGAGGAGTGAGTTGGGATAGAATCCTACACTCAGCTAGATAGTCATGAAACTCATGGCTAAGGTATTCTCCACCTCGAAGTATCTTAATACTCTTACCAAGCTGGTTTTGTACTTCATTCTTGAATTCTTTGAACTTTTCAAAGGATTCTGATTTGTGTCATGAGATACACATAACCATATCTACTGAAGTCATCAGTAAATGTAATGAAGTACCTGTAACCAGCTCTAGCAGCAACATTGAAAGGACCACATACATCACTATGTATAAGTCCTAACAAATCTGTTGCTCTTTCGCTGTGTCCACTAAAGGGAGTCTTGGTCATCTTGCCTAAAAGGCAAGACTCGCATGTCTCATATGATTCAAAATCAAATGAGTCTAGCAGCTCATCCTTATGGAGCTGAGATAAGCGACTCTCATTTATGTGACCTAAGCGACAGTGCCAGAGATAGGTTTGGTTCAACTCATTTGTCTTGAACCTCTTGCTACTTATGTTATAGATAGGGCTCTCTAAGTCTAGAAAGTAGAGTCCGTTCATTAGAGGTGCACTACAATAGAACATATCATTTAAATAAACTGAACAACATTTGTTCTTTATTATAAATGAAAATCCTTTCTTGTCCAAAAAAGAAACTGAAATGATGTTCTTGGTTAAAGAAGGCACATAACAACATTTATCTAATTCTAGTACAAGCCTAGAGGGCAAAGATAGATCATAAGTTCCTACAGCAACAGCAGCAACCCTTGCTCCATTGCCTACTCGTAGGTCCACCTCGCCCTTTGTCAATGCCCTGCTATTTCTCAACGCCTGCACATTGGTACAAATGTGAGATGCACATCCGGTATCTAATACCCATGATGAAGAAATAGATAGATTGACTTCTATAACATTTATACCTGAAGTAGAAGTCTCACTTCTTTTCTTCTTAAGATCTTCCAGGTAAGCTTTGCAGTTACACTTCCAGTGTCCAGCTTCCTTGCAGTGGAAGCAAGCCCCTTCCTTGGTTACCCCTTCTTTGGGTTTAAGTTCTTTGCCATTGCCCTTGGCTTGGGACTTTCCCTTACCTTTAGGCTTGCCCTTGCCTTTCTTCTTCTGCACCATCAAAATGGTGTCAGATTTTCCCTTCTTAAGGTTAAGCTCAGCAGTTCTCAACATGATGAGCATTTCAGGCAATGGCTTATCAATTTCATTCATGTTATAATTCATGACAAATTGATTGAAGGCTTGTTGCAAAGATTGCAAGATCAAGTCAGTGGCCAGCTCTTGGCCAAGTGGGAATCCCTGTTGGAATGTATACTGAAAGTCTAGCTCTTTTTGTATGAACATTTTATTTTGAAATAAGAATCACATGATCATTGTTTGCACTTTATATATTTATTATATGTGTGCATATTGTCTAATATTTTACATTGTAGATAACATGGTGCTTGGTGTGGCACAGAAGATCATGTTATCAGTTCCTTGTAAAATATAAGTAGAGGCTCATAACCAAGATGGTTTTGGACAAACCATTAGCATGGTTGTAGTGTAGCTTGGTATTGTTTTGTCTTGAACATAGAGTTACACTGGTACACTTAGGTGTATTGAGCAGGACCGAAATAGAAGTGATTCAATTTAGTACTGACTGCATAATTGAATCGGACATCGAATATTATGTTGTACATGCTCTTAATCCCAATATAATAACGGGCGCATGTACTTAGTATTTATTTCTTTGATTTACTAGTGGGTGAGATTTAGATGGATTAAATCAATATGCCCGGTAAGTTGGGAAATAATATTATTTACATGGTGTGTCGTTGATTATAGGAGGAAACCGTATCCTATATATTAGGTTGATGATGTCCCCTTGAGGAGCTCATAAAGTTCATCATGTAAACCCAGCTGGTTGACTTAGTCAACGTGATGATAAGGTTGAGTGGTACTACTCGAGGAATTAGATGTTAATTAATTGATGGTCAGTAAATCAATTAATTAACGGACATTCGATATCTTAAACACGGGGAGATTAATGTACGAATAATATATGGAGCCCATATTAATTTATGGGGGTTGGTGAGGTAGTTCAATGATGATCCTCTAGTGGAATGGAACATCATTGATGGATCAAGTTTGTGTGGTTCCGATCCATCGGGTGGCCAAGACCCAACTCCTCCTTATGGTCCCTATCGTAGCCTAATATAATCCTTGCGAAGTCTAGATCCAAGAATGTAAAACAAAACTCTAGAACCAACGGTTGGGATTAAATCCCTAGATCCAAGGGTTGGGATGAAACCCTAGGACCAACGGTTGGGATTAAATCTCTAGATCCGATGGTTAGGATGAAACCCTAGAATCGACAATTGAGATTAAATCCCTAGATCCGACGGTTGGGATAAAACCCTAGATCCGACGGTTGGGATGAAATCCTAGATCCGACGGTTGGGATGAAATCCTAGATCCGACGGTTGGGATGAAATCTTAGATCCGACGGTTGAGATGAAACCCTAGATCCGACGGTTGGGATAAAACCCTATATCCGACGGTGGAGGTTAAATCCCTAGATCTGACGGTGGAGATTAAAGGAGGCTTAAGCCCAATTCTATAAATAGAGGGCTTAGGTTGGGCGGCAAGAAGGGGTTCACTTGGATTAGGGTTTTGCCTCTCAAGTGCTATAGGCGGCTAGGGTTTTGGATTTGGTTTGGGCGGCAACTAGAAGGGAGTTTAGGGTTTCCTCCTTTGCTCCTTGGTGGCCGGCGCTCATTCTCTTCTCCTCCTTGGTTTTTGCCGGCTTTCTTCCTCCTCCCTTGCACCTTGGTGGCCGGCGGTTCTCCAACAATTGGTGGCCGGCGCTTCTCCAACCTCTAGGTGGCCGGCGGCAACCTTGCAACAAAGTTGGCCGGCGCTCATCCACTTGTTCCTTGGCCGGCGGTTGCATCAAATTTCCTTGCTTGGTGGCCGGTTCTAGAAAGGAAAGGTTTTGTTAGTTCTTCTCTTTGTTCGCAGTGGACAAGGAAGGGAAGAAGGCGATCTAGAAGGCTTCTACTCGTGGAGGATCTTCGTCCACACGTCGTCCACAAGAAGGATAGGACTACGGTAGAAGATCGTGAGGTATAAAGTTATTTTAACTTTATTTACAGATCTGAGCATGTTCTTTTATGTTTTGATTATGCATGTGTGAATTAGTAAATATATTGTATAATCATGGACCCCGAAGACAAACACAAAAACCGGCGATCCGTCCGTCGTCTCTTCCGCGGCTAACCAACTAGAAGAGTTGTGTTGCTTGAACAACTAGTTTGTTCAAGCGACCACTCAAGTTGTTAGCACGACGATGAAATGGTTATGCTAAGGAAGCTCATCCCATCCAGATTAATTCTTTCATTAGTGAAAATTTTAATCTGGGGACATGGGAGCCAATGAGCCTCCGAAGCATCCACCATCAAATGGTATCAGAGCCACGGTTTCCGATTTTGTGTGTTTTGGATTCGGTTAATTTTTTATGCACTTTTTCATATATTATATGTGCCGGATAATAGTAGGATATGCGTAGTTTAACTCTTTGGTTGCAGGCATAAGATCCGACTATTATGGCCATGTGTGTGTATGTGAATGGATGTGTGTAAAAATTTATTATTTGAATCCTCGGGGTTGACGAGGCTAGATTAGTATTTAATTTTTGTAATTAAATACGGCATTGTTTAGCCAATCATTTTAGTTTACTTTCGATCTAGATTATTTGTACACTCCTTCGTGGAGTATAGGATCGATGGATGTAAATAACATGATTTATCTCGGCTCGGAACTCTTTGGTGACTTGCGTACGGGAAAAGATGGAGCAGACGAGGTGGCGACACGACGGGATGCATATTGGAGAACAATGCCATAATATTTGGAAAAATTCTGTTTTTTCCATATTTATTGCTTATTTGTTTTATATGCATATTGTGTATGATTTAAAATTCCTCATTTGCAATTTACTAAGTGGGAGAGGGATATTTTATAATTAATTCTCATGGCCTCCATTACAATTTGACATGTGATGCAACAAACTTGTGTTGGCTCGAGTGCCTTCCTCCCGAGGACGGGTTTGTTTATGATCACTAGGTCAAATAATGGTTATAGAAAATTATCTAGGAGCATGTGTACTTCCACAGGTAAGGCACATAATCCAAAATAATTCCCTTAGTATCGTAATGGTGCACACTTAGATACAAATAAAAGTATCCTCCCCATAGAGTCACCGCTTTATTTGTAGGGCCAAAGAGGAACCAACTATTAATTTTATTTGTCAAAAAGTAAGGTTGACAAGATAATAAAATTAATGGGTAAAACCTCCTCTTACAAATGTAGAATTCAGATACGCCCACACTACAGTGGCATGCGACATTCTCGGTGATTTGAGGTGTTGGTTGATTTCGGAATTTTATTGTTTTGAGGAATCAATAATTTTTGAAATCTAATATTTTAATCATTGTGATTTTTAGGATTTTCAAATGGCTTTCAACCCACTTGCTGTGATTTTAAAAGAAAACAAACTTACTGGTCCAAACTACATTGATTGGAAAAGAAACCTGGATATTGTCTTAACTGCGAAGGAGTACAAATTTGTACTCTTCGAGGTCTGTCCTCCTAAGCCCACCGATGACTCTGATGAAAAGGAGAAAGAACGTTATAAGAAATGGGTCAAGACAGATGAGATGGCGTGGTGTTACATTTTGGCATCTATATCAAATGTGCTGCAACATCAGCATCAGGCCATAGCCACAGCTTATGACATGATGTTCAATCTCAAGGAACTTTTCGGACATCAGAGTAGGGCGGCTAGGCAGGAGGCTATGAGAAACTTGATGACGACCTCCATGATCGAAGGAACACCCGTTAGGGATCATGTTCTCAAGATGATGACTCATCTTAATGAGATGGAAGTCCTAGGAGCTGAGATCGATGGGGAAACCTAGGTCGATATCATTCTCCAGTCTCTGCCTAGGAGTTTTGAGCAGTTCCGCCTCAACTACAACATGAACAAGAGGTTGTATAAGCTTGTAACTCAGCGAGAGGGGCTTTTTCGTCAGAGTGCTCAAGCCATGGTCGCTCAGAAGGTTTCTTCCTCTAAACCGAAAGGTAAGAAGAAGAAGAAGCAAGGTGGAGCGAAGAAAGTGGCAGTGGGACCGCAGGCAGGAGTGAAGAAGCCGAAAGGCAAGTGCTTCACTTGCAAGCATCGGACATTGGAAAGGCTGACTCTCGCCGAAAGAACAAAGGTATATCTTCTTGTTTAGTTGTTGAAACATGTTTAGCGGTGATTGCGGTGTGTAGATACAAGAGCCACGATCATGTCTCGCAATACTTTGCGGTTCGAGAAACCCGACGACTAGTGAGGAGAGATTACAGTCTTCATGGGCAATGCTTCAAAGGTGGCGGCTATTGCAGTGGGAGACGTTTATTTATCTTTTGATAGGAATAAAGTTTTGGTTTTGAGAAATTGTCTTTATGTACCTACTTTTAGAAAGAATTTAATTTCAGTTTCTAAATTGTTTATGGATGGGTATTCTGTTTCTTTTAATGACAAAGTGGTTATAAAAAGGAATAGGGAGATTATCTGTTCTGGTACATTGGTTGGCAATTTATATACTCTTGAACCAAAAACTCCCACGATGCATATAGAAATCAATAACTCATCTTCTAAATCTAATAAGAGAAAAGAACCTTCGCAAATGAACCAAACATATCTTTGGCATCTAAGGCTTGGTCATATTAACCTAAGCAGAATTCAAAGGTTGATAGCTGATGGACCTTTGGGTTCATTAGTGGTGGAGGATCTCCCAACCTGCGAATCTTGCTTGGAAGGTAAAATGACCAAGAGGCCTTTCAAGGCCAAGGGGTATAGAGCCAAAGATGTGTTGGAAATGGTTCATTCTGAATTGTGCGGTCCTATGTCTATCCAGGCAAGAGGTGGCTTTGAATACTTCATCTCATTTATAGACGATTATTCAAGGTATGGATACATTTACTTGATGCGCCGCAAGTCTGAATGCTTTGACAAGTTCAAAGAATTCAAGGCTGATGTGGAGAACCGTCAAGGTAAAAGTATCAAGACATTACGATCTGATCGTGGTGGCGAGTACCTCTTGGGAGAGTTTAGGAGTTACTTATCAGAGGCTGGGATTCAATCCCAGTTGTCCACACCTGGCACACCCCAGCAGAATGGTGTGGCGGAGCGAAGGAATAGGACTCTTATGGAGATGGTCAGATCGATGATGAGTTATTCTGAGTTACCTGTTTCGTTCTGGGGGTATGCACTGGATACGACAATGTATACTCTGAACTTGGTTCCATCCAAATCAGTACCTTCTACCCCTGTAGAATTGTGGACTGGGCGAAAGCCTAGTCTGAGACATATTCGGATATGGGGGAGTCCAGCACATGTGCTGAAGGCTGATGCTGGTAAGTTGGAACCTCGTACAGAAGTGTGCATGTTTGTTGGCTACCCTAAGGGAACGAAAGCTGGTTTGTTTTATAATCCTAGAGATCAGAGGGTGATCGTTAGCACGAATGCCAGATTTCTAGAGGAGGATTATGTAATGAACCACAAGCCCAAGAGTAGGATTGTTCTTGAGGAGTTGACAGGGGAAGTCCCGACTTCAGTACCACCGGTACAAGAGGAGACACCACAAGTCACTGCACCGCGTGTCACAGAGCATACACAGGAGGCACCTCGTCGTAGTGGGAGGGTTGTTAGACAACCCGAGAGATTCATGTTTTTGGGAGAGTCTTTGGACTTAGTCCCTGGTGAACATGAACCTGATCCCTGGACATATGACGAGGCAATCCAAGATAGAGATGCGGTATCTTGGCAAAGAGCGATGAATTCAGAGATAGAATCTATGGATTCTAATCAGGTCTGGGAGCTAGTAGAGCCACCCGATGGTGTAAAAACCATTTGATGCAAGTGGATCTACAAGAGAAAGAGAGGTGTAGATGGGAAGGTTGAGACCTTCAAAGATAGGCTTGTTGCGAAAGGGTATACTCAGAAAGAGGGTATCGATTATGAGGAGACCTTTTCGCCGGTAGCTATGCTTAAGTCTATCCGGATTCTCTTATCTATAGCTGCTCATATGGATTATGAGATTTGGCAGATGGATGTCAAGACAGCTTTCCTTAACGGAAGTCTTGAGGAGAACATCTATATGCGGCAACCAGAGGGATTCATTCCTAAAGGCAAAGAGCATCTTGTATGTAAGCTTAATCGGTCCATTTATGGATTGAAGCAAGCATCTAGATCTTGGAACATCCGCTTTGATGAGGTAATCCAGTCATATGGATTTATTCAAAGTCCGGATGAGCCTTGTGTATACAAGAGATGTGACGGAAATGTAGTAGTGTTTCTTGTACTATACGTAGATGACATTTTGTTAGTTGGCAACAATATCAAAGTGTTATCAGACGTAAGGGTATGGTTGTCCAAACAGTTTGATATGAAGGACTTGGGAGAAGTGGGACACATCCTTGGGATCAAAGTTATAAGGGATCGCAAGAAAAAGATGTTGTTCTTGTAACGCCTGTAAAATTTCTAGCAATTTTACGAGAATTTTGGCTTTATGATGATAGGCTTTATGTGGGGTTTTTGGGAAAAATAAAAGAAAATAAGCCAAAAGAAAAAAAGATGCAAAGCCTTGGAATTGAACCCCAAACCTCTAGAGATAGCCAAGCCCTATAGATGCACCCACTAACCATAAGCCCAATAGAATTATATCATTAGAGGAAGAGGGGAATTTATAGATAAGTGGAAGAAGGGTAAGTGAAGAGGCATGACAAAGAAAAGAGAAACTTCTCTTCCTCCCTTTATAAAGAAGAAGGAAGTTTCCATTTGGCCATTTTCTTCCTCTCCTCTTCATCCTCACCGAAACCAACCTCCTTCTTCTTCCTTTGGCCGAGACCCCCTTTCAAGCTTGGAGAAAGCTAGGTGACCTCCATTAGGTCATCTCTCAAGCAAAGCGAAGGATGTAAGTTTCCCCTCACCTGCAGTGTATTAGTTTCGTAAGTTAAATTTCATGTAAGAACGATGAAGTTGTAGCCCTTGTAGGTTTCGGCCAATCAAGTTTTCTTGGGCTAAGATTCATGAAAATGTTTCTAGGGAACTTCTATAGGTTGTATGCTCACTATAGGACCCTTTTAGGGGATAAAAATTCTAACTTGGTGCCCTTATAGGTTTCGGCCACCAAGGCCTTTTAGGGTTAGGGTTTTTATGACAATTCCCTCTTATGAGGTTAGGCCATGATAATGCTTATGAATGAATTTAGGGGACAAAACCTAAGTTTGAACCCATTCCATGTTTCGGCCAACCCATATAATTAGGGTTAGGGTTGCATGAAAATATTCCTAATGACACTAGGTTAAGTAATAATGCTTTATGAATGGACTTTAGGGGAAAAAACCTAAGTTTGATCCCATTCCATGTTTTGGCCAACCCCTATAATTAGGGTTAGGGTTGCATGAAAATGTTCCTAATGATACTAGGGTAAGTAATAATGCTTATGAATGAACTTTAGGGGACAAAAGTCCAAAGATCTAACCTTACAAGATTCGGCCAACCAATGAAAGTAGGGTTAGGGTTGCATGAAAATATCCCTAATGATACTATGATTAGTTATAAGGCTTCATGAGTGAACTTTAGGGGACAAAACCCAAGCTCGAGCCCCTTACAAGATTCGGCCAACCCATGGTTTTAGGGTTAGGGTTTCATGAAAACACCCCCCCCCCCCCCACATGTAGTTGTGCTAAGGGTATGGTTTTTGTTTGATTAATATGCCATGAATATGCATAGGAAATATTCTTCATGTTTATGATATAATGTGCCATTAAATATGCTTAGGTGATGAACATGTTTTTATGATTTAATATGCCATGGATATGCCAAAGAAATAGGCTTCATGTTATGATGTAATGTGCCATGAAATAGGCTTAGGTGATGAACATGTTTTTATGATTTAATATGCCTTGAATATCCTTAGGAAACATGCTACATGTTGATGATGTAATGTGCCATGAAATATGCTTAGGTGATGAACATGTTTTTTTGATTTAATATGCCATGAATATGCCAAGGAAATATGCTTCATGTTTATGATGTAATGTGCCACGAAATATGCTTGTATGATGAACATGTTTATACTTTAGGACCCCTTTAGGGTACTCTTATGTTATGAATGCATGTGTCCTCATGATAAGATGGAGATGCTTCCCTTTCAAGTAGGGACCAAGAGCTCTCCTTATGATAAGATGGAGATGCTTCCCTTTCAAGTAGGGATCAAGAGCTCTCCTTAAGATAAGATAAAATGGAGATGCTTCCCTTTCAAGTAGGGATCAAGAGCTCTCCTTATGATAAGATGAGATTAAGATGCTTCCCTTTTTATGTTGGGGATCAAGAGCATTCTTTATATTATGACAAGAAAAGAAAAGAATTAAGTATTTTACTTTGCAAGAGGTTAAGTACCTGACCCGTCAGGTGGTTGTTAATCAAATCCATAGGGACATAAGAAGACGTAAGAGGTATTGCCTGTAAGACGTAAGAGGTCTTGTGGCTCGCTACTGACCTACTAGGGAACGCGCATTATGTGGTACTTAACCTGGGGCCCCCCAAACAAGTTATGATGATATTGAAGTATCTATAAGTATATGTTTTGAAAAGAAAAGACTTTCATGCTATTGTGTATGCTTATGTTAAATACCCTGAATGCTTATGAACTATGTTTTTTATGCATGCGGATGTTATGAAGTTATGATGATATGGAAGTATCTATAAGTATATGTTTTGAAAAGAAAAGACTTTCATGATATTGTGTATGCTTATGTTAAATACCCTGAATGCTTGCGAACTATGTTTTTTATGCATGCTAGATGTTATGAAGTTATGATGATATGGAAGTATCTATAAGTATATGTTTTGAAAAGAAAAGACTTTCATGATATTGTGTATGCTTATGTTAAATACCCTGAATGCTTGCGAACTATGTTTTTTATGCATGCTAGATGTTATGAAGTTATGATGATATGGAAGTATCTATAAGTATATGTTTTGAAAAGAAAAGACTTTCATGATATTGCGTATGCTTATGTTAAATACCCTGAATGCTTGCGAACTATGTTCTTTATGCATGCTAGATGTTATGAAGTTATGATGTTTAGAGTTAAGTTTAAGAATGTTGCGACTATGTACTTCATGCTAGTTTAGAATTTATGATGTGGTGAATGTCATGGTTAAGTTTATGAATACTTGCGATTATGTTCTTTCTACAAGTTTAGGATTTATGTTATTACAAAAGTTTATGTCCAAGTTAAACAAATGCCTATGATTCTGTCCTTTATGCATGATTGGATTCCCTGATGAATGGTCATGGTTAAGTTGAAGAATGTTTGTGCCTATGTACTTTATATAGGTTTAAGACGTAGGATGTTACGGATGCTTAGGTTAGGAATGCTTATTGTTAAGTTTTAAAACGCTTATGAATATGTCTTTCATGCATGCTTAGTTTTATGTAGTTATAATGCTTATGTTCAAATTATGCCCTGCTTAGATTAATTATGCTTTCTATGCCATGCTTAGTTTTTATTACATGGATATGATGTTGATTAGTGTTGCTATGAAATACTTAGGTCCTTTATGCTAGTATGCTCATGTTCTAATTGCTTGATGAAGTTTGTGGCTTTTGTGAGTAGGCAAGGATCTTACTAAGCTATATGCTTATAGTTCATGTTGTTCATATACTGCAGATAAAGGAAGTCTGCGCTAGAGGAAGTAGCAGGAGGGGCCAAGTGTGTGTGATAGTGGCATGGTGAAAGAGACCCTATACTATCTGCTTGTATTTATATGTTCTAAGAACAACTTAAGACATTGCTTCCGCTTATAAGACTTGTGTTTAATGAGTATCATCTACTTAAGAAGGTTGGAAATGTTAGAACTCATGAACGAATCTTTATGTATGCATGTTAAGAAAGATATGTTAACATGCTAATGATGAATATGATATGTAATGCATGTGCAAAAGAAAGTTTAAGTTATGATGGCCTGTTAAAGTACGTAGGTTGTGAGAGGATCCATATGTAGTATGTTTAAAAAAAAAAAAGGAGAATGTGATAGTGCATCGAGAGGCGAGATAAGGCAGCGTTACTGGTATTAGAGCGGGTTCACCTTTCCACTATCACACATCAAGCCTCCATCCTGCTATTTCCAAGTAAGTAATTTTATGCATACTTAAGTTCCTTTATAATGAAGAATATTTTCTATTTAGAATGAGATAATACCTTATCATGCTTTAGTAGAATGGACTCACACTTGAGATTTAGATAGAAATAATACCTCGTTGTGTTTAGTATAATAGAATCCTAGTTGTGCCTTAGATAGCATACCTGACCAAGCTTTATACGATGGAAACATGACTCCAACCTGGAACACTAGAAAGGATACCTTACCTTGTTTACGATATGGGATGTTAGATGCCTGTATAGGAGTAGAAATTATAATAACACCTTAATTAAATTATTTATTTATCACTTAGATAACATGAACGAGGCGTAGTGCTAGAGGAATGACTCGGCGCCCCACTGATTTGATGCATGTGGTTACCGAGCTACAGCGTCAGGTCGCAGAACAACAGCTGGTTATCAATGCTCTCACGAATCAACAAGGGAACCCTAGCACCACGCCAGGGACGCAGAACGTAACTCCCAACACGACCACTATGGTGCAAGCACCGCTAATCAACGCTGCCCCCGGGGCCCGGCCCGAAGCCTATCTGATTCAGTGGCAGAGGCTGAAACCAGAAATTTTCACTGGTGCCGGCGAACCATGGGATGCTCAAGCTTGGTTCAAAACAGTTGAGAGCATCGTGGAGCTGCTGGATTGGCCCGAGCACGAAAAGATAAAATGTGCCTCGTTCTGTCTTTCTGGAGATGCAAGGATGTGGTGGGAGAGAGTCAAAGCAAAGAGACAAGTAAATCAAATGAGGTGGACAGATTTCGAAGCAGAGTTCTTCGAGGAGTTCTTTCAGAGACGGGTCACAAATAAGCACTACGATGAGTTCCTCGAGTTCCGGCAAGGCGATCTATCAGTTAGTGAAGCTATGAAAAGGTTCAATCGACTGGCACGTCTCTGCCCAGAGTTAGTCGGTACTGAAAGGGAGAGGATCAGACTCCTGCTGAAAATGTTGCGACCGGAGATAGCCCTGAATGTGGCCGGCGGAGTCAATCGACCCCAAACCGCCGAAGAGCTATTCAGTAGTGCCCTGGTCACAGAGCACTACCTGAACAACATCAGTCAGCAGAGTAAGGCACGGACCGGAGAGTCGAAATCTCAAAATACTAGCTGGAAGAGGGACCGCAGTGGCAAGAAGAAACAGTGGAATGGCCCAAGAGGGTGTTAGTGAAAGCCCTAGAGCCAATCATGTGATGATTGTTGTATGGACTTTATTGTATCATATTCCTATTTATAAAGGCATGGTTATTATATTTACTTGTATTGGTGCCAAATAACTAAATATAATAATGTCCTTGAGTAGTAGGTTCTTGTCTATATCAATCGATTGGTTGAATCGATAATGAGATGATATAGAGAACACTACTCTTAATCATTCCTAGTCGAGTATTAACATTCAGGGACAATGTTAATGCGTAGAGACTAGCATGTAGGTCAACAAGATGACTTGATCTCACAAGTCATGGATATGAGATATCAAGTTGACACATGGGTATGCATTGGAGAATGTATAGTGAATGACCCGCCATGAGAAAGTATCATGGATCGTTATATGAGTGTCATATACTTTCTCATGTGGCTATTAGTATGACTATTAGTCCTTAGACCTGAAGTCACCATGGTTCCCTACATAAGGAGTTGCATACTTTGGCTTCGTCAAACGTCACCCGTAAATGGGTGGACTATAAAGGCGATTACTGGGTATGTAACAAATTATGCGGAGGGATGTGAGTGATGTAGATGGGATCTATCCCTCCTATATGACGGGGTGACATCGATATTCTTGATAGAGTGAGACCAGGCATGGCCATGCCCAAATGAGTCAATATGAGATATTGAGCTCATTTGATTAGAGTGAGTCTACTTGGAGTTCAAGATTTAGATTGTACCGAGGATGACACGGTCTATGCCTCGATTGGTCAATCTAGATGTCAAGGATAGAGGGACATTGTCACATATTGTGAGAGTCACAATTAGTAGTCACAAAGGTGATGTTGGAGCTCAACATTCTTGTAACTTGGGTAGCAATGATGTGTTGCTAGATACTGCTCATTGCTTATGTTCCTAAATCGGTTTAGGGGCATTGCCAACGTTACAAGAACCTATAGGGTCACACACATAAGAGCAATTAGATGGAGATTAGGTTCATATGATGAACCATGAGGATTAGGTTCATGGGATGAACCAAATTGGATTAAGAGTAATCCAAATTAGACTAATTGAGTTAGACTCAAGTTGATTCAAGTGTTGAATGAGTCTAATTTAGATTTGATTAATCAAATCAATTTAAAATTAAATGAATAGAGATTCATTAAATTAAATTGACTTGAATCAAATGGTTGGATTTGATCAACCATGGGAGATATGAGGTCAAGTTTGACTTGACTTGAGAGGGAAGATGAAAGGTCAAGTTTGACTTGACCAAATGCCATGTCATGATGATGACTTGGCATGGCCGGCCAATGATGATGTTCCACATCATCATGGACACATCATGGGGTGCCACCTCATAAGGAAGACCAAGAGCCATTGGCTCTTGGAGTTACATGCATGCATGTAACCCCCTTATAGTGGGTTATGGATGATGTGAAGTTAAGTTGTGTAACTTCATCTTCTTCCTCTTCTCTTCCCTCAAGCTCTCTCTTCCTCATCTAGCCATGAACGTCCAAGGGGTGCTAGCACACTCTAGGATGCTTTTCTCCACCTATTGCTTGTGTGGATACCGATAGAGGAGTGTACACTTGACACTCTCGAGTTCCGGCGAACCTTTTGGACGAGCGGGATAAGCGAAGGGCGTCGCTACGAGGGTAACACTCTCACCTTCTAGATCTAAGGTAGATCTAGGGTTTTTATATAAACACATACATGTTTTGTTTTAATACATCTTCGCACGGATCCGTGGCCGGGGCTTCCGAGGTTTCCGCAACGCAAAAAGCGGTTTTTGCGGCTCGGAAAAACCCAACAGAGGGGTCCCAGGAAACAGCCAAACTGGGTATCCTGACTGTCCTACATGTGGGAAGAAGCATCCGGGGGAATGTCGTCAGGGCATGAGGAAGTGTTACAACTGTGGAAGGGAGGGGCACATAGCCTGGAATTGCCCTACCCGAGTTCAGGCACCACCACAGCAGTATGTCCAGTACCCGGGAGCTCCTCCACAGCTTCACCAGATGCAGGCTACGATAGAGGGTCCTCAGATAAGTCAAGGGAGACTGGAAGCCCCGCCAGTTGGGACAAATGCCAGGGTGTTCTCCCTCACCAGAGAAGATGTGGCGAGTGCCTCGACGGTTGTCACAGGTCAACTAATTATTTCCAGTCAATACGCTACTGTCTTGTTTGACACCAGGGCAACCCATTCATTCATCGCTACGCCTTTCATAAGAAAGATAGATAGGCATCCCCAAGCTTTGGACTATAAATTTTTAACAACGTTACCTTCGGGAGAAGTGATGCCATCCACCCATGTTCTGCGCGCCGCACCAATTAGACTCGCAGACAGGGAGCTCTATTGTGACCTAATAGTCCTAGATATGTGGGACTATGATGTTATATTGGACATGGATTTTCTGCACAAGTATGGAGCTTCAATTGAGTGCCGTAAACGGAGGGTAATCTTCCGACCCGAAGCAGAGGTTTCATTTGAATTTATCGGGGAGTCGAAGGAAGGAACAAAGAAGTTCTTATCAGCGCTAAAGGCCCGAAAAATGTTAGAAGACGGATGCACCGGATTTCTCGCACATGTGGTGGATACCATATCATCGAAGAACCAGAAAATAGAAGATGTCAGAGTGGTTTGTGACCATCCGGAGGTGTTCCTTGATGACCTACCTGGATTGCCACCTGATAGAGAAATTGAGTTCGAGATCGAATTGATTCCCGGAACTAATCCGATCTCCAAGGCACCTTACCGTATGGCGCCAACTGAGTTGAAAGAACTTCAGAAACAGCTACAGGAGTTACTTGGCCAGGGATTTATCCGTCCCAGTCACTCCCCATGGGGAGCTCCAGTGCTGTTCATAAAGAAAAGAGATGGGTCCATGCGAATGTGTATAGACTACCGGGCACTGAACAACGTGACCATCAAGAATAGGTACCCCCTTCCCAGGATCGACGACCTATTCGACCAGATGAAGGGAGCTACTGTCTTTTCAAAGATCGATCTCAGGTCTGGCTATCATCAAGTAAAAGTGAAGCCAGGCGATATTCCGAAGACGGCCTTCCGAACAAGATACGAACATTATGAGTTTGTAGTTATGCCCTTTGGCGTAACCAATGCTCCTGCAATGTTCATGGACCTGATGAATCGAGTATTCTCGGCCTTCCTCGACAAATTTGTAATCGTCTTCATCGACGATATTCTTATCTACTCGAGAGCCCGAGAAGAGCATGCCGAACATCTGAAGACAGTACTACAGATTCTTCAGAAAGAGCAACTATATGCCAAGTTCTCCAAATGCGAGTTCTGGCTCGATCAAGTGTCATTCTTGGGTCATGTCATCTCTAAAGAAGGAATCATGGTAGACCTAATGAAGATTGAGGCTGTAAGGAACTGGAATAGGCCAAGGAATGCGAGTGAAATCAGAAGTTTCCTCGGGCTAGCAGGCTATTACAGGAAGTTTATAGAGGACTTCTCTAGAATTGCAGCCCCTATGTGACCCTTTCACCGTAAAGGACAAGCAATACAAATGGGTGAGGATCGTGAGAGGAGTTTTACTGAATCGAAGAGGAGATGACCGCTCCCATTCGACTCCCTGAAGATAATGAAAGCTTCGATATGTATAGTGACACCTCCAAACTGGGGCTCGGAGCTGTACTCATGCAAAATGGCAAGGTCATCGCTTATGCCTCTAGACAGCTCAAAGAGCACGAAATAAATTATCCTACCCATGACTTAGAATCAAGTGCCGTGGTATTCGCTCTAAAAATATGGAGACACTACTTATACGGGGCACGGTGCAGGATTTATACCGACCATCAGAGTCTGAGATATTTCTTTACCCAGAAAGACCTAAACATGAGACAATGCAGATGGCTTGAGCTAGTCAAAGATTATGATTGTGAGATATTCTATCACCCAGGAAAGGCCAACAAGGTGGCAGATGCGCTTAGCAGAAAGCCCTTTGCCGCTTTGATGTCCTTATCGATGCTATCTCAACCCCTGAAAAGGGAAATAATGAATTACGGGATAGAGATTATTTCTGGGCAACTTTCCACCATGACTATAACGCCGACGCTATTCGACAATATAAAGGGAAAGCAAGATGGTGATTCAGACATCCAGAAGATCAAACAAGAAGTACTGGAGGGAAGGGATAATGGATTCCGCATTTCCAACGGCGGACTATTATACCTCCGGGACCGACTATGTATTCCGCATGATCCGGAATTACGGAAGAAGATACTCGAGGAATCCCATGGAACACCTTATACCATGCACCCTGGGTCTAATAAAATGTATCAGGACTTAAGGGATAAATTTTGGTGGTCCGGCATGAAAAGGGAGGTGGCTCAGTACGTCAACACCTGTCTGACCTGCCAGAAGGTGAAGGTAGAACACCAGAAACCTGGGGGATTACTGCAGCCGATACCGATTCCAGAGTGGAAATGGGAAGAACTATCTATGGATTTCATCTCGGGATTACCCAGAACAATAAATGGTTACGATGCTATATGGGTAATCATAGACCGGTTGACGAAGTCTGCCCATTTCCTGGCAATTAAGATGACCTATTCGATCGAGCAGCTAGCTCAATTATATGTCAAGGAAATTATCAAATTACATGGAGTGCCTAAGGCTATTATTTCTGACCGTGATGGCCGTTTTACCTCCCATTTTTGGGAATGTGAAGGCTCTTGGCACTAAGTTGAGATTCAAGACCGCTGCGTTTCATCCTCGGGCCGACGATGAGACGGAAAGAGTGAACCAGTCTTTGGAAGATATCTTGAGCATGTGCTCTAGACTTTAAGGGGAGCTGGTGTCGATATTTGTGCCTGGTAGAATTTGCTTACAACAACAGTTACCAGGCTACCATTGGAATGACACCCTATGAAGCTCTATACGGGAGAAGATGCAGGTCTCCTATCTGTTGGTACGAGGGTGGTGAATGGAGGGAAATGGGTCTTCAGGCCGATATTATTGACAATACCACCCGCGCTATACAGACTATCCGTCAGAGAATCGAAGCTGCTAAGAGCCGACAAAAGAGCTATGCGGATATGCGGCGTAGACCGTTAGAATTCGAAGTCGGGGACCTGGTATTCCTCAAAGTGACCCCTATGAAGGGAGTGATGAGATTCGGAAGGAAGGGTAAACTGAATCCACGCTACGTGGGACCGTATCCGATATCGCAGAGGGTGGGCAAGGTAGCGTACAGGCTGGAGCTGCCTCAAGAGATGTCGGCTATACACAACGTGTTCCATGTCTCTATGCTCAAGAAATGCGTATCTAGTGCGGACCAAGTGATCGAGCCACAAACAGTACACGTTCAAGAGGACCTGAGTGTTGAAAGTCGGCCTATCCAAATATTAGACTGAGATGTCAAAAGGCTAAGGAACAAAGAGGTGCCCTTAGTAAAGGTCCTGTGGCAGAATTCGCAATATGTGAAAGCTACTTGGGAACGAGAGGAGGACATGAGGCAGAAGTACCCAGAATTGTTTTAAGTTTCGAGGAAGAAACTTTTACAAGGTATGAGGGATTGTAACGCCCATAAAATTTCTAGCAATTTTACGAGAATTTTGGCTTTATGATGATAGGCTTTATGTGGGGTTTTTGGGAAAAATAAAAGAAAATAAGCCAAAAGAAAAAAAGATGCAAAGCCTAGGAATTGAACCCCAAACCTCTAGAGATAGCCAAGCCCTATAGATGCACCCACTAACCATAAGCCCAATAGAATTATATCATTAGAGGAAGAGGGGAATTTATAGATAAGTGGAAGAAGGGTAAGTGAAGAGGCATGACAAAGAAAAGAGAAACTTCTCTTCCTCCCTTTATAAAGAAGAAGGAAGTTTCCATTTGGCCATTTTCTTCCTCTCCTTTTCATCCTCACCGAAACCAACCTCCTTCTTCTTCCTTTGGCTGAGACCCCCTTTCAAGCTAGGAGAAAGCTAGGTGACCTCCATTAGGTCATCTCTCAAGCAAAGCGAAGGATGTAAGTTTCCCCTCACCTGCAGTGTATTAGTTTCGTAAGTTAAATTTCATGTAAGAACGATGAAGTTGTAGCCCTTGTAGGTTTCGGCCAATCAAGTTTCCTTGGGCTAAGATTCATGAAAATGTTTCTAGGGAACTTCTATAGGTTGTATGCTCACTATAGGACCCTTTTAGGGGATAAAAATTCTAACTTGGTGCCCTTATAGGTTTCGGCCACCAAGGCCTTTTAGGGTTAGGGTTTTTATGACAATTCCCTCTTATGAGGTTAGGCCATGATAATGCTTATGAATGAATTTAGGGGACAAAACCTAAGTTTGAACCCATTCCATGTTTCGGCCAACCCATATAATTAGGGTTAGGGTTGCATGAAAATATTCCTAATGACACTAGGTTAAGTAATAATGCTTTATGAATGGACTTTAGGGGAAAAAACCTAAGTTTGATCCCATTCCATGTTTCGGCCAACCCCTATAATTAGGGTTAGGGTTGCATGAAAATGTTCCTAATGACACTAGGGTAAGTAATAATGCTTATGAATGAACTTTAGGGGACAAAAGTCCAAAGATCTAACCTTACAAGATTCGGCCAACCAATGAAAGTAGGGTTAGGGTTGCATGAAAATATCCCTAATGATACTATGATTAGTTATAAGGCTTCATGAGTGAACTTTAGGGGACAAAACCCAAGCTCGAGCCCCTTACAAGATTCGGCCAACCCATGGTTTTAGGGTTAGGGTTTCATGAAAACACCCCCCCCCCCACACATGTAGTTGTGCTAAGGGTATGGTTTTTGTTTGATTAATATGCCATGAATATGCATAGGAAATATTCTTCATGTTTATGATATAATGTGCCATTAAATATGCTTAGGTGATGAACATGTTTTTTTGATTTAATATGCCATGGATATGCCAAAGAAATAGGCTTCATGTTATGATGTAATGTGCCATGAAATAGGCTTAGGTGATGAACATGTTTTTATGATTTAATATGCCTTGAATATCCTTAGGAAACATGCTACATGTTGATGATGTAATGTGCCATGAAATATGCTTAGGTGATGAACATGTTTTTGTCATTTAATATGCCATGAATATGCCAAGGAAATATGCTTCATGTTTATGATGTAATGTGCCACGAAATATGCTTGTATGATGAACATGTTTATACTTTAGGACCCCTTTAGGGTACTCTTATGTTATGAATGCATGTGTCCTCATGATAAGATGGAGATGCTTCCCTTTCAAGTAGGGACCAAGAGCTCTCCTTATGATAAGATGGAGATGCTTCCCTTTCAAGTAGGGATCAATAGCTCTCCTTAAGATAAGATAAAATGGAGATGCTTCCCTTTCAAGTAGGGATCAAGAGCTCTCCTTATGATAAGATGAGATTAAGATGCTTCCCTTTTTATGTTGGGGATCAAGAGCATTCTTTATATTATGACAAGAAAAGAAAAGAATTAAGTATTTTACTTTGCAAGAGGTTAAGTACCCGACCCGTCAGGTGGTTGTTAATCAAATCCATAGGGACATAAGAAGACGTAAGAGGTATTGCCCTGGTAAGACGTAAGAGGTCTTGCTCTAGTAGGACTGGTGGCTCGCTACCCCAGCCTACTAGGGAACGCGCATTATGTGGTACTTAACCTGGGGCCCCCCAAACAAGTTATGATGATATTGAAGTATCTATAAGTATATGTTTTGAAAAGAAAAGACTTTCATGCTATTGTGTATGCTTATGTTAAATACCCTGAATGCTTGCGAACTATGTTTTTTTATGCATGCCAGATGTTATGAAGTTATGATGATATTGAAGTATCTATAAGTATATGTTTTGAAAAGAAAAGACTTTCATGATATTGTGTATGCTTATGTTAAATACCCTGAATGCTTGCGAACTATGTTTTTTTATGCATGCTAGATGTTATGAAGTTATGATGATATGGAAGTATCTATAAGTATATGTTTTGAAAAGAAAAGACTTTCATGATATTGTGTATGCTTATGTTAAATACCCTGAATGCTTGGTAACTTTTTTTTTTATGCATGCTAGATGTTATGAAGTTATGATGATATGGAAGTATCTATAAGTATATGTTTTGAAAAGAAAAGACTTTCATGATATTGCGTATGCTTATGTTAAATACCCTGAATGCTTGCGAACTATGTTCTTTATGCATGCTAGATGTTATGAAGTTATGATGTTTAGAGTTAAGTTTAAGAATGTTGCGACTATGTACTTCATGCTAGTTTAGAATTTATGATGTGGTGAATGTCATGGTTAAGTTTATGAATACTTGCGATTATGTTCTTTCTACAAGTTTAGGATTTATGTTATTACAAAAGTTTATGTCCAAGTTAAACAAATGCCTATGATTCTGTCCTTTATGCATGATTGGATTCCCTGATGAATGGTCATGGTTAAGTTGAAGAATGTTTGTACCTATGTACTTTATATAGGTTTAAGACGTAGGATGTTACGAATGCTTAGGGTAGGAATGCTTATTGTTAAGTTTTAAAACGCTTATGAATATGTCTTTCATGCATGCTTAGTTTTATGTAGTTATAATGCTTATGTTCAAATTATGCCCTGCTTAGATTAATTATGCTTTCTATGCCATGCTCAGTTTTTATTACATGGATATGTTGTTGATTAGTGTTGCTATGAAATACTTAGGTCCTTTATGCTAGTATGCTCATGTTCTAATTGCTTGATGAAGTTTGTGTCTTTTGTGAGTAGGCAAGGATCTTACTAAGCTATATGCTTATAGTTCATGTTGTCCATATACTGCAGATAAAGGAAGTCTGCGCTAGAGGAAGTAGCAGGAGGGGCCAAGTGTGTGTGATAGTGGCATGGTGAAAGAGACCCTATACTATCTGCTTGTATTTATATGTTCTAAGAACAACTTAAGACATTGCTTCCGCTTATAAGACTTGTGTTTAATGAGTATCATCTACTTAAGAAGGTTGGAAATGTTAGAACTCATGAACGAATCTTTATGTATGCATGTTAAGAAAGATATGTTAACATGCTAATGATGAATATGATATGTAATGCATGTGCAAAAGAAAGTTTAAGTTATGATGGCCTGTTAAAGTACATAGGTTGTGAGAGGATCCATATGTAGTATGTTTAAAAAAAAAAAAAAGGGGAGTAACAGTAGCGCCGCCCTGAGAGCAGATAAGGGCGGGCGTTACAGTGCTTATCTCAAGCTTCATACATTGACACTATCCTTGCTCGTTTTAGCATGCAGAACTCCAAGAAAGGTTTTCTACCTTTTAGGCATGGAGCTCCTTTATCTAAAGAGATGTGTCCCAAAACATCAAAGGAGATAGAGGACATGAAGGTGGTTCCTTATGCTTCGACAGTAGGAAGCCTTATGTATGCTATGCTATGTACGAGACCGGATATCTGCTTTGCCATGGGCATGGTTAGCAGATATCAGAGTAATCCTAGACAGGGACATTGGACTGCGGTAATGCATATATTGAAGTACCTAAGAAGGACTAGGGATTATATGCTGGTTTACCGGGCAGATCAATTAGTCCCTGTGGGTTACACGGATTCAGATTTCCAATCAGATAGGGACAAGAGTAAGTCTACCTCGGGGTTTATGTTTACTTTTGGAGGTGGAGCCATAGTATGAAGGAGTGTCAAGCAGAAATGCGTGGCAGACTCTACCATGGAAGCTGAGTACGTGGCAGCCTCTGAGGTAGCCAAGGAAGCTGTATGGCTCAGGAACTTCTTGATGGACTTGGATGTGATTCCTGGTTTGCCCAGAACTATCACAATTTATTGTGATAACAGTGGTGCAGTTGCAAACTCGAAGGAACCACGAGCCCATAAGGCGAGTAAACACATAGAGCGCAAGTACCACCTTATACGAGAGATCGTAAAGCGAGGAGAAGTTGCTGTCGCCAAGATTGCATCAGAGGATAACCTGGCGGATCCATTCACTAAGGCCCTTCCAGCGAAAGTGTTTGATAGGCATGTGGAGGACATGGGGATCAGATGTATGGCAGAGTGATGACGGCATAGTCTTTTAGTATAAGTGGGAGATTGTTGGAATGTATACTGAAAGCCTAGCTCTTTTTGTATGAACATTTTATTTTGAAATAAGAATCACATGATCATTGTTTGCACTTTATATATTTATTATATGTGTGCATATTGTCTAATATTTTACATTGTAGATAACATGGTGCTTGGTGTGGCACAGAAGATCATGTTATCAGTCCCTTGTAAAATATAAGTAGAGGCTCACAACCAAGATGGTTTTGGACAAACCATTGGCATGGTTGTAGTGTAGCTTGGTATTGTTTTGTCTTGAACATAGAGTTACACTAGTATACTTAGGTGTATTGAGCAGGACCGAAATAGAGGTGATTCAATTTAGTACTGACTGCATAATTGAATCGGACCTCGGATATTATGTTGTACATACTCTTAATCCCGATATAATAACGGGCGCATGTACTTAGTATTTATTTCTTTGATTTACCAGTGGATGAGATTTAGATGGATTAAATCAATATGCCCGGTAAGTTGGGAAATAATATTATTTACATGGTGTGCCATTGATTATAGGAGGAAACCGTGTCCTATATATTAGGTTGATGATGTCCCCTTGAGAAACTCATAAAGTTCATCATGTAAACCCAGCTGGTTGACTTAGTCAACGTGATGATAAGGTTGAGTGGTACTACTCGAGGAATTAGATGTTAATTAATTGATGGTCAGTAAATCAATTAATTAACGGACATTCGATATCTTAAACACGGGGAGATTAATGTACGAATAATATATGGAGCCCATATTAATTTATGGGGGTTGGTGAGGTAGTTCAATGATGATCCTCTAGTGGAATGGAACATCATTGATGGATCAAGTTTGTGTGGTTCCGATCCATCGGGTGGCCAAGACCCAACTCCTCCTTATGGTCCCTATCGTAGCCTAATATAATCCTTGCGAAGTCTAGATCCAAGAATGTAAAACAAAACTCTAGAACCAACGATTAGGATTAAATCCCTAGATCCGATGGTTGGGATGAAACACTAGGACCAACGGTTGGGATTAAATCCCTAGATCCGATGGTTAGGATGAAACCCTAGAATCGACGGTTGAGATTAAATCCCTAGATCCGACGGTTGGGATAAAACCCTAGATCCGACGGTTGGGATGAAATCCTAGATCCGACGGTTGGGATGAAATCCTAGATCCAACGGTTGAGATGAAACCCTAGATCCGACGGTTTGGATAAAACCCTAGATCCGACGGTGGAGGTTAAATCCCTAGATCCGACGGTGGAGATTAAAGGAGGCTTAAGCCCAATTATATAAATAGAGGGCTTAGGTTGGGCGGCAAGAAGGGGTTCACTTGGATTAGGGTTTTCCCTCTCAAGTGCTATAGGCGGCTAGGGTTTTGGATTTGGTTTGGGCGGCAACTAGAAGGGAGTTTAGGGTTTCCTCCTTTGCTCCTTGGTGGCCGACGCTCATTCTCTTCTCCTCCTTGGTTTTTGCCAGCTTTCTTCTTCCTCCCTTGCACCTTGGTGGCCGGCGGTTCTCCAACAATTGGTGGTCGGCGCTTCTCCAACCTCTAGGTGGCCGGCGGCAACCTTGCAACAAAGTTGGCCGGCGCTCATCCACTTGTTCCTTGGCCGGCGGTTGCATCAAATTTCCTTGCTTGGTGGCCGGTTCTAGAAAGGAAAGGTTTTGTTAGTTCTTCTCTTTGTTCGCAACGGACAAGGAAGGGAAGAAGGCGATCTAGAAGGCTTCTACTTGTGGAGGATCTTCGTCCACACGTCGTCCACGAGAAGGATAGGACATACGGTAGAAGATCGTGAGGTATAAAGTTATTTTAACTTTATTTACAGATCTGAGAATGTTCTTTTATGTTTTGATTATGCATGTGTGAATTAGTAAATATATTGTATAATCATGGACCCCGAAGACAAACACAAAAACCGGCGATCCGTCCGTCGTCTCTTCCGCGGCTAACCAACTAGAAGAGTTGTGTTGCTTGAACAACTAGTTTGTTCAAGCGACCACTCAAGTTGTTAGCACGACGATGAAATGGTTGTGCTAAGGAAGCTCATCCCATCCGGATTAATTCTTTCATTAGTGAAAATTTTAATCCGGGGACATGGGAGCCAATGAGCCTCCGAAGCATCCACCATCAATCCCAGCCTTTGTAGGTTCTCTACGTACCCAATCATCTTGAGTACATATGTACCTACGGGAGTCCCTTCTTGCATTTTGGACCCAAATAATGCCTTAGAGACTTTATATCTCTCATGCCTAGCTTGTCCTTGATATAGTTGACGAAGATGTCCAACCATATCACAAGCATTCATGAACTTGTGTTGCTTCTGAAGCTCAGAGTTCATGGTTGCGAGCATAAGACATGACACATCTAATGCATCATCTTGATGCTACTTGTAAGCATCTTTGTCAGCTCGCGAGGCAGTGGCAGGAGGTGCCTCCGGAATGGGCTGCTCTAGGACGTACAACTTCCTTTCTTGGGTGAGAACAATTCTCAGGTTCCTGTACCAGTCCAGGAAATTTGCTCCATTGAGCTTGTCCTTCTCAAGGACAGAACACAGAGAGAGAGTGTTCGTGTTTGTCGACATAGTTATCTACAACATACAATGCAGAGAATTAATATCATATTCCTTTTATCATTTAATTAGGCCTTTAATCAAATGATGCTCCCACTAAATTATAGGAATTTTATAGAATCGAGTTATTGATGTGGTCAAACCACATTACTAGATTCATACAAACTAGCCATAATTCTTGTGGGACAAGATCCACATCATACTAAGCCTTGAGTTAGGTTTGGCTAAATCGCCCAAGACTTAGTACGATCGATGGGTAACACATTACCGATTACATCTCTATGCAACTCTTGTTTATAGGATCAAGACCCACATTTAGAAAAGACCTTGAGTTAGCTTTGGCTAAATCGCCCAAGATTTAGTGTAAATGCGATCTTAACCTATCTTTCCAACGATTGGAATATGCCTATAATTCTACTCGATCCAATTGAGTTTAACTAGTTTTGTTCAATCTAATTGAGCTTACTCTAACCCAAGCGTGATAGGCGGGACCAAGATTGTCCCTCCGCACCCTACCAAGATAATATGCATTGCTCTGCTTTGGCAGATTCAATAACAAGAAATGATCGAGGTAGTGATGGGTATCAAGGCTCGGTAGGCATTTTCGAGTTGATTCGATTATGATTTAATCTAATCGTAATGTGTATCTTATACGTATTTAGGCCTTTATTATCCTATATTAGCATGCATCACATACATACATTCATTATTCTAGCATGCATCATATACATACAAGAAAATTATCCTAGCATGCATCATATACATACATGCATTATTCTACTAGCATGCATCACATACATACAAGCAAAATCAATTAAGTATATATATATATATATATATATATATATATATATATATATATATATATATATATATATATATATATATATATATATCAACATATATATATATAATTAAATGTGATATAGTCATGTCCCTACTACGATCTTCTCAAACCAATGAGAAGATCGGACGGTCAACCTAAGGCTAGCGACTTCTCCAAGCGCTTCCTTTGACCGCCATGTGTCGTCGTCACCCTTCTCGTAATCTCGTCTTCGAGTGGACTTTCCACCGTTCCATTTTGTACATTACAAATATGAAACTCGAGTTACATTCGAGTCTAAAACTATTTACAACTAGAATATCAAAAGAATGTTGGTGCAATCAGCCCAGGTCACGATTGACCAGGACTCGAGTTTGACTCGAATGATGTTTTGATGTTTCGACAAAAACATATGACAATGTAATTGTCATGGGAAAGTCCAAGTCTTGTGTACTTGGCATGGAAAGTCCAAGTGGAACCCTTGGCATTTGGTAAAGTCCAAGTCTTGAGTACTTGGCATGAAAAGTCCAAGTGGGACACTTGGCAATGTAAAAGTCCAAGCATGGGTCTTGGCAATGTAAAAGTCAAACATGGGTTGGCAAGGGAAAGTCCAAGCATGGTCTTGGCATTTGAGAAGTCCAACATGGGTTGGCAAGGGAAAAGTCCAAGCATGGGTCTTGGCAATGTGAAAGCCCAACATGGGTTGGCAAGGGAAAGTCCAAGCTTGAGTCTTGGCATTTGGGAAGTCCAAGGGGATTGATTTTGGCAGCGTAAAGTCCAAGCGGAGTCTTGGCGGCGTAAGTCCAATGTGCCTTGGCGGTCTAGACACCGTTAGCATGACATAGCCGAGGGAAGCACCTGGAGGCTAGCGCAATGGATGAACGAGTCATGGATGACTTGGAGGGATCCGAGAGGCGTGAGGCTGATGGAGGTAGCTAGAAGCCTTAGGTATAGGCTAAGGGTGGTCTAGCAAGTATGGGGGCACCATACTTGGGTTAAAACCTCATGTTTGAGGTTGGCAGTCGACTGGCAATATGGCCGGTTCAATTGCCATGAGTCGACTTGAGTTCGACTGCCAATTTAGAGCTAGAATTGCTCTGGCAGTTGACTGCTCATTGGAGCAGTCGATTGATGTCTACGGCAGTCGACTACCAAGGGTCGATGGTAGCATTGCTAGTTCGTGTCGAGCACGATGCGCCGAGCGGTCGACTACGAGCGTTAGCGATCGGCCAATGTTGGCGATCGCGCCAAGAGTCCGCTGGAACTTGTCAGCGTGGATTGGCCGTTGTCTCACAGCTCTGATCTTTGTAGTCGACTGCGGACTTATGGCAGTCGACTGCTAGGCAAAAATCCAGCCCGATGGAGGATAAAAGCAGCTGTTCGTGGAATGCTCAAGTATCAGTTCTTTGGGGCCTTTGGTGAGGCGATTTGAAGGTGATTTGCAGGTGCATTTCAGGGTCCTTCAAGCTCATCCAAGCAACCGACAAGCAAGCGCTCAAAACCCTAGTTTGTAAAGTGTTCTTTACATTTTCACTTGTATTTTCTTGTTTACTTTGTATTACTTGTTGTAATTCATTGTACGAGGTTTCTCCACCTCCGACTTGTTGTCGAGAAGGAGTTTTATTGCTTAGTGGTGTTTATGGCATCGCTAGGGTTCGTACGAACCCAATCCGTGGAGTAGGAACCGTTACGGTTCCGAACCACGTTATATCCTCGTGTTGTGCTTGCGTTCGTGATTGTATCTTTTCGTTATTGCTTTTATTATTTCTATTCTGCTGTGCATAATGAGATTTGTAGAGACGATCGCGAACGAATTCCATCTACGTACGAATTCTATGCTATTCACCCCCCTCTAGCGGCGTCAAATCTCCAACAATTTGTATCAGAGCCCGGGGCTCTTCTACGGACTAACCGTCGGGAGCTAGGACAAAGAAGCTAGAGGGTGAAGATGGAAGAACAATTGGGATGGAATATTAACACACCGATCCCTTACTCCTTCTATGGACAAGAAGGGTTTAAGCAATGGAAGTCAAGAATTGAAGACTTCCTAATGATGAGGGACTTTGAGGAATGGTCCATTTTGATGGATGGATTTGAATATCCAAGAAGACCAAGAGGTGGATTCCTCAAAAAGAAGAGATGGACCGAAGAGCAAGTTCAAGCATCCGAGATAAATGATAAGGTGATAAAATTTTTAATTGATTTAATGCCTAACAATATCTTGTGTATGTTAGGTAATTATGTAGATGCTAAAGAGTTATGGAGCCAAGTGGTAAAGCTCCATGAAAACTCATCATCGGTCCAAGAAGAAGAAGAAGAAGAGGAGTGCTCACCCTCTCAAGCTCAAGAAAGTACACCGTCATCCCAAGAGCTTGAGGATTCGGAGGTTGATAGGGAATCAACATCCAGATCGGAAGAAGTGGAAGAAGCATCCACTTCCAGATCGGAAAAGGAAGTAGAAGAGGTGGAAGAAGCATCCACTTCTATGATTGAGGGGGAGAGACCATCTACACCGGTGCCGGAACAAAATAAAGAAGATGCCTCAACCTCCGGTCAAGATGCAGAAGTTTCGACTCCGGCACCTACCACCGAACTAGGTAACTCAAGCAATTTAGGTTTAAATAAAAATATAATTTGTTTTGAGTGTAGGGAAAGTGGGCACTACAAGAGCAAATGCCCAAAGAGAGTAAGAAAAGCTCCACCGGCACCAAAGATCAAGGATGCCGGTTCCCCAAATATCAAGAGCAAGGAGCATATCTTATGCTTCAAATGCAACTCAAAGGGGCAGTATAGAAGCCAATGCCCTAGGGGGAAGAAGAAGGGGCAAGGAGGAGCATTACACGTAGGGGGAGCTTCTATAGCTAACCCTAAGGTATATTTAAATAATGCACTTTCTAAATTTAAAAGTCAAAAGCATGCTAGAAATTTTAATTCTCTTGCAATTCACCATGAAAAGCATGCTAGAGATAAATATATTTGTTTAGGAGCTAAAAGTGTTAACTTCAAAAGTAAGGAGAAATTTGGGACTAATGTCCCTAAAAAACCTAGGTCAAATAACTCAAGACCAATCCTACCTAGGGAGACAATTAGGAAGGTACAAGAACATCTAGGTCTAAACTCTAAATGGACTAGGCATATGCCTAAAAAGTCCCATGCCCAAGAATTTAATCAAAAATCAATTGGGCAATTAGAATTAGAAAACCAAGCCTTGAGGTCAAGGCTTGAGAAACTAGAAAAGACCCTTAGGAATATACAAAACCAATTTAAAGGGTCTAATGGTCAAAGTCAAAGGTCCAAAAGTCAAAGTCAACACCAAAGACCTAAGAGTCAACAGTCAACCAAGGGCAAGCAAGGTTTGGGTCACAAACATAAGCCTAAGGTAGCTTACCATAGTGTTCCATTTGATTATGGGACACAAACTAGGTCTAGGAAGACCAAGGTCAATAGGGAAGTCATCCCTAAGGTTGACCAAAGGTTGTGCCTAGTGGCTAGGGTTTCTAGGAAACCTAGGGTGGCCACTAAGAAGGTTGCAAGGGGAGTTACCCCTAGAGTCAACCTAGGTAAGACCCAAATGACCAAGGCTAACAAGCCTAGGAGGGTCATTAGGAAGGTATCTAGGGAGGTTATCCCTAAGGAATACCTAATTAACCCTAGGAGCTCAAATCGGTTTTGGGTTCCTAAGAGCGTGATTGATTCACGCTAGGTGGGTTTAGGATGTGCCAACCTTGAGTGGATGGGTAGTTAACTCAACCATGATAAAGGTGGCATTTTAGGTTATTTTCAAGGTTATGGATACCTTGGAAATAGACTTGAATTATTATCCTAAAAGATTTTAGGATGTGCCAATGCATTTTTGAAATTGAGAAAAATCAATTAAATTGGCACAATTTAGGTTTAGAGGTTAGTGTGTCATTTTGGATTTTTGGCACACTAGGGAGATTAATGATAATATGGCAAAATATATCTAATTATATCAAATGGCAATTAATATTAAAATTTAGGTATTACTATACCTATATATTTTATATGTCATGCTTTGTTTGCCATATAACATGTCATGACATCATGTTTATTTTAATCATTTTATATGTCATGTTCATGTTTAGGATTAAGGTTTCAAATGTCATGTGTTTTTAGATTTCATCTTATGTCATGACATCATGATTATGAGCATATGCTTATTTATATCATTTCTAATGCCATAATCATTCATGCATTTAAGACAATTGGTTGAAATTGATTTAAGGACTATGGCATGACTTGAAGTCCCATTTATAAGGGAATCAAGTAGGGTTGCCTAGGAAATGCATGAAACCCTAGATAAAATGAATCAAAACCCATATCTCACATCCAATTGACATGTATGTGTATTTATAGACCCTAGATACATGTGAGATTCTAGGATATGAGTTAAGTTCAAGGTGCATAGTTTTTGCATCTAGATGAACTAAAACTCATCTAATTTCAATTAGTGGATCATTAGGAAAGCTTGTGCACAAGTCATGTCCATAGAGCCCAAGGAATATGATCCAAGACATGATTTTGAAATCATTTTAAAATCAATTTAGAAAACCTTGGTGAAGTCTATCTTTTGATAGCAATCACCATTGATGATGTTGATACAAAATAGGGCCAAAACATTGAAAATTTCAATGGTTTTGAGTTTTGTATCAAACTCACTATTTTATGGGTAAAATAATTTTCAAATATTTTTCACCCGTTGTAATGACTATAAGTAATATACGTTTCAAATTTTATGATTTTTCAAATTACATATAATTACTTATGTTTTTCCAAATCTCAATTCTGATAGTTGAAATTCGGAAATTTCAGCTATAAGTCGATCGCTCGGGTGGCAATGATCGATATGTGTGGAAGTCGATCGACATCGTCAGAGTCGCTCACAGTCTGATTTCGGGTAACAAGGTTTGTTTAGCCCGTGTTCAGCTATGGAAAAGATTCCTAATCACTCCTAACCCTAGGATATGCTTTAGGAAGCATTATAAAGGGTGAAAATCCATTGGATATGGATTAGGAGCTGTGTTAGGTCAAAGTATCAAATTTAGGGTGAGTGAAAGTTCTATGTTAAACTTAGAATTTTAATTTTGATGGTTTAGAGTTCCTATTGGCTTAGGGGCTTCCCAAGGACATTGTTGGTGCAATGGTCAAGGGGAAGCAAGCCTTTAGGGGGAGGTATCCATCTTGGGATGATGGATGTGTTCTTTCTCCTTGAAGAGGAGAAGTTATTGGGAGAGTATCATCAATTGGGAAAATTGATGGGTTTTTGATACACAATTTGGAAATTGGAAGAGAGTATAGGATTGCCTCTTTTGAGTGATATGTGAATTATCACTAGGAAGATGGTAGGCATCCTAGGTATTTATTTTTGGATCAAGGGGGAGATTGTAAGATCTCATTGGGACATGAGACATTGACCTCCTTGGAGAGAAAACCTTTTTGATGTTAGTCAAAAAGGGGGAGAATGTTTGGGGGAGAACATTTGGAGAGTGTTTACTAATTTGGGATAATTGGTAAGGGATTTGAGTTAGTGGTCTAACTCAAATGATTTGTTTGGTTTTTGTCAAACATCAAAAAGGGAGAGATTGTTGGTGCAATCGGCCCAGGTCACGATTGACCAGGACTCGAGTTTGACTCGAATGATGTTTTGATGTTTAGGGTTTCATATGACAATGTAATTGTCATGGGAAAGTCCAAGTCTTGTGTACTTGGCATGGAAAGTCCAAGTGGAACACTTGGCATTTGGTAAAGTCCAAGTCTTGAGTACTTGGCATGAAAAGTCCAAGTGGGACACTTGGCAATGTAAAAGTCCAAGCATGTGTCTTGGCAATGTAAAAGTCCAACATGGGTTAGCAAGGGAAAGTCCAAGCATGGTCTTGGCATTTGAGAAGTCCAACATGGGTTGGCAAGGGAAAAGTCCAAGCATGGGTCTTGGCAATGTGAAAGTCCAACATGGGTTGGCAAGGGAAAGTCCAAGCTTGAGTCTTGGCATTTGGGAAGTCCAAGGGGATTGATTTTGGCAGCGTAAAGTCCAAGCGGAGTCTTGGCGGCGTAAGTCCAATGTTCCTTGGCGGTGTAGACACCGTTAGCATGACATAGCTGAGGGAAGCACCTGGAGGCTAGCGCGATGGATGAACGAGTCATGGATGACTTGGAGGGATCGGAGAGGCGTGAGGCTGATGGAGGTGGCTAGAAGGCTTAGGTCTAGGCTAAGGGTGGTCTAGCAAGTATGGGGGCACCATACTTGGGTTAAAACCTCATGTTTGAGGTTGGCAGTCGACTGGCAATATGGTCGGTTCGACTGCCGTGAGTCGACTTGAGTTCGACTGCCAATTTAGAGCTAGAATTGCTCTGGCAGTTGACTGCTCATTGGAGCAGTCGATTGATGTCTACGCGATCATGCCAAGGGTCGCGATCGCTAGTTTTGTGTCGAGCGAGCGGCCGTAGCCGACTAGCGATCGCCAATGTTGGCGATCGCCAAGAGTCCCATTGGAACTTGTCCAACGTGGATTGAGCCGTTGTCTCACAGCTGATCTTGTGATCGGAGGACTTATGGCGATTATGCTAGGCGGAAATCCAGCCCGATGGAGGATAAAAGCAGCTATTCGTGGAAGATTCAAGTATCAGTTCTTTGGCGACTTTGGTGAGGCGATTTGCAGGTGCATTTCAGGGTCCTTCAAGCTCATCCAAGCAACCGACAAGCAAGCGCTCAAAACCCTAGTTTGTAAAGTGTTCTTTACATTTTCACTTGTATTTGCTTGTTTACTTTGTATTACTTATTGTAATTCATTGTACGAGGTTTCTCCATCTCCGACTTATTGTCGAGAAGGAGCTTTATTGCGTAGTGGTGTTTGTGGTATCGCTAGGGTTCGTACGAACCCAATCTGTGGAGTAGGAACCGTTACAGTTCCGAACCACGTTATATCCTCGTGTTGTGCTTGCGTTCGTGATTGTATCTTTTCGTTATTGCTTTTATTATTTCTATTCTGCTGCGCATAACGAGATTTGTAGAGACGATCGCGAACGAATTCCATCTACGTACAAATTCTACGCTATTCACCCCCCTCTAGCGGTGTCAAATCTCCAACAAAGAAGAGGTACAACGCGCAGGTCGCATACACTATACAACATGCACAACCACAAAACGGCACGCAGGCCGTATTATGAATTACAACACACATAATCCAATCAAATTGGGGTCATTGGGCCATGACAATCACAGAATTATACATAATTCTAAATTATGTATTTTTACAGAAATTTCTATAATTTTTCCTAAATTTTTTTTCAAATTAATGAGTCACCTCTCCGTAACGGTCCCGCTAAGCGGTTTCCAAGCGCGATCGCGGGACAAAGCCCCTTTCGGGGATAGGGGCAGCGCCCATACTTGCAAAATTAACTTTGTGAGTGTCCCTACTGCGATCCTACAGCGACTTAAGACGCTGTCCCAAAAACCTAAAGCGAGAACTCACCGTTTCGGAGAGTTTTTCTCGACGGTTGAAGCCTACAAGTGTCCCAACACTCGTTGCTTCGACTCTTTGAGAAAAATACCCAAAAATTCTATAAAATTAGGAAATTACAGAAACATATAAATCTGTAATTTTTATATCTAATACAAAAATTACAAAAATGAAACACATACATGCTTCGCACGTGGCTCTAATACCACTGTTCGGTTTTTCCGAGCCGCAAAAACCACTTTTTTTGCGTTGCGGAAACCTCGGAATCCCCCGCCACGGATCCGTGCGAAGATATATTAAAATAAAACATGTATGTGCTTACTAAAAACCCTAGATACACCTTAGATCTAATAGGTTAGTGTTGGTGCAGTAGGCACCTAAGTCGAACCTGAGTTTTGATTATAGCAAACGATACAAAGTTAAGCTCATGTCGTTATCTCACGAGCTGAATCGAGTGTGCAGAAGATTGCTATAGCTGGAGCTGAAGGCTAGCGACACCCGGAGGAAGCCGCGGTGGTCAGGCGACACTCGAGTGACTTCGGAGGGAGCCGAAGGAATCGAGTGGAAGGCCGGAAGCAAAAGCAACACGTAAGTATCGAGGTAAGCTCGTGTGTGCGAGTGTAAGTGAGGTCGTATCCTCTTTACGGGGATGACCTTAAGCGTAGATCCGACCAAAGACATCCTATAGATGGTCTAGGTCGAGATCGGACGGTCGGAGGCCTTCAAAATAATGTTTTTGTTAAGCTAACTTTGCCTTGCAGCTAGCATCAGTCGACTGCCAGCTTAGAGGACTCGACTGCCGTCAATCAGTCGACAGTTGGAGGTTAGCACTCGACTGATGCTGCCATCAGTCGACTAATGATTGTCATCAGTCGACTGATGGTCAATGATCAGATTCGAGGAGTCAAGGCTTATCACCCCATTTCAAGGAGATTGGTGCTCAATTGTGATTGGCTAGGGTTCCTCTCGAAAAGGGGCTCAAAGGCTATAAAAGGAGGTCCTAACCTTGGGTTTTCTCATCAATTCTAAGTGCTCAAAAGCCTCCGCAATGCTGCGACTCTCCGACGACTCTACAACAATGAAGTGCTACCAACAACCCTAGTTTAAGTCCTATCTTCGAGTTGTTAGTATAAGCTTAGTTTGTCATTTCTCTTAATCTTGCAATTCGTTTGTTAATCGAGGCTTTCTACCGTTGCATTTTATTTTAATAGAAGAGAGGGGTTGTCTCTCTATCTTTTCCTTCGAAGATTTTTGTAATGTAAAACTCCTACCTCCAACGAGGAGGAGTGTTTTAGTGAATTGCCCTCCGTAAACGGTCTAGGATCGTTAGGGCCTTGGAGTAGTGGCCGAAGGCTACGAACCAAGTAAAAAAACTATTTGTCTCATTTAGTTTTTATTTACATTTCCGCTGCATTTAATTGTCTACCGAACGATTTAAAAGAAAAAGTGTTTATCGCTATTCACCCCCCCCTCTAGCGATCCACTCGATCCAACAATTGTTATCAGAGCCGGGGGCACTCAGATTCGGTGCAACCACCAATCGAGCAATTTTCTTTTCATATTTATCATTTTAAGATTTCTCTCACACTACTAATCCAAGACCAAGTCTTGGTACATAGTTTTTGGTTGTGTTTTTGCAAGTACTAATCGCCTTCGGAGTACCTCACGATCAAACGAGCATAACTTTTGCTACAAGGGGACTCACGAAACGATCTACCCACCAAATCGAAGCTCTCTGAGAGATCTACACTTTTTATGGGGGTTTACCCCCGTAACAAGCTGTTTTCATCCTCAAAAATCAACGTTTAGTAGCCTTTCGTGGATATCGAAGGTTGTGAGTACTTACTTTTTATTTAGTTTCTTAATTCTTTGCTTAACTTTCTATTTCTTGCTTGTTTCTTTTTATTTCCCGCACCAATAATACAAGGCGAAGTCTTGGAACCTTTTTCATGTTTTTTTTGTATTTTTTTGTGCAAGGTTTTCCTTCCAAATGGCCCATCTCGAGGGTTTTAGCACCGTCCGACCTCCGTTTTACAACGGAGATGATTTCCGTTACTGGAAAGGTCGGATGGAGTGCTTTCTCAAAACCCAAATCGAGATGTGGATCATAATCCAAACGGGTTTCATACTTTCGACCAACGAAGTGGGTGAATCCTTGGGTTATGATCAATGGACCGTTGCAACAAAACGACAAGTCGAAGCCGATGCCAAGGCAACACAAATCCTCAAATGCGGCTTGTCCAAGGAGGAGTTAAATCGCGTCGGCCCCTTCATCAGCGCAAAAGACCTATGGACAAAGCTAGTAGAGCTACACGAAGGGACCGATGAAGCCAAGGTATGTAAGCGCGACCTTTTATTCAATAAATTATATAATGTAAAAATGCAGGAACACGAGTCCGCGACGCAACTTCATGCCTGAGTCAAGGACATCGTCAACAATCTACACACAATCGGGCAAAAGGTCGAAAACCGCGACCTTATAAGGTATGTCCTAAACTTCTTTCCGAGGACTACCTTGTGGGCATCCATGGTCGATGCCTACAAGGTCTCCAAGGATCTTTCTAAACTTAGATTAGATGAACTTTTTTCTAATTTTGAACTTCATGAGCAGTCTAACTCAGAACCTGAGAAAGGTATAGCATTATTTGCAGGTTCAAATAAGAAAACCACTAGCAAGCCACCTCCGAAGGAAGAAGAGGATGAGTCCGATTCGGAGGTCGACTCGGAAATGGAGGCCGAACTAGTCAACCTAGTTGGGAGGATAGTCAAGGGCCGAAAACGAGCCGTCACTCGACCCAACGAAGGTAAGCCTAAAAGTTCAAACATAAGATGTTATGAACGCAACAGGTTTGGACACATTAAGTCTGAATGCCCAAAACTCAAGAGCAAGGCACCAAAACACAAAAAGGCACTTAACGCCACTTGGTAAGAAGCTTCTGAGGAAGAAGATAATGATCGAGTCCTCATGGCTAAACCAGTGGAATCGGAGACGGAGTCGGAACCGGAACTTGAATCGAAAATCGAAGACGAGTCGGACTGCGAAGCACTATTCAAGACGAGCCACGGATACGCATCCGGTTCAAAAGATACACTCAAGGTAAGTCGGTCTCTTATTACTACACTTTATAGTGCAATTAAGTTTTTAAATAGAAAGCTAGCTAAGTCCGAGTCCAAGGTCGAGACCCTAGTCGAGGAAGTTAAACTCCTCAAACACGAGGTCTCCCTAACCTCTTCAACTAGTCGAGTTCAAGAGAAGGACTCAACTCGGGTTGAAAAACTCGAAGTTGAGAACTCACTCTTGAAGAGTCAAGTCGAAGATCTTAGGAATACGTTGGAAAGGTTTACTTTGGGATCCAAAGGACTTGACCTCCTACTTGGATCGCAAAGGGCCGTGTACAACAAGGCCGGGCTAGGGTTTAGCTCAAACACGACCAATAAGTCGTATATGTCAATCGTAAGTCGACATAAAAAACGTGTCCAAGCATGGGTCCCTAAGACCACCTTGATTTCAAACTTAGGATCAAACCAGTACTGGGTTCCCAAGGACCAAATCCACTATGTGGAGAGACCGAATCGATTCAACGGTCCAGAGGGAGCTAGTACGAAATTTGTTTGTGTTTTAACTTAGAAATTGGATGCTTAGGTTTTTATTTAGTTTGATTTTACTTCTTAGAATGGTTAGATAGGACTATAATTCGTCAATACTTGATAACATAGTACCAGGACGCGGCGAGATGATGGTACGCTAGGAAAGTGGAGTCTTGTGTATTCGGGCTAGATAAGGCGTATCTAGTTCGGTGCACTTGACCGAGCGGAACTAGCTGAAGCTACCTCACCGTATCCTAGACTAGTTAGACCAGGAAGTGGTATTAGGTGAGTCAAGTCTCTATTTTCTTGAAAATGGCTTTGTCTAAGGAAGTGGTCGTTTTTCCGATCAAAGAAGGCCTCTGTGCCTCGCCACGACCTGGAAGCCATGATCTTGAAAAGGTGACTTGATGAGCCTAAGGTCAAATCCGAATATAACGCAAGGTTGACAAGTGTGTAAGTCATTAAATTTAATTCAACTAAAATTGGAAGTAATCTCACAAGAACATATAGGATTAACATGTTTGATCATGTAGACATGGGTGAGATGATTTAAGTTAATAATTTTCAACCAATTTTTTTAATAAATCATATATTCGATCCAACTACCTTGCGTGTAGGATCAATGGATGTTGGACAGTGGTTGCTCCCGACACATGACCGGGGATCAACTCAAGTTTTCGAAGTTTCGATTCAAACGACAAGGATCGGAAGCCTTCGGAAATAACGGCAAGCTCAAAATCATCGGATCAGGTGATTTTGAGCTTAACTCATATTTTGTCATTCAAAACGTTTTATTAGTAGAAAATTTTCAATATAATCTTCTCAGTGTAAGCCAATTGTGTGATAATAACTATAAGGCCATATTTCTAGAAAACGAATGCATAATTAATACAAACGAAACCTCTAAAACAATTCTTAAGAGAACTAGAAATAACAACATTTACACTATTATCTTAACTAACTCCTCAACTAAGTGTCTTATGACACGGCAAGAGGAATCATGGTTGTGGCACCGACGACTCGGTCACTCACACCCAAGACTCATCCACAAGATGAGTCAGAGTGACTTAGTTAGAGGTTTGGCTAACCTCAATAACTTGGATAATAAAATATGTAATGCTTGTCAACAAGGTAAAAAATCTAGGACACAACATCAACTAACTAGTCAAGAACGAACCAAAAGTGTGCTTGAGCTCCTACACATGGATCTATTTGATTCACACAGAGCTAAGTCACTTAACGGAAGTAAATTCTGCTTAGTCATAATTGATGACTATTCTAGATTTACTTGGGTTAGGTTCATCAAACACAAAAATGATACCCTAGATCAATTAATCAATCTATTTAAGTTAATAGAAAATCAACAAAGCATTAAAATCAAAAGACTTAGGACTGATCATGGTGGTGAATTCGAAAACCATAGGTTTAAAGAATTCTGTAACCTAAATGGATACCACCACGAGTTCTCTTGCCCTTGAACTCCACAACAAAATGGCCTAGTAGAACGCAAAAATAGAACCCTACAAGAAGCCGCTAGGACAATGTTAAATGTGTATAACCTACCCGATAGGTTTTGGGCGGAAGCCGTGAGTACGGCATGCTATGTCCAAAATAGAATCCTTATGGTAAAGAGGCACCTTAAGACCTCATACGAGATTTATCACGATAAAATACGTAACATCAAGTACTTTAGGGTATTTGGATGTAAGGTACATATCCTAAACACTAAGGATTACCTAGGGAAATTTACATCCAAAACCATGACCAGAATCTTTCTAGGATACTCGACTACAAGAAGAGCTTATAGAGTATACAACCACGACACCCTTAGAGTCGAGGAGACTATCAATGTAGTATTTGATAAAGGACACGAACCTACAAAACCCCCGGCAACCCCAATTAGCGAGCCGACTCATACTAGACCTAACTCTGATCCGGAGATTAGGTCCTAGTGTTAATCCTAACCTAAGTCAACCAAGTCACTCTATCGACCAAGTGATAAATGACTCCAACCAAACTAGAACTCAAACAAGCCATCCTATGGATCAAGTTGTAGATTCAAACCCAAATCCAACTAGGTCCCAAACGAATCATCCTATCGACCAAGTGATAGGTGATCGAAGTCTAGGAGTTCAAACTAGAGCCTCATACAGAAACCTTAGTAAAATATCTTTGATTTCTAAAATTGAACCCAAAACTATTGACCAAGCTCTTCTTAATCCTGATTGGATTATTGTAATGCAAGAAGAGTTGGCTCAATTCACTAGGAACGAAGTATGGGAATTAGTACCACCACCTAAAGATAAAACAATTATTGGAACAAGGTGGGTGTTCAGAAATAAAATTGATGATAAAGGTGAAGTAGTTAGAAATAAAGCTAGACTAGTTGCTAAAGGGTTTAGTCAAGTCGAAGGTTTAGATTACGACGAGACCTATGCCCCAGTAGCTAGATTAGAGTTCATTCGAATGCTATTAGCATATGCAACACATCGAGGATTTAAATTGTTTCAAATGGATGTGAAATCTGCATTCTTAAATGGATACATTAAAGAAGAAGTTTACGTTAGTCAATCCCCCGGTTTCGAAAGTTTAGACAAACCCGATCATGTCCTTAGGTTAAAGAAAGCTCTTTATGGACTTAAACAAGCTCCTCAAGCTTGGTACGAGAGACTTTCGATTTATCTTAAGTCCAAAGGTTTTAACCAAGGTGTAGTTGACCCAACTCTTTTCGTAAAAACCTTAGGTAAAGATATATTCATAGCCTAAATCTACGTAGATGATATTATTTTCGGAACCACCAACTCAATCCTACTAAATGAGTTCATTTCACTTATGAAAAGTGAATTTGAAATGAATTTAGTAGGTGAGTTAAACTTCCTTTTAGGTCTACAAATTAAACAAACTAAAGATGGAATATACGTACATCAACGCAAATATACTAGGGAATTAATTAAACGCTTTGAATGCAAGTTGCTAAAAATATTAATACCCCAATGGCAACTAATGTCAATATAGAAGAAGATTTAATCGGAAACTCAACTGATTTAAAATACTATAGGAGCATAATAGGGAGTCTCCTTTACTTAACTGCAAGCCGACCCGATATCCTATTTGCAGTAAGTATGGGCGCAAGGTTCCAAACCTGTGCCAAGGAGTCTCACCTAACTCTAGTTAAACGTATCCTTAGATATCTAAAGGGTACACTTAATTTCGGTATTTGGTACCCTAGATCTACCGAGTTCGAACTAATCAGCTACTCTGATTCGGACTATGCCGGTAGTAAGCTCGATAGAAAGAGTACGAGTGGTTGTTGTCAACTTCTCGGCTCGAGTCTAGTGAGTTGGTGCAGTAGGAAGCAACACTGTGTTGCCTTATCTACCACCGAAGACGAATACATCGCGATGGGTGAGTGTGTCACGCAACTTCTTTGGATGAAGCACACTCTCCGCGATTTTAAGTTAGACTTTACCAACACAAAACTCTACGTAGATAACATTAGTTCAATTAACCTTACTAAGAATCCGATATGTCACTCTAGGACTAAACATATAGAGGTCAAACACCATTTCATTCGAGAACATGTGGCCAACGGAGCCATACAACTCGAATATGTCGAATCGAAGTCTAACTTGGCAGACCTATTTACTAAACCCCTACCCGAAGTCGAATTCAGTCTATTAAGACGAAAATTGGGCATGTGCGTAGTAGAATAGGACTTTGCAAATTATATTACTACTATTTTTTACTTTTCATTTTTCATGGAACTAGTATAGGATTTACTTTAAATATCATGCACCTATAGATTTAAGGAGCCAGTACATCTCACAACACATAGGACTAATGTGTTTGTGTACTTAGCCACGTAGATGGGCGTGAGATGTTAGGACGTTACTCCTGGTTCCAGATGTAGAGCTAGTGTATCGCTATGAACCACGGAGTATAATCATACATACTAACCGACTCTGACCAGGACTGGTTGATCTTTCATATCAATCAAGCCAAATATGAGTCGAACATTTTATAAATGAACTTATTTTCAGTATATTATTTTCAAAATAATGTGGGACATGCTTGGACTTTAAAATTAAAACTTATTTTTTATTCCACACACACCCTCACTCTTTTCGATATATGGTAAAAGGGGGAGAAAAAGGCTAAAGTTAAGGGATCATTTTTTTTTATGGCCAAGGCTTACTTAACCTTAAGTTAACAAAACAAGTTAAGGAGATTTTTAACTTAAACACATTTAGTTAACTTGTTTTCATTAACAATACAAAAAAAATAATTTACTTAACTTTTAGTTAACTTGTTACCAAAAAGTAATTTACTTAACTTTAAGTTAACTTGTTAACAAAATGGAAGTAAAGGCCAAGGTTAAGAAATCAATTTTTTGATTTCTTAACTTAAAACTTATTTTAAACACTATGGCCAATATTAAGTAATTTCGATTACTTAATTCTTGTTTAGTAGCAAATATCAAGGGGGAGAGTTAAAACTCTTTCTCAAGTACTCACCCTCGGTCAAGGGGGAGGATTCCTCAAGGGGGAGCACTTGAAAAAGAGTTTTTATATACTCCTGCTCATTCATGCATATCTCATACTTATTTTGCTTAATGCACTTAATTTATTTTTCTTAACTTTGTATGTGGGTTTGCCATAAATCAAAAAGGGGGAGATTGTTGGTGCAGTAGGCACCTAAGTCGAACCTGAGTTTTGATTATAGCAAACGATACAAAGTTAAGCTCATGTCGTTATCTCACGAGCTGAATCGAGTGTGCAGAAGATTGCTATAGCTGGAGCTGAAGGCTAGCGACATCCGGAGGAAGCCGCGGTGGTCGGGCGACACTCAAGTGACTTCGGAGGGAGCCTAAGGAATCGAGCGGAAGGCCGGCAGCAAAAGCAACACGTGTGTATCGAGGTAAGCTCGTGTGTGCGAGCATAAGTGAGGTCGTATCCTCTTTACGGGGATGACCTTAAGTGTAGATCCGACCAAAGACATCCTATAGATGGTCTAGGTCGAGATCGGATGGTCGGAGGCCGTCAAAATAATGTTTTTGTTAAGCTAACTTTGCCTTGCAGCTAGCATCGATCATTGCCCGCCTTAGAGGACTCAAGCTGCGCCAATCACCGATTGTTGGAGGTTAGCACTGATCGATCGATCGCCATCATCGGATCGATGATGGCCATCAGTCAACTGATGGTCAATGATCATATTCGAGGAGTCAAGGCTTATCACCCCATTTCAAGGAGATTGGTGCTCAATTGTGATTGGCTAGGGTTCCTCTCGAAAAGTGGCTCAAAGGCTATAAAAGGAGCTCCTAACCTAGGGTTTTCTCAACAATTCTAAGTGCTCAAAAGCCTTCGCAACACTGTGACTCTTCGATGACTCTACAACAACGAAGTGCTGCCAACAACCCTAGTTTAAGTCCTATCTTCGAGTTGTTGGTATAATCTTAGTTTGTCATTTCTCTTAATCTTGGAATTCGTTTGTTAATCGAGGCTTTCTACCATTGCATTTTATTTTAATAGAAGAGAGGGGTTGTCTCTCTATCTTTTGCTTCGAAGGTTTTTGTAATCGTAAAACTCCTACCTCCAACGAGGAGGAGTGTTTTAGTGAATTTCCCTTCGTACACGGTCTAGGATCGTTAGGGCCTTGGAGTAGTGGCCGAAGGCTACGAACCAAGTAAAAAAACTATTTGTCTTATTTAGTTTTTTTTTACATTTCCACTGGATTTAATTGTCTACCGAACGATTTAAAAGAAAAAGTGTTTATCGCTATTCACCCCCCTCTAGCGATCCACTCGATCTAACAGTTAGATCATTACCCTCGTAGCGACGCCCTTCGCTTATCCCGCTCGTCCAAAAGTTCGCCGGAACTCGAGAGTGTCAAGTGCACACTCCTCTATTGGTATCCACACAAGCAATAGGTGGAGAAAGAGACAAACTTGAGTGTGCTAGCACTCCTAGAAGATCTCAGCAAGATGTGGAAGAAGGAGAGCTTGAGAGGAAGAGCACCAAGGAAGAAGATGATGGAATGAGTAACTCACCAAAAAATGAATTTCCACTTCAATAATCATCAAGTGGCCGACCACTTTGTTTTAGGGGGGTTACATGCATGCATGTAACTCCCATGACCCTTGGTCTCCTTCATGATGTGGCACCAATTGACAAAGTCAATGATGATGTGCCAAGTCATCATCATGACATGACATTTGGTCAAGTCAAACTTGACCTTTCATATTCCCTCTCAAGTCAAGTCAAACTTGACCTCTAATCTCCCATGGTTGATCAAATCTAACCACTTGACTCAAGTCAATTTAATTTAATGAATCTCTATTCATTTAATTTAAATTGATTTGATTAATCAAATCTAAATTAGACTCATTCAACACTTGAATCAACTTGAGTCTAACTCAATTAGTCTAATTTGGATTAGTCTTAATCCAATTTGGTTCATCCCATGAACCTAATCCTCATGGTTCATCATATGAACCTAATCTCCATCTAATTGCTCTTATGTGTGTGACCCTATAGGTTCTTGTAACGTTGGCAATGTCCCTAAACGGATTTGGGAACATAAGCAATGAGCGGTATCTAGCAACACATCATTGCTACCCAAGTTACAAGAATGTTGAGCTCCAACATCACCTTTGTGACTACTAATTGTGACTCTCACAATATGTGACAATGTCCCTCTATCCTTGACATCTAGATTGACCAATCGAGGCATAGACCGTGTCATCCTCGGTACAATCTAAATCTTGAACTCCAAGTAGACTCACTCTAATCAAATGAGCTCAATATCTCATATTGACTCATTTGGGCATGGCCATGCACTTCGTGGTCTCACTCTATCAAGAATATCGATGTCACCCCCGTCATATAGGAGGGATAGATCTCATCTACATCACTCACATCCCTCCGCATAATTTGTTACATACCCAGTAATCGCCTTTATAGTCCACCCATTTACAGGTGACATTTGACGAAGCCAAAGTATGCAACTCCTTATGTAGGGAACCATGGTGACTTTAGGTCTAAGGACTAATAGTCATACTAATAGCCACATGAGAAAGTATATGACACTCATATAACGATCCATGATACTTTCTCATGGCGGGTCATTCAGTATACATTCTCCAATGCATACCCATGTGTCAACTTGATATCTCATATCCATGACTTGTGAGATCAAGTCATCGTGTTGACCTACATGCTAGTCTCTACGCATTAACATTGTCCTTGAATGTTAATACTCGACTAGGAATGATTAAGAGTAGTGTTCTCTATATCATCTCAATATCGATTCAACCAATCGATTGATACAGATAAGAACCTACTACTCAAGGACATTATTATATTTAGTTATTTGGCACCAATACAAGTAAATATAATAACCATGCCTTTATAAATAGGAATATCATACAATAAAGTACATACAACAATCATCACATGATTGGCTCTAGGGCTTTCACTAACAAAAATAATGTTTTTGTTAAGCTAACTTTGCCTTGCAGCTAGCATCAGTCGACTGCTAGCTTGGAGGACTCGACTGCTGTCCAAGAGTCGACTGCCGGAGGTTAGCATTCGACTGATGCTACCATCAGTCGACTGATGATGGTCATTAGTCGACTGATGGTCACGGATCAGCCTAGAGGAGTCAAGCCTTATCACCATTTTTCAAGGAGCCATGTGCCAAAACTCTATTGGGTGAAGTTCCTCTCAAAAAGGGGCTTAAAGGATATAAAAGGAGGGCCAATCCTAGGGTTTCTTCATCAATTCTAAGCTTCCAAAAGCCTCCGCCAAGCTACAACTTTTCGACAACGAAGTGCTTCTTCTCTGACGTTTAGGTTTAATTGTTTTCTTTTTATTACGTCGGTTTAAGTTGTTTAGTTCAGTTCATTACTTTCAAATCTCGGAGCTTTTATCGTAACGAGGAGAGGGGGAGTGTACCTCTACCTCAAGCTTTTTGCTTTTATTTGTAACGATTAACTCCTACCTCTAACGAGGAGGAGTTCTTTAGTGTTTTGCCCTCCGTGCGTGGTCAAGGACTACTAGGGCCTTGGAGTAGTAGACGAAGGCTACGAACCAAGTAAAAATATTTGTCTCCTTTATTTATTTCTTATCTTTCCACTGCAATTAATTATCTACTCCGGTTTTAATGAACGAACAAAAAAAAGGTTTTATCGCTATTCACCCCCCCTCTAGCGATCCGCTTCGATCCAACAATTGGTATCAGAGCCGGGGGTGCTTAGATTTGGTGAAACCACAAATCTAGCATTTTTTACCGATTTGTTATTCGTTCGTTTAAATTTTTCTCCCGCACTACTAATCCAAGACGATGTCTTGGTACTCTTCGTTTGTTTTTGTTTTGCAAGTATTCGCTTTTGGAGTAGCCGACGGTAAAATAGGCATAACTTTTCGTACAAGTTGACCCACAAAACGGGCTATCAACCAAAACGAAGCTCTCGGAGAGATCTACACTTCTTACATGGGTAAACCCTCGTAACAAGCTGTCTTCATCCCCAAAAACAATCATTTAGTACCATTTGTGGGACATCAAAGGTTGTAAGTGCTCATCTTTTATTTTAGTTGGTTATTTCTCATTTATTCCTTTTGTTTATTTTCATTTCCTACATTACTAATCAAAGGCGATGTCTTGAAACCTTTTTCGTGTTTTTTTTGGTATTTTTTGTGCAAGGTTTCCCTTCCAAATGGCCCATCTCGAGGGTTTTAGCATCGTCCGACCTCCATTTTACAACGAAGATGATTTTCATTACTGGAAAGGTCGGATGGAATGCTTTCTCAAAACCCAAATTGAGATGTGGATCATAATCCAAATGGGTTTCACACTTCCGACTAACGAAGTGGGTGAATCCTTGGATTATGATCAATGGACCATTGCGACAAAACGACAAGTCTAAGCCGACGCCAAGGCAACTCAAATCCTCCAATGCGGTTTGTCCAAGGACGAGCTAAATCGCGTCGGCCTCTTCATAAGCGCAAAGGACCTTTGGACAAAGCTAGTGGAGCTACACGAAGGGACCGATGAAGCCAAGGTATGTAAGCGTGATCTTTTATTTAATAAACTATATAATCCAAAAATGCAGGAACACGAGTCTGCGACGCAACTTAACGCCTGCATCCAAGACATAGTCAACAATCTACACGCGATCAAGCAAAAGGTCGAAAACCGTGACCTTATAAGGTATGTCCTAAACTCCTTTCCGAGGACTACCTTGTGGGCACCCATGGTCGATGCCTACAAGGTCTCCAAGGATCTTTAGAAACTTAGTTTAGATGAACTATTTTCTGATTTTGAACTTCATGAGCAGTCTAACTAGGAACCCGAGAAGGGTATAGCACTTTTTGCAGGTTCAAGGAAGAAAACCGCAAGTAAGCCACCCCCGAAGGAAGAAGAGGATGAGTCCGATTTGGAGGTCGACTCGGAAATGGAGGCCGAACTAGTCAACCTAGTTCGGAGGATAGTCAAGGGCTGAAAACGAACCGTCACTCGACCCAAGAAGGTAAGCCTAAAAGTTCAAATATTAGATGTTATGAATGCAACAGGTTTGAACATATCAAGTCCGAATGCCTAAAACTCAAGAGCAAAACACCAAAACACAAAAAGGCACTTAACGCTACTTGGGAAGAAGCATCCGAGGAAGAAGATAATGATCATGTTCTCATGGCTAAACCGATGGAATCGGAGACGGAGTCAGAACTGGAACCTGAATCGGAAATCGAAGACGAGTCAGACTGCGAAGCACTATTCAAGACAAGTCACGGATACGCATCCGGTTCAAAAGATACACTCAAGGTAAGTCGGTCTCTCATTAGTACACTTTATATTGCAATTAAGTTTTTAACTAGAAAGTTAGCTATGTCCGAGTCCATGGTCGAGACCCTGGTTGAGGAAGTTAAACTCCTCAAACACGAGGTCTCCCTAACCTCTTCGACTAGTCGAGTTCAAGAGGAGGACTCAACTCGGGTTGAAAAACTCGAAGTTGAGAACTCAATCTTGAAGAGTCAAGTCGAAGATCTTAGGAATATGTTGGAATGGTTTACTTTGGGATCCAAAAGACTTTACCTCCTTCTTTGATCGTAAAGTGCTGTGTACAACAAGGCCGATCTAGGGTTTAGCTCAAATACGACCAACAAGTCGTATATGTCGATTGTAAGTCGACATAAAAAATGTGTCCAAGCATTTGTCCCTAAGACCACCTTAATTTCAAACTTAGGATCGAACCAGTACTGGGTTCCCAAGGACCAAATCCACTATATGGAGAGACCAAATCGATTCAATGGTCCAGGGGGAGCTAGTACGAAACTTGTTTGTGTTTTAACCTAGAAATTGCATGCTTAGGTTTTTATTTAGTTTGATTTTCATTTTTAGAATGGTTAGATAGGACTATAACTCGTCAATACTTGATAACATAGTATCAGGACGCGGCGAGATGATAGTATGCTACGAAAGCGAAGTCTTGTGTATTCGGGCTAGATAAGGCATATCTAGTTCGGTGCACTTGACCGAGAGGAACTAGCTGAAGCTACCTCTCCGTATCCTAGACTAGTTAGACCAGGAAATGGTCTTAGATAAGTCAAGTCTCTATTTTCTTGAAAATGGCTTTGTCTAAGGAAGTGGTCGTTGTTTTGATCAAAGAAGATCTTTGTGCCTCGCCACGACCTGGAAGCCATGATCTCGAAAAGGTGACTTGATGAGCCTAAGGTCAAATCCGAATCTAACGCAAGGTTGACAGGTGTTTATGTCATTAAATTTAAATCAAGTAAAATTAGAAGTCATCTCACAAGAACATATAGGGTTAACGTGTTGATCATGTAGACATGGGTGAGATGATTTAGGTTAATAATTTTCAACCAATATTTAATAAATCCAATATCCGATCCAACTACCTTGCATGTAGGATCAATGGATGTTGGACAGTGGTTGCTCCCGACATATGACCGGGGATCAACTCAAGTTTTCGAAGCTCCGATTCAGACGACAAGGATCGGTAGCCTTCGAAAATAACGGCAAGCTCAAAATCATCTGATCAGGAGATATTGAGCTCAACTCAAATTTTATTATTCAAAATGTTTTATTAGTAGAAAATTTTCAATATAATTTACTTAGTGTAAGCCAATTGTGTGATAATAACTATAAGGTCATATTTCTTGAAAATGAATGCGTAATTAATACAAATGAAACCTCTAAAACAATCCTTAAGGGAACCAAAAATAACATTATTTACACTATTAACTTAACTAACTCCTCAACTAAGTGTCTTATGACACGGCAAGAGAAATCATGGTTGTGGCACCGGCGACTCGGTCACTCACACCCAAGACTCATCTACAAGATGAGTCAGAGTGACTTAGTCAGAGGTTTGCCTAACCTCAATAACTTGGATAATAAAATATGTAATGCTTGTAAACATGGAAAACAATCTTGGACACAACATCAACTAACTAATCAAGAACGAACCAAAAGTGTGCTTGAGCTTCTACACATGGATTTATTTTATTCACACGGAGTTAAGTCATTTAATGGAAGTAAATTTTGTTTAGTCATAATTGATGACTACTCTAGATTTACTTGGGTTAGGTTCATCAAACACAAAAGTGATACCCTAGATCAATTAATCAACCTGTTTAAATTAATAGAAAATCAACAAAGCATTAAAATCAAAAGACTTAGGACTGATCATGGTGCTGAATTCGAGAACCATAGGTTTACATAAATCTGTAACCTAAATGGATATCACCATGAGTTATCTTGCCCTAGAACTCCACAACAAAATGGTCTAGTAGAACACAAAAATAGAACCCTACAAGAAGCCGCTAGGACAATGTTAAACGAGTATAACCTACCCGATAGGTTTTGGGCAGAAGCCGTGAATACGGCATGCTATGTCCAAAATAGGATCCTTATGGTAGAGAGGCACCTTAAGACCTCATACGAGATTTATCACAATAAAATAACTAACATCAAGTACTTTAGGGTATTTGGGTGTAAGGTACATATCCTAAACACTAAGGATTACCTAGGGAAATTTACATCCAAAACCACGACCGAACTCTTTCTAGGATACTCGACTACAAGTAGTGCTTATAGAGTATATAACCATGACACCCTTAGAGTCGAAGAGACTATCAATGTAGTATTTGATGAAGGACACAAACCTACAAAACCCCCGGCAACCCCAATTAGCGAGCCGATTCATACTAGACCTAACTCTGATCCGGAGATCATGTCTAGTGTTAATCCTAACCTAAGTCAACCAAGTCACTCTATTGACCAAGTAATAGATGACTCCAACCAAACTAGAACTCAAACGAGTCATCCTATGGATCAAGTTGTAGACTCAAACCCAAATCCAACTAGGACTCAAACGAATCATCCTATCGACCAAGTGATAGGTTGTCCAAGTCTAGGAGTTCGAATTAGAGCCTCATACAGAAACCTTAGTCAAATCTCCATGATTTCTAAAATTGAACCCAAAACTATTGACCAAGCTCTTCTTGATCCCGATTGGATTATTGCAATGCAAGAAGAGCTGGCTCAATTCATTATGAACGAAGTATGGGAATTAGTACCACCACCTAAAGATAAAACAATCGTTGGAACAAGGTGGGTGTTTAGAAATAAACTTGATGATAAAGGTGAAGTAGTTAGAAATAAAGCTAGACTAGTGGCTAAAGGGTTTAGTCAAGTTGAAGGTTTATATTACGACGAGACCTATGCCTCAGTAGCTAGATTAGAGTCCATTCGAATGCTATTAGCATATGCTACACATCGAGGATTTAAGTTGTTTCAAATGGATGTGAAATCTGCGTTCTTAAATGGATACATTAAAGAAGAAGTTTATGTTAGTCAACCCCCCGGTTTCGAAAGTTTAGATAAACCCGACCATGTCCTTAGGTTAAAGAAAGCTCTCTATGGACTTAAACAAGCTCCTCGAGCTTGGTGCGAGAGACTTTAGATTTATCTTAAGTCCAAAGGTTTTAACCAAGGTGTAGTTGACCCAACTCTTTTCGTAAAAACCTTAGGTAAAGACATATTCATAGCCCAAATCTACGTAGATGATATTATTTTCGGAACCACCAACTCAATCCTACTAAATGAGTTCATTTCACTTATGGAAAGTGAATTTGAAATGAATTTAGTAGGCGAGTTAAGCTTCTTTTTAGGTCTACAAATTAAACAAACTAAAGATGAAATATACCTACATCAACGTAAATATACTAGGGAATTAATTAAACGCTTTGGAATGCAAGACGCTAAAATTATTAATACCCCAAAGGCAACTAATGTGAATATAGAAGAAGAAGTAATCAGAAATTCAATTGATTTAAAATACTATAGGAGCGTAATAGGGAGTCTCCTTTACTTAACTGCAAGCCGACCCGATATCTTATTTGCAGTAAGTATGTGCGCAAGGTTCCAAACCTGTGCCAAGGAGTCTCACCTTACTCTAGTCAAGCATATCCTTAGATATCTAAAGGGTACACTTAATATCGGTATTTGGTACCCTAGATCTACCGAGTTCGAACTAACCGGGTACTCCGATTCAGACTATGCCAGTAGTAAGCTTGATAGAAAGAGTACGAGTGGTTGTTGTCAACTTCTCAGCTCGAGTCTAGTAAGTTGGTGCAATCGGAAGCAACATTGTGTTGCCTTATCTACCACCGAAGTCGAATACATCGCGATGGGTGAGTGTGTCACTCAGCTTCTTTGGATGAAGCACACTCTCTGCGACTTTAAGTTAGACTTTACAAATACAAAACTTCACGTAAATAACATTAGTTAAATTAATCTTACTAAGAATCCGATATGTCACTCTCAGACCAAACATATAGAGGTCAAACACCATTTCATTCGAGAACATGTGGCCAATGGAGCCATACAACTCGAATACGTTGAATCGAAGTATAACTTGGCAGACCTATTTACTAAACCCCTACCCGAAGCCGAATTTAGTCTGTTAAGACGAAAATTGGGCATGTGCGTAGTAGAATAGGACTTTGCAAATTATATTACTACTATTTCTTACTTTTCATTTTTCATGGAACTAGTATAGGACATACCTTAGATATCATGCACCTATAGATTTAAGGTGCTAATGCATCTCACAACACATAGGACTAATGTGTTTTGTGTACTTAGTGATGGCATGCTCGGAGGCTCGTCGGCTCCCATGTCCCTGGATTAAAATTTTCACTAATGAAAACTAATCCGGATGGGATGAGTTTCCTAAGCTAAACCAATTCGCCATCGTTCTAACTGTTGGGAGATTGTTGGTGCAATCGTCCCAGGTTGACTCGAGTTTGACTCGAGCAATACCCTGATAGGATTTTGATGATAGACAAAACTCATGACATGGGATTGTCATGGGAAAGTCCAAAGCATTGCAAAGCCGTGTGCTTGGTGCTTGGCATGGGAAATCCAAAGCATTGCGAAGTCGTGCGCTTGGTGCTTGGTGAGAAATGCATTGCGAAGCCGTGCGCTTGGTGCATATGGAAAGTCTTAAGGACTTGGTAAGTTCACTAGGCTCGGGGTCCTTGAGTCGGTGAAGGATGGCATTGCGAACCCGTGCGCTTGGTGCATCCGAGGGACCGCCGAACAGGGAGCGAATGGAGTGAGCCCAAAGGGGAAGCATACTTCTAGGGCATGAGACGAGAAGGATGGCATTGCGAAGCCGTGCGCTTGGCGCATCCGAGGGACGTAGGCTGAGGGAAGAGAGCTTCGGTGGGGAACTCCATGAGGGATGTGGACTTAGCCAAGTGGCTAAGACTGAGTGTCGGAGGCTCAAACAACTTGGTGTTTGAGGATTGCCCGACAGCAGTCGACTGGCATAGGTGCCGGTTCGACTGGTCCAAGTCGACTAGGGTTCGACTGGTGTAAGGCTGCGTTTTTGGTGCTTGGCAGTCGACTACCATAGATCGCCACGATCGACGTCGATGCATGATCCGAGGGATGTCACGATCGATGGAAGTGTCGCGAGCATTAGACGCTCCGTGAGCCGATCGGGCAATGACTATTAGTCACCGATCGCCATGGTCCGCAATGATCGGTAGGTAATCCGTTGGAACTTGTCCGACGTGGATCTGGCCGTTGTGAGACAACAGCTACAGGGGCAGTCGACTGGGGCCTTTTGGCAGTCGACTGATGGGCGCAAAAACAGCTTGATGCAGGTTATAAATGGAGCTCGAGTTGGAGGATTTCGCCGAGGTTTTTGTGGTGCTATTGGAGGGGAATTGCTGCTGCATTCCAGTCCTTCAAGAGCCAAGCAAAGCAAGCAACAAACAAGTGATCAAAAGCAATCGGTGAAAAGAGTTTCTTTTGTATTGTATTTGTATTCTTGTTTGTATTTCTATATTACATTGTAATTGCTTGTGAGAGGTTTCTCCACCTCCGACGTGTAGTCGAAAAGGAGTGTTATAGTTAGTGTCGTGCGCATAACTAGAGCTCGAGGAGCTCTCCCGTGGAGTAGGAACCATTCGGTTCCGAACCACTTATATCGTGTGTATTTGCATGTGATTGTATTTGTTGTTAGTATTTATATTTGTATTAGTATTCCGCTGCGCTAACAACAATCGTAGACAAGCACCCGACATAGACGAGCAATTTACGACGTCCAACGAACGAGGGCTATTCACCCCCCTCTAGCCGGCCGTACCGATCCCCTACAAGTGGTATCAGAGCCGAGGTCGCTCTTCGAGGACTAACCGCCGCGAGAGCACTACAAGATGGCCGGCTACAACCTCCAACCACCAAAATTCGATGGAGATTTTATATTGTGGAGAAGAAAGATGGAGGTATACCTAGAAACCGATTTTGATTTTATGATTATTATAGAAAATGGTTTTGAAATGCCTAGGGATAAAAACAACAAGCAAATTGAGAAGTCAAGGTGGACCCAAGACCAAATTAAGGACTTCAAGACAAATCTTGAGGTAATAAAATTGCTTAGTGATTTATTACCTAACACTATTTGGTCTAGATTGGGTGATTATAGGGATGCAAGGGAATTATGGAATAAGATCATGAAATTCCAAGAAAATCCCCAACCGACACAAGTAGAGGAGGATGCCGAAGAAGAAGCACCCACATTTGAAGATGTTGATGACTTGGTGGAGACCTCCACCTCTAGTATTGAGGGGGAGGAAAGACAATCTTCCATCCCGGAGCAAGAACAAGAAGCATCCACATCCGGGAGAAGTGAAGATCAAGAAGAGACCTCCACCACCTCCCTAGGTAACTCAAGCGTTATTATTTTAAATAAAAATCACATAATATGCTTTGAGTGTGGGGAGAAAGGGCATTACAAGAGCAAATGCCCTAAATTGGCTAAGAAGAAGGCATCGACACCAAAAGTCAACCCAAAGTCAAACGATGTCGGTGTTCCCAAAATCAAGAGCAAAGAGCACATTGTGTGCTTTAAGTGCAATCAAAAGGGGCACTACCGAAGCCAATGCCATAGGGGGAGGAAGAAAGGGCAAGAAGGTGCAACTCATGTAGGGGGAGCTTCTAAAGCTAACCCTAAGGTAAATTTAAATAATGCACTTTTAATTCCTAGAGTTAAAAAGCATGTCAAAAATTACTTTAGTTCTCTTGCTATTATCAATGAAAAGCATGCTAGGAGAAACAATAAGGTTTATTGCTTAGGTGCCAAGCATGTTCATATAACTAAGGACAAACCTAGGACCCAAAACACTAGACCTATATTACCTAGGGAGTCAATTAGGAGAGTAGAAGAAAATTTGGGTATTAATCCCAAAAAGTCTAGGCACATGCCTAAGAAGAAGAGGTTTTCCCAAAAACCTAATGAAAATTCAAAAATGGGAAAATTAGAGCTAGAGAACCAAGCCTTGAGGTCAAGGCTAGAAAAATTGGAGAAGACCCTAGCAATAATATCAAACTCGGTTAAGGGGTCTAATGCACAAAAGTCAAGACCTAGGAAACAAGAAACATCTAAGGGCAAGAAGGGTTTGGGTCACAAACCTATGTCCTACCACAATGTTCCATTTAATTATGGAACCACATCTAGGTCTAAGAAAACCAAGGGTAATAGGGAAGTCATCCCTAAGTCTAGCCATGGTGTGTGTTTAGTGGCTAAGGACTTAAGGAAAACTAAGAAAGCCACTAAGAAGGTCAATAGAGGAGTCACCTCTAGAGTTGACCCAAGTAAGACCCATTTGACTAAGGCTTCAAAGCCAAAAAGGGTCATTAGGAAGGTATCTAGGGAAGTTATCCCTAGAGAATACCTTGTTAACCCAAGGAGCTCCAATAGATATTGGGTTCCTAAGAGCGTGATTGATTCATGCTAAATGGGTTAGAGTGTGTCAACCCTAAGTGGATGGGTGGTTAACCTAGCCATTGTGAGTTGACACATTAGGGTGTGCCAATGTGGTTTGAGAAGTTAAAAATGATTTAAATTGGCACAATTAGGTCATAGAAGTCATGGTATGCCATTTTGGGTTTTTGGCACACTAGGGAAATTAATGGCATTAAGGCAAAGTGAATTTAATCCCTAGACATGGCAAATTAATTTTAACATTTAGGTATTTTATACCTTAGTATATTTTTCTTGTCATGCTTTATTTGCCTCGCCATGTCATGACATCATTTTCATTTTATCTATAAAAATGTCATGATCATGTTTAGATGTCATGTATGCTTAAGTTTCATTCTATGTCATGACATCATGATATTGGCATATGTTTTTATCTATATCATATTTATGCCATAATCATATCATGCATAAATTAAAATGAAATTAAGGACTATGGCATGATTTGATGGGAATCAAATAATATTGCCTAGAAATATACATGAGACCAATAAAAGAACAAAAACCCACATCTCACTAGATTAATTGCCTTGAATGTGTTTTACACATCTAGATATAGGTGAGATGGTTAGGAAAAAGAAATTAAAGGTTTTAAAAACATTTTGAAAACATTTTGAAAAACCTTGGTGAAGCCTATCTTTTGATAGCTATCACCATTGATTGGGATGATACAAAAAGGGCTTATTATTGAAGCTTTTCTAAACTTTTGAACTTTGTATCAATCTCCTAGTTTAATGGGTAAAATAATTTTCCAATATTTTTCACCCATAGTGTTTAGGTTAAGTAATATACGTACCAAATTTCATGATTTATCTACGTATGTATATTTACTTATGAATTTCGGAAAGTCATTTCTGAAATTGAGCTAAATCTGATTATCGATCGTGCGGAGGCGATCGGTGATAAAAGGTGTCGATCGGGTTTTTGGTTAGGCCCATGTTCAGCTGTGTTAAGGTCCCCTAACCACTCCTAACCCTAGGATATGCTTGGGAGAGCATTAGAGAGGGTGGAAATCCATTGGATATGGATTAGGAGTTGGGTTGAGGGTGAGTATAAATTTTAAGGTGGAAAAAAGTTCATTGTTGAACTTTACCTTAATTTTGATTTGGTTAATGTTCCTATTGGCTTAGGGACTCTCCAAGGATATTGTTGGTGCAATGGTCAAGGGGGAGGTATCCATCATGGGAAGATGGATGTGTATTTCTTCATGGGAGGAAATTGAGTTGCCTCTCTTTAAGTGATATGTGATCACTAGAAAGATGGTAGGCATGTGTTCCTCCAAGGGAGAGATATAAGATCTCATTGGGATATGAGACATTCATACCCTTGGGGAGGACCTTTTTGATGTAATGTCAAAAAGGGGGAGAAGTTACCAAGTTACCAATTAGGGTTCGTTGGAAATCTCATTGGGATGTGAGAATTGCCAATATGGGAGAATTGGTAGACTTGAGATGGTAGTTTTGTCAATCATCAAAAAGGGGGAGATTGTTGGGAGATTGTTGGTGCAATCATCCCAGGTTGACTCGAGTTTGACTCGAGAAATACCCTGATAGGATTTTGATGATAGACAAAACTCATGACATGGGATTGTCATGGGAAATTCCAAAGCATTGCGAAGCCGTGCGCTTGGTGCTTGGCATGGGAAATCCAAAGCATTGCGAAGCCGTGCGCTTGGTGCTTGGTGAGAAATGCATTGCGAAAGTCTTAAGGACTTGGTAAGTTCACTAGGCTCGGGTCCTTGAGTCGGTGAAGGATGGCATTGCGGCCGCGGCGCTTGGTGCATCCGAGGGACCGCCCGAAGGAGTGAGCCCAAAGGGGAAGCATACTTCTAGGGCATGAGACGAGAAGGATGGCGCTGCGGCCGCGGCGCTTGGCGATCCGAGGGACGAGGTCGAGGGAAGAGAGCTTCGGTGGGGAACTCCATGAGGATGTGGACTTAGCCAAGTGGCTAAGATCGAGTGTCGGAGGCTCAAACAACTTGGTGTTTGAGGATTGCTCGGACAAATGATCGGTAGCATAGGTGCCGGTTCGATCGTCCAAGTCGACTAGGGTTCGACCGGTGTAAGGTCAGCTTGGTGCTTGGGCCACTACCATAGATCGCCAGATCGACGTCGGCAATGATCGTCGAGGATGTCACGATCGATGGAAGTGTCGGAGCATTGAGACCGTAGTCGATCGGGCGACTATTAGTCACTACCCGATCGATGGTCCGCAAATGATCGTAGGTAATATCCGTTGGAACTTGTCCGACGATCCGCCGCTGTGAGACAACGATCGGGCCTTTTAGGAGCTCGAGTTGGAGGATTTCGCCGATGTTTTTGTGGTGCTATTGGAGGGGAATTGCTGCTGCATTCCAGTCCTTCAAGAGCCAAGCAAAGCAAGCAACAAACAAGTGATCAAAAGCAATCGGTGAAAAGAGTTTCTTTTGTATTGTATTTGTATTCTTGTTTGTATTTCTATATTACATTGTAATTGCTAGTGAGGGTTTCTCCACCTCCGACGTGTAGTCGAAAAGGAGTGTTATAGTTAGTGCCGTGCGCATAACTAGAGCTCGAGGAGCTCGCCCGTGGAGTAGGAACCATTCGGTTCCGAACCACGTATATCGTGTGTATTTGCATGTGATTGTATTTGTTGTTAGTATTCATATTTGTATTAGTATTCCGCTGCGCTAACAACAATCGTAGACAAGCACGCGACATAGACGAGAAATTTACGACGTCCAACGAACGAGGGCTATTCACCCCCCTCTAGCCGGCCGTACCGATCCCCTACACTATCGACTTGAGCGATCGCTTGAACAAACTAGTTGTTCAAGCAACAAAACTCTTCTAGTCAGTTAGCCGCGGAATAGACATGGACGGATCGCCGGTTTTTGTGTTTATCTTCGGGGTCCATGATTATACAAATACATATGGATGTAGACATGTATAATCAACACATACAAACATATTAATAAGAACATGCAAAGATCGATAATAAAACTTGTAAAACTTTTATACCTCTCGATCTTCTATCGTATGTCCTAACCTCCTTGTAGACTTCGTGTGGGCGAAGATCCTCCACAAGTTGAAGCTTCCTAGATCTTCTTCAATCAAAAGAAAGAAGAACTCTCCTTCCCATCTTTCTTGAGCCAACCACCAAGCCACAAAAGCTTGATGCCGCCGGCCCCAAGAAAAGAGAGAACAAGATGGCCAACCAAGGAACCAAACAAGGGAACAATCCCTAGCTCCTAGTGCCGCCGGCCAAGAGGAAAAGGATGAGAGAAAGACCGGCTGAAGGGGAGCAATAGAAGACCCTACAACCCCTTTGTGCCGCCGGCCCTAGATGGAGTGAAGAGGAGAGGAGGAATAGGTTGACCGTCGACCAACGTAGAGGGAAGAGAGATAGGTGCCGGCAACCCCTTTGGAAGAATAAGGGAACCTCTCCTATTGTTGCCGCCCACTCCACCTCCCAAACCCTAGCCGCCCAACCAAACCCTAACCTTCCTAGGATTTCTTGCCGCCCAAGCTAATGATAGGCAAAACCCTACTCTCCAAAAACAACCAACTCCTTGCCGCCCACCTTATGCCCCCTTTTATAGAGTTAGGCTTAAGCCTTGTTTTAATCTCCACCGTTAGTTCTAGGGATTTGATCTCAACCGTCGGATCTAGAGATTTAATCTCAACCGTCGGATCTAGAGATTTAATCTCCACCGTCGGATCTAGAGTTTTGTTTTCCATCATTGGATCTAGGCTCCATGAGATTTTAATAGGCTACCATAGGGACCATGAGGAGGAGTTGGATCTTGGCCACCCGATGGATCAGAACCACACAAACTTGATCCATCAATGATGTTTCATTCCACTAGAGGATCATCATTGAATTACCTCACCAACCCCCATAAATTAATATGGGCTCTATACATTATTTGTACATCCATCTCCCCGTGTTTAAGATATCGAATGTCGGTCAATTAATTGATTTACTGACCATCAATCAATTAACATATAACTCCTCGAGTAGTGCCACTCAACCTTATCATCATGTTGACTAAGTCAACCTGCAGGGTTTACATGATGAACCTTATGAGCTCCTCAAGGGGACATCATCAACCTAATATATAGGACACGGTTTCCTGCTATAATTAACGACATACCATGTAAATAATATTATTTCCCAACTTACCGGGCATATTGATTTAATCCATTTAAATCTCACCCTTTGGTAAATCAATGAAATAAATACTAAGTACATGTGCCCTTTATTATATCTGGATTAAGAGCATGTACAACATAATATCCGAGGTCCGATTCAATTATGTAGTCAGCAATAAATTGAATCACCTTTCTGTCGGTCCTGCTCAATACACCTAAGTGTACTAGTGTAACTCTATGTTCAAGACAAACCAATACCAAGCTACACTACAACCATGCCAATGGTTTGTCCAAAACCATCTTGGTTGTGAGCCTCTACTTATATTCTACAAGGGACTGATAACATGATCTTCTGTACCACACCAAGCACCATGTTATCTACAATGTAAAGTATTAGACAATATGCACACATATAATAAATATAAAGTGCAAACAATGATTATGTGATTTTTATTTCAAAATAAAAATGTTCATACAAAAGAGCTAGGCTTTCAGTATACATCCCAATAATCTCCCACTTATACTAAAAGACTATGCTGTCATCACACTGCCATACATCTGATCCCCATGTCCTCCACATGCCTATCAAACGCTTTCGCTGGAAGGGCCTTAGTGAATGGATTCGCTAGGTTATCCTCTGATGCAATCTTGGCGACGACTACTTCTCCTTACTTTACGATCTCTCGTATCAGGTGGTACTTGCGCTCTATGTGTTTACTCGCCTTATGGGCTTGTGGTTCCTTCGAGTTTGCAACTGCACCACTGTTATCACAATAAATTGTGATAGTTCTGGGTAAACCAAGAATCACATCCAAGTCCATCAAGAAGTTCCTGAGCCATACAACTTCCTTGGCTGCCTCAGAGGCTGCCACATACTCAGCTTCCATGGTAGAGTCCGCCACACATTTCTGCTTGACACGCCTCCATACTATGGCTCCACCTCCAAAAGTAAACACAAACCCTGAGGTAGACTTACTGTTGTCCCTATCTGATTGAAAATCAGAATCCGTGTAACCCACAGGGACTAATTGATCTGCCCGGTAAACCAGCATATAATCCATAGTCCTTCTCAGGTACTTCAATATATACTTTACCGCAGTCCAATGTCCCTGTCCAGGATTACTCTGATATCTGCTAACCATGCCCATGGCAAAGCAGATATCTGGTCTCGTACATAGCATGACATACATGAGGCTTCCTACTGCCGAAGCATAAGGAACCACCTTCATCTCCTCTATCTCCTTTGATGTTTTGGGACACATCTCTTTAGATAAAGGTACTCCATGCATAAAAGGTAGAAAACCTTTCTTGGAGTTCTGCATGCTAAAATGAGCAAGGATAGTGTCAATGTATTAAGCTTGAGATAAGCACAACTTCCTTTTCTTGCAATCCCTTATCACCTTGATCCCAAGGATGTGTCCCACTTCTCCCAAGTCCTTCATATCAAACTGTTTGGACAACCATACCCTTATGTCTGATAACACTCTGATATTGTTGCCAACTAACAAAATGTCATCTACGTATAGTACAAGAAATACCACTATGTTTCTATCACATCTCTTGTATACACAAGGCTCATCCGGACTTTGAATAAATCCATATGACTGGATTACCTCATCAAAGCGGATGTTCCAAGATCAAGAAGCTTGCTTCAATCCATAAATGGACCGATTAAGCTTACACACAAGATGCTCTTTGCCCTTTGCAATGAATCCCTCTGGTTGCTTCATATAGATGTTTTCCTCAAGACTTCCGTTAAGGAAAGGTGTCTTGACATTCATCTGCCAAATCTCATAATCCTCATGAGCAGCAATAGATAAGAGAATCCAGATAAACTTAAGCATAGCTATCGGTAAAAAGGTCTCCTCATAATCGATATCCTCTTTCTGAGTATACCCTTTCGCAACAAGCCTAGCTTTGAAGGTCTTAACCTTCCCGTCTACTCCTCTCTTTCTCTTGTAGATCCACATGCATCCAATGGCTTTCACACCATCGGGTGGTTCTACTAGCTCCCAGACATGATTAGAATCCATAGATTCTATCTATGAATTCATCGCTCTTTGCCAAGATATCGCATCTCTATCTTGGAGTGCCTCGTCATATGTCCAGGGATCAGGTTCATGTTTACCAGGGACTAAGTCCGAAGACTCTCCCAAGAACATGAATCTCACGGGTTGTCTAACAACCCTCCCACTACGACGTGGTGCCTCCTGTGTATGTTCTGTGACACGCGGTGCAGTGACTTATGGTATTTCCTCTTGTCTTGAGTCGTGGACTAAGTGACTTCCCACAATCCTACTCGTGGGCTTGTGGTTCATCACATAGTCCTCCTCTAGAAATCTGGCATTCGTACTCACAATCACCTTCTGATCTCTAAGACTATAAAACAAACCACCCTTTGTTCTCTTAGGGTAGCCAACAAACAAGCGTACTTCTGTACGAGATTCCAACTTACCAGCATCTCCCTTCAGCACATGTGCTGGACTACCCCAAATCCGAATATGTCTTAGACTAGGCTTTCGCATAGTCCACAATTCTGTGGGAGTAGAGGGTACTGACTTAGATGGAACCAAGTTCAGAATGTGTGCTGCCATTTCCAGAGCAAACGCCCAGAACAAATCAGGTAACTCAGAATAACTCATCATCGATCTGACCATCTCCATAAGAGTCATATTCCTTCGCTCCGCCACACCATTCTGCTGGGGTGTGCCAGGTGCGGACAATTGGGATATAATCCCATCCTCTGATAAGTAACTCCTAAACTCTCCCAAGAGGTACTCGCCACCACGATCAGATCGTAGTGTCTTGATACTTTTACCTTGACGGTTCTCCACATCAGCCTTGAATTCTTTGAACCTGTCAAAGCATTCAGACTTGCGGTGCATCAAGTAAATGTATCCATACCTTGAATAATCGTCTATAAAAGAGACAAAGTATTCAAAGCCACCTCTAGCCTGGATAGACATAGGACCGCACAAATCAGAATGAACCAATTCCAATACATCTTTGGCTCTAAACCCCTTAGCCTTAAAAGGCCTCTTGGTCATCTTACCTTCCAAGAAAGACTCGCAGGTTGGGAGATCTTCCACCACTAATAAACCCAAGGTTCCATTAGCTATCAACCTTTGAATTATACTCAGGTTAATATGACCAAGTCTTAGGTGCCAAAGATATGTCAGGTTCATTTTCGAAGGTTCTTTTCTCTTATTAGACTTAGAAGATGAGTTATTCACTTCTATATGCATCGTGGGAGTTTTCGGTTCAAGAGTGTACAAATTGTCAAGCAATGTACCAGAACAGATAATCTCTCTATTCCTTTTTATAACAACTTTGTCATTAAAAGAAACAAAATATCCATCCAGAAACAATTTAGAAACTGAAATTAGATTCTTTCTTAAAGTAGGTACATAAAGACAATTTCTCAAAACCAAAAATTTATTCCTATCAAAAGATAAATAAACGTCTCCCACTGCAATAGCCGCTAGCTTTGAAGCATTGCCCATGAAGACGGTAATCTCTCCCTCAGCTAGTCGTCGGGTTTCCTGGAACCCCTACAAAGTATTGCAGACATGATCAGTGGCTCCTGTATCTACACACCAGGTACTGGTAGATAACACCCCTAAACATGTTTCAACAACTAAACAAGAAGATACACCTTTGTTCTTTCGGCAAGGACAGTCCGCATTCTAATGTCCAGTCTGCTTGCAAGTGAAGCACTTGCCTTTTGGCTTCTTCACTTCTGCCTGAGGTCCTGCAACCACTTTCTTTGCTCCACCTTGCTTCTTCTTCTTCTTCCCTTTTGGTTTAGAAGTAGAAACCTTCTGAGCAACCATGGCTTGAGTGCTTTGATGAAAAAGCCCCTCTACCGCCTAGAGTTCTGTCAGAAGCTTTGCCAACGAATACAACCTCTTGTTCATGTTGTAGTTGAGGCAGAACTGCTCAAAACTCCTAGGCAGAGACTGGAGAATGATATCGACCTGGGTTTCCCCATTGATCTCAGCTCCGAGGACTTCCATCTCATTTAGATGAGCCATCATCTTGAGAACATGGTCCCTGACGGGTGTTCCCTTGATCATGGTGGTCGTCATCAAGTTCCTCATAGGCTCCTGTCGTGCCGCCCTACTCTGATGTCCGAAAAGTTCCTTGAGATTGAGCATAATGTCATAAGCCGTGGCCATGGCCTGATGCTAATGTTGCAGCACATTTGACATAGATGCCAAAATGTAACACCGCGTCATCTCATATGCCTTGATCCATTTCTTATAACTCTCTTTCTCCTTTTCATCAGAGTCATCGGTGGGCTTAGGAGGACAGACCTTGAAGAGTACAAATTTGTACTCCTCTGCAGTTAAGACAATATCCAAATTTTTTTTCCAATCAATATAATTTGTTCCAGTAAGTTTATTTTCTTTCAATATCACAGCAAGTGGGTTGAAAGCCATTTGAAAAAAACCTAAGAATCACAATGATCAAAATATTAGATTTCAAATATTATTGATTCCTCAAACAATAAAATTTCGAAATCAACCAACACCTCAAAACACCGAGAATATCGCATGCCACGATAGTGTGGACGTATACGAATTCTACATTTGTAAGAGGAGGTTTAACCCATTAATTTTATTATCTTGTCAACCTTACTTTTTGACAAATAAAATAAATAGTTGGTTCCTCTTTGGCCCTACAAATAAAAGCAGTGACTCCGATGGGGAGAATACTTTTTATTTGCATCTAAGTGTGCACCATTACACGATACTAAGGGAATTATCTCGAATTATATGCCTTACCGATGGGGAAGTACACACGCTCCAAAATAATTTCCTATAACCATTATTTGACCTAGTGATCCACAAACAAACTCATCCGATGGGGAGGAAGGCACTCAGAGCCGACGTGCAAGTTTGTTGCATCACACGTCAAATTGTAATGGAGGCCGTGAGAATTAATTAAAATGTCCCTCTCCCACTTAGTAAATTGACAGTGAGGAATTTTCAATCACACACAACATGCATATAAAACAAATCAGTAATAAATATGGAAAAAAATAGAATTTTCCCAACTATTATGCCATTGTTCTCAAATATGTGTCCCGTCATGTCGCCACCTCGTCCGCTCTACCTTTTCCCGTGCGCAAGTCACCAAAGAGATCCGAGCCAAGATAAACTATTTTAATTTACATCCATCGATCCTATACTTCATGAAGGAGTGTACAAATAATCTAGATCGAAAGTAAACTAAAATTAGTGGCTAAACAATGTCGTATTTAATTACAAAAATTAAATACTAATTTAGCCTCGTCAACCCCGAGGATTCAAATAATATACAATCACACACACATGCAATCACATACACACATATATAGCCATAATAGTTGGAACTTATGCCTGCAACTAAAAAGTTAACTTACGCACATCCTACTATCATCCGACATACACAATATATGATAAGTGCATGAAAGTAACCGAATCCAAAACACACAAAACCGGAAACCGTGGCTCTGATACCAATTTGATGGCATGCTCAGAGGCTCGTCGACTCCCATGTCCCCGGATTAAAATTTTCACTTGAACAAACTAGTTGTTCAAGCAACAAAACTCTTCTAGTCGGTTAGCCGCGGAAGAGACGACGGACGGATCGCCAGTTTTTGTGTTTATCTTCGGGGTCCATGATTATACAAATACATATGAATGTAGACATGTATAATCAACACATACAAACATTTTAATAAGAACATGCAAAGATCAATAATAATACTTGTAAAACTTTTATACCTCTCGATCTTCTATCGTATGTCCTAACCTCCTTGTAGACTTCGTGTGGACGAAGATCCTCCACAAGTTGAAGCTTCCTAGATCTTCTTCAATCAAAAGAAAGAAGAACTCTCCTTCCCTTCTTGCTTGAGCCAACCACCAAGCCACAAAAGCTTGATGTCGTCGGCCCCAAGAAAAGAGAGAACAAGATGGCCTACCAAGGAACCAAACAAGGGAACAATCCCTAGCTCCTAGTGCCGTCGGCCAAGAGGAAAAGAATGAGAGATAGACTGGCCAAAGGGGAGCAATAGAAGACCCTACAACCCCTTTGTGTCGTCGGCCCTAGATGGAGTGAAGAGGAGAGGAGGAATAGGTTGAGCGCTGACCAAGGTAGAGGGAAGAGAGATAGGTGCCAGCAACCCCTTTGGAAGAAGAAGGGAACCTCTCCTATTGTTGCCGCCCAACTCCACCTCCCAAACCCTAGCCGCCCAACCAAACCCTAACCTTCCTAGGATTTCTTGCCGCCCAAGATAATGATAGGCAAAACCCTAATCTCCAAAAACACCCAACTCCTTGCCACCCACCTTAAGCCCCCTTTTATAGAGTTAGGCTTAAGCCTTGTTTTAATCTCCACTGTTGGTTCTAGGGATTTAATCTCAATTGTCGGATCTAGAGATTTAATCTCAACCGTCGGATATAGAGATTTAATCTCCACCGTCGGATCTAGAGTTTTGTTTTCGATCATTGGATCTAGGCTCCATGAGGTTTTAATAGGCTACAATAGGGACCATGAGGAGGAGTTGGACCTTGGCCACCCGATGGATCGGAACCACACAAACTTGATCCATCAATGATGTTCCATTAATTGATTTACTTACCATCAATCAATTAACATCTAACTCCTCGAGTAGTACCACTCAACCTTATCATCATGTTGACTAAGTCAACCTGCAGGGTTTACATAATGAACCTTATGAGCTCCTCAAGGGGACATCATCAACCTAATATATAGGACACAGTTTCCTCCTATAATTAACGGCACACCATGTATATAATATCATTTTCCAACTTACCGGGCATATTGATTTAATCCATTTAAGTCTCACCCTTTGGTAAAAGAAAAGAAATAAATACTAAGTACATGTGCCCATTATTATATCGGGATTAAGAGCATGTACAACATAATATCTGAGGTCCGATTCAATTATGTAGTCAGCAATAAATTGAATCACCTCTATGTTGGTCCTGCTCAATACACCTAAGTGTACTAGTGTAACTCTATGTTCAAGACAAACCAATACCAAGCTACACTACAACCATGCCAATGGTTTGTCCAAAACCATCTTGGTTGTGAGCCTCTACTTATATTCTACAAGGGACTGATAATATGATCTTCTGTGCCACACTAAGCTCCATGTTATCTACAATGTAAAGTATTAGACAATATGCACACATATAATAAATATAAAGTGCAAACAATGATCATGTGATTCTATTTCAAAATAAAAATGTTCATACAAAAGAGCTAGGCTTTCAGTATACATCCCAACACTTAGTCACCTAGATGGGCATGAGATGTTAGGACCTTACTCCTGGTTCCAGATGTAGAGCTAGTGCATCGCCATGAACCACGGAGTATAATCATACATACTAACCGACTCTGACCAGGACTGGTTGATCTTTCATATCAATCAAGCCAAATATGAGTCGAATATTTTATAGATGAGCTTATTTTCAGTATATTATTTTCAAAATAATGTGAAACATGGTTGGACTTTAAATTTAATACTTATTTTCCACACACCCTTCCACTTTTCAATATATGGCAAAAGGGGGAGAAAAAGGCCAAAGTTAAGGGATCAAAAATTTTCATGGCCAAAAGTTAAGTAAATGTTTACTTAACTTTAAGTTTTAAAAATTTACTTAAAAGGAAGTTTCTTAACTTAAACTTATTATTTTTTTTAAACACTATGGCCAAATGCTAATGCTTTACTTAAGAAAGGGGGAGAAAGGACCCAAGTTAAGAAGTCTTTTTAACTTAAAATGTTTTACTAAGGCCAACTTTAAGTAATGTTAATTACTTAAACTCTTCCTAAATAGCAATCCTGAAGGGGGAGGACTAAGGTTTTCTTTCAAGACTCACCCTCGGTCAAGGGAGAGGTTTCCTCAAGGGGGAGTACTTGAAGAAAATTCTTACTACTCTAACTTAATCTTTATTTTTGCACATTATTATTCTTCATGCATGCTATTTTTATTCTTCATGCATGCTATTTTTTAACTTTGTATGTGGGTTTGCCATAAATCAAAAAGGGGGAGATTGTTGGTGCAGTAGGCACCTAAGTCGAACCTGAGTTTTGATTATAGCAAACGATACAAAGTTAAGCTCATGTCGTTATCTCATGAGCTGAATCGAGTGTGCAGAAAATTGCTATAGATGGAGCTGAAGGCTAGCGACACCCGGAGGATGCCACGGTGGTCGGGCGACACTCGAGTGACTTCGGAGGGAGCCGAAGGAATCGAGTGGAAGACCGGAAGCAAAAGCAACACAGTAAGTATCGAGGTAAGCTTATGTGTGCGAGCATAAGTAAGGTCGTATCCTCTTTACGGGGATGATCTTAAGCATAGATCCGACCAAAGACATCCTATAGGTGGTCTAGGTCGAGATCGAACGATCGGAGGCCGTCAAAATAATGTTTTTGTTAAGCTAACTTTGCGTTGCAGCTAGCATCAATTGACTGTCGGAGGTTAGCATTCGACTGATGCTACCATCAGTCGACTGATGATGCCCATCAGTCGACTGATGGTCAAGGATCAACCTCGAGGAGTCAAGCCTTATCACCATTTTTTATGGAGCCATGTGTCAAAACTCTATTGGGTGAAGTTCCTCTCAAAAAGAGGCTTAAAGGCTATAAAAGGAGGGCCAATCCTAGGGTTTCTTCATCAATTCTAAGCTTCCAAAAGCCTCCGCCAAGCTACAACTTTTCGACAACGAAGTGCTTCTTCTTCGACGTCTAGGTTTAATTGTTTTCTTTTTATTACGTCGGTTTAAGTTGTTTAGTTCAGTTCATTACTTTCAAATCTCAGAACTTTTATCGTAACGAGGAGAGGGGGAGTGTACCTCTACCTCAAGCTTTTTGCTTTTATTTGTAACGATTAACTCCTACCTCTAACGAGGAGTTCTTTAGTGTTTTGCCCTCCATGCGTGGTCAAGAACCACTACGGCCTTAGAGTAGTAGACGAAGGCTACGAACCAAGTAAAAATATTTATCTCCTTTATTTATTGCTTATCTTTCTGCTGCAATTAATTATCTACTCGGGTTTTAACGAATGAACAAAAAAAAGGTTTTATCGCTATTCACCCCCCCCCCACCCTCTAGCGATCTGCTTCGATCCAACAGGATCATGATCTTCTCTCAATCACATCGTCTTCAACACGAGGCTAGTAACTTGTACGAAGACGAGGCTCATGACTTTGTGAAGTCATCCCGAAGATACTTGGCGTGGATACGGATAGAGGCGATTCTAGCGGGGATCGCTCCGGTTGATGCCTTTCCCGCTGCATGTGATACGTTAGGTATACGTAGTATAAATGTCTTTTTATTGCAAAATTTGAATTTACGATTATGTCTACACATGTTGTACTATGCATGCGTGTGGTGTGTGTGTTGTAATAAATTAGATTTATTATTTTATTCCTTTCGTTGTGCACATGTTTACGAAACATGTTCGAACACACACTTGTCGCAGTGCCGGAAACCCAACATGATGAGCAAGTGAGATCTGAAAAGTTCGAAGTCTCTAAGCTCCTCTTCACCTCTAAGATGCAAGAAGGTTCATCTGTTGTACTGCTCAACATGATGAAGACTATGGAGCCTTCTGTGAAGCATGAGCAGGGGATGGTGTTGTTAGTTGATTCCTCAAAAAAAGGTTCTATGAGGAAGTCAAAGGAACAGGAGAAGGGGAAGAAGAAAAAGGATGAAAAGGCAGAACCAACTCAAAAGGGTACTTTCCATCATTGTGGCAAGGAAGCCCATTGGCGAAGAAACTGAAAGATTTATCTTGAGTCTGTGAAGAAGAATAAGGCATCTGATGCCCAATCCTCTTCAGATATCTTTGTTATTGATTGTCATTTTATTTCCTTAGACACTTGGGTATTGGATACCGGGTGTGGTTCACATATATGTAATAACATACATGGGCTAAGGAATAGAAGAAGACTCGTCAAGAGAGAGCCAAATTTACGTGTTGGGATGGAGTAAAGGTTGCTGCACTCACCATCGGAACATATTTATTGAAACTCTCCCATAGGACTTGTCTTGGAACTGGACAATTGCTTTTATGTTCCTTCATTGATAAAGAACATCATTTCTATTTCTTGTTTAAATAGAAATGGGTACCATTTATCTTTTAGTAACAATTATTGTTACATAACTTTGAATGGTGTTCTTTATGGGAATGGAACTTTAAGCAATGACATTTATACATTGGATGTATCCAGTGACATTTTAAATATCAAAGCGAGCAACAAGCGTCCTCAAAAAGATAATCAATTATACTCCTACATGTGCCATTGTCGTCTTGGCCATGTGAGCAAGAAACGCATGTCCGAAGTACACCAATGTGGAATTCTGGAATCGTTTGAATATGATTCATTCGATACATGTGAATCATGCTTAAAAGGCAAGATGATTAAGTAACCTTTTACTGGAAAAGGTGAACCGGTGGGAGAGTTGCTAGGTCTAATACATATTGATGTATACGAACCTATGTCAACTCAAGCTCTAGGAGGCTATAGCTACTTCATTACCTTTATCGATGATCACTCGCGGTTTGGGTATGTGTTCTTGATTAAACACAAGTCTGAAGCCTTTGAAAGGTTCAAAGAATTCAGAAATGAAGTAGAGAAACAACTTGGTTAATATACTTCGATCGGATCGAGGTGGTCAATACTTGAGTCAAGAGTTTCTAGATTATCTGAGGGGCAATGGTATATTGTCTCAATGAACTCCGATATATACACCACAGCTTAATGGTGAATCTGAGAGGCAAAATCATACCTTGTTGGACATGGTCAGGTCAATGATGAATCACGCAAATCTTCCCAAGTCCTTTTGGGGCTATGCACTCCAGACAACTATTTACTTGCTAAATAGAGTCCCGACCAAGGTAGTCTCTACTACTCCATATGAGATATGGGCTAGTAAGAAACCTCATTTATCTTACTTGAAGATATGGGGTTGTCCTGCTTATGTGAAGCGGACTATGTCAGACAAATTTGATGCTAAGTCTGATAAATGTATATTTATTAGATACCCTAAGGAAATAAGGGGTTACCACTTCTATCATCCTGTAGAACAAAAGGTGTTTGTTTCAAGGCATGCTGTGTTTCTAGAGAAAGAGTTTCTCTTGCAAGAAAATAGTGGGAGTGGCGTTGAACTTGAGGAGTTTCAAGAGACTCCAATAAACATTGAAGAGATACCTGGTCAAGCACCTCAACCCATAACTCATAGTGATAAGACATCGGCTAAATCTATTATGACACCACATCTTCGTAGATCTGGTAGAACATGCAACATTCCTAAGAGATATGGATTTCTCGTAAGTGAATCGAATGACGTGTTACTCATTGACGATGAGGAGCCTACCAGTTATGAAGAAGTTATGAAATGTTCAGAAAGGGACAAAATGGCTTGAAGCCATGAAGTCAGAAATGGATTCCATGTATGAAAATCAAGTTTGGAACTTGGTTGACCCACCTGAAGGCATTAAGCCTATAGGGTGCAAGTGGGTTTTCAAGGAAAAAAACCGACATGGATGGTAATGTAATTACCTATAAGGCTAGATTAGTGGCGAAAGACTATCATCAAAAGCAAGGTGTTGATTATGACGAGACATATTCACCTGTAGCTATGGTTTAATCCATTCGGATGCTCCTGGCCAGAGCGGCTCATTATGATTATGAGATATGGAAGATGGGTGTGAAAACGACTTTCCTTAATGGAAACCTACTCGAGGACGTGTATATGATATAGCCTCAGGGTTTCACATCAGTTGATAGAACCAAGGTATGCAAACTTTGACAGTTCGTATATGGACTGAAGCAAGCATCTAGGAGCTGCAATATCCATTTTGATGAGATAATCAAAAAGTTTGATTTCTCACAAAATTCAGATGAACCTTGTGTGTACAAGAAGGTTAGTGGGAGTGAAGTCGTATTCTTAGTGTTGTATGTCGATGACATATTACTTATAGGAAACGATGTGTCTATCTTACAGTCAATCAAAACTTGATTATCCAAGACAATCTCCATGAAAGACCTGGGAGAAGCGACTTACATCCTCAGGAATAAGATCTATAGAGATAGATCGAAACAGTTGCTTGGTCTTTCGTAGTCTACATATGTAGACCGAGTGCTAAAGAGGTTTAGCATGTCAGAGTCCAAGAAAGGTTTCCTACCCATCAGGCATGGGGTACACCTTTTGAAGTCTCTATGTCCGCGCACAGAAGACGAGAGGATTTTCATGAGTAAGATTCCCTATACATCCGCAATAGGATCTATTGTAACACCCCAAAATTTTTCTCCAAAATTTTTGGTATAGAATTTAATTTTTTGTCTAGTAGATTATATAGGGGATCCTGGAAAATGATGATTAAAGAACAAAAAAAGTGGAGAGGTGGGGTTTGAACCTTAAACCTCTTGGTGAGAGTTAACTCTTACCATGCATGTGATGACCAAGTGCTCAGCAGTAGCTTACTGTTGGAGAAAGAGGAGAAATTGTAGATGAGTGTGAGGAGGGTAAAATGAAGAGGCATGAAAAGAGAAGAGGCACTTCTCTTCCTCCCTTTATAAATAGGAGTGGAAATTCCATTTGGCCACTTCTTCCTCCCTCTTCTCTTCTTCTTCCTCACCGAAACTCACCTTCTCCCTTTCCATTTTCCGAAATTCATCCAAGCAAGAAGAAGGCTAGGGTTGGCTTCCATTAGGTCATCTTTAAACTAAAAGCCAAGCGAAGGAAGTAAGATTCCCTCACCTGCAGCATATTTGTTCTTGTAGAACATGATACATGAAAGGAATATGATGCTACGAATATGTTTATGATTTTAATATGCCATGGATTAGGACTATGTGATGAACCAGTTGATGATTTTAATATGCCATGAAATATGCTTATGTGATGAACATGATTATGCTTTAAGACCCCTTTAGGGTATTCGTAAGTTATGAATGCATATATGCTATGACATGTCTAAAAAGATGCTTCCCCTCTTTATATTGGGATTAAGAGCTCTCCTTATGATAAGATAAGACGGAGATGCTTCCCTTTTTTAAGTAGGGATTAAGAGCTCTCCTTATGATAAGATAAGACGGTGATGCTTCCCTGTTTATGTTGGGGATTAAGAGCATTCTTTATGATATGACAAGAAAGAAAGGAATTAAGTATTTTACTTTGTAAGAGGTTAAGTACCCGACCCGTTAGGTGGTCGTTAATCAAATCCAAAGGGACATAAGAAGACGTAAGAGGTCTTGCCCTAGTAAGACGTAAGAGGTCTTGCTCTAGTAGGTCTGGTGGCTCGCTACCCCAGCCTATAAGGGAACGCACATTATGTGGTACTTAACTTGGGGCCCCCCCATTCAAGTTATGATTATGTTGAAGTACCTATATGTATATGTTTTGAAAAGAAAGGACTTGTATGAAATTAAGAATGTTTATGATTATGTCCTTGATGCATGTTTAGGATTTATGAAATTATGAATGCTTATGTTCAAGTTTAAGAATGCTTATGATTATGTCCTTGATGCATGTTTAGGATTTATGAAATTATGAATGCTCATGTTCAAGTTTAAGAATGCTTATGATTATGTCCTTTATGCATGTTTAGGATTGATGATGTCTTGAATGCTTATGTTTAATTTATTCCATGCTTAGATTTAATTATGTTTAGCATGCTTATGTAAATCTCTTGCCATGCTTATGTTTTATTACGTGGGTATGTTGATGATTAGTGTTGTTATGAAATACTTATGCTATTTATGCTAGTATGCTCATGTCTCCTAATTGTTTGATGAAATTGTGGCTTTTGTGAGTAGGCAAGAATCTTACTAAGCTATATGCTTATAGTTTATGTTGTCCATATACTCCAGATACAGGAAACATGAACTAGAGGAAGTAGCAGGAGGGGCCAAGTGTGTGTGATAGTGGCATGGTGGAAAAAGACCCTATTACTATCTGCTTATATTTATATGCTCAATGAATAACTTAAGACATTGCTTCCGCTTATAAGACATGTGATTTATTAGTACCATGTTGGATGTTGCTTAGTTATGATACTGTTCAATTACTTAAGAAAGTTTGATATGTTAGAACTCATGAATGAATCTTTATGTTATGCATGTTATAAAATGAGATAAGATATGTTAACATGCTAATTATGAATATGATATGTGATGCATGTATAAAAGAAGGTTTAAGCCATGATAACATGTTTAAGTATGTATGTGGTGAAATGATCCATATATGTTATGTTATATATATAAAAAAAAAAGTAGCGCCGCCCTGAGAGCAGATAAGGGCGGGCGTTACAGGTTGGTATCAGAGCGGGGTTCACCTTTCCACTATCACACATCAAGCCTCCATCCTGCTATTTCCAAGTAAGTAACTTTATGCATACCTAAGTTCCTTTTATAATGAAGAATGTCTTCTATTTAGATAGAAATAATACCTCATCATGTTTTAGTAGAATGGAATCACCCTTGTGATTTAGATAGAAATAATACCTCATCATGTTTTAGTAGAATGGAATCACACTTGTGATTTAGATAGAAATAATACCTCATCATGTTTTAGTAGAATGGAATCACACTTGTGATTTAGATAGAAATAATACCTCATCATGTTTTAGTAGAATGGAATCACACTTGTGATTTAGGTAGAAATAATACCTCATCATGTTTTAGTAGAATGGAATCACACTTGTGACTTAGATAGAAACAATACCTCGTCATGTTTTAGTAGGATGGAACCATACTTGTGACTTAGATAGTAATGATACCTTACCAAGCTTTATATGATGGAAACATGTCTCTAACCTAGAAATACCACTAGAAAGGATACCTTACCTTTTTTATGATAAGAAATGTTTTTTTGTTTTGGCTTAAATATGCATGAATTCATCTAGGATAATCTTATGCTAGCCTAGCCTTTAGTTTGAGTAATGCATGAATATACGAATGATAGCTTTATGCTAGCCTTAGTTTAATTACGCGCAGATAAATGAACGAAAAAAAAAAGAAAACTTATACTAGCTTCGCAAGAAATACTGGTGATTGGGTCAAAGGTAGACAAGCTAGGTAAAATCGAAATTGATCAGCAAAAAAACTCCTAAAATTATGAAGATTTGATTTTCGTAATTATTTGTGTAAGGTCTATGCTCATATGAATTGAATTAAGCCGGTTTCGTATGGGTTAGTCGGTTTTGTAATGACTTCATTTATTTCAATTTCAGATGGCATGGACAATGACTACAATGACCCGTCGTGATGTGTTACGAAACCGATTGAGGGAAGCTATTGAAGAGATAGTTTATAAACCTGATGGTGGGGTCATTGGACACCTGAGAAGGCTCGATGGTCTTTTTAGGAGACTCGAGCAGCAGGAGTTTCCATTACTGGACAATTATCGGATATGGGCCTTGGTACGCTCTCTGCCAAATGATTTCATGGTAGTTACACATCACGTATGGGGCCGCTATGAAGGGCGGATAACATATCTTTGAGTTGTCTTTGGGAACTGGAGCACAAGGTTCAAGAGAATCCTGTGGTAGAGAATCCGGTGGTAGCTGGCCTCGAGAAGAATGAAGAGAGTTCTATAAACAGTCAACTTATTGGTCAGCCTGAGACTACCCTAGTGAGGCCAAGGAAGATAGGACTAAAAATAATTACAACTGCACTAGGGTTTGTCCTAGTGGGAGTCGTAATGAACTATCTTCTCAAGTAGTTTTTTTGTTTAGATTAGAAATAAGGAATGTTATATGTTAACATTTTTCCTTCTTGTCTGAAAGTATGAATAAGAGATGATAAGTTCGTTTCTTTTGAAATTAATGGTGAGTTCGTTGCATGGGATGTGTATGGTATAGTTGATCAATGTCGGTTAGATTGGAACATACGAATGATGAGTGGAAACAAAGTTGCCGCTTGACTTTGTAAACCAATTCAATTTACATTGAGTCAATCAAGGACTGCATGTGACCTATCAGTCGGCAAGGTCGCGAAGAGATTCAACTGACTCGCATGCCTATACCAGAGTTGTTCAGGACGGAAAGAGAAAGAGTCAGACTCATGCTGAAGATGCTCCGACCAGAAATAGCTCTTAATGTGGCCGGCGGAGCTCATAGACCGCCGACCACCAGAGTCTGAGATATTTCTTCACTCAGAAAGACCTAAACATGAGACAACGTAGATGGCTCGAGCTAGTCAAAGATTATGATTGTGAGATATTCTATTATCCAGGGAAGGCCAACAAGGTGGCAGATGCACTTAGCAGAAAGTCCTGTGTCGCTTTGATGTCCTTATCGGTGCTATCTCAGCCCCTGAAAAGGGAAATAATGAATTACGGAATAGAGATTATTTCTGGACAACTTTCCACCATGACGATAGCGCCGACGTTGTTCGACGATATATTGAGAAAGCAAGATGGTGATTCAGATATCCAGAAGATCAAACAGGAAGTCCGGGAAGGAAGGGATAATGGATTCCGCATTTCCGACAGCGGATTATTATACCTTCGGGACCGACTATGTATTCCGGACTATCCAGAATTATGAAAGAAGATACTCGAGGAATCCCATGGAACCCCTTATACCATGCATCCTGGATCTACAAAAATGTATCAGGACTTAAGAGATAAATTTTGGTGTTCTGGCATGAAAAGGGATGTGGCTCGATCGTCGGCACTGTCGACTGCCCGGAGGGTTAAGCGGAACACGAAAACGGAGGATTCGCCGGTACGATTAGTGGAAATGGGAAGAAATTTCTATGGATTTCATCTCGGGATTACCCAGAACAACAAATGGTTATGATGCTATATGGGTAATCATAGACCGGTTGACAAAGTCTGCCCATTTCCTGGCAATTAAGATGACCTATCCGGTTGAGCAGCTAGCTCAATTATGCCAAGGAAATTATCAGATTACATGGAGTGCCTAAGGCTATTATTTCTGATCGTGATGGCCATTTTACCTCCCATTTCTGGGAATGTGTTCAAAAGGTTCTTGGCACTAAGTTGAGATTCAGCACTGCGTTTCATCCTCAGACCGACGGTCAGACAGAAAGAGTGAACCAGGTGCTGGAAGATATGTTGTGGGCTTGTGCCTTAGACTTTAAGGGGAGTTGGTGTCAATATTTGTGCTTGGCAGAGTTTGCTTACAACAAGCGAATGGCACCATATGAAGCTCTATACGGGAGAAGATGCAGGTCTCCAATCTGCTGGTACGAGGGTGGTGAAAGGAGGGAAATGGGTCTTCAGGCCGATATTTTTGACGATACCACCCGAGCGATATAGACTATCCGTCAGAGGATAGAGACTGCTCAAAGCCGGCAAAGGAGTTATGCGGATAAGAGACGACCACCACCGAATTGAGTTGGGGATTTTGTGTTCCTCAAGGTCGCCCCTATGAATGGAGTAATGAGATTTGGAAGAAAGGGAAAGCTGAGTCCGCGTTATGTAGGACCATATCATATCCTGAAAAGAATCGGCAAGGTGGCCTATGAGCTATAGCTACCTCAGGAGATGTCGGCAATCCACAATGTCTTTCATCTAACAATGCTCAAGAGATGCGTTCCAATTGCAGACCAGGTGATCGAACCCATGGCAGTACAAATTCAAGGGGACCTAAGTTATGAAAGCCGACCTGTTCATATAACAGATCGCGAGGTCAAGAAGCTAAGGAGCAAAGAGGTACCCTTAGTAAAGGTCCTATGGCGAAGTCAAGGGTTCGAAGAGTTCACATGGGAACGAGAAGACGAGATGCGACAAAAGTATCCGGAACTGTTTTAAGTTCGGGACAAACTTTTCATAAGGTATGGGGGATTGTAACACCCAAAAATTTTCTCCAAAATTTTTGGTATAGAATTTAATTTTTTGTCTAGTAGATTATATAGGGGATCCTGGAAAATGATGATAAAAGAACAAAAAAAGTGGAGAGGTGGGGTTTGAACCTTAAACCTCTTGGTGAGAGTTAACTCTTACCATGCATGTGATGACCAAGTGCTCAGCAGTAGCTTACTGTTGGAGAAAGAGGAGAAATTGTAGATGAGTGTGAGGAGGGTAAAATGAAGAGGCATGAAAAGAGAAGAGGCACTTCTCTTCCTCCCTTTATAAATAGGAGTGGAAATTCCATTTGGCCACTTCTTCCTCCTTCTTCTCTTCTTCTTCCTCACTGAAACTCACCTTCTCCCTTTCCATTTTCCGAAATTCATCCAAGCAAGAAGAATGCTAGGGTTGGCTTCCATTAGGTCATCTTCAAACTAAAAGCCAAGCGAAGGAAGTAAGATTCCCTCACCTGCAGCATATTTGTTCTTGTAGGACATGATACATGAAAGGAATATGATGCTAGATACCTTATAAGTTTCGGCCAACCAAGGTTTTTGGGCTAGGGTTGCATGAAAATGCTTCTAAGGAAATTTTTATAGGTTGTATGCTTCATGTAGGAATTTTTAGGTGCCAAAAACCCAAGCTTTGTGCCCCTACATGTTTCGGCCAACCAATGTTTTTGGGCTAGGGTTGCATGAAAATGCTTCTAAGGAAATTTTTATAGGTTGTATGCTTCATGTAGGAATTTTTAGGTGACAAAAACCCAAGCTTTGTGCCCCTACATGTTTCGGCCAACCAAGGTTTTTGGGCTAGAGTTTCATGAAAACACCCCTTATGAAGTTATGTTATGTTGTATGCCTTCATGTATGAATTTATGTAACCAAAAAAAAATAAAAAAAAATTTTGGTACCCTACATGTTTCGGCCAACCAAGGTTTTTGGGCTAGGGTTTCATGAAAACACCCCTTTTGAAGTTATGTTATGTTGTATGCCTTCATGTATGAATTTATGTAACCAAAAAAAAAAAAAATTTTGGTACCCTACATGTTTCGGCCAACCAAGGTTTTTGGGCTAGGGTTTCATGAAAACACCCCTTATGAAGTTATGTTATGTTGTATGCCTTCATGTATGAATTTATGTAACCAAAAATAAAATTTTGGTACCCTCCAAGTTTCGGCCAACAATGGTTTTAGGGCTAGGGTTGCATGAAAACACCCCTTAGGAAATTAGGATATGTTGTATGCCTATGTGATGAACATGTTTATGATTTTCATATGTCATGAAATATGCCTATGTGATGAACAGGTTTATGATTTTAATATGCCATGAATTATGCCTATGTGATGACCATGTTTCTGATTTTAATATGCCTATGTGATGAACATGTCTATGATTTTAATATGTCATGAATTATGCCTATGTGATGAATATGTTTATGATGTTAATATGCCATGGATTATGCCTATGTGATGACCATGTTTCTGATTTTAATATGCCTATGTGATGAACATGTCTATGATTTTAATATGTCATGAATTATGCCTATGTTATGAATATGTTTATGATTTTAATATGCCATGTATTAGGCCTATGTGATGAACCAGTTGATGATTTTAATATGCCATGAAATATGCTTATGTGATGAACATAATTATGCTTTAAGACCCCTTTAGGGTATTATTAAGTTATGAATGCATATATGCTATGACATGTCTAAAAAGATGCTTCCCCTCTTTATATTGGGATTAAGAGCTCTCCTTATGATAAGATAAGACGGAGATGCTTCCCTTTTTTAAGTAGGGATTAAGAGCTCTCCTTATGATAAGATAAGACGGAGATGCTTCCCTGTTTATGTTGGGGATTAAGAGCATTCTTTATGATATGACAAGAAAGAAAGGAATTAAGTATTTTACTTTGTAAGAGGTTAAGTACCCGACCCGTTAGGTGGTCGTTAATCAAATCCAAAGGGACATAAGAAGACGTAAGAGGTCTTGCCCTAGTAAGACGTAAGAGGTCTTGCTCTAGTAGGTCTGGTGGCTCGCTACTGACCATTATGTGGTACTTAACCTGGGGCCCCCCCATTCAAGTTATGATTATGTTGAAGTACCTATATGTATATGTTTTGAAAAGAAAGGACTTGTATGAAATTAAGAATGCTTATGTTTATGTCCTTGATGCATGTTTAGGATTTATGAAATTATGAATGCTTATGTTCAAGTTTAAGAATGCTTATGATTATGTCCTTGATGCATGTTTAGGATTTATGAAATTATGAATGCTCATGTTCAAGTTTAAGAATGCTTATGATTATGTCCTTTATGCATGTTTAGGATTGATGATGTCTTGAATGCTTATGTTTAATTTATGCCATGCTTAGATTTAATTATGTTTAGCATGCTTATGTAAATCTCATGCCATGCTTATGTTTTATTACGTGGGTATGTTGATGATTAGTGTTGTTATGAAATACTTATGCTATTTATGCTAGTATGCTCATGTCTCCTAATTGTTTGATGAAGTTGTGGCTTTTGTGAGTAGGCAAGAATCTTACTAAGCTATATGCTTATAGTTTATGTTGTCCATATACTCCAGATACAGGAAACATGAACTAGAGGAAGTAGCAGGAGGGGACAAGTGTGTGTGATAGTGGCATGGTGGAAAAAGACCCTATTACTATCTGCTTATATTTATATGCTCAATGAATAACTTAAGACATTGCTTCCACTTATAAGACTTGTGATTTATTAGTACCATGTTGGATGTTGCTTAGTTATGATATTGTTCAATTACTTAAGAAAGTTTGATATGTTAGAACTCATGAATGAATCTTTATGTTATGCATGTTATAAAATGAGATAAGATATGTTAACATGCTAATTATGAATATGATATGTGATGCATGTATAAAAGAAAGTTTAAGCCATGATAACATGTTTACGTATGTAAATGGTGAAATGATCCATATATGTTATGTTATATATATATATATATATAAAGTAACGCCGCCCTGAGAGCAGATAAGGGTGGGCGTTACATCTATCATGTATGTTATGTTATATACGAGGCTCGATGTATCGTATGCTCTAAGTGTCCCGAGCAGATACCAGTACGATCTAGGATTGGATTATTGGACGGCTATTAAGACAATCCTTAAGTACTTGAGAAGAACTAAAGATATGTTTCTAATATATGGAGAGGGTGGTGATATGGTAATACGCGAGTATACAGATGTCAGCTTCCAAACAGACTAAGATGATTCCAGATCTCAGTCTGGGAACATATTCACCTTGAATGGAGGTACAATAAGCTAGAAAGGTTCCAAGCAAGACACTATAGCGGATCATGCCACTAAGGCATAATACATTGCAGCTTCGGAAGCAACAAAGAAAGACATTTGGATCAAGAAGTTCGTCTCTGAACTTGATGTGGTCTCATCAATGATCCAAACATGTGCTTTGCTGCCATCATCTGATCAGAGAGATCATCAGTAGGAAGGAAATATAAATCGAGAAGATTCCCACTGAAAGGAACTTAGCGGACCCTTCAACTAAGGCCTTATCTCAAAGTAAGTTTAAGGGTCATGTTAGAGCTTATGGTATTGGGTACCATTATGATTGGCATTAGGCCAAGTGGGAGTTTGATAGTTATATATGAGAGGTATCCTAAGGCAATCGCCTTATGGTTGTACCATTTATTAGATGAATTAAGATTCATTATTTGAGTATACATGTTTTCATGTATTTGATTGGATCTTAAACTCTTTTACTAAATGTCCGCAATACGATTCACAACATGAGAGAATTTGTGATTGGAGTATCTCTACATTTATAATTGTGATGTATTGGAATTATCCCTAGTCGATGAATTGATGGATTCGGACGCCATCAATTTTGTTGAGACTAGCATGAGGTATACTCTTTGGTTTATCCAAGCAGCTGCTCCTCACTGGCTGGAGACATTGGGATGTCCGGAGTTGATTCTCGATGTTAGTTATGGTAACTAGTTTATTGGAGTGACCAACTGTAAGACTTCATATGGTTCTCTGCATATATAGATATGTCAATGAAGTTCTTACTATAGCTTAAGTGCGATATTCCTTTGATTTGAGGTATTCAAGTCATATTGGTCACAGAGACTTATGCTTTGACATCTTGAGTAAGCATCTCCGAGGAGATGTGGACCCGGGATGAGTTGGCATAAGTCGAAGTGCCCGAAGGTGTTTGAATAGCCAATAAAGGATTCACCACTCCTTGCAAGGAGATGTATACCCTATGGCCTCTCGTCGGATTGTTACTAAAGTCTTTGACCAAAGACTTACACGTTTATAGTAAGGTACTCTTAGATATATGTGCAGTAACTAGAATCCGCAGGATGAGGAAATGATACTTGGACTAGGTGTGACGTAGTTAGCCTAGTACGGACTGACACTATAGACCATGTCCTGAACCAAGTGGGTATAAGATGAGTGAAGGGAACAGGGCACGATTCACTGTGGCTGCTGAAAGGTTTCAGAAATTGTCTTGGGATCAATCGTTGATTTTCCGGTTAATTGGGGATCATGATGTACTACTAGGTGCCACTCATGATCATTCTATAATTTATGGTTAATTATAGACAACCAAGATAAATCGGAAATCTATTTGGTCACACACACAATGAGTGTTATCTAAAGGATTTAAAATAAGCTTGAGAATAAGATTCTCAGACCAAGATAGAGACTTAGTTTGGTGTGACCAAACATAGAGCGAGCATGAAATAGTTTCAGTCGTATCGGAAGTATGGATGGGTCGTGTCATTTTAAAGATATGATGGATGAACCAAATTGGTTTGTTTCTAATCCAATGGTGGAAAATAAACCAAAGGGGTTTGGTTTGTTTTAAATGAATGAACCAAAGTTGGTTTGGATTTTTTTAACTTAAAATAGACCAATGCTGTTTGGTTTATTTTAACTTAAGTTATTGGAGTGGGTTAACGGGTTTTGGTTGTTAATCAACAACCACTAGGAGAAGGCTTCTTGATTGTCAACAAAACACACGCTCTATAAAATACAGCTTAAGGGTTTTGGAAACCCAAATGAAGCCCTAAGAGTTGCCGCCCACTTCTCTTCTCCTCTTCCTCTTCTTGCCGCCCAAAAGTTGCTACCACCCAACCTTGCTACAGCAGCTCCTCCTCCTCACCACCGGCCACCCACCAGCCGCCGCCGACTCCTCTGGCCACACTCCCTTGGCCGCCGGCGACCAAGGAACAACCGACCATTGATTGGTCGGCCATCTTCTCCACCAACACAAACTGTCAAGTTTTGGACAGCTTGTTTCCCTCTTCGTAGAGAGGTCGTTTGGTTAGCTTTTTGCGCTCCGACAGCGACCTACTTGCTGAGGATTGGATCTCCGACAATCCTCATAGGTGGAGGACCAAGGTTTCGTCAATTGGTTGACGAAAACCACTTCCGAGAAGCAAGTTCGTGGAGTTCATTTTTAGATCCGAATTTTGATTCGGATTGTGATTGTCTCTTGGATCTTAACGTCTTCGACACGAGGCTAGTAACACTTGTGAAGATGCGGCTCGTGGCTTTGTGAAGCTATCCCAAAGATACTCGGCGTGGATACGGATAGAGGTGATTCTAGCGAGGGTCGCTATGGTTGATGTCATTCCCGCAACACATGATACGTCAGGTATAACTAGAATAAATTTCTTTTTATTGCAAAATTTAAAATTGTGATTATGTCTACACTTGTTGTATCTTCCATGCGTGTGGTGTGTGTGTTGTAATAAATTTAGTTTATTGCTTCGGTTGTGTGCATGTTTGCGAAACATGTTTGAATACACACCCACGTCGGTGTCGGGGAAATCCAACAGCTATGCTACAAGGGTAACTTCTCGACTAAGTTGTAGATAAAAGAAATGATTTCCTTTATGTATACACATGGATCTCTGGAGAAATCAAGTTTTTCCCGCTCCATTTGCGATTATTTTCACAATAGATCCCAACAGTGGCATCATAGCCACTTGTGGATACATAAAGATCATTGTATTTCATTTTATATGTGATATAAAATTTGAATAAGAAGTTTATTATGAGTGCATACACGATTATTTGGATGATTTTGTGCAACAACATGTGCATGGCATATTTGTTGATCGAACAACATGTTTGTCGTTCAGATCTATCACCCAAAATGGCTACGAACAGTAGGCACAAGCTCTCGCATTCATTATGATGGACTAAGGGAAGCGAATCATTCAAAGAGTCATTAAAATAAAATCTTGCTCCGAGGGCGTGACCCCCTGCACCCCGCAAGGGGCCCTGCCCCTTGACTCCGCCCGCTAATCGGCTAGCGGGATCGCTGTGTCGTAGCGGCTTAAAAGTCACGTTTAGCATCATAATAAAATCTGCATGTCGTAGATCTTTGTGAATGATGTATGGCATGATGCATGGTTATGGCCTTAACCCCGATGAGATTGTGGTTGTGTTGCGTGTGCATGTTGTAATTCATAATACCATGCGTATCGTGCCTTCCTCTCTATTTTTCCTAGTTGTAAATAAAACTAGATTTAGACTCGAAGGTAACTCATGCATTATTATTTTGTAATGTACGAAATGAGGAGTGAAAAATCTGTTGGAGGATGAAGTTACAAGAAGGATGCCGACAACACACAACAACCAAAGAATGCACTTGGAGAAGATGCTATCCCTAGGTGGACCCATCTCTCTTCTCATTGTCTTGAGGAGATCATAGATTCGAGTCATAACCATGTCACATTTTAATCTTATATGCTGTTGATATATGCTTTGTGTGTATGTGATGAATGTTAGATACTAATTTTATCTTAATTAAGTCAATATAGATATGCCTATCAAATTGTGATACTCACTACTACCTCGATCATTTGTTGTTGGATTTGCCAAAGTAAAGTGACACATTTTATCTTGGTAAAGTGTGAGTGGACAATTGTGATATCCCACTATCGAAATTTGGGTGAGACTTAACTAAGTTATCTTAGTTAGAATGAGAACTTAGAGGCATGTCCTAAAAGTTAGGAAGATAGGGTAAGAGAACAACTATACTAAGTCTTGAGCGATTAGCCAAAGCTAACTCAAGATGATGTGTAATGTGGATCTTGACCCTTTTTCTTCTAAAGAGTTGCATAAGATGTAATTGATGAAATATTGCCTACCTAATCATACTAAATCTTCGGCGATTAGCCAAAGCTAACTCAAGGTGAGGTATGATATGGATTGATTTGCATGCAAGAGGATGGGACATAAAACCCTTAATCAATATTAAAGCCTACCTTCCATTAATATGGATTGAACGGAGTTTGTATCATGTATCTTGTTAATGTATGTTTGGCATTTTATTCATTTTAATAAAACATTAACATCCAAATGTTTCAAAATCCCAACATCTCAAATATGTTCAAGCAATACGTAACACGGAGGAAAAACACTAAAGAACTCCTCCTCGTTAGAGGTAGGAGTTAATTGATACAAATAAAACACAAAGCTTGAGGTAGAGGGACACTTCCCCTCTCCTTGTTATGATAAAAGCTTCGAGAAAGTACAGTAATGAATTGAAATAGAAACTTAAACCGACGTAATAAAATGAAAGCAATTAAAACCAAGATGTCGGAGAAGAAGCACTTCGTTGTCGGAAAGTTGTAGCTTGGTGGAGGCTTTTGGAAGCTTAGAATTGATGATGAAACCCTAGGAGAGGCCCTCCTTTCATAGCCTTTGAACCCCTTTTTTAGAGGACCTTCAACCAATGGAAATTAGGCACATGACTCCTTGAAAAATGGTGATAAGGCTTGACTCCTCGAGGCTGATCCTTGACCACCAGTCGACTGATGGCCATCATCAGTCGACTAATGGCATCGATCGAATCGGCGACCGCATGATCGATCGATGATGCGGCGATTGAGTCCTCAAGTGGCGATCAGCGATACTAGCTACAGGGCAAAGTTAGCTTAACAAAAGCATTATTTGGACGACTGCTGACCATCCGATCTCGACCTAGACAATCTATAGGATGTCTTTGGTTGGATCTATGCTTAAGATCATCCCTGTAAGGAGGATACAACCTCTCTTACTCTCACACACACACGAGCTTACCTCGATACTTACTTTGCCACTTTCGCTTTCGACCTTCCATTCGATTCCGTCGACTCCCTCCGAAGTAACTCGAGTGTCGCCCGACCACCGTGGCTTCCTCCAGGTGTCTCCAGCCTTCAGCTCCAGCTATAGCAATTTTTTGCACCATCGATTCAGCTCGTGAGATAACGCCATGAGCTTAACTTTGTATCGTTTGCTATAATCAAAACTCAGGTTTCACTTAGGTACCTACTGCACCAACAATCTCCCCCTTTTTGATTTATGGCAAACCCACATACAAAGTTAAGAAAATAGTATGCATGAAGAATAATAATGTGTATGAGAAACAAAAATGAAGATTAAGTTGGAGTAGTAAGGATTTTCTTCAAGCACTCCCCCTTGAGGAAACCTCCCCCTTGACGGAGGGTGAGTCCTAAAAGAAGACCTTAATCCTCCTCCTTGAAGGTTGCTATCTAGGAAGAGTTTAAGTAATTAACATTACTTAAAGTTGGCCTTAGTAAAATGTTTAAGTTAAGAGGTCTTCTTAACTTGGCCCTTTCTCCCCCTTTAAGTAAAACATTAATGCCATAGTGTTTAAAAATAAGTTTGAGTTAAGATTTCTCTTAACTTGGCCTTTACTTCTTTTTGTTAAAAAGTTAAGTACGTTTTCAAAACTTAAAGTTAACTTTTGGTCATGTAAATAAATATGAAGTAAGAGTTAAGTTATCAAAAATTAAAATTTTGACCCCTTAACTTTGGCCTTTTTCTCCCCCTTTAGCCATATATCGAAAAGAGTAAGAGTGTGTGGAAAACAAAAATAAGTATTAAATTTAAAGTCCAAGCATGTTCCACATTATTTTAAAAACAATATACTGAAAATAAGCTCATCTATAAAATGTTCGACTCATATTTGGCTTGATTGATATGAAAGGTCAACCAGTCCTGGTCAGAGTCGGTTAATATGTATGATTATACTCCGTGGTTCATGGCGATGCACTAGCTCTATATCTGGAATCAGGAGTAAGGTCCTAACATCTCACGCCCATCTACGTGGCTAAGTACACAAACACATTAGTCCTATGTGTTGCGAGATGTATTGGCTCCTTAAATCTATAGGTGCATTATATCTAAGGTATGTCCTATGCTAGTTCCATGAAAATGAAAAGTAAGAAATAGTAGTAAGAAAATATAATTTGTAAGTTCCTATTCTATTACGCACATGGCTAATTTTCGTCTTAATAGACTAAATTCGGCTTCTGGTAGGGGTTTAGTAAATAGGTCTGCCAAGTTGGACTTCGATTCGACGTATTCGAGTTGTATGGCCCCGTTGGCCACATGTTCTCGAATGAAATGATGTTTGACCTCTATATGTTTGGCTCTAGAATGACATATCGGATTCTTAGTTAGGTTAATTAAGCTAATGTTATCTATGTGAAGTTTAATATTTGTAAAGTCTAACTTAAAGTCGCGGAGAGTGTGCTTCATCCAAAGAAGCTGAGTGACACACTCACCCATCGCGATGTATTCGGCTTCGGTGGTAGATAATGCAACACAGTGTTGCTTCCTACTACACCAACTTACTAGACTCGAGTCGAGAAGTTGACAACAACCACTCGTACTCTTTCTATCGATCTTACTACCGGTATAGTCCGAATCAGAGTAGCCGGTTAGTTCAAACTCGGTAGATCTAGGGTACCAAATACCGACATTAAGTGTACCCTTTAGATCTAAGGATACACTTGACTAGAGTTAGGTGAGACTTCTTGGCACAGGTTTGGAATCTTACTCACATACTTACTGCAAATAAGATATCAGGTCGGCTTACAGTTAAGTAAAGGAGACTCCTTATTACGCTCCTATAGTATTTTAAATCAATTGAATTTCTGATTACATCTTCTTCTATATTTATATTCATTGCTATTGGAGTATTAATAATTTTAGCATCTTGCATTCCAAAGCATTTAATTAATTCCCTAGTATATTTGCATTGATGTAGGTATATTCCATCTTTAGTTTGTTTAATTTGTAGACCTAAGAAGAAACTCAACTCTCCTATTAAATTCATTTTAAATTCACTTTCCATAAGTGAAATGAATTCATTTAGTAGAATCGAGTTGGTGGTTCCGAAAATAATATCATCTACGTAGAATTGAGCCAGCTCTTCTTGCATTGCAATAATCCAATCGGGATCAAGAAGAGCTTGGTCAATAGTTTTGGGTTCAATTTTAGAAATCAAGGAGATTTGACTAAGGTTTCTGTATGAGGCTCTAGTTCGAACTCCTAGACTTGGATCAACTATTACTTGGTCGATAGGATGATTCGTTTGAGTCCTAGTTGGATTTGGGTTTGAGTCTACTACTTGATCAATAGGATGACTGATTTGAGATCTAGTTTGGTTAGAGTCATCTATCACTTGGTCGATACTCGGTTGACTTAGGTTAGGATTAATACTAGACCTGATCTCCGGATCGGAGTTGAGTCTGGTATGAATCGGCTCGCTAATTGGGGTTGCCGGGGGATTTGTAGGTTTGTGTTCTTCATCAAATACTACATTGATAGTCTCCTCGACTCTAAGGGTGTCATGGTTATATACTCTATAAGCTCTACTTGTAGTTGAGTATCCTAGAAAGATTCTGGTCGTGGTTTTGGATGTAAATTTTCCTAGGTAATCCTTAGTGTTTAGGATATGTACCTTACACCCAAATACCCTAAAGTACTTGATGTTAGGTATTTTATCATGATAAATCTCGTATGAGGTCTTAAGATACCTCTTTACCATAAGGATCCTATTTTGAACATAGCATGTCGTACTTATGGCTTCCGCCCAAAACCTATTGGGTAGGCTATACTCGTTTAACATTGTTCTAGCGGCTTCTTGTAGGGTTTTATTTTTGCATTCTACTAGGCCATTTTGTTGTGGAGTTCTAGGGCAAGAGTGAAGGGTTTTGCCTTGTCGAGTCCGTGGGGGGAAACTTCGCTTCCCCTTCACCTCGGTTGCTTGACCATGGTGATCCCTTCGATGTCCTCGGATTAAAAAAATTTAATCCTAGACAAAAGGGATTCCCAAAGCAACCAAGTCATCGTCATGCTATTCATTTAGAGAGGTCACTTGAACAAACTAGTTGTTCAAGCGACCATCCTCTATTCTACGAGTAGCCGCGGAATAGAAGATGTCTGGATCGCCGGTTTTCGTGTTTATGCTTGGGATCCAAGTATTATTTAGCCATTTACAGAAATATAACATGCTTATATTTGCAAAACAAAACCAAGTAAGAAACAAAAGAGAAAAGAGAATAGATATACCTCTTGATCTTCTAATGTATGACCTTCCTCCTTTTGGACGTCGTGTGGGCGACGATCCACCAAAAGTCGAAGCTCCTAGATCACAAATCTTCCTTCCTTGCTCTTCCAAAGCAAGAGGAAGAATAGAAACAAGGTTTTCTCCTCACTAGAAACAACCAACAAGGAACCAAACTTATCCTTGCCGCCGGCCAACTAGATGAAGGAGAAGATGGTGGAAAACAACCAAGACACCAAGGGATGCCCTATATCTTGTTTCTGTTGGTAATCGTGCTCGCTCGGAGGCTCATTGGCTCCCATGTCCCCGGATTAAAATTTTCACTAATGAAAACTAATCCGGATGGGATGAGTTTCCTAAGCACAACAAATTCGTCGTCGTGCTAACAACTTGAGCGATCGCTTGAACAAACTAGTTGTTCAGGCAACACAACTCTTCTAGTTGGTTAACCGCGGAAGAGACGACGGACGGATCACCAGTTTTTGTGTTTGTCTTCGGGGTCCATGATTATACAAATACATACAAATGCAAACTAGTATAATCAACACATACTAATCAAAATAATAAGGTCATGCAAAGATCAATAATAAAAGTTATAAAACTTTTATACCTCTTGATCTTCTATCGTATGTCCTAACCTCCTTGTAGACTTCGTGTGGGCGAAGATCCTCCACAAGTTGAAGCTTCCTAGATCTTCTTCAATCCAAGAAAAAAGAACTCTCCTTCCCTTCTTGCTTGAGCCAACCACCAATCCACAAAGAATTGATGCCGCCGACCCCAAGAATAGAGAGAACTAAATGGAAATCACCAAGGAACCAAACTAGGGACAAACCCTAGCTTCTAGTGCTGCCGGCCAAGATGGAGTGAAGAGGAGAAAGGGAATATGTTGGGCGCCGGTAAAGGTGGAGGGAATAGAGGAAGGAGCCGACCACACCCTAGGATGAAGAAGAGCTTTTCTCCTATATTTGCCGCCCACCTTCTTGCAAACCCTAGCCACCCAACCATAGGAGCCAAACCCTAATTAGGGTTTCCTCCTTAGGCTTTCTTGCCGCCCAACCAAGGTGGAAGGAAGAGATCTAGGAACTAGCCACCTTACCTAGGAAGAAGAAAAGCTCTTCTCCTATAGTTTCCGCCCCTCTCCTTCCAATCCTTGCCGCCCAACCAAAGGAGCCAAACCCTAATCTAATTAGGGTTTCCTCCTTAGGGTTTCTTGCCGCCCAAGCCATTGATGGGCAAACCCTAATCTCCAAAACATCCAACTCCATCAACCAAAAAAAAACTCTCTTTCGCCCAACCCATTCTCCCATATATATATAGAGTTAGGTTTAGGCCTTGGTTTAATCTCCATCGTCGGTTCTAGGGTTTTAATCTCAACCGTCAGATCTAGAGATTTAATCTCAATCATCGGTTCTAGGGTTTTAATCCCAACCGTCGGATCTAGAGATTTAATCTCCACCGTCGGTTCTAGGGATTTAATCCCAACCGTCGGATCTAGAGATTTAATCTCCACCGTCGGTTCTAGAGATTTAATCCCAACCGTCGGATGTAGAGATTTGTTTTCCATCATTTGATCTAGACTTCATGAGGTTTATATTAGGCTACGATAGGGACCATGAGGAGGAGTTGGATCTTGGCCACCCGATGGATCGGAACCACACAAACTTGATCCATCAATGATGTTCCATTCCACTAGAGGATCATCATTGAATTACCTCACCAACCCCCATAAATTAATATGGGCTCCATATATTATTTGTACATCCATCTCCCCGTGTTTAAGATATCAAATGTCCGTCAATTAATTGATTTTCTGACCATCAATTAATTAACATCTAACCCCTCGAGTAGTACCACTCAACCTTATCATCATGTTGACTAAGTCAACCTGCAGGGTTTACATGATGAACCTTATGAGCTCCTCAAGGGGACATCATCAACCTATATATAGGACACGGTTTCCTACTATAATAAATGGCACACCATGTAAATAATATCATTTCCCAACTTATCGGGCATATTGATTTAATCCATAGAAATCTCACCCTTTGGTAAATCAAAGAAATAAATACTAAGTACATGTGCTCGTTATTATATCAGGATTAAGAGCATGTACAACATAATATCCGATGTCCGATTCAATTATGTAGTCAGCAATAAATTGAATCACCTCTATGTTGGTCCTGCTCAATATGTTGGATCGATGTGGTTCGCTAGAGGGGGGGGGGGGTGAATAGCGAAAAACCTTTACTTTTTCTTTCGTTAAAACTCGAGAGATAATTAGTTAATTGCAGCGGAAATGTAAAAATAAAAAAAACAATCGACACAAGGGTTTTACTTGGTTCGTAGCTGAAGGCTACTACTCCAAGGCCCTAGTGGTCCTTGACCACGTACGGAGGGCAAAAGCACTAAAGGAACTCCTCCTCGTTAGAGGTAGGAGTTAATCGATACAAGAAGGAATCACAAAAACATGAGGTAGAGGGACACTCCCCCTCTCCTCGTATACGATAAAAGCTCCGGAAATGTAATTGACAAGAAAAACTAATACCGACGTACAAGAATAATAAGAGTTAAACCTAGACGTCGGAATGGAAGGACTTCGTTGTCGGAGAGTTGTAGCGTAACGTAGACTTTTTGGAGGCTTAGAATTTTTGTTAAAACCCTAGGTTTGGCCCTCCTTTTATAGCCTTTGAGCCCCTTTTCGAGTGGGTCTTCAACCAATCACAAATGGACACCAAACCGCTTTGAGGTGGAGTGATAAGCCTTGACTCCTCGAATCTGATCATTGACCATCAGTCGACTGATGGCCATCATCAGTCGACTGATGGCAGCATCAGTCGATTGATGACCTTCGGCAGTCGACTGATACACGATAGTCGAGTCCTCCAAGCTGGCAGTCGACTGATGCTTGCTGCAAGTCAAAGTTAGCTCAACAAAAACATACTTCCGACGGTCTTCGACCGTCCGATCTCGACCTAGACCACCTATGAGATGTCTTGGGTCTGATCTACGCTTAAGATCATCCCCGTAAAGAGGATACAACCTCACTTACGCTCACACACACGAGCTTACCTCGATATTTACGTGTTGCTTTTGCTTCCGGCCTTCCACTCGATTCCATCGGCTCCCTCCGAAATCACTCGAGTGTCGCCCGACCACCGCGGCTTCCTCCGGGTGTCGCTAGCCTTCAGCTCCAGCTATAGCAATCTTCTGCACACTTGATTCAGCTCGTGAGATAACGACATGAGCTTAACTTTGTATCGTTTGCTATAATCAAAACTCAGGTTCGACTTAGGTGCCTGCTGCACCAACAATCTCCCCCTTTTTGATTTATGGCAAACCCACATACAAAGTTAAGTAAATAGCAAGCATAAAGAATAATGTGCATTAGAAACAAATGAAGATTAAGTTGGAGTAGTAAGGATTTTCTTCAAGTACTCCCATTTTTCTTCAAGTACTCCCCCTTGAGGAAACCTCCCCCTTGACCGAGGGTGAGTACTTGAAAAAGACTTTTAGTTCTCCAAACACAAAAGGTAATGAGTTAAGTAAATGGCATTACTTAACTCCAAACACAAAAGATAACGAGTTAAGTAAATGGCATTACTTAACTTAGGCCTTTAAAGTTTTCAATTCCGAAGAGTTGAAACTTAAACCTTACTCCCCCTTAACTTAGGCCAGAATCAAAGTTAAAATTTGTAATTGAACCCTAACTTTGGCCCTTAACTTTGGCTCTTTCTCCCCCTTTTGACATAAATTAGGAAAAAGTGGGGGGAGGGTTTTAAGAAAACCTTAAGTCCAAGCATGATGATTTTGAAAATAGTATGTGAAAATAATTCATCTAAATGTTCAACTCTAGTTTGACTTGATTGAAATGATATTATCAACAAGTCCTGATTAGAGTTGGTTAATATTAGTTGCATATTTATTCTCCGAGGTTCATATTGACGCACTTGATCTACATCTTGGAACCTGGAGTAGGGTCCTAACATCTCACGCCCATCTACGTGGCTAAGTACACAAACACATTAGTCCTATGTGTTGTGAGATGTACTGGCTCCTTAAATCTATAGGTGCATGATATCTAAGGTATGTCCTATGCTAGTTCCATCAAAATGAAAAATAAGAAATAGTAGTAAGAAAATATAGTTTGCAAGTTCTTATTCTATTACTCACATGCCCAATTTTCATCTTAATAGACTAAATTCAGCTTCGGGTAGGGGTTTAGTAAATAGGTCTGCTAGGTTAGATTTTGATTCGACGTACTCGAGTTGTATGGCTCCGTTGGCCACATGTTCTCGAATGAAATGGTGTTTGACTTCTATATGTTTGGTCCTAGAGTGACATATTGGATTCTTGGTAAGATTAATTGAACTAATGTTATCTACGTGAAGTTTAGTATTCGTAAAGTCTAACTTAAAGTCGCGGAGAGTGTGCTTCATCCAAAGAAGTTGAGTGACACACTCACCCATCGCGATGTATTCGGCTTCGGTGGTAGATAAGGCAACACAATGTTGCTTCCTACTGCACCAACTCACTAGACTCGAGCCGAGTAGTTGACAACAACCACTCGTGCTCTTTCTATCGAGTTTACTACCGGTATAATCCGAATCGGAGTAGCCGATTAGTTCGAACTCGGTAGATCTAGGATAACAAATACCGACATTAAGTGTACCCTTTAGATATCTAAGGATACGCTTAACTAGGGTTAGGTGAGACTCCTTAGCACAGGTTTGAAACCTGGCGCACATACTTACTGCGAATAGGATGTCGGGTCGACTCACAGTTAAGTATAGAAGACTTCCTATTGCGCTCCTATAGTACTTTAAGTCAATGGACTTACTTTCTAGGTCTTCTCCTATGTTAACATTTATCGCCATTGGGGTGTTTATTACCTTAGTGTCTTGCATTCCAAATCTTTTAATTAACTCCTTAGTGTATTTTTGTTGATATAGGTATATACCATCCTTAGTTTGTTTAATTTGTAGACCTAAAAAGAAACTTAACTCGCAAACCAAGTTCATTTCGAACTCACTTTCCATGAGCGAAACGAACTCGTTTTGTAAGGCTGAGTTAGAGGTTCCAAAAATTATATCGTCTACGTAAATTTGAGCTATGAATATTTCTTTACCTAAGGTTTTTACAAAGAGAGTTGGGTCAACTAAGCCTTGGTTAAACCCTTTTGACTTAAGATGGATTGAAAGTCTCTCGTACCAAGCTCGAGGAGCTTGTTTAAGTCCATAGAGAGCTTTCTTAAGTTTTAGAACATGGTCGGGTTTATCTAGATTTTCGAATCCGGGGGGTTGGCTAACATAAACTTCTTCTTTAATGTATCCATTTAGGAATGCCGACTTAACATCCATTTGAAACAGCTTAAATCCTCGATGTGCGGCATAAGCTAGCAACATTCGAATGGATTCGAGTCTTGCTACTGGGGCATAGGTTTCGTCGTAATCTAAGCCTTCGACTTGGCTAAATCCTTTGGCGACTAACCGAGCCTTGTTTCTAACTACTTCACCTTTATCATCAAACTTATTTCGAAACACCCACCTTGTTCCAATTATCGTTTTGTCTTTAGGTGGTGGTACTAATTCCCACACTTCGTTCCTAGTAAATTGAGCTAGCTCTTCTTGCATTGCAATAATCCAATCGGGATCAAGAAGAGCTTGTTCAATTGATTTGGGTTCTATCTTTGAAATTAAGGAAATTTGACTAAGGTTCCTATAGGATGCTCTAGTTCGAAATCCTAGATTAGGATCTCCTATCACTTGATCGATAGGGTGGTTAGTCTGAGTTCTAGATTGGGTTGGGTTTGTGTCACCTAATGCTTGATCAATGGGGTGACTTGGTTGAACACTAGTTTGGTTGGAGTCATCTATCACTTGATCAATAGAGTGACTAGGTTGACTTAGGTTAGGATTAACACTAGACCTGATCTCCGGATCAGAGTAAGGTCTAGTATGAATCGGCTCGCTAATTGGGGTTGCCGGGGGTTTTGTAGGTTCATGTCCTTCATCGAATACTACATTGATAGTCTCCTCGACTCTAAGGGTGTCGTGGTTATATACTCTATAAGCTCTACTTTTAGTCGAGTATCCTAGAAAGATTCCGGTCGTGGTTTTGGATGTAAATTTCCCTAGGTAATCCTTAGTGTTTAGGATATGTACCTTACACCCAAATACCCTAAAGTACTTGATGTTAGGTATTTTATCGTGATAAATCTCGTACGAGGTCTTAAGGTGCCTCTTTACCATAAGGATCCTATTTTGGACATAGCAAGCCGTGCTAACGGCTTCTGCCCAAAACCTATCGGGTAGGTCGTATTCGTTCAACATGGTCCTAGCGGCTTCTTGTAGAGTTCGGTTTTTTCGCTCCACTAGGCCATTTTGTTGAGGGGTCCTAGGGCAAGAGAATTCATGGTGGTATCCGTTTAGGTTACAGAAGTCGGTGAACCTTTGATTTTCGAATTCACCACCATGATCGCTTCTAAGTCTTTTAACCTTAAGGTATTTTTGATTCTCGATTAATTTGAATAGATTGATTAATTGATCTAGGGTATCACTTTTATGCTTGATGAACCTAACCCAGCTAAACCTGGAGTAGTCGTCAATTATGACTAAGCAATATTGACTTCTATTGAGTGACTTGGCTCCATGTGAATCGAATAGATCCATATGCAGGAGCTCAAGTACATTTGAGGTTCGTTCTTGGTTAGTTAACTTGTGTTGTGTCCTAGGTTGTTTTCCTTGTTGACAAGCATTACAGATTTTATTAACCAAGTTGTTGAGGTTGGGTAAGCCTCTGACTAATCCACTCTGACTCATCTTGTGGACGAGTCTTGGGTGCGAGTGACCGAGTCGTCGGTGCCACAACCATGATTCCTCTTGCCGTGTCATAAGACACTTAGTTGAGGAGTTGGTTAAGTTGATCGTATAAATGTTGTTATTTCTAGTTCCTTTAAGAATTGTTTTAGAGGTTTCGTTGGTATTAATTACGCATTCATTTTCTAGAAATATAACCTTATAGTTATTATCACACAATTGGCTTACACTTAGTAAGTTATATTCAAAATTCACTACAAGTAATACATTTTTAATAACAAAATTCGTGTTAAGCTCGATATCACCTGATCTGATGATTTTGAGCTTGCCGTTATTCCCAAAGGCTACCGATCCTTGTCGTTTGAATCGAAGCTTTGCGAATTTGAGTTGATCCTCGGTCATGTGTCGGGAGCAACCGCTGTCCAACATCCATTGATCCTACACACAAGGTGGTTGGATTGGATGTTAGATTTTTGTTAAGAAAATTGGTTGTAAGTTGTTAACCCTAGGTCATCTCACCGGAGTCTATATGATCAAGCATGTTATACTTATGTGTTTTTTGAGATGACTTCCAATTAAGTTGATTAAGTGGATTTAGGTACAAGTAATTTTATGTTAGATTTGGATTTAACCCTAGGCTTGTCAATTTTACCTTTTCAAGATCATGGCTTCCAGGTCGTGGCGAGGCACAGGGGCCTTCTTTTATCGGATCATCGACCACTTCCTTAGACAAAGCCATTTTCAAGAAAATGATGACTTGACTCACCCAAGATTATTTCCTAGTCTAACTGGTTATTTTTGAAAAGAGGCTCCCCGAGGCTCAATCTTTTCGAAGGCTTTTAGTTGGTTATGTTTTTGAAAAGAGGCTCCCCGAGGCTCAATCTTTTCGAAGGCTTTTAGTTGGTTATTTACGTGTTCTAAGTGAGTTCACGAAAAAAAACAAACAAAAAAAAATCTAAGCATGCAATTTCTAAGTTAAAATACAAACATGTTTTGTACTGGCTCCCCCTAGACCGTTGAATTGGTTCGGTCTATCCACATAGTGGATTTGGTCCTTGGGAACCCAGTACGAGTTGGATCCTAGAGTTGAAATCAAAGTGATCTTAGGGACCCATGCTTGGACACATTTTTTATGTCTACTTACGATTGACATATACGACTTATTGGTCGTGTTTGAGCTAAACCCTAGTCCGGCCTTGTTGTACACGGCCCTTTGCGATCCAAGTAGGAGGTCAAGTCCTTTGGATCCCAAAGCAAACCTTTCCAACGTATTCCTAAGATCTTCGACTTGACTTTTCAAGAGTGAGTTCTCAACTTCGAGTTTTTCAACCCGAGTTGAGTCCTTCTCTTGAACTCGACTAGTCGAAGAGGTTAGGGAGACCTCGTGTTTGAGGAGTTTAACTTCCTCAACCAGGGTCTCGACCTTGGACTCGGACTTAGCTAACTTCCTAGACAAAAATCTAACCGTATTATGTAAAGTATTAAATAAGGTTCGACTCACCTTAAGGGTATCTTTTGAACCAGATGCGTATCCGTGGCTTGACTTGAAGGTAGCTTCGTAGTCCGAGTCATCCTCAGGTTCTGACTCAAGTTCGGTCTCCGTGTCTGACTCAATTGATTTCGCCATGAAGACGTGATCTTCGTCTTCTTCGGATGACGCTTCTTCCCATGTCACGTTGAGGGCCTTCTTATGCTTAGGTGCTTGGTGTTTGAGCTTGGGGCACTCGGACTTGATATGTCCAAACCTGTTGCACTCATAACACCTAATGTTAGAACTTTTAGGTTTACCTTGGTTGGGTCGAGTCGTAGTTCGCTTTCGTCCCTTGGCTATCCTTCGAGCTAGGTTCATTAGTTCGGCAGTCAACTCCGGGTCAACTTCTTCTTCGGACTCGTCTTCCTCCTCGGTTGGTGGTGGCTTGCTTGCGATTTTCTTCTTCTTTGAACCTGCAAACAAGGCTATACCCCTCTCGGGTTCCGAGTTGGATTTTTCATGTAATTCGAAATCCGAAAAGAGTTCGTCTAACCTAATTTTAGAAAGGTCCTTGGAGACCTTATAGGCATCAACCATGGATGCCCATAAGGTAGTCCTCGGAAAAGAGTTTAGGACATACCTAATAAGGTCGCGGTTTTCGACCTTTTGCCCGATTGCGTGTAGGTTGTTGACTATGTCTTGGACACGGGCGTGGAGTTGCGTCGCGGACTCGTGTTCCTGCATTTTTAGTGTGTACAATTTATTGAATAACAAATCACGTTTGCAAACCTTAGCTTGATCCGATCCTTCGTGTAACTCGATTAGTTTTGTCCAAAGATCCTTTGCGCTTATGAAGGGGCCGACGCGATTTAGCTCCTCCTTGGACAAGCCGCATTGGAGGATTTGTGTTGCCTTGGCATCGGCTTCGACTTGTCGTTTTGTTGCATCGGTCCATTGATCATAATCCAAGGAGTCACCCACTTCATTAGTCGGAAGTGTGAAACCCGTTTGGATTATGATCCACATCTCGATTTGGGTTTTGAGAAAGCATTCCATCCGACCTTTCCAGTAATGAAAATCATCTCCGTTATAAAACGGAGGTCGGACGGTGCTAAAACCCTCGAGATGGGCCATTAGAACAAAAAACAAGGAGACTAAAAAGACGACCTAGCAACGAAAAAAAAACACACGAAAGTACCAAGACTTGCGTCTTGGATTAGTAGTGGAAAATAAAAAGAAATAACTAAAATAGAAAGAAAGTTAAGCAACGAAATAAGAAACTAAATAAAAAGTAAGTACTCACAACCTTCGATGTCCCTGAAAGGCTACTAAACGTCGATTTTTGAGGACGAAAACAACTTGTTACGGGGGTAAACCCCCAGTATGAAGTGTAGATCTCTGCGAGGGCTTCGATTTGGTAGGTAGACCGTGTCGTGGGTCAACTTGTACAAAAAGTTATGCCCATTTGACCATCGACTACTCCAAAAGCGAATGCTTGCAAAACAAAATCAAACGAAGAGTACCAAGACTTCGTCTTGGATTAGTAGTGCGGGAGAAAAATTTAAACGAACGAAAAACAAATCTGTAAAAAAAATGATAGATTGGTGGTTTCACCAAATCTAAGCGCCCCCGGCTCTGATACCAATTGTTGGATCGATGTGGTTCGCTAGAGGGGCGGGTGAATAGCGAAAAACCTTTACTTTTTCTTTCGTTAAAACTCGAGAGATAATTAGTTAATTGCAGCGGAAATGTAAAAATAAAAAAACAATCGACACAAGGGTTTTACTTGGTTCGTAGCCGAAGGCTACTACTCCAAGGCCCTAGTGGTCCTTGACCACGTACGGAGGGCAAAAGCACTAAAGGAACTCCTCCTCGTTAGAGGTAGGAGTTAATCGATACAAGAAGGAATCACAAAAACTTGAGGTAGAGGGACACTCCCCCTCTCCTCGTATACGATAAAAGCTCCGGAAATGTAAATGACAAGAAAAACTAATACCGACATACAAGAATAATAAGAGTTAAACCTAGACGTCGGAATGGAAGGACTTCGTTGTCGGAGAGTTGCAGCGTAACGGAGACTTTTTGGAGGCTTAGAATTGTTGTTAAAACCCTAGGTTTGGCCCTCCTTTTATAGCCTTTGAGCTCCTTTTCGAGTGGGTCTTCAACCAATCACAAATGGACACCAAACCGCTTTGAGGTGGAGTGATAAGCCTTGACTCCTCGAATCTGATCATTGACCATTCGGTGATGGCCATCATCGATCGTGATGGCGATCGATCGATTGATGACCTTCAGCGATCGGCGATACGGCAGTCGAGTCCTCCAAGCTAGCAGTCGACTGATGCTTGCTGCAAGTCAAAGTTAGCTCAACAAAAACATACTTCCGACGGTCTTCGACCGTCCAATCTCGACCTAGACCACCTATGAGATGTCTTGGGTCGGATCTACGCTTAAGATCATCCCCGTAAAGAGGATACAACCTCACTTACGCTCACACACACGAGCTTACCTCGATACTTACGTGTTGCTTTTGCTTCCGGCCTTCCACTCGATTCCATCGGCTCCCTCCGAAATCACTCGAGTGTCGCCCGACCACCGCGGCTTCCTCCGGGTGTCGCTAGCCTTCAGCTCCAGCTATAGCAATCTTCTGCACACTTGATTCAGCTCGTGAGATAACGACATGAGCTTAACTTTGTATCGTTTGCTATAATCAAAACTCAGGTTCGACTTAGGTGCCTGCTGCACCAACACAATACACCTAAGTGTACTAGTGTAACTCTATGTTCAAGACAAAACAATACCAAGCTACACTACAACCATGCCAATGGTTTGTCCAAAACCATCTTGGTTGTGAGCCTCTACTTATACTCTACAAGAGACTGATAACATGATCTTCTGTGCCACACCCAAGCACCATGTTATCTACAATGTAAAGTATTAGACAATATGCACATATATAATAAATATAAAGTGCAAACAATGATCATGTGATTCTTATTTCAAAACAAAGATGTTCATACAAAAGAGCTAGGCTTTCAGTATACATCCCAACAATCTCCCACTTATACTAAAAGACTATGCTGTCATCACACTTCCATACATCTGATTCCCCTTCTCTCCACATGTCTATCAAAGCTCTCGCTAGAAGGGCCTTAGTGAAAGGGTCTACCAGGTCATCCTCTGATGCAATCTTGGCGACAGCAACTTCTACCTCCTTTACGATTTCTCGTATCAGGTGGTACTTGCACTCTATGCATTTACTTACCTTATGGGCTCGTGGTTCCTTCGAGTTTTCAACTGCACCATTATTATCACAATAAATTTTGATATTTCTGGGCAAACCAGGAATCACATCCAAGTCCATCAGGAAGTTCCTGAGCCACCCAGCTTCTTTGGCCGCCTAAGAGGCTGCCACATACTCAGCTTCCATGGTGGAGTTCGCCATGCATTTCTGTTGGACACTCCTCCATGCAATGGCTCCACCTCCCAAAGTAAATACAAAACCTGAGGTAGACTTACTGTTATCCCTATCAGATTGGAAATCGGAATCTATGTAACCCACAGGGAGTAATTGGTCTGCCCGGTAAACTAGCATATAATCCCTAGTCCTTCTCAGACACTACAATATATGCTTTACCGCAGTCCAATGTCCCTGTCCTGGATTACTATGATATCTGTTGACCATGCCCACGACAAAGCAGATATCTGGTCTCGTACATAGCATAGCATACATGAGGCTTCCTACTGCCGAAGCATAAAGAACCACCAATATCTCCTCTATCTCCTCAGATGATCTAGGACACATCTCCTTAGATAAAGGAACTCCATGCCTGAAAGGTAGAAAACCTTTCTTGGAGTTTTGCATGCTAAAACGATCCATAATCGTGCCTATGTATGAATCTTGGGATTAGCACACTAACCTTGATCCCAAGGATGTGTCCCACTTCTTCCAAGTCCTTCATATCAAACTGTTTGGACAACCATACCCTTATATCCAATAACACTCCGATATTATTGCCAACTACCAAAATATTATCTACGTATAGTACAAGAAATATCACTACGTTTCCGTCACATCTCTTGTATACACAAGACTCATCCGGACTTTGAATAAATCCATAAGTCTATATTTACCTCATCAAAGTGGATGTTCCAAGACCTCGAAGCTTGCTTCAATCCATAAATGGACCGATTAAGCTTACATACAAGATGCTCTTTGCCCTTAGCAATGAATCTCTAGTTGCTTCATATAGATGTTCTTTTCAAGACTTCCATTAAGGAAAGCTGTCTTGACATCCATCTGCCACACCTCATAATCCATATGAGCTGCTATGCATAAGAGCTCCCAGTCCTGATTTGAATCCATAGATTCAATCTCAGTATTCATTGCACTTTGCAAAGATGCTGCATCTTTATCTTTGGATTGCCTCGTCATATGTCCAGGGATCAGGTTCATGTTCGCCAGGGACCAAATCGGAAGATTCTCCCAAGAACATGAATCTATCAGGTTGTCTCACATCCCTCCCACTACGATGAGGTATCACCTGTGTATCTTCTATGACACGTGGTGCATTGACATATGGTATATCCTCTTGTACCGGTGGTACTGAAGTCGGGACTTCCCCTGTCAACTCCTCAAGAACAATCCTACTCGTGGGCTTGTGGTTCATCACATAGTCCTCCTCTAGAAATCTGGCATTCGTACTAATGATCACCCTTTGATCTCTAGGACTATAAAACAAACCACCCTTCGTTCCCCTAGGATAGCCAACAAACAAGCGCACTTCTGTACGAGGTTCCAACTTACCAGCATCAGCCTTCAGCAGATGTGTTAGACTCCCCCATATCCGAATGTGTCTTAGACTAGGCTTCCGCCCAGTCCACAACTCTGTGGGAGTAGAAGGCACTGATTTAGATGGAACCAAGTTCAGAATGTACACCGCCGTATCTAGAGCATATCCCCAGAACGAATCTGGCAAGTTAGAATAACTCATCATCGATCTAACCATCTCCATAAGAGTCCTATTCCTTCGCTCCGCTACACCATTCTGCTGGGGTGTGCCAGGTGCAGACAATTGGGATTGAATCTCAGCCTCTAACAAGTAGTTCCTAAACTCTCCCAAGAGGTACTTACCACCACGATCAGATCGTGGTGTCATCTATATCTTGAATAATCATCTATGAAAGAGATGAAATATTCGAGACTACCTCTTGCCTAGATAGTCATAGGACCACACAAATCAGAATGAACCATTCCTAACACATCTTTGGCCCTATACCCCTTGGCCTTGAAAGGCCTCTTGGTCATTTTACCTTCCAAGCAAGATTCGCAGGTTGGGAGATCCTCCACCACTAATGAACCCAAAGGTCCATCAGCTATCAACCTTTGAATTCTACTCAGGTTAATATGACCAAGTCTTAGGTGCTAAAGATATGTCTGGTTCATTTTCGAAGGTTCTTTTCTCTTATTGGACTTAGAAGATGAGTTATTCACTTCTATATGCATCGTGGGAGCTTGTGGTTCAAGTTATAAATTTCCTATCTATGTACCTGAATAGATAATGTCCTTATTCCTTTTATAACAAATCTGTCATTAAAAGGAATAGATTATCCATCCATAATTTAGAAACCGAAAGCAATTCTTTCTAAATAAAGGTACATAAAGAAAATTCTTAAGAACCAAAAACTTTATTTTTCTCAAAAGATAAATAAAACATCTCCCACTGCAATAGCCGCCATCTTCATGGCATTGCCCAAGTAAATGGTAATATCCCCTTTAGCTAGTCATCGGGTTTCCTGGAACCCCTGCAAAGTGTTGCAGACATGATTAGTGGCTCTCGTATCTACACACCAGGTGCTGGTAGATAATGCCTCTAACCATGTTTCAATGACTGGACCAAAGGATATACATTTGTTCTTGCTTCGGATTGAGATAATCCTTCTTCTTATGTCCAGTTTGCTTGCAAGTGAAGTACTTGCCTTTCGGCTTCTTCACTCCTCCCTGAGATCCTCCCACCACCTTTGCTCCACCTTGTTTCTCCTTCTTCTTGCCTTTCGGCTTAGAAGTAGAAAACTTTTTGAGAAACCATGGATTGAGGACATTCTTCGAAGAGTGCATACTTGTACTCCTTAGCAGATAAGACAATATCTAGATTCTTTTCCAATCAACATTATTTGGGTACAGTAAGTTTATTTCCTTTAGAATCATAACAAGTGGACTGAAAGTCATTTTGAAAATCCTAAGAAACACATAGATCATTACTTTAGATTTCATATATTATTGATTCCTCAAAACAATAAAATTCCGAAATCAACCAACACCTCAAAACACCGAGAATATCGCATGCCACGCTGTGTGGACGTATACGAATTCTACATTTGTAAGAGGAGGTTTTACCCATTAATTTTATTATCTTATCAACCTTACTTTTTGACAAACAAAATTAATAGTTGGTTCCTCTTTGGCCCTACAAATAAAAGCAGTGACTCCGATGGGGAGGATACCTTTATTTGCATCTAAGTGTGCACCATTACACGATACTAAGGGAATTATTTCGGATTATATGCCTTACCGCTGTGGAAGTGCACACGCTCCTAGATAATTTTCTATAACCATTATTTGACCTAGTGATCCGCAAACAAACTCATCTGCAGGGAGGAAGGCACTCAGAGCCGACACGCAAGTTTGTTGCATCACACGTCAAATTGTAATGGAGGCCGCGGGAATTAATTAAAATGTCCCTTTCCCACTTAGTAAATTGACAGTGAGGAATTTTCAAGCACACACAACATGCATATAAAACAAATCAGCAATAAATATAGAAAAAATCAGAATTTTCCCAACTATTATGGCATTATTCTCCAATGTGCGTCCCGTCATGTCGCCACCTCGTCCGCTCCACCTTTGCCCGTGCGCAAGTCACCAAAGAGATCCGAGCCGAGATAAACTATTTTAATTTACATCCATCGATCCTATACTCCATGAAGGAGTGTACAAATAATCTAGATCGAAAGTAAACTAAAATGAGTGGCTAAACAATGCCATATTTAATTACAAAAATTAAATATTAATTTAGCCTCGTCAACCCCGAGGATCCAAACAATATACAATCACACACACATGCAATCACATACACACATATATAGCCATAATAGTTGGATCTTATGCCTGCAACCAAAAAGTTAGCCTACGCACATCCTACTATTATCCGACATACTCAATATATGATATGTGCATGAAAGTAACTGAATCCAAAACACACAAAATCGGAAACCGTGGCTCTGATACCATTTTTGTTGGTAATCGTGCTCGCTCGGAGGCTCATTGGCTCCCATGTCCCCGGATTAAAATTTTCACTAATGAAAACTAATCCAGATGGGATGAGTTTCCTAAGCACAACCAATTCGTCGTCGTGCTAACAACTTGAGCGATCGCTTGAACAAACTAGTTGTTTAAGCAACACAACTCTTCTAGTTGGTTAGCCGCGGAAAAGACGACCGACGGATCGCCAGTTTTTGTGTTTGTCTTCGGGGTCCATGATTATACAAATACATACAAATGCAAACTATTATAATCAACACATATAATCAAAATAATAAGATCATGCAAAGATCAATAATAAAAGATATAAAACTTTTATACCTCTTGATCTTCTAGCGTATGTCCTAACCTCCTTGTAGACTTCGTGTGGGCGAAGATCCTCCACAAGATGAAGCTTCCTTGATCTTCTTCAATCCAAGAAAGAAGAACTCTCCTTCCCTTCTTGCTTGAGCCAACCACCAATCCACAAAGGATTGATGCCGCCGGCCCCAAGAATAGAGAGAACTAAATGGAAACCACCAAGGAACCAAACTAGGGACAAACCCTAGCTTCTAGTGCCGCCGGCCAAGATGGAGTGAAGAGGAGAAAGGGAATATGTTGGGCGCCGGTCAAGGTGGAGGGAATAGAGGAAGGAGCCGACCACACCCTAGGATGAAGAAGAGCTCTTCTCCTAAATTTGCCGCCCACCTTCTTGCAAACCCTAGACGCCCAACCATAGGAGTCAAACCCTAATTAGGGTTTCCTCCTTAGGCTTTCTTGCCGCCCAACCAAGGTGGAAGGAAGAGATCTAGGAATCGGCCACCTTACCTAGGAAGAAGAAGAGCTCTTCTCCTGTAGTTGCCTCCCCTCTCCTTCAAAACCTTGTTGCCCAACCAAAGGAGCCAAACCCTAATCTAATTAGGGTTTCCTCCTTAGGGTTTCTTGCCGCCCAAGCCATTGATGGGCAAAACCCTAATCTCCAAAACATCCAACTCTATCAACCAAAAAAAAACTCTCTTTCGCCCAACCCATTCTCCCATATATATAGAGTTAGGTTTAGGCCTTGGTTTAATCTCCACCATCGGTTCTAGGGTTTTAATCTCAACCGTCAGATCTAGAGATTTAATCTCAATCATCGGTTCTAGGGTTTTAATCCCAACCGTCGGATCTAGAGATTTAATCTCCACCATCGGTTCTAGGGATTTAATCCCAACCGTCGGATCTAGAGATTTAATCTCCACCGTCGGTTCTAGGGATTTAATCCAAACCGTCGGATCTAGAGATTTGTTTTCCATCATTTGATCTAGACTTCATGAGGTTTATATTAGGCTATGATAGGGACCATGAGGAGGGGTTGGATCTTGGCCACCCGATGGATCGGAACCACACAAACTTGATCCATCAATGATGTTCCATTCCACTAGAGGATCATCATTGAATTACCTCACCAACCCCCATAAATTAATATGGGCTCCATATATTATTTGTACATCCATCTCCCCGTGTTTAAGATATCAAATGTCCGTCAATTAATTGATTTACTGACCATCAATTAATTAACATCTAACTCCTTGAGTAGTACCACTCAACCTTATCATCATGTTGACTAAGTCAACCTGCAGGGTTTACATGTTGAACCTTATGAGCTCCTCAAGGGGACATCATCAACCTATATATAGGACACGGTTTCCTCCTATAATCAACGGCACACCATGTAAATAATATCATTTCCCAACTTACCGGGCATATTGATTTAATCCATAGAAATCTCACCCTTTGGTAAATCAAAGAAATAAATACTAAGTACATGTTCCCGTTATTATATCGGGATTAAGAGCATGTACAACATAATATCCGAGGTCCGATTCAATTATGTAGTCAGCAATAAATTGAATCACCTCTATGTCGATCCTGCTCAATACACCTAAGTGTACTAGTGTAACTCTATGTTCAAGACAAAACAATACCAAGCTACACTACAACCATGCCAATGGTTTGTCCAAAACCATTTTGGTTGTGAGCCTCTACTTATACTCTACAAGGGACTGATAACATGATCTTCTGTGCCACACCCAAGCACCATGTTATCTACAATGTAAAGTATTAGACAATATGCACATATATAATAAATATAAAGTGCAAACAATGATCATGTGATTCTTATTTCAAAACAAAGATGTTCATACAAAAGAGCTAGGCTTTCAGTATACATCCCAACAGTTTCCACGACTTAAGGAGAGTGAAAAGGAAGCTTTTAGGTGCCGGCCAAGGTTGGAAAAGAGCTGGGAAGGGTGCTGGACGTTGGCCAAAAGAGGAAGAAGAAGAGAGAAAGAACCTTCCTTATTTGGTGCCTCCCTTGCCTCCGAACGCTAATCCCAATCCTATCTCAAATAGGATTGCTTCTTGCCGCCCAAACCCTAGCTCTCCTCCAATTCATGTTCATGCCAACTCCATGCCATCCTTTTATAGAGTTAGGGATAAGTCATGAATTAATCTCATCCATTGGTTCTAGGGATTTAATCTCAACCGTCGGATCTAGAGATTTAATCTCAACCGTCGGATCTTAGAGATTTAATCTCTACCAATGGATTTTAGAGTTTTGTTTCTATCCATTGGATCTAAGCTTCATGAGGTGTTAATAGGCTACATTAGGGACCATGAAGAGGAGTTGGGTCTTGGCCACCCATGGATCAAGCCCACATAAAGTCCGATCCACTAATGATGATCCAATCCACTAAAGGTTCATCATTGATCTACCTCACCAACCCCCATATGATAATATGGGCTCCATATATTATTTGTACATTTTCTCTCCGTGTTTAAGATCTCGAATGTCCGTCGATTAATTAATTTACTGACCATTAATTAATCAACATCTAACTCCTTGAGTAGTACCACTCAACCTTTTCATCATGCTGGACCAAGTCCACCTGCAGGGTTTACATGATGAACCTTATGAGCTCCTCAAGGGGACATCATCATCCTAATATATAGGACACGGTTTCCTCCTATAATCAACGGCACACCATATAAATAATATCATCTCCCAACTTACCGAGCCTATTGATTTAATCTATAAATCTCGTCCATTGGTAAATCAAAGAGAAGAGTACTAAGTATATGTGCCCGTTATTATATCGGGATTAAGAGCATGTACTAAATAATATCTGAGGTCCGATTCGATTATGTAGTCAGCAATAAATCGAATCCCCTCTATGTCGGTCCTGCTCAATACACACAAAGTGCACTAGTGTGATTCTATGGTCAAGACAAACCAACACCAAATCACACTACAACCATTCCGATGGTTTGTCAAAAGTCATCTCGGTTGTGAGCCTTTACTTATACTTTTCAAGGGGCTGATAACATGATCTCCTGTTTGACACCACACACCATGTTATCTACAATGTAAAGTATTAGACAATATTGCATAACCATAAAAATATGCAAACAATGATCATGTGATTCTTATTTCAAAAATAAAGATGTTCATAGAAAAGATAGACTTTTCAGTATACATCCCTACAATCTCCCGCTTATACTAAAAGACTATGTTGTTCTCAAAGTGCCATACATCTGATCCCCATTCCCTCCACATGCCTATCAAAAGCTCTCGCCGGAAGGGCCTTAGTGAAAGGATCTGCCAGGTTATCCTCTGATGCAATCTAGGCGACAGCAACTTCTACCTCCTTTATGATTTCTCGTATCAGGTGGTACTTGCACTCTATGCATTTACTTACCTTATGGGCTCGTGGTTCCTTCAAGTTTGCAACTGCACCATTATTATCGCAATAAATTGCGATAGTTCTGGGAAAACCAAGAATCACATCCAAGTCCATCAGAAAGTTCCTAAGCCATACAACTTCTTTGGCCGCCTCAGAGGCCGCCACATACTCAGCTTCCATGGTGGAGTCCGCCATGCACTTTTGCATGACACTCCTCCAAACAATGGCTCCACCTCCCAAAGTAAACACAAAACCTGAGGTAGACTTACTGTTATACCTATCAGATTGGAAGTTGGAATCCGTGTAACCCACTGGGAGTAATTGGTCTGCCCGGTAAACCAGCATATAATCCCTAGTCCTTCTCAGGTACTTCAATATATGCTTTACTGTAGTCCAATGTCCCTGTCCTGGATTACTCTGATATCTGCTGACCATGCCCACGGCAAAGTAGATATCTGGTCTCGTACATAGCATCGCATACATAAGGCTTCCTACTGCCGAAGCATAAGGAACCGCCTTCATCTTCTCTATCTCCTCAGATGATCTAGGACACATCTCCTTAGATAAAGGAACTCCATACCGGAAAGGTAGAAAAACCCTTCTTGGAGTTCTGCATGCTAAAACGATCGAAAATCGTGTCTATGTATGAAGCTTGGGATAAGCACAACATCCTTTTCCAGCGATCCCTTATAACCTTGATCCCAAGGATGTGTCCTGCTTCTCCCAAGTCCTTCATATCAAACTGTTTGGACAACCATACCCTTACGCCCGATAACACTTTGATATTGTTGCCAATCACCAAAATGTTATCTACGTATAGTACAAGAAATACTACTATGTTTCCGTCACATCTCTTGTATACACAAGACTCATCTGGACTTTGAATAAATCCATAAGACTGGATTTACCTCATCAAAGCGGATGTCCCAAGACCTCGAAGCTTGCTTCAATCCATAAACGGACCGATTAAGCTTACATACAAGACGCTCTTTGCCCTTAGCAATGAATCCCTCTGGTTGCTTCATATAGATGTTTTCCTCAAGACTTCCATTAAAGAAAGCTGTCTTGACATCCACCTGTCGCACCTCATAATCCATATGGGCTGTTATGCATAAGAGCTCCCAGACCTGACTTGAATCCATAGATTCAATCTCAGTATTCATTGCACTTTGCCAAGATATTGTATATATATCTTGGATTGCCTCGTCGTATGTCTAGGGATGAAGTTCATGTTTGCCAAGGACTAAATCAAAAGATTCACCCAAGAACATGAATCTAAGAGGTTGTCTAACAACCCTCCCACTACGACGAGGTATCATCTGTGTATCCTCTGTGACACTCGGTGCAGTGACATGTGGTATATCCTCTTGTACTGGTGGTACTAAAGAAGTAACTTCCACTTTTAACTCCTCCAGAACAATTTTACTCTTGGGCTTGTGGCTCATCACATAGTCTTCCTCTATAAATCTACCGTTCGTGCTAACGATCACCCTCTGATCTCTAGGACTATAAAACAATCCACCCTTCGTTCCCTTGGGATAGTCAACGAGCAAGCGTACTTCTGTACGAGGTTCCAACTTACCAGCATCTGCCTTCAGCACATGTGCTGGACTCCCCCATATCCGAATATGTCTTAGACTAGGCTTTCGCCCAGTCCACAACTCTATGGGAGGAGAAGGCACTGATTTAGATGGAACCAAATTCAGAATGTACACCGCTGTATCTGGAGCATAGCCCCAGAACGAATCTGGCAAGTCAGAATAACTCATCATCGATCTAACCATCTCCATAAGAGTCCTATTCCTTCGCTCTGCTACACCGTTCTGCTGGGGTGTTCCAGGTGCAGTCAATTGGTATTGAATCCCAGCCTCTGATAAGTAGTTCCTAAACTCTCCCAATAGGTACTCACCACCACGATCAGATCGTAGTGTCTTGATACTTTTACCTTAACGTTTCTCCACATCGGCCTTGAATTCTTTGAACTTGTCAAAGCATTCAGACTTGTGGCGCATCAGGTAAATGTATCCATATCTTGAGTAATCATCTATAAAAGAGATGAAATACTCAAAACCACCTCTAGCCTGGATAGACATAGGACCACACAAATCAGAATGAACCAATTCTAACACATCTTTGGCTCTATACCCCTTGGCCTTAAAAGGCCTCTTGGTCATCTTACCCTCCAAGCAAGATTCACAGGTTGGGAGATCTTCCACCACTAATGAACCCAAAGGTCCATTAGCTATCAACCTTTGAATTCTTCTTAGGTTAATGTGACCAAGCCTAAGATGCCAAAGATATGTTTGGTTCATCTTTGAAGGTTCTTTTCTCTTATTAGATTTAGAAGATGAGTTATTAACTTCAATTTGCATCGTGGGAGATTTCGTATACAAATTTCCTTTCAATGTACCTGAACAGATATTCTCCCTATTCCTTTTTATAACAACTTGTCATTAAAAGAAATAGAATATCCATCCATAAACAATTTAGAAACTGAAACTAAATTCTTTCTAAATAAAGGTACATAAAGGGAATTTTCCAGAACCTAAGTTTTATTTTTCTCAAGAGATAAATAAAACTTCTCTCACTGTAATAGCCACCACCATCATGGCGTTGCCCAAGTAAATGATAATCTCCCCTTTAGCTAGTCGTCGGATTTCCTGGAACCCCTGCAAAGTTTTGTAGACATGATTAGTGGCTCTCATATCTACACACCAGGTGCCGGTAGATAAAACCGCTAATCATGTTTCAACGACTAGTCCAAAGGATATACCATTGTTCTATTTTAGATTGGGACAATCCTTCTTCCAATGTCCATCCTGCTTATAAGTGAAGTACTTGCCTTTCGGCTTCTTCACTCCTCCCTGAGATCCTCCCACCAGCTTTGCTCCACCTTGTTTCTTCTTCTTCTTGCCTTTCGGCTTAGAAGTAGAAACCTTTTTGAGCAACTATGGCTTGAGGACACTCTTCGAAGAGTGCATACTTGTACTCCTTAGCAAATAAGACAATATTTAAATTCTTTTCCAATCATCATTATTTGGGTACAGTAAGTTTATTTCCTTTAGTATCATAGTAAGTGGACTGAAAGTCATTTTTGAAAATCCTAAGAATCACATAGATCATTACCGTAGATTTCAAAAAAATTTTGATTCCTCAAACAATAAAATTTCAAAATCAACCAACACCTCTAAACACCGAGAATATCGCATGTGTCGATCGTGTGGACGTATACGAATTCTATATTTGTAAGAGGAGGTTTTACCTATTAATTTTACTATCTTGTCAACCTAACTTTTTGACAAGTAAAATTAATAGTTGGTTTCTCTTCTGCCCTACAAATAAAAGCAGTGACTCCGATGGGGAGGATACTTATATTTGCATCTAAGTGTTCACCATTACTTAGTACTAAGATAATTATCTCGGGTTATGTGCCTTACGATGGGCAAGTACACACGCTCCTTAATAATTACCTATAACCATATTCGACCCTGTGATCCACAAACAAACTCATCCGATGGGGAGGAAGGCATTCATAGCCGACGCGCAAGTTTGTTTGCATCACTTGTCAAATTGTAATGGAGGCCGCGGGAATTTATAAAAATATCCCTCTCCCACTTAGTAATTTGAAATTGAGGAATTTTCATAGCCTACGACATGCATATCAAACAAAAAACAATAAATATGAAAAATAAATTATTTTCCAACTATTATGGCATTTGTCTTCAATATGACTCCCGTCGCATTGCCATCTCGTCCTCTCCTCCTACGCTAAGTATGAGCCATCCGGAGATCCGAGCCGAGACTAAAACCTATTTTAATTTACATCCATCGATCCTATACTCCACGAGGGAGTGTACCTGAAATCTTGATCGAAAGTAAAATAAAATAAAGAGAGGCTAAACAATGTCGTATTTAATTTACCAAAAACTAAATACTAGCCTCGTCAACCCCGAGAATTCAACAAAATAAATATTTACACACATACAATCACATACACACATATGGCCATAATAGTCGGATCTTATGCCTGCAACCAAAGAGTTAAACTACGCATATCCTTCTATTATCCGACACATATAATATATGAAAAAGTGCATAAAAATTAACCGAATCCTAAACACACAAAACCGGAAACCTTGGCTCTGATACCATTTGAAGGGTTTTGCCTTGTCGAGTTCGTGGGGGGAAACTTCGCTTCCCCTTCACCTCGGTTGCTTGACCATGGTGATCCCTTCGATGTCCCCGGATGAAAAAAATTTAATCCTAGACAAAAGGGATTCCCAAAGCAACCAAGTCATCATCGTGCTATTCGTTTAGAGAGGTCACTTGAACAAACTAGTTGTTCAAGCGACCATCCTCTATTCTACGAGTAGCCGCGGAATAGAGGATGTCCGGATCGTCGGTTTTCGTGTTTATGCTCGGGATCCAAGTATTATTTAGCCATTTACAGAAATATAACATGCTTATATTTGCAAAACAAAACCAAGTAAGATACAAAAGAGAAAAGAGAATATATATACCTCTTGATCTTCTAATGTATGACCTTCCTCCTTTTGGACATCGTGTGGGCGACGATCCACCAAAAGTCGAAGCTCCTAGATCGCAAATCTTCCTTCCTTGCTCTTCCAAATCAAGAGAAAGAATAGAAACAAGGTTTTTCTCCTCACTAGAAACAACCAACAAGGAACCAAACTTATCCTTGTTGCCGGCCAACTAGATGAAGGAGAAGATGGTGGAAAACAACCAAGACACCAAGGGAAGCCCTATATCTTGTTTCCACCACCTAAGGAGAGGGAAAAGGAAGCTTTTGGGTGCTGGCCAAGGCTGGAAAAGAGCTGGGAAGGGTGCTTGACGTTGGCCAAAAGAGGAAGAAGAAGAGAGAAAGAACCTTCCTTATTTGGTGCCACCCTTGCCTCCAAACCCTAATCCCAATCCTATCTCAAATAGGATTGCTTCTTGCCGCCCAAACCCTAGCTCTCCTCCAATTCATGTTCATGCCAACTCCATGCCATCCTTTTATAGAGTTAGGGATAAGTCATGTGTTAGTGCTTATAAGCTCCACATATCTCCACAATGGCATGATATTGTCCACTTTGGGTCTAAGCCCTCATGGTTTTATTTTTGGGCTTTACCCAAAAGGCCTCATACCAATGGAGATATCTTTTTTCTTATAAGCACATGATCTTTTCCATGTCTTACCAATGTGGGACTTTGATTGTATTCCCCATACTCCCAACAATCCCCCCCTCAAACGAAGGACCACATTGGGCCCCCCCTCAAGCCTATCCCTCCTCGAAGGATTTTCTCTGCTTGATGTCCGATCTTCAACCCACCAGGACTTCCTGCCAGTTGTTCGGTCCCCCCGACCCAACTAGACTTCCTTCCTGATGTCTGGTTCTCTTGATCCGGACGTGGGAGCTCAACTTCCTTCGTTCGAGGTTCATGGCTTGACATGGACCATGGCTCTGATACCAATTGTTAGTGCTTATAAGCTCCACATATCTCCACAATGGCATGATATTGTCCACTTTGGGTCTAAGCCCTCATGGTTTTATTTTTGGGCTTTACCCAAAAGGCCTCATACCAATAGAGATATCTTTTTTCTTATAAGCACATGATCTTTTCCATGTCTTACCAATGTGGGACTTTGATTGTATTCCCCATACTCCCAACATCATGAATTAATCTCATCCATTGGTTCTAGGGATTTAATCTCAACCGTCAGATCTAGAGATTTAATCTCAACCGTCGGATCTTAGAGATTTAATCTCTACCAATAAATTTTAGAGTTTTTTTTCTATCCATTGGATCTAAGCTTCATGAGGTGTTAATAGGCTACATTAGGGACCATGAGGAGGAGTTGGGTCTTGGCCACCCATGGATCAAGCCCACATAAAGTCCGATCCACTAATGATGATCCAATCCACTAAAGGTTCATTATTGATCTACCTCACCAACCCCCATATGATAATATGGGCTCCATATATTATTTGTACATTTTCTCCCCGTGTTTAAGATCTCGAATGTCCGTCGATTAATTAATTTACTAACCATTAATTAATCAACATCTAACTCCTTGAGTAGTTCCACTCAACCTTTTCATCATGCCGGACCAAGTCCATCTGCAAGGTTTACATGATGAACCTTATGAGCTCCTCAAGGGGACATCATCATCCTAATATATAGGACACGGTTTCCTCCTATAATCAATGGCACACCATATAAATAATATCATCTCCCAACTTACTGAGCCTATCGATTTAATCTATAAATCTCGCCCATTGGTAAATCAAAGAGAAGAGTACTAAGTATATGTGCCCATTATTATATCGGAATTAAGAGCATGTACTAAAAAATATCTGAGGTCCGATTCGATTATGTAGTCAGCAATAAATCGAATCACCTCTATGTCGGTCCTGCTCAATACACACAAAGTGCTCTAGTGTGATTCTATGGTCAAGACAAACCAACACCAAATCACACTACAACCATTCCGATGGTTTGTCCAAAGTCATCTCGGTTGTGAGCCTTTACTTATACTTTTCAAGGGGTCGATAACATGATCTCCTGTGTGACACCACACACCATGTTATCTACAATGTAAAGTATTAGACTATATTGCATAACCATAAAAATATGCAAACAATGATCATGTGATTCTTATTTCAAAAATAAAGATGTTCATAGAAAAGATAGACTTTTCAGTATACATCCCTTCAAAGATAACTCATGGTGGTATCCATTTAGGTTATAGAATTCTGTAAACCTATGGTTCTCGAATTCACCACCATGATCAGACCTAAGTCTCTTGATTTTAATGCTTTGTTGATTTTCTACTAGTTTAAATTGGTTGATTAATTGATCTAGGGTGTCACTTTTGTGTTTGATGAACCTAACCCAAGTAAACCTAGAATTGTCATCAATTATGACTAAGCAGAATTTACTCCCATTAAGTGACTTAGCTCTGTGTGAATCAAATAGATCCATGTGTAGGAGCTCAAGAACCCTTTTGGTTCGTTCTTGGTTAGTTAGTTGATGTTGTGTCCTAGATTGTTTACCTTGTTGACAAGCATTACATATTTTATTGTTCAAGTTATTGAGGTTAGGCAAACCTCTGACTAAGTCACTCTGACTCATCCTGTGGATGAGTCTTGGGTGTGAGTGACCGAGTCGTTGATGACACAACCATGATTCCACTTGCCGTGTCATAAGACACGTGGTTGAGGAGTTAGTTAAATTAATAGTGTAAATATTGTTATTTCTAGTTCCCTTAAGGATTGTTTTAGATGTTTCATTTGTATTAATTACGCATTCATTTTCTAGAAATATGACCTTATAGTTATTATCACACAATTGGCTTACACTAAGTAAATTATATTGAAAATTTTCTACCAATAAGACATTTTGAATAATAAAGTTAGAGTTGAGCTCAATATCACCTGATTCGATGATTTTGAGCTTGTCGTTGTTTCCGAAGGCTACCGATCCTTGACATTTGAATCGAAGCTTCAAAAACTTGAGTTGATCCCCGGTCATGTGTCGGGAGCAACCACTGTCCAACATCCATTGATCCTACATGCAAGGTAGTTAGATCGGATATTAGATTTATTAAATATTGGTTGAAAATTATTAACCTAAATCATCTCACCCATGTCTACATGATCAAACATGTTAACCCTATATGTTCTTGTGAGATGACTTCCAATTTTACTTGAATTAAATTTAATGACTTTAACACTTGTCAACCTTGCATTAGATTCAGATTTGACCTTAGGCACATCAAGTCGCCTTTTCAAGATCATGGCTTCCAGGTCGTGGCGAGGCACAGAGGCCTTCTTTGATTGGAACAATGACCACTTCCTTAGACAAAGCCATTTTCAAGAAAATATAGACTTGACTCACCTAAGACCACTTCCTGGTCTAACTAGTCTAGGATACGATGACGTAGCTTCAGCTAGTTATGCTCTTTCAAGTGCACCAAACTAGATACGCCTTATCTAGCCTGAATACACAAGACTCCGCTTTCCTAGCGTACTATCATCTCGTCGGATCCTGGTACTATGTTATCAAGTATTGACAAGTTATAGTCCTATCTAGCCATTCTAAAAAGAAAAATCAAACTAAATTAAAAACCTAAGCATGCAATTTTCTAAGTTAAAATACAAACAAGTTTCGTACTAGCTCCCCCTGGACCGTTGAATCGGTTTGGTCTCTCCACATAATGGATTTGGTCCTTGGGAACCCAGTACTGGTTCGATCCTAAGTTTGAAATCAAGGTGGTCTTAGGGACCCATGCTTGGAAACATTTTTTATGTCGACTTACAATCGACATATATGACTTGTTGGTCGTGTTTGAGCTAAACCCTAGTCCGGCCTTGTTGTACACGACCCTTTGCGATCCAAGTAGGAGGTCAAGTCCTTTGGATCCCAAAGGAAACCTTTCAAACATGTTCCTAAGATCTTCGACTTGACTCTTCAAGAGTGAGTTCTCAACTTCGAGCTTTTTAACCCGAGTTGAGTCCTCCTCTCGAACTCGACTAGTCGAAGAGGTTAGGGAGACCTCGTGTTTGAGAAGTTTAACTTCCTCAACCAGGGTCTCGACCTTGGACTCGAACTTAGCTAATTTTCTAGTTAAAAACATAATTGCACTATATAGTGTACTAATGAGGGATTGCCTTACCTTGAGTGTATCTTTTGAACCAGATGTGTATCTGTGGCTTATCTTGAATAGTGCTTCGCAGTCCAACTCATCTTCAGTTTTTGATTCATGTTCCGATTCTGACTCCGTCTTCGATTCCACCAGTTTAGCCATGAGAACACGATCATTATCTTCTTCCTCGGATGCTTCTTCCCAAGTAGCGTTGAGTGCCTTTTTGTGTTTTGGTGCTTTGCTCTTGAGTTTTGGGATTCGGACTTGATGTGTCCAAACCTGTTGCATTCGTAACATCTAATATTTGAACTTTTAGGCTTACCTTCGTTGGGTCGAGTGACGGTTCATTTTCATCCCTTGACTATCCTCCGAACTAGGTTGACTAATTCGGCCACCATTTCCGAGTCGACCTCCGAATCGGACTCATCCTCTTCTTCCTTCGGGGGTGGCTTGCTTGTGGTTTTCTTCCTCGAACCTGCAAAAAGTGTTATACCTTTCTCGGGTTCTGAGTTAGACTGCTCATGAAGTTCAAAATCAGAAAATAATTCATCTAACCTAATTTTTGAAAGATCCTTGGAGACCTTGTAGGCATCGACCATGGATGCCCACAAGGTAGTCCTCGGAAAGGAGTTAAGAACATACCTTATAAGGTCACGATTTTCGATCTTTTGCCCGATCACGTGTAGATTATTGACTATGTCTTGAACGCGGGCATGAAGTTGAGTCGCCATTTCGTGTTCCTGCATTTTTAGATTATACAATTTATTAAACAAAAGATCGCGCTTACATACCTTGGCTTCATCGGTCCCTTGGTGTAGCTCTACTAGCTTTGTCCAAAGGTCCTTTGCGCTGATGAAGGGGCTGACGCGATTAAGCTCCTCCTTGGACAAGCCACATTGGAGGATTTGAGTTGCCTTGGCGTCAGCTTCGACTTGTCTTTTTGTCGCAATGGTCCATTGGTCATAATCCAAGGATTCACCCACTTCGTTAGTTGGAAGTGTGAATCCCGTTTGGATTATGATCCACATCTCGATTTGAGTTTTAAGAAAGCATTCCATCCGACCCTTCCAATAATGGAAGTCATCTCTGTTGTAAAATAGAGGTCGGACGGTGCTTAAACCCTCGAGATGGGCCATTAAAACAAAAGAAACAAGGAGATGAAGACGAAAAACCTAGCAACGACAAAAACACACAAAATGTACCAAGACTCGCATCTTAGATTAGTAGTGCGGGAGGAAAACTAACCAAATAAAATAAATTTTAAATAAACAGAATTAAAAAGAAAAAAAATCTGTAAAAAGCTAGATCGGTGGTTTCACCAAATCTTAGCAATCCCCGGCTCTGAAACCAATTGTTGGATCGAAGCAGATCGCTAGAGGGGGGGTGAATAGCGATAAAACCTTTTTTTCTCTTCTTTTCGTTCGTTCGTTAAAACCCAAGTAGACAATGAATTACAGCGGAAAGATAAGCGATAAATAAAAGGAGACAAATGTTTTTTACTTGCTTCGTAGCCTTTGGCTACAACTCCAAGGCCCTAGTGGTCCTTGACCACGTACGGAGGGCAAAAACACTAAAGAACTCCACCTCATTAGAGGTAGGAGTTAATCGATACAAATAAAACACAAAGCTTGAGGTTGAGGGACACTCCCCCTCTCCTCATTACGATAAAAGCTCCGAGAAAGTACATTAATGAACTGAAATAAAAACATAAACCGACGTAATAAAATGAAAGCAATTAAAACCTAGACGTTGGAGAAGAAGCACTTCATTGTCGGAAAGTCGTAGCTTGGCGGAGGCTTTTGAAAGCTTAGAATTGATGATAAAACCCTAGGAGAGGCCCTTCTTTTATAGCCTTTGAGCCCCTTTTCGAGAGGACCTTCAACCAATGGAAATTAGGCACATGGCTCCTTGAAAAATGGTGATAAGATCCTGATGGCCATCATCTCGATGGCAAGATCATCGATCGAATGTCGATCGCAGACAAATGACGGTCGATGGACGGCACGATCGAGTCCTCTAAGCTGGTAGTCAACTGATACTAGATGCAGGGCAAAGTTAGCTTAACAAAATCATTATTTGGATGGTCGCTGACCATCCGATCTTGACCTAGACTATCTATAGGATGTCTTTGGTCGGATCTACACTTAAAATCATCCCCGTAAGGAGGATACGACCTCTCTTACTCTCGCACACACATGAGCTTACGTCGATACTTACTTTGTCACTTTCGCTTCTGGCCTTCCATTTGATTCCTTCGACTCCCTCCAAAGTCACTCGAGTGTCGCCCGACCACTGCGGCTTCCTCCGGGTGTCGCTAGCCTTTAGCTCCAACTATAGCAATTTTCTACACATTCGATTCAACTCGTGAGATAACGACATGAGTTTAACTTTGTATTGTTTGCTATAATCAAAACTCAGGTTCGACTTAGGTGGCTACTGCACCAACATGGATATTGTCCCACATGAATTTGTAGCTATTGGGTTGGGAGCTAGTAGTGTGGGCAAAAAGCGTTTGCCTACATCCATGACTATCCCCTACCGAAGCTTTGCGATTTAGTGGGAGCATCATTTAATTAAAGACCTAATTAAATGATTTAGATATGATACTTATTTCTGCATTTTACTATTGTAGATCACCATGTCATCTAACACATTAAATACTCTCTCTATGCGATTTGTCCTTGATAGTGTCAGCCCTTAGTGTCAATCATGAGATGATTGATTAGGGATCATATGTATCATATTTCATTAATAACAGACAAGGTTTGCTTATTATATTATTTCTTATATGCGCTATATGAATAATATAATAGTGTCCTTAAATAGTAGGTTCAGGTTTACAGCATATCAATTGGTTGAATTGATAGTGAGAGTTTGTAGACACACACACACACACACAGAACACTACTCTTTACTATTCCTAGTCGAGTATTAATATGGAAGGACAATATTAATGCGTAAAGATTAGCATGTAGGTCAATTGATGACTTAATCTCACAAGTCATGGATATGTGATATCAAGTTGACACATGGGTACATATTAGGGACTATGTACTGAATTAACCCACCATGAGAATATTTCATGGATCGTTATATGAGTGCCATAAACATTCTCATGTGACTATTGGTATGAATAATCCTTAGACTTGAAGTCAGTACGGTTCCCTACATAATGAGTTGTATACTTTGGCTTCGTCGACTGTCACCCATAACAGGGTAACTATAAAGGCGATCACTGGGTATTCAAAAAGTTATGCGAGGGATGTGAGTGATGTAGATGGGATCTGTCCCTTCCATATATCAAAAGTGATATCTATGGGTCCCTTGATAGAGTAGGATTGCAAAAATGCATGGCCATACTAGAATAAGTCAATATGAGATATTGAGCTTATTTAGTTGAGTAGTCTACTTGGAGATCAAGAAACTCTTGATTGATAAGAGGATGACACAGTCTATGCCTCATTGATCAATCTAGAAATCAAGGATAGAAGGACTGAGTCATACACGATAGTAGTCATGGAAAGGTTATGCCGGATCTTGACATTCTCGTCACTTGGGTAGCAATGATGTATTGCTAGATGTCGCTCATTTCTTATGTCTCTAAAACAGTTTTAGAGACATTGCCAACGTTATGAGAACCTATTGGGTCACACACTTTGGACAAGTGAGTTGGAGATGGCTCATGTGATGAGCCATTGGGCCATCGGGTTGAGTCTAATGTAGATTAGACTCAATCGGGTTGAGTCTAATGTAGATTACACTCAATGAGTGGGGCTCAAGTTATACCCAATGAATCTGACTCGAGTTAGACTCAGGTCAAATTCGAATTGAGTAGGACTCAAGGTATACCCAATGAATCTGACTCGAGTTAGACTCAAGTCAGATTTGGATTGAGTGAGACTCACCATTAAGAAGGGGTTGCATGATCATTAATATGGAATTAATGGGTTATTAATTCCATGGAAATCAAGAGTCAAAACCTTTCATATTCAAGGGTTGAATATAAAAGATTTTCGTCGGTTTTTTGAAGGGTGTGGCTTGATTATGATCTTCCTCTTCTTCTTCTTCTATCATCTTGGCGAACCAACCTTGTGGCTAGCACCACAGTTTAGTTCCATTCCATCTCACGGTTAGTGTGGATACCGTGGAAGTGCGGAAATGCTGACTACACTGAGATCCAGACACTTTGAATGCAAGTGTTGCTGACAAGATTGCGAAGGGCATGCTTCGAAGGTAACAACAATTCTTATAGGATAGAATCGATAAAATGAGTATATGTTTTTCGCATGGATCTCTGGAGGGATCTTATTTTTCCATTGCTTAGTGCTTGTAAAATATTTCCGAGTACGCATGGATTCCCTACAGTGGTATCAGAGCCACTTGTGAAAACAATACTCATTTTTTAGTTGTTATATGTGATATAAGTTAAAACGTGCTTTATTATGATCTGCGTGTTGTTATGGGCTTGCACTGCGCCACTCTGATAGTCTACTGAGCAAATTTTCCCAAAGCAGACTAACGAGTGGACCTGAGCCGATTGAACTGTGTCGATTGGATGGTGCCAAGTCGGATGGTGCCGAGTGGACCTATATCTATCGTATGGTGCCGAGTGTGTTAGTAATATATGAGAGATGTCCTAAGGCAATCGCCTTATGTATGAACCATTTATATGATAAATGAAGATTCACTATTTGAGTATACATGTTTTATGTATTTGATTGGATCTTAAACTCATTTATCGAATGTCCACGATACATTCACAAAGATGAGAGAATTTGTGATTGATCACAACTAGTGAGTATCTCTACATGTGTAATTGTGATGTATCTAATTATCCCTAGTCGATGAATTGATGGATCGACACCATCAATTCGCCGAGACTAGCACGAGGTATACTCCTTGGTGTATCCAAGCAAATGATTCTCACCGGGCCGAGACATAGTGATGTCCGAGTTAATCGTGGATGCTAGTTATGGTAACTAGTTCATTGAGTGACCACCGTAAGACTTCATATGGTTCTCTGCATATATAGATATGTCAATGAAGTTCTTATCGTGGCTTAAGTGCGATGTTCTTTCGACTTGTATTCAAGTCATCTTGATCATGGAGACTTATGCTTTGACATCTTAAGCAAACATCTCTAAGGAGATGTGGACCCGGATGATTGGGTATAAGTCAAGTGATCAAGGTGTTTGAATAGCCTATAAAGGATTCACCACTCCTTGCGCAGGAGATGTATACCCATGGCCTCTCGTCTGGATTGTTACTAAAGTCTGCCAAAGCATTACATGTTTAGAGTAAGGTACTCTTCGATACATGTGGAGTAACTAGAACTGTGAGGACGAGGAAATGATACTTGGGCTAGGTGTGACGTAGTCACCTAGTGGGGATCGACACAATAGACCATGTCCTCAACCAAGTGGGTATAAGATGAGTGAAGGGAATGGGGCACGATTCATTCGAGCCTCAAGGGTTTCGTAAATAGTTCGATCAACCGCTGATCTTTTCTGCTAATTGGGGATCATGATGTACTACTAGGTGCCACTCATGATCGCTCTATAATTAATGGTTAATTATAGACGGCCAACATAAACCGAGAACCTATTTGGTCACACGCACAACGAGTGTAATCCAAAGGATTTAAAACGAGCTTGAGAATGGGATTCTCAGACCGAGAGAAACTATGTTTGGTTGGACCAAACATAAAGCGAGCATGAAATTGTTTCAGTCGCAATGGAAGCGTGGATGGGCAGTGTCTTATGAAGACATAATGGATGGACCAAAATGGTTTTGGTTCTAATCCAATGGATGAGAATAAACCAAATGGTTTGGTTTATATTAAACGAATGAACCAAAGGTTGGTTTGGTTCGTTTTAACTTAAAATAAACCATCATGGTTTGGTTTATTTTAACTTATCTTAATGGAGCGGGTTAACGGGCTTTATGGATATGATCCATTAACCATTAAGAGAATTAGTTCTCTATAAAATAGGGCTTAAACCCTAACCCTAAAATCCAATGAAGAGTTGCCGCCCAATCAAGAGTTGCCGCCCACCCTTGTTGGTGAATTCGGCGCCCAACCCTAAGTGGCCGCCGCCCATCCTTTGTGCCGCCGTCCAAGTCATTGCCGGCGACCAAGCTTCAGCCGGTGAACCTCCGGCGACCCTCCGGTGATCTCCTATAGGTTAGGCATCAAGGTGAGGCCTTTCTCTCCTTGTTTTGGCCGGCTCCTACTCCTCCACCAAGCTGTCCAGTTTTCTGGACAGCTTCTCCTCCTCTCGTCGGAGCGTCGTTTGGACGACGGTTAGTGCTCCGACAGCGGCTAACTTACCGGGGATTTGATCTTCGGTAATCCTCTGAGGTGGAGGACGAAGGATTCGTCAAACGGTTGACGAATACCTCTCCGGAGAAGCGAGTTTTGAGAACTCGTTTTGGATCCGAATTTGGATTCGGATCGTGATCATCTCTCGATCACGTCGTCTTCAACACGAGGCTAGTAACCCGTACGAAGACGAAGCTCGTGACTTAGCGAAGTCATCCCGAGGAGCTCGGCGTGGATACGGATAGAGACGATTCTTACGAGGATCGTTCTGGTTGATGCCGTTCCCGCTACACGTCATACGAAAGGTATAACGTAGTTAATTTCCTTTTATTGCAATTTTAATTTACGGTTATGTCTACACTTGTTGTAAAAGCATGCATGTGTTGTGTGTGTTGTAATAAATAGGAGTATTTATTATTTTTAATTGCTTCCGCTGTGTTCATGTTTACGAAACATGATCGAACACACACACGCCGCGGTGCCGAAAACCCAACAGAGTGGACTATGCCGATTAGATGGTGTCGAGTGGACCTGTGCCGATCAGATGGTCCCAAGTGGACCTGTGTCGATCGGATGGTACCGAGCGGACCTGTGCCGATCGGATGGTGCCGAGTGGACCTATGCCGATCGAATGGTGTCGAGTCAACCTAAGCCGATCGGACTATGCCGATCAGATGGTGCCGAGTGGACCTATGCCAATCAGATGGTGTCAAGTGGACTTGTGCCGATCGGATGCTACCGAGTGGACTTGTGCTGATGGCACAGTCCGATCGAATGGTGCCTAGCGGACCTGATCGACCGGATGGTCTTGGGTTCATAGTGATGAACATAATGGGTAGCGACTCATTCAATGAGTCTATAAAATAATTTTTTGCCGGGGGTACTGCCCCCTTGACCCCCGTAGGGGGCACTACCCCCACGACCCCCGCAGGGACCGTCGTGGCATTACGGCTGATATTTTGTGCTTAGGATCATAATAAAATTTTGTAATTACTATTTTGAACGTTATATGACATGGTGCATGGTTATGGCCCCTAACCCAATGTGATTGGATATGTGTATGTTTGTTATAATTCATAATACGACCTATGTGTCATGCCTTTCACCTTCATTTTTCGATTGTAAAATTAGATTACCCTCGAATGTAACTCGAGGTTTCTTTTAATTGAAATGTACAATGTAGAATAATTCTAGACTGCTGAAGGAAGGTGCAAAGGAAGGAAGCCAACAACACATGATGACCTTGGAAGACTTGGAGAAAATGTTATTCTCTAAGTTGACCATTCGCTCTTCTCATTGGCTTGAGAAGATCATAGAAAAGGGCCATAACAATGTCATATTTCTGTATGTTTATATGTGATGCATGTGATGCTTGTATATTTGATGCATGCGTAATTAGTTGTCACAATAAATTAGGTCACTTATTATATGTCTGCCAAAGTTTAATACTTACTATTACCTTGTTCAATCGTAGTGCGTTTGCCAAAGCAAAGTGACTCGATTTACCTCGGTAAAGTACTATAGGACAATTGTGATGTCTTCCTATTAAACCTTGGATTTGACTTAACTAAGCTCTCTCTATTAGATTAATGAACTTAGAGGTATAGCTCATACCGGACATCTACCTACATTATACAAATCTTGGGCGATTAGCCAAAGCTAACTCAAGATGAGTGATAATTTAGAAAGATATCTCATCCGATGGGGTACAATGAACAAATAATGTTGTTCATAAAGATACACAAGAGTTACATTAGATGTAATTGGTATAAGTTACCTACCTAACTTATACAAGTCTTGGGCGATTAGCCAAAGCTAACTCAAGAAGCGGTATAATATGGATCTTGTCCCACTTTGTGACCAGTGGAAGAATCATTTAGTTAAAAGGCCTAATTAAATAATTGAAATATGATACATTTCTACATTTCTGTATTGTAGATCACCATGTCGTCAAATACATCAAAAACACTCTCTCTGCGATCTGTCCTTGATAAGGACAAGCTCACTGGAGCTAACTTCTTGGACTAGTACAGGAACTTGAGGATAGTCCTCAAGCAAGAACGCAAACTCTACATCCTAGAGCAGTCCATTCCTGAACCACCCACTCCTACGACCACTCGTGTTGATAGGGATGCTTATAAGAAGCATCAAGATGACACACTAGATGTGTTATTCCTCATGCTTACCACCATGAACTCTGAGCTTCAGAAGCAACATGAGAACATGGATGCTTATGGTATGGTTGAGCATCTGAAACAACTATATCAGGGACAAGCAAGGCATGAGAGATACGAAGTGTCAAAGGCCTTGTTTCAATGCAAGATGCAAGAAGGAATTCCCGTAGGCACTCATGTAGTCAAGATGATTGGGTACGTTGAGAACCTAGAGAGATTGGGATTTCCAATGGGCCAAGAGCTGACCACTGACCTTGTTCTGCAATCACTTCTAGAAGGCTACAATAAATTTGTCATGAACTACAACATGAATGAAATTGACAAGCCTTTACTTGAGATGTTGAGTATGTTGCGAACTGTTGAATTCAACCTTAAGAAGGCAAAGCCTGGTACCATTTTGATGGTGAACAAAGGTAAAGGCAAGAAGAAGCCTAAAGCTAAGGGTAAGACCCAAGCCAAAGGCAAAGGCAAAGGCAAAGGCAAAGGCAAGACAAATGCATTGAAACCTAAAGGAGGGGTGTCTAAGGAAGGGGAATGCTTCCACTACAGTGAGACCGGGCATTGGAAGAGAAACTACAAGCTATACGTGGAAGAGATGAAAAGGAAGAGAAGTAAGACTTTTGCCTCAGGTATATATGTTATCGAAGTCAATTTATCTATCTCGTCTTCTTGGGTATTAGATACTGGTTGTGCTTCTCACATTTGTACCAATGTGCAGGGCCTTTGAAAGATTAGATCATTGACGAAGGGCGAAGTGGATCTACGGGTAGGCAATGGAGCAAAAGTTGTCACCATCGTTGTAGGGGCATACTCCTTATCTTTGCCCACTGGGCTTATCTTAGAGCTAGAAGACTATTGTTATGTGTCTGCCTTGACTAAAAATATTATCTCTGTTTTTTGTTTAGACAAGAAAGGTTTCTCATTTGTAATAAATGACAAATGTTGTTCCGTTTATTTAAATGATATGATTTTTTGTAGTGCACACCTTGTTAATGGTCTCTATCTTCTAGATCTTGAAACCCTAGTCTATAACATAAATACCAAACGGATCAAAACTAATGATCTGAACCAAACATATCTCTGGCATTGTTTTATATCTCAACTTCATAAGGATGGATTATTGGACTCATTTGATTTTGAATCATATGAGACATGTGAATCCTGTCTCCTAGGCAAGATGACCAAGACTCCATTTAGTGGACATGGCGAACGAGCTACTAATTTGTTAGAACTCATACATACTGATGTATGTGGGCCTTTCAATGTAGCAACTAGAGGAGGCTATCAGTACTTCATTACTTTTAATGATGATTTTAGTAGATATGGATATGTGTATCTTATGGGACACAAATCTGAATCCTTTGAAAAGTTCAAAGAATTCAAGAATGAAGTACAAAACCAACTTGGTAAGAGTATAAAAGTGCTTCGATCAGATCGAGGTGGGGAATACATTAGCCAAGATTTTCATGACTATCTCGTTGTGTTTGGGATTAGATCTCAACTCACTCCACCTAGAACACCACAGTGGAAAGGTGTCTCAGAAAGGATAAATCGTACATTATTAGATATGGTACGATCCATGATGAGTCACACAAATCTTCCTTCTTTCTTCTAGGATATACTTTAGAGACGGCTGCTTTCACACTTAATCGTGTCCCATCTAAGGCAGTCATAAAGACACCATATGCGATAAGGACTGGGAAGAGTCCCAAGATGTCTTTTATAAAGATTTGTGGTTGTGAGGCTTATGTTCGACATCATGTCTCCAACAAACTAGGCCCCAAATCAGACTAGTGCTACTTTGTAGGGTATCCTAAGGAAAAGAAAGGATATTATTGGTGCAATCGGCCCAGGTCATGATTGACCAGACTCGAGTTTGACTCGAGCGACTTTTTGATGTTAGACAAAATGTATGACATATGATTGTCATGGGAAGTCCAAGCATGAGGCTTGGCATTGGAAGTCCAACATGGAGTTGGCATGGGAAGAACAAGTTGGTAGCCTTGGCCATGTAAGTCCAAGTGTGTAGCCTTGGTGGTGAAAGTGTAACATGGAGTTGCCATTGAGAAAGTCCAAGCTTGAGTTTTGGTATTTGGGTAGCTTGATAAAGCATTGGTGAGTTCATCATCTCATGCCTTGGGTCTTTGAGTCGGTGAAGGATGGCATTGCGAAAGTCGTGTGCTTAGTGCATTCGAGGGACCGCCTGACAAGGAGCGAATAGGAGTGAAACCAAAGGAAGAAGACTTCAGGGCGAGATGCGAAGGATGGCATTGTGAAGTCGTGCTCTTGGTGCATCCGAGGGACGTGGCCGGACGAAGAGAGCTTCAGTGAGGGACTCCATTTGAGATGAGAGTTGAGCTTGGCCAAGTGGCTGAGATCGAGTGTCAGATGTCAAACATTGGTGTTTGAGGTTTACCTGATGGTTGGATCCTCAAACAAGTGTTTGTTTAAGGTTTTACCCGACACCAGTCGAATGCTATAGGTAGTAGTCGACTTCTCCAAGTCGATGGCAATCGACTGGTGTGCAACTGGTGGTTTCTGGCCTAGCAGTCGAGTGCTGGAAGGTGGTCACGGGCACAGAACGCTTGATAGCTGACTGATAAGTCAGCTACGAGGTCAGTAGGAGACTGATGGTATTGGGCAGTCGATTGCCAGTGTATCTGTTGGCTGGATGCTAACGTAGATTAAGTCATTGTCTCACAATGACTACAAGAGCAGTCGACTGGGATCTTATGGCAGTCGACTACTAGGCTTGGAATCAGCCCTAGACAAGCATAAAAGGAGGAGCTTGGGGAGGATTTCCAAAGTGATATTTGGGGTGATTTTGGAGGAGAATTACTGCTGCATTCTAGACCTTCAAGAGCAAACTAAAGCAAGCAACAAGCAAGTGATCAAAGTATAGTGGTGTAAATTTTTCTTTACTTGTATTCATATTGTCTTTGTATTTTGGCTTCTACTTTTGTATTACTATTGTAATTTCTTGTATGAAGTTTCTCCACCTCCAACTTGTTGTCGAGAAGGAGTTTGAGTAGTGGTGTGGTCATCACTCGATCTCGTTGAGCTCACCCCATTGAGTAGGACCCCTAAGGTTCCGAACCATGTATATCGCCATGTATTGTGTGTGCTTGTATATTTTCTTTGTGTTTGTATTCGTATTTCCGCTGCACATACTAACGAATTATAGATGAGCATGCAAGAGCAAACGACTTCCATCGTACACACGAATTGGGCTATTCACCCCCCTCTAGTCGGCCATCGATCCTCCAACAAGTGGCATCAGAGCGAGGAGTTTGTCATCAAACTCACCGCTACGACAATCAACAAGATGACCGACATCAACCTTCAACCACCAAAATTCGAAGGGGATTTTCAATGGTGGAAAAGAAAATTAGAGGTATATCTCGAAACCGATTTTGATATAATGTTAATTTTAGAAAATGGTTTCGAAATGCCTAGGGATAAAGAAAATAAGCCGATAGAGAAGTCAAGATGGACCAAGTATCAAATCAAGGACTTCAAGACCAATATCATGGTAATCAAGATGCTTAGTGATTTGATTCCTAACAATATTTGATCTAGACTAGGAAATTATCGGGACGCAAGGGAATTATGGAATAAGGTAATAAAATTCCATAAAAATTCCGAACCGGCACAAGTAGAGGACGAGGCCGAAGAAGAACGTCCATCAACATCCGAGAATGTGGATGAATTGGAGGAAACCTCCACCTCTAGCATTGAGGGGGAGGAGATATCTTCTATCCCGGAGCAAGAACGAGAAGAAGCATCTACATCCGAGAGAAGTGGAGATCAAGAGGCTTCCACCACCCTAGGTAACTCAAATGCAATTCATAATAATAAAGATCACATAATTTGCTTTGAGTTTAGGGAGAAAAGGCATTACAAGAGTAAATGCCCAAAATTGGCCAAGGAAAAAGCACCGGCACCAAAGGTCAACCAAAAGTCAAAGGATGCCGGAGTCCTCGCTAGGAAAAATAAAGAGCACATTGTGTGCTTCAAGTGCAATCAACGGGGACACTACTAAAGCCAATGCCCTAGGGGGAAGAAGAAGGGGCAAGAAGGAGCTACACAAGTAGGGGGAGCTTCCAAAACAAACCCTAAGATATACTTTAATGCACCTTCTAACTCTAGGATTAAGAAACATGCTAGAAATTATGTTAATTCACTTTCTATTGTCCATGAACATAAGCATGCTAGTAGAAATAGATTTTATTGTTTAGGTGCCAAGCATGTTAAATTACCTAAGGACAAACCTAGGACTAATAACACTAGACCTATTTTACCTAGAGAGTCCATTAGGAAGGTAGAAAACCACCTAGGCATTAATCCCAAAAATCATAGACATATGCCTAGGAAGTGTCATTCCCAAAGAAAGAATGAAAAATCAAAATTGGGAAGACTAGAATTATAAAACCATGCCTTGAGGTCAAGGCTTGAAAAATTAGAAAAGACCCTAACAAAAGTATCAAACTCATTTAAAGGGTCTAATGATCAAAATCTAAGACCTAGGAGACAAGAACCGTCCAAGGGCAAGAAAGGTTTGGGTCACAAACCTAACCCCAAGAAGACTTATCATAATGTTCCATTCAATTATGGAACTATTTCTAGGTCTAGGAAAACTAAGGTTAATAGAAAAGTTATCCCTAAGATTAGCCATGGTGGGTGTCTAGTGGCTAAAAATTCAAGAAAATCTAAGCTAGCCACTAAGAAGGTCAAAGGGGGAGTTACCTCTAGAGTTGACCTAGGAAAGACCCATTTGACTAAGGCTTCAAAGCCAAAAAGGGTCATTAGAAAGGTATCTAGGGAAGTTATCCCTAGTGAATACCTTGTTAACCTAAGGAGCTCCATTAGGTATTGGGTTCCTAGGAGCGTGATCGATTCACGCTAGATGGGTTAGGGTGTGTCAACCCTAAGTGGATAGGTAGTTAACCTAACCATGGTAGAGTTGACACTTTAGGATGTGCCAATGTGGTTTGAGAAGATGAAAATTGATTAAATTGGCACAAGTAGGTCTTAGAAGTCATGGTGTGTCATTTTGAGATTTTGGCACACTAGTGGGATAGTTGGTATTAAGGCAAAATGGATTTAATCTTAGAAATGGCAATTTGGGCTTAACACTTAGGTATTTTATACCTTAGTATTTTACACTTGTCATGCTTTATTTTCCTTGCCATGTCATGACATCATATTTATTTTTATCATATAAAATGTCATGATAATACTTAGGGTTAGCTAAATGTCATGTTATGCTTAAGTTTGTATCACATGCCATGACATCATGATTATTGACACATGCTTTTATTCTTGTTATCATTTATGTCATAATCATTATTCATGCATTAAATAAAATTGAGTTAAGGACTAAGGCATGATTTGAAGTCTCATGTATACGAGAATCAAATAGTGTTGCCTAGCATATGCATGAGACCCTAAATGAACAAAACCTACATCTCACTAGAACACTTGACTTGTATGTGCTTCATACACCTAGATACAAGTCAGATGTTTAGGAAAATGAATTTAAAGGTTTTAAAATAATTTCAAAACCATTTTGGAAAACCTTGGTAAAGTCTATCTTTTGATAGCAATCACCATTGAATGAGGTGATACAAAGTAGGGCCAAACATTGAAAATTTCAAGGGTTTAGAACTTTGTGTCAATCTCACTAGTTTATGGATATTTTATTTTTCTAATATTTTTCACCCATAATGTTTGTAATAATTAATGTACGTATGAATTTTCAAGATTTTTCAAAATATGTATTTTTACTTATGAATTTAGAAATTTCATTTTTGAAAGTTGATTTCTGCACATTGCAGAAATCAGTCGATTGTTGTGTATGGAAGTAGACTGGCACCAATGACAGTCGACTGATTACTGTAAGAAGTCGACTGCTAAAGTTGATTTCGGGTAAACAAGGTTTATTAGGCCCATGTTCAGCTATGTTTTGGTTCCCTAACTACTCCTAACCTTAGGACATACTTTGGAGAGCATTAGAAAGGGTGAAAATCCATTGGAGATAGATTAGGAGAAGTGTTTAGGGTTGTTGGGATGTATACTGAAAAGTCTATCTTTTGTATGAATATCTTTATTTTAAAATAAGAATCACATGATCATTGTTTGCATATTTTTATGGTTATGCATATTGTCTAATACATTACATTGTAGATAACATGGTGTGTGGTGTCACACAGGAGATCATGTTATCGGCTCCTTGTAAAGTATAAGTGTAGGCTCACAACCAAGATGACTTTGGACAAACCATTGGTATGGTTGTAGTGTGATTTGGTATTGGTTTGTCTTGACCATAAAATCACACTAGTACACTTTGTGTGTATTGAGCAGGACCGACTTAGAGGTGATTCAATTTATTGCTGACTACATAATCGAATCGGACCTCAGATATTATATTATACATACTCTTAATCCCGATATAATAACGGGCACATATACTTAGTATTCATTTCTTTGATTTACCAATGGACGAGATTTATAGATTAAATCGATAGGCTCAGTAAGTTGGGAAATGATATTATTTATATGGTGTGCCATTGATTATAGGAGGAAACCGTGTCCTATATATTAGGATGATGATGTCCCATTGAGGAGCTCATAAGGTTCATCATGTAAACCCTGTAGGTGGACTTGGTCCGGCATGATGAAAAGGTTGAGTGGTGCTACTCATGGAGTTAGATATTGATTAATTAATGGTCAGTAAATTAATTAATCGACGGACATTCGAGATCTTAAACAGGGGGAGAAAATGTACAAATAATATATGGAGCCCTTATTAACTTATGGGGGTTGGTGAGGTAGATCAATGATAATCCTTTAGTGGATTGGATTATCATTAATGGATGGAACTTTATGTGGGCTTGATCCATTGGGTGGCCAAGATCCAACTCCTCCTCATGGTCCCTATTGTAGCCTATTAATTCCTCATGAAGCCTAGATCCAATGGATAGAAACAAAACTCTAGATCCAAAGGTAGAGATTAAATCTCTAGATCCGACGGTTGAGATTAAATCTCTAGATTCGACGGTTGAGATTAAATCCCTTGAACCAGTGGTGGAGATTAAAACAAGGCTTATCCATAAACTCTATAAAAGGAGGCTTTAGGGTTGGCGTGGAAGGAGAAAATCAAGGGGAGAGGCTAGGGTTTTGGGCGGCAAGGAGCATTGGGGTTGGCGGCACTAAATAAGGAAAGAGTTTCCTTTCTTCTCCTCTCCCTCAAGGTGGCCGGCGCCCATAAGCTTTTTCCATCCCTTGGCCGGCATCCAAACCAGCCTCTTCTCCTCTCTTTGGCTGGTGGAAACATAGCTTAAGGTCTTCCCTTGGAGCTTTTGGCCGGTATTCATCTTTCTCACCCTTTTCCTTGTTGGCCGGCGGCAAGCAACTTGCTTGTTGCTTGTTGGTTGACTAAAGGAAGGAGAAGGGTCTTGTTTCTATTCTTCCTCTTGCTCGGAACGAGCAAGGAAGGAAGATTGGTGATCTAGGAGCTTCAACTTTTGGTAGATCATCGCCCACACGACGTCCGAAAGGAGGAAGATCATACAATATAAGATCGAGAGGTATATCACTTATCTATCTTCATGTGTAACATGTTTATATTTGTTTTTCAATTATATGAATGTTATATTCTATTTTGTGGCTAATATAACTTGGACCCTGAACATAAACACAAAAGTCGGTGATCCGTACATCGTCTATTCTGTGGCTATTCGTAAAATAGAGGTTGGTCGCTTGAACAACAAGTATGTTCAAGTGACTACTCTAATCGAATAGCACGACGATGAAAAGGTTGCTTGGTCAATCCCTCTTGTCAAGGATAAAATTTTTTTATCCGGGGACGTAGAAGGGATCTCCATGAACAAGCGACCAAGTTGAAGTGCGAAGCGAAGTTTCCTACCTTCAAGTGGTATCAGAGCTTCGGTTCCGACAAAACCTTCAAGGGTGTGTATCGAATTTTATGGGAGGTAAAAGTTCAATATTGAATATTTTCTCTTAATTTCGATAGTTTAGTGTTCCTATTGGCTTAGGGACTCTCCAAGGACATTGTTGGTGCATTGGTCAAGAGGGAGCAAGCCTTTAGGGGGAGGTATCCATCATGGAAAGATGGATGTGTATTTTTCCTCATGGGAGGAAAATTGGGTAGTTGCCTCTCTTAAGTGATATGGGACTTATCACTAGGAAGATTGAAGCCATCCTAGATGTTTTTGTACCAAGGGGAAGATTGTAAGATCTCATTGGGATATGAGACATTGACACCCTTGGGGAGGACCTTTTTGATGTATGTCAAAAAGGGAGAGAAGTTACCAATTGAGGTTAGCTGGAATTATCATTGGGATGTGAGAATTGCTAATTGGGGATAATTGGTAGGCTTGAGTTTATGGTTTTTTCAAACATCAAAAAGGGGGAGATTGTTGGTGCAATCGGCCCAGGTCATTATTGACCAGACTCGAGTTTGACTTGAGCGGTATTTTGATGTTAGAGAAAATGTATGACATGTGATTGTCATGGGAAGTCCAAGCATGGGGCTTGGAATTGGAAGTCCAACATGGAGTTGGCATGGGAAGACCAAGTGGGTAGCCTTGGCCACGTAAGTCCAAGTGTGTAACCTTGGCGGTGAAAGTCCAACATGGAGTTGGCATTGGGAAAGTCCAAGCTTGAGCCTTTGCATTTGGGTAGCTTGAAAAGCATCGGCGAGTTCATCATCTCATGCCTCGGGTCTTTGAGTCGGTGAAGGATGACATTGCAAAAGACGTGTGCTTGGTGCATCCGAGGGACCGTCGGACGAGGAGCGAATAGGAGTGAAGCCAAAGGAAACAGACTTCAGGGTGAGATGCAAAGGATGGCATTGCGAAGTCATGCGCTTGATGCTTCCGAGGGACGTGGTCAGACGAAGAGAGCTTCGGTGAGGGACTCCATTGGAGATGAGAGTTTAGCTTGGCCAAGTGGCTGAGATCGAGTGTTAGATGCTCGAACATTGGTGTTTGAGGTTTACACGATGATCGGATGCTCAAAAGAGTGTTTGTATGACGTTTTTCCAGACACCAGTCGACTACTATAGGTAGTAGTCCACTGCTCCAAGTCTATGGCAATAGACTGGTGTGCGACTGGTGGTTTCTGGCCCAGCAGTCGACTACCATCCTTGGCAATCGATTGCTAGACCATCAGTCGACTGCCATGGGATGACAGTCGACTGATGAAGGTGGTCACGGGTATAGAACGCTCGATAGCCAACTGATCAGTTGGCTATGATGTCAGCAGTCGACTAATGGTATTGGGCAGTCGACTACTAGTGTATCCATTGGCTAGATGTCGACGTGGATTAAGTCGTTGTCTCACAATGACTAGAGGAGCAGTCGACTGGGGCCTTATGGCAGTCGACTACTAGGCACAGAATCATCGCGAGAGAAGCATAAAAGGAAGAACTTGGGGAGGATTTCCACAGCGATATTTGGGACAATTTTGGAGAGGAATTGCTACTGCATTCCAGACCTTTAAGAGCAAACCAATGTAAGCAACAAGGAAGTGATCAAAGCAAAGTGGTGTAAAGTTTTCTTTACTTGTATTGATATTGTCTTTGTATTTTGGCTTATACTTTTGTATTACTGTTGTAATTGCTTGTACGAGATTTTTCCACCTCCGACTTATTGTCGAGAAGGAGTTAGAGTAGTGGTGTGGTCATCACTCAAGCTCGTTGAGCTCACCCCATGGACTAGGAACCCTAAGGTTCCGAACCACATATATCGCCATGTATTGTGTGTTCTTGTATATTTCCTTTGTGTTTGTATTTGTATTTCTGCTGCACATACTAACGAATTGTAGACGAGCACGCAAAAGCGAACGATTTCCATTGTACATGAAAATTGGGCTATTCACCCCCCTCTAGCCGACCACCGATCCTCCAACAGATATTACTTCTACAATCCCACAGAAGGCAAAGTGTGTGTCGATATAAATGGCGTCTTTCTAGAAAGAGAGTTCATTTCAAGAAGAACTAGTGGGAGTAAAATCCATTTTGAAGAAGTTCAAGATATAGATAGCACTGAGATGGAAATTGAACAGGCACCACAAAGTGTTGTGGATAATGAGATTGTTGCACAAGAAATTATGGAGCAACAACCTGTTCATGTAGACCATCCTCTTCATAGGTCGTATCGGATACGTCGTCAGCCTAAGAGATATTCATTTCTCTTGTCTGACAATGATGACGTTATGATTATTGAGTTGAATGAGCCTACATCCTATCAGGAAGTTGTGATGATCCAAGATTCTGAGAAATGACTAGAGGCCATGAGATCCGAAATGGAATCCATGTACACTGACCAAGTATGGACTTTGGTTGATCCACCTAAAGGGGTCAAACCCATTGGGTGTAAGTGGGTCTTTAAGAGAAAGACTAACATGGATGGTCTTATGTATACCTATAAAGGGAAATTGGTAGCTAAAGGTTTCAAACAGATTCATGGTTTTGACTATGATGAAACTTTTTCACTAGTTGTGATGATTAAGTCCATTCGGATTATGCTTGCTATTGCAGCGTACCACGATTATGAGATCTGGCAAATGACTGTCAAACTGTGTTTCTGAATGGAAACCTCCTCGAGGATGTGTACATGACACAACCTGAGGGTTTTGTGATCCAAAGTATGATGGCAAGGTATGCAAGCTGCAAAGGTCCATTTATGGTTTAAAGCAAGCATCTAGAAGTTGGAATCTTCGATTCGATGATGCAATCAAACAGTTTGGTTCATCAAGAATGAAGATGAACCCTGTTTCTACAAGAGGCTTAGTCGGAGCATAGTTATTTTTCTTATCTTGTATTTTGATGACATACTTCTTATTAGAAATGACATCCCTACGCTGCAGTCTGTGAAGACTTGTCTTGTGAATTATTTCTCAATGAAGGACTTAGGTGAAGCTGCCTACATTTTAGGCATTAAGTTCTATAGAGATAGATCTAAGAGATTGCTTGACTTAAGTCAAAGTGCATACATTGACAAGGTTCTTAAACATTTTGCCATGTAAAATTCCAAGAAGGGATTTCTGCCAATGTCACATGGTGTGAGCCTTTCGAAGGCTCAATGCTCTTCTTTTAAGGAAGAAAGGGAACACATGGATCAAATCCCTTATGCATCTACTATAGGGTCTATTATGTACGCCATGCTATGCACTTGTCTTAATGTCTCATATGCTTTAAGCATGACGAGCAGGTACCAATCAGATCCAGATGACAATCACTAGACAACTGTCAAGAATATTCTTAAGTACTTGAGAAGAACTAAAGAATATTTCTTGATATTTGGAGGCAATGAGGAGCTTGCTGTAAAGGTTTACAATGATGCTAGCTTCCAAATAGATAAGGACGATTATAGATCACAGTCAGGGTATGTCTTTTGTTTAAATGGTGGTGTTGTGAGCTAGAAGAGTTCAAAGTAAGACAGTCACAGATTCTACTACAGATGTCGAGTATATTTCTGCTTCGTATGTGGAAAAGGAGGTTGTTTGGATCAGGAAGTTTGTTTTTGAGCTTGATGTAGTTCCTAGCATTGTTAGCCCTATAGAGATTTATTGTGACAACAACGGGGCTATATCACAGGCTAAGGAACCTCACTCTCACTAGTGTTCCAAACATATACTACGACGGTATCACCTCAATCGAGAGATCATCGATAGAAGAGATGTGTGGACATGTAGAGTAGATACTGATGCTAACATTGTGAATCCCATGACCAAGGCTTTAGCACAGAGGAAGCATGATGGTCATACTAGGTCACTGGGTCTTAGAGATTACAATGATTGACACTAGTGCTAGTGGGAGATTGTTAGTGTCAGCCCTTAATGTCAATCATGTGATGATTGATTATGGATCATATGTATTATATTTCATTAATAACAGGAAAGGTTTGCTTATATTATTTCTTATATTTGTTATATGAATAATATAATATTGTCCTTGAATAGTAGGTTCAGGTTTACAGCATAGCAATTTGTTGAATTGATAGCCAAAGTCTGTATATATATATATATATATATATATATATACTCTTAACTATTCCTAGTTGAGTATTAATATGTAAGGACAATATTAATGCGTAAACACTACATTGTAAAGGAGGAAATTCGCTTCCCACTTCAACTCGGTCGCTTGTGCATGGCGATCCCATCTATGTCCCCGGATTAAAAATTAATCCTTGACGAAGAGGGATTACCCAAGCAACCGTTCCATCGTCGTGCTATTCGATTAGAGTGGTCACATGAACAAACTTGTTGTTCAAGTAACCTAGATCTTTTCTTCAATTAGCCAAGGAATAGACGATGTACGGATCGCTGGTTTTTGTGTTTGTCTTCGGGGTCCAAGTAAATTAGCCACATACAATTGTAAACAATTATATACATAATACAAAAGAACACTAATCAAAGTAAACAAGCTTATACCTCTTGTTATACCTCTTGATCTTCTATTGTATGTCCTTTCTCCATTTGGACATCGTGTGGGCGATGATCTTCCAAAAGTTGAAGCCTCCTAGATCACGTTCTTCCCTTCCTTGCTCCTCCGAACAAAGGGAAGAATGAAACGAAACTCTTTCTCCTATCTAGAAGCGGCCACCAAGCTCCAAGCTTGATGTTTCCACCGGCCAACGACTGGATGTAGGGCGCCGACCAACCTTATAGAAAGGATGCCGCCGGCCAACCTAGAGAGAGAGAGAGGGAGGAATTGTCGTCGATCTAGAGAGAGAGAGGGTGGTTGAGATGCCACCGGTAAAGAGGAGCACCAAACCCTATAATGAGTTGCCGCCGGCCAATAGGAAGAGGAAACCCTAGGGTTGCCGACGCCCACCTCTCCTCTCAAGCCAACTCCAAAATCCTAACCATTGTCTTATGATTCCACGCCCAAGCCCTAAGCCCTTATTTATAGAGTTAGGCTTAAGCATCCTTTCAATCTCCACCGTCGAATCTAGGGATTTAATCTCAACCATCGGATCTAGAGATTTAATCTCCACCGTCAGATCCAGAGATTTAATCTCCACCGTCGAATCCAGAGATTTAATCTCCACCATTGGATCTAGAGATTTAATCTCCACCGTCGGATCTAGAGTTCCATTTTCCACCATTGGATCTAGGCTTCATGAGGGTTTTAATAGGCTATAATAGGGACCATGAGAAGGAGTTGGATCTTGGCCACCCAATGGATCAAGCCCACATAAAGTCCGATTCATTAATGATAATGCATTCCACTAGAAGATTATCATTGATCTACCTCACCAACCCCATAAATAAATATGGGCTCCATATATTATTTGTACAAATGTCTCTCCGTGTTTAAGATCTCGAATGTTCATCAATTAATTAATTTACTGATAATTAATTAATCAACATCTAACTCCATGAGTAGTACCACTCAACCTTATCATCATGCCAGACCAAGTCCACCTACAGGGTTTACATGATGAACCTTATGAGCTCCTCAAGGGGGCATCATCATCCTAATATATAGGACATGGTTTCCTCCTATAATCAATGACACACCATATAAATAATATCATTTCTCAACTTACCGAGCCTATCGATTTACTCTATAAATCTCGCCCATTGGTAAATCAAAGAAATAAGTACTAAGCATATGTGCTCATTATTATATCGGGATTAAGAGCATGTACACCATAATATTCGAGGTCCGATTCAATTATGTAGTCAGCAATAAATCGAATCACCTCTAAGTCGATCCTGCTCAATACACACAAAGTGCACTAGTGTAATTCTATGATCAAGATAAACCAATACCAAATCACACTACAACCATACCAATGGTTTATCCATAACCATCTCGGTTGTGAGCCTTTACTTATACTTTACAAGGAACTGATAACATGATCTTCTGTGTGACACTACACACCATGTTATCTACAATATAACGTATCATACAAATATGCATAACCATAAATATGTAAACAATGATCATGTAATTCTTATTTTAAAAATAAAGATGTTCATACAAAAGATAGACTTTTCAGTATACATCCCAACAATCTCCCACTTATACTAAAAGACTATGCTGTCCTCATACTGTCATACATCTGATTCCCATTCCCTCCACATTCCTATCAAAAGCTCTCACTGGAAGGGCCTTAGTTAAAGGATCTACCAGGTTATCCTCTGATGAAATCTTGGCTACAACAACTTCTCCTCGCTTTACGATTTCTCGTATCAGGTGGTACTTGCGCTCTATGTGTTTACTTGCCTTATGGGCTCGTGGTTCCTTCAAGTTTGCAACTTCACCACTATTATCACAATAAATTGTCATAGTTCTGGGCAAACTAGGAATCACATCCAAGTCCATAAAGAAGTTCCTAAGCCATACAACTTCCTTGGCCGCCTCAGAGGCTGCCACATACTCATCTTCCATGGTAGAGTCCGCCACGCATTTCTGCTTGACACTCCTCCATACAATGGCTCCACCTCCCAAAGTAAACACAAAACCTGAGGTAGACTTAGTGTTATCCCTATCTGATTGGAAGTTGGAATCTGTGTAACCTATAGGGAGTAATTGATCTGCCTGGTACACCAGCATATAATTCTTAGTCCTTCTTAGGTACTTCAATATATGCTTTACCGCAGTCCAATGTCTCTGTTCTGGATTACTCTGATATTTGCTAATCATGCCAACGACAAAGTAGATATCTGATCTTGTACATAGCACAACATACATGAGGCTTCCTACTGCCGAAGCATAAGGAACCGCCTTCATCTCCTCTATCTCCTTTGATGTTCTAGGAATCATCTCTTTAGATAAAGGTACTCCATGCCTAAAAGGTAGAAAACCTTTCTTGGAGTTCTGCATGCTAAAACGAGCCAAAATGGTGTCTATGAATGAAGCTTGAGATAAGCACAACATCTTTTTCCTACGATCCCTTATAACGTTGATCCCAAGGATGTGTCCAAGTTCTCCCTTCATATCAAACTATTTCGACAACCATACTGTTACATCCGATAACACCTTGACATTGTTGCCAATTAACAAAATGTCATTTACATATAGTAACAGAAATACCACTATGTTTTCATCATATTTCTTGTATACACAAGACTCATCCGGACTTTGAATAAATCCATAAGACTGGATTACCTCATCAAAGCGGATGTTCCAAGATCTCGAAGCTTGCTTCAATCCATAAATGGATAGATTAAGCTTGCAAACAAGATGCTCTTTGCTCTTTGCAATGAATCCCTAAGGTTGCTTCATATAGATGTTTTCCTCAAGACTTCCATTAAGGAAAGCTGTCTTGACATCCATCTGCCACACCTCATAATCCATATGAGCAGCAATACATAAGAGAATTCGGATAGACTTAAGCATGGCAACCGGGGAAAAGGTCTCCTCATAATCGATACCCTCTTTCTGAGTATACTCTTTTGCAACAAGCTTTGCTTTGAAGGTCTCAACTTTCCCGTCTATTCCTCTCTTTCTTTGTTAGATCCACTTGCATCCAATGGTTTTTACACCATTGGGTGGTTCTACTAGCTCCTAGACCTGATTCGAATCCATATATTCTATCTCAGAATTTATTGAACTTTGCCAAGATACTGCATCTTTATCTTGGATTGCCTCGTCATATGTCTAGGGATCAGGTTCATGTTCGCCAGGGACCAAATCAGTAGATTTTCCCAAGAACATGAATCTATCAGGCTGTCTAACAACCCTCCCACTACGATGAGGTATTACTTGTGTATCCTCTGTGACACGCGGTGCAGTGACTTGTGGTATATCCTCTTGTACCGGTGGTACTGAAGTAGTGACTTCTGTTGGAATTTATACTGAAAGCCTAGCTCTTTTTGTATGAACATTTTATTTTGGAATAAGAATCACATGATCATTGTTTGCACTTTATATATTTATATGTGTACATATTGTCTAATATTTTACATTGTAGATAACATGGTGCTTGGGGTGGCACAGAAGATCATGTTATCAGTCCCTTGTAAAATATAAGTAGAGGCTCACGACCAAGATGGTTTTGGACAAACCATTGGCATGGTTGTAGTGTAGCTTGGTATTGTTTTGTCTTGAACATAAAGTTACACTAGTACATTTAGGTGTATTGAGTAGGACCGACATAGAGGTGATTCAATTTAGTACTGACTACATAATTGAATCCAACCTCGGATATTATGTTGTGCATGCTCTTAATCCCGATATAATAACGGGCACATGTACTTAGTATTTATTTCTTTGATTTACCAGAGGGTGTGATTTAGATGGATTAAATCAATATGCCCGGTAAGTTGGGAAATGATATTATTTACATGGTGTGTCGTTGATTATAGGAGGAAACCGTGTCCTATATATTAGGTTGATGATGTCCCCTTAAGGAGCTCATAAGGTTCATCATGTAAACCCAGCTGGTTGACTTAGTCAACATGATGATAAGGTCGAGTGGTACTACTCGAGGAATTAGATGTTAATTAATTGATGGTCAGTAAATCAATTAATTGACGGACATTCGATATCTTAAACACGGGGAGATTAATGTACGAATAATATATGGAGCCCATATTAATTTATGGGGGTTGGTGAGGTAGTTCAATGATGATCCTCTAGTGGAATGGAACATCATTGATGGATCAAGTTTGTGTGGTTCCGATCCATCGGGTGGCCAAGATCCAACTCCTCCTTATGGTCCCTATCGTAGCCTAATATAATCCTTGTGAAGTCTAGATCCAAGAATGTAAAACAAAACCTAGATCCGATGGTTAGGATGAAACCCTAGAACCAACGGTTGGGATTAAATCCCTAGATCTGATGGTTAGGATGAAACCCTAGAATCGACGGTTGGGATTAAATCCCTAGATACGACGGTTGGGATAAAACCCTAGATCCGACGGATGGGATGAAACCCTAGATCCAACGGTTGGGATGAAATCCTAGATCCGATGGTTGGGATGAAACCCTAGATCCGACGGTTGGGATAAAACCCTAGATCCGACGGTGGAGATTAAATCCCTAGATCCGACGGTGGAGATTAAAGGAGGCTTAAGCCCAATTCTATAAATAGAAGGCTTAAGCTTGGGTTGGAAGGATAATTGAATTGGAGTTAGGGTTTGGCTCTTCTCAAAGTGGGCGGCTAGGGTTTTGGAGCAAAGGCTTGGGCGGCAACCATCTTCCTTCTCCTTGTTGCCGGCGCCCATCTTCCTCCATCAAGACTTGGCCGGCGCCCATCCTCTAGGCCTCTCTCTTATTCCTTGACCGGTGGTTCTCCTTCCATTGGTGGTCGGCGTTCACTCCTTCAATCTCTCCAAGGTGGCCGGCGGTTCTCCTTCCATTGGTGGCCGGTGCTTCATCCACTTGTTCCTTGGCCGACGGTTGTATCAAATTCCCTAATTTGGTGGTCGGTTCTAGAAAGGATAGGTATTTGTTGGTTCTTCTCTTTGTTCGCAGCGGACAAGGAAGCGAAGAACGCGATCTAGAAGCCTTCTACTCGTGGAGGATCTTTGTCCACACGTCGTCCACGAGAAGGATAGGACATACGGTAGAAGATCGTAAGGTATAAAGTTTTATAACTTTATTTTCAAATCTGAGCACGTTCCTTTTAGTGTTGATTATACATGTGTGCGTATGTATATATATTGTATAATCATGGACCCCAAAGACAAACACAAAAACCGGCGATCCGTCCGTCGTCTCTTCCGCGGCTAATCAACTAGAAGAGTTGTGTTGCTTGAACAACTAGTTTGTTCAAGCGACCACTCAAGTTGTTAGCACGACGACGAATAGGTTGTGCTAAGGAAACTCATCCCATCCGGATTAATTCTTTCATTAGTGAAAATTTTAATCCGGGGACATGGGAGCCAATGAGCCTCAGAAGCAACTCCCTACAAGTGGTATCAGAGCCACGATTTCCGATTTTGTGTGTTTGGGATTCGGTTAATTTTTATGCACTTTTTCATATATTATATGTGCCGGATAATAGTAGGATATGCGTAGTTTAACTCTTTGGTTGCAGACATAAGATCCGACTATTATGGCCATATGTGTGTATGTGATTGGATGTGTGTAAATATTTATTATTTGAATCCTCGGGGTTGACGAGGCTAGATTAGTATTTAATTTTTTTAATTAAATACGACATTGTTTAGCCGCTCATTTTAGTTTACTTTCGATCTAGATTATTTGTACACTCCTTCGTGGAGTATAGGATCAATGGATGTAAATTAAAATAGCTTAATCTCGGCTCGGATCTCTTTGGTGACTTGCGCACGGGAAAAGATGGAGCGGACGAGGTGGCGACACGACGGGATGCATATTGGAGGACAATGCCATAATAGTTGGAAAAATTCTGTTTTTTCCATATTTATTGTTTATTTGTTTTATATGCATGTTGTGTATGTTTTAAAATTCCTCATTTTCAATTTACTAAGTGGGAGAAGGACATTTTTAATTCCCGCGGCCTCCATTACAATTTGACGTGTGATGCAACAAACTTACGCGTTGGCTCTGAGTGCCTTCCTCCCCATCGGATGGGTTTGTTTGCGGATCACTAGGTCAAATAATGGTTATAGGAAATTATTAAGGAGCGTGTGTACTTCCCCATCGGTAAGGCACATAATCCGAAATAATTCCCTTGGTATCATGTAATGGTGCACACTTAGATGAAAATAAAAGGTATCCTCCCCATCGGAGTCACTGCTTTTATTTGTAGGGCCAAAGAGGAACCAACTATTAATTTTATTTGTCAAAAAGTAAGGTTGACAAGATAATAAAATTAATGGGAAAAACCTCCTCTTACAAATGTAAAATTCGTATACGTCCACACTATCATCGTATGCGATATTCTCGGTGTTTTGAGGTGTTGGTTGATTTCGGAATTTTATTGTTTTTGAGGAATCAATAATATTTGAAATCTAATATTTTGATCATTGTGATTTTTAGGATTTTCAAATGGCTTTCAACCCACTTGCTGTGATTTTAAAAGAAAACAAACTAACTGGATCAAACTACATTGATTGGAAAAGAAACTTGGATATTGTCTTAACTGCGTAGGAGTAAAAATTTGTACTCTTCGAGGTCTGTCCTCCTAAGCCCTCCGATGACTCTGATGAAAAGGAGAAAGAACGATATAAGAAATGGGTAAAGGCAGATGAGATGGCGGGGTGTTACATTTTGGCATCTATGTCAAATTTGCTGCAACATCAGCATCAGGTCATAGCCACAGCTTATGACATGATGTTCAATCTCAAGGAACTTTTCGGACATCAGAGTAGGGCAGCTAGGCAGGAGGCAATGAGAAACTTGATGACGACCACCATGATCGAGGGAACACCCGTTAGGGATCATGTTCTCAAGATGATGTCTCATCTTAATGAGATGGAAGTCCTCGGAGCTGAGATCGATGGAGAAACCCAGATCGATATCATTCTCCAGTCTCTGCCTAGGAGTTTTGAGTAGTTCCGCCTCAACTACAACATGAACAAGAGGTTGTATTCGTTACCGGAGCTTCTGACAGAACTCCAGGCGGCAGAGGGGCTTTTTCATCAAAGTGCTCAAGCCATGGTCGCTCAGAAGATTTCTTCCTCTAAACTGAAAGGTAAGAAGAAGAAGAAGCAAGGTGGAGCAAAGAAAGTGGCATTGGGACCTCAGGCAGGAGTGAAGAAGCCGAAAGGCAAGTGCTTCACTTGCAAGCAGACTGGACATTGGAAGGCGGACTGTCCTCACCGAAAGAACAAAGGTATATCTTCTTGTTTAGTTGTTGAAACATGTTTAGCGGTGTTATCTACCAGTGCCTGGTGTGTGGATACAGGAGGCACTGATCATGTCTGCAATACTTTGCAGGGGTTCCAGGAAACCCGACGACTAGCAGAGGGAGAGATTACCGTCTTCATGGGCAATGCTTCAAAGGTAGCGGCTATTGCAGTGGGAGATATTTATTTTTCTTTTGATAGGAATAAAGTTTTGGTTTTGAGAAATTGTCTTTATGTACCTACTTTTAGAAAGAATTTAATTTCAGTTTCTAAATTGTTTATGGATGGATATTCTGTTTCTTTTAATGACAAAGTGGTTGTAAAAACGAATAGGGAGATTATCTGTTCTGGTACATTGGTTGGCAATTTATATACTCTTGAACCGAAAACTCCCACGATGCATATAGAAGTAAATAACTCATCTTCTAAATCTAATAAGAGAAAAGAACCTTCGCAAATGAACCAAACATATCTTTGGCATCTAAGGCTTGGTCATATTAACCTAAGTAGAATTCAAAGGTTGATAGCTGATGGTCCTTTGGGTTCATTAGTGGTGGAGGATCACCCAACCTGCGAATCTTGCTTGGAAGGTAAAATGACCAAGAGGCCTTTCAAGGCCAAGGGGTATAGAGCCAAAGATGTGTTAGAATTGGTTCATTCTGATTTGTGCGGTCCTATGTCTATCCAGGCAAGAGGTGGTTTTGAATATTTCGTCTCTTTTATAGACGATTATTCAAGATATGGATACATTTACTTGATGCGCCGCAAGTCTGAATGCTTTGACAGGTTCAAAGAATTCAAGGCTGATGTGGAGAACCGTCAAGGTAAAAGTATCAAGACATTACGATCTGATCGTGGTGGCGAGTACCTCTTGGGAGAGTTTAGGAGTTACTTATCAGAGGCTGGGATTCAATCCCAATTGTCCGCACCTGGCACACCCCAGCAGAATGGTGTGGCGGAGCAAAGGAATAGGACTCTTATGGAGATGGTCAGATCGATGATGAGTTATTCTGAGTTACCTGATTCGTTCTGGGGGTTTGCTCTGGAAACAGCAGCACATATTCTGAACTTGGTTCCATCTAAGTCAGTACCCTCTACTCCCACAGAGTTGTGGACTGGGCGAAAGCCTAGTCTAAGACATATTCGGATTTGGGGTAGTCCACATGTCTTTGAAGGGAGATCTTTGGTAAGTTGGAATCTCGCATGTACGCTTGTTTGTTGGCTACCCTAAGGGAACGAAGGGTGGTTTATTCTATAGTCCTAGAGATCAGAAGGTGATCGTGAGTACGAATGCCAGATTTCTAGAGGAGGACTATGTGATGAACCATAAGCCCACGAGTAGGATTGTTCTTGAGGAGTTAACAGGGGAAGTCCCGACTTCAGTACCACCGGTACAAGAGGAGACACCACAAGTCACTGCACCGCGTGTCACAGAGTATTCACAAGAGGCACCTCGTCGTAGTGGGAGGGTTGTTAGACAACCCGAGAGATTCATGTTTTTGGGAGAGTCTTCTGACTTAGTCCCTGGTGAACATGAACTGGATCCCTGGACATATGACGAGGCACTCCAAGATAGAGATGCGGTATCTTGGAAAAGTGCGATGAATTCAGAGATAGAATCTATGGATTCTAATCAGGTCTGGAAGCTAGTAGAACCACCCGATGGTGTAAAAGCCATTGGATGCAAGTGGATCTACAAGAGAAAGAGAGGAGTAGACGGGAAGGTTGAGACCTTCAAAGTTAGGCTTGTTGCGAAAGGGTATACTTAGAAAGAGGGTATCGATTATGAGGAGACCTTTTTGCTGGTAGCTATGCTTAAGTCTATCCGGATTCTCTTATCTATAGCTGCTCATATGGATTATGAGATTTGGCAGATGGATGTCAAGACAGCTTTCCTTAACGGAAGTCTTGAGGAGAACATCTATATGTGGCAACCAGAGGGATTCATTGCTAAAGGCAAAGAGCATCTTGTATGTAAGCTTAATCGGTCCATTTATGGATTGAAGCAAGCTTCTAGATCTTGGAACATCCGCTTTGATGAGGTAATCCAGTCATATGGATTTATTCAAAGTCCAGATGAGCCTTGTGTATACAAGAGATGTGACGGAAACGTAGTGGTGTTTCTTGTACTATACGTAGATGACATTTTGTTAGTTGGCAATAATATCAAAGTGTTATCAGACATAAGGGTATGGTTGTCCAAACAGTTTGATATGAAGGACTTGGGAGAAGTGGGACACATCCTTGGGATCAAAGTTATAAGGGATCGCAAGAAAAGGATGTTGTGATTATCTCAAGATTCATACATCGACACTATCCTTGCTCGTTTTAGCATGCAGAACTCTAAGAAAGGTTTTCTACCTTTTAGGCATGGAGTTCCTTTATCTAAAGAGATGTGTCCCAAAACATCAAAGGAGATAGAGGACATGAAGGCAGTTCCTTATGCTTCGGCAGTAGGCTATGTACGAGATCGGATATCTGCTTTGCCGTGGGCATGGTTAGCAGATATCAGAATAATCCTGGACAGGGACATTGGACTGCGGTAAAGCATATATTGAAGTACCTGAGAAGGACTAGGGATTATATGCTGGTTTACCGGGCAGATCAATTAGTCCCTATGGGTTACACGGATTCGGATTTCCAATCAGATAGGGACAAGAGTAAGTCTACCTCGGGGTTTGTGTTTACTTTTGGAGGTAGAGCCATAGTATGGAGGAGTGTCAAGCAGAAATGCGTGGCGGAATCTACCATGGAAGCTGAGTATGTGGCAGCCTCTGAGGTAGCCAAGGAAGCTGTATGGCTCAGGAACTTCTTGATGGACTTGGATGTAATTCCTGGTTTTCCCAGAACTATCACAATTTATTGTGATAATAGTGGTGCAGTTGCAAACTCGAAGGAACCACGAGCCCATAAGGCAAGTAAACACATAGAGCCCAAGTACCACCTTATACGAGAGATCGTAAAGCGAGGAGAAGTTGCTGTCACCAAGATTGCATCAGAGGATAACCTGCCGGATCCATTCACTAAGGCCCTTCCAGTGAAAGCATTTGATAGGCATGTGGAGGACATGGGGATCAGATGTATGACAGAGTGATAACGGCATAGTCTTTTAGTATAAGTGGGAGATTGTTGCAATGTATACTGAAAGTCTAGCTCTTTTTGTATGAACATTTTATTTTGGAATAAGAATCACATGATCATTGTTTGCACTTTATATATTTATATGTGTGCATATTGTCTAATATTTTACATTGTAGATAACATGGTGCTTGGTGTGGCACAGAAGATCATGTTATCAGTCCCTTGTAAAATATAAGTAAAGGCTCACGACCAAGATGGTTTTGGACAAACCATTGGCATGGTTGTAGTGTAGCTTGGTATTGTTTTGTCTTGAACATAAAGTTACACTAGTACACTTAGGTGTATTGAGCAGGACCGACATAGAGGTGATTCAATTTAGTACTGACTACATAATTGAATCCAACCTCGGATATTATGTTGTGCATGCTCTTAATCCCGATATAATAACGGGCACATGTACTTAGTATTTATTTCTTTGATTTACCAGAGGGTGAGATTTAGATGGATTAAATCAATATGCCCGGTAAGTTGGGAAATGATATTATTTACATGGTGTGCCGTTGATTATAGGAGAAAATCGTGTCCTATATATTAGGTTGATGATGTCCCCTTGAGGAGATCATAAGGTTCATCATGTAAACCCAGCTGGTTGACTTAGTCAACATGATGATAAGGTTGAGTGGTACTACTCGAGGAATTAGATGTTAATTAATTGATGGCCAGTAAATCAATTAATTGAAGGACATTTGATATCATAAACACGGGGAGATTAATGTACGAATAATATATGGAGGCCATATTAATTTATGGGGGTTGGTGAGGTAGTTCAAAGATGATCCTCTAGTGGAATGGAACATTATTGATGGATCAAGTTTGTGTGGTTCCGATCCATCGGGTGGCCAAGATCCAACTCCTCCTTATGGTCCCTATCGTAGCCTAATATAATCCTTGTGAAGTCTAGATCCAAGAATATAAAACAAAACCTAGAACCAACGGTTGGGATTAAATCCCTAGATCCGATGGTTAGGATGAAACCCTAGAACCAACGGTTGGGATTAAATCCCTAGATCCGATGGTTAGGATGAAACCCTAGAATCGACGGTTGGGATTAAATCCCTAGATCCGACGGTTGGGATAAAACCCTAGATCCGACGGATGGGATGAAACCCTAGATCCGACGGATGGGATGAAACCCTAGATCCGATGATTGGGATGAAATCCTAGATCCGACGGTTGGGATGAAACCCTAGATCCGACGGTTGGGATAAAACCGTAGATCCGACAGTGGAGATTAAATCCCTAGATCCGACGGTGGAGATTAAAGGAGGCTTAAGCCCAATTCTATAAATAGAAGGCTTAAGCTTGGGCGGCAAGGATAATTGAATTGGAGTTAGGGTTTGGCTCTTCTCAAATTGGGCGGCTAGGGTTTTGGAGCAAAGGCTTGGGCGGCAACCATCTTCCTTCTCCTTGTTGCCGGCACCCATCTTCCTCCATCAAGACTTGGCCGGCGCCCATCCTCTAGGCCTCTCTCTTATTCCTTGGCCGGTGGTTCTCCTTCCATTGGTGTCCAGCGTTCACTCCTTCAATCTCTCCAAGGTGGCCGGTGGTTCTCTTTCCATTGGTGGCCGGCGCTTCATCCACTTGTTCCTTGGCCGGCGGTTGCATCAAATTCCCTAATTTGGTGGTCGATTCTAGAAAGGATAGGTATTTGTTGGTTCTTCTTTTTGTTCGCAGCGGACAAGGAAGGGAAGAACGCGATCTAGAAGCCTTCTACTCGTGGAGGATCTTCGTCCACACGTCATCCACGAGAAGGATAGGACATACGGTAGAAGATCGTAAGGTATAAAGTTTTATAACTTTATTTTCAGATCTGAGCATGTTCCTTTTAGTGTTGATTATACATGTGTGCGTATGTATATATATAATGTATAATCATGGACCCCGAAGACAAACACAAAAACCGGCGATCCGTCCGTCGTCTCTTCCGCGGCTAATCAACTAGAAGAGTTGTGTTGCTTGAACAACTAGTTTGTTCAAGCGACCACTCAAGTTGTTAGCACGATGATGAATAGGTTGTGCTAAGGAAACTCATCCCATCCGAATTAATTCTTTCATTAGTGAAAATTTTATTCCGGGGACATGGGAGCCAATGAGCCTCAGAAGCAACTCCCTACAACTTCCCCTCTCAATTCCTCCAGAACAATCTTACTCATGAGCTTGTGGTTCATCACATAGTCTTCCTCTAGAAATCTGGCATTCATGTTAATGATCACCTTCTGATCTCTAGGACTATAAAACAAACCACCTTTCATTCCTCTAGGATAGCCAACGAACATGCGCACTTCTGTATGAGGTTCCAACTTACCAGCATCTGCCTTCAGCACATGTCCTGGACTCCTCCAAATCCGAATATGTCTCAGACTAGGTTTTTGCCCAGTCCATAATTCTGTGGGAGTAGAAGGCACTGATTTAAATGGTACCAAGTTCAGAATATATACTACCGTATCTAGAGCATACCCCTAGAACGAATCTGACAACTCAGAATAACTCATCATCGATCTAACCATCTCCATAAGAGTCATATTCCTTCGCTCCGCTACACTATTCTGCTGGGGTGTGCCAGGTGTAGACAATTGGGATTGAATCCTATCCTCTGATAAGTAATTCCTAAACTCTCCCAAGAGGTACTCACCACCACGATCAGATCGTAGTGTCTTGATACTTTTACCTTGATGTTTCTCCACATCAGCCTTGAATTCTTTGAACCTGTCAAAACATTCAGACTTGCAGTGCATCAAGTAAATGTATCCATATCTTGAATAATCGTCTATAAAAGAGACGAAATATTCAAAACCACCTCTTGCCTGGATAGACATAGGACCACACAAATCAGAATGAACCAATTCCAATACATCTTTGGCCCTATACCCCTTGGCCTTAAAAGGCCTCTCGGTCATTTTACCCTCCAAGCAAGATTCGCAGGTTGGGAAATCTTCCACCAATAATGAACCCAGAGGTCCATCAGCTATCAACCTTTGAATTCTGCTTTGGTTAATATTACCTAACCTTAGATGCCAAAGATATGTTTGGTTCATTTTCGAAGGTTCTTTTTGTAGGGATTTCTTATGCAAAATAGCATATGCGCAACGGAAAAATAGGATCCCTTCCAAGTGATCCTTGCGAAAGAAAACCTCGTACAAAAAATAAATTTCTCAAAACCTATCTTATAGGAGAATATTACCTTTGTTGCATGCCCCTTTTTAATCCCGCTTCTCCTTGGGTTTGTTGGATCTTTTAGCACGTTCAAATGTTCGTGCCTCTATATGTATCCACACGAGCAAGCTCTTGTCTCACAAAAGAAACTAGAAGAGCTCTCCTTTACTTCTTGCTAGAGAAGTCCCTAAAGGAGAGGAAGGTAGAGAAAAAGAGAAAGGAAGAAGAAGACCACTCTTCTTGCTAGCCTACACTCACAAAAACCACACAACCAAAGCCTCTCACCACCAAGCTCTCTCCAAGCCTCAAGCTTCACACTACTTGGTCGGCCACCCCATGGAGTGTTTTATAGGATTAGAAAAACCTTTCACCTCCTATCACATTCAATGCAATCAATTGCATTGAAAAACAATCTCCTTGTTTGGCTGACCACATGTGGAGGAAATCCAAAGGCCAAAACCCTTTGTCTCCTTCCACCTCATCAAGCTTAGGTGGCATGCTTATGTGGCATTCATGCATGTTGAATTAATCTTAGTAATTCAATAAGCTTATGTTATTATATTGAATTAATCTCATTAAATCAATAAGGTAACATATTGAATTAATCTTATTAAATAAATTTAGCTTAGGATATCATGATAACATATTTATTTAATCTTATTAAATTAATAAGCTTAGCATATTGAATTAATCTCATTAAATCAATAAGCTAAAATTCTCTTTAAGCTTAAAGTCCAAAAAAAACCATTTTGTACTTAAGCTTATTCCCAAATTATTCTAGTCAAACTAGAATGCACTAATTCTTCTAATCATCATGCTCTTTGTGTGTGACCCTATAGGCTGTCATAACGTTAGCAGTGGATCTAAACTCTTTTAGATACACAAGCAATGAGTGGCATCTAGCAATACATCATTGCTACCCAAGTTACGAAATAAGTCAAGATCCGACTAACCTTTCCGTGACTACTATAATGTATGACCGTGTCCTTCTTTCCTTGATATCAGATTGACCAATGAGGCATAGACCGTGTCATCCTCGATCAATCTATGTGTTTCTTGATCCCTGAGTAAACTAACTCAAACAAATGAGCTCAATATCTCATATTGACTCATTCGAGCATGACCATGCATTTTAGTAGTTCTACTCAATCAAGGGGCCCACAGATATCACTCCCGTCATATGGGAGGGATAGATCTCATCTACATCACTCACATCCCTCCGCATAATTTGTTATATACCCAGTAATCGCCTTTATGGTCCACCCTGTTACGGATGACGTTTGACGATACCAAAGTACATAACTCCTTATGTAGGGAACCGTAGTGACTTCAGGTTTGAGGATTATTCATACCAATAGTCACATGAGAAAGTTTATGACACTCATATGACGATCCATGAAACTTTCTCATGGCGGGTCAGTTCAGTATATATTCTCTAATATATGCCCATGTGTTAACTTGATATCATATATCCATGACTTGTGAGATCAAGTCATCAATTGACCTACATGCTAGTCTTTATGTATTAATATTGCCCTTGCATATTAATACTTGACTAGGAACATTTAGGAAAGTGTTCTCTACAGCCTCTCATAATCAATTCTGCCAATTGATGTGCTGTAAATAAGAACCTACTTTTCTAGGGCATTATTATATATTTAATTTAGCTGGCACAAGCAAGACATAAATATATAATAACCAATCCTTTGCCTTTATAGAATATGATACAAAATGTTCCCTATTCAACCATCACATGATTGGTTCTAGGGCTATAACTAATAATCTCCCACTAGCACTAGTACCAATCACTATGATATCTAATACCTAGTGACCTAGTGTGACCATCATGCTTCCTCTGTGCCAAAGCCTTGGTCAATGGATCTGTGATGTTAGCTTCTGTCGGTACTCTATATATCCTCACATCTCCTCTATCGATGATCTCTCGAATGAGATGGAAGCACCGCAGTATGTGTTTGGTCCGCTGATGTGATCGAGGTTCCTTAGCCTATGCAATAGCCCCATTGTTGTCACAATAGAGGTCTATTGGATCTGCAATGCTAGGAACTACCCCAAGTTCACTGATGAACTTGCGGAGCCAACGACCTCCTTTCTTTGCACGCATCAGACGCAGCAATATACTCGGCTTTTGTTGTAGAATCAGCAACTGTGTCCTGCTCCGAACTCTTCCAGCTCACAGCTCCACCATTCAGGCAAAACACGTACCCCGATTGCGATCTATAGTCATCCTTGTCTGTTTGGAAGCTTGCATCACTGTAACCCTTTACAGTTAGCTCCTCATTGCCTCCAAATATCAGGAAATATTCTTTCGTTCTTCGTAAGTATTTAAGAATATTTTTGACTGCTATCCAGTGACTTTCACCTGGATCCGACTGGTATCTACTCGTCATGCTCAAAGCATACGAGACGTCAGGACGAGTACAAAGCATGGCATACATGATAGACCCTATAGCAGATGCATAAGGGATCTTATCCATGAGATATCTCTCCTCCTTAGAAGAGGGATATTGAGTCTTCGAAAGACTCACACCATGTGATAAAGGCAGAAATCCTTTCTTTGAATTTTGCATAGCAAAACGATCTAGCACTTTATCAATGTATGTACTCTGACTTAGGCCAAGTAATCTTTTAGATCTATCTCTATAGATCTTGATGCCTAGAATATAGGCAGCTTCACCTAAGTCTTTCATCGAGAAACAATTCCCTAACCACATCTTCACAGACTGGAGTGAGGGAATATCATCTTCGATGAGAAGTATGTCATCTACATACAAGATAAGAAATACAACTGTGCTCCCACTATTTCTTTTGTAGACACAAGGTTCATCTTCATTCTTCATGAAACTAAACACCTTGATTGCATCATCGAATCGAAGATTCCAGCTTCGAGAGGCTTGCTTTAGTCCATAAATGGACTTTTGCAGTTTGCATACCTTTCCAGGATGCTTTGGATCTTCAAAACCCTCAGGCTGTGTCATGTACACATCCTCGAGTAGCTTTCCATTCAGAAAAGTGGTTTTGACATCCATCTACCAGATCTCATAATCATGGTAGGCTGCAATAGCAAGTATGATCCGAATGGATTTAAGCATCGCAACTGGTGAAAAGGTTTCATCATAGTCAATACCATGAATTTGTTTGAATCCTTTAGCCACCAATCTACCTTTATAGGTATGCTTATTATTATCCATGTCAGTCTTTACTTTAAAGACCCACTTACACCCAATGGTTTTTACCCCTTCAGGTGGATCAACCAAAGTCCATACTTGGTTAGTGTACATGGATTCCATTTCGGATCTCATGGCCTCTAGCCATTTCTCGGAATCTGGGCTCATCATAGCTTCTTGATAGGGTGCAGGCTCGTCAAGATCGACAAGAAATACATCACCATTGTCAGTCAAGAGAAAAGAATATCTCTCGGGTTGACGACGGATCCTATCAGATCTACGAAGAGGTTGGTCTACTTGAACAGGTGTTTGCTCCACAACTCTTTGGGCAACAATTTCCTCATCCACAACACTTTGTGGTGCCTGTTCATTTTCCATCAAAGCCTTAGTGTTATCTTCATCTTGAATTTCTTCAAGATGAATTTTACTCCCACTAGTTTTTCTAGAAATAAATTCTCTTTCTAGAAAGACAACATTTCTGGCAACAAACACCTTGCCAAGTGTGGGATTGTAAAAGTAATATCCCTTAGTTTCCTTGGGATATCCTACAAAATAACACTTATCTGATTTGGGTCCTAGTTTATCTGAGACTTGACGTCTAACATAAGCTTCACAACCCCAAATCTTTATAAAAGACATTTTGGGACTCTTCCCAGTCCATAACGTATATGGTGTCTTTTCTACGGCTTTTGATGGGACGCGATTAAGTGTGAAAGCGGCTGTCTCTAGAGCTAAACCCCAAAAGGAAGTAGGTAGATCAGTCTGGCTCATCATTGATCGTACCATATCTAATAGAGTACGATTTCTCCTCTCAGATACACCATTCCATTGTGGTATTCGGTGGAGTGAGTTGGGATATTATCCCACACTCAGCCAGGTGATCACGAAACTCTTGACTAAGGTATTCACCACCTCGATCTGATCGAAGTAGCTTAATACGCTTACCAAGTTGGTTTTGTACTTCATTCTTGAATTCTTTGAACTTTTCAAAATATTCTGACTTATGTCTCATCAAATATAAGTAGCCAAATCTACTCATATCATTAGTGAAAGTAATAAAGTACTTATAGCCTCCTCTGGCTTCGACATTGAAAGGGCCACATACATCAGTATGTATGAGTCCTAACAAGTCCGTCGCTCTCTCGCCATGTCCACTAAATGGAGTTTTAGTCATCTTTCCTAAAAGACAAGATTCGCATACCTCATATGATTCAAAATCAAATGAGTCCAATAATCCATCTTTATGGAGTTGGGATATGCATTTTTCATTTATGAAAGGTTGTAGAGATATGTTTGGTTCAAATTATTCGATTTGAACCGTTTGGTATTTACGTTATAAATTGTGTTTTCTAAATCTAGAACATAGAGACCATTCATAAGTGGTGCATTACAATAGAACATTTCATTCAAATAAATGGAACAACATTTGTCCTTTATTATAAAAGAAAAGTTTTTCTTGTCTAAACAAGATACAGAAATTATGTTCTTCGTTAATGCAGGTATATAAAAGCACTCCTCTAGTTCTAAGATAAGCCTAGTGGGCAAAGACAAAGAATATGTTCCTACAGCTACAGCAGCAACTTTTGCGCCATTGCCTACTCGTAGGTCCACTTCGCCCTTTGCCATTAGTCTACTATTTCTCAATCCCTGCACATTAGTACAAATGTGAGATGCACATCCGATATCTAATACCCATGTAGAAGAAATAGAAAGATTAACTTCTATAACGTGTATACCTGAGGCAGAAGTCCAACATCTTTTCTTCTTTACTTCCTCAAGGTAGACTTTGCAGTTCCGCTTCCAGTATCCAATCTCACCGCAATGGAAACAATCCCCTTCCTTAGGTATTTTACCTTTACCCTTTGAAGTGGATGAATTGGCCTTGCCTTTGGCTTGGGTCTTACCCTTGCCTTTGCTCTTACCTTTTCCCTTCTTGACCATTAGTACGTCACTAACTTTCTTCTTGAGATTCGGTTCAACAGTTCTTAACATGCTGAGAATCTCAGGCAAAGGCTTATCAATTTCATTCATATTATAATTCATGACGAATTGATTATATGCTTCCGGCAATGATTGCAGGATAACATCGGTTGTCAATTCTTGGCTCAGTGGAAAACCTAGTCTTTCAAGGTTCTCAACGTACCCTATCATTTTAAGTACGTGAGTTCCTACAGGTGTTCCTTCTTGCATCTTGCATGCAAAAAGAGCCTTAGACACTTCAAAACGCTCGTGCCTAGCTTGTCCTTGATATAGTTGTTTCAAATGCTCAACCATATCATAGGCATCCATGTTCTCATGTTGCTTCTAAAGCTCAGAGTTCATGGTGGCAAGCATAAGACATGACACATCTAATGCGTCATCTTGATGCTTCTTATAAGCATCCTTTTCAGCACGAGTGGCCGCAGGGGCGGGTGTTTCAGGGATAGACTGCTCTAGGACATACAGTTTACGTTCTTACTTGAGGATAATCCTCAAGTTCCTATACCAGTCTAGAAAGTTAGCTCCATTGAGCTTGTCTTTCTCAAGGACAGATCGCAAGTTGAGGGGGTGTGCCGTGTTAGATGACATGGTGATCTACAACATTAAAATGCAAAATTAAGTATCATACCTAAGTCATTTAATTAGGCCTTTAATTAAATGAGGCTCCCACTAAATTCTCATATCTTTGATATGAGCTAATCATTGATGTAGGAAAACACATTTTGCTTACATCATTAGCTTCTATTTAGCTATAAATTTATATGGGATAAAGATCCACATCATACTTCATCTTGAGTTAGCTTTGGCTAATCGCCCAAGACGTAGTATGATTAGGTAGGCAATCTTTTGCCAATTACATCTGATATAACTCTTTAATAGCTTTGGTTAAGTTTAGATTAGTTTAGTGCTTATTCCTAAACCAGCTTCCAAGCCGTGGCGAGGCACAAAGGCCTTCTTTGATATCGGAGCAACGACCACTTTCTAAGACAAAGCTGATGTTCAGAAATCACACAAAATTAATTTTTAAAACTTATGTTCAAAGCTAATATATGCCTCTACTTTCTTAATTAATTAAGAAAAACTTAATTAAGTCTTAACCAAGTTTGATAGCGGGACATCACGATTGTCCACTCGCACTCTTCCAAGATAAAATGCATTGCTTTGCTTTGGCAAACCCAACAACAAATGATCGAGGAAGTAGTGAGTACCAAACTTTGGTAGGCATATCGTTTTTGACTTATTAAGAAATAAACTTAAACATGCATCACATACATATTAGCATACATCACATATAAGCTAAATTAACATGCATCACATACATATTAAACTAAGCATGTCATGGTTATGGCCCTTATTCTACAATCTTCTCAAGCCAATGAAAAGATTGATTGGTCAACCTAGGGATAGCATCTTCTCCCAAGTGCTTCCTTTTGGTTGTCTTGTGTTGTTGACTTCCTCCTTGTAACGTCATCTTCCAATGGACCCTCCATCTTTATTTTGTATATTACAAAAGGAGAAATACTCGAGTTACATTCGAGTCTAAAGCTAATTTTACAACAAGAATTTTAGGAGAAAGGCACGACATGCAGGTCGTATTAAGAATTACAACACACACATTCACAAACTTTTTGGGACTAGGCCATAACCATGCACCATGTCAATTTTAACTTTTAAAAGACATCGGATATTTTATTATGTTTGAAAAATTGCTAATGCAATTATCAACTCATAATAAAATTTATCCTACTTCTATATCATATATAAAATAGAGAAAGCCTATTTTTATACGATCTTTCGCAAGTGGCTCTGATACCACTGTAGGGATTTCTTATGCAAAATAGCATATGCGCAACGAAAAAATAGGATCCCTTCCAAGTGATCCTTGCGAAAGAAAACCTCGTACAAAAAATAAATTTCTCAAAACCTATCTTATAGGAGAATATTACCTTTGTTGCGTGCCCTTTTTAATCCCGCTTCTGCTTGGGTTTGTTGTTCAAATGTCCGTGCCTCTATATGTATCCACACGAGCAAGCTCTTGTCTCACAAAAGAAACTAGAAGAGCTCTCCTTTACTTCTTGCTAGAGAAGTCCCTAAAGGAGAGGAAGGTAGGGAAAAAGAGAAAGGAAGAAGAAGACCACTCTTCTTGCTAGCCTACACTCACAAAAACCACACAACCAAAGCCTCTCACCACCAAGCTCTCTCCAAGCCTCAAGCTTCACACTACTTGGCCGGCCACCCCATGGAGTGTTTTATAGGATTGGAAAAACCTTTAACCTCCTATCACATTCAATGCAATCAATTGCATTGAAAAACAATCAACACTCCTTGTTTGGCCGGCCACATGTGGAGGAAATCCAAAGGTCAAAACCCTTTGTCTCCTTCCACCTCATCAAGCTTAGGTGGCATGCTTATGTGGCATGCTTATGTGGCATTCATGCATGTTAAATTAATCTTATTAATTCAATAAGCTTATGTTATCATATTGAACTAATCTCATTAAATCAATAAGGTAACATATTGAATTAATCTTATTAAATCAATTTAGCTTAGGATATCATGATAAAATATTTATTTAATCTTATTAAATTAATAAGCTTAGCATATTGAATTAATCTCATTAAATCAATAAGCTAAAATTCTCTTTAAGCTTAAAGTAAAAAAAAAAACCATTTTGTACTTAAGCTTATTCCCAAATTATTCTAGTCAAACTAGAATGCACTAATTCTTCTAATCATCATGCTCTTTGTGTGTGACCCTATAGGTTCTCATAACGTTGGCAGTGGATCTAAACTCTTTTAGATACACAAGCAATGAGCGGCATCTAGCAATACATCATTGCTACCCAAGTTATGAAATAAGTCAAGATCCAACTAACCTTTCCATGACTACTATAATGTATGACCGTGTCCTTCTATCCTTGATATCAGATTGACCAATGAGGCAAAGACCGTGTCATCCTCGATCAATCTATGTGTTTCTTGATCCCTGAGTAAACTAACTCAAACAAATGAGCTCAATATCTCATATTGACTCATTCGAGCATGGCCATGCATTTTAGTAGTTCTACTCAATCAAGGGGCCCACAGATATCACTCCCGTCATATGGGAGGGATAGATCCCATCTACATCACTCACATCCCTCCGCATAATTTATTATATACCCAGTAATCGCCTTTATGGTCCACCCTATTACGGGTGACATTTGAAGATACCAAAGTACATAACTCCTTATGTAGGGAACCATAGTGACTTCAGGTTTGAAGACTATTCATACCAATAGTCACATGAGAAAGTTTATGACACTCATATGACGATCCATGAAACTTTCTCATGGTGGGTCAGTTCAGTATATATTCTCTAATATATACCCATGTGTCAACTTGATATCATATATCCATGACTTGTGAGATCAAGTCATCAATTGACCTACATGCTAGTCTTTATGTATTAATATTGCCCTTGCATATTAATACTTGACTAGAAACATTTAGGAAAGTGTTCTCTACAGCGTCTTATAATCAATTCTACCAATTGATGTGCTGTAGATAAGAACCTACTTTTTTAGGGCATTATTATATATTTAATTTAGCTGGCACAAGCAAGACGTAAATATATAATAACCAATCCTTTGCCTTTATAGAATATGATACAAAATGTTCCCTATTCAACCATCACATGATTGGTTCTAGGGCTATAACTAACACTTTTCTCTTATTAGATTTAGAAGATGAGTTCTTTACTTCTATTTGCATCGTGGAAGCTTTTGGTTCAATGGTATATAAATTTCCTATCAATGCACCAGAATAGATAATCTCCCTATTCATTTTTATAACATCTCTGTCATTAAAAGAAATAGAATATCCATCCACAAAAAATTTAGAAACCGAAATCAAATTCTTTCTAAATAAAGGTAATTTTTAAGAATCAAATTTTTATTCCTCTAAAAAGATAAATAAACATCTCCCACTGCAACAGCCGCCACATTCGTGGCATCGCCCAAGTAAACGGTAATCTCCCCCTCAGCCAGTCGTCTGGTTTCCTAGAACCCCTGCAAAGTATTGCAGACATGATCAGTGGCTCTCGTATCTACACACCAGGTGCTAGTAGATACTACTGCTAAACATGTTTCAACGACTAGACCAAAAGATATACCTTTGTTCTGCTTCCAGTTGGGACAGTCCTTCTTCCAATGTCCAGTCTGCTTGCAAGTGAAGCACTTGCCTTTCAACTTCTTCACTCCTCCCTGAGATCCTCCCGCCACCTTTTCCCCACCTTGTTTCTTCTTCTTCTTGCCTTTCGGCTTAGAAGTAGAAACCTTTTGGGCAACCATGGCCTGAGCCTGAGCACTCTGCCAAAAAAGCCCCTTTGTCGCCTGGAGTTCTATCAGAAGCTCTGCCAACGAATACAACCTCTTGTTCATGTTGTAATTCAAGCGAAACTACTCAAAACTCCTAGGTAGAGACTGGAGAATGATATCGACCTGGGTTTCCCCATCGATCTCATCTCCAAGGACTTCTAGCTCATTCAAATGAGCCATCATCTTGAGAACATGATCCCTCATGGGTTTTCCCTCGATCATGGTGGTCGTCATCAAGTTCCTCATGGCTTCCTGCCTAGCAACCCGATTATGGTGTCCAAAAAGCTCTTTGAGATTGAGCATTATGTCATAAGCAGTGGGCATGGCTTGATGCTGATGTTGCAATACATTTGACATAGAAGCCAAAATGTAACACCGCGCCATCTCATCGGCCTTGATCCACTTCTTATAACTCTCCTTCTCCATTTCCCCAGAATCATCCGTAGGCTTAGGAGGACACTCTTCGAAGAGTACATATTTGTACTCCTCAGCAGTCAAGACAATATCAAGATTCCTCTTCCAATCAACAAAATTGGGTCTAGTAAGTTTATTTTCTTTCAGTATCACAGCAAACGGGTTGAAAGTCATTTTTGAAAAATCTAAGAATCACATAGATCAAAACATTAGATTTCAAAAAATTATTGATTCCTCAAACAATAAAATTTTAAAATCAACCAACACCTCAAAACACCGAGAATATCGTATGCCACGATCGTGTGGACGTATACGAATTCTACATTTGTAAGAGAAGGTTTTACCCATTAATTTTACTATCTTGTCAACCTAACTTTTTGACAAATAAAATTAATAGTTGGTTCTTCTTCGGCCCTACAAATAAAAGCAGTGACTCCGATGGGGAGGATACTCTTATTTGCATCTAAGTGTTCACCATTACTCGGTACCAAGGCAATTATCTCGGGTTATGTGCCTTCAGATGAGGAAGTACACACGCTCCTGAATAATTTCCTATAACCATATTCGACACTGTGATCCGCAAAACAAACTCATCTGATGGGGAGGAAGGCAATCAGAGCCGACGCGCAAGTTTGTTTGCATCACATGTCAAATCATAATGGAGGCCATGAAAATTTATAAAAATATCCCTCTCCCACTTAGTAATTTTAAATTGAGGAATTTTCCTAGAACACGACATGTATATCAAACAAAAAGCAATAAATATGAAAAAAATATTTTCAAACTATTATGGCTTTTGTTCTCCACAATATGTCTCCCGTTGTATCGTCATCTCATCCGCTCCTCCCTACGCCATGTACAAGCAATCCGGAGATCCGAGCCGAGAATAACTATTTTAATTTACATCCATTGATCCTATACTCCATGAAGGAGTGTACATAAATTCTAGATCGAAAGTAAACTAAAATAAAAAGAGTGGTTAAACAATATCGTACTTAATTACAAAAATTAAATACTAGCCTCGTCAACCCCGAGGATTCAAATAATATTACACACATGCAATCACATACACACATATGGCCATAATAGTTGGATCTTATGTCTGCAACCAAAAAGTTAGCCTACGTACATCCTACTATCATCCGGCACATACAATATATGATAAGTACATAAAATTAACCGAATCCAAAACACACAAAATTGAAAACCGTGTCTTTGATACCAGTTGAAGGAGGAAACATCGCTTCCACTTCAACTCGGTCGCTTGTGCATGGCGATCCCATCTACTTCCCCGGATTAAAAATTAATCCTTGACGAAGAGGGATTACCCAAGCAACCGTTCCATCGTCGTGCTATTCGATTAAAGTGGTCACTTGAACAAACTTGTTGTTCAAGTAACCTACCTCTTTTCTTCGATTAGCCGCGGAATAGACGATGTACGGATCGCCGGTTTTTGTGTTTGTCTTCGGGGTCCAAGTAAATTAGCCACATACAATTGTAAACAATTATATACATAATTCAAAAGAACACTAATCAAAGTAAACAAGCTTATACCTCTTGTTATACCTCTTGATCTTCTATTGTATGTCCTTCCTCCTTTTGGACGTCGTGTGGGCGACGATCTTCCAAAAGTCAAAGCCTCCTAGATCATGTTCTTCCCTTCTTTGCTCGCTCCGAACAAAGGGAAGAATGAAATGAAACTCTTTCTCCTATCTAGAACCAGCCACCAAGCTCCAAGCTTGATGTTGTCGCTGGCCAAGGAGTAGATGTAGGGTGCCGGCCAACCTTAAAGAAAGGTTGCCACAGACCAACCTAGAGAGAGAGAGAGAGAGAGAGGGAGGGGTTGTCGCCGATCTAGAGAGAGAGAGGGTGGTTGACATGCCACCGACCAAGAGAAGCACCAAACCCTAGAATGAGTTGTCGTCGGCCAATAGGAAGAGGAAACCCTAGGGTTGCCGCTGCCCACCTCTCCTCTCAAGCCAACTCCAAAACCCTAACCCTTGTCTTATGATTCCACGGCCAAGCCCTAAGCCCTTATTTATAGAGTTAGGCTTAAGCCTCCTTACAATCTCCACCATTGGATCTAGGGATTTAATCTCAACTGTCAGATCTAGAGATTCAATCTCCATCGTCAGATACAGAGATTTAATCTCCACCATTGGATCTAGAGATTTAATCTCCACCGTCGGATTTAGAGTTCTATTTCCTACCATCGGATCTAGGCTTCATGAGGGTTTTAATAGGCTACAATAGAGACCATGAGGAGGAGTTGGATCTTGGCCACCCAATGGATCAAGCCCACATAAATTCGATCCATTAATGATAATCCATTCCACTAGAGGATTATCATTGATCTACCTCACCAACCACATAAATAAATATGGGCTCCATATATTATTTGTACAAATGTCTCCCCATGTTTAAGATCTCGAATGTTCGTGAATTAATTAATTTACTGACAAATAATTAATCAACATCTAACTCTATGAGTAGTACCACTCAACCTTATCATCATGTCGGACCAAGTCCACCTGCAGGGTTTACATGATGAACCTTATGAGCTTCTCAAGGGGACATCATCATCCTAATATATAGGACACGGTTTTCTCCTATAATCAATGGCATACCATATAAATAATATCATTTCTCAACTTACCGAGCCTATCGATTTACTCTATAAATCTCGCCCATTGGTAAATCAAAAAAATAAGTACTAAGTATATGTGCCCATTATTATATTGGGATTAAGAGCATATACACCATAATATCCGAGGTCCGATTCAATTATGTAGTTAGCAATAAATCGAATCACCTCTAAGTCGGTTTTGCTCAATACACACAAAGTGCACTAGTGTACTTCTATGGTCAAGACAAACCAATACCAAATCACACTACAATCATACCAATGGTTTGTCCATAACCATCTCGGTTGTGAGCCTTTACTTATACTTTACAAGGAACTGATAACACGATCTCCTGTGTGACACTACACACCATGTTATCTACAATGTAATGTATCAGACAAATATACATAACCATAAATATGAAAACAATGATCATGTGATTCTTATTTCAAAAATAAAGATGTTTATACAAAAGATAGACTTTTCAGTATACATCCCAATAGCATGTAGGTCAATTGATGACTTAATCTCACAAGTCATGGATATGTGATATTAAATTGACACATGGGTACATATTAGAGACTATGTACTGAATTGACCTTCCATGAGAATGTTTCATGGATCGTTATATGAGTGTCATAAACATTCTCATGTGACTATTGGTATGAATAATCCTTAGACTTGAAGTCACTACGGTTCCCTACACAATGAATTGTATACTTTGGCTTCGTCAACCATCACCCATAATAGGGTAACTATAAAGGCGATCACTGGGTATGCAATAAGTTATGCGAAAGGATGTGAGTGATGTAGATGAGATCTATCACTTACATATATCAAAAGTGATATCTATGGGCTCTTTGATAGAGTAGGACTGCTAAAATACATGGTCATACTCGAATAAGTCAATATGAGATATTGAGCTTATTTGGTTGAGTAGTCTACTTGGAGATCAAGAAACTCTTGATTGATAAGAGGATGACACAGTCTATGCCTTATTGATCAATCTAAATATCAAGGATAGAAGGACTGAGTCATATACGATAGTAGTCACAGAAAGGTTATGTCGGATCTTGACATTCTCGTCACTTGGGTAGCAATGATGTATTGCTAGATGTCGCTCATTGCTTACTTCTCTAAAAGGTTTTTAGAAATATTTCAAACGTTACGAGAACCTATTGGGTCACACACTTAGGACATGTGAGTTGGAGATGGCTCTTGTGATGAGCCATGTTGGTGCAGGGGCATAAGATAATCGAACCTATGTTTTGATTATGGCAAAGACACAAAGTTAAGCTTATATCGTTATCTCACGAGCTGAATAAAGTGTGCAGGAATGTTAAGCTAAAGTTGAAAGTCCGGCGACACCCAGAGGTTCTCGTGTTGAGAAACTATGGTGGTCGTGCGACACCAGGAGGACTTTGGAGGGAGCCGAAGAAATCCGATGGAGACCGGAAGCAAAAGCTACAAAGGTAAAGATTGAGGTAAGCTCGTGTGAGTAAGTGTAAGTAAGGTCGAGTCCTCGGTACGGGGATGTCCTTAGGCGACGATCCAACTAAGACATCCCATGGAAGGTCTATGTCGAGATCGGACGATTGATAGCCATCGAAAACACTTATTTCAATGTACTTTTCGATCTAACTCTTGATGCAGTTGAAAATCTTGAACAGCAGTTGAACTGGCCGGTTGAACTGATGCCCAGGATTTTCAACTGCATCAAGAGTTAGCTCGAAAATGACATTGAAATAAGTGTTTTTGATGGCTACCAACCGTCCGATCTCGTCATAGACCTTCCATGGGATGTCTTAGTCGGATCGTCACTTAAATACGTCCCCGTAACGAGGACTCAACTTTACTTACACTTACTCACATGAGCTTACCTCAAGCTTTATCTTTTTAGCTTTTGCTTCCGGTCTCCACTTGATTTCTTTGGCTCCCTCTAAAGTCCTCCCGGTGTCGCCTGACCACAACGATTTCTCAACACAAGAACCTCCGGGTGTCGTCGGACCTTCAGCTTTAGCTTAGCATTCCTGCACACTTCATTCAGCTCATAAGATAACGATATAAGCTTAACTGTGTCTTTGTCATAATCAAAACATAGGTTCGATTATCTGGTGCCCCTGCACCAACAATCTCTCTTTTTTTTATCTATTGCAAATCGACGGAAAGTTAAGGGAAATTTAAAACATAACACATAAAACAAGTAAAGTAAATAATAAACTCACTTTAAAGAACTCCCCCTTAATGCTAGGTGAGTTTTGAAATAAATACTTTAATTGTTTAAATTTTGTTTTACTCCCCCTTAACTTACGCTCTTCTCCACCTTTTGCCATGAATCAAAAATAAGGTCGGGGGTTTATATAAAAAATAGAGGTTTTAAACACATAATATTATAGCATGCAAAAAAAATGAAATTGAGTATGAGCCCAAGCATGCATCTCTAACTGGTTAAATAAATTGGTTAGAGGTATATCCCTCTTCACCAACAATAAGTTTTTAACGGATGTTTTAATTTCAAAAATACATATAAGTATATTTTCAAAAAGGATTTTTTGTAGTATAACCCTTAGGGTTAGTTTGCTCTCCCCCTTAGTCAAATGTATGAGGTATAAGAGAGTTAGGGGGGACTAAACTTTAGCCTAAAGAGTTGTATATTTATTATAGGTCGATTATAATTATTCGTTTAAGCGCAATAGTTGAAAGAATAGACATCTTTTTGAAAAAGTTATGTATTTTATAATTATTCCTTAATCATCTCAACCATTCTATGTGTCTCAGAATGTGTTTGCTTTATATGTTTTGTGAGATGATTTGTACTAAATTAAAGTTAGTCAACCTTAGGTTTGATTCGGATTTAACCCTAAGCTCATCAAGTAACCTTTTTGAGAAATTGACTTCCAAGTCGTGGCGAGGCACAGGGGCCTTCTTTGATCGGAACAACGACCACTTCCTTAGACAAAGCCAAGTTTAGGAAAATGATAACTTGAGTCACTTAAGACTACTTTTTGGTCTAAATAGTTTAGGATACGATGAGGTAGCTTCAGCTAGTTCCACTCGGTCAAGTGCACCAAGCTAGATACGCCTTATCTAGCTCGAATACATGAGACTTTGTTTCCTTAACGTACTATCATCTCGCCACGTCCTGATACTATGTTGTCAAGAGTTGACTAACTATTTGCCCTATCTAGCCATTCTAAAAGGTAAAACAAAAATATTGATGATGCTAAGGTATTGGGTATACTATTTTGGTATTAGCTCCCGCTGAACCATTGAACCAATATGGTCTATCCAGAAAGTGGACTTGATCCTGGGGAATATAATACCTATTGGTCCTTATATGTGAGTTTAAGAGAATTTTAGGGACCCAAGCTTGGACTTGTTGATGACTACGATTTACGATAGACATATACGATATATTAGTAGTCTTTGATGATAAGACTTGAGCTCAACTGTTGTTCAAATTCCAGCTTCGAGGATAGTCAAAACCTCATCCCCTTATCTTAAGGTGAGGTGGCCTTTGATGATAAGACTTGAGCTCAACATTTAGGGTTCTCAAAGGCTATAAAATAAGGAGTGTTCTTCACCATTTTTATCATTCCAAGTGCTCTCAAGTGCTCCCGTAATGACGTGACTCTCCAACAACTCTACGATGACAAAGCACTACCAAAATACCAACGACACGAGCTCAACCTCCATCTCCTTAGTCGTCGGTAACATCTTAAGTTGTAAATTCATATTGATTGTATTTAAGTTTGTATTTTCGAGTTTTTATCGTAACAAGGAGAGAGGGGTTTGTCTCTCTACCTCGAGTTTTCTCGTATCTTTGTAATCGTCAACTCCTACTTCCAACGAGGGGGAGTGTTTTAGTGAATTGCACTCCGTACGTGGTTTAGGACCGTTAGGGCCTTGGATTAGCAACTGGTAGGTTGTGAACCAAGTAAAAATAAAATTGTCTCATTTATTTTTCATTGATACTCGTGTTTTATATCGAACGAAAAGAAAGATTCTCGTGCGCTATTCACCCCCCTCCCCTCTAGCGCTTATTCCGATCCAACAATTGGAATCAGAGCGAAGGCACTACGATTTGGTTCAACCACCAATCTAGCAACTTTTCAAAAGGATTTCTTTTCATTTTTAAGTTTTTAAATTCATAAGTTTTTAGCTTTCGTCGTATCGTTAATTCCTACTCCCGCACTACTAATCCAAGATGAGAGTCTTGGCACTTTTTTTATTTTTGTCGTTGCAAGTTTTTTTTAAATGGCCCATCACAAAAGATTTAGCAATGTCCAAGCTCCATTTTACAATGGAGATGACTTCCGGTACTGGAAGGGTCAGATGGAATGCTTTCTAAAAACCCAAATTGAGATGTGGATCATAATCCAAATCGGGTTCACACTTCCTACTAATGAAGTTGGTGAATCATTGGATTATGATTAATGGACAAACACCATGAAAAGACAAGTGGAAGCTGACGCCAAGGCTACAAAAATTCTACAATGTGGTTTGTCCAAAGAGAAGCTCAACCGCGTCAGCCCCTTCATCAGTGTGAAGGACCTATGGAACAAGCTCGTCGAGCTACATGAAGGAACAAACAACGCTAAGGTATGTAAACACGATTTATTGTTTAATAAATTGTATAACCTTAAGATGTAGGAACACAAAATGGCTACCCAATTACACGCTCGCATACAAGATATCATTAATAGCCTACACTCGATCGGACATAAGGTCAAAAATCGGGATCTAATAAGGTATGCTCTAAACGCGTTCCCTAGGACTACCTTGTGGGCATCCATGGTCGATGTCTACAAGGTTTCTAAGGACCTTTCAAAAATTAGATTAGATGAAAGCTACGGTTTAATGGCTAGAGCAATACGTGTAAACTGAACGAAGTACCGAGAAAGGAGTTGCCTTGCTTGCAGGTCAAAGAAGAAAGGAGAAGAGCAAGCCACCTCCCGAGCAAGAAGAAGGATCCGAACCCGAGGATGAAGTCGAGTCCGAATCCGAAGAGGAGGGCGCAATAGTGAACATAGTGCGGAGAATAATTCGACAAGAAAGGGGGCAATCGAAGAACAAAAGGAAAGGGCAATTCAAACCAAAACAAAAGGGAGCAAGGAAAGCTTTTCATGCATCTTGGGACAACGAAGAAGAAGGCGTCGGCGTAGCATACATGGTAAGACCGAAAGAGTCCGAGTCAAAGTTCGAAGCCGATCTAACAAGCCATTGGGCCATAGGGTGAGTCTAATGTAGATTAGACTCAATCGGGTTGAGTCTAATGTAGATTAGACTCAATGAGTGGGACTCGAGGTATAACCAATGAATCTGACTCGAGTTAGACTCAAGTCAAATTCGGATGGAGTAGGACTCAAGCTATACCCAATGAATCTGACTCGAGTTAGACTCAAGTCAGATTCGGATTGAGTGAGACTCACCATTAAGAAGGGGTTGTATAATCATTAAGATGGAATTAATGGGTTATTAATTCCATGGAAACCAAGAGTCAAAACCTTTCATAGTCAATGGTTGAATATAAAAGATTTTTGTGGGTTTTTTTGAAAGGTGTGGCTTGATTGTGATCTTCCTCTTCTTCTTCTTCTACCGTCTTGGCCGAACCAACCTTGTGGATAGCACCATAGTTTGGTTCCACTCCATCTCACAGTTCATGTGGATACCATGGAGGCACGGATATACTGACTGCGCTGAGATCCGGACACTTTGAACGCAAGTTTTGCTGATGGGATTGCGAAAGGCATGCATCGAGGGTAACAACGATTCTTATATGATAGAATCGATAAAACAAGTATATGTTTTACGCATGGATCTTTGGAGGGATCTTATTTTTCCACTGCTTTGTGCTTGTAAAATGTTTCCGAGCACACATGGATTCCCTACAGGACAAATTCAATAGAGCTAATTTCCTAGATTGGTATAGAAACTTGAGGATCGTCCTCAAGCAAGAACGAAAACTGTACGTCCTAGAGCAACCTCTTTCTGAAGCACCTGCCAATACCGCCACTTGTGTGGAGAAAGATTCTTACAAGAAGAATCAGGATGATGCACTAGATGTATCCTGCCTAATGCTTGCCACCATGAACTCTGAGCTTCAGAAGCAACATGAGAACATGGATGCACATGATATGGTTGAGCACCTGAAACAACTATATCAAGGGTAAGCTAGGGACGAGCAGTTTGAGGTGTCTAAGGCCTTATTTGAATGCAAGATGGAAGAAGGAACTCTTGTAGGAACTCATGTACTCAAGATGATTGGGTATATAGAGAACCTTGAGAAACTAGGATTTCCACTAGGCCAATAATTAGCCACTAACCTTATCCTACAATCATTGTCGGAAGGGTCTAGTCAATTTATCATGAACTATAACATGAATGAAATTGACAAGCCTCTGCCTGAGATGCTCATCATGTTGAGAACTGTTGAACCTAATCTCAAGAAAACCAAGAGGTAAAAAGAAACCTAAAGTCAAGGGTAAGACCCAAGCCAAAGGCAAGGCCAACTCTACTACATCAAAGGCTAAAGGTGGGGTGTCTAAGGAAGGGGACTGCTTCCACTATGATGAGACAGAGCATTGGAAGAGGAACTGCAAGTTATACCTAGAGGAAGTTAAGAAGAAAAGAAGTGAGACTTCTGCCTAAGGTATATATGTTATAGAGGTACATTTATCTATTTCTTCTTCATGGGTATTAGAAAGACTAGATCATTGACAAAGGGTGAAGTGGACCTACGAGTAGGCAATGACGCAAGAGTTGCTGCTATAGCTATAGAAACATACTCTTTATCTTTGCCCACTGGGCTTATTTTGCAAGTAGAAGAGTACTATTGTGTGCATGCTTTAACTAAGAACATTATCTCTGTTTCTTGTTTGGACAAGAGAGGTTTCTCGTTTATGATGAAGGACAAATGTTGTTCTATTCATCAAAATGATATGTTCTATTGCAGTGCATTTCTTATGAATGGACTCTATGTTCTAGACATGGAAAACCCAATATATAATATAAATACCAAATGATTCAAATCAAATGATTTGAACCAAACATATCTCTGGCATTGTCGCCTAGGTCACGTAAATGATGGTCGCATATCACAGCTCCATAAGGATGGATTACTGGACTCATTTGATTTTTAATCATATGAGACATGTGAATCCTGTCTTCTAGGCAAGATGACCAAGACTCCATTTAGTGGGCATGGTGAAAGAGTGATAAACTTGTTAGGGTTCATTCATACTAATGTATGTGGCCCTTTAAATATCGTTGCTAGAGGAGGCTATCAGTACTTCATCACTTTTATTGATGATATCAGTAGATACGACTATGTGTATCTCATGAAACAAAAGTCAGAATCCTTTGAAAAGTTTAAAGAATTCAAGAGTGAAGTACAAAACCAACTTGGAAAAAGTATTAATATGCTTCGATCAGATCGAGGTGGTGAATACCTTAGCCAATAGTTTCGTGACCATCTTACTGAGTGTGGGATCATATCTCAACTCACTCCACCTGGAACACCACAGTTGAATGGTGTATCCAAATGGAGAGAATCGTACTTTATTAGATATGGTATGATCGATAATGAGTCATACTGATCTACCTATTTCCTTATGGGGATTCGCTCTATAGACGGTTGTGTTTACACTTAACCGCGTTCCATCTAAAGCTGTCATAAAGACATCATATATGAGATAGACTAGGAAGATTCCCAAAATGTCTTTTATGAAGACTTGGGGTTGTGAGTCTTATGTTCGACGTCAAGTCTCCAACAAACTAGGCTCCAAATCAGACAAGTGCTACTTTGTAGGATATCCTAAGGAAACGAAGGGATATTACTTTTACAATCCCACATAAGGCAAAGTGTTTGTCGCTAGAAATTGCATTTTTCTAGAAAGAGAGTTCATTTCTAGAAGAATAAGTGGGAGTAAAATCCATCTTGAAGAGGTTCAAGATATAGATAGCACTGAGGCCTTGATGGAAATTGAACATGCACCACAAAGTGTTGTGGATGATGAGATTGTTGCACAAGAAGTGGAGCAACAACCTATTCAGGTAGACCAAGCTCTTCACAGGTCTAATAGGATACGTCATCAACCTGAGAGATATTCATTTCTCTTGTTTGACCATTATGACGTTATGCTTGTTGAGTTGAACGAGCCTACATCCTATCGGGAAGTTGTGATGAGCCCATATTCAGAGAAATGTCTAGAGGCCATGAGGTCCGAAATGGAATCGATGTACACTAACCAAGTATGGACTTTGGTTGATCCACCTGAAGGGGTCAAACCCATTAGGTGCAAGTGGGTCTTTAAGAGAAAGACTAACATGGACGGTCTTATGCATACCTATAAAGGGTGATTAGTAACTAAAGGTTTCAAGAAAATTTATGGTATTGATTATTGATGCACGCGAACGCGACCTCAAATCTCGAGATGGAGACCGTCAAGGACTTGAAGCGCACGCTCACACTCAACGCCCGTAAGTGCACGGATGTCAACAAGTAATAAAGAATATCGATCCCACAGGGACTGAGATTTTGAGTATCAGTTTGTCTAGTGGATGTGTTGTTGTTCGGATTGGTAATCCTAGGGTTCACGAATGAGAGGTCATCGGCAGTCTGAACTCAGTACGGTGTCACACGGAAGAAGAGAAGGGTTGCTACGAGGATTTGGATGGATTCTAGGACTTCGATTTCATTTATGTGTTGCAGAACATGCTATCAATTGAATGTATCTAGATTTTCTAGCTAAAGTTTTGTGGAAAGTACATCATACACTATGGTACGAGGATGCCGAATCGATCCCTGGGATGAGATGGAAACAAGACACATTACCGACTCTATCACATCCTTCTATCCACAGTTGCAGGCGATGAGGCCAACCTCTAGATTCCTCCTAATATCCCCTAAATTTTAGATCAATGACTGTCACCCCTCGCATCGTCTACACACAGAAGATAGAAAACCAAAATGCAAAGCTATAGATCTAAACAATCATTCAACTGTAAATACGATTTCAAGAACGAAAACATATTTGAAATAGCAATGTTCTACTCAACACAAACTACTCCCTAATCCTAGAATCAAAGAATCTACTCCATTAATACGAGAAGAGAATCACAAAACATTATGGAATTCATGAATATAATGATAAATGTGTAAGAAAGATTAATTACAATATAAATGCATCTCTTCCCTCTGGCGTTGTGGTGCAGAACTTGATCCTCGAGCGACTCTCTTCCTCCCCGATGTGAGTTCCCAAAGTTTTTTAGGGCTTCGGAGTGTCGTCCCGGCCGTCTTGCCTCCTCCAAGGGTTTGGACATACCTTTCCTTATAGAGACATCATGTCGGATCCTCGCAAAATCTGGAAAAAACTCTAGTCACATCAAGTTGCCTGGCCGCCACACGGCCGTGTGTAAGGCTGTGGTGGCCATTTTTGAACCCTAGACACGGTTGTGTGTAGCCACACGCCTAGGCCATGTCCCACTCTATGTCCAACTGCCAAATGCCTCCTTTTTGCTCCAAAAGCACTCGTTTTCCCCATGGAATGCTATCCTGCACACAAAAGTACAAAGAGCAAAACTCTGAACTAGAAAACAGGAAATGCATGCAAAATAAAGTAGAATATGCATGAAACAACTATAAGATGAAACGAGATGTGAGTGAAAACTACTCCTAAAACCCTATATGTTTCGCTCACATCAATTCCCCTAGGCTAAGTTCTTTGCTTGTCCTCAAGCAAACCTCAGTGCCATAAATTTTAAAAATGTATTGTTCCATACTCAGTATGTTAACTAGATTTATAACTAGATTTATCACATGATATTTGCAATCAAAACAAAATAGATATTTTCTAGAAATTCACTAAGTTTGCTCCTCGTGCTTGTGCTAAGCGAATCTTCTTAGGGGACACTTGTTCCATAGTAAGTTAAGTCGTTATCCTATAGCTTTTCTAAGGTCTCCGGCTCTTAGGCACTTACCTTCCCAAAGCGAGGGTCATTCCCTAGATTAAGCACAAAGTCTCAAAGGCGTGCTCGGTATTGAGAGAAATTGGTAGGTGTTTCCCCAGTAACCTGACTCGGTCACAAAGGGGCACCTAACCATTTCCACCCACGATAACTATTTTTTATCCCTCATCATCTCTTTTTTTTTCTTCTTCTCTTTTTCATTTCTTTTTCTCTCTCTTTTTTTTTAATTTTTATTTTTCGACTCATTGGGATTTTGATTTTTTTTGAATGAGCTTACACAATCCAAGCATCTCCAATAACTAAAATACTAAACCTAGGGTCACCTGTGGATTCCAAAGTACTAGACTACTGAGATGAATCATAACTAGGTATGTACTAGATTCTCCCTTTCAGAAAGTTCATCATGTGTATGTGTAAAATAAAAGACAACCAGTGTAAGACTAGAACATTCATTAGAGCAAATAAAATAAAATACCACGAGATAAATAAAGTTAAGCTACCCATGGAAACAACTCATAAAAGAAAAGTCTAAAAATACTACTGAGGTAGCTTAAAGATAGCAAAAATTAAGTACTGACGAAACTAAAAACCCTATGTATGAACAAATGAATGCTAACTAAAACAAATGCAAATGACAGGAAAGAAACTACTGCTAGAAACAAAATAAATCAAAATTCGGGGCCCTCCAGACTTAAGCGAAGCATACCTCTAATATGGTGAACGAGGTGGAAAGTCTGGTAGCCTCAGCATCTCAGGGTCTTGGGAGAACCTGCTATTGAGATGTTGATGCCACATGTACATGTGGTCGATCTGAGAGCTGGTAGATGCATCGGCTGCTCAGTGCTCCTCCTCCCTAGTCCACTGCACCTGCTGGGCACGCATGTGTTGCCGCATCTCCTTGCGGTAGGTGGCTTCCTCCTAGTGACGGGCAGCGTCATCTTGGAAGTAGACGCGAGCCTCATCGTAGAAGTCCTCGACCCATTGAAAGTGCTCCTGGAAGACCTAAAACTCCGCCTGCATATAGGCGCTCTGCTCCTCCCATTGCAGCCTCTGCGTCTGCTGCTCGGCATATATGTCGTCGAGGCACGATTGGAACTCCGAAAAATCATAAGCAGTTGTACCTACATTTTGCTCAAAAGTAGAAAAATGTGGCGATGCAGGTGTAGGCTCATATCGACGTGGACTAGGTGGGCTCCTATGCATGCATGGACTAGAGGGAGAGTGATGTACAGGGGTGAAATGTCGTTACCTTCCTCTGGAGCTTGAGGGGCATCCATTCTCCTTGCCCTTCGCTCCGAAGCACCGTATCGATATGGCTTGGTTCTCCTCATCCTTGCTTCTTTTGAGCTTCCTTAAAGGTTGGAAGGGCTTCTAGGTGGTGGAGAAGAATGATCCACATGGGTAGGGCAAGAGAAATCAAAATACACAGTGCATTTGGGGTGGAAACGCATGGCGTGCTCTACTTAACCTCGCGTAATACGACCGTGTGAAAATACATGGCCAGACCATGTGCACCGCTGGTGGAAGAGACACGGTCGTGTGAAAACACACGGCCAGGCCGTGTGCCGCCCATTTTTCTCCTTTCGTGCACAACGGTCAGAATTCTCTCACATGCTTTGCTGTGTAAGCTAAAATTTATTTTTATTTTTACCTAGCAAGTTCTTTCTGGTCCTAATGCTAAACGAAATGGAAATCAAAGTTCAAACTAACCAAATGAATGCAATACAATAAAAAGGAAACCTAAAAAAACTAAACTTGGGTTGCCTCCCAAGAAGCGTTTTGTTTAAGGTCTTTTAGCTCGACCACACTCCATTATCAACTTGGCTCTGAAGGTTCTATAAACCTCCATTCATCTGTCTCGGGATCTTTATATACGGTTTCCTTTTTAGCTCTAGCTGGAATCACATACTTCCCTAAGACGGGTCCACAACTTCCCGTACTAGCAGGCTCAAATTCCATCTTATCCTCTCCCACTCTTAGGGTTAGCTTGTGATTCCTGACATCAATAACCATTCCAACAGTTGCCAAAAATGGTCTCCCAAGGATGACAGGTATCTTCGGATCTTCTTCCATCTCCATGACCATAAAGTCGGTCAGAAGTGTAAAGTTTCCCACCTTCACATGCACATCTTCTAGAATCCCCAGTGGGTATCTGTATGTGTGGTCAAACAGTTGTAATGTCATAGTAGTGAACTTCAAATTTCCCAACCCTAGCATTTTGCATAAGGTATAGGGCATCAGACTCACACTCGTGCCCAAATCATAGAAGGCTTTGCTAATCAGGGTTGTCCCTATATAACATGGAATATAGAAGCTCCCCAGATCTTTTAGTTTCTGAGTGATCTCATTCCATAGATAAGCGCTTGATTCCTCCGTGAGGGCCACTGTTTCAGACCTTTCGACCTTCCTACGATGTGCTAGAATATCTTTCATGAATCTTGCGAACTGGGGCATTTGGTGTAGTGCTTCGAGTATCGACACCTCCACTGAGATCAACTTCAGTATGTCCAGAAATTTACCAAACTCAGCATCCTTCTTTGCATTGGTCAATCGCTGTGGGAACGGTACGGAAAGGGGTGGTTGAGTTTTTACGGTAGGTTCCCGATTTATTTCTCCAACTTCTTCCTTCTCGATCTCCCTTAAAGGTTCCCGTTGTTGGGTTTCCGACACCGCGCCGAGTGTGTGTTCGAACATGTTTCATAAACATGTGCACAGCGGAAGAATTAAAAAGCAATAAATCTAATTTATTACAACACACTCATCACACGCATGTATAGTACAACATGTATAGACATAATCGTAAATTCAAATTTTGCAATAAAAGAAATTACTCTAGTTATATCTGACGTATCACGTGCAGCGGGAATGACATCAACCGGAGTGACTCTCGCTAGAATCACCTCTATCTATATCCACGCCGAGTATCGTCGGGATGGCTTCACAAAGCCACGAGCCTCATCTTCATAGGAGTCACTAGCCTCGTGTCGAAGACGATGTGATCGAGAGAAGATCACAATCCAAATCAAAATTTGGATTAGAAATCGAGTCCCCCAAACTCGCTTCTCCGGAGAGGTATTCGTCAATCGTTTGATGAATCCTTCATCCTCCACCTATGAGGATTATCGGAGATCAAATCTCTAGCAAGGTATCCACTGTCGGAGCTCCAAACGTCATCAAAATGATGCTCCGACACGAAAGGAAAGAAGCTGTCCAGAAAACTGGACAGCTTGGTGGAGGAGTTGCGCCAGCCCAAAGGAGGAAGGTCGGCTGCACCTTGGTCACCGGAGCCAAGGGACGTCACCGGAGGATGACCGGCAGCAGCTTGGACACCGGCAGCAAGGTCAACGGCAGCACAAAGGCTGGCGACGTGGGCTGCTTGTGCGGCGGCAAGGAGAAGAGAGGGAGAGGGTGGCTAGGTTTTCCAACCCACAAGTTATCCACGAAAAACCCTTAAGTCATGTTTTTATAGAGAACACATTCTCCTAACGGTTATTGGTTCATAACCAAAATCTGTTAACCCGCTCCAATAACGTAAGTTAAAATAAACCAAACTGCGTTGGTCTATTTTAAGTTAAAACAAACCGAACCAACTTTGGTTCATTCATTTAAAACAAACCAAACCCCTTTGGTTTATTCTTCGCCATTAGATTAGAACCAAACCAATTTGGTTCATCCATCATGTCTTCATAAGACTCATCCCATCCAAGCTTCTGTTGCAACTGAAATAATTTCATGCTCGCTCCATGTTTGGTCCAACCAAACCTAGTTTCTCTCGATCTGAGAATCTCATTCTCAAGCTCGTTTTAAATCCTTCCGATTACGCTCGTTGTGCATGTGACCAAATAGGTTCTCGATTTATTGTTGGCCATCTATAATTAACCATTAATTATATAATAGTCATGAGTTGCACCTAGTAGTGCATCAAGATCCCCAAATAACTGAAAAATCAACGGTTGATCCAGACCCATTTCTGAAACCCTTCAGCAACTACAATGAATCGTGCCCCGTTCCCTTCATGCATCTTATACCTACTTGGTTCAGGACATGTTCTATAGTGTTAGTCCCCACTAGGATGACTACGTCACACCTAGCCCAAGTATCATTTCCTCGTCCTACAGATTCTAGTTATTGCACATGTATCCAAGAGTATCTTACTCTAAATATATAATGTTTTGGACAAAGACTTTAGTAACAATCTGACGAGAGGCCATGGGTATACATCTCCTCGCAAGGAGTGGTGAATCCTTTATAGGCTATTCAAACACCTTCGATCACTTCGACTTATACCCAATCATACCGGGTCCACATCTCCTCAGAGATGCTTGCTTAAGATGTCAAAGCATAAGTCTTTATGACTAAGATGACTTGAATACCGCAAGTTAAAGGAACATCGCACTTAAGCTGCAGTAAGAACTTCATTGACATATCCATATATGTAGAGAACCATATGAAGTCTTACAGCTGGTCACTCCAATGAACTAGTTATCATAACTAACATTCACGATTAACTCCGGACATCACAATGTCTCTAGCCATTGAGAATCTACTGCTTCGATACACCAAGGAGTATATCTCGTGCTAGTCTTGACAGAATTGATGGTGTCAAAATCTATCAATTCATCGACTAGGGATAATTCCAATACATCACAATTACACATGTAGAGATACTCACTAGTTGTGATCCAATCACAAATTCTCTCATACTGTGAATCGTATCGTGGACATTCAGTAAATGAGTTTAAGATCTAATCAAATACGTGAAAACATGTATACTCAAATAGTGAATCTTCATTTATCATATAAATGGTTCAAACATAAGGCGATTGCCTTAGGACACCTCTCATATATCACTAACACCCGTATTTCGGGTCCTAGCTCCCCTTCAGCAACCAACCAGCTCGTAATCTCTTTCGGAGTCCTCCCACTTCGCAACATCACTATCTTGCACTGCTCTACCGGATTGACCTCTGCTTTTCCTGGCAGCTTCCCTGGTACCCTGGAGATTTGGTTGGCAATCTAAGCTACTTGAATCTCTATCGACTTTTGCCTGTTGGCATGATCCCTTACAAACGATCCTAACTCTTCGATCATTGTATCCGTCTACGAATATCGCCGCTGAAATTCAATATTCGCCTCCCGTTGCATTCGAATGAAGTTGTCTATCATATTCTCCAAATGGGTGTCAGGCGGTTGTGGCTGCCCATTTCCTCCCAATTGTTGGAAATTTCCTGAGTTATTCCTATAGAAAAATTTTGGGTGGTTCCTCCATTCGTGATTGCAAGTACTAGAGTATGGGTTATTAGCCTTTTGAGTTCGATCCCCAACCGCATCAACATGATGATCCTAACTCTTCGATCATTGTATCCGTCTGCGAATATCGCCGCTGAAATTCAATATTCGCCTCCCGTTTCATTCGAATGAAGTTCTCTATCATATTCTCCAAATGGATGTCAGGCGGCTGTGGCTGCCCATTTCCTTCCGATTGTTGGAAATTTCCCGAGTTATTCCTATAGGAAAATTTTGGGTGGTTCCTCCATCCGGGATTGCAAGTACTGGAGTCTGGGTTATTGGCCTTTTGAGTTTGCTCCCCAACCGCATCAATATGCTCAATCTGATCTTCCAAGCCACCCTGCCCTCCATAGTAGTCCGTCCTCACTGCTAGGTGGTCCACTGAGTTGACCGCATATCATCCCACAGCAGGAGCTAGGTGACTACGTTTAGAAGCCCATTAATGGTGGTTCTGGGCCACCTCTTCTATCAGCTCCTCTGCATCCTGGATAGTCTTGTTCATATGTGTTCCTCCTGTGGCAGAATCAAGGGACATCTTTGTGGAGTATGTGATCCATTATAGAAGATGTGGATCACCAGCCACCTTTCCAGTCCATAGTGGAGGCATTGGTAAAGTAGCCCCTTGTAGTGATCCCAAGCTTCAAATAGGGACTCCCCCTCCTTCTGACGGAAGCTTGTGATTAGAAGGCGCATGTGAGCAGTCTTGCTTGGTGGAAAGTATTTGTTCAAGAACTGCTGGTCACATTGCTTACATGTAGTAATGCTTCCCGACGGTAGGGAGTGAAGCCATGACTTAGCCTTATCCCGCAATGAGAACGGGAATAGGCTCAAGCGGATCGCATCTGCAAGGACTCCATTTATCTTCATCGTCGAGCAGATTTCCAAGAATGACTCCAGGTGCTGGTTCGGGTCTTCAATCGCAACTCTCTCAAATTGACTCTGTTGGACCATGTGTATGAGTGCTAGTTTCAACTCAAAGTTGTTTGCCGAAATGGGCGGTCCAACTATACTCAGCCAAAATCCTCTAACGCTAGGGGTTGCATAATACCACAAAGGTCGGCTACCTATATTCACTTCGGATGTATCTTGATCCTCCATCCTCTTCTATTCATCTCTCCAGCGATGATAGTTTCGTTCGATTTCTAGATCGATCAAAATCAGGCCTTCCAATCCTAGGCATCTAAGCATACGAAGAACCGAGCCACAAAATTAGGAGTATTTACCTAAGGTTTAGAAACATGAAATAAAATAATCTAGCTAACTAAACCAAGGAGCAAATAAGAAAATGTAGAACAACTAATAAAATAAAAATTAAATCTAGATATGTAAAATATAACACTGAAGTAAATAAAATAAAATAAAAAATAAAAGAAAGTAAAGAAAGTAAATAAATCTAATCCTAAGTTCGATCCAACTATCCACTTCTTGATTCGATATTGAATCAATCAGTCCCCGGCAACGGCACCAAAAACTTGATGCATGCGAACACGACCTCAAATCTCACGACGGAGACCATCGAGGACTCGAAGCGCATACTCGCGCTCAACGCTCGCAAGTGCACAGATGTCATCAAGTAATAAAGTATATCAATCCCACAGGGACTGAGATTTCGAGTATCAGTTTGTCCAGTGGATGTGTTGTTGTTCGGATTGGTAATCCTAGGGTTCACGAGTGAGAGGTCGTCGGCGGTCCAAACTCAGTACGGTGTCACACGGAAGAAGAGAAGGGTTGCTATGAGGATTTGGATGGATTCTAAGACTTTGGTTACATTTGTCTATTGCAGAACATGCTATCAATTGAATGTATCTAGATTTTCTAGCTAGGGTTTTGTTGAAAGGACATCTTACACTATGGTACGAGGATGCCGAATCGATCCCTGTGACGAGCCGAAAACGAGACACATTACCAACTCTATCGTATCCTTCTATCCATAGTTACAGGTGATGAGGCCAACCTCTAGGTTCCTCCTAATATCCCCTAAATCTTAAATACGAGGACTGTCACCCCTCGTATCGTCTATGCACAGAAGATAGAAAACCAAAACGCAAAGCTATAGATCTAAACAATCATTCAACTGCAAATACGATTTCAAGAACGAAAACATATTTGAAATAGCAATGTTCTACTCAACACAAACTACTCCCTAATCCTAGAATCAGAGAATCTACTCCATGAATATGAGAAGAGAATCACAAAACATTATGGAATTCATGAATATAATGATAAACGTGTAAGAAATATGAATTACAATGTAAATGCAGCTCTTTCCTCTGGAGTTGTGGTGCAGAACTTGATCCTCGAGCGGCTCTCTTCCTCCCCGATGCGAGTTCTCGAAGCTTTTTAGGTCTTCGGAGTGTCGTCTTGGCTGTCCTACCTTCTCCTGGGGTTTGGGCGTAGCTTTCCTTATATAGACATCACGTCGGATCCAAGCGAAATCTGGAAAAAACCCTGGTCGCGTCAAGTTGCCTGGCCGCCACACAACCTTGTGAAAACACACGGCCAGGTCGTGTGTAAGGCTGTGGTGGCCATTTTCGAACCTTGGACACGGTCGTGTGTAGCCACACACCCAAGCCATGTCCCACTCTGTGTCCAGCAGCCAAATGCCTCCTTTTTGCTCTGAAAGTGCCCGTTTTCCTCATGGAATGCTATCCTACACACAAAAGTACAAAGAGCATATCTCCGAACCAGAAAACAAGAAATGCATGCAAAATAAAGTAGAATATGCATGAAAAAAATATAAAACTAAACGAGATGTGAGCGAAAACTACTCCTAAACCCTATATGTTTTGCTCACATCAATTATGATGAAACTTTTTGACCAGTTGCAATGCTTTTGTCTATTCAGATTATACTTGCTATTGCAGCTTACCATGATTATGAGATCTGACAAATGGATGTCAAAACTGCATTTCTGAATGCAAACCTATCAAGGATGTGTACATGACACAGCCTGAGGGTTTTGTAGATCCAAAGCATGTTGAAAAGGTATGCAAGATGCAAAGCTCCATTTATGGTTTAAAGCAAGCATCTAGAAGCTGGAATTTTCGATTTGATGATGCGATCAAAAAATTTAGTTTCATTAAGAATGAAGATGAACCCTATGTCTACAAGGAGGTTAGTGGGAGCATAGTTATCTTTATTATCTTGTATGTTGATGACATACTTCTTATTGGAAATGATATCCCTATGTTGTAGTCTGTGAAGACATGGCTTAGGAATTGTTTCTTGATGAAAGACTTAGGAGAAGCAGCCTATATATTGGGCATCCAGATTTATAGAGATATATCTAAGAGACTTCTTGGCCTAAGTCAGAGTACATACATTGACAAGGTGCTAAATCATTTTACCATGCAGAATTCAAAGAAGGGATTTCTGCTAATGTCACATAGTGTGAGTCTTTCGAAGACTCAATGTCCCTCTTCTAAGGAGGAGAGAGATCGCATGGATCAGATTACTTATGCATTTGTTATAGGGTCTATCATGTACGCCATGCTTTGTATTGGCCCGATGTCTCATATGCTTTGAGCATGACGAGCAGATACCAGTCAGATCCAGGTGAAAGTCACTGGACAGCTGTCAAGAACATTCTTAAGTATTTACGAAGGGTGAAAGAATATTTCTTGATATTTGGAGGCGATGAGGAGCTAGCTATAAAGGGTTACAGTGATGTAAGCTTCCAAACTGATAGGGATAATTTTAGATCACAGTCAGGGTATGTATTTTACCTGAATGGTGGTGATGTGAGCTGGAAGAGTTTGAAGCAAGACACAGTCACAGATTCTACAATATAAGCCGAGTATATTGCTGCGTCTGATGTGACAAAGGAAGATGTTTGAATCTGGAAGTTCATTACTGAACTTGGGATGGTTCCTAGCATAACGGACCTTATGGACCTTTATTGTGATAACAATGGGGCTATTGCACAAGCTAAGGAACCTCTCTCTCATCAGCGATCCAAACACAAACTACGGCAGTTCCTTCTTATTCGAGAGATCATTGATAGAGATGTGAGAATATGCAGAGTACCGACGGATGCTAACATCACAGATCCTTTGGCCAAGACATCACATAGAAAGCATGATGGTCATACTAGGTCACAGGGTATTAGATATTACAGTGATTGGAACTAGTTCTAGTGGGAGATTGTTAGTACTAATCCCTAGAGCCAATTATGTGATGATTTACTAGGGACTTATCTATCATATTATATTAATAATAAAGGCAAAGTTTGGTTATTATATTTACTTCAAGTTTGTATCAGCTGAATAAATATAATAATGCCCTAGAAAGTAGATTCTTATCTACAACACATCAATAGGTAGAATTGGTTCTGAGAGGTTGTAGAGAACACTATTCTTGAATATTCCTAGTCAAGCATTAATATACAAGGGCAATATTAATGAATTAAGACAAGCATGTAGGTCAATTGATGACTTGATCTCACAAGTCATGGATTTGTGATATCACGTTGACACATGGGTATATATTAGAGAATATATACTAAATTGATCCGCCGTGAAAAAGTTTCATGGATCGTCATATGAGTGTCATAAACTTTCTCATAATGACTATTGGTATAATTAGTCGTTTGACCTGAAATCACAACGGTTCTCTACATAAGGAGTTATGTACTTTGGTATCGTCAAACGCCACCCGTAATAGGGTGGATTATAAAGGCGATAACTGGGTATGTAACAAATTATGCGAAGGGATGTGAGTGATGTAGATGAGATATATCCCTCCCATATGATGGGAGTGATATCTTTAGACCTCTTGATAAAGTAGGACCACACAATGCATGGTCATGCTCAAATGAGTTAATATGAGATACTGAGCTCATTTGTTTAAGTAAGTCTACTTCGGGATCAAGAGCACAAAAATTGATAAGAGGATGACACAATCTATACCTCATTGATCGATCTAGATATCGAGAATAAAAGGACAAGGTTATATATTATAGTAGTCACAGTAATGTTATGTCAGACCTTGACATTCTTGTGACTTGGGTAACAATGATGCATTGCTAGATGTCACTTATTGCTTATGTATGTAAAAGCATTTTAGAAACATTGCCAACGTTGCAATAACCTATTGGGTCACACACAAAGAACACGTTATTTTGGAGATACGATCATTTTAGTTTGACTAAATGAATCATTAGTTAATTGAATGGACTAGAATGAGTTAGACTCATTGCTTTGCTAACTTGAGTTGGACTCAAATTGGTTTAATTTGAGTTAAACTCAAGTGAAACTAATTGAATAAGGTTAGCATGATTAATGATGATTAATCATACATGCAAATGGGAGTTGTTGCATGGAAATGGATTAATTGCATGCAATGGGTTTTCATGACACTACATGCAAATGAGATTAATGCATGCAATGGACTTTAAAAGGACTCATTAACATTGCATGCAAATTAATGACATGAAATTGGGAGCTGAGGAGTATCCTAAACGTTAATGAGAAAATGAGATTAATGCATGCAATGGACTTTAAAAGGACTCATTAACATTGCATGCAAATTGATGGCATGCAATTGGGACTTTAGAAGTATCCTCAATGTTAATGAGAAAATAAGATTAATGCATGCAATAGGACTCATTAATATTGCATGCAAATTGATGGCATGCAATTGGGAGTTGAGGAGTATCTTCAACGTTAATGAGAAAATGAGATTAATGCATAATAAAGGGGATTTGAGAAGTCTCCTTAATATAAATGAGTGGGGATCTCATTTGGGAGTGTGATCTCATTTTTAGCCAAGGATCCCTTTTTCCCTTCTTCCTTCTTCTTAGCCAAAGTCTTGTTTTATGTGGAGAGTCTTTGTGTGGTTGCTAGCACAGCCAAAGGTTTCATCTCCTTCTCCAAGATAGTGTTTGTGTGGATACTATAAAGGCGCGGCCATTCTAATCGTGCTATGATCCGTCATCAAGGAGTTGCTATCGGGATTGCGAAGGGTTACGCTACAAGAGTAACTTCTCGACTAAGTTGTAGATAAAAGAAACAATTTCCTTTATGTATACACATAGATCTCTAGAAGGATCAAGTTTTTTATTCCGCTGTGTTTGCGATTATTTTTGCAATAGATCCCAACAGTAGATACTTTGATTCTAGGATTAGGGAGTAGCTTGTGTAAGTTGGACATGTTAGTTCAAATATCTATTCATTGCTTTTGAGTCATATTTGTAATTAATATTGTTTAGATCAATGAAAGTTATGTCTTGATTCTATTTCTAATGTATGTAGTCGATATAAGGGTGAAAAGCCTTTGTATCGAAATCTATGAGAACTAAGGAGAAACCTTACGGTCATCCTCCCTTCCATGACCATTGGAAGTAGGGTGTGTAAGAGTAGAATATGAAATATGATCCACCTATTCATAGGGATCAATAGGACATCCTAGAACCCTATGAACCTATTCTAGCAGAAGGTCCAAAGTAGGAGACATCAACTATAGAAGAGTTGTAGGACCCCAGTGATAGGGGGCTCCCAAATATATCAACCCCCTAAGCTCTGACAATCCTAAAGGGAAACTTTGCTAGAAATAGATAGTTACCAATAGAACCAAAAGTTCATTGGGATTACACACGATGATCCTCCCGCAAGATCATAACTAGAGATCTTAGGAGAATTAAATTGATATCATGTTCAATAACACATAAGTGAAACCAAAATTCTAGAATCCTTTAAGCAACCTTGAGCCCCCCTTTGCTTTCTCCAAGTGACACTGTACTTGAGTCAGGACCGTCGTCGACCCCACTTCTAACTCGCAAGAGATTTACTCTGAACAATCAACATTCACTGTACACACGATACTCTAATCACATTCTCTATGGAATTGATACATAATTTATTATTTGACAACAACCGGGCACTTGCGGGCATTGAGCACGAGCGCGCGCTTCAAGTCCTTGGCAGTATCGACCAGATATTTGGGATCGTGCTCGCGTGCATCAATTTACAAACTCAACAAATAACTCAAGTAAACTACAACATTGCCATTATACCATTGTAGTAATTCAAAAACTATTCAAATTCTTGAATAAATTAAGAATACTATGACCCCTTACAGTGAGTTCATCAATTTCTTCAAATCTCAAAGTTGTCGACGATCAGTTCTTCGGGAAGAAGATCCTTACTAAAGGTCTCCACTATTCTACAAACCAAATCCAAATCTGTGCCTTTGATTCTCTCTTTTCCAGACACAAAGTTAAAAAATAAAACAATAGAGCTTCCTCATTGTTCGAGTTATTTTCACCCTTTGCCTTTCATCATGTTCCTCTTTTATAAGGACTTGGACGCTTCACGTTGAAGTGCACAACGTGCACCATGAGTGCAGAATGTGCACACTATCATAGGTTATTACTGCTTCATGAAATAACTGGAGGCCATGATGCTAACAAGTTTCAAGTTTGATTATGAGCTCAGAGTATTTAATCTTTTTGGCTTGTTCAAGGAGTATCGGTCCTTTGAATCTGAGGGAGTTTGCTAAGTTATAGTTGAAGTTCTAGTATTTTTTTTCAAACACAATCTATCATCAAATTGCTTTGCTGAATCTATTTCTATTTCTTAACTTAATCATATCCCATTTATTTTTTCTCAACCAAAACTTTCACTAATGATCAAATGCCATATAAACATAATGCCACAATCTCTACCACCACAAACAACTTTATGCTATACAAACTTATGTCATTTCTAATATTATAAAAAATCGACAATTTCCAAACAATTAGAAAAGGAAAATTCCATATGATGCTTGCTTCCAAATTCCAACAAGTGTACACTTAGAGAGCAACTTTAAGCAACTTTATGTTGATGCATTTATGCCTTTTGTTACTCTGAGAATACAGTGAGTCATATACAACTAAAGACCATAACACTTGATATGATCTTAGATTTGTTGAATAATGATACTGCTATAATATGAATTAGGAGCTAGAAAAAGAAATTATGGTTGATAGAATAAAATCGAAGGGAAGAATCATAATGTAGGGTATATGTTTTAGTCCAACAAGACTTGACTTGGGAAATAAGGAAGAATTGATGAGGTGCAACTTGGGGAAGGAAGAGGAAGTCCATGGTCAAAATGAAACTAGATAAGTGACTCATAAAATTGAGCCGAGTAGAGAGGGAGCAACTCGGGAAATCGAGGTGGGTTATAAGTGCATGAGCCTGGTGGCCAAAACAAAGTCAAATAGCAACTCGAAGAGCCGAGTTGAATTATATGCACCTTGGCTTAAATGACTAGAATGATGTGAGGAAGCAAGTTGGAAAAATAAGCCAAGGGTAACTCGGGAAATAGAGCTAAGTTTAGTCAGGGATAAGAAGAAGTAACAAGGGAAAATAAGGGCCCCATGGTAAGGTGAGGGTAGAGGAAAGGGGAAGGTGCTCCTTGTAATGCTTTCTCATGAAAGTTTGTTATGCAGTGTAACAAACCAAGGCACTTAGAGGACCCCGCAGAAGATTCTTAGTAGCATTTACTCACTAATAACATAACAGCATTATTCTTCAGGTGGGAAGGACCCTCCACGTGGGTGGTGTTCTAGGTCGTTTGTTATGCAACGGCTAGCTTCAGGGGCAACAAGTATAAAAGGAGGAAAGAAAGGAAGAAGAAAGGGGCTTCAACCTCTGAACACTGGAACTTTCTCACTCTCTCTCACTCTCTTTGGTGGAGGAGCTTTCTGAATGGGGATTGATCACTGGAAGGAAGAGAAGAGATCTCGGGAGGAAGAAAGAGGCGGAGAGATATATAAGTCTTACTTTCTTTACCTTGTAGAAGTTTCTATCTGAAAAGACCTAACCCAGTATGCATATACTTAATCCCCAGTCACACATCAATATTACCCGTTATACACAAGATCGGAACACCCGGCAGAGAGTTTATTTTATTCCATTCAGTTTAGCAGTCTCAACTACACACTTTACCCTCTCAACCTGAAGAAAAATAGAACATCAAAACCAACTCCCCTCAAACTGGAAACCCTGTATCATAGATGTCTCGGACAATGTGTGTCATGCTCATCATCATCTCCTCAGTTACTCCACCTCCGCTTCTTGCATCCCAATCTGGGAATCCTATTCCCTACCTGAAAATGTTATGTGAAATCATGAGTTCACAGCCCAGTAAGTAGATCAATGATAGGGATATAACACAGGGAGGAAAATTCAACAGGAAACATATATCTCTACAACTGTAAAGGTAAACTACTGTAGCTCAACATACATTTTCTGTTACACTTTCTGTAATTCAGTATGAAACATAAACAATACTTTTATCATGCCATTATAACAAGTACTGCGAACCCAAACATGCTTTTCTGTTATGCTAACTGTACCTAAACATAAACCCTCATGGTACCTCACATTATGCATTTAAAATGCTGAGCCAGTCAAATACCTTATTTTCTTGTGCAATCCTGAGGTACCTCTAGAAAGAAACTAAGGGGGTCAGTCATCAGTCATCAGTCAATCTGTCAATTTTGGTGGGCCCTCCCCGAAGCTCAACCCGGGGAGCCCAACCCGTCCAGGCACCACTAATGCTCATGTACATATAGTTAGCTAAATAAGAATTTCTGTCATTTTCTGCACCACTAATGCTCATGTACATACAGTTAGCTAAATAAGAATTTCTGTCATTTTCTATCATACTCAGTCACAGAAGGATAACATAGAACATCATGAGTGAACGAGTATATATCTATATATAGCATCTAACCTCATACACAGGTAGATGTTAATTACACCCACATATATATATAGCATCTAACCTCATACACAGGTAGATGATAATTACACACATGTATATATAGCATCTAACCTTACACACAGGTAGATGATAATACAACTTATTCACATAACATCAAAGTACAAGAAAGATCTGATGAACATTTAGCTAAAAATAATAACATTAAACATCATAGGTGAACAAATATATATATCTATATATAGCATCTAACCTTATACACAGGTAGATGGTAATTACACACATATACATATAGCATCTAACCTCATACACAGGTAGATGGTAATTACACACATATACATATAGCATCTAACCTCATACACAGGTAGACAATATTTATCACATATTATATATCATTTACAGCATTAAGAAAAATCTTATAAAGGATTAACTAAACATGCTGACTGAGAACAAATATAGCAGGAATCATCTACAGACATAAAGCTCATGTATATACAAATTTTTACATCCACCCTAGCAGGCTAATTCTTTTAAAAAAAACTACTCCTTACCTCAATTGAGCCTTTATCTGGCTATTAACTGAAGATTTAAACCTCATATACATCACACGGCATACTCAATTTGTAAGGACCCCAACATGTGTATACTCCGTTATTATCGTCCTACCGGATGAATCCCACCATACCTATTCATGCATAAATTCATCAAAACGATCCTAAAATCCTAAACCGATCTCCTTCTCTACCAACAACACCACTCTGTTTACCCGCTCCCTCTCCCTTGCCCTTCACCTACCGAATACCCCCAAATCCACCGATTCCAATCACCTCAAATCGAGAACTCCCCTTACAGCTCCAAGATTGAACGCCCTAACCCCCTTCCCGTGAACTCTCTACCTGTCACCTCCTCCTAGCTGTCGGGTAGCCAAACTCCACCATTTCCCTAGCTCAACCCATCCCCAACAATATCGATAATCCACCGCGGAAGCCTGCTAGAACCCAATCGGGAATCCCATTCCATCGGCACGCTTCAATCCCTAACTCCCTGACTCCAACTCGCCGCGACCGTCCCAAACGAGAATCTACTGAACTCACCGCCCTCGCCAACCCTAGCCAAAGACTACTCACCGTGAAGAGGAAGGAGGAGGGTCGGTGTAGCTCTGACAGCTTGGCGTCGTCTCCGGCAGAAGGGGTTCGACGATCGCCCCTTTTCGTCGTCTACGGCGGCTCGCGAGCGAAGGATGGGTCGTGCGAACGAAAAAGAAGGGAAAAAGAAAAAGGAAAGGAAAATAAAAAGGGTTAGGCCGGTTAAATGGGTTTTAGGGTTTTTTCCCCTTCATGCCCCTCAACGGTGATTATTTAGGGTATAAATAGACCCCGAAATTTATCCTCCTTTTTCCGATGACATACACCCGTGTATTTTTATCATTTTATTATTGATATTATTATTTTTTTATTTTTTTTTTTGAGACTTGACAACTCTTCCCCCCTTAAAAAAGAATTTCGTCCTCGAAATTTTACTTACTAAATAGTTCAAGGTAACAGTCACGCATATCCCGCTCGGTCTCCCTGGTAGCTTCCTCTATCTGCTGATTTCCCCATAAAACTTTCACCATTCTGATTTCTTTATTTCTCAGCTTTCGCACTTGAGGATCCAATATTTGTTCTGGTATTACCTCGTAGGATAGATCTGGTGTCCACTGTATGGCTTCATACCCAATCACATGTGCAGGGTTGGAAAGGTACCTCCTGAGCATGGATACGTGAAACACATTATGAACTCCCGCCAGGTTTAGTGGTAGAGCAACTCGGTATGCTCGTGTTCCAATCCGGTCGAGGATCTCAAAAGGCCCAATATACCTCCGACTGAGTTTTCCCTTCCTTCTGAACCTCAGTACTCCCTTCATGGGTGACACTTTGAGAAATACATAGTCTTCCACTGTGAACTCTAGGTCCCTCCTTCGACAATCAGCATAACTCTTTTGGCGACTTTGTGCCGACTGCATTTTGTTCCGGATCTTTGCTACTAGTTCCACAGTTTGTGTCACAATCTCTGGACCCAGAACTGCCCTTTCTCCTACCTCTTCCCAATGTAGTGGGGTTCTACACCTTCTTCCGTATAGCGCTTCATAGGGAGCCATACCGATGGTGGATTGATAACTATTATTATAGGTGAACTCTACCAAGGGCAGTTTGGACTCCCAACTCCCTTTGAAATCTATAATGCAAGCTCGTAGCATATCTTCCAAAATCTGAATTACTCGCTCAGATTGACCGTCAGTCTAGGGATGGAAAGCAATGCTGAAAGCAAGTTTTGTTCCCAATCCCCGATGCAAACTCTTCCAGAACCCGGATGTAAATTTTGGATCTCTATCTGACACAATCTGATCCAAAATTCCATGTTACCTTACTATTTCCCATATATACAACTCTGCATATTGTATCATAGTGAAAGTGGTTTTCACTGGCAAGAAGTGTGCTGACTTCGTCAATCGATCCACAATAACCCACACTACATTTGATCCCTTAGTCTTGATCGGTAATCCTACCACAAAATCCATGGAAATATTTTCCCACTTCCAGACAGGTATCGGAAGCGGTTCGAGCTATCCCGCGGGCCTTTGGTGCTCAGCTTTCACCTGTTGACAGGTAAGGCACTCATGGACCATCTTGCTTATGTCTCTCTTCATGCCCGGCCACCAATATAATAGCCGCATATCCTTATACATCTTTGTGCTGCCAGGGTGGATAGAGTACGGGGTAGTGTGAGCTTCCCTCATGAGATTCTCCCTCAGGGATCCACCCTTAGGCACCCAGATGCAGCCCTTGTATCGCACCATCCCATCAATCACTGAGTAGATGGTGCTACCCTTTGCTTCATCTTTGCGTTTCCATTCCATTAACTGTTGATCCCGTAAGTTCGATGTAACCGTCAGTGCCGCCAACCTAACCTGCTCACCTGGTGCTATCACCTCCACTCTTATCTGTTGAAATTCTGATATCAATCTTTGCTGGGTGGTCAACTGTAATAGCGTCGCCGTCTTGCGACTCAGCGCATCCGCCACCACATTTGCCTTACCCGGGTGATAGTTAATATTGCAGTCATAATCTTTTACCAACTCCAACCATCGTCTCTGCCGCATATTCAGTTCCTTTTGAGTAAAGAAATATTTCAAACTTTTATGATCTGTGTAGATCTCGCAACGTTCTCCGTAAAGATAGTGTCGCCAGATCTTCAAAGCGAAGACGACCGCTGCTAGTTCCAGGTCATGTGTAGGATAATTCTGCTCATGCACCTTCAACTGACGTGATGCATAGGCAATGACCCTCCCCTTCTGCATCAATACAGCCCCTAGACTAGTTTTGGAGGCATCAGTGTACACCACAAACTACCCAGAAGTGTCTGGAACTGCAAGCACAGGCGCTATCATCAGCCTTTCCTTTAGCTCCATAAAACTCTTCTCGCACTGAGTAGTCCATTCATACCTCACCCCCTTCTTGGTCAACGAAGTCAGGGGTAGCGCAATTCGTGAAAAATTCTGAATAAATCTGCGATAATACCCCGCTAGTCCCAGGAAACTTCGAATTTCTGTAACATTCCTCGGAGTAGCCCAACTCTGAATTGCCTCCACTTTGACTGGATCCACCTCTATTCCCCTCTTCGAGACTATATGTCCTAGAAATGCTATTTGTCTCAGCCAAAAATCGCATTTGCTGAACTTAGCGTATAACCGCTTATCCTTCAGAGTCTGCAATACCAGCGTCAGATGTTGTCGGTGCTCTTCGCGACTCTGAGAGTAAATTAGTATATCATCGATGAAGACAATCACAAACTGATCCAGGTATGGCTGGAAAATTCGGTTCATCAAATCCATAAAGGCTGCGGGAGCATTAGTAAGCCCAAACGACATAACTAGAAACTCATAATGACCATATCGAGTTCTGAATGGAGTTTTATGAACATCTTCTCCTTTCACCCTTAATTGGTGGTACCCCGACCTCAAGTCAATTTTTGAGAACACCGTTGCTCCCTGTAGTTGATCAAACAGATCATCGATTCTAGGCAACGGGTACTTGTTCTTGACTGTAACCCGGTTCAACTCCCGGTAGTCAATGCACAACCGCATTGAACCGTCCTTCTTACAGACGAACAACACTGGCGCTCCCCAGGGTGACACACTGGGTCGGATGAAACCCTTATCCAGTAGTTCTTGTAGTTGCTCCTTCAGTTCCTTCATTTCGGTGGGTGCCAGGCGGTACGGTGCTTTAGACACAGGGGTGGTTCCCGATATTAATTCTATTCCAAACTCAACCTCCCTGACAGGGGGTAATCCTGCAATATCCTCTGGAAATACATCGGGAAAATCCCGGACTACCTCTACTTCCTCCAGACTTGGTTTAACAGCCTCAGGACTACCCATTATGTTGACTAGAAATCCGTTACACCCCTTACTTAACATTTTCTGAGCTTTACATGCTGATATAATAGGTAGATGACTCACCGTGGAGGTTACATTGAAGATGACAAATCCATCATTTTGTAGTTTCAGTTTAACCATCCTTTGTTTACAGTCAATAATGGTCTCGTACCGGGTCAACCAATCCATACCCAGAATTACATCAAAGTCCACCATCTCTAATACAATAAGGTCGGCGTACACTGTATAGTTCTGCATCCCTATCGGACAATTCCTCACTATTCTATTGCTGGTCAGTTCTTCCCCAGAAGGCAAGGACACGTTATAGTCGGTAGCCATCCAATCACATGAAATACCTAGTTTTGCAACATAGGCCACCGATATGAAAGAGTGTGTAGCTCCAGAATCAATTAAGGCATGAGCAGGTAGGTTGACAATAGAAATTCTACCTGTGATGATGGCCGAATCCGGATCTACCTGCTCCTGTGTCATAGCATACACCCTTCCCCTAGTTGGCTCTTTGAGCTGAGGGCAGTTCATAGCAAAGTGTCCAGACTTCTTGCACTTGTAGCACACATCTGTACCCACCAAACACTGACCTACATGAGTCTTATCACACTTGTGACACTGAGTTTTGCTTTCGCCCTTGAAGACAGTATGGTCGGCTGGTCGGGGTTCCCGGGTCACCGTCGTGGTCGGCTCAAATCGGGTCTGCTCAAACCGCTCGCAAACTTCTTCTGACTTGATGCAGGAGGTTCCCTTCCCTGGTAACTAGACCTCTTAGTCTGTACTTCCTTTATCATGTCATTCTTGTCCCTCTCTGCCATCAGAGCCTGATCCACAGCCTCTCTGATGGTGGTAACTCGACTCACCCTGACATCATGGCGAATGGCTACCCTCAATCCCTTAGTAAAATGTTTCAACTCCTCTACTGGGTGACTGGTAATCATAGGTACAAAATACCGCCCCTTCTCAAATTCCTTGACATACTCAGCCACTGTCCGGTCCCCTTGGCGAAGCTCTAGGAATTCCCTGCCCATTCGGGTTATGGTGTCAGCAGTAAAGTATTTACCATAAAATACCTCCTTGAATTCAACCCAAGTAACTGTAGCTAAATCCACCACTGAACGTGCACCCTCCCACCATATCCGAGCATCGCCCCGCAACATGAATATGGCACACCTCACCTTGTCAGCATCCATAAGTTGCATGAAGTCATATATCATCTCCAATGATCGAATCCATCCTTCTACAACAATCGGGTCTGTACTTCCCTTAAGCTCTATCGGTCCAAGATCCTTGAACTGCTTGTAAACTGGGTTCACACTGGCTGTGGGACCACTGTGGGTGTTTCCATGCTCCTTGGCTCTCAACAGTTGTTGGATCTATTCTCCCTGAATCTGACTCTGTTTCTGCATAATTACGGCAAGCTCAGCGAGAAACTGACTACTCTGCCCCACTTCACCATTGTTTCTTCGTCCCGCCATTCTCCTATAAAACCCGATACCTGCATCGTTATCTCCAATTTGTACATAAACCTAAACATGATTACATTAAGACCACTACTTGAAAAGAAAATTTAAAGCTTACAAATGCGGGGATGCATGTATCTGAGTCCTTGATGAGATTGCATGCATACACTGTCCTTTAGGATCGTTCGCTCTGATACCAACTGAAAAGACCTAACCCAGTATGCATATACTTAATCCCTAGTCACACATCAATATTACCCGTTATACACAAGATCGGAACACCCGGCAGAGAGTTTATTTTATTCCATTCAGTTTAGCAGTCTCAACTACACACTTTACCCTCTCAACCTGAAGAAAAATAGAACATCAAAACCAACTCCGCTCAAACTGGAAACCCTGTATCATAGATGTCCCGGACAATGTGTGTCATGCTCATCATCATCTCCTTAGTTACTCCACCTCCACTTCTTGCATACCAATCTGGGAATCCTGTTCCCTACCTGAAAATGTTATGTGAAATCATGAGTTCACAGCCCAGTAAGTAGATCAATGATAGGGATATAACATAGGGAGGAAAATTCAACAGGAAACATATATCTCTACAACTGTAAAGGTAAACTACTGTAGCTCAACATACATTTTCTGTTACACTTTCAGAATTCAAGAAACATAAACAATACTTTTATCATGCCATTATAACAAGTACTGCGAACCCAAACATGCTTTTCTGTTATGCTAACTGTACCTAAACATAAACCCTCATGGTACCTCACATTATGCATTTAAAATGCTGAGCCAGTCAAATACCTTATTTTCTTGTGCAATCCTGAGGTACCTCTAGAAAGGGTCACCATCATCATGATCAATAATCACAATTTTGGTGGGCCCTCCCTGAAGCTCAACCCGGGGAGCCCAACCCGTCCAGGCACCACTAATGCTCATGTACATATAGTTAGCTAAATAAGAATTTCTGTCATTTTCTGCACCACTAATGCTCATGTACATACAGTTAGCTAAATAAGAATTTCTGTCATTTTCTATCATACTCAGTCACAGAAGGATAACATAGAACATCATGAGTGAACGAGTATATATCTATATATAGCATCTAACCTCATACACAGGTAGATGTTAATTACACCCACATATATATATAGCATCTAACCTCATACACAGGTAGATGATAATTACACACATGTACATATAGCATCTAACCTTACACATAGGTAGATGATAATATAACTTATTCACATAACATCGAAGTACAAGAAAGATCTGATGAACATTTAGCTAAAAATAATAACATTAAACATCACAGGTGAACAAATATATATATCTATATATAGCATCTAACCGCATACACAGGTAGAAGGTAATTACACACATATACATATAGCATCTAACCTCATACACAGGTAGATGGTAATTACACACATATACATATAGCATCTAACCTCATACACAGGTAGACGATATTTATCACATATTATATATCATTTACAGCATTAAGAAAAATCTTATAAAGGATTAACTAAACATGCTAACTGAGAACAAATATAGTAGGAATCATCTACAGACATAAAGCTCATGTATATACAAATTTTTACATCCACCCTAGCAGGCTAATTCTTTTCAAACAAACTACTCCTTACATCAATTAAGCCTTTATCTGGCTATTAACTGAAGATTTAAACCTCATATACATCACGCGGCATACTCAATTCGTAAGGACCCCAACATGTGTATACTCCGTTATTATCGTCCTACCGGATGAATCCCACCATACCTATTCATGCGTAAATTCATCAAAACGATCCTAAAATCCTAAACCGATCCTCTTCTCTCCCAACAACACCACTCTGTTTACCCGCTCCCTCTCCCCTGCCCTTCACCTACTGAATACCCCCAAATCCACCGATTCCAATCACCTCCCATCGAGAACTCCCCTTATAGCTCCAAGATTGAACGCCCTAACCCCCTTCTCGTGAACTCTCTGCCTGTCACCTCCTCCTAGCCGTCGGGTAGCCAAACTCCACCGTTTCCCTAGCTCAACCCATCCCCAACAATAACGATAATCCACCGCGGAAGCCTACTAGAACCCAATCGGGAATCCCATTCCACCGGCACGCTTCAATCCCTAACACCCCGACTCCAACTCGCCGCGACCATCCCAAATGAGAATCTGCTGAACTCACCGCCCTCGCCAACCCTAGCCAAAGACTACTCACCGTGAAGAGGAAGGAGGAGGGTCGGTGTGGCTCCAGCAGCTTGGCGTCATCTCCGGCGGAAGGGGTTCGACGATCGCCCCTTTTCGTCGTCTGCGGCGGCTCGCGAGCGGAGGATGGGTCGCGTGAACGAAAAAGAAGGGAAAAAGAAAAATAAAAGGAAAATAAAAAGGGTTAGGCCAGTTAAATGGGTTTTAGGGTTTTTTTCCCCTTCATGCCCCTCAACGGTGATTATTTAGGGTATAAATAGACCCCGAAATTTATCCTCCTTTTTCCGATGACATACGCCCGTGTATTTTTATCATTTTATTATTGTTATTATTATTATTTTTTTTTGAGACTTGACACTATGTGTAAGGGGTTTTCTCTACCTCCAAAAGTACTTCCGAGAAGGAGGGATTATAGTAAAGGTGTTTAGCATTGGAGCTCACTCTAGAGCTCACCCGTGGAGTAGGAATTGGAATTCCGAACCACGTTAAATCTCTTGTCATCATTCTCATTTGGATTATCTCTTTAAGTTTCTACTGTTATAGTTGGAGAGGACCCTCGAACCTCCTTGGTCTCTTCGCTCCAAAGGAGGTTGAAAATCTGTACTATATCAGTTGCCATCGTCTGTGGGAACATTTTCGCTGAACAAGATGAGAAGATGCATTTGCAAGAAATCCCTCCTCCCGTAGCTTCTTCTGCAAAGGAAACCCCAGTTACTTTGCTGCCATCCCAACTGAAGACTCTGATAGATACAACAGTTTATGAAGTTTTGACAAGAGAAAGATGAAGGATGGGATATCTCCATCCTTATTATGGTGTACCCTCTCAGAGGGAGCTTCAACCTGAAGGACCTTCTCACATGCATCCGCCTGGTCCTCAAGAGATGGAGGTGTTGCCTGGAGAAGGGCTAGAAGGGGCATTTTAGTATCATCTCCCTGTACCATCGATGAGACGGGAGGATTAGGGAGAAAATCGTTCTACCAAGGCTCTAGAACCTTATAATCCTTTCCCCTTCACTGCCAATATAGTCCTAGAGACGCCACTAGCTCACTTTCGCAATCCGAAGGTGGGTTTGTATGATGGTACCTCTGATCCAGAGGAACACTTGTCTCAATTTGAGGGTGTAGCTTCCCTACACTGTTATACAAATTCTCTCAAATGTCGAGCCTTTCGCATCACTTTGAAGGCATCTACTCAAAGTTGGTTTAGCTCGTTACCTCCTAGCTCTATAACCTATTTTGCAGATTTAAAGAGAGTTTTTCTCAAACAATTTGCTAGTTGTAAAAAGTATAGCCTTGATGCTTCCATCCTGCTCCACTTAAAGCAAGAGCAAGCTAAATCTTTAAAAGGTTATATACATCGCTTCACAACTACTACTCGGGAAATACCTTCAACAACACCTGACTTCTTAAGACTTGTTATTCCTCATGGTCTTAAGGAAGGACCATTTCTCATCTCTTTGTTGAGGAAACTAGCTTCTAGTTACGAAGAAATGCTTGGCTATGCAGAAGAGTGTATTGATGAAGAAGAGGCGTAGCAGGTAAGGAGAGCTGAGAAGAAGTCTACCTCCACCCCTACAGAAAGAAATCCTCCCCTTATTCAGTGGGAACCTCCTAGAAGGGAGTATGTTAGGCCTTTTCTGTCGGAAGTACCTCGGCCAAGACCCCTCAGGATAGAAGGTCATCCTCACCCTCCCCTCCGAGTCATGGCTACTGACCCTTGCCCCAGACTTGGAAGGAGTGGGAGATAGAAATTTATGATCAGCAGGGTGTTCTTCAATGCCCTGTGGGGTATAGAGGACTTCCCCATAATCCTCCAACCCCTTATTTTTTCCAGTACCATATGGATTATCGGCATGTCAGAGATCGGTGCTTTAAGCTACATAGTGAATTGGAGTGCATCAGAGCCAGCCATCCGAACTTGCAGCAGCAGTTCAGGGGACAAGTGGGGAGAGGACATCAATTTAATGTTGCTCGTCCTGGACCTTACAATAGAAGGCCTCAAGTCCTTCCTCAACTAGGGTGCATACCACCCAATACTGAAATTGTCCCTCAAGAAGGATCGACAAATGAAGGGACCTTGGTTGTTGCAAGTGATACCACCACTAGAAGGGTTATTAATGTTATTGCAGGAGGACCAACTGATGGAGACTTCAACAGAGCTTAGAAATCCAATGCTTGTATGTTGGAGAGTTTAGCCATTGGAGAAGACCGGTCCACTCAAAATACACTACGGATACATTTTGGGCCTAAAGACCTTCAAGGTATTCTGTCATGTCACACTGATGTCCTAGTAGTTAGGGTTTCATTAGCAAATTATGAGGTGGCTCAGGTCCTAGTGGGCTCGGGGAGTTCCGTTTAAAGGTGCTTTTAGCCAGATGTAGCTCGGGAATGCCCAGTTAGAGGATATATCAACCCCTTTGTTTGGGTTTGCTAGGTATGTGGTGCACCCTCCAGGGAAAATAACTCTGACCCTTACTTTGGAAGCGATGCCAAGTTAGAGGCAAACATGACCTCCTTCCTAGTTGCGGATGCTCCTTCTGCTTATAATGCTATTTTGAGTCATATTTTTTTTCTCAGCTTTTCAGGCAGTAGTTTCTCCTTATCACTAGAAGATAAAGTTTCTGTTGGGCCAACTCGTTGGAGAAGTCTGAGGTGAACAGAAAATAACTTAGAGATGTTATGTACAAATGGTCAAGGACGACAAGAAGAAGGCTAGAGTAGAAGATGTTAGTAATATATGAGAGATGTCCTAAGGCAATCGCCTTATGTTTCAACCATCTATATGATAAATGAAGATTCACTATTTGACTATACATGTTTTCATGTATTTGATTAGATCTTAAACTCATTTACTGAATGTCCATGATACGATTCACAGCATGAGAGAATTTGTGATTGGATCACAACTAGTGAGTATCTCTACATGTGTAATTGTGATGTATCGAAATTATCCCTAGTCGGTGAATTGATGGATTTGGACACCATCGATTCTGTCGAGACTAGCACGAGGTATACTCCTTGGTGTATCCAAGCAGTTGATGCTCACTAGCTGGAGACATTGTGATGTCCGGAGTTAATCGTGGATGCTAGTTATGGTAACTAGTTCATTGCAGTGACCAACTGTAAAACTTCATATGGTTCTCTTGTTAGTAATATATGAGAGATGTCCTAAGGCAATCGCCTTATGTATGAACCATTTATATGATAAATGAAGATTCACTATTTGAGTATACATGTTTTATGTATTTGATTGGATCTTAAACTCATTTATCAATGTCCACGATACGATTCACAGCATGAGAGAATTTGTGATTGGATCACAACTAGTGAGTATCTCTACATGTGTAATTGTGATGTATCGGAATTATCCCTAGTCGATGAATTGATGGATTTGGACACCATCAATTCTGTCGAGACTAGCACGAGGTATACTCCTTGGTGTATCCAAGCAGCTGATTCTCACTGGCTGGAGACATAGTGATGTCCGGAGTTAATCGTGGATGCTAGTTATGGTAACTAGTTCATTGGAGTGACCAGCCGTAAGACTTCATATGGTTCTCTGCATATATAGATATGTCAATGAAGTTCTTACTGTGGCTTAAGTGCGATGTTCTTTTGACTTGCGGTATTCAAGTCATCTTGATCATGGAGACTTATGCTTTGACATCTTAAGCAAACATCTCCGAGGAGATGTGGACCCGGGATGATTGGGTATAAGTCGAAGTGATCGAAGGTGTTTGAATAGCCTATAAAGGATTCACCACTCCTTGCGAGGAGATGTATACCCATGGCCTCTCGTCGGATTGTTACTAAAGTCTTTGGCCAAAGCATTACATGTTTAGAGTAAAGTACTCTTCGATACATGTGGAGTAACTAGAATCCGTAGGACGAGGAAATGATACTTGGGCTAGGTGTGACGTAGTCAGCCTAGTGGGGACTGACACAATAGATCATGTCCTGAACCAAGTGGGTATAAGATGAGTTAAGGGAATGGGGCACGATTCATTCGAGCTACTGAAGGGTTTCAGAAATAGTTCTGGATCAACCGTTGATCTTTTCGGTTAATTGGGGATCATGATGTACTACTAGGTGCCACTCATGATCGTTCTATAATTAATGGTTAATTATAGACGGCCAACATAAACCGAAAACCTATTTGGTCACACGCACAACGAGTGTAATCCAAAGGATTTAAAACGAGCTTGAGAATGGGATTCTCAGACCGAGAGAAACTATGTTTGGTTGGACCAAACATAAAGCGAGCATGAAATTGTTTCAGTCGCAATGGAAGCATGGATGGGCCGTGTCTTATGAAGACATAATGGATGGACCAAAATGGTTTGGTTCTAATCCAATGGATGAGAATAAACCAAAGGGTTTGGTTTATTTTAAACGAATGAACCAAAAGTTGGTTCGGTTCGTTTTAACTTAAAATAAACCATCATGGTTTGGTTTATTTTGACTTATCCTAATGGAGCGGGTTAACGGGCTTTATGGATATGATCCATTAACCATTAAGAGAATTAGTTCTCTATAAAATAGGGCTTAAACCCTAACCCTAACCCTAATCAAGTTTTGGCCGCCCAACTTAGTTGCCGGCCACCTCCTTGGAGTTTTCGGCGCCAACCCTTTGTGCCGCCGTCCAAGTCGTTGCCGGCGACCAAGCTTCAGCCGGTGAACCTCCGGCGACCCTCCGGTGATCTCCTCTAGGTTCGGTGATAAGGTGAGCTTCCATCTCTCCTTGGCCGGCCTCTATTCCTCCACCAAAAGCTGTCCAGTTTTTCTGGACAGCTTGTTTCTTTGTTGTCGGAGCGTCGTTTGGACGACGGTTAGTGCTCCGATAGCGCCTAACTTACCGGGGATTTGATCTCCGGTAATCCTCTGAGGTGGAGGACGAAGGATTCGTCAATTGGTTGACGAATACCTCTCCGGAGAAGCGAGTTTTGAGAACTCGTTTTAGGATCCGAATTTGGATTCGGATCGTGATCATCTCTCGATCACGTCGTCTTCAACACGAGGCTAGTAACCCGTACGAAGACGAAGCTCGTGACTTAGCGAAGTCATCCCGAGGAGCTCGGCGTGGATACGGATAGAGACGATTCTTACGAGGATCGTTCCGGTTGATGCCGTTCCCGCTACACGTCATACGAAAGGTATAACGTAGATAATTTCTTTTATTGCAAATTTTAATTTACGGTTATGTCTACACTTGTTGTAATAGCATGCGTGTGTTGTGTGTGTTGTAATAAATATAGATTTATTATTTTTAATTGCTTCCGCTGTGCTCATGTTTACGAAACATGATCGAACATACACACGCCGCGGTGCCGGAAACCCAACATCTCTGCATATATGGATATGTCAATGAAGTTCTTACTGCAGCTTAAGTGCAATGTTCCTTTAACTTGCGGTATTCAAGTCATCTTGATCATGAAGACTTATGCTTTGACATCTTAAGCAAGCATCTTTGAGGAGATGTGGACCCGGGATGATTGGGTATAAGTCGAAGCGATCGAAGGTGTTTGAATAGCCTATAAAGGATTCACCACTCCTTGCGAGGAGATGTATACCCATGGCCTCTCGTCGGATTGTTACTAAAGTCTTTGGCCAAAGCATTACATGTTTAGAGTAAGGTACTCTTAGATACATGTGCAGTAACTAGAATCCGTAGGACGAGGAAATGATACTTGGGCTAGGTGTGACATAGTCAACCTAGTGGGGACTAACACGATAGACCATGTCCTGAACCAAGTGGGTATAAGATGAGTGAAGGGAATGGGGCACGGTTCATTGTAGCTGCTGAAGGGTTTCAAAAATAGTTCTGGATCAACCGTTGATCTTTTCGGTTAATTGGGGATCATGATGTACTACTAGGTGCCACTCATGATCGGTCTATAATTAATGGTTAATTATAGACGGCCAACATAAATTGAGAACCTATTTGTTCACACGCACAACGAGCGTAATCCGAAGGATTTAAAACGAGCTTGAGAATGAGATTCTCAGACTGAGAGAAACTATATTTGGTTGGACCAAACAAGGAGCGACAATGAAATCTTTTCAGGCGCAATGGAAGCGTGGATGGGCCATGTCTTATGAAGACATGATGGATGAACCAAATTGATTTGGCTCTAATCCAATGGTGGAGAATAAACCAAAGGGGTTTGGTTTGTTTTAAACGAATGAACCAAAGTTGGTTCGGTTCATTTTAACTTAAAATAGACCAAATCGGTTTGGTTTATTTTAACTTAAATTAATGGAGCGGGTTAACCATTAGAAGAATTTGTTCTCTATAAAATAGGGCTCGAGGGTTTAATGAGAGCTCTAATCCAAGTTGCCGCCCCCTCCCTTTTCTCCTCTTGGGGTCGGTGCTCATACCCTAGCCGCCGCCCACCCTTGTGCTGCCATCCAAGATCCTTGTCGGCGTCCAAGCTTCAGCCGGCGATCCTCCGACGACCCTCCGGTGATCTTCCTTGGCTCCGGTGACAAGGTGAGCATCTATCTTTTTTATTTGGCGACACTAATCCTCCACCAAAGCTGTCCAGTTTTCTGGACAGCTTGTTTATTTCGTGTTGGAGCATCGTTTGGATGACGTTTGGAGCTCCAACAGCGGCTACTTTGCCGGGGATTCGATCTCCGGTAATCCTCATAGGTGGAGGATGAAGGATTCGTCAAACGGTTGGCGAATACCTCTCCGGAGAAGAGAGTTTTTGAGGGCTCATTTTGAATCCGAATTTTGATTCAGATTGTGATCTTCTCTCGATCACATCATCTTCGACACGAGGCTAGTGACTTGTACGAAGACGAGGCTCGTGACTTTATGAAGTCATCCCAAAGATACTCAGCGTGAATACGGATAGAGGCGATTCAAGCGAGGATAGCTCCGGTTGATGTCTTTCCCGCTACACATGATACGTAAGGTATACATAGAATAAATTTCCTTTTATTGTAAAATTTGAAACTACGATTATGTCTACACATGTTGTACTATGCATGAGTGTGGTGTGTGTGTTGTAATAAATTAGATTTATTATTTTTATTTCTTCCGCTGTGCACATGTTTCCAAAATATGTTCGAATACACTCGCCGCGGTTCCGGAAACCCAACAGAAGATGCCAAGGGGAAGGTCATTATTGCTCCAGAAGCATATGTGCTAGAAGAAACCATGCCCAAGAAGGAGAAGTTAGAAAAGAAGAAGTTGTAGAAATAGCTCCAGGAAAAGTGACTCGGATAACACAACAACTGGAGGTGAAGGAAGAACTCATTGCTTGTTTACGGAGGAATGAAGATATATTCGCTAAAGACGTGCATGATCTGACTGGAATCGACCCCCTAGTTGCATAGCACCATTTGAATATCCTTCCTAGAGCACGACCTGTCCAGCAAAAGAGGTGACACTTCAAGCCGAAGAAGGACAAAGTCATCTCTGAAGAGGTGAATAAACTAATGGAAGCTAGTCACATAGAAGAAATCCAATTCCCTGAGTGGGTATCTAATGTAGTGTTGGTTCCCAAGCCCTCTGAGCAATGGAGAATGTGTATTGATTTTTATTATTTAAATAAAGTCTGACCTAAAGACTGCTACCCCTTGTCTCGTATTGATCAATTATTGGATTCTACTAAAGGATATGAAGTTGTGTCTCTTATGGATGCTTATCAGGGGTATCATCAAATCTCACTGGCTCAGGAGGATAGGAGGGTTAGCTTTGTGACATCCGGAGGGTTGTATGCCTATGTGGTGATGTCATTCGGGTTAAAGAGTGTTGGAGCCACTTATCAAAAGTAAATGGACAAGATATTTGCTAAGTAGAATGGCAAGAGTGTTGAGGTATACATTGATAATATTTTGGTAAAGTGACGACTTACTCAGAGTTTGGTGCAAGATTTGGATGAAACCTTTGCTACCATTAGACGCTACGACATGAAGCTGAATCCAAAGAAGTGTTTGATCGGGGTAAAGAGTGGAAAATTCTTGGGATATATCGTGATCGAAAAAGGATTGCTGGCTAAGCCAAAAAAAGTGTAGGCCTTATGTAATATGAAGTCCCCCACCAACTTGCGGGAAATCGGAAAGCTAGTTGGGAGGATTGATTCATTATTTGGATTCATTGCCAGATCGACAGATTAGGGTTTACCCTTTTTTTTGAATTTTGAGAAAGGCCACTTAGTTTCAATGGGATGAGAAGTGTGAGCAAGCTTTCCAAGATTTGAAGAAATATCTAGCGGAGCTCCCGTTACTGGCTAAACCTATTTTAGGAGAACCATTGTGGATATACTTATCCATATCTGAGGGAGCCATCAGTTCAATTTTATTGAGACAAGAAGGCACACAACAACAACCTATTTATTATCCAAGTCACATATTGAAGGGGGCCTAGTTGAGATATACTGAATTATAAATGTTGACATATATACTAATCTTGACTGCCCACAAGTTGAGGCCATATTTCCTGGCTCATCCGGTAAATGTGTTGACAAAACCCTATATATTTTGCTCACATCAATTCCCCCAGACTTAGATCTTTACTTGTCCTCAAGCAAACCTTAGTGCCATGAAATCTTAAAAAAGGTATTGTTCCATACTTAGCATGTTAACTAGATTTATCAAGTGGTATTTGTAATCAAAGCAAAATAGATATATTCTAGAAATTCACTAAGTTAGCTCCTCGTGCTCATGCTAAGCGAATGTTCTTAAGGGATACTCGTTCTATGGTAAGTTAAGTCGTCATCCTATAGCTTTCCTAAGGTCTCCAGCTCTTAGGCACTTACCTTCCAAAAGTGAGGGTCATTCCCTAGATCTAGCACAAAGTCTCAAAGTTGTGCTCGGTATTGAGAGAAATTGGTAGGTGTTTCCCCAGTAACCTAACTCGGTCTCAAAGGGCACCTAACCATTTCCACCCACGACAACTATTTTTTTTATCCCTCATAATTTTTTTTCAATTTTTTTTTCTTACTCTCTTTTTCTTTCTTTCTTTTTCTTTTCTTATTCCATTTTTTTCTTCTCTCTCTCTCTTGGGATTTTGATTTTTTCGAATGGTCTTCCACAATCCGAGTATCTCCAGTAACTAAAATGTTAAATCTAGAGTCACCTATGGATTCCAAAGTACTAGACTACTGAGATGAATCATAACTAGGGATGTATTAGATTTTCCCTTTCAGAATGTTCATCATGTGTAGGTGTAAAAATAAAAGCTAACTAGTGTAAGTCTAGAACATTCATTGGATCCAATTGTTGGATCGAGGCGGTTCGCTAGAGGGGGGGGTGAATAGCGAAACAAAAGCTTTTTGCGAAATCGTTCTTTGAAAGTCGAGTAGATAAATTGCAGCGGAAATATAAACAATAAATATAAGAGACAATTCTTTTTACTTGGTTCGTAGCCTTCGGCTACTACTCCAAGGCCCTAGTGGTCCTTGACTACGCACGGAGAGCAAAACACTAAACGAACTCCTCCTCATTGGAGGTAGGAGTTAATCGATACAAGAACAAAAACTTGAGGTAGAGGGACACTCCCCCTCTCCTTGTTATGATAGAAAAGAGCTTCGAAAAAGTAAATGAACAACGAATAAATCTAAAACCGACGTACAAAAACTAAAAGAAAATTAAACCTAGCATCGGAGAAAAAGAACTTCATTGTCGGAGAGTTGTAGCTTTGTGGAGGCTCTTGGAAGTTAGAATTGATGATGAAACCCTAGGATCGGCTGTCCTTTTATAGCCTTTAAGCCCCTTTTCGAGAGGAACCCTAGCCAATCACAATTGAGCACCAATCTCCTTGAAATCGGGTGATAAGCCTTGACTCCTCGAATCTGATCATTGACCATCAGTCGACTGATGGCTATCATCAGTCGACTGATGGCAGCATTAGTCGAGTGCTGACCTCCGGCAGTCGACTGATTGACGGCAGTCGAGTCCTCCAAGCTGGCAGTCGACTGATGCTTGCTGCAAGTCAAAGTTAGCTCAACAAAAACATAATTTCGACGGTCGTCGACCGTCCGATCTCGACCTAGACCATCTATAGGATGTCTTTGGTCAGATCTACGCTTAAGATCATCCTCGTAATGAGGATACGACCTCACTTACGCTCGCACACACGAGCTTACCTCGATACTTACGTGTTGCTTTTGCTTCCGGCCTTCCACTCGATTCCTTCGGCTATCTCCGAAGTCACTCGAGTGTCGGCCGACCACCACGGCTTCCTCCGGGTGTCGCTAGCCTTCAGCTCCAACTATAGCAATCATCTGCACACTTGATTCAGCTCGTGAGATAACGATATGAGTTTAACTTTGTATCGTTTACTATAATCAAAACTCAGGTTCGACTTAGGTGTCTACTGCACCAACAATCTCCCCCTTTTTTATTTATGGCAAACCCACATACAAAGTTAAGTAAATAGCAATCATCAAGAATAATGTGCATTAGAAACAAACAAGAAATAAAGAAGATTAAGTTGGAGTAGTAAGGATTTTCTTCAAGTACTCCCCCTTGAGGAAACCTCCCCCTTGACCGAGGGTGAGTCTTGAAGAAAGACCTTAATCCTCCCCTTTGAGGGTTTCTTTAAGTAATTAACATTACTTAAAGTTGGCCTTAGTAAAATGTTTAAGTTAAGAGTTCTTCTTAACTTGGCCCTTTCTCCCCCTTAAGTAAAACATTAAGGGCATAATATTTAAAAATAAGTAAAATGTTGACGACACAAATAAGTTTAAGTTAAGAATTCTCTTAACTTGGCCTTTAATAAGTTTTCAAAACTTAAAGTTAACTTTTGGTTTAAATATAAAGTAAGAGTTAAGTTATCAAAAAAATTTAACCCCTTAACTTTGGCCTTTTTCTCCCCCTTTTGCCATATATCGAAAAGAGTGAGGGTGTGTGTGAAAAACAAAAATAAGCGTTAAATTTAAAGTCCAAGCATGTTCCACATTATTTTGAAAATAATATACTGAAAATAAGTTCATCTATAAAATGTTCGACTCATATTTGGCTTGATTGATATGAAAGATCAACCAGTCCTGGTCAGAGTCGGTTAGTGTGTATGATTATACTCCGTGGTTCATAGCGATGCACTAGCTCTACATCTGGAACCAGGAGTAAAGTCCTAACATCTCACGCCCATCTACGTGGCTAAGTACACAAACACATTAGTCCTATGTGTTGTGAGATGTATTGGCTCCTTAAATTTATAGGTGCATGATATCTAAGGTATGTCCTATACTAGTTCCATAAAAAATGAAAATTAAGAAATAGTAGTAAGAAAATATAATTTGCAAGTTTCTATTCTACTACGTACATGCCCAATTTTCGTCTTAATAGACTAAATTCGGCTTCGGGTAGGGGTTTAGTAAATAGGTCTGCTAAGTTAGACTTTGATTCGACGTATTCGAGTTGTATTGCTCCGTTGGCCACATGTTCTCGAATGAAATGGTGTTTGACCTCTATATGTTTGGTCCTAGAGTGACATATTGGATTCTTTGTAAGATTAATTGAACTAATGTTATCTACGTGAAGTTTAGTATTTGTAAAGTCTAACTTAAAGTCGCGGAGAGTGTGCTTCGTCCAAAGAAGCTGCGTGACACACTCACCCATCGCGATGTATTAGGCTTCGGTGGTAGATAAAGCAACACAGTGTTGCTTCCTACTTCACCAACTCACTAGACTCAAGCCGAGAAGTTGACAACAACCACTCGTACTTTTCTATCGAGCTTACTACCGGCATAGTCCGAATCGGAGTAGCCGGTTAGTTCGAACTCGGTAGATCTAGGATATCAAATACCGACATTAAGTGTACCCTTTAGATATCTAAGGATACGCTTGACTAGAGTTAGGTGAGACTCCTTGGCACAGGTTTGAAACCTTGCGCACATACTTACTGCAATTAAGATATCAGGTCGGCTTGCAGTTAAGTAAAGGAGACTCCCTATTATGCTCCTATAGTATTTTAAATCAATTGAATTTCCGATTACATCTTCTTCTATATTCACATTAGTTGCCATTGGGGTATTAATAATTTTAGCGTCTTGCATTCCAAAGTGTTTAATTAATTCCCTAGTATATTTGCGTTGATGTAGGTATATTCCATCTTTAGTTTGTTTAATTTGTAGACCTAAAAAGAAACTTAACTCGCCTACTAAATTCATTTCAAATTCACTTTCCATAAGTGAAATGAACTCATTTAGTAGGATTGAGTTGGTGGTTCCGAAAATAATATCATCTACGTAGATTTGGGCTATGAATATGTCTTTACCTAAGGTTTTTACGAAAAGGGTTGGGTCAACTACACCTTGGTTAAAGCCTTTGGACTTAAGATAAATCGAAAGTCTCTCGTACCAAGCTCGAGGAGCTTGTTTAAGTCCATAAAGAGCTTTCTTTAACCTAAGGACATGATCGGATTTGTCTAAACTTTCAAAACCGAGGGGGTTGACTAACATAAACTTCTTCTTTAATGTATCCATTTAAGAATGCAGATTTCACATCCATTTAAAACAACTTAAATCCTCGATGTGTTGCATATGCTAATAGCATTCGAATGGACTCTAATCTAGCTACTGGGGCATAGGTCTCATCGTAATCTAAACCTTCGACTTGACTAAACCCTTTAGCAACTAGTCTACCTTTATTTCTAACTACTTCACCTCTATCATCAATTTTATTTCTAAACACCCACCTTGTTCCAATGATTGTTTTATCTTTAGGTGGTGGTACTAATTCCCATACTTCGTTCCTAGTGAATTGAGCCAACTCTTCTTGCATTGCAATAATCCAATCGGGATCAAGAAGAGCTTGGTCAATAGTTTTTGGTTCAATTTTAGAAATCAAAGATATTTGACTAAGGTTTCTGTATGAGGCTCTAGTTCGAACTCCTAGACTTGGATCACCTATCACTTGGTCGATAGGATGATTCATTTGAGTCCTAGTTGGATTTGGGTTTGAGTCTACAACTTGATCCATAGGATGACTCGTTTGAGTTCTAGTTTGGTTGGAGTCATCTATCACTTGGTCGATAGAGTGACTTGGTTGACTTAGGTTAGAATTAATACTAGACCTAATCTCCGAATCAGAGTTAGGTCTAGTATGAGTCGGCTTGCTAATTGGGGTTGCCGGGGGTTTTGTAGGTTCGTGCCCTTCATCAAATACTACATTGATAGTCTTCTCGACTCTAAGGGTGTCGTAGTTATATACTCTATAAGCTCTGCTTGTAGTCGAGTATCCTAGAAAGATTTCGATCGTGGTTTTGGATGTAAATTTCCCTAGGTAATCCTTAGTGTTTAGGATATGTACCTTACACCCAAATACCCTAAAGTACTTGATGTTAGGTATTTTATCGTGATAAATCTCGTATGAGGTCTTAAGGTGCCTCTTTACCATAAGGATTCTATTTTGGACATAGCATGTCGTACTCACGGCTTCCGCCCAAAACCTATCGGGTAGGTTATACTCATTTAACATTGTCCTAGCGGCTTCTTGTAGGGTTATATTTTTGCGTTCTACTAGGCCATTTTGTTGTGGAGTTCTAGGGCAAGAGAACTCGTGGTGGTATCCATTTAGGTTACAGAATTCTGTAAACCTATGGTTTTCGAATTCACCACCATGATCAGTCCTAAGTCTTTTGATTTTAATGCTTTGTTGATTTTCTATTAACTTAAATAGATTGATTAATTGATCTAGGGTATCACTTTTGTGTTTGATGAACCTAACCCAAGTAAATCTAGAATAGTCATCAATTATGACTAAGCAGAATTTACTTCCGTTAAGTGACTTATCTCCGTGTGAATCAAATAGATCCATGTGTAGGAGCTCAAGCACACTTTTGGTTCTTTCTTGACTAGTTAGTTGATGTTGTGTCCTAGATTGTTTACCTTGTTGACAAGCATTACATATTTTATTATCCAAGTTATTGAGGTTAGGCAAACCTCTAACTAAGTCACTCTGACTCATCTTGTGGATGAGTCTTGGGTGTGAGTGACCGAGTCGTCGGTGCCACAACCATGATTCCTCTTGCCGTGTCATAAGACACTTAGTTGAGGAGTTAGTTAAGTTAATAGTGTAAATGTTGTTATTTCTAGTTCCCTTAAGAATTGTTTTAGAGGTTTCGTTTGTATTAATTACGCATTCGTTTTCTAGAAATATGACCTTATAGTTATTATCACACAATTGGCTTACATTGAGAAGATTATATTGAAAATTTTCTACTAATAAAACATTTTGAATGACAAAATTTGAGTTAAGCTCAATATCACCTGATCCGATGATTTTGAGCTTGCCGTTATTTCTGAAGGCTACCGATCCTTGTCGTTTGAATCGAAGCTTCGAAAACTTGAGTTGATCCCCGGTCATGTGTCGGGAGCAACCACTGTCCAACATCCATTGATCCTACACGCAAAGTAGTTGGATCGGATATTGGATTTATTAAAAATTGGTTAAAAATTATTAACCTAAATCATCTCACCCATGTCTACATGATCAAACATGTTAATCCTATATGTTCTTGTGAGATGACTTCCAATTTTAGTTGAATTAAATTTAATGACTTAAACACTTGTCAACCTTGCATTAGATTCGGATTTGACCTTAGGCTCATCAAGTCACCTTTTGAAGATCATGGCTTCCAGGTCGTGGCGAGGCACAGAGGCCTTCTTTGATCGGAACAATGACCACTTCCTTAGACAAAGCCATTTTCAAGAAAATAGAGACTTGACTCACCTAAGACCACTTCCTGGTCTAACTAGTCTAGGATACGGCGAGGTAGCTTCAGCTAGTTCCGCTCGGTCAAGTGCACCGAACTAGATACGCCTTATCTAGCCCGAATACACAAGACTCCGCTTTCCTAGCGTACTATCATCTCGCCACGTCCTGGTACTATGTTATCAAGTATTGATGAGTTATAGTCCTATCTAACCATTCTAAGAAGTAAAATCAAACTAAATAAAAACCTAAGCATTCAATTTCTAAGTTAAAACACAAACAAATTTCGTACTAGCTCCCCCTGGACCGTTGAATCGATTCAGTCTCTCCACATAGTGGATTTGGTCCTTGGGAACCCAATACTGGTTTGATCCTAAGTTTGAAATCAAGGTGGTCTTAGGGACCCATGCTTGGACACATTTTTTATGTCGACTTACGATTGACATATACGACTTATTGGTCGTGTTTGAGCTAAACCCTAGCCCGGCCTTGTTGTACACGGCCCTTTGCGATCCAAGTAGGAGGTCAAGTCCTTTGGATCCCAAAGTAAATCTTTCCAACGTATTCCTAAGATCTTCGACTTGACTCTTCAAGAGTGAGTTCTCAACTTCGAGTTTTTCAACCCGAGTTGAGTCCTTCTCTTGAACTCGACTAGTCGAAGAGGTTAGGGAGACCTCGTGTTTGAGGAGTTTAACTTCCTCAACCAGGGTCTCGACCTTGGACTCGGACTTAGCTAACTTTCTATTTAAAAACTTAATTGCACTATAAAGTGTAGTAATAAGAGACCGACTTACCTTGAGTGTATCTTTTGAACCGGATGTGTATCCGTGGCTCGTCTTGAATAGTGCTTCGCAGTCCGACTCATCTTCGATTTCCGATTCAAGTTCCGGTTCCGACTCTATCTCCAATTCCACCGGTTTAGCAATGAGGACTCGATCGTTATCTTCTTCCTCAGAAGCTTCTTCCCAAGTGGCGTTAAGTGTCTTTTTGTGTTTTGGTGCCTTGATCTTGAGTTTTGGGCATTCGGACTTAATGTGTCCAAACCTGTTGCATTCATAACATCTTATGTTTGACTTTTAGGCTTACCTTTGTTGGGTCGAGTGACGGCTCATTTTTGGGCCTTGACTATCCTCCGAACTAGGTTGACTAGTTCGGCCTCCATTTCCGAGTCGACCTCCGAATCTGACTCATCCTCTTCTTCCTTCGGAGGTGGCTTGCTAGCGGTTTTCTTCTTTGAACCTGCAAATAATGCTATACCTTTCTCGGGTTCCGAGTTAGACTGCTCATGAAGTTCAAAATCAGGAAAAAAGTTCATCTAATCTAAGTTTAGAAAGATCCTTGGAGACCTTGTAGGCATCGACCATGGATGCCCACAAGGTAGTCCTCGGAAAGGAGTTTAGTACATACCTTATAAGGTCGCGGTTTTCGTCCTTTTGCCCGATTGCGTGTAGATTGTTGACGATGTCCTGGACTCGGGCGTGAAGTTGCATCGTGGACTCGTGTTCCTGTATTTTTAGATTATATGATTTATTGAATAAAAGGTCGCGCTTACATACCGTGGCTTCATCGGTCCCTTCATGTAGCTCCACTAGCTTTGTCCATAGGTCCTTTGCGCTGATGAAGGGGCCGACGCGATTTAACTCCTCCTTGGATAAGCCGCATTGGTGGATTTGTGTTGCCTTGGCATCGGCTTCGACTTGTCGCTTTGTTGCAACGGTCCATTGATCATAACCCAAGGATTCACCCACTTCATTAGTCGGAAGTGTGAAACCCATTTGGATTATGATCCACATCTCGATTTGGGTTTTGAGAAAGCACTCCATCCGACCTTTCCAGTAACGGAAATCATCTTCGTTGTAAAACGGAGGTCGGACAGTGCTAAAACCCTCGAGATGGGCCATTTGGAAGGGAAACCTTGCAAAAAAAAATACCAAAAAAAAACACGAAAAGGTTCCAAGACTTCGCCTTGGATTAGTAATGTAGGAAATGAAAAGAAACAAAAGGAATAAACGAGAAATAACCAACTAAAATAAAAGATGAGTACTTACAACCTTCGATGTCTCGAAAATGGTAATAACGATGGTTTTTGGGGATGATGACAGCTTGTTAAGAGGGTTTACCCTCACAAGAAGTGTAGATCTCTCCGAGAGCTTCGTTTTGGTAGGTAGACCGTGTCGTGGGTCAACTTGTACGAAAAGTTATGCCCGTTTGACCGTCGGCTACTCCAAAAGCGAATACTTGCAAAACAAAACCAAACAAAGAGTACCAAGACTTCGTCTTAGATTAGTAGTGCGGGAGAATATTTTAAACGAACGAAAAACAAATCTGTAAAAAAAAATATTAGATTGGTGGTTTCACCAAATCTAAGCGCCCCCGGCTCTGATACCAATTGTTGGATCGAGGCGGTTCGCTAGAGGGGGGGTGAATAGCGAAACAAAAGCTTTTTACGAAATCGTTCTTTGAAAGTCGAGTAGATAAATTGCAGCGGAAATATAAACAATAAATATAAGAGACAATTCTTTTTACTTGGTTCGTAGCCTTCGGCTACTACTCCAAGGCCCTAGTGGTCCTTGACCACGCACGGAGGGCAAAACACTAAACGAACTCCTCCTCGTTGGAGGTAGGAGTTAATCGATACAAGAACAAAAACTTGAGGTAGAGGGACACTCCCCCTCTCCTCGTTATGATAGAAAAAGATCTTCGAAAAAGTAAATGAACAACGAATAAATCTAAAACCGACGTACAAAAACTAAAAGAAAATTAAACCTAGCATCGGAGAAGAAGAACTTCGTTGTCGGAGAGTTGTAGCTTTGCGGAGGCTCTTGGAAGCTTAGAATTGATGATGAAACCCTAGGATTGGCCCTCCTTTTATAGCCTTTGAGCCCCTTTTCGAGAAGAACCCTAGCCAATCACAATTGAGCACCAATCTCCTTGAAATCGGGTGATAAGCCTTGACTCCTCGAATCTGATCATTGACCATCAGTCGACTGATGGCCATCATCAGTCGACTGATGGTAGCATCACCGAGTCCGACCTCCGGAATGACCGATTGACGATAAATGAGTCCTCCGTCGGCAATGATCGATGCTTGTGTGTCAAAGTTAGCTCAACAAAAACATAATTTCGACGGTCGTCGATCGTCCGATCTCGACCTAGACCATCTATAGGATGTCTTTGGTCGAATCTACGCTTAAGATCATCCCCGTAACGAGGATAGGACCTCACTTACACTCGCACACACGAGCTTACCTCGATACTTACGTGTTACTTTTGCTTCCAGCCTTCCACTCGATTCCTTCGGCCCCCTCCGAAGTCACTCGAGTGTCGCTCGACCACCGCAGCTTCCTTCGGGTGTCGCTAGCATTCAGCTTCAGCTATAGAAATCTTCTGCACACTCGATTCATCTCGTGAGATAACGACATGAGCTTAACTTTGTATCGTTTGCTATAATCAAAACTCAGGTTCGACTTAGGTGTCTACTGCACCAACAATAAAATTAAATACCATGAGGTAAATGAAGTTAAGCTACCCATGGAAATAACTCATGGAGAAAACTTTAAAAGTACTATTGAGGTAGCTTATAGATAGCAAAAACTAAGTGCTAAAAGAAACTGAACAACCTATGCATGAACAAATGAATGCTAACTAAAATCCAAATATCAGGAAAGAAACTACTGCTAGAAATAAAATAAATCAAAACTTGGGGTCCCCCAGACTTGTATGAAGTTATACCTCTAATATGGTGGCCGAGGTGGTAAGTCCAATAGCGTCAGCTTCTCGGGCTCTTAGTAAATCTGGTGCTCAGCCGCTGATGCCACATGTACATGTGGTCAATCTGAGAGCTGGTGGATACAGCGGTGGCTCTATGCTCCTCCTCCCTGAGCCCACTGTGTCTGCTAGGCATGCATGTGCTGTTGAACCTCCCTATGGTGGGCAACCTCCTCTTGAAAATAAATACGGGCCTCGTTGTAGAACTCCTCGGCCCACTGGAAGTGCTTCCGGAAGCTCTAAAACTCTACCTAAGTATATGTGCTATGATCCTCCCATCGCTGCCTCTTCATATGCTGCTTGACATATATATCATCGAGGTGCAATTGAAACTCTGAAAAATCATAGGCAGACATACCTGCATCCTGCTCAAAAGTAGAAAAAAAAGGTGGTGGTGCAGGTGTAGGCTCATGTCGATGTGGACTAGGTGGGCTCCTATACATGTGTTGACTGAAGGGAGAGTGATGAATAGGGGAGAAACGCACTATGCGGCACCCTTTATCCCTTGCGCTACATGGTCATGTGAAAACACATGGCCAGGCCATGTGCGCTACTAGAAGGGTGGGCATTGTCGTGTGAAAACACACGGCTAGGCTGTGTGACCCCTATTTCTCTCTCATGGTGTACAACAGTCTGAATTCTCCTTATACGCTCAGTCGTGTAGGTTCAAAATGATTTTTGTTTCTACCTAACAAGTCCTTTCTAGTCCTAATTCAAATGCAACACGCTAAACGAATATAAACCAAAGTTCAAAACAAACGAATGCAACAAACTAATAAGAAATAAACACAAATCTAAACTTGGGTTGCCTCCCAAAAAGCGCTTGTTTAAGGTCTTTAGATCGACCATACTGTAGGGGATCGGTATGGCCGGCTAGAGGGGGGTGAATAGCCCTCGTACGTTGGACGTTGTAAATTGCTCGTCTACAAAAGATTAGCGCAAGCGGAATATACAAATACAAAGCAAAAGACAAACAATAAAACAAACGCTAACACGATGGTATAACGTGGTTCACGGCTACGCCGCTAATCCACGGTCCGATTCGTCCACGGTGAATCACTCCGCCAAAACCAATCACTATCGGTCTCTCCTTTGCGCAAAGCTAGGTGGAGGTAACCTTTACAACCAAGATCACTCTTCTTACAATAGGATTGAAGTAAAGACAAGTAAGAAGAGTTTAGAGCTTGTGGGGCACTAGGAAGATCGTTTGGAGTATGAGCATTAGCCTCTCAAAGGCTTACACCCTCTCTTTTATAGAGAGGCTAACTACAACGGCCTCCGAACACGCCGATCCCGACCAGTCCCAATGATCGATGGACCTCATCGATCCGATCGGCCGCTTCTCCGTAGTCGATCGCCTGGCCGGCTACGAACGGCTCGCGGGTCCGAACCCTTATTGACTACCGATCGGCCGCTTTTCAGCAATGATCGATGGTCTTGGCAATGATCGCCACGATGGGCGATCGCCGCTACATCAATCGCCAATCGATACCAAATCGAACTCACTGACTAGCGGCCGCCATGACATGGCAATGATCGTGTCGAAAACCCATCCGACACTTGGCCAAATGGCCAAGTTTCACCTAAGAGCTACCCTTCCCGGGTTACAATCACTCACTCTCATTTCGAGTCCTTCGCCGAAGTTCTCTTCGTTCGCCACGCCCCTCGGCGATCGCGCACGGCTCGCAATGCTCCTTCGCGTCTCTTGCCTCGAAGTCTACTTCCTCCGGCTTCACTCCAAGCTTCTCGTCCGGCGGTCCCTCGGATGCTCCAAGCGCACGGCTTCCGCAAAGCTATCCTTCACCGACTCAAGGCACGAGTCATGAGATGTGAAACTTGCCACGGCTCCATGTGCGAATTACTAAGTCCTGCACGACTTCAACGCACATATCATATCAACATATCAAACTAACTTAAACCCTTTGCCACACCATCAAAACCATATCACGGCAAGAGATTGCCCTAACAATCTCCCCCTTTTTGATGTGTGGCAATCCGTTTAAGTTAGGTAAAAACATTTGATATAAATTCTAAGGTAAGAAAGCATGTAAAGATAAACATGATATAACAACATGCAATTCCCCCTTAATCCATGAAACTCTCTATGCAAAATTTTCTCCCCCTATCATATATTTCTCCCCCTACAATATATTTCTCCCCCTAAAGTGATTAACTTAAACATACTTATTTCTCCCCCTTTGACACCATCAAAAAGATTAACACTAAGTTATAAGCTCATGGCATCAAGTATAATGGAGGGAAAAATATGACAAGTTGATTTAAAATTGGGTACCACTTGTTGATGGCATCAAGTATATTTCTACAACTTATTGTAGGTTTACAAACTGAATTCAGCCTTCAATGTTCTGATTAGCCACCACGATCAAGCTATCGATGGCAATGATCGGCAATAAAAGGAATCCAAATTTCGATTTTACGACAATTTCAGAAATGCATTATAAATTCCAAACAATTTGAAAAATCATGAAATTTGGGGAACATATTTCTATTAAGTATATCTATCAAGGAAAAATAGTTTTTCATGAAAACTCATTATATTTTCTTGTTTTTGCCAAAAATCCAAAAGTTCTAAAAACCACTAGGTTTTTGATCATTCTAGTATCAAGTTAGCTACCTAGTTTTGCATCCAATTGTTTCAAAACATGAATACATATATTTTAAGGTAAGAAATTGTTTTGAAAACATATGAAATATCCAACCATGATCTTTGGGCAATATGTCTATGAATTAAACATAAGCCTTCCCCATGATTGGTCTATTATTGCTATTTTGATACTTTAAATGACCATCTAAATGCCATAGGCATTAGTGGACATTTGTATCATCCTAATATCTCACCCATGCTAAGTTTGCAATCAAGTTAGCCTATAGTGAGTGTGAGATGTATCCTAGGGGGTATTTGTATATACTTAACCCATATATTCATGCAATTCTATCATGGTTAAGTATCAACCTAACATTCTACATGATCATAATGACATATACCAATTAATTCTACATTATGATCATGAAACTCATGTATCCATCAAATAATAGTCATGCATTAGGTATTATACGATGATAATAAACAAATTATCACCTAAAGCATGATTTAAACCTATTTCTCATGATAACATGCCAAATATCAAAATTATAAATCATGATTTAAAACATACATAGGAATTACATCAATCATCATGATTTAAGCATTATTACCTATTTATGGGCACGTTATCATCACCCAACACTATCTAAAAAATGTTGTCCCGTCATCCTAAGTCAACCAAAATATGATATAGGTCAAGTTCATATGGTTGACTACCCTAGGGTTATTCTAACCCTTAAGGATGGATTTTGGAACCCAAAATAGATTCTTTCCTATTGGGTTCACTAAATACTCCTTGGGGATCCATTTCCTAGCAATTACTTTCTTTTTATCTTGTCCCCTAGCTATTAGGCATTTATAGGCCTTTTCATTTTTCTTTTCTTTGTATCCTAGGCCTTTCTTGTTGAAACTAGCTCTTTGGCTCCCTAAGATCATGTTCAATGTGTTGGAGCCAATAGTGAATTTCTCTAGGGCTTTGGTTAAATAATCTACCTTTTCCCTTAATGCCCTATTTTCATTTATACATGCATCACTAACATCCAAAGGCATATAATCATGTGAGCATGCATCATCTAAGCTAGAAGAAATATTATCATTTAAGCATGCCTTTTCTAATTTTTGTTCTAATTCCTTAATTTGTTCAAGCATGCATTTATTTTTCTTCTTTACCCTAAATAAATCCTTAGTTAAACTAGAAACCATGGACACTATTTTCTTAGGGGTTAGATTTGTTACCATAGTTTCCATGTCCTCTTCTTCGGATGAGGAGGATGTGGAAGCTCCCCCTTCATTTGAGCTCTCCCCATTTGAGCTTGAACCTTCATTTTCGGAGGAAGAGCAATCCAAGTCATCAAAGGCCATCAAGGCCAAATTGGTGACAAAGGCATTCTCCTCATCCGATGATGAGGAGGAGGATGAGGATGGATCATCCCAAGTCCTTGCCTTAAGAGCCTTAGCCTTTCCCTTCTCCTTTGTCTTCTTCTCCTCTTCCTTCTTTTTCTTGCTCCCCTTCTTCTTCTTCTTTTCTTCTTTCTTTTTCCTTTCTTCCTTGCTCTTGTTTAGGAGAGGACAATTGTCCCTTATGTGCCCTTCTCCTTGGCAATTATAGCATATGACCTTCCCCCTTGGTCTTCTATTCCTATCATTAGATTTATCAAATCTAAAGTTCTTAAATGCTCGTCTTACCCTCCTTACCATGTAGGCTTCTTCGGTGCTATCCATGAAGGAGGAGGAAGACGCTTCGTCATCGGAGGAGGAGGTTATTTCCATCTTCTTCTTCCCCTTACTTGCCAATAATGCTACTCCTCTTGAGGGTTGAATTTTAGGCTCCTCTTGTATTCCCTCAAGCCTAGTTTCGTGGAGCTCCATTGTTGAGAAAAATTCCTCCAAGGTACTTACTTCCAAGTTCTTGGAGATGTAGAACGAATCCACCATGGAGCTCCACTTTGAGGACCGGGGAAAGGCATCTATAGCCTTCATGAGCATGTCCCGGTTTGATAGCTTCTCACCTACACTTGTTAGCCCAATTAAAATTTCTTTAAACCTAGAGTGTAGTGAGGTTACCTTTTCTCCCTTTTCTAGTTTTATATTGGATAGTTGGGAGCGGAGGAGGTCTCTCCTTGCTAGCTTAGCCTCGGATGTGCCTTCATGGAGTTCTATAAGCTTCTCCCACATCTCTTTGGCGCTAGCACATTCTCCGATCCGGTTGATCTCTTGTTGAGGGAGCACATTGTAGAGATGGTGCTTGGCTTTGGAGTTTGCAAGGTGCTCCTCTCTTTGCCTCTTGGTCCACCTAGATTTCTCTATTGGCTTCCCCTCTTCATCCCTAGGCAAAAAGAAACCGGATTCCATTGTAATCATTATATCAAAATCCGTTTCGAAAAATACCTCCATTCGCTTCTTCCACCAAGCGAATTCTCCTTCAAACTTCGGAGGATGGATGTTGGAGCCGGCCATTTTGAAAATTGCTTGTTGTGGCGGTTAGTCCTCGACAAGCTTTCCTCGGCTCTGATACCACTTGTAGGGGATCGGTATGGCCGGCTAGAGGGGGGTGAATAGCCCTCGTACGTTGGACGTTGTAAATTGCTCGTCTACAAAAGATTAGCGCAAGCGGAATATACAAATACAAAGCAAAAGACAAACAATAAAACAAACGCTAACACGATGGTATAACGTGGTTCACGGCTACGCCGCTAATCCACGGTCCGATTCGTCGACGGTGAATCACTCCGCCAAAACCAATCACTATCGGTCTCTCCTTTGCACAAAGCTAGGTGGAGGTAACCTTTACAACCAAGATCACTCTTCTTACAATAGGATTGAAGTAAAGACAAGTAAGAAGAGTTTAGAGCTTGTGGGGCACTAGGAAGATCGTTTGGAGTATGAGCATTAGCCTCTCAAAGTCTTACACCCTCTCTTTTTATAGAGAGGGCTGAACACGGGATCCTGTAGTCCAGCGGAACTCTTGGCGATCGATGGACCTCGATCATCGGCCGCCTCTCGTAATCGGCCCGATCGGCTACGAACGGTTCAATGGTAGAACCCTTATTGACCGATCGGTCAGCCTTGGCCCGATCGATGTAATCTGCGATCGGCCGCACGTATGGCGATCGGCTGCGCAATCGATCGATCGTATACGGTCCGAACTCACTGACTTCGGGCGATCCGCCATGACATGGCGATCGGTGGTGTCGAAAAACCCATCCGACACTTGGCCAAATGGCCAAGTTTCACCTAAGAGCTACCCTTCCCCGGGTTACAATCACTCACTCTCATTTCTCGGAGTCCTTCGCCTTCGAAGTTCTCTTCGTTCTCGGCCACGTCCCTCGGCAGCATCAGGCGCACGGCTCTGCAATGCTCCTTCGCGTCTCTTGCCTCGAAGTCTACTTCCTCCGGCTTCACTCCAAGCTTCTCGTCCGGCGGTCCCTCGGATGCTCCAAGCGCACGGCTTCCGCAAAGCTATCCTTCACCGACTCAAGGCACGAGTCATGAGATGTGAAACTTGCCACAGCTCCATGTGCGAATTACTAAGTCCTGCACGACTTCAACGCACATATCATATCAACATATCAAACTAACTTAAACCCTTTGCCACACCATCAAAACCATATCACGGCAAGAGATTGCCCTAACACATACCGTTATGCTTCAGCTTAGCTTTGATGGCCAAAGGAGATATTTCTCCCTCCCCTGATGTGTTTGAATCTTGCTTGTGGGGGAGCAAGATACTTGCTCACTTTTCACCTCTTGCCTTTTGGTCCTCCATCACTATCTCCCTTAAATCTTGCTTGTGGAGGGGCAAGATACTTGTTAGCTGCTTTCCTTGGCTCGAGATTGAGCATGCTTAGTCTCAAAGAATTTTTAGGAGTTTTATCATAATATTTCATTTCATCCATATATTGTAAATAATGTAACTCACGACAAATATTCTCACCAAAAGATAGATTAGTAGATTCTATTAGGTCGAATGAAATTTTATCATCACAAATCACTAGATGGGCTTCATTATTGGTAACTAAATTTTTGGTGAGGGTTAAGGCAGGCTCTTTTAGAGCCTTGAGGTTAGGAGGTGTTTTGATTGAAGCAATGCACTCCTCGATTAAAGTATCAATTATATAATCCTCAAGTTCTCCTTCTAGTGGTGATTGAATGGATTGTCCTTCTTCACTTCCTGGTAATCGACTCGGTGTTCTAGCAAACTGACTGGCGATCTATGTTATCTGAATCTCCAGCTTCTTTTATCGGTTAGCAATGTCATTCACAGATGACCTTAATTCTTCAATCATCATTTTTGTCTGCGAATGTCGCTGCTGAAATTCAGCATTCGCCGCTTGTTGCATCTGAATAAAGCTTTCTATCATCTGCTCTAGTCGAGATTTAGGCGGATAATTTTGAGGGTTTAAGCAGCCATGGTCATAACTATATGAATAGGAATCATCTTGTGGCCACTGGTTGTAATCATAGGTGATATCTTCTTGTTCAAATTGTGAAGGTTCAAATATATTCGGACAATCATTAATGTTATGCCATGTTTCACCACAATGCTCACAATAAATGTTACCAAAACTCACAGCATTAAATTGACCATAATCATGAGTAAAAGCATGCATTGTTATATGCAGGAAATTATAAATAAGGAAAGAGAAATAGAATGAACAAAACTGAAATAAAATAAAATAAAATAAAATAAGAAAAGTAAATCTAGCCTAGGTCCGATCCAACTATCCACTTCTTGATTCGATATTGAATCAATCAGTCCCCGACAACAGCGTCAAAAACTTGATGCACGCGAACGCGACCTCAAATCTCATGACTGAGACCGTCGAGGACTGGAAGCGTGCACTCGCGCTCAATGCCCGCAAGTGCACGGATATCGTCAAGTAATAAAAAGATTATCGATCCCACAGGGACTGAGATTCGAGTATCGATTCGTTAAGTGGGTGTTATTGTTCAGAATTCAATTCTAATGGTTGTGGTTGCGAGGGTTGTCGGTGTTCCTAACTCAATACGGTGTCACACGAAAGAAGAAAAGGCTTGCTGCGAGTCTTTGGAAGGAATTCTAGGATTTCGGTTTCACTTGTGTGTCGCAAAACACATTGTCAATTGAGTTCTGTCTAGGTTTCTAACTACTGTTTTGTGGAAAGGACATCATACACTCCACCGATGAGCCTTCGCATCTATCAGAAGCTACCTCTACCATACTAGGTCAACCCCTGGCTTTAGGACGGAATAGTTGGTACGAGGATGCCGAGTCGATACCTGCTACGAGTCGGAAACGGGGAACATTTCCTACTCTATCGTATCCTTCTGCCCACAGTTACCGGCGATGAGGACAACCCCTTAAATCCTCCTTAATTTGCCTAAATCTTTGATACGAGGGTTGTCACCCCTTGTATCGGCTAAGCACAGTGACTAGAAAACCAAAACAATAGCTATAGATTTAAACCAATCGCCAATTGCAAATATAAATTTCAGGAACGAAAAGATATTCGAACCAACATGTTCTAACTCAACACAAACTACTCCCTAGTCCTAGATTCAGAGAATCTACTCCATGAATAAGAGAAAAGAAACACAAGGCATTATCGAATTCGTATATACAAGATAAAGCATAGAAAGAATATAGATTACAATGCAATGGTGCTCTTCTCCTTGGCGTTGAGGTGCAGAATTTAGATCTCGAGCGGCTTCCTTCCTCCCTATTGCGAGTTTTCGATGCTTTTAAGGGCATCGGTGTGTTGTCCTGACCATCGGGCCTCCCCCTAGGGTTTGGGAGCCCTAGGGTGGCTCCCTCGTGATCCCTCACCTCTTAGATGAGTTTCCTATATATAAAGGTGGCTCCGGCTTTCCATAAATGCTTGAAAACCCTATTTCCTTGAATTCGCGACGCCGCCACACGGTCGTGTGAACTTCACACGGCCTGTCCATGTACAAGGCTAGAAAACGATTGAAATCCAGGCAGAAAAATGAGCAAGAAAAAAGGTACGGTCATGCTAATTCACACGGCCTAGTCGTGTCTTTTCCTAGAGCCTTTGTTTTGATCTGTTTCGCTTTAGAAACATGCCTAAGTCTTGGGACATGGCTAGTGCATGTTCCCTAAGGTCCGTGCTCCACAAATTGCTCCATTTTTGCTCCAAAAATGCCTCCCTACACATAAATTAACAAAAGTAGATCTCCAAACCAGAAAATAAGAAATACATGCAAAACAAAGTAAAATATGCATGAAACAAACATAAAATGAAATGAGATGTGAGTAAAAACTACTCATAAAACTCTATATATTTTGCTCACATCATAGGGATAAGAAGAAGTAACTAGAGAAAATAACGGCCCCATGGTAGTAAGGTGAGGGTAGAGGAAAGGGGAAGGTGCTCCTTGTCATGCTTTCTCATGAGAGTTTGTTACGTAGTGTAACAAACCAAGGCACTTAGAGGACCCCACAAAAGATTCTTAGTAGTTTTTATTCACTAATATCATAACAGCATTATCCTTCAGGTGGGAAGGGCCCTCCACGTCGGTAGTGATTCGCTCTAATCGAACAACTTACTCAGGCCTCACGGTGGATCTTCCCAAGGATCCTGTTCACCTATAAATACTTGGAGCAAGAATTTATAGGCGAACAGGATCCTTGGGAAGACCCAAGTTTGTGTTCAACATTCTTGTGTTAAAACTCAAGAAATGGCTTTTAAACACGGAACACAGTTCTCGTCGAAGACGATGAACAATGTTCCTCATCGCCTGAGCACTATTGGAGACAGTGGTAGTACATGTTAGTGCAATCGAGCCAGGTCACGATTGACCTAACTCGAGTTTGACTCGAGCGATATTTTGATGTTCGACAAAAACATATGACAATGTGATTGTCATGGTAAAGTGCAAGTCATGGGTACTTGGCATGGAAAGTCTAAGTGGGACACTGGCATTGGGAAAGACCAAGTCTTGAGTACATGGCATGTAAAGTCCAAGCATGGGTCTTGGCAAAGGAATGTCCAACATGGGTTGGCAAAGGAAAGTCCAAGCATGGGGCTTGGCATGGAAAGTCCAACATGGGTTGGCTAGTCAAAGTCCAAGTCATGAGTACTTGGCATTTGGAAAGTCCAAGAGGTTTGATATTGGCGGCGTAAAGTCCAAGGGTAAAGTCTTGGCAGAATAAGTCTAATGGTTGGCGGCGTAAAGTTTAAGAGGGAGTCTTGGCAGCGTAAGTCCAATGTGCCTTGGTAGTGTAGACACCATTAGCATGACATAGCCGACGGAAGCACCTGAAGGCTAGCGTATGGATGAACAAGTCATGGATGACTTGGAGGGATCTGATAAGCGCGAGGCTGACAGAGGTGGCTAGAAGGCTTAGGTCTAGGCTACGGGTGATCTAGCAAGTATGGGGGAACCATACTTGGGTTAAAACCTCATGTTTGAGGTATATCAGTTGACTGGGACCTATGGGCAGTCAACTAATGGGAGTCAACTAGGGATTGACTATGGGAATTGGCCTAGCGGATCGCCAACCTTTGGCGATCGCAGCGATCACCGATCGATCCGGTGATCACCGATCGGTGCTTGAGAATTCGGGCATAGAATGGAGTCGGACTTGACTGCTGTGGTTAACAGTCGAGTGAAGGCTCTATCAGTCGACTGATGGGTATGATCAATCGATTGATGTCCTATCCGTTGGATTTTTTCAGTGTGGATCACACCATTGTCTCACAACAATAGTGTCATCAGTCGACTGATGGTTCTGATCAGTTGACTGATGGAAAAAATCTAGCCCGATTGTAGGTTATAAAGGCAGCTCGGAAGAAGGATCTTGGCACCAATTTTCTTGGGCAATTTGGAGCGATTTGCTGTTGCAAATCAAGGTCTTCAAGGCTAGTCCAAGGCAATCAACAAGCAAGCATTTTAAAGCAATAGTTGTAAAGTTTTATTTACATTGTTTTGTATTTTCATCTTGTATTTACTTGTTTACTTTGTATTACTTGTTGTAATTCATTGTACGAGGTTTCTCCACCTCCGACTTGTTGTCGAGAAGGAGTTTATTAGATTAGTAGTGCATGTTTGCATTGCTAGGGCTTTTAGAGCCCAATCTATGGAGTAGGAACCATTCAATTTTGAATCATATTATATTCTTTGTGTTTGTGATTGTGTATCGTGTTATTGTTTTTATTATTATTCCACTGCGCACTAATACGATTTGTAGACGCGATCGTGAATGAAATCCATCAAGCATCGACGACGCTATTCACCCCCCCTCTAGTGGACACATCATTCCCAACAGTACACGGTTGTTGATCAGTTGCACATGCATTACTTGACAGTCAACTGTTTCTACTCGACAGTCAATTGTCAAAAAGAAACAATCAACTGGCACCGAGGCGCTCAGCTGCATGAGGAGGTGCTCAGTTGCATGTGCAAGTGCTCTATAGAACTCACAGAGCTCGGTAAAGGAGCACGGCAGAGTAGTTCGGGTGACAGAGCTCGCGGAGCTCGCCAGAATAGCTCGAGCGAAAGATCGCATTTTGCTCGGGTAAGAAACGTATGAAGCATGGGGAAAACCCTCTAAGAGCTGGGCTTGATACTCAGTTAAGTGATTACATTGCTAACTACTCGGGAAGAGCCGAGGTGCTCAAAAGCTCGAGATGCCAGCACATGTAGAGTTTCATGGGAAGAGCAGAGGAGCTTGATAGCTCGGCTTGAGCAAAAGGGCTTGGCACGTGTAGGGCCCTAGGTTCTCAAGGTCGCTGAGGATCTCGAGAGCTTAACACGAGTAGAAGTACATGAGATGCATAGAGGAACTATGCCGAGTGTTTAAAACCGAGTTAGATTTTGAGATTATTCAAAATCTGATCTGAAGGTCGAGAAGGATTTTCAGAAATGACTCGACCTATGTTAAGTCACTCGGAGAAGACGAACATGTCTGACTCTAAGATATATGGACCATTTCGGTAACGCATAGGCTTACCGAAAGCGCTTCCATTATATGACGGTGCGTAGACTTTCTTTGCAACATGTAGGTTAGCCTTGAGAGAATAAACTGACTAATTTGTATTACATCATAATTTGAATGATGATATACAATTTTAGATTGTAGTGTATGGTGTCTATTAATTCATACGCTCATCCTAAAATTTATATTTGAGTTATTTGAGTTTTGATGATTAGTAGGGTGCATAATTGAGATAGTAAGCATCAATAGTCACTAATTTCTCTTTATTATGTATGATAGAATGGCTACAACAAAGATTGTCATACTAGATCTCATGAAGGGAGCCAAGCTGAACGGTGACAATTATAAGATTTGTCACCGGAAGATTCAGTTTGTTTTCGAGGAGCAAGAACTCAGGGAGGTTCTTAAGCACGAGATGGTGGACCCCAGGGAGGGTACCATAGCACAAGCGAGAAGGGATCAGGAGGTGTATCGTACATGGAAAAAGAAGGATAGCCAAGCTAGGGTAATTCTTCTTAGTAGCATGCATGATGAGCTAATCCCGATTTATGAACATTATCCTACTGCTTTATCAGTCTGGAGTGCTCTTAAAGAGCAATATGACACCCCATCATCTCCTAAGATGAGGATGCTAACATATAAGTTTATTACTTATAAGAAGAGATCCGATCATACTATGAAGTAGCATTTAATGCATATGTCGAGTATGATTACCTCTTTGAAGAATATGGGTGAGTCGATGTCGAATGAGCTTCAAGTACTGGAAGTGATCCAGTCATTACCTGACTCTTGGGATGTAGTTAAGACCTACCTAACACACACACATAGAAAATATTCATACTTTCACGGATGTGAGTAGGCACTGCGAGCTTGAGGAGGAGCGACAGGAGGTGACCAAGTCTATTTCAGGTCATGCAAATATTGCGGAGTCGAGTAAGGACTCCCGAGGTACCAAGTGCAAGTGGCACAAGAATGAGAAGAAGACCAAGGGTCCTAGCAAGAAGAAGCCAAAGACAAATGATATGGTACATGATGGTGTTCCTTCCTTCAGCTTACTGAGATCTCCCCCCCCCCCCCTTCTTGCAGATTGTTAGATCTTGGATCTTTGAAGTAGAGTTAGATTTGTTGCTTGAGGAAGGAACCCGAGATATGGACCAGCTCCCCAGCACTGCCACTCCGACGGTCAAGTCAGTAAGAGTATGAAGAAAATAATGAAATGAAGAAGAAAAAGTGAGAGAGATATTTGAGGAACCGAATAGCGAAGAAATAACTAACCCCCGATCCCGTCGTCTTCCACCCCTTTTATAGATGAAGCAACCCGCCTTCTCCTGGTAGTGTATTTACGCAAATTCCATTTTGCCAAGTTGTCCTCCTAATCATTTTTCCCGCTCCTAATTCAAAAATATTTTCTGTCACATGTTAATCTTAAATAAAATACAAAGATATATATGATTATATTACACTAAACACCCTCCACCTTTCATCGTTATCTCCTATCCTTCGGCACACCCCTATTACCTTTATCTCCTGCTCAAAAGAGAATCTAGCTTGGAAGATGTATTAACCGCCCTAGAAACTTTTAGGCTACTCTAGAACTACACTAATTGCTCTGGAAAATACTACTTACATTGTCCTGGAAACACACATATTGCCCTAGAACTATTTATACTACCTGGGAACCGCTCATACTGCCCTAGAAATACACATTACCCTGGAATTAACCACTGCACCGGAACTACATATACTGCCCGAGCACAGTTCGCACTACCCTGAAAATACCCATACTTCCCTGGAAATATGTAACACCCCAAAATTTTTCTCCAAAATTTTTGGTATAGAATTTAATTTTTTGTCTAGTAGATTATATATGGGATCCTGGAAAATGATGATAAAAGAACAAAAAAAATGGAGAGGTGGGGTTTGAACCTTGAACCTCTTGGTGAGAATTAACTCTTACCATGCATGTGATGACTAAGTGCTCAGCAGTAGCTTACTGTTGGAGAAAGAGGAGAAATTGTAGATGAGTGTGAGGAGGGTAAAATGAAGAGGCATGAAAAGAGAAGAGGCACTTCTCTTCCTCCCTTTATAAATAGGAGTGGAAGTTCCATTTGGCCACTTCTTCTTCCCTCTTCTCTTCTTCTTCCTCACCGAAACTCACCTTCTCCCTTTCCATTTTCCGAAATTCATTCATGAAAGAAGAAGGCTAGGGTTGGCTTCCATTAGGTCATCTTCAAACTAAAAGCCAAGCGAAGGAAGTAAGATTCCCTCACCTGCAGTATATTTGTTCTTGTAGGACATGATACATGAAAGAAACATGATGCTAGATACCTTATAAGTTTTGGCCAACCAAGGTTTTGGGCTAGGGTTGCATGAAAATGCTTCTAAGGAAATTTTTTATAGGTTGTATGCTTCATGTAGGAATTTTTAGGTGCCAAAAACCCAAGCTTGTGCCCCTACATGTTTCGGCCAACCAAGGTTTTTGGGCTAGGGTTGCATGAAAATGCTTCTAAGGAAATTTTTATAGGTTGTATGCTTCATGTAGCTTTGTGCCCCTACATGTTTCGGCCAACCAAGGTTTTGGGGCTAGTGTTGCATGAAAATGCTTCTAAGGAAATTTTTATAGGTTGTATGCTTCATATAGGAATTTTTAGGTGTCAAAAACCCAAGCTTTGTGTCCCTACAAGTTTCGGCCAACATTGGTTTTAGGGATAGGGTTTCATGAAAACACCCCTTATGAAGTTATGTTATGTTGTATGCCTTCATGTATGAATTTATGTAACAAAAAAAAATGAAATTTTGGTACCCTACATGTTTTGGCCAACATGGGTTTTAGGGCTAGGGTTTCATGAAAACACCCCTTATGAAGTTATGTTATGTTGTATGCCTTCATGTATGAATTTATGTAACCAAAAATAAAATTTTGGTACCCTCCATGTTTCGGCCAACAATGGTTTTAGGGCTAGGGTTGCATGAAAACACCCCTTAGGAAATTAGGATATGTTGTATGCCTATGTGATGAACATGTTTATGATTTTCATATGTCATGAAATATGCCTATGTGAAGAACGTGTTTATGATTTTAATATGCCATGAATTATGCCTATGTGATGAACATGTCTACGATTTTCATAAGTCATGAAATATGCCTATGTGATGAACATGTTTATGATTTTAATATGCCATGAATTATGCCTATGTGATGACCATGTTTTTGATTTTAATATGCCTATGTGATGAACATGTCTATGATTTTAATATGTCATGAATTATGCCTATGTGATGAATATGTTTATGATTTAATATGCCATGAAATATGCCTATGTGATGGACAAGTTGATGATTTTAATATGCCATGAAATATGCTTATGTGATGAACATGGTTATGCTTTAAGACCCCTTTAGGGTACTCTTAAGTTATGAATGCATATATGCTATGACATGTCTAAAAAGATGCTTCCCCTTTTTATGTTGGGATTAAGAGCTCTCCTTATGATAAGATAAGACGGAGATGCTTCCCTTTTTAAGTAGGGATTAAGAGCTCTCCTTATGATAAGATAAGACGGAGATGCTTCCCTTTTTATGTTGAGGATTAAGAGCATTCTTTATGATATGACAAGAAAGAAAGGAATTAAGTATTTTACTTTGTAAGAGGTTAAGTACCCGACCCATTAGGTGGTCATTAATCAAATCCAAAGGGACATAAGAAGACGTAAGAGGTCTTGCCCTGGTAAGACGTAAGAGGTCTTGCTCTAGTAGGTCTGGTGGCTTGCTACCCCAGCCTATTAGGGAACGCGCATTATATGGTACTTAACCTGGGGCCCCCCATTCAAGTTATGATTATGTTGAAGTACCTATATGTATATCTTTTGGAAAAGAAAGGACTTGTATGAAATTAAGAATGCTTATGATTATGTCCTTGATGCATGTTTAGGATTTATGAAATTATGAATGCTTATGTTCAAGTTTAAGAATGCTTATGATTATGTCCTTGTTGCATGTTTATGATTTATGAAATTATGAATGCTTATGTTCAAGTTTATGAATGCTTATGATTAGGTCCTTTATGCATGTTTTGGATTGATGATGTCATGAATGCTTATGTTTAATTTATGCCATGCTTAGATTTAATTATGTTTAGCATGCTTATGTAAATCTCATGCCATGCTTATGTTTTATTACGTGGGTATGTTGATGATTAGTGTTGTTATGAAATACTTATGCTATTTATGCTAGTATGCTCATGTCTTCTAATTGTTTGATGAAGTTGTGGCTTTTGTGAGTAGGCAAGAATCTTTCTAAGCTATATGCTTATAGTTTATGTTGTCAATGTTGGTGCAATCGGCCCAGCAGTACCTTGATGGTATTTTGATGATAGACAAAACTCATGACATGAGATTGTCATGGGAAAGTCCAACATGGTGTTGGCATGGAAAATCCAAGCATGGAGCTTGGTGTGGGAAAGTCCAACATGGGGTTGGCATGGGAAATCCAAAGCATTGCGAAGCTGTGCGCTTGGTGCATATGGGAAGTCTTAAGGACTTGGTAAGTTCACTAGGCTCGGGGTCCTTGAGTCAGTGAAGGATGGCATTGCGAAGCCGTGAGCTTGGTGCATCCGAGGGACCGCCGGATGGAGAGCGAATGGAGTTAGCCCAAAGGGAAGCATACTTCTAGGGTATGAGACGCGAAGGATGGAGTTGCAAAGCCGTGCGCTTGGCGCATCCGAGGGACGTAGGCCGAGGGAAGAGAGCTTCGGTGGGGAACTCCATGAGGGATAAGGTGGACTTGGCCAAGTGGCTAAGACTGAGTGTCGGAGGCTCAAACTTGATGTTTGAGGGTTTACCCGACGGTCGGATGCTCAAACAACTTGGTGTTTGAGGTTTTTCCCGACGTCAGTCGACTGGCATAGGTGCCGGTTCGACTGGTCCAAGTCGACTAGGGTTCGACTGGTGTAAGGCTAGGGTTTTGTGCTTGGCAGTCGACTGCCATGGACTGGCAGTCGACTGATGTCGACAGCAGTCGACTGCCGAGGGATAGCAATCGACTGATGGGAATGTCGCGAGCACAGAACGCTCTGTAGTCGACTATGTAATCGACTACTAGGTCACCAGTCAACTGATGGGCATCATCAGTCGACTGGTAGGTGATCCGTTGGAACTTGTCTGACGTGGATCTGGCCGTTGTGAGACAAGCGACTCTGAGGATCGGGGCCTTTTGGTAGTCGATCGCTAGGCGCAGATTATAAAAGGAGCTCGAGATGGAGGTTTTTGCCAAGGTTTTTTGTGGAGCTATTGGAGGGGAATTTCTTCTGCATTCCAGTCCTTCAAGAGCCAATCAAAGCAAGCAACAAGCAAAGCGATCAAAGCAATCGGTGAAAGTTTTCTTGTGTATTGTATTTGTGTATTTTCTTGTATTTCTATATTACATTGTAATTTCTTGTGAGAGGTTTCTCCACCTCCGACGTGTTGTCGAGAAGAAGTGTTATAGTTAGTGTCGTGCGCATAACTAGAGCTCCGTGAGCTCGCCCGTGGAGTAGGAACCATTCGGTTCTGAACCACGTATATCTTGTGTTGTGTGATTGTGTATTGTTAGCTTCATTATTATTGTTATTCCGCTGCGCTAACAACAATCGTAGACAAGCAACGCAAGAAGAACGAGTAAATTCCGACATCCATCGTAGAAGGGCTATTCACCCCCCCCTCTAGTCGGCCAATCGATCCCCTACAGTCCATATACTGCAGATACAGGAAACATGAACTAGAGGAAGTAGTAGGAGGGGCTAAGTGTGTGTGATAGTGGCATGGTGGAAAAAGACCCTATTACTATCTGCTTATATTTATATGCTCAATGAATAACTTAAGACATTGCTTCTGCTTATAAGACTTGTGATTTATTAGTACCATGTTGGATGTTGCTTAGTTATGATACTGTTCAATTACTTAAGAAAGTTTGATATGTTAGAACTCATGAATGAATCTTTATGTTATGCATGTTATAAAATGAGATAAGATATGTTAACATGCTAATTATGAATATGATATGGGATGCATGTATTAAAGAAGGTTTAAGCCATGATAACATGTTTAAGTATGTAAATGGTGAAATGATCCATATAAGTTATGTTATAAAAAAAAAAGTAGCGTTGCCCTGAGGGCAGATAAGTGCGGGCGTTACAAAATACATGTGTTTCCTTGCCACCATTCATACTGCCCTGTAAATACACGTACTATGAAATTAATCACTGAACCAGAACTACATGAACTGCCCCAAAAATACACGTACTATGAATTAATCACTGACCCAGAGCTACACAAACTGTCCTGATACATTTCACACTGCCCTGGAAATGCCCATAGTGCTTTGGCAACACTCATACTACCCTGGAAATATAAATGCTGCCCTACAACTGCTCATATTGCTCTAGAAATACACATACTGCTCTGGCAATACTTATACTACTTTGGAAATACTTATACTGCCCTAGAAACACTTATACTATCTTAGAAATTACTTATATTTCCCTAGAAATACACCTACTGGTCTGGAACTCCATATACTACCCTGGAACTACACATAATGCTCTGAACCTCTCCAAACTGCCCTGGAAACACACATACTGATCTGGAACTATACATACTACCCTGGAAACACACATATTGGTCTGGAACTACACATACTTCCCTGGAACTACACTGGAATTGCTTATACTGCCTTGGAACTACACATAGTGCTTTGAACCTGTCCAAACTGCCCTGGAAATACACATACTGGTCTGGAACTACACATACTACCCTGGAACTACACTAGAATTGCTTATACTGCCCTGTAACTGTACATAGTGCTCTAAACCTATCCAAACTGCCCTGGAACTACACATACTGGTCTAGAACTCCACATATTGCCCTAGAACTACACTGGAATTGCTTATACTACCCTAGAACTACACATAGTGCTCTGAACCTATCCAAACTTCCCTGGAAATACACATACTGGTCTGGAACTACACATACTGCCCTGGAACTACACTGGAATTGCTTATACTACCCTACAACTGTACATAGTGCTCTAAACCTATCCAAACTACCCTGGAACTACACATACTGGTCTAAAACTCCACACACTACCCTGGAACTGCACTGGAATTGCTTATATTGTCCTGGAAACCCCGACCCCATCATAAGTTCCCCCTCTTTAGTAAAACTGAAGAGCAAAGTCGAATGAAGTTTTACAAGTGTTCAAGAATAAAAAATTTCTCTGAAAAAGGCCTTAACATCCATCATATGTTCTCTCTCTTTAGTAAAACTGAAGAGCGAAGTCAGGTGAAGTTTTACAAGTGTTCATGAATAAAAAAATTCTCTGAAAAAGGCCTCCATATCCATCATAAGTTCCCCCTCTTTAGTAAAATTGAAGAGCGAAGTCAAGTGAAGTTTTACAAGTGTTCATGAATAAAAAATTTCTCTGAAAAAGACCTCCACATCCATCATAAGTTCCCCCTCTTTAGTAAAATTGAAAAGAAAAGTTGAGTGAAGTTTTACAAGTGTTCATGAGCGCGCAAACACTTATCATATCAAGCTCCAATACCCACATCTATCATACTGTTATACTAGGCACTATTCCATGCATATTGCATCTTGAACAGTGTATGAGTCACTGAACCTTGACACTATATGAGATGTTTATGCCTAAAAATTTGCATGAGACCTTTTATGCCTTAAAATATTTCTATGAGGCATTTATGCCTTAGAATGCTATAAGAGTCGTTTATGCCTTAGAATACTGTAGGAGGCGTTAATGCCTTAAAATGTTGCTATGAGGCATTTATGCCTTAGAATGCTATAAGAGGCGCTTATGCCTTAGAATACTATAGGAGGCATTAATGCCTTAAAATACTGTAAAATACATTTACGCCTTAAAATACTAGAGGCGTTGAGCCTTGTTAACATGTTACCTGCCTATTATAGTTGGCGTTATAGTTCCCCATGCGGGAAAATAGCTATCTAGCCCTTAGACTTTTATATAAGAGCCGTGAAAACATTTTACATATGTCATATAGAGGCCTTATAGTTCCCCATGGGGAAATAAAGCTATCTAGCCCTTAGGCTATTATAGTAAGCTCGGAGCCTTGAAGATTTACATATGTCATATAAAGTCGTTATAGTTCCCTGAGGGGGAAAATAGCTTACCTAGCCATTAGGTTGTTATAATAGGCGCGGAGCTTGACTTACTTTCTAACACTTAGAAAAAATAACACAAAACTTCCCATACCTTAAAAAGAATACCATTAAAATAAGAGAAGAGGAATTCCGATCAAGCATAATAACCTTCAGCATGAATGCCCTTAATAACTTAGAAAAACTTGATAACCCCCTTCAATAAAAGAATATAAGAAACCCTTCAATTTTTGTATAAAACATAGAATACCTTAGAAAAAACCATATAACCTTTTTCCACGGACCATTAGATAGCCTGAAACCCCTTAGAAAAATTGACAACCCTCGCAAGAGCACCTTCATTAGCCCTTAGGCTCTGTAATAGGCGCAAAATGCCTTAAAATTATTGACAACCCCTCTCCCGTAGAGTATTAATGTAATTTCCGAGCCATACATTAGGCATAAAGAATGCCTTAGAAAAAACCATTACTCCCCGCATAAGAATGTTAGCTCTATTTTATAAAAAAATCACATAAAAATCATTAACCCCTTTAAAAAGAGCACAAATTTGATCTCCAAATTCTGTATCAAGATAAAAAGAATTTGAAACGCTCCTGCAAGGAAATATTTCTCAAGAAAACATTAGGGCTAATAGAAATGGCTTAACTTTTCTTTTTACCTGTACCACAAACTATTCTTAACCATTAAAATCCTCTTTTAAAGACCCTTGCCTTCATTAACACTTTACCCTTCAACTGCAACTGCAAGTAGAAACTTTCTCTACCGATCGGGAACAAATACTAACAAATTACAAGGAAGAACTAAAGAAACAACATGCTATTAAAGTCACCCATATCAAACGGTTGCAAGAATGTGCCGAAGGGTCAAACCAGGCCATTGCTTACCAGCAGTCAACAATTAAAAAATGGAAAGAAAGGGAAAGCAACTGGCACCTCCAGAAAAATGAGTTATTCCAACTAATAGATGCACACACTGCTCTAAAAGAGACCACCTTCGCCAGTCTGGATGAATTCCACTTTCACCTCAATGTACTACAACAACATTTCAACATGCTAGCCAACACTGCCCATGAACAGACCATCCAAGCCAACAAACTAAAACCAGAACTATTTCACCTAAAAGAGATAAAGGCTGAGAGATGGGCTGCAGAACAAACAAAAAATCCTAAGCAGAACAACTAAATAGCTCAGCAAACACTTTCAGAGGGGGTTTAAGGGTGCTCTGTAGATAGCCAATGAAAAGAAGTACGTTATACCCGATCTGCCCATCCACGAGCTCAACATTGAAGAAGCCTATAAGAATTTTCCTCCAGAGGCATTTATCACTGATTTGGAAACTGATTTCGAGTAGTAAATATATTCTTGTAACTATAATTTGCAACTTCTAAACAATTGTACCGAAAAATTATCTGGGCAAAACTTGTCTTGTATCTGAACATACTTGCAATGAATGCTTAATCCTTCAAATTGTGCAAATTTTCCATACCATTTTGTATTGTCATCGGATGTTTAAATGTGAAAAAAGAAGTAATGAAATAATAACAATGTTAAATTTTATGGTGTTCCTTTTTTCGGCATGCTCGGATTCCACCTCCTTCACTGAGAAGAGGCGAGATATGTAAGATCTATGAAGATGCTGCCAAGAATCTTGATCTGCGCTAAAAGTGAGAGATTAGGGTGTTAGGGAAATCTCTTGCCATGATTAGGTTTTGATGTGTGTGGCAAAGGATTTAAGTTAGTTTGTTATGTTGATTTGATATGTGCGTTGAAATCGTGCAGGACTTAGTAATTCGCACATGGAGTCGTGGCGAGTTTCACAACTCATGACTCGATCCTTGAGTCGGTGAAGGATGGCTTTGCGGAAGTTGTGCACTTGGAGCATCCGAGGGACCGCCAGACGAGGAGCTTGGAGTGAAGCCGGAGAAAGTAGACTTCGAGGCAAGAGACGCGAAGGAACATTGCAGAGTCGTGCGCCTGATGCTGCCGAGGGACGTAGCCACGAACGAAGAGAATTTCGAAGGTGAGGGACTCCGAGAGATGAGAGTGAGCGAATGTAATCCGGGAAGGGGTAGCTCTTAGGTGAAACTTGGCCATTTGGCTAAGTGTCGGATGGGATTTCCCGACACCAGTCGACTGCCATGGAATGACAGTCGACTGCTCCGAGTCAAACGTGGTTCGACTAGTATTCGACTAGCTATTTTGAGGCCACGTGATCGCCATATGTGCGTCATCGCCGACTATCGATCGGCTACTTTGGGCGTGATCGGGTCGAAGGTTTAGCCGCAGAACGCTCGTAGCCGTGGCGATCGACTACGGAGGCAGCAGTCGATTGATGAGGTCCATCAGTCGACTGCCAAGTGTTCCATTTGACTACAACGGTCAGGATCCGACATGTTCGGAGGCTGTTGGAGTGGCGGCAGTCGACTGCCAAGGGAAGCAGTCGACTGGTGGCGGCCAACGGGAAGAAAAGCCTCCTCTCTATAAAAAGAGAGAATGTGGAGCTTTGGGGGGAAATGCTCTTACTCCAAATGACCATTCAAGTCCCCCACAAGCTCTAAACTCTTCTTACTTGCTTTTACTCCATTCTTATTGTAAGAAGAGTGATCTTGATTGTAAAGGTTACCTTCACCTAGCTTGGTGCAAAGGAGAGACCAATAGTGATTGGCTTTGGAGGAGTGATTCACCTCGGGCGAATCGGGATCGTGGATTAGCGGCGTAGCCATGAACCACGTTACATTCTTTGTTAGTGCTTGTTTTCTCGTATTTCTATTTGCTTGTCTTTATTAGTCTTCCGCTTGTGCTAATTAGTTTTGTAGACGAGCAAATACTGGCATCCAATCGAAAAGGGCTATTCACCCCCTCTAGCCAGCCATCCCGATCTCCCAACAAGTGGTATCAGAGCCAAGGAAAGCTTGTCGAGGACTAACCGCCACAACAAGCAACTTTCAAAATGGCTGGCTCCAACATCCATCCACCGAAGTTTGAAGGAGAATTCGCTTGGTGAAAGAAGCGAATGGAGGTATTTTTCGAAACGGATTTTGATATCATGATTACAATGGAATCCGGTTTCGTTTTGCCTAGGGATGAAGAAGGGAAGCCAATAGAGAAATCTAGGTGGACCAAAAAGCAAAGGGAAGAGCACCTCGCAAACTCAAAAGCCAAGCATCATCTCTTCAATGTGCTCCCCCAACAAGAGATCAACCGAATAGGAGAATGCCTAAGTGCCAAGGAGATGTGGGAGAAGCTAATTGAGCTTCATGAAGGCACATCCGAGGCGAAGCTAGCAAGGAGAGATCTCCTCCGCTCCCAACTCAACAACATTAAACTAGAAAAGGGAGAAAAGGTAATTTCCTTACATTCTCGTTTCAAGGAAATTATAACCGGTTTGTCAAGTGTAGGTGAGAAGCTATCAAACTGGGATATGGTTATGAAGGCTATAGATGCCTTTCCGCAATCCTCAAAATGGAGCTCCATGGTGTACTCATTTTATATCTCCAAGAACTTAGAAGTAAGCACCTTGGAGGAATTCTTCTCAATAATGGAGCTCCACGAAACAAGGCTTGAAGGAATACAAGAAGAGCCTAGAATCCAACCTTCAAGGGGAGTAGCATTGATGGCAAATAAGGGGAAGAAGAAGATGGAGATCCCCTCCTCCGATGATGATGAAACATCCTCCTCCTCCTCCATGGATAGCACGGAAGAAGCTTATATGGTAAGGAGGGTAAGACGTGCTTTAAAAAGTTTTAGATTTAATAAATCTAATGATAGGAATAGAAGACAAAGGGGCAAAATCATTTGCTACAATTGCCAAGGAGAGGGACACATAAGGGATAATTGTCCCCTCCTAAACAAGAGCAAGGAAGAAAAGAAAAAGAAGGAAGAAAAGAAGAAGAAAAAGGGGAGCAAGAAGAAAAAGGAAGAGGAGAAGAAAGCAAAGGAAAAGGGAAAGGCCAAGGCATTCAAAGCAAAGACTTGGGATGACCCTTCCTCCTCATCTTCATCATCATCCGAGGAAGAAAATGCATTTGTCACCAACCTAGCATTGATGGCATTTGACGACTTGGATTGCTCCTCCACCGAAAATGAAGAATCAAGCACAAGTGGAGAGAGCTCAAGTGAAGGGGGAGCCTCCTCTACCTCCTCATCCGAAGAAGAAGATGACATGGAAACTATGGTAACCAATCTTTCACCTAGTAAAATAGTTTCTATGATTTCTAGCTTAACTAAGGATTTATTTAGAGCAAAGAAGAAAACTAAGAGCATGTTAGATCAAATTAAGGATTTAGAGAATAAGCTAGAAAAAGCATGCTTAAATGATAATATTTCTTCTAGCTTAAATGATGCATGCTCACATGATAACTATATGCCTTTTGATGTTAATGATGCATGCATAGAAGAAAATAGGGCTTTAAGGGAAAAGGTAGATTATTTGACAAAAGCCCTAGAAAAATTCACTATAGGCTCCAACACCTTGAACATGATCATAGGGAGCCAAAGAGCTAGCTTCAACAAAAAGGGCCTAGGTTATAAAGAAAAGAAAAATGAAAAGACCTACAAATGCCTAATTGCTAGGGGACAAGATAAGAAGAAAGTAATAGCTAGGAAATGGATTCCTAAGGAGTATCTAGTGAACCCCATAGGTAAGAACTTATTTTGGGTTCCAAAATCCATCCTTAAGGGTTAGGAAAACCCTAGGATAGTCAACCAAATGGAATTCACCTATATCTTATTTTTGGTTGACTTAGGATAGCGGGACAACATTTTTGAAATAGTGTTGGGTGATGATAATGTGCCCATAAATAGATAATAATGCTTAAATCATGATAATTAATGAAATTGCTATGAATATTTGCAATCATGATTTATGATATTGATATTTGGCACATAATCATGAGAAATAGATTTAAATCATGCTTTAGATAATATTTGCTTATTATCATGACATAATACCTAATGCATGATAACAATTCAATGAATACATGTGCTTCATGATCATAATGTGTAATTCATTCATATATGTCATTATGATCATGTGGATTGTTAGGGTGATACTTAACCTTGATATAATTGTATGAATATAATGGTTAAGTATATACAAATACCCTCTAGGATGCATCTCACACTCACCATAGGCTACCTTGATTGAAAACTTAGCATGGGTGAGATGTTAGGATGATACAAATGTCCACTAATGCCTATGACATTTAGATGGTCATTTGATGTATCAAAATAGCAATAATAGACCAATCATGGGGAAGACTTATGTTTAATTGATAGACATATTGCCCAAAGATCATGGTTGGATATTTTATATGTTTTCAAAACAATTTCTTAATCTAAAATCTGTGTATTCATGTTTTGAAACAATTGGAACCAAAACTAGGTGGTAAACTTGATACTAGAATGAAAAAAAACCTAGTGGTTTTTTAAAGCTTTTGGATTTTTGGCAAATCTCAGAAAATATAATGATTTTTCATAAAAAAAAATATTTTTCATTGATAGATATACTTAAAAGAAATGTGTTCCCCAAATTTCATGATTTTTTAAATTTTCTGGAATTTTTAATGCATTTCTGAATTTCGCCCCGAAAAATCAGAATTTATGAAAATAGTGTGCCAGTCGACTGGTAGTCTGAACCAGTCGACTGGTGGCCTGATATTCTGAACAGTAAAGGCTAATTTCAGTTATTAAACAAATTTTTGGTATTTTCCTTCTATTAGACTTGATGTCATGTGTTTATAACTTAGTATTAATCTTTTTGATGGTGTCAAAGGGGGAGAAAATATTATGTTTAAGTTAATTATGATAGGAGGAGAAATATGTATGGGGAGTTTCATGGATTAAGGGAGAGTTGCATGTTGCTATATCATGTTTATGTTTACATCCTTTCTTACCTTAGAAATTTTTATCAAATGTTTTTACCTAACTTAAACGGATTGTCACACATCAAAAAGGGGGAGATTGTTAGGGAAATCTCTTGCCATGATTAGGTTTTGATGTGTGTGGCAAAGGGTTTAAGTTAGCTTGTTATGTTGATTTGATATGTGCGTTGAAGTCGTGCAGGACTTAGTAATTCGCACATGGAGCCGTGGCGAGTTTCACAACTCATGACTCGGTCCTTGAGTCGGTGAAGGATGGCTTTGCGAAAGTCGTGTGCTTGGAGCATCCGAGGGACCGCCGGACGAGGAGCTTGGAGTGAAGCCGAAGGAAGTAGACTTCGAGGCAAGAGATGCGAAGGACCATTGCAGAGTCGTGCGCCTAATGCTGACGAGGGACGTAGCCGCGAACGAAGAGAACTTCGAAGGCGAGGGACTCCGAGAGATGATTGTGAGCGAATGTAACCCGGGAAGGGGTAGCTCTTAGGTGAAACTTGGTCATTTGGCTAAGTGTCGGATGGGATTTCCCAACACCAGTCGACTGCCATGGAATGGCAGTCGACTGCTCCGAGTCGAACATGGTTTGATTGGTATTCGACTGGCTGTTTTGAGGCCAGTAGTCGACTGCCATATGTGGGCAATGATCGCTGAGATCGATCACCGATCATCAAGGCGCGACGATCGGGTCGAAGGGTTTGGCCCAGACCGCTCGTGAGCCGATCGGGCGATCGACTACGAGGAAGCGTGATGAGGTCCATCGCGATCGCATGCGTTCGCTGACTACAATGGTCAGATCCGACGTGTTCAAGGTCGTCGTTGGAGTGGTGGCGCTGATCGCCAAGGGCGTGATCGTGGCGCTAACGGGAAGAAAAGCCTCCTCTATATAAAAAGAGAGGATGTGGAGCTTTGGGGGGAAATGCTCTTACTCCAAACGACCATCAAAGTCCCCCACAAGCTCTAAACTCTTCTTACTTGCTTTTACTCCATTCTTATTGTAAGAAGAGTGATCTTGATTGTAAAGGTTACCCCCACCTAGCTTGGTGCAAAGAAGAGACCAATAGTGATTGGCTTTGGAGGAGTGATTCACCTCGGACGAATCGGGATCGTGGATTAGCGGCGTAACCGTGAACCACGTTACATTCTTTGTTAGCGCTTGTTTTCTCATATTTCTATTTGCTTGTCTTTATTAGTCTTCCGCTTGCGCTAATTAGTTTTGTAGACGAGCAAATACCGGCATCCAACCGAAAAGGGCTATTCACCCCCCTCTAGCCGGCCGTATCGATCCCCCAACATAGGCATGGGTCGGCTTCCCGGCATGGCCCCTCCGATGGTCAAATCAGTAAGACTATGAAGAAAATAACGAAATGAAGATGAAGAAGCGAGAGAGATCTTTGAGATACCGAATAGCGAAGAAACCACCAAACCCCCGAACCCGTCGTCTTCGGGCTCTTTTATAGATGAAGCAACCCGCCTTCTCCTGGTAGTGTATTTATGCAAATGCCCTTTTGCCAAGCTATCCTCTTAACCATTTTTCCCGCTCCTAATTTAAAAATATCTTCTGCCACGTATTAATCTTAAATAAAAAACAAAGATACATAAGATTATAGTACACTAACCACCCTCAACCTTTCATCGTTACCTCCTATCCTTTGACACGCCCCTCTTCCCCTTATCTCCTACTGAAAAGAGAATCTCGCTTGGAAGTTGTACTAACCGTCCTGGAAACAGTCAGGCTACTCTAGAACTACACCAACTGCTCTGGAAAAATACTACTTCCATTGTCCTGGAAACACACATATTACCCTGGAACTATTCATACTGCCCGGGAACCACTCTTACTGCCCTGGAAATACACATTGCCCTGGAATTAACCATTGCACCAAAACTACATATACTGCCCAGGCACAGTTTGCACTACCCTGAAAATACCCATACTTCCATGGAAATACATGTGCTGCCCTGCCACTGTTCATACTGTTGGGAGGGAACCTTCGCTTCCCTCTTCAACTCGGTCACTTGTTCATGGCGATCCCTTCTACGTCCCCGGATAAAAAATTTATCCTTGACAAGAGGGATTGCCCAAGAAACCTTGTCATCATCGTGCTATTCGATTAGAGTAGTCACTTGAACAAACTTGTTGTTCAAGCGACCAACCTCTATTCTACAAATAGCCGCGGAATAGACGATGTACGGATCGCCGACTTTTGTGTTTATGTTCGGGCTCTAAGTTATATTAGCCACAAAATAGAATATATCATGCATATATAATTGAAAAACAATTACAAACATGTAACATATGAAGATAGATAAGTGTTATACCTCTCGATCTTCTATTGTATGACCTTCCTCCTTTCGGACGTCGTGTGGGCGACGATCTACCAAAAGTTGAAGCTCCTAGATCACCAATCTTCCTTCCTTGCTCATTCCGAGCAAGAGGAAGAATATAAACAAGACTCTTCTCATTCCTTTAGTCAACCGACAAGCAACAAACAAGTTGCTTGCCGCCGGCCAACAAGGAGAAGGAAAAAGGATGGTTGCTGGCCAAGAGATCCAAGGGAGGACCCTAAGCCTTGGTTCCACCGGCCAAGGAGAGGAGAAGAAGGTGGTTTTGACACTGGCCAAGGGGTGGGAAGGCTGGTATGGGCGCCAGCCACCAATGGAGAAGAAGAAGACAAGGAAAGAATTTCCTTATTTGGTGCCACCAAGCTCCAAACCCTAATACTAGCTTCTTGCCAAAAACTCCAAAGCTCCCTTGCTTCTCTATATATTTTTCATGCTAACCCTAAAGCCTCCTTTTATAGAGTTAGGGATAAACCTTGTTTTAATCTCCACCATTGGTTCTAGGGATTTAATCTCAACTGTCAGATCTAGAGATTTAATCTCAACTGTCGGATCTAGAGATTTAATCTCTACCTTTGGATCTAGAGTTTTGTTTCCATCCATTGGATCTAGGCTTCATGAGGTATTAATAGGCTACAATAGGGACCATGAGGAGGAGTTGGATCTTGGCCACCCAATGGATCAAGCCCACATAAAGTCCGATCCATTAATGATAATCCAATCCACTAAAGGATTATTATTGATCTACCTCACCAACCCCCATAAGTTAATATGAGCTCGATATATTATATGTACATTTTCTCCCCGTGTTTAAGATCTCGAATGTCCGTCGATTAATTAATTTACTGACCATTAATTAATCAACATCTAATTTCATGAGTAGTACCACTCAACATTTTCATCATGTCGGACCAAGTCCACCTGCAGGGTTTACATGATGAACCTTATGAGCCCCTCAAGGGGACATCATCATCCTAATATATAGGACATGGTTTCCTACGATAATCAATGGCACACCATATAAATAATATCATTTCCCAACTTACCGAGCCTATAGATTTAATCTATAAATCTCGCCAATTAGTAAATCAAAGAAATGAATACTAAGTATATGTGCTCGTTATTATATCGAGATTAAGAGTATGTACAATATAATATCTGAGGTCCGATTCGATTACGTAGTCAGCAATAAATCGAATCACCTCTAAGTCGGTCCTGCTCAATACACACAAAGTGTACTAGTGTGATTCTATGGTCAAGACAAACCAATACCAAATCACACTACAACCATTCCAATGGTTTGTCCAAAGTCATCTCGGTTGTGAGCCTTTACTTATATTTTACAAGGAGCCGATAACATGATCTCCCGTGTGACACCACACTGTTGGACTTTCCGAGCTGTAAAAACTGCTTTTTGCGTTACGGAAACCTCGGAAACCCGGCCACGGATCCGTGCGAAGGTATATAAAAATAAAAACATCTATGTGCTTAAGTAAACCTAGATCTACCTTAGATCTAGAAGGTGAGAGCATTACCCTCGTAGCGACACCCTTCGCTTATCCCGCTCGTCCAAATGCTTTGTCGGAACTCAAGAGTGTCAAGTGTACACTCCTCTACAAATATCCACACGAACAAATGATGGAGAAAAACACCTTAGAGTGTGCTAGCACCCCTTGGACGTTCATGGCTAGATGAGTAAGAGAGAGCTTGAGGGAAGAGAAGAGGAAGAAGATGAAGTTACACAACTTAACTTCACATCATCCATAACCCACTATAAGGGGGTTACATGCATGCATGTAACTCCAAGAGCCAATGGCTCTTGGTCTCCCTCATGAGGTGGCACCCCATGATGTGTCCATGATGATGTGGAACATCATCATTGGCCGGCCATGCCAAGTCATCATCATGACATGGCATTTGGTCAAGTCAAACTTGACCTTTCATCTTCCCTCTCAAGTCAAGTCAAACTTGACCTCTTATCTCCCATGGTTGATCAAATCCAACCATTTGATTCAAGTCAATTAAATTTAATGAATCTCTATTCATTTAATTTAAATTTATTTGATGAATCAAATCTAAATTAGACTCATTCAACACTTGAATCAACTTGAGTCTAACTCAATTAGTCTAATTTGGATTACTCTTAATCCAATTTGGTTCATCCCATGAACCTAATCCTCATGGTTCATCATATGATCTAATCTCCATCTAATTGCCCTTATGTGTGTGACCCTATAGGTTCTTGTAACGTTGGCAATGTCCCTAAACCGATTTAGGAACATAAGCAATGAGCGGTATCTAGCAACACATCATTTCTACCCAAGTTACAAGAATGTTGAGCTCCAACATCACCTTTGTGACTACTAATTCTGACTCTCACAATATGTGACAATGTCCCTCTATCCTTGACATCTAGATTGACCAATCGAGGCATAGACCGTGTCATCTTCAGTACAATCTAAATCTTGAACTCCAAGTAGACTCACTCATATCAAATGAGCTCAATATCTCATATTGACTCATTTGGGCATGGCCATGCACTTCGTGGTCTCACTCTATCAAGAATATTGATGTCACTCCCGTCATATAGGAGGGATAGATCCCATCTACATCACTCACATCCCTCCGCATAATTTGTTACATACCCAGTAATCGCCTTTATAGTCCACCCATTTCACGGGTGGCGTTTGTGAACCAAAGTATGCAACTCCTTATGTAGGGAACCATGGTGACTTGAGGTCTAAGGACTAATAGTCATACTAATAGCCACATGAGAAAGTATATGACACTCATATAACGATCCATGATACTTTCTCATGGCGGGTCATTCGGTATACATTCTCGATGCATACCCATGTCGACTTGATATCTCATATCCATGACTTGTGAGATCGAGTCATCTTGTTGACGTACATGCTAGTCTCTACGCATTAACATTGTCACTGAATGTTAATACTTGACTTTGAATTATTAAGATTAGTTTTCTCTATATGATCTCATTATCGATTCAACCAATCGACTGATATAGATAAGAACCTACTACTCAAGGACATTATTATATTTAGTTATTTGGCACCAATACAAGTAAATATAATAACCATGCCTTTATAAATAGGAATATGATACAATAAATTCCATACAACAATCATCACATGATTGGCTCTAGGGCTTTCACTAGCAATCTCCCACTAGCACTAGAGCCAATCACCATAGTATCTAATACCCAATGACCTAGTGTGACCATCATGCTTTTTCTGTGCCAAAGCTTTGGTCAAGGGATCTGCGATGTTAGCCTCTGTGGGTACTCTGCAAATCTTCACATCTCCTCTATCGATAATCTCTCGAATGAGATGGAAGCACCGATATATATTTGGCCTCTGTTATAGAATCAACAACTGTGTCCTGCTTGGAACTCTTCCAGCTCACAACATCACCATTCAAGCAAAATACGAACCCTGACTGCGATTTATAATCTTCCTGGTCAGTTTAGAAGTTGGCATCGCTGTACCCCTTTACAGCTAGCTCCTCATCGCCTCCAAATATCAAGAAATATTCTTTAGTCCTTTTCAAGTACTTAAGAATATTCTTGACTGCTATCTAGTGACGCTCACCTGGATCTGACTGGTACCTACTCGTCATGCTCAAAGCATACGAGACATCAGGATGAGTACACAGCATGGCGTACATGATAGATCCTATAGCAGATGCGTAAGGGATCTTATCAATGCGGTCTCTCTCCTCTCTAGAAGAGGGACTTTGAGTCTTCGAAAGACTCACACCATGTGACATCGGCAAAAGTCCCTTCTTGGAATTCTGCATGGTAAACCATAGTAATACCGTGTCATTGTATGTACTTTGACTTAGGCCAAGCAATCTCTTAGATCTATCTCTATAGATCTTGATGCCTAGAATACAGGCTGCTTCACCTAAGTCCTTCATTGAGAAGCACATCCCCAGCCAAGTCTTCACAGACTGTAGCGAAGGGATGTCATTCCCAATGAGTAGTATGTCATCCACATACAATACAAGGAAGACAACTGTGTTTCCATTAACCCTCTTGTAGACACAGGGTTCATCTTCATTCTTGATGAAATCAAACTGTTTGATCGCATCATCAAATCGAAGATTCCAGCTCCGAGAAGCTTGCTTTAGCCCATAAATGGACTTTTGCAGCTTGCATACTTTCCCAGTATGCTATGGATATTCAAAACCCTCAGGTTGTGTCATGTACACATCCTCGAGTAAGTTTCCATTCAGAAACACGGTTTTGACATCCATATGCCAGATCTCATAATCGTGGTATGTTGCAATAGCAAGCAAGATCCGAATGGACTTAAACATCACCACTGGAGAAAAGGTTTCATCATAGTTAATACCATGAATTTGCTTGAAACCTTTAGCCACCAATCGGCCCTTATAGGTATGCGTAAGTCCATCCATGTCAGTCTTTCTCCTAAGGACCCACTTACACTCAATGGGTTTGACCCCTTCAGGTGGATCAACCAAAGTCCATACTTGGTTGGTGTACATGGATTCTATCTCGAATCTCATGGCCTCTAGCCATTTCTCAGAATCTGGGCTCATCACAGCTTCCTGATAGGAGGTAGGCTCATTCTCAATGAGCATTACGTCATCATGGTCAGACAAGAGAAATGAGTATCTCTCAGGCTGACGACGTACCCTATCAGATCTGCAAAGAGGTAGGTTTACCTGAACAAGTGATTGTTCCATAACCCTTTGTGCAACAACCTCATCACCCACAACACATTGTGGTTCCTGTTCAACCTCCATCAAGGCCTCAGTGCTATGGTCCTTATCTTGAATTTCTTCAAGATCGAACGTACTCCCACTAGTTTTTCTAGAAACAAAATCCCTTTCTAGAAAAACCCTAGTCTTTGCCTCAAAAACTTTGTGCTGACTGGGAATGTAGAAGTAATATTCCTTTGTATCCTTGGGATATCCAACAAAATAGCACCTATCGGATTTGGGTCCCAGTTTGTCTGAGACTTGACGTCGAACGTAAGTCTCACAAGCCCAAATCCTCATGAAATACATCTTGGGATTTCTCCCTGTTCATATTGTATATGGTGTCTTTATCACAACCTTGGATGGTTCACAGTTAAGGGTAAAGGCTGTTGTGTCTAGAGCATATCCCCAAAAGGATATAGGAAGATCTGTGTGACTCATCATAGATCGTACCATATCTAATAGGGTACGATTCCTCCTTTTGGATACACCATTCTACTGTGGTGTTCCAGGAGGAGTGAGTTGGGATAGAATCCCACACTCAGCTAGATAGTCACAAAACTCATGGCTAAGGTATTCACCACCTCGATCTGATCGAGGTATCTTAATACTCTTGCCAAGCTTGTTTTGTACTTCATTCTTGAATTCTTTGAACTTTTCAAAGGATTCTAATTTATGTGTCATGAGATACACATAACCATATCTACTGAAGTCATCAGTAAATGTAATGAAGTACTTGTAACCACCTCTAGCAGCAACATTGAAAGGACCACATACATCACTATGTATAAGTTCTAACAAGTCTATGCCTCTTTCACAGGTCCACTAAAGGGAGTCTTGGTCATCTTACCTAAAAGGCAAGACTCGCATGTCTCATATGATTCAAAATCAAATGAGTCTAGCAGCCCATCCTTATGGAGCTGAGATAAGCGACTCTCATTTATGTGACCTAAGCGACAATGCCAGAGATAGGTTTGGTTCAACTCATTTGACTTGAACCTTTTGGTACTTATGTTATAGATAGGGCTCTCTAAGTCTAGAAAGTAGAGTCTGTTCATTAGAGGTGCACTACAATAGAACATATCATTTAAATAAACTGAATAATATTTGTTCTTTATTATAAATGCAAATCCTTTCTTGTCCAAAAAGGAAACTGAAATGAGGTTCTTAGTTAAGGCAGACACATAACAACATTCATCTAATTCTATTACAAGCCCAGAGGGCAAAGATAGATCATAAGTTCCTACAGCAACAGTAGCAACTCTTCCTCCATTGCCTACTCGTAGGTCCACCTCGCCCTTTGTCAATGCCCTGCTATTTCTCAACGCCTGCACATTGGTACAAATGTGAGATGCACATCCGGTATCTAATACCTATGATAAAGAAATAGATAGATTGACTTCTATAACATTTATACCTGAAGTAGAAGTCTCACTTCTCTTCTTCTTAAGATCTTCCAGGTATGCCTTGCAGTTACGCTTCCAGTGTCCAGCTTCCTTGTAGTGGAAGCAAGCCCCTTCCTTGGCTACCCCTCCTTTGGGTTTCAATTCCTTGCCTTTGCCCTTGGCTTGGGACTTTCCCTTACCTTTAAGCTTGCCCTTGCCTTTCTTCTTTTGCACCATCAAAATGACGTCAGATTTTCCCTTCTTAAGGTTGAGCTCAGCAGTTATCAACATGCTGAGCATCTCAGGAAGTGGCTTATCAATTTCATTCATGTTGCAATTCATGACAAATTGATTGTAACTTTGCGGCAAAGATTGCAAGATTAGGTCAGTGACCAGCTCTTGGCCAAGTGGGAATCCCTGTCTTTGTAGGTTTTCTATGTACCTAATCATCTTGAGTACATATGGACCTACGGGAGTCCCATCTTGCATTTTGGACCCAAACAATGCCATAGAGACTTCATATCTCTCATGCCTTGCTTGTCCTTGATGTTGGGCTTCCGGCACCGCGGCGTGTGTGTGTTTGATCACGTTTCGTAAAGATGAACACAGCGAAAGCAATAAAAATAATAAATACTTCTATTTATTACAACACACGCATGCATATTACAACAAGTGTAGACATAACCATAAATTTAAATTTGCAATAAAAGGAAATTTAATTACGTTATACCTTTCGTATGACGTGTAGCGGGAACGGCATCAACCGGAACGATCCTCGCTAGAATCGTCTCTATCCGTATCCACGCCGAGTTCCTCGGGATGACTTCGCTAAGCCACGAGCTTCGTCTTCGTATGGGTTACTAGCCTCGTGTTGAAGACGACGTGATCGAGAGATGATCACGATCCGAATCCAAATTCGGATCCTAATACGAGTTCTCAAAACTCGCTTCTCCGGAGAGGTATTCGTCAACCAATTGACGAATCCTTCATCCTCCACCTCAGAGGATTACCGGATATCGAATCCCCGGTAAGTTATCCGTTGTCGGAGCTTTAACCGTCGTCCAAACGACGCTCCGACGAGAGGAGAAGAAGCTGTCCAGAAAACTGGACAGCTTGGTGGAGGAGTAGGCGCCGGCCAAAATAAGGAAGCCAAGTGCTCACCTTTTCACCGAGGCCTAGGAAGATCACCGGAGGGTCGCCGGAGGATCACCGGCTGAAGCTTGGTCGCCGGCAAGGAGCTGGACGCCGGCACAAGGGGCTGGGCGGCCAAGGAGCTTGGGCGGCAACTCCTTCAATGGGGTTGGGCGGCAACTTTTGCTAGGGCTTGGATTAGGGCTTAATTATCCATTAAGCCCTCTTTTATAGAGAACTAATTCTCTTAATGATTATTGGATCATAACCATTAGGCCCGTTAACCCGCTCCATTAAGATAAGTTAAAATAAACCAAACCATGATGGTTTATTTTAAGTTAAAACGAACCGAACCAACTTTTGGTTCATTCGTTTAAAATAAACCAAACCCTTTAGTTTATTCTCCTCCATTGGATTAGAACCAAACCATTTTAGTTTATCCATTACGTCTTCATAAGACTCGGCCCATCCACGCTTCCATTGCGACTGAAACGATTTCATGCTCGCTTTATGTTTGGTCCAACCAAACCTAGTTTCTCTCGGTCTGAGAATCCCATTCTCAAGCTCGTTTTAAATCCTTTGGATTACGCTCGTTGTGCGTGTGACCAAATAGGTTCTCGGTTTATGTTGGTCGTCTATAATTAACCATTAATTATAGAACGATCATGAGTGGCACCTAGTAGTACATCATGATCCCCAATTAACCGAAAAGATCAACGGTTGATCCAGAACTATTTCTGAAACCCTTCAGCAGCTCGAATGATTCGTGCCCCATTCTCTTCACTCATCTTATACCCACTTGGTTCAGGACATGGTCTATTGTGTCAGTCCCCACTAGGCTGACTACGTCACACCTAGCCCAAGTATCATTTCCTCGTCCTACGGATTCTAGTTACTGCACATGTATCGAAGAGTACTTTACTCTAAACATGTAATGCTTTGGCCAAAGACTTTAGTAACAATCCGACGAGAGGCCATGGGTATACATCTCCTCGCAAGGAGTGGTGAATCCTTTATAGGCTATTCAAACACATTCGATCACTTCGACTTATACCCAATCATCCCGGGTCCACATCTCCTTAGAGATGTTTGCTTAAGATGTCAAAGCATAAGTCTCCATGATCAAGATGACTTGAATACCGCAAGTCAAAGGAACATCGCACTTAAGCCACAGTAAGAACTTCATTGACATATCTATATATGCAGAGAACCATATGAAGTCTTATGGATGGTCACTCCAATGAACTAGTTACCATAACTAGCATCCACGATTAACTCCAAACATCACTATGTCTCCAGCCAGTGAGAATCAGTTGCTTGGATACACCAAGGAGTATACCTCGTGCTAGTCTCGACAGAATTGATGGTGTCCAAATCCATCAATTCATCGACTAGGGATAATTCCGATACATCACAATTACACATGTAGAGATACTCACTAGTTGTGATCCAATCACAAATTCTCTCATGCTATGAATCGTATCGTGGACATTCAGTAAATGAGTTTAAGATCCAATCAAATACATAAAACATGTATACTCAAATAGTGAATCTTCATTTATCATATAAATGGTTCATACATAAGGCGATTGCCTTAGGACATCTCTCATATATTACTAACAGACTCCCACTTGGCCTAATGTCAATCGCTACGGTATCCAATACCATAAGCTCGAACATGACCCTCAAACTTATTTTGAGGTAATGCCTTAGTCAAGGGATCCGCTAAGTTCCTTTCAGTGGGAATTTTCTCGATTTGTATTTCGTTCCTACTGATGATCTCTCTGATAAGATGATAGCGGCGAAGCACATGTTTGGATCATTGATGAGACCACATCAAGTTCAGAGATGAACTTCTTGATCCAAACCGCTTCCTTTGCTACTTCCAAAGCTGCAATGTATTCTGCCTTAGTGGCAGAATCCGCTATAGTGTCAAGCTTGGAACCTTTCCAACTTATTGCGCCTCCATTCCAGGTGAATACATACCCAGACAAAGACATGGAATCATTCTTGTCTGTCTGGAGCTGGCATCCGTATACCCACGTATCACCATGTACCCTTCTCCATATATTAGGAACGCATCCTTAGTTCTTCTTAAGTACTTAAGGATCATCTTAACAGCCACCCAATGATCCATTATTGGATCAGACTGGTATCTGCTCATGACACTCAGAGCATACGATACATTGGGCCTCGTACATAACATAACATACATGATAGATCCTATTGCGGATGCATAGGGAATCTTACTCATGCAAATCCTCTCGTCTTCTGTGCGCGGACACATAGACTTCGAAAGGTGTACCCCATGCCTGATGGGTAGGAAACCTTTCTTGGATTCCGACATGCTAAACCTCTTTAGCACTCGGTCTATATATGTAGACTGCGAAAGACCAAGCAACCGTTTCGATCTATCTCTATAGATCTTAATCCCGAGGATGTAGGTTGCTTCTCCCAGGTCTTTCATAGAGAATGTCTTGGATAACCAAACCTTCACTGACTGTAAGATTGAAACATCATTTTCTATAAGTAGTATGTCATCGACATACAATACTAGGAACACGACTGCACTCCCACTTACCTTCTTGTACACACAAGGTTCGTCCGGATTTTGTGAGAAATCAAACTTTTTGATGGTCTCATCAAAACGGATATTCCAGCTCCTGGATGCTTGCTTCAATCCATAAATGGACCATCGCAATTTGCATACCTTGGTTTTATCAACCGATGTGAAACCCTCAGGCTGTATCATATACACGTCCTCGAGCAGGTTTCCATTAAGGAAAGCTGTTTTCACATCCATCTGCCATATCTCATAATCATAATGAGCCGCTATGGCCAGGAGCATCCGAATGGATTTAAGCAAAGCTACAGGCGAATAGGTTTCGTCATAATCAACACCTTGTTTTTGACGATATCCTTTCGCCACCAATCTAGCCTTATAGGTAATCACATTACCATCCATGTCGGTTTTCTTCTTGAAAACCCACTTGCACCCTATAGGCTTTATCCCTTTAGGTGGGTCAACCAAGTTCCAAACTTGGTTTTCATACATGGAATCCATTTCCGACTTCATGACACCAAGCCACTTATCCCTTTCTGAACTTGTCAGCACTTCTTCATAACTGGTAGGCTCCTCATCATCAATGAGTAACACATCATTCGATTCGCTTACGAGAAATCCATATCTCTCAGGAATATTGCGTGTTCTACCAGATCTACGAAGATGTGGTGTTACAATAGGTCCAGTCGATTGCTCATCACTATGAGTTGTCGGCTGTTGTGCTTCACCAGGTATCTCATCAATGTCTATTTGAGTCTCTTGAGCCTCCTCAAGCTCGACGACACTCCCACTGTTTTCTTGCAAGAGAAACTCTTTCTCTAGAAACACAGCATGCCTTGAAACAAACACCTTTTGTTCCACAGGATGATAGAATTGGTAACCCCTTGTTTCCTTAGGGTATCCAATAAATAGACATTTATCAGACTTAGCATCCAATTTATCGTCTGATCAGCTTCACATAAGCGAGACAACCCCATATCTTCAAGTAAGATACATGAGGTTTCTTACTATTCCATATCTCATATGGAGTAGTTGAGACTACCTTGGTAGGCATTCTGTTTAACAAGTAAACAGCTGTCTGAAGTGCATAGCCCCAAAAGGACTTGGGAAGAGTTGCATGATTCATCATTGACCTAACCATGTCCAACAAGGTCCGGTTACGCCTCTCAGATACACCATTATGTTGTGGTGTATAGGGCGGAGTCCATTGATACAATATACCATTGTCTCTTAGATAATCAAGAAACTCTTGACTTAAGTATTCACCACCTCGATCCGATCGAAGTATTTTAATACTCTTGTCATGTTGTTTCTCTACTTCATTTCTGAATTCTTTGAACCTTTCAAAGGCTTCAGACTTGTGTTTCATCAAGAACACATACCCAAACCATGAGTGATCATCGGTGAAGGTAATGAAGTAGCTATAGCCTCCTAATGCTTGAGTTGACATAGGTCCACATACATCAGTATGTATTAGACCTAGTAACTCTCCCACTCGTTCACCTTTTCCAGTAAAAGGTAACTTAGTCATCTTGCCTTTTAAGCATGATTCGCATGTATCTTATGAATCCAATTCAAACGATTCCAGAATTCCACATCGGTGTAATTCGGACATGCGTTTCTTGCTTATATGGCCAAGACGACAATGCCACATATAGGAGTCTATTTGATTATCCTTTCGAGCACGCTTATTGCTCGCTTCGATATTGAAAATATCACTGGATACGTCCAACGTATAAACACCATTGCTTAAAGTTCCAGTCTCTTAAAGAACTCCATTCAAAGTTATGTAACAACAATTGTTACTAAAAGTCAAATGGTACCCATTTCTATTTAAACAATAAATAGAAATGATGTTCTTTATCAACGAAGGAACATAAAAGCAATTGTCTAGTTCTAAGACAAGTCCTACAGGGAGTTCCAACAAATACGTTCCGATGGCGAGTGCAGCAACCGTTGCTCCATTCCCAACACGTAAATTTGACTCTCCCCTTGACGAGTCTTCTTCTATTCCTTAGCCCATGTATGTCATTACATATATGTGAGCCACACCCAGTATCAAATACCCATGTGTCTGAGGAAATAGAATGACAATCAATAAAGAAGATTTCTGAAGAAGATGGGGCATCCGATGCCTTATCCTTCTTCACGGACTCAAGATAAATCTTGCACTTTCTTCGCAAATGGCTCTCCTTGCCATAATGATGGCAAGTTTCCTTTTGTGCTAGTTCTACCTTCTTAGCCCTTCTCTTCTTTCCCTTCTGCTGTTCCTTTGACTTCCTCTTAGAACCTTTCTTCGAGGAATCAACTAACAGCACCGTCCCCTACTCATGCTTCTCAGAAGACTCCACAGTCTTCAGCATATTGAGCAGTACCACAGATGAACCTTCTAGCATCTCAGAGGTGAAGAGGAGCTTTGAGACGTCGAACCTTTCGAATCTCACTTGCTCATCAACCAACTCACAAAGATGAAGGACTACGATATGACCATCCATATGCTCATGCTGCTTTCGTAGCTTGGGTTCCATCGCAGCTAGCATGATGCAACTCATTTGTTCAGAATCACTCACATGTTTCTGATAGGCCAACAATTGGTCCAGAGTTGCATCGTCACTAGGACGGGCGGGAAGAGGTGCTTCGAGGACATTTGCAAGCTTTTCAACCTTGAGAACAATTCTCAAGCTTCTAAGCCAGTCCAAGAAGCTCGGCCCAGTCAATTTATTCGAATCCAAAATGGAACGCAAATTCAAAGACATCATGATCAATCTTAGAAATACAAAACGAGAATATATGAGAAAATGATTTTTAAAATGCATCAATATACATTTATAAATCTCATTCATTTTTCAAATTTCAAAAACCCTAAAATCACTTCGGGAGATCGTAGGTCCATCTCCGAATGGGCTGATATCCATCATAGTTATGAACAACCTTGGAGAGAGTCCAACAAGCCATTCATAACTACGACGGTAGGTATCAACTATACCAATTGCATATCACGTATAAGCAACTATCACAATGTGCTATCCACTAATTGAATGTTCACACATACATCGGGTTGTTAACACATTAACAAGTATGCATCATATGCATAGCACCCAACTTCACCTCCCTTTACATCGACCTTGGAGAGAGTCCAACAAGCCGATGCTCCAGGTTAAAGCCAACCCATTAATCGGGAAATAGTTTTAATATGGTTAGAGCGCATTCAACCAATTAGCCCAGCTTGGAGAGAGTCCAACAACCAAAGCTAACGATTGACCTCTAACTCTTACCATATTAGTATTAAACTATTCCATGGTTTGAACATGTTCGGGTTCGAGCCGGGCTTGGAGAGAGTCCAACAACCCAAACAAGAAACGGAACTCTGGTTCTAACCATATTAATGGAAGGTGTAGGCTTTAATATTGTTTAAGGGTTTTTATGTCTCATCCTCTTTGCATGCAAATAACTATTATCTACATGGCATGGCATACATGGCATACATCTACATGTCACGACACGCATGGCATAATGTTATGCATCTAATGCAATTACATGACATACAATTATGTCATGTATATATTTCCTTATATGTCATAACTATTTATGGAAATAAAATATGTTTAAGATTTGATTCTCCAAATCAAATCATAATTAAATTAGGAAAGCAATTTCCAAATCTAATCACATATTTTATTCATGGAATTATTTGATTAAGGAAAATCTATTTAGGAAACCAATTTCCTAAATCATTAAAACTACTTATGGAAATAAAATATTTTAAGATTTAATTTCCCAAATCAAATCATGATTAAATTAGGAAACAAATTTCCAGAATCTAATCAAATATTTTATTTATGGAAAATATCAATTTCCATAAATACTTCCAACTTTCCAAAAGTGGAAGATTTCCATAAATACTTCTAGACTTTCCAAAATTGAAAAATTTCCATAAATACTTCTAAATTTCCAAAATTAGAAAATTTCCAGAAATACATTATGACTATCGCAAAACCATTTTTACGATTATGTCAAAACACAACACAGGCTCACGATACCCTTTGTTGGGTTTTAGCCGCATGGCGTGTGTGTGTGTTCGATCATGTTTCGTAAACATGAACACAGCGGAAGCAATAAAAATAATAAATACTCCTATTTATTACAACACACACAACACACGCATGCATATTAGAACAAGTGTAGACATAACCATAAATTTAAATTTGCAATAAAAGGAAATTTATCTACGTTATACCTTTCGTATGACGTGTAGCGGGAACGGCATCAACCGGAACGATCCTCGCTAGAATCGTCTCTATTCGTATCCACGCCGAGTTCCTCGGGATGACTTCGCTAAGCCACGAGCTTCATCTTCGTACGGGTTACTAGCCTCGTGTTGAAGACGACGTGATCGAGAGATGATCACGATCCGAATCCAAATTCGGATCCAATAGTCTCAAAACTTCGCTTCTCGGAGAGGTATTCGTCAACCAATTGGCCGAATCCGTCCTCCACCTCAGAGGATTACGAGATCGAATCCCGATAAGTTATCCGCTGTCGGAGCTCTAACCGTCGTCCAAACGACGCTCCGACGAGAGGAGAAGAAGCTGTCCAGAAAACTGGACAGCTTGGTGGAGGAGTAGGCGCCGGCCAAAATAAGGAAGCCAAGTGCTCACCTTTTCACCGAGGCCTAGGAAGATCACCGGAGGGTCGCCGGAGGATCACCGGCTGAAGCTTGGTCACCGGCAAGGAGCTGGACGCCGGCACAAGGGGCTGGGCGGCCAAGGAGCTTGGGCGGCAACTCCTTCAATGGGGTTGGGCGGCAACTTTTGCTAGGGCTTGGATTAGGGCTTAATTATCCATTAAGCCCTCTTTTATAGAGAACTAATTCTCTTAATGGTTATTGGATAATAACCATTAGGCCCGTTAACCCGCTCCATTAAGATAAGTTAAAATAAACCAAACCATGATGGTTTATTTTAAGTTAAAACGAACCGAACCAACTTTTGGTTCATTCGTTTAAAATAAACCAAACCCTTTCGTTTATTCTCCTCCATTGGATTAGAACCAAACCATTTTGGTTTATCCATTACATCTTCATAAGACTCGGCCCATCCACGCTTCCATTGCGACTGAAACGATTTCATGCTCGCTTTATGTTTGGTCCAACCAAACCTAGTTTCTCTCGGTCTGAGAATCCCATTCTCAAGCTCGTTTTAAATCCTTTGGATTACACTCGTTGTGCGTGTGACCAAATAGGTTCTCGATTTATGTTGGTCGTCTATAATTAACCATTAATTATAGAACGATCATGAGTGGCACCTAGTAGTACATCATGATCCCCAATTAACCGAAAAGATCAACGGTTGATCCAGAACTATTTCTGAAACCCTTCAGCAGCTCGAATGATTAGTGCCCCATTCCCTTCACTCATCTTATACCCACTTGGTTCAGGACATGGTCTATTGTGTCAGTCCCCACTAGGCTGACTACGTCACACCTAGCCCAAGTATGATTTCCTCGTCCTACGGATTCTAGTTACTCCACATGTATCGAAGAGTACTTTACTCTAAACATGTAATGCTTTGGCCAAAGACTTTAGTAACAATCCGACGAGAGGCCATGGGTATACATCTCCTCGCAAGGAGTGGTGAATCCTTTATAGGCTATTCAAACACATTCGATCACTTCGACTTATACCCAATCATCCCGGGTCCACATCTCCTTAGAGATGTTTGCTTAAGATGTCAAAGCATAAGTCTCCATGATCAAGATGACTTGAATACCGCAAGTCAAAGGAACATCGCACTTAAGCCACAGTAAGAACTTCATTGACATATCTATATATGCAGAGAACCATATGAAGTCTTACGGATGGTCACTCCAATGAACTAGTTACCATAACTAGCATCCACGATTAACTTCGGACATCACTATGTCTCCAGCCAGTGAGAATCAGTTGCTTGGATACACCAAGGAGTATACCTCATGCTAGTCTCGACAGAATTGATGGTGTCCAAATCCATCAATTCATCGACTAGGGATAATTCCGATACATCACAATTATACATGTAGAGATACTCACTAGTTGTGATCCAATCACAAATTCTCTCATGCTCTGAATCGTATCGTGGACATTCAGTAAATGAGTTTAAGATCCAATCAAATACATAAAACATGTATACTCAAATAGTGAATCTTCATTTATCATATAAATGGTTCATACATAAGGCGATTGCCTTAGGACATCTCTCATATATTACTAACACTTGATATAGTTGACGAAGATGTCCAACCATATCATAAGCATTCATGAACTCGTGTTGCTTCTGAAGCTCAGAGTTCATGGTCGCGAGCATTAGACATGACACATCTAATGCATCATCTTGATGCTTCTTGTAAGCATCTTTGTCAGCTCGCGAGGCAGTGGCAGGAGGTGCCTCCGGAATGGCCTGCTCCAGAACGTATAACTTTTTTTCATGGGTGAGAACAATTCTCAGGTTCCTGTACCAGTCCAGGAAATTTGCTCCATTGAGCTTGTCCTTCTCAAGGACAGAACGCAGAGAGAGAGTGTTCATGTTTGTCGACATAGTTATCTACAACATACAATGCAGAGAATTAATATCATATTTCTTTTATCATTTAGTTAGGCCTTTAATCAAATGATGCTGCCACTGAATTATAGGAATTTTGTAGAATCGAGTTATGGATGTGTTCAAACCACTTTACTAGATTCATACAAACTCGCTATAATTCTTGCGGGACAAGATCCACATCATACTAAGCCTTGAGTTAGCTTTGGCTAAATCGCCCAAGACTTAGTACGATCGGTGGGTAACATATTACCGATTACATCTCTATGAAACTCTTGTTTATAGGATCAAGACCCACATTTACAAAAGAGCTTGAGTTAGCTTTGGCTAAATCGCCCAAGATTTAGTGTAAATGCGATCTTAACTTATCTTTCCAACGATTGGAATATGTCTATAGTTCTACTCGATCCAATTGAGTTAACTAGTTTTGCTCAATCTAATTGAGCTTACTCTAACCCAAGCGCGATAGGCGGGACCAAGATTGTCCTTCCGCACCCTACCAAAATAATATGCGTTGCTCTGCTTTGGCAGATTCAACAACAACAAATGATCGAGGTAGTGATGGGTATCAAGGCTCGGTAGGCATTTTCGAGTTGATTCGATTATGATCTAATCTAATCGAAATGTGTATCTTATACGCATTTAGGCCTTTATTATCCTATATTAGCATGCATCACATACAGAAAATCATTATTTTAGCATGCATCATATACATACAATAAAATTATTCTAGCATGCAATATACATACATGCATTATTCTACTAGCATGCATCACATACATACAAGCAAAATCAATAATATATATATATATATCAACATATATATATATATTTAAATGTGATGTAGTCATGGCCCTACTACGATCTTCTCAAGCCAATGAGAAGATCGGACGGTCAACCTAAGGCTAGCAGCTTCTCCAAGCGCTTCCTTTGACCGCCATGTGTCGTCGTCACCCTTCTCGTAACCTCGTCTTCAAGTGGGCTTTCCACCGCTCCATTTTGTACATTATAAATATGAAACTCGAGTTACATTCGAGTCTAAAACTATTTACATTCGAGTCCATTTTGTATAGGTCGCACACACTATACAACACGCACAACCACAAAACGGCACGCATGCCGTATTATGAATTACAACACATCACATCCAATCATATTGGGGTTATTGGGCCATGACAATCACAGAATTATACATAATTCTAAATTATATATTTTTACATAAAATTTCTATAATTTTTCCTATTTTTTTTTCAATTTTATGAGTCACCTCTCCGTAACGGTCCCGCTAAGCGGTTTCCGGGCACGATCGCGGGACAAGGCCCCTTTCGGGGATAGGGGCAGCGCCCCTAGTCGCAAAATAAACTTTGTGAGTGTCCCTACAATGATCTTACAGTGACTTAAGTCACTGTCCCAAAAACCTAAAATGAGAACTCGCCGTTTCGGAGAGTTTTTCTCGACGGTTGAAGCCTATAAGTGTCTCAACACTCGTTGCTTCGATTCTTCGAGAAAAAATACCCAAAAATTCTATAAAAATAGGAAATTTACAGAAACATATAAATCTGTAATTTTTTATATCTAATACAAAAATTACAAAAATGAAACACATACATGCTTCACACGTAGCTCTGATACCACTGTTGGACTTTCCGAGCTGCAAAAACCACTTTTTGCGTTGCGGAAACCTCGGAAGCCCGACCACGGATCCGTGCGAAGGTATATAAAAATAAAAACATGTATGTGCTTAAGTAAACCTAGATCTACCTCAGATCTAGAAGGTGAGAGCATTACCCTCGTAGCGACACCCTTCGCTTATCCCGCTCATCCAAACGCTTTGTCGGAACTCAAGAGTGTCAAGTGTACACTCCTCTACAAGTATCCACACGGACAAATGGTGGAGAAAAACACCTTAGAGTGTGCTAGCACCCCTTCGAAGTTCATGGCTAGATGAGGAAGAGAGAGCTTGAGGGAAGAGAAGAGGAAGAAGATGAAGTTACACAACTTAACTTCACATCATCCATAACCCACTATAAGGGGGTTACATGCATGCATGTAACTCCAAGAGCCAATGGCTCTTGGTCTCCCTCATGAGGTGGCACCCCATGATGTGTCCATGATGATTTGGAACATCATCATTGGCCAGCCATGCCAAGTCATCATCTTGACATGGCATTTGGTCAAGTCAAACTTGACCTTTCATCTTCCCTCTCAAGTCAAGTCAAACTTGACCTCTTATCTCCCATGGTTGATCAAATCCAACCATTTGATTCAAGTCAATTAAATTTAATGAATCTCTATTCATTTAATTTAAATTTATTTGATGAATCAAATCTAAATTAGACTCATTCAACACTTGAATCAACTTGAGTCTAACTCAATTAGTCTAATTTGGATTACTCTTAATCCAATTTGGTTCATCCCATGAACCTAATCCTCATGGTTCATCATATGAACCTAATCTCCATCTAATTGCCTTTATGTGTGTGACCCTATAGGTTCTTGTAACGTTGGCAATGTCCCTAAACCGATTTAGGAACATAAGCAATGAGCGGTATCTAGCAACACATCATTGCTACCCAAGTTACAAGAATGTTGAGCTCCAACATCACCTTTTATGACTACTAATTGTGACTCTCACAATATGTGATAATGTCCCTCTATCCTTGACATCTAGATTGACCAATCAAGGCATAGACCGTGTCATCCTCGGTACAATCTAAATCTTGAACTCCAAGTAGACTCACTCATATCAAATGAGCTCAATATCTCATATTGACTCATTTGGGCATGGCCATGCACTTCGTGGTCTCACTCTATCAAGAATATCGATGTCACTCCCGTCATATAGGAGGGATAGATCCCATCTACATCACTCACATCCCTCTGCATAATTTGTTACATACCCAGTAGTCCACCCATTTACGGGTGACGTTTGACGAAGCCAAAGTATGCAATGCCTTATGTAGGGAACCATGGTGACTTCCGGTCTAAGGACTAATAGTCATACTAATAGCCACATGAGAAAGTATATGACACTCATATAACGATCCATGATACTTTCTCATGGCGGGTCATTCAGTATTCATTCTCCAATGCATACCCATGTGTCAACTTGACATCTCATATCCATGACTTGTGAGATCAAGTCATCATGTTGACCTACATGCTAGTCTCTACGCATTAACGTTGTCCCTGAATGTTAATACTCGACTAGGAATGATTAAGAGTAGTGTTCTCTATATCATCTCATTATCGATTCAACCTATCGACTGATATAGATAAGAACCTACTACTGAAGGACATTATTATATTTAGTTATTTGGCACCAATATAAGTAAATATAATAACCATGCCTTTATAAATAGGAATATGATACAATAAAGTCCATACAACAATCATCACATGATTGACTCTAGGGCTTTCACTAACACACACACCATGTTATCTACAAAGTAATGTATTAGACAATATGCATAACCATAAAAATATGCAAACATTTATCATGTGATTCTTATTTCAAAATAAAGATGTTCATACAAAAGATAGACTTTTCAGTATACATCATAACAATCTCCCACTTATACTAAAAAACTATGCTGTCCTCAAACTGCCATACATATGATCCCCATTCTCTCCACATGTCTATCAAAAGCTCTCGTCGGAAGGGCCTTAGTGAAAGGATCTGTCAGGTTATCCTCCGATGCAATCTTGGCCACAGCAACTTCTCCTCTCTTTACGATTTCTCGTATCAAATGGTACTTGCACTCTATGTGTTTACTTGCCTTATGGGCTCGTGGTTCCTTCGAGTTTGCAACTGTACCACTATTATCACAATAAATTGTGATAGTTCTGGGCAAACCAGGAATCACATCCAAGTCCATCAGGAAGTTCCTGAGCCATACAACTTCTTTGGCCGCCTCAGAGGCTACCACATACTCAGCTTCCATGGTGGAGTCCGCCACGCATTTCTGCTTGACACTCCTCCATACAATGGCTCCACCTCTCAAAGTAAACACAAAACCTGAGGTAGACTTATTGTTATCCCTATCTGATTGGAAGTCGGAATCTATGTAACCCACAGGGAGTAATTGGTCTGCCTGGTAAACCAGCATATAATCCCTAGTCCTTCTCAGGTACTTCAATATATGCTTTACCGTAGTCCAATGTCCCTGTCCTGGATTACTCTTATCTAACCATCTCCATAAGAGTCCTATTCCTTCACTCTGCTACACCATTCTGCTGGGGTGTGCCAGTTGCAGACAATTGGGATTGAATCCCAGCCTCTGATAAGTAATTCCTAAACTCTCCCAAGAGGTACTCACCACCATGATCAGATCGTAGTGTCTTGATACTTTTACCTTGACATTTCTCCACATCAGCCTTGAATTCTTTGAACTTGTCAAAGCATTCAGACTTGCGGTGCATCAAGTAAATGTATCCATATCTCGAATAATCGTCTATAAAAGAGACGAAATACTCAAAACCACCTCTAGCCTGGATAGACATAGGACCACACAAATCAGAATGAACCAATTCTAACACATCTTTGGCTCTATACCCCTTGGCCTTAAAAGGCCTCTTGGTCATTTTACCCTCCAAGAAAGATTCGCAGGTTGGGAAATCCTCCACCACTAATGAACCCAGAGGTCCATCAGCTATCAACCTTTGAATTCTGCTTAGGTTAATATGACCAAGCCTAAGATGCCAAAGATATGTTTGGTTCATCTTCGAAGGTTCTTTTCTCTTATTGGAATTAGAAGATGAGTTATTAACTTTTATTTGCATCGTGGGAGCTTTTGGTTCAAGTGTGTATAGATTTCCTATCAATGCACCTGAACAGATAATGTCCCTATTCCTTTTTATAACAACTCTGTCATTAAAAGAAATATAATATCCATCCTTAAATAATTTAGAAACTGAAATTAAATTCTTTCTAAATAAAGGTACATAATGGCAATTCTTAAGAACCAAAACTTTATTTTTCTCAAAAAATAAATGAATGTCTCCCACAGCAACAGCCGTCACCTTCGTGGCATCGCCCAAGTACATAGTAATCTCCCCCTCAGCCAGTCGTTTGGTTTCTTGGAACCCCTACAAAGTATTGTAGACATGATCAGTGGCTCCCATATCTACACACCAGGTGCCGGTAGATAACACCGCTAAACATGTTTCAATGACTAGACCAAAAGATATACCTTTGTTCTGCTTGCGGTTGGGGCAGTTCTTCTTCAAGTGTCCCGTTTGCTTACAAGTGAAGCACTTGCCTTTCTGCTTCTTCACTCCTCCCTGAGTTCCTCCCACTGCCTTTGCCCCAGTTTGTTTCTTCTTCTTCTTCTTGCCTTTCGGCTTAGAAGTAGAAACCTTTTGGGTCACCATGGCATGCACCTAAGCACTCTGACAAAATAGCCCCTCTGCCGCCTAGAGTTCTGTCAGAAGCTCCGCCAACGAATACCTCTTGTACATGTTGTAGTTCAGGCGAAACTGCTCAAAAACTCCTAGTTAGAGACTGGAGAATGATATCGACCTGGGTTTCTCCATCGATCTCAGCTCCGAGGACTTCCAACTTATTCAAATGAGCTATCATCTTGAGAACATGATCCCTCATGGGTGTTCCCTCGATCATGGTGGTCGTCATCAAGTTCCTCATAGCTTCCTGCCTAGCAGCCCGATTCTGGTGTCTAAAAAGCTCTTTGAGATTGAGCATCATGTCATAAGCAGTGGTCATGGCTTGATGCTGATGTTGTAGTACATTTGACATAGATGCCAAAATGTAACATCGCACCATCTCATCGGCCTTTATCTACTATTTATAACTCTCTTTCTCCTTTTCCCCAGAATCATCCGTAGGATTAGGAGGGCACACTTCGAGGAGTACATATTTGTATTCCTCAGCAGTCAAGACAATGTCTAGATTCCTCTTCCAATCAACATAGTTGGGTCCAGTAAGTTTATTCTCTTTCAGTATCACAGCAAGCGAGTTGAAAGTCATTTTGAAATAAAACCTAAGAATCACATAGATCAAAACATTAGATTTTAAAAAATTATTGATTCTTCAAATAATAAAATTTTAAAATCAACCAACACCTCAAAACACCGAGAATATCGTATGTCACGATAGTGTGGACGTATATGAATTCTACATTTGTAAGAGGAGGTTTTACCCATTAATTTTACTATCTTGTCAACCTAACTTTTTGACAAGTAAAATTAATAGTTGATTCTGTTGGGTTTTTTGAGTCGCAAAAACTGCTTTTTGCGTTGCGGAAACCTCGGAAGCCCCGGCCACGGATCCGTGCGAAGTATAAAAATAAAAACTAACATGTATGTGCTTAATACCTTTAGATCTACTCTAGATCTACATGATAAGAAGTTACCCTTGAAGCGATGCCCTTTGCTTATCCCGCTCGTCCAAATAGATTGTCGGAACTCGAGAGTGTCAAGTGCACACTCCTCTATTGGTATCCACACAAGCAATAGGTGGAGAAAAGACAATCTTGAGTGTGCTAGCACTCCTTGAAGGACTCGGCAATCGAGGATTGGGAGAGCAAGAGAGGAAGAGTGCCAAGGAAGAAGATAATCCCAGGAAGAAGAAGATGGAGTTACCCAAAAACCATTCACTCCTCATCAAGAAGTGGTCGGCCACTTTAACCTTGGGGGTTTACATGCATGCATGTAACTCCAAGAGCCAATGGTTCTTGGTCTCCCTCATGAGGTGGCACCACATGATAAGTCAATGATGATGTGGAGCATCATCATTGGCCGGCCATGCCAAGTCATCATCATGACATGGCATTTGGTCAAGTTAAACTTAACATTTCATCTTCCCTCTCAAGTCAAGTCAAACTTGACCTCTTATCTCCCATGGTTGATCAAATCCAACCATTTGATTCAAGTCAATTTTAATTTAATAAATCTCTATTCATTAATTTAAATTGATTTGATGAATCAAATCTAAATTAGACTCATTCAGCACTTCAATCAAATTGAGTCCAACTCAATTAGTCTAATTAGGATTACTCTTAATCCAATTTGGTTCATCCCATGAACCTAATCCTCATGGTTCATCATATGAACCTAATCTCCATCTAATTTCCCTTTGTGTGTGACCCTATAGGTTCTTGTAACGTTGGCAATGTCCCTAAACCGATTTAGGAACATAAGCAATGAGCGGTATCTAGCAACACATCATTGCTACCCAAGTTACAAGAATGTTGAGCTCCAACATCACCTTTGTGACTACTAATTGTGACTCTCACAATATGTGACAATGTCCCTCTATCCTTGACTAATAGGTTCCTCTTTGGCCCTACAAATAAAAGCAATGACTTCGATGGGGAGGATACTTATATTTGTATCTAAGTGTTCACCATTACTCGGTACCAAGGTAATTATCTCGGGTTGTGTGTCTTCCGATGGGTAAGTACACACGCTCCTTAATATTTTCCCATAACCATATTCGACCTTGTGATCCGCAAACAAACTCATCCGATGGGGAGGAAGGCACTCAGAGCCGACGCGCAAATTTGTTGCATCACACGTCAAATTGTAATGGAGGCCGCGAGAATTAATTAAAATGTCCCTCTCCCACTTAGTAAATTGACAGTGAGGAATTTTCAATCACACACAACATGCATATAAAACAAATCAGCAATAAATATGGAAAAAACAGAATTTTCTAGCCACTTAGTAAATTGTAATGGAGTGCGCAAGTTTGTTTGCATCACTTGTCAAATCGTAATGGAGGCTGTGGGAATTTATAAAAATTTCCCTCTCCCACTTAGTAATTTAAAATTGAGGAATTTTCTAGCCTATAACATGCATATCAAACAATAAGCAATAAATATGAAAAATAATTATTTTCCAACTATTATGGCTTTTGTCTTCAATATGTCTCTCGTCGTATCGCTATCTCGTCCGCTTCTCCTACGCCATGTACGAGCCATCCGGAGATCCGAGCCGAGACTAAATTCTATTTTAATTTACATCCATCGATCCTATACTCCACGAGGGAGTGTACATGAAATCTAGATCGAAAGTAAACTAAAATAAAAAGAGTGGCTAAACAATGTCGTATCTAATTTACAAAAAATCAAATACTAGCCTCGTCAACCCCGAGGATTCAACAAAATATACATTTACACACATACAATCACATACACACATATGGTCATAATAGTTGGATCCTCTACCTGCAACCAAAGAGTTAACCTACATATATCCTACTATTATCCGACACATATAATATATGAAAAGTGCATAAAAGTAACCGAATCCTAAACACACAAAATCGAAAACAATGGCTCTGATACCACTTGTTGGGAGGGAAACTTCGCTTCCCTCTTCAACTCGGTCGCTTGTTCATGGCGATCCCTTCTACATCCCCGGATAAAATATTTATCCTTGACAAGAGGGATTGCCCAAGCAACCTTGTCATCATCATGCTATTCGATTAGAGTATTCACTTGAACAAACCTCTTGTTCAAGCGACCAACCTCTATTCTACGAATAGCCGCGGAATAGACGATGTACGGATCGCCGACTTTTGTGTTTATGTTTGGGGTCCAAGTTATATTAGCCACAAAATAGAATATATCATGTATATATAATTGAAAAACAATTACAAACATGTAACATATGAAGATAGATAAGTGTTATACCTCTCGATCTTCTATTGTATGACCTTCCTCCTTTCGGACGTCGTGTGGGAGATGATCTACCAAAAGTTGAAGCTCCTAGATCACCAATCTTCCTTCCTTGCTCGTTCCGAGCAAGAGGAAGAATAGAAACAAGACTCTTCTCCTTCCTTTAGTCAACCGACAAGCAACAAACAAGTTGCTTGCCGTCGGCCAACAAGGAGAAGGAAAAAGGATGGTTGCCGGCCAAGAGCTCCAAGGGAGGACCCTAAGCCTTGGTTCCACCGGCCAAGGAGAGGAGAAGAAGGTGGTTTTGAAACTGGCCAAGGGCAGGGAAGGCTGGTATGGGCGCCGACCACCAATGGAGAAGAAGAAGACAAGGAAAGAATTTCCTTATTTGGTGCCGCCAAGCTCCAAACCCTAATCCTAGCTTCTTGCCGCCAACTCCAAAGCTCCCTTGCTTCTCTATATATTTTTCACGCCAACCCTAAATCCTCCTTTTATAGAGTTAGGGATAAGCCTTATTTTAATCTCCACCATTGGTTCTAGGGATTTAATCTCAACCATCGGATCTAGAGATTTAACCTCAACAGTCGGATCTAGAGATTTAATCTCTACCTTTGGATCTAGAGTTTTGTTTCCATCCATTGGATCTAGGCTTCATGAGGTATTAATAGGCTACAATAGGGACCATGAAGAGAAGTTGGATCTTGGCTACCCAATGGATCAAGCCCACATAAAGTCCAATCCATTAATGATAATCCAATCCACTAAAGGATTATCATTGATCTACCTCACCAACCCCCATAAGTTAATATGGGCTCCGTATATTATATGTACATTTTCTCTCCATGTTTAAGATCTCGAATGTCCATCGATTAATTAATTTACTGACCATTAATTAATCAACATCTAATTTCATGAGTAGTACCACTCAACCTTTTCATCATGCCGTACCAAGTCCACCTGCAGGGTTTACATTATGAACCTTATGAGCTCCTCAAGGGGACATCATCATCCTAATATATAGGATACAGTTTCCTCCTATAATCAACGGCACACCATATAAATAATATCATTTCTCAACTTACTGAGCCTATCGATTTAATCTATAAATCTCTCCCATTGGTAAATCAAAGAAATGAATACTAAGTATATGTGCCTGTTATTATATCAGGATTAAGAGTATGTACAATATAATATCTGAGGTCCAATTCGATTATGTAGTCAGCAATAAATCGAATCACCTCTAAGTCGGTCCTGCTCAATACACACAAAGTGTACTAGTGTGATTCTATGGTCAAGACAAACCAATACCAAATCACACTACAACCATTCCAATGGTTTGTCCAAAGCCATCTCGGTTGTGAGCCTTTACTTATACTTTACAAGGAGTCGATAACATGATCTCCCGTGTGACACCGCACACCATGTTATCTACAATGTAATGTTTTAGACAATATGCATAACTATAAAAATATGCAAACAATGATCATGTAATTCTTATTTCAAAATAAAGATGTTCATACAAAAGATAGACTTTTCAGTATACATCCCAACACATACTGCCCTGGAAATACACGTACTATGAAATTAATCACTGACCCAAAACTACACAAACTACCCCAGAAATAACCTTACTATGGAATTAATCACTGACCCAGAGCTACACAAACTGTCCTGGCACAGTTCACACTACCCTAGAAATGCCCAAACTGCTCTGGCAAGGTTCATACTACTCTGAAAATATAAATACTACCCTGCAATCTCTCATACTACTCTGGGAATACACGTATTGATCTGGCAATACTTATACTACTTTGGAAATACTTATACTACACTGGAAACACTTATACTATCCTGGAAAATACTTATACTGCCCTAGAAACACACCTACTTGTCTGGAACTATACATAATGCTATGAACCTCTCCAAACTACCCTAGAAACACACATACTGGTATGGAACTATAGATACTGCCCTGAAAACATACATACTGGTCTGGAACTACACATACTTCCCTATAACTTACTGGAATTGCTTATACTACCCTGGAACTGCACATAGTTCTCTGAACTTATCCAAACTGCCCTGGGGAAATACACATACTGGTCTGGAACTACACATTGTTGGATCGAGAAGCGTCGCTAGACAGGGAGGGGGGGGGGGTGAATAGCGATCATAAATCTTTTCGACGTTTCGTTCGAGTAGACACTTAAACAAGTAAGAGCAGCAGAAAATAAAGGAACACATTTATTTTTACTTGGTTCACAACCCAGCGGTTGCTACTCCAAGGCCCTATCGGTCCTAGACCGCGTACGGAGGGCAAAGCACTATAACGTCTCCTCCTCGTTGGAGGTAGGAGACAACGATCACAAAAACCGAATGTACGAGGATGAGGCAACAAGCCTACCTCACCTCGTTATGATTAAAATAAGGAATACAATAAAATGGAGATTTGAACTTGTCGTCGCGTCGGCGATATGACGGCGTTGGAGCGTTGGCGTTGTAGGAGCACATGATGAATAAACTTGATGATGATTGGAGTTGGAATCCTCCCCTCCTTTTATAGATATTGGCCTCTGAATATGTCTCCTCTTTTTTCGGAACATATCACGAAGTTGTCCAAATTTTATCGCGAAGTGGCCGCGTCAAACCTTATCCATTTTGACCTAGCGCAAAGGCTGATTCGTCGCCATCAGTCGACTGATGCCTCCCATCAGTCGATTGATGAGCATCAGTCGATTGCTTGATGTCCAGCAGTCGACTGCCAGCCTGGCCACTTCCCTGCAGTAAGAGGTTAGCTCGGAAAATGATAAATGCGACGGTTTCTGATCGTCCAATCTCAACCTAGACCTTCCACGGGAAGTCTTAATCGGATCGCCGCCTACGGTCGTCCTCGTAAAGAGGAGACGACCTTATAATCTCTCACTCACACGAGCTTACCTCGATAGTAGCTCTCGCTTTCGGTCTTCCACTCGATTCCTTCGGCTCCCTCCAAAGTCACTCGAGTGTCGCCCGACCACTGCGGCTTCCTCCTGGTGTCGCTAGCCTTCAGCTCCAGCTTTAGCACTTTTCTACACACTCGATTTAGCTCGTGAGATAACGATGAAAACTTAACTTTGTGTCTTTGCCATAATCAAAACACAGGTTCGATTATCTAGTGCCCCTGCACCAACAATCTCCCCCTTTTTGATCTATGGCAAACCAACACAAAGTTAAGGTAAATTAAAGCATAAAACAGGTATAGTAGAAGATGAATTTGAAGATGAATATCATTTCCAAAAACTCCCCCTCAACCAAAACTCCCCCTTAACCCTAGGTGAGTTTTGAAAGAGATAATTTAATTTTCAAAATTAAATTTTATGTTACTCCCCCTTAACTCCTGCTCTTCTCCCCCTTTTGCCATAAATCAAATGTTGGGGTTTGTTATGTAAAATTGAAGTTTGTTATATAAAATAGGGGTTTAAAATAATATGGTATATGCATGCATCAAGATAAATCAACTATGAGTCCAAGCATGCGTCTAGCAGTGATTAGATAGATTGGTTCGAGGTGTGTCCCTCTGCACCAATAATCTAAAGATTTATAATATAACCCTTAGGGTTTGTTTGCTCTCCCCCTTAGTCAAATATATGAAGTATAAGAGATGTAGGGGGCGCTAAACTTTGGCCTAAAGAGTCATTAAGTACAATAGTTGAGAAAATAAGTAGTATTTTGAAGAGATTATATTTCAATTATCCTTAACATCTCACCCATTCTATGTGTCTCGGAATTTGTTCACCTTATATGTTTTGTGATATGATTTTAAATTTGTTAAAGATAGTCAACCTTAGGTTAGATTCGGATTTAACCTTTAGATCGTTAAGTAACTTTTCGAGAAACTGGCTTCCAGGTCATGGCGAGGCACAGGGGCCTTCTTTGATCGGAACAACAACCACTTCCTTAGACAAAGCCAAATTCAAGAAAATATCACTTAAGTCACTTAGGGTTACTTCCTGGTCTAACTAGTTTAGGATACGGCGAGGTAGCTTCAGCTAGTTCCACTCGGTCAAGTGCACCAAGCTAGATACGCCTTATCTAGCTCGAATACACGAGACTTTGTTTCCCTAACATACTATCATCTCGCCGCGTCCTGATACTATGTTGTCAAGAGTTGACTAACCATTTACCCTATCTAGCCATTCTAAAAATTAAAGTAAAATATGCAATGGTTTTGCTAAGTAAGCGGTTATACTCTTTTAGTGTTAGCTCCCCCTGGACCATTGAACCAATATAGTCTATTAAAATAATGAACTTGATCCTGGGGAATCCAAACATTATTAGTCCTTATATGTGAGTTCAATAAAACCTTTGGGACCCATGCTTGGACTCTTTGATCACTACGATTTACGATAGACATATAAGACCTATTCGTAGTCTTTGACTTAAATCCGAGTCCGGCTTTGTTGTACACAGCTCTTTGGGTTCCAAGTAGTCGATTAAGGTTCTTAGATCCCAATGTGAACCTTTCCAACCTAGCCTCAACCTCTTGAACTCGGTCTTTCAAGAGAGAATTCTCCTCCTCAAGTTTTTCAATTTGGTTTGAGTTTCCCTCTTGAACTTGACTAGTTGAAGAGGTTAGAGTAGCCTCTTGCTTGAGGGTTTCAACCTCCTCAAGTAACGACTCAACCCTAGACTCGGACTTAGTTAATTTCCTATTAAGAATTTTAATTGTATTGTAAAGCGTATGAATTAGTGAGCGGCTAACCTTAATATTCTCTTTTGGTTCGGCTTTTAGTTGCTTCTCGAAGTAGTCCTCGAGTTCGGAGTCGGTGTTATAGTTGGACTCGGCTTCGGATTCTGACTCGGACTCCTCCGGTCTTGCCATGTAAGCTATGTCTTCTTTGTTGTCCCAAGTTGCATGGAAGGCTTTCCTTGCTCCCATTTTCTTTTGGTTCTCGTACTTCAATTTCCTTCTTTCTTTTCGAACTATTCTCCGCACAACGTTCTCTATTGCTTCCACCTCTTTTGATTCAGACTCTGATTCATCTTCGGGTTCGAGTTCATCTACTTGCCTAGTAGGTGGCTTGCTTCTTTGTCCTACAAGTAGAGCAATACCTCTCTCGGCCCGGACCACGTTAGTTTGCTCGTGAAGTTCAAACTCGGAAAATAATTCGTCTAACCTAAGCTTTGAAAGGTCCTTAGAGACCTTGTAGACATCGACAATGGATGCCCACAAGGTAGTCCTAGGGAAAGCATTTAAAGCGTACCTTATAAGGTCCCGGTTCTCTACGGCTTACCCGATCGAGTGAAGACCATTGACGATGTCTTGGATCCACGCATGTAATTGGGTGGCGGTCTCGCGATCCTGCATCTTTAGATTGTACAGTTTATTTAAAAGTAAATCTCTTTTACATACCTTAGCATCGGGCGTCCCTTCATGTAGATCAATCAATTTGTTTCAGAGGTCTTTGGCGCTAATGAATGGACCGATGCAGTTGAGCTCCTCCTTGGACAAGCCACATTGTAATATTTGAGTTGCTCTTGCATCGGCTTCGATTTGCCTCTTGGTTGTATTTGTCCACTTATTGAAATCCAAGGGCTCTCCTTGATCATTGGTGGGTAGAGCAAAGCCAGTTTGAATTATTATCCAAGTCTCGACTTGTGTTTTCAAGAAACACTCCATCCGACTTTTCCAATAACGGAAATCATTTCCGTTAAAGAACGGAGGTCGGGTGGTGCGATACGCCTCAATGTGAGCCATTAAGTCTCTTGCAAAAACACGAATAAAAACCAAAGAGAATTCCAAGACTTGGTCTTGGATTAGTAGTGCAGGAAATAATAGTAAATAAATAGAAATAAATAAGAAGAATAAGAAACTAACAAAAACTAGAAACTTACGACCTTCGGTGTCCCCGAAAGGCTACTGAACGTTGGATTTTGGGGCTGGAAATAGCTTGTTATAATGGTAAACCCTCTCAGAGGGCTTCGATTTGGTAGGTAGATCGTTACGTGAGTCCACTTGTGCGAAAAGTTATGGCCGTTTTACCATCGGCTACTCCAAGGGAGAATACTTGCAAGCACACAACCAAAAGAAACGTACCAAGACTTCGTCTTGGATTAGTAGTGCAGGAGGAATAAAAACCTAAGAAAGATACGAATCAAAAAATATGAAAAGAAAACCAAAACGTGCTAGATTGGTGGTTTCACCAAATCTTAGCGCCCCCGCTCTGATACCAATTGTTGGATCGAGAAGCGTCGCTAGAGGGGGGGGGTGAATAGCAATCGTAAATCTTTTCGACGTTTCGTTCGAGTAGACACTTAAACAAGTAAGAGCAGCGGAAAATAAAGGAACACGTTTATTTTTACTTGGTTCACAACCCAGCGGTTGCTACTCCAAGGCCCTATCGGTCCTAGACCGTGTACGGAGGGCAAAGCACTATAACGTCTCCTCCTCGTCGGAGGTAGGAGACAACGATAACAAAAACCGAATGTACGAGGATGAGGCAACAAGCCTACCTCACCTCGTTACGACTAAAATAAGGAATACAATAAAAATAATTACTTGCTACTGCTGCCGACGAAGGAGATTTGAACTTGTCGTCGCGTCGGCATTATGACGGCGTTGGAGCGTTGCCGTTGTAGGAGCACATGATGAATAAACTTGATGATGATTGGAGTTGGAATCCTCCCCTCCTTTTATAGATTTTGGCCTCTGAATATGTCTCCTCTTTTTTCGGAACATATCATGAAGTTGTCCAAATTTTATCGCTGGCCGCACAAACCTTATCCGCTTTCGACCTAGCGCAAAGGTCGATTCGTCGCCATCACCGATCGATGCCTCCCATCACCGATCGATGAGCATCACGATCGCTTGATGTCCAAAGAATGATCGCCACACCGCTACTTCGCAGTAAGAGGTTAGCTCAGAAAATGATAAATGCGACGGTTTCTGACTGTCCGATCTCGACCTAGACCTTCCACGGGAAGTCTTAATCGGATCGCCGCCTATGGTCGTCCCCGTAAAGAGGACACGACCTTACAATCTCTCACTCACATGAGCTTACCTCGATAGTAGCTCTCGCTTTCGGCCTTCCACTCGATTCCTTCGGCTCCCTCCAAAGTCACTCAAGTGTCGCCCGACCACTGCGGCTTCCTCCGGGTGTCGCTAGCCTTCAGCTCCAGCTTTAGCACTTTTCTACACACTCGATTTAGCTCGTGAGATAACGATGTAAACTTAACTTTGTGTCTTTGCCATAATCAAAACACAGGTTCGATTATCTAGTGCCCCTGCACCAACACACATATGCCCTGGAACTACACTGGAATTGCTTATACTACCCTATAATTGTACATAGTGCTCTAAACCTATCCAAACTGCCCTGGAACTCTACATACTACCCTAGAACTACATTGTAATTGCTTATACTACCCTAGAACTGCACATAGTACTCCGAACCTATCCAAACTACCCTGGAAATATACATACTAGTCTGGAACTACACATACTGCCTTGGAACTACACTGGAATTGCTTATACTGCCCTGTAACTGTATATAGTGCTCTAAATCTATCCAAACTGCCCTGAAATTGCACATACTGGTCTGGAACTCCACATACTACCCTGGAATTGCTTATACTATCCTGGAAACCCCGACTCCATCAGTACAGAAAATCAAGAAGAAGGAGCTCATGAAGAGCAAAGTCTGATGCTACGTATGTGGTAAGCTTGGGCATTTCGCACGCGAGTGTGGCGAGCGAAAGATAAATCCTTCTTCTTTACATGGTTCGAGTTATGGGTCATCTAGTGTGATGTTCACTAACTCCCCTCCTTTGTGAATTGTAGACTCAAGAGCAACACACCATGTAGCTCGAGATAGGAGTGCTTATATAGATTTTCACCATATTAGTCCACATGCGAGAAGGTTATATGTGGGTAATGGGGCATTCGTGGAGGTGAGAGGGATTGACACTTGTAAGCTGATGCTACAAAATAATCAAGTCCTATATCTCCATGATGTGTTGTATGCTCCAGAGATTTGGCAAAATCTAATTTTTGTACGTAGTCTAGACCAGTTAGGGTAAAATGTTTGTATAGGAAACTCTAGAGTTTCCATCTTGTATGACAATACTCTTATATGTTCCGGTATATTCCATGAGGGACTTTATGCACTTAATTTGATTTTGTTTCATGAGTCTTATCCTGCATCTCCTATTGCTTTTAAATCTGATAATGTAGTGGATGATAAGAATATATAGCATAGTAGACTTGGATGATGTAATTGAGAGGTGTCCTAAGGCAATCGCCTTAGAAGTTATTAATAAAATTCACTATTTGAGTATACATTGTCTATGTATTTGATTGAATCTTAAACTCATGTACTGAAGTCCACAATACGATGCATAGCATGAGAGAAATTGTGATTGAATCATAATTAGTGGGTATCTCATGACGTGTAAATATGCAATTATTGAAACTATCCCTAGTCGATGAATTGATGAGATTGGGCATCATCAATTCTGTGAAACTAGCACAAATTATGCTCCTTAGTTTAACCAAGCATTCGGTACTCATTGAATGGAAGCATAGGGATATTGTGAGTGAATATGTGGATGCTAGTTATGGTAACTAGTTCATTAGAGTGACCTACTATGAGACTTCATATGATTCTATATGTCGTTGAAGATCTCATTGCAACTTGAGTTCAAGCTTCCTTAGACTTAAGTTATTCAAGTCACCTTGATCAATGGCGCCTTATACTTTGACTTCTTCGCAGCCATCTACATAGTAGGTGTAACTCTGGGATAATTGGGTATAAGCCAAAGTGATCAAAGCTGTTTGAATAGCCCACAGAGGATTCATCACTCCTGATAAAGGAGATGTATACCCTAGGCCTCTTATCAAGATTGTTACTCAGAAGTATCTAGCCAGAGTAAGCATTTTAAGAAGATGGTCTTCCTGGGAACATGTATGAGTAACTTGAATCCACAGGACAAGGAAACTAACTTGGGCTAGATGTGACGTAGTCAGCCTAGTGGGGATGAACACATAGACCATGTCCTGAACCAAGTGGGTATAGGATGAGTGAAAGGAACAAGACACGAACAACTGAAGTTGTTGAAGGGTTCAGAAAATGTTCTAGAGTCGATTTAGACTTTCGGATCAATTGTGGGTCATGATATACTGCTAGGTGTCGATCATGATCTATTCATAATTAAGGGGTTAATTATGAATGGCCAACATAACCGGGAACCTATTGGGTCACACGCAATACGGATGATCTCGAGATGTAAAACAAGTTTGAGAATGAGATTCTCGATGAGAGAGGATATGTCTGGTTGGACCAAACCAAAGGGGGATACGAAACAGAGGCTATGGAACCTCCTATGGCCTTGGTGGACTTAGCACGACCATATCACACCTAAACAAAGTCAAACAAACCATACAGAGCCTCACACGGTCGTGCTTAACTTGACACAGGTCGTGCCTGGCTCTGGCCGAAAAATGGCTAAAACTAGGTTGTGCCCTGAAGGACACATGGTCGATCGTGTGCCTTGGTATGGCCGTGCCTTTTTGGCATGACCAATCGTGTGCCCTTGCATGACTGTGCCTTTTTGGCATGGCCGACCGTGTGTAATACACACGGTCGTGTCGTGATTTGGCCGATTTTTGAGATTTCTCTCATGGAAATTTTTTGGATTGTTCTTACTTTAATTATGGGATAATTATGGTAAGATATGTTGGTGATCGATTGGAAGCTAGAGGGGGGTGAATAGCTTGTTTTTCGTCTCTACAAAAAGATTAGTGGAAGCACAACAAAAATAATAATAACACAAATGAAAAACAATGCTAACATGATTCTTTTACATGGTTTGAAGATAGCGCTCCTACTCCACGGTGATCCTTGAGGTGGATCAACCCTAATCAATACCACTATGAAGCTTTCCTTTACAACACTTCTCCTCTTCTTACAAAAGATGTAGATGAAGCTTAGAGAGGAGAAAGAGATTTAGAATCACTAGAAAGCTTTGAAAAATCGTGGAGGCTTGAGAGTATTATCAGAGAATAAGCATTAACCGCAAAAACCTCCACCAGCCCTCTTTTTAAAGAGGAGGCTGATTTTCTCATTGAAGCATCATCAGTCGACAGATGCACAGCATCAGTCGACTGTCGGCGCGGTTAATGGCTTCTGAATAGCCGGATTCAGAGTCGTTTCCTCCAACGACACTCTCATCAGTCGACTGATCCCTCCATCAGTCGACTGATGGAGTGATCAGTCGAGTGATCACAGGCCGCAGTCGAGTGAGACTCCATTCTGTGCCCGTGTTTAACTTGATCAGTCGACTGCCACTGTTGGCAGTCGACTGATCGCAACATCAGTCGACTGCCACGACCAAAGCAGTCGACTGATGGTCAGGGTTTCATCCTGACTCAGTCGAGCACCTGACCAGTCGACTGATACATCGTATCAGTCGACTGATACTCATCAAGTATGAATAATTCATACTTGATTACACCCCCTAGACCTAGACCCAACCTTCTAGCTCTTCCTTAAGCCTTGCGCCTCCAGGATCCCTCCGAGTCCGCGACTTGTTCATCCTTTGCGCTTTGCTTCCAAGAGCTTCCTTCGATTTTGTCATGTCTTTTGGGTTTCCTTTTGCCAAAGCGTGCTTGGACTTTACGCCACAAAGTCTACATGCTTGGACTTACGCTGCCAAGACTTGCCTTTGGTCTTCCTTTGCCAAAGTCTGTTTGGACTTAATGTTGCCAAGACAACATGCTTGGTCTTATGTTGCCAAACCTTTACCTTGGACTTTTCTTGCCAAGCTCATACTTGGACTTTGCCTTTACCAAGTCTTCATACTTGTATTTCCCTGTTACTTGAACATGTTCACAATTAGATCACAAATTGTTTCCTAACTTAGATGATTATCCAAACATCAAAACATATAAATGCTTGGGGCATTGTTGCACCAACAATCTCCCCCTTTTTGATGTTTGACAATCATTTAAGTTAGGTCTTTTAAATATACGCACATAATCATATTTCCAAATCACATAATCATATATCCAATTCTAACTTAAACATTTCTTCTCCCCCTTTGACATACATCAAAAAGAGAAGAAAGACAAAATCATATATTTCATAAAAGAATCGAATGTGTTATAATCTTGAACTAAGGTATAGAATTGACATTTAGCTCCCCCTTAATCCAAGATATAGTTCACGATGAGTGAAAGACATATGGAGGAAAAGCCTATCAAACAATTTGAAGGTTTAAATCCTAACTTTGCACCAACAATATAAATTTGGGGATGAAGAAGATACAGTTTATGAAACTCCCCCTAAAACACCGCATTAAACAGTCCTAAAATGTTTATTTATACTCAATATTATCATGCTAAAGTTTTAGGACATCAAAGATATACTAAATATCAGAAAATGAGCTATTTTTTAGAAAACATAGTGTATCAGTCGACTGGTTTCTGACCCAGTCGACTGCTACGCTTGAAACCCGAATTTCAACCTTTTCAGCCCAAATTCAGAAATGCGTTAGAAATTCTAGAAACCTCAAAAAATCACGAAATTTTGTGTACACATTTATGAAATCATACTTTATCAAGGAAAAATATTTTGAAAATATATGTTTTCTATATTTCGAGATTGATAAAAACTTGGAAAGTGACAAAAGTTCTAATGTTTTTGCAAACTTTGTATCACTTTTGTGTTTCACTTAAAAACTATTTTTCAAAATATGATAAACATAGTTTAAAATATGTTTTATTTGACATTTCCAATCATGTTCTTGGAGCTATATGCACATCAATTGTGTATAAGCCTTCCCAATGATTGGTCAAATGAAGGATCAATGTCTCTAGATGACACTTTGGTCCTTAGTAATGCATCATAACAAGCATGATGAACCAAGTGCATCTTCCTAACATCTCACATGTTGTCTAAGTGGCTCAATACAAAAATCATGGTTTCTTAGGTATTTTGTGAGATGTTTAAAGGTATAAATCCTAGGATTTCTATAGGACCATGCAAACCTACACCTTTATTCAACCAAGCACATTCCAAGTTCTCTCCTAATTGATGAAAATTCTACCTCGGGGAGAGCCTTGGTGAATATGTCGGCTAGGTTGGACTTGAATTCAATGTAATTAAGCTCAATGTCCCCCTTAGCCACGTGATCTCTAATGAAGTGATGTTTCACTTCAATATGCTTGGTCCTAGAGTGATGCACCGGATTTTTGGTCAAGTTTATGGTGCTCACATTATCACAAAATACTTTCATGTTGGAGTAAATAACTCATAATCCTCTAAGGTATGTTTCATCCATAGTAGTTGAGCTACACAACCACCCATAGCCACATACTCGGCCTCGGTGGTGGATAGGGCAACACAAGGTTGCTTCCTACTACTCCAACTAACTAGGGAGGACCCAAGGAATTGGCACCCACCACTAGTACTCTTCCGATCCAATTTGCAACCGGCATAATCAGAATCGGTGTACCCAATCAAATCAAAAGACCTAGTCCTAGGGTACCAAAGTCCTACATTTAGTGTGCCTTTAATATATCTTAAGATTCTATTAACGGCAACTAAATGAGATTCTTTTGCACATGATTGATACCTAGCACACATACCAACCGCAAATAATATGTCGGGTCTACTAGCGGATAAGTACAAAAGGCTACCAATCATGCTCCTATAGAGTGTAAGATCAATTTGTTTGCCTTCATTATCACTATCTATTTTTGTATTGGTTGCCATTGGAGTTGAAACTACTTTAGCATTTTCCAAACCAAATTTCTTAATCATTTCCTTAGCATATTTGGTTTGGTAAATATAAATTCCTTCACTTGTTTGTTTAACTTGCAATCCTAGGAAGAAATGTAATTCCCCAACTAGACTCATTTCAAACTCTTTCTCCATATTCTTAATAAAGTCCTGGAGAAATTCATCATTTGTTGACCCAAAGATAATGTCATCAACATATACTTGGGCTACAAAGATGTCCATTGATGTTGACTTTATAAATAGAGTTTGATCTATACTACCCCCTCTTAAAGTCCTTAGAGATTAAGAAAGATGATAATCTTTCATATCAAGCTCGGGGAGCTTGTTTCAAACCATACAAAGCTTTCCTAAGCTTGTATACATGGTTTGGATAGTCCATATTTTCAAACCCGGGAGGTTGTTCTACATATACTTCTTCCTTAATAAACCCATTTAGGAATGCCGATTTGACATCCATTTGATGAAGTTTGAAACCCATATAAGAGGTATACCCTAATAGTATTCTAATAGACACTAACCTAGCAACCGGGGCATATGTTTCATCATAGTCAAGTCCTTCAACTTCATTACAGCCCCTTGCAACTAATCTTGCCTTATTCCTAGTAATATTCCCTTGGTCATCTAGCTTGTTCCTAAAGACCCATCTTGTAGTAATGATGGTGTTTTCATTAGGTCTAGGAACTAACTCCCATACTTGACTCCTTTCAAATTGAGCCAATTCATCTTGCATTGCTAAGATCTAATCCGGATCAAGTAATGCATCTTTGATTGTTTTGGGCTCAATTTGAGAAATTAGATCTATATAACTAGTGGGATCCCTATGAAATGACCTAGTCCTAACACCTTGAGACAATTCACCCATAATTTGATCTAAGGGGTGATTTTGATGAACTCTTATGGTTCTAGGAGGTGTATTAATTTGAGTTTGATCATAATTGATCTCAATCCTCTTCTCATCATCGGAATCACCTCTTACTCCCCCTTGATTCAATCCTCCCCCTTGATCATTACCCCCTAAGGTTAAATCTTGAAATTGTTGGGTAATTTCTTGATTTTCATTATTAATATCATCATCAATAGGGGATTTCCTAGGGTATGTATTGGAAGTTTCATCAAATTGGACATTTGAAGATTCCTCAATCTTTTGAGTCCTTTTATTGTAAACTCTATACCCTACACTAGTGGATGAGTATCCAACTAGGATTCCCTCATCCGCTTTGGACTCAAACTTACCTAGGTTGTCTTTGGTATTTAAAATATAGACTTTGCATCCAAAGACCTTAAAATAATGAATTGTTGGAATTGTACCATTCCACAATTCAAATGGAGTTTTTCCTAAAAACCTATGAATTAATATCCTATTTTGGATATAGCAAGCGGTATTAACCGCTTCCGCCCACAAGTAGCTAGGTAAGGAGTATGCATTAAGCATTGTCCTAGCTGCTTCTTGTAGGGCACAATTCTTCCTTTCCACAACCCCATTTTGTTGGGGTGTTCTAGGACAAAAAAATTCGTGCTTGTACCCTTGTTCTAGACAAAAAGTTGAGAAATTTGAATTCTCAAATTCTCCACAATGATCACTACGGATCCGGTTGATTTTGAGTTTTCTTTCATTCTCTACTCTCTTACTAAATCCTATGATTATTCCTAGGGTTTCATCTTTATTTTTCAAGAAAAATACCCAAGTAAACCTAGAGAAATCATCTACTATTACTAGGCAATATCTACTACCAATCATAGAGGGGGTACTATGACAATCAAATAAGTCCATATGTAAAAGTTCTAAAGGTAAAGCGGTACTAAGTAAATTTTTACCTTTGTGTGATGTTTTTGATTGTTTCCCTTCTTGGCATGCATCACACATTTTGTCCTTGAGAAATTTGACTTTAGGCAACCCTTTGGCTAACTTCATTTTTGCTATTTTGGCTATGTTCTTCATGTTTATGTGTCCTAGTCTCCTATGCCAAAGCCAACTTTCTTCCTCTTTTGCAATAAGACACTTAGTAGAAGCATTAGTAGCATAGGATAAATCAACATAATATATATTTTATTTCCTAAAACCTACTAACATGCAATCATTTAGAGTTTTGTGTCTTATAAAACATTTTGAGGAATCAAATTTAACATCAAAGTTCGCATCACATAGTTGGCTTACACTAAGTAAATTAAATTTCATATTTTTAACTAATAACACTTTATGAATGGCAAGATTGGGGGATACATCAATTGTGCCATTTCCTAGAATCTTAAGTTTGTCGCTATTACCAAATGATACCTTTCCCTTGCTAGTGTGGTTGATAGTGGAGAATTTTCTCTCATCACCGGTCATGTATTTTGAGCACCCAATATCAACAATCCACAAGCTTGATTCTTCTACCTATATCACATGAAAAATACAATCCTTACGTACCCAAATCTTAGGACCACTAGCATCAATTAGAAATTTCTTAGGAACCCAAGCCTTTCTACCCTTGCTTTTAATTATGGTTTTTCTACTAACAAGGGATGTAAATGCTACCTCCTTTTCCTTAGGCATATATCCTAGTCCGGCCTTGTTGTAAATAGCCCTTTGATCCTTAATTATCATGTCTAGGTATTTAGAGCCATTAGTAAATTTTTATAAGCATGCTCTTAAGTTATCTATTTCTTTTCTCAATTCATCATTTTCGTCTCTAAGGGTACATGCATCCTCATCACAAGATAATTTACCGCAAGATGATTCTACACTCTTAAGTGATTTAATCTCTATTTTTAGGTCCTTAATCCTAGTTTTCGATCTATTCAATGCATTTTGAAGACATACAATTGTCTTATAAAGTAAATCTATCCTAGGGGATTTGTTTACCTCATCATCATCACTTGATGATGATTCGTCGGTTGAAGAAGAAGATGAGGACTCCTCACTTGAGCTCCCGATTTCTTCCTCCAATGACATGAGGGCTAGATTCCGGGTAGCATGACATACTTCTTCATCGTCAGAAGAATCCTCCATGCTTAGGGTGTCCCATGTTTGTGCCACCATTGCCTTCTTCTTCTTCTTCTCCTTCTTTTCTTTCTTTTTCTTTTCCTTCTCCTCCTTTTTCTTTAGTTATGGGAAAATTGGCTTTATATGCCCTTTCTTGTTGCAACCAAAACAAGTTACGTTAGGTGTAGAATTTGAACTATTTGAAGACTTACCTCTTGAGGATTGGAACATCCTCCTCACATCTTTCTTGGTGAGCTTCCTTGACTTCCCACCAAACTTCTTGACATAATGAGCCACCTCGCTTGCCAATAGCTCATCTTCACTACTCGACGAGTCTTCCTCGGATTCGGATGAGGAGAACACTTCTTTCTTCTCCTTCTTCTTTTTGTCCTTCTTTCCTACAAAAAGAGCTATACCCTTATCTTTGGATGAAGTGTTAGCTTGTTCATGTAATTGAAATTCACAAAATAACTCATCTAACTTAACCAATGAGAGATCCCTAGAGACCTTATAGGCATCTACCATTGAGGCCCATAGGGTTGTTCTAGGGAAAGCTTGGAGCACATACCTTACGAGGTCTCAGTTGTCGACCTTCTCACCTATTACATGTAGTCCGTTGACTACCTCTTTGAAGTGACCGTGCATTTGGCTCACGGTCTCATTGGTCTTCATGGAGAAGCTTTGAAGTTGGCCAATTAGGAGATCTCTCTTGGCCCTTTTTGTTTCCTTGGATCCTTCGTTGAGCTCTATCAACTTCTCCCAAAGCTCCTTCGCCGATTCAAAAGGTCCCACCTTGCTTAGTTGCTCTTTTGACAAACCACATTGAAGTGTGGTTGTTGCCTTGGCATTGGCTTGAGCCTTCTTGGCCATGTCTCTCATCCAATCCTTCGCCGGTATGGGTGCTCCATGTTCATTGACTGGCTTCTCGAAACCATCTACAACACTAAATCAATTTTCAATATCATTCATTAAATAATACTCCATCCTACCTTTTCAATAGCCGAAGTCATTGTCGTCGAAGAACGGAGGCCTCGCCGTGCTATACCCCTCTTGGTAAGCCATTTTTGCTCCGGTTGATTGTTAGATCTTCCGATGCAATCCGGGCTCTGATAGCACTTCTTGGTGATCGATTGGAAGCTAGAGTGTGGGTGAATAGCTTGTTTTTCGTCTCTACAAAATGATTAGTGGAAGCACAACAAAAAAAATAATAACACAAATGAAAAATAATGCTAACACGATTCTTTTACGTGGTTCAGAAATAGCGCTCCTACTCCATGGTGATCCTTGAGGTGGATCAACCCTAATCAATACCACTATGAAGCTTTCCTTTACAACACTTCTCCTCTTCATACAAAAGATGTAGATGAAGCTTAGAGAGGAGAAAGAGATTTAGAATCACTAGAAAGCTTTGAAAAATCATGGAGGCTTGAGAGTATTATCAGAGAATAAGCATTAACCCCAAAAACCTCCACCAACCCTCTTTTTATAGAGAGGAGGCTGATTTTCCCGGCGCGGTTAACTACTTCTGAATAGCCAAATTTGCGGGATTCAGAGTCGTTTCCTCCAACGACACTCTCATCAGTCAACTGATCCCTCCATCAATTGACTGATGGAGTGATCAGTCGAGTGATCACAGGTCACAGTCGAGTGAGACTCCATTTGGTGCCCGTGTTTAACTTGATTAGTCAAGCGCCCTTTGTTGGCGATCGGTGTCGCAACATCGATCATTTGCCACGACCAAAGCGATCGGTGATGGTTAGGGTTTCATCCTGACTCAGTCGAGCACATGACCATTCGACTGATACATCGTATCAGTCGACTGATACTCATCAAGTATGAATAATTCATGCTTGATTACACCCCCTAGACCTAAACCCAACCTTCTAGCTCTTCCTTAAGCCTTGCACCTCCAAGATCCCTTGGAGTCCGCGACTTATTCATTCTTTGCGTTTTGCTTCCAAGAGCTTCCTTCAATTTTGTCATGTCTTTTGGGTTTCCTTTTGCCAAAGCATGCTTGGACTTTACGCTGCCAAGTCTACATGCTTGGACTTACGCTGCCAAGACTTGCCTTTGGTCTTCCTTTGCCAAAGTCCATTTTGACTTAATGCTGCCAAGATAACATGCTTGGTCTTATGTTGCCAAACCTTTGCCTTGGACTTTTCTTGCCAAGCTCATACTTGGACTTTGCCTTTACCAGGTCTTCATACTTGGATTTCCCTGTTACTTGAACATGTTCACAATTAGATCACAAATTGTTGCCTAACTTAGATGATTATCCAAACATCAAAACATATAAATGCTTGGGGCATTGTTATACCAACAAGATATGTTCCGTTTAAGCCTCCTAAGATTACCTAATCAAGAGATTTATAAATAAATCTCTTGATAATCTTTAGAGTGGTGGTTGTTTTAGGTTTTTCCCTTGGTAGTCGTCTTTCCTCTATCCTCTTATCTTGTCTCCACCGGTTGGCTAGCACCAATCGAAGACAAAGGCTTGCTGCTCTAGGAGTTGTCTCAGGTGATCCCGGCGTAGATACTAATAGAGTCAAGGCCCATTGGTCTTGCTTGTGGTTTTGATGGATTCAAAAGGATCTCGAAAGTATAACTTCTCCTTCTTCTTGTGTGTGTTTTCATGTGATTATGTCAAAGCAAGTTTTCCTGGCCCCCAGGGGATGTATGGGATGTTGGGATTCCCCGACACCGACGTGGGTGTGCGTTCGAACATGTTTCATAAACATGCACAGTGGAAGCAAATAAAATGAGTAATAACTAACTTATTACAACACACACCACAAACATGCAAGGATACATCAAGTGTAGACATAATTGCTATTTCAAATTTTGCAATAAAGAAACAAATCTAGGTATACCTGACGAATTACGTGAAGCAGAAATGACATCAACCAAGCGACCCTCACGAGTTTCACCTCTATCCGTATCCACACTGAGTATCATCGGGATAGCTTCACAAAGCCATAAGCCCCAACTTCATGAGAGGTACTAGCTTCGCATTGAAGTCGTTGTTATCCGAGAGATGATTACAATCCGAATCAAATTCGGATCCAAAAATCGAGTTCCACGAACTCGCTTCTCGGAAGAGATTTTCGTCGACCAATTGATGAAACCATGGTCCTCCACCAAAGGGGATTGCCACAGATCCAATCCTCAGCAACTAGGTCACTGTCGGAGCGCAAAACGTCGACCAAACGACCTCTCCACGAAGAAGACAGCAAGCTGTCCAAAACTGGACAGCTTGTTTTGGTGGAGGAGATGGTCGGCCAAAGACTTGGCTGGCTGCCCTTGATGGCCGGCAACCAAGGGAGGATGGTCGGAGGAGTTGTCGGCGACCGATGGATGGGCGGTGACAAGGAAGAGGAGTAGCAACTCTAATTGGCGGCAGCACAAGGAGCTTGGGCGGCAACCACACCTCTCCTAGGGTTGGGCGGCAACAATAAGGGAGGAGAAGAGAAAAACAACTAGGCTTTCCAAAACCTTGAACTGATTCATTTAAAAAAACCCTTAAGCCATGTTTTTATAGAGAATATATTCTCCTAATAGTTATTGGTTCATAACCAAAATCCGTTAACCCACTCCAATAACTTAAGATAAAATAAACCAATCCGCATTGGTCTATTTTAAGTTAAAATGAATCGAACCAATTTCGGTTCATTCGTTTAAAACAAACCAAACCCCATTGGTTTATTTTCCACCATTGGATTAGAACCAAACCGATTTGGTTCATCCATCATGTCTTTATAAGACTCGACCCATCCACGCTTTCGTTGCGACTGAAACAATTTCATGCTCGCTCTTTGTTTGGTCCAACCAAACCATATCTCTCTAGATCTGAGAATCCAATTCTCAAGCTCGTTTTAAATCCTTCGGATAACACTCGTAGTGTGTGTGACCAAATAGGTTCCCGGTTTATGTTGGTCATTTATAATTAACCATTAATTATAGAACGATAATGAGTGGCACCTAGTAGTACATCATGATCCCCAATTAATCGAAAAGTCAATGGTTAATCCCAGAACGCTTTTGAAATCCTTCAGCAGCTACAGTGAGTCATGCCTCATTCCCTTCACTAATCTTATACCCACTTGGTTCAGGACATGGTCCATTGTGTCAGTCGCCACTAGGCTGACTATGTCACACCTAGCCCAAGTATTACTTCCTCGTCGTATGGATTCTAGTTACTGCACATGTATCCAAGAGTATCATACGCTAAACATGTAATGCTTTGGCCAAAGACTATGGTAACAATCCGACGAGAGGCCATAGTGTATATATCTCCTCGCAAGGAGTAGTGAATCCTCTATAGGCTATTCAAACACATTCATCCACTTCGACTTATACCCAATCATCCCGGGTCCACATCTCTTCGTAGATTCTTGCTTAAGATGTCAAAGCAAAAGTCTTCATGACCAAGATGACTTGAATACCGTAAGTCGAAGGAACATCGCACTTAAGCTGTAATAAAAACTTCATTCACATATCCATATATGAAGAGAACCATATGAAGTTTTACAGCTAGTCACTCCAATGAACTAGTTACCATAACAAGCATCCACGATTAACTCCGGACATCCCAATGTCTCCAGCCAGTGATGAATAGCTGCTTGGAAAAACCAAAGAGTACAACTCGTGCTAGTCTCCATAAAATTGATGGTGTCTGAATGCATCAATTCATCGACTAGGGATAATTCTAATACATTATAATTACACATGTAGAGATACTCACTAGTTGTGATCCAATCACAAATTCTCTTATGCTGTGAATCGTATTGCGAACATTCAGTGAAAGAGTTTAAGATCCAATCAAATACATGAAAATATGTATACTCAAATAGTGAATCTTCATTTATCAAATAAATGGTACAACCATAAGGCAATTGCCTTAGGACATCCCTTATATATCACTAACAAGCTCCCACTTGGCCTAATGTCAATCACCATGGTATCCAATACCATAAGAACTTGACCCTCAAACTTACTTTGAGGTAAGGCCTTAGTTAAAGGATCCGCTAAGTTCCTTTCAGTGGAAATCTTCTCGACTTGTATTTCCTTCCTACTTATGATATCTTTGATAAAATGATAGCGGCGAAGCATATGTTTGGATCGCTGATGAGACCTTGGCTCCTTTGCCTGTGTAATCACTCCATTGTTGTCGCAGTAGATAGGTATTGCTTCAACAATGGTTGGAGCCACACCAAGTCCATAGATGAACTTCTTGATCCAAACTGCTTCCTTTGCAGTTTCCGAAGCCGCAATGTATTCTGCCTCAGTGGTAGAATCCGCTACAGTGTCTTACTTGGAACTTTTCCAACTAATTGCACCTCCATTCAAGGTAAATACGTAACAAGACTGAGACCTAGAATCATCCTTATCTGTTTGGAAGCTGGCATATGTATACCCACGTATTACCATATCACCCTCTCCAAATATTAGGAATACATCCTTAGTTCTTCTTAAGTACTTAAGGATTGTCTTAACAGCCGCCCAATGATCCATTCCTGGATCAGACTGATATCTACATATGACACTCAGAGCATAAGATACATCGGGCCTCGTACATAACATAGCATACATCATAGATCCTATTGCAGATGCATAGGGGATCTTACTCATGCAAATCCTCTCATCTTTTGTGCGCGGACACAAACTTTGAAAGGTGTATCCCATGCCTGATGGGAAGTAAACCTTTCTTGGATTCCAACATGCTAAACCTCTTTAGCACTCGGTCTATATATGTAGACTATGAAAGACCAAGCAACCGTTTCGATCTATCTCTATAGATCTTAATTCTGAGGATGTAGGTCGCTTCTCCCAGGTCTTTCATGGAGAACATTTTGGACAATCAAATTTAAACTTACTGTAAGGCAGATATACCATTTCCTATAAGTAGTATGTCATCGACATACAATACTAGGAACACGACTGCACTCCCATTAACCTTCTTGTACACACAGGGTTCTTCTGGATTTTGTGAGAAATCAAACCTTTTGATTGTCTCATCAAAATGGATATTCTAGCTCCTGGATGCTTGCTTTAATCCATATATGGACTGTTGAAGCTTGCATATCTTTGTTTTATCAACCGATGTGAAACCCTCAGATTGTATCATATACACGTCCTCGAGTAGGTATCCATTAAGGAAAGTTGTTTTCACATCCATTTGTCATATCTCATAATCATAATGAGTCGCTATGGCAATAAGCATCTGAAAGGATTTATGCATAGCTACTGGTGAATAGGTCTCGTCATAATCAACACCTTGCTTTTGACTATAGCCTTTCGCCACTGATCTAGCCTTATAGGTAATCACATTACCATCCATGTCAATTTTCTTCTTGAAAATCCACTTTCACCCTATAAGCTTAATGCCTTCAGGTGGGTCCACAAAGTGTCAAACTTGATTTTCATACATGGAATCCATTTTCGACTTCATGGCTTCAAGCCATTTATCCCTTTCTGAACTTTTCAGAACTTTTTCATAATTGGTAGGCTTCTCATCGTCAATGAGTAATGCATTGTTTGATTCATTTACAAGAAATCCATATCTCTCAGGAATGTTGTGTGTCCTACCAGATCTATGAAGATTTGGTGTCACAATAGGTTCAGCCGATGTCTCATCACTATGAGTTACCAGTTGAGATGCTTGACCAGGTATCTCCTCAATTTCTACTGGAGTCTCTTGAACCTCCTCAAGTTCAACGACACTCCCACTGTTTTCTTGCAAGAAAAATTCTTTCTTTAGAAACACAACATTCCTTGAAACAAACACCTTTTGTTCCAAGGGAAGAGAGAATTGGTAACCCCTTGTTTCCTTAGGGTATCCAATAAATAGACATTTATCAGACTTAGCATCCAATTTGTCTGAAACAGTCCGCTTCACATAAGCAGGATAATCTCATATCTTCAAGTAAGATAAATGAGGTTTTTACTTGTAACACCATACCCCCCCCCCCCCTCTCCTTACACTAGTAAAGGAGGTGTTACCATCATACTTTAATTATAATCCAAACATGTCTCAATTATTCCATGAACTCACTTACACTATTTACTAATTTAACTAGTACCTGATTTAAATAGAAGGGTGTCAACAACTCGTAACAAGATCTAAACATGGTTTTGATAACAAGCATCATAATACTCTTAACTTGAAACAGCGGAAGACAGAGAAATAACTCATCCCATAAAACAGGGACACACGACCGTGTTGAAAAACACGGCCTGGCCGTGTTCACCACCCACGGCCATATTGAAAAACACGGCCTGGCCATGTGTGCCTATGTTCACCCTAGAACGATAGTCAAGCACATAACAAGAACTCTAGCACACTAGCACGTTCCAAGGTCTTAACATAACATAATACTAGCACGTTCAAAGGTCTTAACATAACATGATACTAGCAAGTTCGACATTTTTGATAGGATCTTTGTAATGGCTAGAGGGGGGGTGAATAGCGCGTGTTCGTTTGTTGATGGAATTCGATCGTGATCGTCTCTACAATTTCGTTAGTACGCAGCGGAAAAAGAAATAATACAATAACGAAATAAACAATCACACATGAACACAATTGTTTAACGTGGTTCGGAACCGCACGGTTCCTACTCCACGGATCGGGTTCGTACGAACCCTAGCGATGCCAATCACACACCACTATAAAACACTCCTTCTCGACACAAGTCGGAGGCGGAGAAACACCTTACAAACTACTCTTACAAAGAGATGAATACAAGCAATATACAATAATACAATGCAAAACTAGTAAAGAAAACAACTTTACAAATGCCTTTGGATTGCTTGCTTGTTGATCGCTTGAATCGTGGTTGAAGACACTGATTTGCAACAGCAAATCGCCTCAAGACGTCCAAGAAATCGATGCCAAATTCCTCCATCATGAGCTCCTTATAAAGCTTCAACCTGTGCTGGAAAAAGTCGATCAGTCGACTGCTCGGGACCATCAGTCGACTGATGCCACTGTTGTCGTGAGACAACGGCTAGATCCACACTGGATAAGTCCAACTGATCTACCATCAATCGACTGATCAAACCCATCAGTCGACTGATGGTGTCCTCACTCATTCTTGGTCCTAGCGATCGGTGAGACTACACTCTGTGGCGAATTCGAGCACCACCGGTCGGTGATCATGCAATCGATTGCTCGAGCTCATCGATCGCCATCCTTTGGCGATCGGCTAGGCCTACTCCCATGATCAAACCCTAGTTGACTCGGTCCAGTCGACTGCCACATGGCACCAGTCGACTGGCACACCTCAAACATAAGGTTTTAGCCCAAGTATGGTGCCCCCATACTTGCTAGACCACCCTTAGCCTAGACCTAAGCCTTCTAGCCACCTCCATCAGCCTCACGCCTCTCGGATCCCTCCAAGTCATCCATGACTTGTTCATCCATCGCGCTAGCCATCAGGTGCTTCCATCGGCTATGTCATGCTAACGGTGTCTACACTGCCAAGGCACATTGGACTTACACCGCCAAGACTCCGCTTGGACTTTACGCCGCCAACCAATGGACTTATGCTGCCAAGACTCCCGCTTGGACTTTACGCAGCCAATATCAAACCCCTTGGACTTCTCATGCCAAGACTCAAGCTTGGACTTTCCCATGCCAACCCATGTTGAACTTTTACATTGCCAAGACCCATGCTTGGACTTTTCATGTGCCAAGTGTCCCACTTGGACTTTTCATGTCAAGTACTCAAGACTTGGACTTTACCAAATGCCAAGTGTTCCACTTGGACTTTCCATGCCAAGTACTCATGACTTGGACTTTACCTTGACAATTACATTGTCATATATTTTTGTCGAACATCAAAACATCACTCGAGTCAAACTCGAGTCCTGGGCCGATTGCACCAACAATTTTTAGACACAATATGCTCACGCACATAACATGGACACTAACACACTAGCACGTTCAAAGGTCTTAACATAACATAATACTAGCAAGTTCAGCATTCTTAAACACAACATAACCATTAGTAAATTGAGAGTTCTTAACACAACATAAATTCTAGCAAGTTCAGAATCGTAATCCACTGTTCCGCCGCCACACACACCAAGTACTTCATCCGCTGCCCCCTCTTACTCAAACCTTGCTTTACCCTTATCTGCAGTATAAGGAAATCAAACTATAAGCAATGAAGCTTAGTAAGTACCTCCTATTCTCACAAAATATCGCATTAGGAAAACATGCTATTAGTATACTTGCATGCAAACATATGCTCATACTTGCCATTAAGAAAATTCTACATTAAACAATTAGAAACACTTATACATAACACAACGGTTTAACTTGAAATGCATGAACTTTCTATATTAAACATTTAGAAACACTTGTACATAACACAATGGTTCAGCTTGAAGTGCATGAACTTGAAATACACAACTTGCAAAATATGCTTCGCTTGTAGAAACATGCACATGAGATATACTTAAGCTTGTAACCCTTGTGCTTTGGTTAACTTTAGAAACCATATATACATATATACTTTAAAATACCATTCATCCTTGTCTGGGCAGCCCAGCATAGTACCAATTTACGTGCAACCCTAATAGAATTTGGGGTAGCTAGCCACCGAACTTATTAGGGCAACTTACTAAGGGCAGTCTAGGGCCCATGGGCGATCTAAGGGCCCAATACATGCCACTTTAAAGTAAAATACTTTCTTTATATATGACATACTGATTTTGCAATATAATAACATTTAACATGATCATACTCCAAAAACTCATATAGAAAGCCTTTGAAGACATTTGATCATGCTCTTTGTCCCCAAAACTTGTAGGGGAAGCATCCTTGCAATCTTATGTCTTGCTTCCAAAGAAATATACTTAAAATACCATAAATCCGAACAACCATAATCTGAACAGAAACATATAAATCTGAACAAAACATGATAATAGAAGCAAGATGCACAAATCGAAAGTTACTCATACTATAGGGGAGATATAGCATCTTTGTGATCTTATGTCTTGTCTAAAATGAAATATACTTTTCCTATAAATCTGAACACACACATATAATTTGATCAAAACATGTAATCTAACAAAACATAGGAAAAAGAAGCTAGATAAAAAAATCGAAGAGCTACTTATTCTGCAGGTGAGAGATACTTACATCCTCTCGCTATCCTACTAATATACCGCTAGGGTTTTTGTGAGATGAAGACCTTCCCTTGTCCCTTAGCCTTAAAAGTGATCCTCTAGCATATACTAAGCCCTTGAAACCTCTCTTGAGAACCCCAACCAAGAGCCCTAAGGGATCGGATGAGAAGGCAAAACAAGGAGATGGAGTTTCTAGGTTTCGGTGGAGAAGGAGGAAAACGGATGAAGAGAATTTTTCGGTGGAGAGGGGAGGAGGAAGAAAATTTCAGTTTTTCCTCTCTTAATTCCCCTTTAATACTTAAGGAGATAAAAAGAAAAATCCTCATCTTCTCATACTTTTATTATATAATATTTGTACATTCTAGACAAGAATTCTCCTATAGCCTAGTGGTATCAAAGCTATCTCACAATTAGGAGGTTCATGGTTTGAATACTAGCTATAACGAACATAATTTATTTTTATTTTATTTTATTTTTTTGGGCGTTACATTACTAGCCCATATCGCATATGAAGTAGTAGAGACTACATTGGTCGGGACTCTATTTAGCAAGTAAATAGCAGTGTGAACTGCATAGCCCCAAAAGGGCTTGGGAAGATTCGCGTGATTCATCATCGACCTAACCATGTCCAACAAGGTTCAATTTTGCCTCTCAGATACACCATTATGTTGCAGTGTATATGGCGGAGTCCATTGAGATAATATATCATTGTCTCTTAGATAATCTAGAAACTCTTGACTCAAGTATTCACCACCTCGATCCGATTGAAGTATTTTAATACTCTTGCCAAGTTGTTTCTCTACTTCATTTCTGAATTCTTTGAACCTTTCAAAGGCTTTAGACTTGTGTTTCGTCAAGAACACATACCCAAACCGTGAGTGATCATCGGTGAAGGTAATGAAGTAGCTATAGCCTCCTAGAGCTTGAGTTGACATAGGTCCGCATACATCAATATGTATTAGACCAAGCAACTCTCCCACCAGTTCACCTTTTCCAGTAAAAGCTAACTTGGTTATCTTGCCCTTTAAGCATGGTTCACATGTATCGTATGAATCTAATTCAAACAATTCCAGAATTCCACATCGGTGTAATTTGGACATGGGTTTCTTGCTCACATGTAGGAGTCTAATTTATTATCTTTTCGAGCACACTTGTTGCTCGCTTTGATATTGAAAATGTCACTGGATACGTCCAATGTATAAATACCATTGCTTAAAGTTCTAGTCCCATAAAAACGTCATTTAAAGTTATGTAATAACAATTGCTACTAAAAGTTAAATGATACCCATTTCTATTTAAACAAGAAATAGAAATGATGTTCTTTATCAATGAAGGAACATAAAAGCAATTGTCCAGTTCTAAGACAAGTCATGTAGGGAGTTTCAACAAATACATTCCGATAGCAAGTGCAGCAACCTTTTCTCCATTCCCAACACATAAATTTGACTCTCCCTTGATGAGTCTTCTTCTATTCCTTAACCCATGTATATTATTACATAGTGAACCACAACCAGTATCCAATAACCAAGTGTCTAAGGAAATAGAATGACAATCAATAACAAAGATATCTGAAGAAGATGGGGCATCAGATGTCTTATTCTTCTTCACGGACTCAAGATAAATCTTGCAGTTTCTTCGCTAATGACCCTCCTTGCCGCAATGATTGCAAGTGCCCTTTTGAGCTAGTTCTGCCATTTTAGACCTTTTCTTCTTCCCCTTCTATTATTCCTTTGACTTCCTCTTAGAACCTTTCTTCGAGGAATCAACTAATAGCATCGTCCATTGCTCATGCTTCATAGAAAGCTCCACAGTCTTCAGCATGTTGAGTAGTACCACAGATGAACCTTCTTGCATCTCAGAGGTGAAGAGGAGCTTGGAGACTTCGAACCTTTCGGATCTCACTTGCTCATCAAATAACTCATAAAGATGAAAGACTATGGTATGAGCATCTATATGCTCATGCTGCTTCTGCAGCTTGGGTACCATCACGGCTAGCATGATGCAACTCACTAGTTCAGAATCACTCACATGTTTCTGATGGGCCAACAATTGGTTCGGAGTTGCGTCATCACTAGGACGGGCGGAAAGAGGCGCTTCGAGGACATACTCAAGCATTTCAGGCTTGAGAACAGTTCTCAAATTTCTATGCCAGTCCAAGAAGTTCGGCCCAGTCAATTTATTCGAATCCAAAATAGAGCACAAATTCAAAGACATCATGATCAAGCGATTAACCTAAAAATAAAAATCGAGCATATATGAGAAAATGATTTTAAAATGCATCAACATACATTTATATATCCCATTCATTTTTCAAAATTTAAAAACTCTAAAAATCAATTCGGGAGATCGTAGGTCCATCTCCAAATGGACTGATATCCAACATATATAAGAATAACCTTAGAGTGAGTCCAACAAGTCATTCTTAGCTATGATGGTAGGTATCATGTATACTGATTACATATCACGTATATGTAACTATCACAATGTGCTATCAACTAATTGAATGTTCACACATATATTGGGTTGTTAACGCATTAACAAGTATGCATCATATGCATTACACCCAACTTCACCTCTCTTCACATCGTCCTTGGAGTGAGTCCAACAAATCGATGCTCCAATTTAGATCCGACCCATTATTCGTGAAATTGTTTTAATATGGTTATAGTGCATTCAACCAATTAGTTGTAGGGGATCGGATGGCCGGCTAGAGGGGGGTGAATAGCCCTCGTTCATTGGTTATCGGAATTTGCTCGTCTACAATTAGATTAGCGCAAGCGGAAACAACAATACAAGCAAATTAAACAAATAAAAACAAAGCAAAGGAAATAGACAATGCTAACACAAGATGTAACGTGGTTCACGGCTACGCCGCTAATCCACGGTCCCCGATTCGTCCTCGGTGAATCACTCCGCTCAACCAATCCACTAAATGGTCTCTCCTTTGCACCAAGCTAGGTGGAGGTAACCTTTACAATCAAGATCACTCTTCTTACAAATAGAATGGATTAAAAGCGAGTAAGAAGAGTTTAGAGCTTGTGGGGCACTAGGAAGATTGTTTGGAACTTAAGCATTAGCCTCTCAAAGGCTCACACCCTCTCTTTTTATAGAGAGGGCTAACTTCTTCCCGTTGGCCGCCATCACGATGCCGCCCATGGCGATGCGTCATTACCAACTGCGGCCTCCGAACACGCGTCGGATCCGGCCGTTGTTGTCCAGCGGAACTCTTAGCGATCATTCTTTGGACCTCAACGATCGGCTGACCCCGTATCGACGCCGATCGGCTACGAGCGGTCTGTGGCAAAACCCTATTGACCCGATCAGCTTTGCGCCGATCATTGCTATCTTGGATCGGCCCTAACGAGCGTATAGCGATCATTCGCTGCCACAAACTACCGATCGTATACCCGGTCGAGCTACACTCGACTCGGAAGCGATCATTGCCATTCCATGGCGGCGGGTGTCGAAAAACCCATCCGACACTTGGCCAAATGGCCAAGTTTCACCTAAACTACCCCTTCCCCGGGTTACAATCGCTCACTCTCATTTCTCGGAGTCCCTCGCCTTCGAAGTTCTCTTCGTTCTCGGCCACGTCCCTCGGCAGCATCAGGCGCACGGCTCTGCAATGCTCCTTCGCGTCTCTTGCCTTGAAGTCTACTTCCTCCGGCTTCACTCCAAGCTTCTCGTCCGGTGGTCCCTCGGATGCTCCAAGCGCACGGCTTCCGCAAAGCTATCCTTCACCGACTCAAGGCACGAGTCATGAGATGTGAAACTCGCCACGGCTCCATGTGCGAATTACTAAGTCCTGCACGACTTCAACGCACATATCAAATCAACATAACACACTAACTTAAACCCTTTGCCACACCATCAAAACCATATCACGGCAATAGATTGCCCTAACAATCTCCCCCTTTTTGATGTGTGGCAATCCGTTTAAGTTAGGTAAAAACATTTGATATAAGTTCTAAGGGTAAGAAAGCATGTAAAGATAAACATGATATAACAACATGCAACTCCCCCTTAATCCATGAAACTTTCTGTAAAAATTTTCTCCCCCTATCATATATTTCTCCCCCTTATATAATTAACTTAAACATAATATTTTCTCCCCCTTTGACACCATCAAAAAGATTATCACTAAGTTAAGAACCCATGGCATCAAGTCTAATGGAGGGAAAATATGACAAGTTATAAAATTGGGTACCACTTGTAAGTTTACAAACTGAAATCGGCCTTCAATGTTCTGATTTTAGCCACCATCATTGCTATCGATATGGCGGTCATTGGCATAAAAAGCCAATTCTTTTTACGGATGAAATTCAGAAATGCATTAAAAATTCCAGAAAATTCAAAAAATCATGAAATTCGAGGAACATATTTCTCTTAAGTATACCTATCAAGGAAAAATAGTTTTTCATGAAAAATCATTATATTTTACAAGATTTGCCAAAAATCCAAACACTTGAAAAACCACTAGTTTTTGAGCATGTTAGTATCCATTTTAACACCTAGTTTTGCATCCAATTGTTTCAAAACATGAATACATGTATTTTAAGGTAAGAAATTGTTTTGAAAACATTAGAAATATCCAACCATGATCTTTGGGCAATATGTCTATTAATTAAACATAAGCCTTCCCTATGATTGGTCTATTATTGATATTTTGATACTTTAAATGACCATCTAAATGCCATAGGCATTAGTGGACATTTGTATCATCCTAACATCTCACCCATGCTAAGTTTGCAATCAAGTTAGCCTATAGTGAGTGTGAGATGCATCCTAGGGGGGTATTTGTATATATATACTTAACCAATATATTCAAGCAATTCTATCATGGTTAAGTATCAACCTAACAACCTACATGATCATAATGACATATATCAATTAATTTCACATTATGATCATGAAATACATGTTTTCATTAAATTATAATCATGCATTAGGCATTATATGATGATAATAAATAAAGTATCACCTAAAGCATGATTTAAACCTATTTCTCATGATGATGTGCCCAATATCAAAATCATAAACCATGATTACACATATGCATAGAAATTTCATTAATCATCATGATTTAAGCATTATTACCTTTTTATGGGCACGTTATCATCACCCAACACTATCTAAAAATGTTGTCCCGTCATCCTAAGTCAACCAAAATATGATATAGGTCAAGTTCATATGGTTGACTACCCTAGGGGTATTCTAACCCTTAAGGATGGATTTTGGAACCCAAAATAGATTTTTACCTATGGGGTTCACTAGAAATTCCTTGGGGATCCATTTCTTAGCTATTACTTTGTTTTTGTCTTGTCCCCTAGCTATTAGGCATCTATAGGCCTTCTCATTTTTCTTCTCTTTATATCCTAGGCCTTTCTTGTTAAAACTTGCCCTTTGGCTCCCTATGATCATATTCAAAGTGTTGGAGCCAATTGTGAATTTTCCTAGGGCTTTGGTTAAATAATCTACCTTTTCCCTTAATGCCCTATTTTCTTCTATGCATCACTAACATCTAAAGGCACATAATTATCATGTGAGCATGCATCATCATGGCAAGAAGAAGTATCATTATTATTTAAGCATGCATTTTCTAGCTTATTTTCTAATGCCTTAATTTGATCTAGCATGCATTTATTTTTCTTCTTTGCTCTAAACAAATCCCTAGTTAAACTAGAAATCATAGAAACTATTTTACTAGGAGAGGCTTTCGTTACCATAGTTTCCATGTCCTCTTCTTCTTCTTCGGATGATGAGGAGGATGATGATGTGGAGGAGGCTCCCCCTTCACTTGAGCTCTCTCCTCTTGTGCTTGATCCTTCATTTTCGGAGGAGGAGCAATCCAAATCGTCAAAGGCCATCAAGGCCAAATTGGCGACAAAGGCATTCTCCTCATCCGATGATGAGGAGGAGGATGAGGAAGGATCATCCCATGTCTTGGCCTTGAATGCTTTGGCCTTCCCTTTTTCTTTTGCCTTCTTCTCTTCTCCCTTCTTTTTCTTGCTCCCCTTTTTCTTCTTCTTTTCTTCTTTCTTTTTCCTCTCTTCCTTGCTTTTGTTTAGGAGAGGACAATTGTCCCTTATGTGTCCCTCTCCTTGGCAATTGTAGCATATCACCTTCCCCCTTGGTCTTCTATTCCTATCATTTGATTTATCAAATCTAAAATTCTTAAATACACGCCTCACCTTCCTTACCATGTAGGCTTCCTCGGTGCTATCCATGGAGGAGGAGGAGGCTTCATCATCGGAGGAGGAGGGGATTTCCATCTTCTTCTTCCCCTTGTTTGCCATCAAGGCTACTCCTCTTGAAGGTTGTATTCTAGGCTCCTCTTGTATTCCTTCAAGCCTAGTTTCGTGGAGTTCCATCGTTGAGAAGAACTCCTCCAAGGTACTCACTTCTAGGTTCTTGGACATGTAGAAGGAGTCCACCATGGAGCTCCACTTTGAGGACCGGGGAAAGGCATCTATAGCCTTCATGAGCATGTCCCGGTTCGATAGCTTCTCACCTACACTTGTTAGCCCAATTAAAATTTCTTTAAACCTAGAGTGTAGTGAGGTTACCTTTTCTCCCTTTTCTAGTTTTATATTGGATAGTTGGGAGCGGAGGAGATCTCTCCTTGCTAGCTTGGCCTCGGATGTGCCTTCATGGAGTTCTATAAGCTTCTCCCACATCTCCTTGGCGCTAGCACATTCTCCGATCCGGTTGATCTCTTGTTGAGGGAGCACATTGTAGAGATGGTGCTTGGCTTTGGAGTTTGCAAGGTGCTCCTCTCTTTGCCTCTTGGTCCACCTAGATTTCTCTATTGGCTTCCCATCTTCATCCCTAGGCAAAAGCGAAACCGGATTCCATTGTAATCATTATATCAAAATCCGTTTGAAAAATACCTCCATTCGCTTCTTCCACTGCGAATTCTCCTTCAAACCGGAGGATGGATGTTGGAGCGGCCATTTTGATGTAGGGCTTGTTGCGGCGGTTAGTCCGGTGACAAGCAACCTCTGACTCTGATACCACTTGTAGGGGATCGGATGGCGGCTAGAGGGTGAATAGCCCTCGTTACGTTGGTTATTGGAATTTGCTCGTCTACAATTAGATTAAGCATAGCGAAACAACAATACAAGCAAATTAAACAAATAAAAACAAAGCAAAGGAAATAGACAATGCTAACACAAGATGTAGCGTGGTTCACGGCTACGCCCGCTAATCCACGGTCCCCGATCCTCGGTGAATCACTCGCTCAACCAATCCACTAAATGGTCTCTCCTTTGCACAAAGCTAGGTGGAGGTAACCTTTACAACCAAGATCACTCTTCTTACAAATAGAATGGATTAAAAGCGAGTAAGAAGAGTTTAGAGCTTGTGGGGCACTAGGAAGATTGTTTGGAACTTAAGCTTTAGCCTCTCAAAGGCTCACACCCTCTCTTTTTATAGAGAGGGCTAACTTCTTCCGTTAGCGCCATCGATCATTGCCGCCCATGGCGATCATTGCCCGATCCTAACGGCCTCGAACACATCGGATGCCGACCGTTGTTGTCCAAGCGGAACTCTTAGCGATCATTCTGGACCTCACGATCATTGACCCTCGTCGTACGATCGATCGGCTCAGCGGTCTGTGGCCAAAACCCTATTGACGATCATTGCGCCTTGGCCGATCGGCTAATCTTGATCGATCGCCAACGTATGGCGATCGGCCGCCACAAACATCGATCGTATACGGTCGAGCTACACTCGACTCGGAAGCGATCATTGCCATTCCATGGCAATCGACTGGTGTCGGGAAAACCCATCCGACACTTGGCCAAATAGCCAAGTTTCACCTAAGAGCTACCCCTCCCCGGGTTACAATCGCTCACTCTCATTTCTCGGAGTCCCTCGCCTTCGAAGTTCTCTTCGTTCTCGGCCACGTCCCTCGGCAGCATCAGGCGCACGGCTCTGCAATGCTCCTTCGCGTCTCTTGCCTCGAAGTCTACTTCCTCCGGCTTCACTCCAAGCTTCTCGTCCGGCGGTCCCTCGGATGCTCCAAGCGCACGGCTTCCGCAAAGCTATCCTTCACCGACTCAAGGCACGAGTCATGAGATGTGAAACTCGCCACGGCTCCATGTGCGAATTACTAAGTCCTGCACGACTTCAACGCACATATCAAATCAACATAACACACTAACTTAAACCCTTTGCCACACCATCAAAACTATATCACGGCAAGAGATTGCCCTAACATTAGTCAGGCTTAGAGTGAGTCCAACAACCAAAACTAACGATTGACCTCTAACTCTTACCATATTAGTGTTAAACTATTCCAATGATTTGAACATGTTAAGGTTCAAGCCGGGCTTGGAGTGCGTCCAACAACCCAAACAAGAAACGAAACTCTGGTTCTAACCATATTAATGGAAGGTGTAGGCTTTAATATTGTGTAAGGGATTTAAGGTCTCATCCTCTTTGCATGCAAATAATTATTATCTACATGGCATGGCACACATGGCATACATCTACATGCCATGACACACATGGCATAATGATATGCATCTAATCCAATTACATGGCATACAATTATACAAGTACAAGTAGTTTCCATATTATCAAAATTAATTTTTAGAAATAAAATATGTTTACGATTTGATTTCCGAAATCAAATCCCGATTAAATTAGGAAACAAATTTCCAAATTTAATAACAAATTCTATTTATGGAAAATATTAATTAAGGAAATAAATTTCCTAAATTGTAATTTTCTAATCACATTAGAAAATTTCAAATTTAAATTTCTTTACTAATTAAAATTTCCATAATTATTTCTAAACTTTCCAAAAGTAGAAAATTTCCAAAAATACAATTATGACTATCGCAAAATAATTTTACGATTATGCCGAAATACAGTCGGGCTCTGATACCATTGTTGGAAATCCCCGGCACCGATATGGGTGTGCATTCGAACATGTTTCGTAAACATGCACAGCGAAAGCATATAAAATGAGTGATAATTAACTTATTACAACACACACACACCATACACATGCAAGGATACATCAAGTGTAGACATAATCATTATTTCAAATTTTGCAATAAAGAAACTAATCTAGGTATACCTGATGAGTTACATGAAGCGGAAATGGCATCAACCAAGCAACCCTCGCGAGTTTCACCTCTATCCATATCCACGCCGAGTATCGTCGGGATAGCTTCACAAAGCCACAAGCCCTGACTTCACGAGAGGTACTAGCTTCACGTTAAAGTCATTGTGATCCGAGAGATAATCACAATCCGAATCAAATTCGGATAAAAAAAATTGAGTTCCATGAACTATCTTCTCGGATGCGGTTTTCGTCAACCAATTGATGAAACCTTGGTCCTCCACCAAAAGGGATTGCCGAAGATCTAATCCCTGGCAAGTAGGTCACTACCGGAGCGCAAAACATCGACCAAACGATCTCTCCACGAAGAAGACAACAAGCTGTCAAAAATTGGACAGCTTGTTTTAGTGGAGGAGATGGTCGGCCAATGACTTGGCCGACTGCCCTTGATGGTCAGCAACCAAGGGAGGATGGCCAGAGGAGTTGCCGGAAACCGGTGCATGGCCGACGGCAAGGAAGAGGAGCAACAACTCCAATGGGTGGCGGCACAAGGAGCTTGGGCAGCAACCACACCTCTCCTAGGGTTGGGCGGCAACAATAATGGAGGAGAAGAGAAAAACGACTAGGGTTTCCAAAACCTTGAACAAATTCATTTGCAAAAATCCTTAAGTCGTGTTTTTATAGAGAACATATTCTCCTAATGGTTATTGATTCATAACCAAAATCCGTTAACCTTCTCCAATAATTTAAGTTAAAATAAACCAAACCGCATTAGCCTATTTTAAGTTAAAACAAACCGAACCAGTTTTGGTTCATTCGTTTAAAACAAACCAAACCCTGTTGGTTAATTTTCCACCATTGGATTAGAACCAAACTGATTTGGTTCATCCATCATGTCTTCATAAGACTCGACCCATCCACACTTCCATTGCAACTAAAACAATTTCAAGCTCTCTCTTTGCTTGGTCCAACCAAACCATGTCTCTCTCTATCCGAGAATCCTATTTTAAATCCTTCGGATAACACTCGTAGTGCGTGTGACCAAATAGGTTCTCAATTTATGTTGGTTGTCTATAATTAACCATTAATTAAAGAACGATCATGAGAGACACCAAGTAGTACATCATGATCCCCAATTAATCAAAAAATCAACAGTTGATCCCAGAATGCTTCTGAAACCCTTCAGCAGTTACAATGAGTCGTGCCCCATTCCCTTCACTCATCTTATACTCACTTGGTTCAGGACATGGTCCATTGTGTAGGGAATTGCTTCGGAGGCTCATTGGCTCCCATGTCCTCGGATTAAAATTTTCACTAATGAAAATTGTTCCGGAAGGGATGAGTTTCCTAAGCACAACCAATTCATCGTCGTGCTAACGACTTGAGCGATCGCTTGAACAAACTAGTTGTTCAAGCAACACAACTCTTCTAGCCGATTAGCCGCGGAAGAGACGACGGATGGATCGCTGGTTTTTCTGTTTGTCTTCGGGGTCCATGATTATATAAATGCATACAAATGTAAACTAGTATAATCAACACATACTAACATAAAGAACATAAGCTAGCATATGAATAAGAACATGCGAAGATCAATAATAAAAGTTGTAAAACTTTTATACCTCTTGATCTTCTATCGTATGTCTTATCCTCCTCGTGGACGTCGTGTGGGCGAAGATCCTCCATGAGTTGAAGCTTCCTAGATCATGTTCTTCCCTTCCTTGCTTGCTCCGAACAAAGAGAAGAACCAAACAAAAACTCCTTCTCCTATCTAGAACCGGCCACCAAGCCAAGGAACTTGATATAACCGCCGGCCAAGGAGTAGCTTCTTGAGCACCGACCAACCTTGAAGAATAGTTGTCGTCGGCCACCAAGGAGAAAAGAAGAGGGTGTCGGCCAAGAGCTCCAAGGATAAAACCTAGCCCTTGTTTCCACCGGCCAAGGAGAAAAGGAAGAAGGGAAGAGCGCCGGCCAAGGTTGAAAGGAAGAAGAGGGATAGGCGCAGGCCACACCTTAGGAAGAAGAAGGGATCTTCTCCTCTTGTTGTCACCTACTCCTAAATCCAAACCCTAGCCGCCCAACCAAAAGCTTCCTTAGGGTTTCTTGCCGCCCAAGCTTAGGTAGGCAAAACCCTAATCTCTCAAGGAAAACTAACAACCTTTTCATTAAGTTGTTGCCGCCCACCTTAGAGCCTTATTTATAGAGTTAGGCTTAGGCTTCCTTTCAATCTCCACCGTCGGATCTAGGGTTTTCATCCCAACCGTCGGATCTAGGGTTTCATCCCAATCGTCGGATCTAGGGTTTCATCCCAACCGTCGGATCTAGGGTTTCATCCCAACCGTCGGATCTAGGGTTTCATCCCAACGGTCGGATCTAGGGTTTCATCCCAACCGTCGGATCTAGGGTTTCATCCCAACCGTCAGATCTAGGGTTTCATCCCAACCGTCGGATTTAGGGTTTCATCCCAACCGTCTGTTCTAGGGATTTAATCTCAACCGTCGGTTCTAGGGATTTAATCTCAACCTTCGGTTCTAGAGATTTAATCTCCACCGTCGGATCTAGAGATTTTATCTCAACCGTCGGTTCTAGGAATTTAATCTCAACCGTCGGTTCTAGAGATTTAATCTCCACCGTCGGATCTAGAGATTTAATCTTAACCGTTGGTTCTAGAGTTTTGTTTTACATCCTTGGATCTAGAGATTCATGAGGATTATATTAGGCTACGATAGGGACCATGAGGAGGAGTTGGATCATTGCCACCCGATGGATCGGAACCACACAAACTTGATCCATCAATGATGTTCCATTCCACTAGAGGATCATCATTGAATTACCTCACCAACCCCCATAAATTAATATGGGTTCCAAGCATTATTTGTACATCCATCTCCCCGTGTTTAAGATATCGAATGTTCGTCAATTGATTGATTTACTGACCATCAATCAATTAACATCTAACTCCTCGAGTAGTACCACTCAACCTTATCATCTTGTTGACTAAGTCAACCTGCAGGGTTTACATGATGAACCTTATGAGCTCCTCAAGGGGACATCATCAACCTAATATATAAGACACGGTTTTCTCCTATAATCAACGACACACCATGTAAATAATATCATTTCTCAACTTACCGGGCATATTGATTTAATCCATAGAAATCTCACCCTTTGGTAAATCAAAGAAATAAATACTAAGTACATGTGCCCGTTATTATATCGGGATTAAGAGCATGTACAACATAATATCCGAGGTCCGATTCAATTATGTAGTCAGCAATAAATTGAATCACCTCTATGTCGGTCCTGCTCAATACACTTAAGTGTACTAGTGTAACTCTATGTTCAAGACAAAACAATACCAAGCTACACTACAACCATGCCAATGGTTTGTCCAAAACCATCTTGGTTGTGAGCCTCTACTTATATTCTACAAGAGACTGATAACATGATCTTCTGTGCCACACCAAGCACCATGTTATCTACAATGTAAAATATTAGACAATATGCACACATATAATAAATATAAAGTGCAAACAATGATCATGTGATTCTTATTTCAAAATAGGAGAAATGTTCATACAAAAAAGCTAGGCTTTTAGTATACATCCCAATAATCTCCCACTTATACTAAAAGACTATGTTATCCTCATTCTGCCATACATCTGATTCCCCTTCCCTCCACATGCCTATCAAAGCTCTTGCTAGAAGGGCCTTAGTGAAAGGGTCTACCAGGTCATCATCTGATGCAATCTAGGCGATAGCAACTTCTACCTCCTTTACGATTTCTCGTATCATGTGGTACTTGCGCTCTATGCATTTACTTACCTTATGTGCTTGTGGTTCCTTCGAGTTTGCAACTGCACCATTATTATCACAATAAATTATGATAATTCTGGGCAAACCAAGAATCACATACAAGTCCATCAGGAAGTTCCTGAGCCACCCAACTTCTTTGGCCACCTTATAGGCTGCCACATACTCAGCTTCCATGGTGGAGTCCGCCACGCATTTCTGCTGGACACTCCTCCATACAATGGCTCCATCTCCCAAAGTAAACACAAAACCTGAGGTAGACTTACTGTTATCCCTTTCTGATTGGAAGTCGCAATCCATGCAACCCACAGGGAGTAATTGGTCTACCCAGTAAACTAGCATATAATCCCTAGTCCTTCTCAAGCACTACAATATATGCTTTACTGCAGTTCAATGTCCCTGTCCTGGATTACTCTGATATCTGCTGACCATGCTCACGACAAAGCAGATATCTGGCCTCGTATAGAGCATCACATACATGAGGCTTTCTACTGTCGAAGCATAAGGAACCTCCTTTCATCTCCTCTATCTCCTTTGATGTTGGGACACATCTCTTTAGATAAAGGTACTCTATGCCTAAAAGGTAGAAAACCTTTCTTGGAGTTCTGCTTGCTAAAACGAGCAAGATTGTGTCTATGTATGAAGCTTGGGATAAGCACCACATCCTTTTCCTGTGATCCCTTATAACCTTGATCCCAAGGATGTGTCCTGCTTCTCCCAAGTCCTTCATATCAAACTGTTTGGACAACCATAACCTTACGCCCGATAACACTTTGATATTGTTGCCAACTACCAAAATATTATCTACGTATAGTACAAGAAATACCACTACGTTTCCTTCACATCTCTTGTATACACAAGACTCATCTGAACTTTGAATAAATCCATAAGTCTGGATTTACCTCATCAAAGCGGATGTTCCAAGACCTCGAAGCTTGTTTCAATCCATAAATGGATCGATTAAGCTTACATACAAGATGCTCTTTGCCCTTAGCAATGAATCCCTTTGGTTGCTTCATATAGATGTTTTCCTCAAGACTTTCGTTAAGGAAAGGTGTCTTGACATCCATCTTCCAAATCTCATAATCCATATGAGCAGCTATAGATAAGAGAATCCGGATAGACTTAAGCATAGCTACTAGCGTAAAGGTCTCCTCATAATCGATACCCTCTTTCTGAGTATACCCTTTCACAACAAGCCTAGCTTTGAAGGTCTCAACCTTCCTGTCTACTCCTCACTTTCTCTTGTAGATCCACTTGCATCCAATGGCTTTCACACCATCGGGTGGTTCTACTAGCTCCCATACATGATTAGAATCCATAGATTCTATCTCTGAATTCATCGCTCTTTGCCAAGATACCGCATCTCTATCTTGGAGTGCCTCATCATATGTCCAGGGATCAGGTTCATGTTTACCAGGGACCAAATCGGAAGATTCTCCCAAGGACATGAATCTATCAGGCTGTCTCACAACCCTCCCACTACGACGAGGTATCACCTGTGTATCCTTTGTGACACGTGGTGCAGTAACATGTGGTATATCCTCTTGTACCGGTGGTACTGAAGTCGGGACTTCCCCTATCAACTCCTCAAGAACATTCCTATTCGTGGGCTTGTGGTTCATCACATAGTCCTCCTCTAGAAATCTGGCGTTCGTGTTAACGATCACGCTCTGATCTCTAGGACTATCAAACAATCCACCCTTCGTTCCCCTAGGATAGCCAACGAACATGCGTACTTCTGTATGAGGTTCCAACTTACCAGCATCTGCCTTTAGCACATGTGCTAGACTCCCCATATCCGAATATGTCTTAGACTAGGCTTTCGCCCAATCCACAAATCTGTGGGAGTAAAAGGCACTGATTTAGATGGAACCAAATTCAGAATGTACACCGCCGTATCTAGAGCATATCCCCAGAACGAATCTGGCAAGTCAAAATAACTCATCATCGATCTAACCATCTCTATAAGAGTCCTATTCCTTCGCTCTGCTACACCGTTCTGCTAGGGTATGTCAGGTGCACACAATTGGGATTAAATCCCAACCTTTAATAAGTAGTTCCTAAACTCTCCCAAGAGGTACTTACCACCACGATCAGATCGTGGTGTCATCCATATCTTGAATAATCATCTATGAAAGAGACGAAATATTCGAGACTACCTCTTGCCTGGATAGTCATAGGACCACACAAATCAGAATGAACCATTCCTAACACATCTTTGGCTCTATACCCCTTGGCCTAAAAAGGCCTCTCGGTCATTTTACCTTCCAAGAAAGATTCGCAGGTTGGAAGATCCTCCACCACTAATGAACCCAAAGGTCCATCAGCTATCAACCTTTGAATTCTACTCAGGTTAATATGACCAAGCCTTAGACGCCAAAGATATGTTTGGTTCATCTTCGAAGGTTCTTTTCTCTTATTAGAATTAGAAGATGAGTTATAAACTTCAATTTGCATCGTGGGAGGTTTTTGGTTCAAGTATTTACAAATTTCCTATCAATGTACCTGAACAGATATTTTCCCTATTCCTTTTTATAACAACTCTATCATTAAAAGAAATAGAATATCCATCCATAAACAATTTAGAAACCGAAATTAAATTCTTTCTAAATAAAGGTACATAAAGGGAATTTTCCAGAACCAAAATTTTATTTTTCTTAAGAGATAAATAAAATTTCTCCCACTGCAATAGCCGCCACCTTCATGGCATTGCCCAAGTAAATGGTAATCTCTCCTTTAGCTAGTCGTCGGGTTTCCTGGAACTCCTACAAAGTGTTGCAGACATGATTAGTGGCTCTTGTATCTACACACCAGGTGTCGGTAGATAATGCCTCTAACCATGTTTCAATGACTGGACCAAAGGATATACATTTGTTCTTACTTCGGATTGGGATAATCCTTCTTCTTATGTCCAGTCTGCTTGCAAGTGAAGTACTTGCCTTTCGGCTTCTTCACTCCTCCCTGAGATCCTCCCACCACCTTTGCTCCACCTTGTTTCTCCTTCTTCTTGCCTTTGGCTTAGAAGTAAAAACCTTTTGAGCAACCATGGCTTGAGGACACTCTTCGAAGAGTGCATACTTGTACTCCTTAACAGATAAGACAATATGTAGATTCTTTTCCGATCAACATTATTTGGGTACAGTAAGTTTATTTTCTTTAGTATTATAGTAAGTGGACTGAAAGTCATTTTTGAAAATCCTAAGAATCACAATGATCAAAACATTAGATTTCAAATATTATTGATTCCTCAAAATAATAAAATTCCGAAATCAACCAACACCTCAAAACACCGAGAATATCGCATGACACGCTAGTGTGGACGTATATGAATTCTACATTTGCAAGAGGAGGTTTTACCCATTAATTTTATTATCTTGTCAACCTTACCTTTTGACAAATAAAATTAATAGTTGGTTCCTCTTTGGCCCTACAAATAAAAGCAGCGACTCCGATGGGGAGGATACTTTTTATTTGCATCTAAGTGTACACCATTACACGATACTAAGGGAATTATTTCGGATTATGTGCCTTACCGCTGTGGAAGTACACACGCTCCTAGATAATTTCCTATAACCATTATTTGACCTAGTGATCCGCAAACAAACTCATCCTTTAGGGAGGAAGGCAGTCAGAGCCAACACGCAAGTTTGTTGCATCACACATCAAATTGTAATGGAGGCCGCGGGAATTAATTAAAATATCCCTCTCCCACTTAGTAAATTGAAAATGAGGAATTTTTAAGCACACAGAACATGCATATAAAACAAATCAGCAATAAATATGGAAAAAACAGAATTTTTCCAACTATTATGGCTTTGTTCTCCAATATGCATCCCGTCGTGTCGCCACCTCATCCGCTCCACCTTTTCCCGTGCGCAAGTCACCAAAGAGATCCGAGCCAAGATATATCATTTTAATTTACATCCATCGATCCTATACTCCACAAAGGAGTGTACAAACTATCTAGATCGAAAGTAAACTAAAATGATCGGCTAAACAATGTCGTATTTAATTACAAAAATTAAATACTAATCTAGCCTCGTCAACCCCAAGGATTCAAATGATATAGATACAATCACATACACACATATATCGCCATAATAGTTGGATCTTATGCCTGCAACCAAAAAGTTAGCCTACGCACATCCTACTATTATCCGGCATATACAATATATGATAAGTGCATGAAAGTAACCGAATCTAAAACACACAAAACCGGAAACCTTGGCTCTGATACCAATTGTTGGTAACTCATGCTTCTTGGAGGCTCATTGGCTCCCATGTCCCCGGATTAAAATTTTCACTAATGAAAACTAATCCGGATGGGATGAGTTTCCTAAGCTCAACCAATTCATCGTCGTGCTATCGACTTGAGCGATCGCTTGAACAAACTAGTTGTTCAAGCAACCAAACTCTTCTAGTCGATTAGCCGCGGAAGAGACGACGGACGGATCGCCGGTTTTTGTGTTTGTCTTCGGGGTCCATGATTATACAAATACATACAAATGTAAACTAGTATAATCAACACATACTAACATAAAGAACATATGCTAGCATATCAATAAGAACATGCAAAGATCAATAATAAAAGTTGTAAAACTTTTATACCTCTCGATCTTCTATCGTATGTCCTATCCTCCTCGTGGACGTCGTGTGGGCGAAGATCCTCCATGAGTTGAAGCTTCCTAGATCACGTTTTTCCCTTCCTTGCTCGCTCCGAACAAAGAGAAGAACCAAACGAAAACTCCTTCTCCTATCTAGAACCGGCCACCAAGCCAAGGAACTTGATATAACTGCCGGCCAAGGAGTAGCTTCTTGAGCACCGGCCAACCTTAAAGAAGAGTTGCCGCCGGCCACCAAGGAGAAAAGAAGAGGGCGCCGTCCAAGAGCTCCAAGGATAAAACCTAGCCCTTGTTTCCACCGGCCAAGGAGAAAAGGAAGAAGGGAAGAGCGTCGGCCAAGGTTGAAAGGAAGAAGAGGAATAGGCGCCGGCCACACCTTAGGAAGAAGAAGGGATCTTCTCCTCTTGTTGCCGTCTACTCCTAAATCCAAACCCTAGCCACCCAACCAAAAGCTTCCTTAGGATTTCTTGCCGCCCAAGCTTAGGTAGGCAAAACCCTAATCTCTCAAGGAAAACTAGCAACCTTTTCATTAAGTTGTTGCCGCCCACCTTAGAGCCTTATTTATAGAGTTAGGCTTAGGCTTCCTTTCAATCTCCACCGTCGGATCTAGGGTTTTCATCCCAACCGTCGGATCTAGGGTTTCATCCCAACCGTCGGATCTAGGGTTTCATCCCAACCGTCGGATCTAGGGTTTCATCCCAACCGTCGGATCTAGGGTTTCATCCCAACCGTCGGACCTAGGGTTTCATCCCAACCGTCGGATCCAGGGTTTAATTTCAACCGTCGAATCTAGGGTTTCATCCCAACCGTCGGTTCTAGGGATTTAATCTCAACCATCAGTTCTAGAGATTTAATCTCCACCGTCGGATCTAGAGATTTAAGCTCAACCGTCGGTTCTAGGGATTTAATCTCAACCGTCGGTTCTAGAGATTTAATCTCCACCGTTGGATCTAGAGATTTAATCTTAATCGTCGGTTCTAGAGTTTTGTTTTACATCCTTGGATCTAGAGATTCATGAGGATTATATTAGGCTACGATAGGGACCATGAGGAGGAGTCAGATCTTGGCCACCCGATGGATCGGAACCACACAAACTTGATCCATCAATGATGTTCCATTCCACTAGAGGATCATCATTGAATTACCTCACCAACCCCCATAAATTAATATGGGCTCCATATATTATTTGTACATCCATCTCTCCGTGTTTAAGATATCGAATGTTCATCAATTGATTGATTTACTGACCATCAATCAATTAACATCTAACTCCTCGAGTAGTACCACTCAACCTTATCATCATGTTGACTAAGTCAACCTGCAGGGTTTACATGATGAACCTTATGAGCTCCTCAAGGGGACATCATCAACCAAATATATAGGACACAGTTTCCTCCTATAATCAACGACACACCATGTAAATAATAGCATTTTCCAACTTACCGGGCATATTGATTTAATCCATAGAAATCTCACCCTTTGGTAAATCAAAGAAATAAATACTAAGTACATGTGCCCGTTATTATATCGGGATTAAGAGCATGTACAACATAATATCTGAGGTCCGATTCAATTATGTAGTCAGTAATAAATTGAATCACCTCTATGTCGGTCCTGCTCAATACACTTAAGTGTACTAGTGTAACTCTATGTTCAAGACAAAACAATACCAAGCTACACTACAACCATGCCAATGGTTTGTCCAAAACCATCTTGGTTGTGAGCCTCTACTTATATTCTACAAGGGACTGATAACATGATCTTCTGTGCCACACCAAGCACCATGTTATCTACAATGTAAAATATTAGACAATATACACACATATAATAAATATAAAGTGCAAACAATGATCATGTGATTCTTATTTCAAAATAGGAGAAATGTTCATACAAAAAAGCTAGGCTTTTAGTATACATCCCAACACATTGTATTAGTCCCCAATAGGCTGACTACATCACACCTAGCCCAAGTATTACTTGCTCGTCCTACGGATTCTAGTTACTGCACATGTATCCAAGAGTACCATACTCTAAACATGTAATGCTTTGGCCAAAGACTTTAGTAACAATCCGACGAAAGGTCATAGGGTATACATCTCCTCGCAAGGAGTGGTGAATCCTCTATAGGCTATTCAAACACCTTCGGCCACTTCGACTTATACCCAATCATTCCGGGTCCACATCTCCTCGAAGATGCTTGCTTAATATTTCAAATCATAAGTCTTCATGACTAAGATGACTTGAATACTACAAGTCGAATGAACATCGCACTTAAGTTATAGTAAGAACTTCATTGACATATCCATATATGCAGACAACCATATGAAGTCTTACAGCTAGTCACTCCAATGAACTAGTTACCATAACTAGCATCCACGATTAACTCCGGACATCCCAAGTCTCCAGCCAATGAGGAACAACTGCTTGGATAAACCAAAGAGTATAACTCTTGCTAGTCTCAACAGAATTGATGGTGTCTGAATATGTCAATTCATTGACTAGAGATAATTTCAATACATCATAATTACACATATAGAGATACTCACTAATTGTGATCTAATCACAAATTCTTTCATGCTGTGAATCGTATTACGGACATTCAGCAAATGAGTTTAAGATCCAATCAAATACATGAAAATATGTATACTCAAATAGTAAATTTTCATTTATCAAATAAATGGTACAACCATAAGGCAATTGCTTTCGGACATCTCTCATATATCACTAACAAGGGATGTAATAAAAATTGTTTTATTCGTTTTATTCCGCTGCGCATGATCCCGGAATCTCCAACAAGTGGAATCAGGGCCACTTTATTTGTTTGGCATAGATTGTGTAACGCCCGTAAAATTTTTAGCCATTTTACGATAATTTTTGGCTTTACAATAATGGGCTTTATGTGGGTTTTTTTTCGAAAATAAAAGAAAATAGCCAAAAAGAGATGCAAGGCCTAGGAATTGAACCCCAAACCTCTAGAGATAGCCAAGCCCTATAGATGCACCCACTAACCAGAAGCCCAATAGGATTATATCATTAGAGGAAGAGGGGAAATTGTAGATAAGTGTGATGAGGGTAAATGAAGAGGCATGGAAAGAGAAGAGAAACTTCTCTTCCTCCCTTTATAAAGAAGAGTGAAAGTCCCATTTGGCCACTTCTTCTTCTTCCCTCTTCTCTTCTTCTTCCTCACCGAGCTCCCTCTTCATCCTTTGGCCGAAACCCCCATTCAAGCAAGGAGAAGGCTAGGTGGCTTCCATTAGGTCATCTCCCAAGCAAAGAGAAGGATGTAAGATTCCCTCACCTGTAGTGTATTCGTTCTTGTAGATGCATGAAAGAATAAGAAGCTTTAATACCTTACATGTTTCGGCCAACCAAAGTATTTAGGGCTAGGGTTGCATGAACATGCTTCTAATGATACTATGATAAGTTATAAGCTTCATGAAGGAATTTTAGGTAACAAAAACCCAAGCTTGAGCCCTTACATGTTTCGGCCAACCAAGGTATTTAGGGCTAGGGTTGCATGAACATGCTTCTAATGATACTATGATAAGTTATAAGCTTCATGAAGGAATTTTAGGTAACAAAAACCCAAGCTTGAGCCCTTACATGTTTCGGCCAACCAAGGTATGTAGGGCTAGGGTTGCATGAACATGCTTCTAATGATACTATGATAAGTTATAAGCTTCATGAAGGAATTTTAGGTAACAAAAACCCAAGCTTGAGCCATTACATGTTTCGGCCAACCAAGGTATTTAGGGCTAGGGATTGCATGAAAATGCTTCTAATGATACCATGATAAGTTATAAGCTTCATGAAGGAATTTTAGGTAACAAAAATCCAAGCTTGAGCCCTTACATGTTTCGGCCAACCAAGGTATGAAGGAATTTTAGGTAACAAAAACCCAAGCTTGAGCCCTTACATGTTTCGGCCAACCAAGGTATTTAGGGCTAGGGTTGCATGAACATGATTCTAATGATACTATGATAAGTTATAAGCTTCATGTAGGGCTAGGGTTGCATGAACATGCTTCTAATGATACTATGATAAGTTATAAGCTTCATGAAGGAATTTTAGGTAACAAAAACCCAAGCTTGAGCCCTTACATGTTTCGGCCAACCAAGGTATTTAGGGCTAGGGATTGCATGAAAATGCTTCTAATGATACCATGATAAGTTATAAGCTTCATGAAGGAATTTTAGGTAACAAAAATCCAAGCTTGAGCCCTTACATGTTTCGGCCAACCAAGGTATTTAGGGCTAGGGTTGCATGAAAAGGTTTCTAAAGGAATTAGGAGATGTTATATGCTTCATGTAGAAATTTTAGGTGACAAAAAAAAAATACAATGTTTGATACCTTACATGTTTCGGCCAACATTGGTTTTAGGGTTAGGGTTTCATGAAAACACCCCCCTTGTGTAGTTATGCTATGTGTATGATTTTAATATGTCATGAATTATGCCTATGTGATGAATATGTTCATGATTCAATATGCTATGAAATATGCTTATGTGATGAACATGTTTATGATGTAGTATGCCATGATATTATGCCTATGTGATGAATATGTTTATGAGGTAATATGCCATGAAATATGCCTATGTGATGAACATGTTTTATGATTTAATATGCCATGAATATGCCTATGAAATATGCTTATGCGATGAACATGTTTATGCTTTAGGACCCCTTTAGGGCACTCTTATGTTATGAATGCATGTATGCTATGAAATGTCTGAGATGGAGATGCTTTCCTTTCAAGTAGGGATTAAGAGCTCTCCTTATGATAAGATAAGATGGAGATGCTTCCCTTTCAAGTAGGGATTAAGAGCTCTCCTTATGATAAGATAAGATGGAGATGCTTCCCTTTCAAGTAGGGACTAAGAGCTCTCCTTATGATAAGGTAAGATGGAGATGCTCCCTTTCAAGTAGGGATTAAGAGCTCTCCTTATGATAAGATAAGATTGAGATGCTTCCCTTTTTATGTTGGGGATTAAGAGCATTCTTTATGATATGACAAGAAAGAAAGGAATTAAGTATTTTACTTTATAAGAGGTTAAGTACTCGACCCGTCAGGTGGTCGTTAATTAAATCCAAAGGGACATAAGAAGACGTAAGAGGTCTTGCCCTGGTAAGACGTAAGAGGTCTTGCTCTAGTAGGTCTGGTGGCTCACTACCCCAGCCTATTAGGGAATGCGCATTATGTGGTACTTAACCTGGGGCCCCCCATGCAGGTTATGATTATGTTGAAGTATCTATATGTATATGTTTTGAAAAGAAAGGACTTTTATGAAATTGTGAATGCTTATGAATGCTCATGAACTTGTCCTTTATGCAAGTTTAGATTTCATGATGCTATGAATGCTTATGGTTAAGTTTGAGAATATTTGTGACTATGTACTTTATGCATGATTAAGATTTATGATGTTACAGATACTTATGTTATGAATGCTTATGGTTAAGTTTAAAAATGCTTATGATTATGTCCTTTATGCATGTTAGATTTTATGAAGTTATGATGCTTATAGTTAAGTTAAGAATATTTGTGATTATGTACTTTATGCATGTCTAAGATTTATAATGTTATGGATTGCTTATGTCATGAATGCTTATGTTTAAATTATGCCCTGCTTAGATTTAATTATGCTTAGCATGCTGATGTAAACTCTATGCCATGCTTAGGTTTTATTACGTGGGTATGTTGATGATTAGTGTTGATATGAAATACTTAGGCTATTTATGCTAGTATGCTCATGTTTCTAATTGCTTGATGAAGTTTGTGGCTTTTGTGAGTAGGCAAGAATCTTACTAAGCTATATGCTTATAGTTTATGTTGTCCATATACTGCAGATAAAGGAAACCTGAACTAAAGGAAGTAGCAGGAAGGGCCAAGTGTGTGTGATAGTGGCATGGTGGAGAAAGACCCTGTTACTATCTGCTTATATTACATGCTCAATGAACCACTTAAGACTTTGCTTCCGCTTATAAGACCTATGAATCATTAGTATCATGTTGGATGATGCTTATTTATGTTACTGTTCAATTACTTAAGAACTCATGAATGACTCTTTGTGTTATGCATGTTATAAATGAGACAAGATATGTTAACATGCTGATTATGAATATGATATGTGACGCATGTGCAAAAGAAGGTTTAAGTTATGATAACATGTTAAAGTATGTGGATTGTGAAATGATCCATATATGTTATGTAAGAAAAAAAAAGAGTAAAGTAGCGCCGCCCTGAGAGCAGATAAGGGCGGGTGTTACAGATTGCATGTTGTAGGAGAATATTTAAAGCATGTTTGATGTTTTAATATACCTGTGTCATGTTTATCTATATGATAATTAGAGTATGCGAGATTTTACATATAGGATATATTTGTATCCTAAAGGGAATACCGAGGATGCGCCTAGAAACACCGAAGGTGTTGGCCGCATCGTTAGAGACTAACCATAGACTCACGTTCACATCGGGAAATTTATTTTCTAATGTGACCTTGGTTTTTCTATATTTAGGTTTATTTCCTTTTATAGATGAGACTCATTATAACCTGAAATCTCTCGTGCAAATATTAGGGCTAACACTTCCATTAATATGGTTGAACCAGAGTTCTTTTTCGTGTTTGGGTTGTTGAACTCTCTCCAAAGCTAACATGGCATCGAGCATGTTCAATTCATATGAGATTCGATGTTTATTTTAAATGGTATGGACTAGAGGTCAATTTCAAGTTTGGGTTGTTGGACTCTCTCCAAGCCTGACTTGTAAATTGGATGTGTTCAAATCATTTAAATTTGATCTCATGATTAATGGGTTGGCCCTAACTGAAAACATTGATTTGTTGGACTCTCTCCAAGGTCAATGTGGATAGATGTCTAATTAGATGATATGCATTGGATGTTTATATGTTAATGAGTTAACAACCAAATGTATATGTGAACATTCAATTAGTTGATAGTATAAAGTGATAATTATATATTTGATATATAATGGGTACTGTTGATACCTAACATTATGACTATGAATGGCTTGTTAGACTCTCTCCAAGGTTGTTCTTAGTCATAATGGATATCAACCCACTAGGTGATCACCTATCATCTCTCGAATTCAAAGTGAGGGCTATTGAATTTGATAAAAATAGTGGGAGTTTCTTGTTAATATAAATTATTTACATTACTATAAATTCATCTCTCTTATACATCTCTTTTTGTATGTCTAGGTACTAATTAGAACAACATGTCAACCTCCATTAATGTACGTTCGATTTTGGACAATAATAAATTGACTGGGCTAAACTTCTTGGACTAGCTTCGTAACCTGAGAATTGTTCTAAAGGCTAAAAAGCTAGCTTATTTCCTTGAAGAGTTTCTTCCCCAACCTCCTGCAGACAATGCATCTAGTGACCAAAAGTTGGCTTACCAGAAACATGTTGCTGACTCTAAAATGGCGAGTTATATTATGCTAGTGTCAATGTCTCCTGAGTTACAGAAGCAACATGAGCATATTGATGCTAATACATTTGTCTTTCATCTTCGAGAGTTGTTCGATGAGCAGGCACGATCTGAAAGGTTCGAGGTCACCCAACTCCTCTTTCACTTGAAGATGCAAGAGGGTTCACCTGCAGTGCAGTTTGCACTAAGGATGAATAGCTATATTGAGTGATTGGGATCATTAGAGTTTTTTATGGACCATGAATTAAGTATTGACTTAATTCTTCACAATCTGACCAGTATCTATTCACAATTTGTGATGAACTATCGGATGAATAAGATTGAGTCCATGATTCTTGAATTAATCAATATGCTCAAAACTGTGGAGTCATCTGTTGTTAAAGAATAGAAGGTGGTAATGGTGGTTGACTCCTCAAAGAAAGGTTCTAAGAGGAAGTCAAAAACCAAAGCTAAAGGGAAGACAAAGGCAAAGTAGGAAGAAATAACTCCCAAGGGTACCTGCCATTATTGTGGCAAGGATGAGCATTGGAAGAGAAACTGCAAGCAGTATCTGGAGTCACTGAAGCAGAAAAAGGCATCTGATGCCCAATCTACTTCAGGTATATTTGTTATTGAATGTCATATTGTTTCTTCTAGCACTTGGGTATTGGATGTCGGGTGTGGCTCACATATATATAATGACATACAGGGGCTTAAGAACAGAAGAAGACTTGTTAAGGGAGAAGCAGATCTAAGGGTTGGCAATTGAGCAAAAGTTGCTGTTGTAGCCAAGGGTACTTATATGTTGTGACTTCCTACAGGGCTAGTTTTAGAGTTGGATGATTATTTTTATATTCCTGCATTAATAAAGAACATTGTTTCTATTTCATGTTTGAATAAAAAAGGTTATCATTTGACGTTTAGTAATAATTATTGTTATATTACGTTAAATAGTGTTCTTTATGCTACTGGGATGTTAAATAATGGAATCTACACGTTAGATACATCCAACAAGATATTCAATATCGAATTAAATAGCAAACGTGTTAAGTTAGATAATCAATTAACCTCACAATTATGGCATTGTCGTCTTGGCCATATAAGCAATGAACGCATGTCTAAACAGCATAAGCTTGGCATTTTGGAGTCTTATGAATCAGATTCATTAGACACATTTGTTTCATACTTAAAAGGAAAGATGACTAAACTACCTTTCAGAGGAAAAGGTGAACAAGCAGTTGAGATATTGGGCCTTATACATACCGATGTATGCGGACCAACGTCAACTCATGCCATAGGAGGTTATAGCTACTGCATTACCTTTATCGATGATTATTCACAATATGGGTATTTGTATCTGTTAAGATACAAATCTTAAGTCTTTGAAAGGTATAAAGATTTTAGAAAGGAAGTAGAGAAACAACTTGGGAAAAGTATTAAAGTACTTCGATCGGATCGAGGTGGTGAATACTTAAGCCAAGAGTTTCAAGATTATCTAAGGGACAATGACATCTTGTCCCAAAGGACTCCACCTTACACGCCACAATATAATGGTGTGGTTGAAAGGCGAAACCGGACCTTGTTGGACATAGTTAGGTCAATGATGCAACATGAAAGTCTTCCAAAAAGCTTTTGCAGTTAGGCACTCGAGACCACTGTTTACTTGTTAAATAGATTCCCGATGAAGGTAATCTCTACTACTCCATATGAGATGTGGAATAGTAGAAAACATCATTTATCTTATTTGAAGATATGGGGTAGTCCTTCTTATGTGAAGAGGACAGTATCAGACAAGCTGGATGCTAAGACTGATAAGTTTCTATTTATTGGTTACCCTAAGGAAACGAGGGGTTACCAATTCTATCATCCCTTGGAACAAAAGGTGTTTGTTTCAAGGCATGTTGTATTCCTAGAAAAGAAGTTTCTCTTATAGGAAAATAGTGGGAGTGAGGTTGAACTAAGTGTAGTTCAAGAGGCTCCGCTAGACACAGAAGAGATGCCTAGTCAAGAACCATAGCAGATTACTCATTCAGATAAGGTAATAGTTGAACCTAATAATACACCACCTCCTTGTAGATCTAGTAGGACACGTAGGATTCCTGAGATATATGGATTTCTCATAAGTGAATCTAATGATATATTGCTCATAGATGATGAGGAACCTACTAGTTACGAAGAGGCACTGAATAGTTCAAACAGTGATAGATGGCTAATGGCCATGAAATCAGAAATTGCTTTCATGTATGAAAACTAGATTTGGAACTTAGTAGACCCACCTGAAGGCATAACGCCTATAGGGTGCAAGTGGGTTTTCAAGAAGAAAACTGACATGGATGGTAATATTATTACCTATAAAGCTAGATTAGTGGCAAAAGGTTATCGTCAAAGACAAGGTGTTGACTATGACGAACCCTTTTCACTAGTAGCTATGCTTAAATCCATTCAGATACTCCTAGCCATGGCGGCTCATTTTGATTATGAGATATGACAGATGGATGTTAAAACAACTTTCCTTAATGAAAACCTGTCTAAGGATGTATATATGATACAACCTGAGGATTTCACATCCATTGATAAGAACAAAGTATAAAAGCTTCAACGTTTCAATTATGGATTGAAGCAAGCATCCAGGAGTTGGAATATCCATTTTGATGAGGCAATCAAAAAGTTTAATTTCTCATAAAATCCTGAGGAGCCCTATTTATATAAGAAGGTTAGTGGGAGTGCGGTCGTATTCCTAGTACTGTATGTCGATGACATATTAATTATAGGTAATGATATTTCTATTTTGCAAACAGTCAAGGTTTGGTTGTCCAGAATGTTCTCCATGAAAGACATGGGAGAAGCAACCTATATATTGGGGACTAAAATCTATAGAGATAGATCAAATTGGTTGTTTGGTCTTTCGCAGTCTACATATATAGACAAAAGTGCTAAAATGGTTTAGCATGGAAGAATCAAAGAATGGTTTTATTCCCATGAGACATGGGATTCACCTTTCGAAGTCTATGTGCCCGCGCACTGAAAATGAGAGGATATGCATGAGTCAGATCTCACATGTGTCAGCTATAGGATCAATCATGTACGTTATGTTATGTTATGTACAAGGCCCAATATATCGTACGCTTTGAGCGTTACGAGTATATACCAGTCAGATTTGTTGGATCGAGTGAATCGCTAGAGGGGGATGAATAGTGATCGTAAAAACTTTTCTCTTTTCATCGAAAGTACAAGTAGCACAGCGGAATGTAAAATAACAAAGGTAAAGAAACACTTTTATTTTTACTTGGTTCACAACCGAATGGTTGCTACTCCAAGGCCCCGCGATCCTAGACCGCGTACGAAGGGGCAATCCACTAAAAGTCTCCTCCTCGTTGGAGGTAGGAGACAATGATTACAAGGAAAACAAAAGCTCGAGGATGATGCAATAAGCCTACCTCTCCTCGTTACGATAAAAGCCTCGAGTACAAGAAATAGAAACAAATTGAAAGACAATTTAAGCTACCGACAAAGAGAAGGTGGAATCTCGACGTGTCGTCGGCGTTACGACGTCGTAGAGTAGTCGTTGAGGGTGCGGCATTGTTGGAGCACTTTGGGAGCAAGAATTGATGATCCAAATAGGTGAAATGGCCCTTCTTTTACAAACCCTAGCTCGTTGAGATCTAGATCTGGGTCAAAGCTCCTCATCCCCCAAATTTTGGTGGAGCTTATCTTGACTTTCTTCCAACTGACCAGTTTGAATAGCAGTCAACTGATGACCTTCAGTAGTTGATTGATGGAAGGATCAGTCGATTGCCAATAGCTGTCAATCGACTGTTGGCCTAGTCATTCATCTGCAGCAAAAAGTTAGCACAGAACTACCGAGTAATGGACATTACGATGACTCCTTACCGTCTGATCTCGACCTAGACCTTCCCCTAGAAGTTTTAGTCAAATCGCCACCTAAGTTCGTCCTTGTATAGAGGACATGACCTCACCATTACTCTGCACTTAGTGCTTACCACTGGTCCTCCTAACCTATCGCTTCGCTTTCGGTCGCCACCGAGGTTCCTCGACTCCAATGAGGTTCTCCTGGTGTCGCCTGACCACTATGGTTTTTCGTCCCGAGATTCTCCAGGTGTCACTCGACCTTAGGCTTAGCTTAAACATTTCTTGCACACTTAACATAGGTTATGAGATAACAATAAGAGCTTAACTTTGAATCTTTTCCATAATCAAAACTTATGTTCGATTATTTGGTGCCCCTGCACCAATAATCTCTCCCTTTTTGATATATGGCAAACCAATTCAAAGTTAAGAAAAATTAAGCATAAAATGGAGTAATAATAACATGTAATACTAAATAATGAATATGAAGTGAGTAACTTAGTAAGTTAATGTGTATGAGTAAACTCTTTTTCAAATCCCTTGAGGTTAACTCCCCCTTGACCTTAGGTAAGTTTTTGAAAAAGAAGCTTATCTCTCCCCCTTAATGTTTGGCCACTTAAAGAAAGGTTTTAAAAAAAAAACTTTTGATCCCTAAACTTTGGCCTCTCTTCTCCCCCTTTTTCCATAAATTGAAAATATTTGGGAGTTTGTAAAAAAAAACTTTAGAAACTCATATGTTTGTAATTCTAAGCATGTCCCTTTTAAATTTTAAAAATAATTTTTTTAACATAAACTCAACTAATAGTATGTTCAACTCTTTTTGACTTAATTGATATAAAATGATCAATAAGTATTGATTAGAATTGGTTATTTTAAATAATTATACTCCATGATTCATATCAATGCACTAGATCTACATCTGGAATCAGGAGTAAGGTCCTAACTGTTGGGTTTCCGGCACCGCGGCGTGTGTGTGTTCGATCACGTTTCGCAAACATGAGCACAGCGGAAGCAATAAAAAATAATAAATCTACATTTATTATAACACACACAACACACGCATGCATATTACAACAAGTGTATACATAACCGTAAATTTAGATTTGCAATAAAAGGAAATTTATCTACGTTATACCTTTCGTATTACGTGTAGCGGGAACGGCATCAACCGGAACGATCCTCGCTAGAATCGTCTCTATCTGTATCCACGCCGAGTATCCTTAGGATGACTTCGCTAAGCCACGAGCTTCGTCTTCGTACGGGTTACTAGCCTTGTGTTGAAGACGACGTGATCGAGAGATGATCACGATCCGAATCCAAATTCGGATCCAAAACCGAGTTCTCAAAACTCGCTTCTCTGGAGAGGTATTCGTCAACCGATTGATGAATCCTTCGTCCTCCACCTCAGAGGATTATCGGAGATCGAATCCCCGGTAAGTTAGCCGCTGTCGGAGCTCTAACCGTCGTCCAAACGACGCTCCGACGAGAGGAGAACAAGCTGTCCAGAAAACTGGACAGCTTTGGTGGAGGTGATATGCGCCGGCCAACCAAGGAAGATAGAGCTCACCTTAATGCCAAACCTGAAGGAGATCTCCGGAGCACTAACCGGCAGCAGCTCGACACCGGCGAGGGGGAAGGAAGCTACCTTCTGGACACCGGTTGGAGGAGCTATGGGCGGCGGCAAGAGGTTGGCGCCGAAAGCTCCCTCAATGAGGTGGGCGGCAACCTTAGGGCAAGGGGTTTTTTGATTAGGGCTTAATTATCCCTTAAGCCCTCTTTTATAGAAAACTAATTCTCTTAATGGTTATTGGATCATAACCATTAGGCCCGTTAACCCTCTCCATTAAGATAAGTTAAAATAAACCAAACCATGATGGTTTATTTTAAGTTAAAACGAACCAAACCAACTTTTGGTGCATTCGTTTAAAATAAACCAAACCCTTTGGTTTATTCTCCTCCATTGGATTAGATGTTAAGAATATATGAGAGATGTCCTAAGGCAATCGCCTTATGTATGAACCATTTATATGATAAATGAAGATTCACTATTTGAGTATACATGTTTTATGTATTTGATTGGATCTTAAACTCATTTACTGAATGTCCACGATACGATTCACGGCATGAGAGAATTTGTGATTGGATCACAACTAGTGAGTATCTCTACATGTGTAATTGTGATGTATCGGAATTATCCCTAGTCGATGAATTGATGGATTTGGACACCATCAATTCTGTCGAGACTAGCACGAGGTATACTCCTTGGTGTATCCAAGCAGTTGATTCTCACTGGCTGGAGACATTGTGATGTCCGGAGTTAATCGTGGATGCTAGTTATGGTAACTAGTTCATTGGAGAGACCAGCCGTAAGACTTCATATGGTTCTCTGCATATATAGATATGTCAATGAAGTTCTTACTGTGGCTTAAGTGAGATGTTCCTTTGACTTGCGGTATTCAAGTCATCTTGATCATGGACACTTATGCTTTGACATCTTAAGCAAACATCTCTAAGGAGATGTGGACCCGGGATGATTGGGTATAAGTCGAAATGATCGAAGGTGTTTGAATAGCCTATAAAGGATTCACCACTCCTTGCGAGGAGATGTATACCCATGGCCTCTCGTCGGATTGTTACTAAAGTCTTTGGCCAAAGCATTACATGTTTAGAGTAAGGTACTCTTCGATACATGTGGAGTAACTAGAATCCGTAGGACGAGGAAATTATACTTGGGCTAGGTGTGACGTAGTCAGCCTAGTGGGGACTGACACAATAGACCATGTCCTGAACCAAGTGGGTATAAGATGAGTGAAGTGAATGGGGCACGAATCATTCGAGCTGCTGAAGGGTTTCAGAAATAGTTCTGGATCAACCGTTGATCTTTTCGGTTAATTGGGGATCATGATGTACTACTAGGTGCCACTCATGATCGTTCTATAATTAATGGTTAATTATAGGCGGCCAACATAAACCGAGAACCTATTTGGTCATCGCTGGGCGTAATCCAAAGGATTTAAAACGAGCTTGAGAATGGGATTCTCAGACCGAGAGAAACAAGGTTTGGTTGGACCAAACATAAAGCGAGCATGAAATCGTTTCAGTCGCAATGGAAGTGTGGATGGACCGAGTCTTATGAAGACGTAATGGATGAACCAAAATGGTTTGGTTCTAATCCAATGGAGGAGAATAAACCAAAGGGTTTGGTTTATTTTAAACGAATGAACCAAAAGTTGGTTCGGTTCATTTTAACTTAAAATAAACCATCATGATTTGATTTATTTTAACTTATACTAATGGCGCGGGTTAACGGGCTTTATGGATATGATCCATTAACCATTAAGAGAATTAGTTCTCTATAAAAGAGGGCTTAAGGGATAATTAAGCCCGAATCCTAAAATCCAAAACCCTAGCTTGGAGTTGCCGCCCAACCTTCATTGCCGCCCAACCTCCATTCCCGCCCAGCTTGTTGTGCCGTCGTCCAACTCCTTGCAAGCGACCAAGCTTCAGCCGGTGATCCTTCGGCAACCCTCCGGTGATCTCCTATAGGTTTGGCATCAAGGTGAGTCTTTTCTTCCCTTGGTTGGCCGGCGCCTATCTCCTCCACCAAAGCTGTCCAGTTTTCTGGACAGCTTGTTCTCCTCTCGTCGGAGCATCGTTTGGACGACGGTTAGAGCTCTGACAGCGGCTAACTTACCGGGGATTCGATCTCCGGTAATCCTCTGAGGTGGAGGATGAAGGATTCGTCAATTGGTTGACGAATACATCTCCGAAGAAGCGAGTTTTGAGAACTCGTATTAGGATCCGAATTTGGATTCGGATCGTGATCATCTCTCGATCACGTCGTCTTCAACACGAGGCTAGTAACCCGTACGAAGACGAAGCTCGTGGCTTAGCGAAGTCATCTCGAGGAACTCAGCGTGGATACGGATAGAGACGATTCTAGCGAGGATCGTTCCGGTTGATGCCGTTCCCGCTACACGTCATACGAAAGGTATAACGTAGATAAATTTCCTTTTATTGCAAATTTAAATTTATGGTTATATCTACACTTGTTGTAATATGCATGCGTGTATTGTAATAAATGTAGATTTATTATTTTTATTGCTTCCGCTGTGTTCAAGTTTACGAAACGTGATCGAACACACACACGCCGCGGTGCCGGAAACCCAACAGTGGTATCAGAGCCCAGGTTGTGTTTCGACATAATCGTAAAAATGGTTTTGCGATAGTCATAATGTATTTCTGGAAATTTTTTAATTTTGGAAATTTAGAAGTATTTATGGAAATTTTTCAATTTTGGAAAGTCTAGAAGTATTTATGGAAATCTTCCACTTTTAGAAAGTTGGAAGTATTTATGGAAATTGATATTTTCTATAAATAAAATATTTGATTAGATTCTGGAAATTTGTTTCCTAATTTAATCATGATTTGATTTAGGAAATCAAATCTTAAAATATTTTATTTCCATAAGTAGTTTTAATGATTTAGGAAATTGGTTTCCTAAATAGATTTTCCTTAATCAAATAATTCCATGAATAAAATATGTGATTAGATTTGGAAATTTGTTTCCTAATTTAATTATGATTTAATTTGGAGAATCAAATCTTAAACATATTTTATTTCCATAAATAGTTATGACATATAAGGAAACATATACATGACATAATTGTATGTCATGTAATTGCATTAGATGCATAACATAATGCCATGCGTGTCATGACATGTAGATGTATGTCATGTATGTCATGCCATGTAGATAATAGTTATTTGCATGCAAAGAGGATGAGACATAAAACCCTTAAACAATATTAAAGCCTACACCTTCCATTAATATGGTTAGAACCAGAGTTCCATTTCTTGTTTGGGTTGTTGGACTCTCTACAAGCCCGGCTCGAACCCGAACATGTTCAAACCATGGAATAGTTTAATACTAATATGGTAAGAGTCAGAGGTCAATCGTTAGCTTTGGTTGTTGGACTCTCTCCAAGCTGGGCTAATTGGTTGAATGCGCTCTAACCATATTAAAACTATTTCCGATTAATGGGTTGGCTTTAACCTGGAGCATCGTCTTGTTAGACTCTCTCCAAGGTCGATGTAAAGGGAGGTGAAGTTGGGTGCTATGCATATGATGCATACTTGTTAATGTGTTAACAACCCGATGTATGTGTGAACATTCAATTAGTTGATAGCACATTGTGATAGTTGCATATACGTGATATGCAATCCGTATAGATGATACCTACCGTCGTAGTTATGAATGCCTTGTTGGACTATCTCCAAGGTTGTTCATAACTATGATGGATATCAGGTCATTCGGAGAAGGACCTACGATCTCCCGAAGTGATTTTGGGGTTTTTTGAAATTCAAAAAATGAATGGGATTTATAAATGTATATTGATGCATTTTAAAAATCATTTTCTCATATATGCTCGTTTTGTATTTCTAAGATTGATCATGATGTCTTTGAATTTGCGTTCCATTTTGGATTCGAATAAATTAGTAGGTCGAGCTTCTTGGGTGGCTTAGAAGCTTGAGAATTGTTCTCAAGGTTGAAAAGCTTGCAAATGTCCTCGGCGCCTCTTCACTTGATCCTAGTGGCGATGCAACTCTGGACCAATTGTTGGCCTATCGAAACATGTGAGTGATTACAGACAAATGAGTTGCATCATGCTAGCCCGCGATGGAACCCAAGCTACAGCGGCATGAGCATATGGATGCTCATATCGTAGTCCTTCATCTTTGTGAGTTGGTTGATGAGCAAGTGAGATTGAAAGGTTGAAGTCTCAGCTCCTCTTCACCTCGAGATGCTAGAAGGTTCATCGTAGTCTTGCTCAATATCTTTGAAGGCTGTGGAGTCTTACGAGAAGCATGAGCGAGGGGGCCAGTCTTTATTAGTTGATTCCTCGAAGAAAGGTTCTAAGAGGAAGTCAAAGGAACAACAAAGGGAAAGAAGAAAGGCTAAGAAGGTAGAACTAGCACAAAGGAAACTTGCCATCATTATGGCAAGGAGAGCCATTTTCGAAGAAAGTAAAATATTTATCTTGAGTCAGTGAAGGAGAATAAGGCATAGGATGCTCCATATACTTCAGATATCTTCGTTATTGATTTTAATTCTATTTCCTCAAACACTTGTGTATTTGATACTGGGTGTGGCTCACATATGTATAATGACATGGGCTAAGGAATGAAGAAGACTCGTCGAGGAGAGTCAAATTTGCATGTTAGGAATGGAGCAAAGGTTCTGCGCCACCATCGAACGCATTTGTTGTTGAAACTCCCTACAGGACTTGTCTTAGAACTGGACAATTGCTTTTATGTTCCTTCGTTGATAAAGAACATCATTTCTATTTCTTGTTTAAATAGAAATGGGTACCATTTGACTTTTAGTAACAATTGTTGTTACATAACTTTGAATGGAGTTCTTTAAGGGACTGGAACTTTAAGCAATGGTGTTTATACGTTGGACGTATCCAGTGATATTTTCAATATCGAAGCGAGCAACAAGCGTGCTAAAAAAGATAATCAATTAGACTCCTACATGTGGTATTGTCGTCTTGGCCATGTAAGAAAGAAACGCATGTTCGAATTACACCGATGTGGAATTCTGGAATCGTTTGAATAGGATTCATACGATACATGCGAATCATGCTTAAAAGGCAAGATGACTAAGTTACCTTTTACTAGAAAAGGTGAACGAGTGGGAGAGTTACTAGGTCTAATACATACTGATGTATGTGGACCTATGTCAACTCAAGCTTTAGGAGGTTATAGCTACATCATTACCTTCACCGATGATCACTCACGGTTTGGGTATGTGTTCTTGATGAAACACATGTCTGAAGCCTTTGAAAGGTTCAAAGAATTCAAAAATGAAGTAGAGAAACAATATGATAAGAGTATTAAAATACTTCGATCGGATCGAGGTAGTGAATACTTAAGTCAAGAGTTTCTTGATTATCTAAGAGATAATGGCATATTGTCTCTATGGACTCCGCCATATACACCACAGCATAATGGTGTATCTGAGAGGCGTAACCGGACCTTGTTGGACATGGTCAGGTCAATGATGAATCATGCGACTCTTCCCAAGTCCTTTTGGGGCTATGCACTTCAGACAGCTGTTTACTTGTTAAACAGAATGCCTACCAAGGTAGTCTCAACTACTCCATATGAGATATGGAATAGTAAGAAACCTCATGTATCTTACTTGAATATATGGGGTTGTCCTGCTTATGTGAAGCAGACAGTATCAGACAAATTGGATGCTAAGTATGATAAATGTCTATTTATTGGATACCCTAAGGAAACAAGGGGTTACCAATTCTATCATCCTGTGGAACAAAATGTGTTTGTTTCAAGGCATGCTGTGTTTCTAGAGAAAGAGTTTCTCTTGCAAGAAAACAATGGGAGTGTCGTCGAGCTTGAGGAGGCTCGAGAGACTCAAATAGACATTGATGAGATACCTGGTGAAGCACAACAGTCGACAACTCATAGAGATGAGCAATCGACTGGACCTATTGTAACACCACATTTTCATAGATCTGGTAGAACACGTAATATTCCTGAGAGATATGGATTTCTCGTAAGTGAATCGAACGACGTGTTACTCATTGATGATGAGGAGCCTACCAGTTATGAAGAAGTGCTGACAAGTTCAGAAAGGGATAAGTGGCTTGGTGCCATGAAGTCGGAAATGGATTCCATGTATGAAAACCAAGTTTGGAACTTGGTTGACTCCACCAAGGCATAAAGCCTATAGGGTGCAAGTGCGTTTTCAAGAAGAAAACCGACATGGATGGTAATGTGATTACCTATAAGGCTAGATTGGTGGCGAAAGGATATCGTCAAAAGCAAGGTGTTGATTATGACGAAATCTATTCGCCTGTAGCTATGCTTAAATCCATTCGGATGCTCCTGGCCATAGCGGCTCATTATGATTATGAGATATGGCAGATGGATGTGAAAACAACTTTCCTTAATGGAAACCTGCTCGAGGACGTGTATATGATACAGCCTGAGGGTTTCACATCGGTTGATAAAACCAAGGTATGCAAATTGCGACGGTCCATTTATGGATTGAAGCAAGCATCCAGAGTCGAATATCCGCTTTGATGAGACTATCAAAAAGTTTGATTTCGCAAAAAATCCGCAGAACCTTGTGTGTACAAGAAGGTTAGTGGGAGTGCAGTCGTGTTCCTAGTATTGTATGTCGATGACATACTACTTATAGGAAACGATGTTTCAATCTTACAGTCAGTGAAGGTTTGGTTATCCAAGACATTCTCCATGAAAGACCTGGGAGAAGCAACCTACATCCTCGGGATTAAGATCTATAGAGATAGATCGAAACGGTTGCTTAGTCTTTCGCAGTGTACATATATAGACCGAGTGCTAAAGAGGTTTAGCATGTCGGAATCCAAGAAAGGTTTCTTACCCATCAGGCATGGGGTACACCTTTCAAAGTCTATGTGTCCGCGCACAGAAGACGAGAGGATTTGCATGAGTAAGATTCTCTATGCATCCGCAATAGGATCTATCATGTATGCTATGTTATGTACAAGGCCCGACGTATCGTATGCTCTGAGTGTCACGAGCAGATACCAGTCCGATCCGGGAATGGATCATTGGGCAGCTGTTAAGACGATCCTTAAGTACTTGAGAAGAACTAAGGATGTGTTCCTAATATATGGAGAAGGGGACATGGTGATACGCGGGTATACGGATGCCAGCTTCCAGACATACAAGGATGATTCCAGGTCTCAGTCTAGATACGTGTTCACCTTGAATGGGGGCGCAGTGTGTTGGAAAAGTTTCAAACAAGAGACTATAGCGGATTCTACCACTGAGGCAAAATACATTGTAGCTTCGGAAGCAGCAAAGGAAGCGGTTTGGATCAAGAAATTTGTTCATAAACTTGGTGTGATTCCGGCCATTATTGAAGCAATACCGGTCTACTGCGACAACAATGGAGCAATTGCACAGGCGAAAGAGCCAAGGTCTCATCAACGATCCAAACATGTGCTTCGCCGCTATCATCTTATCAGAGAGATCATCAGTAGGAACAAAATACAAATCGAGAAAATTCCCACTGAACGAAACTTAGCAGATCCCTTGACTAAGGCATTACCTCAAAATAAGTTTGAGGGTCATGTTCGAGCTTATGGTATTGGATACCGTAGCGATTGGCATTAGGCCAAGTGGGAGTCTGTTAAGAATATATGAGAGATGTCCTAAGGCAATCGCCTTATGTATGAACCATTTATATGATAAATGAAGATTCACTATTTGAGTATACATGTTTTATGTATTTAATTGGATCTTAAACTCATTTACTGAATGTCCACGATACGATTCGCAGCATGAGAGAATTGTGATTGGATCACAACTAGTGAGTATCTCTACATGTGTAATTGGGATGTATCGGAATTATCCCTAATCGATGAATTGATGGATTTGGACACCATAAATTCTGTCGAGACTAGCATGAGGTATACTCCTTGGTGTATCCAAGCAGCTGATTCTCACTGGCTTGTGACATTGTGATGTCCGGAGTTAATCGTGGATGCTAGTTATGGTAACTAGTTCATTGGAGTGACCAGCCGTAAGACTTCATATGGTTCTCTGCATATATAGATATGTCAATAAAGTTCTTACTGTGGCTTAAGTGCGATGTTCCTTTGACTTGTGGTATTCAAGTCATCTTGATCATGGACACTTATGCTTTGACATCTTAAGCAAACATCTCTAAGGAGATGTGGACCCGGGATGATTGGGTATAAGTCGAAATGATCGAAGGTGTTTGAATAGCCTATAAAGGATTCACCACTCCGTGCGAGGAGATGTATACACATGGCCTCTCGTCGGATTGTTACTAAAGTTTTTGGCCAAAGCATTACATGTTTAGAGTAAGGTACTCTTCGATACATGTGGAGTAACTAGAATCCGTAGGACGAGGAAATTATACTTGGGCTAGGTGTGACGTAGTCAGCCTAGTGGGGACTGACACAATAGACCATGTCCTGAACCAAGTGGGTATAAGATGAGTGAAGGGAATGGGGCACGAATCATTCGAGCTACTGAAGGGTTTCAGAAATAGTTCTGGATCAACCGTTGATCTTCTCGGTTAATTGGGGATCATGATGTACTACTAGGTGCCACTCATGATCGTTCTATAATTAATGGTTAATTATAGACTGCCAACATAAACCGAGAACCTATTTGGTCACACGCACAACGAGCGTAATCCAAAGGATTTAAAATGAGCTTGAGAATGGGATTCTCAGACCGAGAGAAACAAGGTTTGGTTGGACCAAACATAAAGCGAGCATGAAATCGTTTCAGTCGCAATGGAAGTGTGGATGGACCGAGTCTTATGAAGACGTAATGGATGAACCAAAATGGTTTGGTTATAATCCAATGGAGGAGAATAAACCAAAGGGTTTGGTTTATTTTAAACGAATGAACCAAAAGTTGGTTCGGTTCGTTTTATATTAAAATAAACCATCATGGTTTGATTTATTTTAACTTATACTAATGGAGCGGGTTAACGGGCTTTATGGATATGATCCATTAACCATTAAGAGAATTAGTTCTCTATAAAAGAGGGCTTAAGGGATAATTAAGCCCGAATCCTAAAATCTAAAACCCTAGCTTGGAGTTGCCGCCCAACCTTCATTGCCGCCCAACCTCCATTGCCGCCCAGCTTGTTGTGCCGCCGTCCAGCTCCTTGCCGGCGACCAAGCTTCAGCCGGTGATCCTCCGGCGACCCTCCGGTGATCTCCTATAGGTTTGGCATCAAGGTGAGCCTTTTCTTCCCTTGGTTGGCCGGCGCCTATCTCCTCCACCAAAGCTGTCCAGTTTTCTTGACAGCTTGTTCTCCTCTCATCGGAGCGTCGTTTGGACGACGGTTAGAGCTCCGACAGTGGCTAACTTACCGGGGATTCGATCTCCGGTAATCCTCTGAGGTGGAGGAGGAAGGATTCGTCAATTGGTTGACGAATACCTCTCCGGAGAAGCGAGTTTTGAGAACTCGTATTAGGATCCGAATTTGGATTCGGATCGTGATCATCTCTCGATCACGTCGTCTACAACACAAGGCTAGTAACCCGTACGAAGACGAAGCTCGTGGCTTAGCGAAGTCATCTCGAGGAACTCGGCGTGGATACGGATAGAGACGATTCTAGCGAGGATCGTTCCGGTTGATGTCGTTCCCGCTACACGTCATACGAAAGGTATAACGTAGATAAATTTCCTTTTATTGCAAATTTAAATTTATGGTTATGTCTACACTTGTTGTAATATGCATGCGTGTGTTGTAATAAATGTAGATTTATTATTTTTATTGCTTCCGCTGTGTTCATGTTTACGAAAAGTGATCGAACACACACACGCCGCGGTGCCGGAAACCCAACAGAGGTATCAGAGCCCAGGTTGTGTTTCGACATAATCGTAAAAATGGTTTTGCGATAGTCATAATGTATTTCTGGAAATTTTCTAATTTTTGAAATTTAGAAGTATTTATGGAAATTTTTCAATTTTGGAAAGTCTAGAAGTATTTATGGAAATCTTCCACTTTTGGAAAGTTGGAAGTATTTATGGAAATTGATATTTTCCATAAATAAAATATTTTATTAGATTCTAGAAATTTGTTTCCTAATTTAATCATGATTTGATTTGGGAAATCAAATATTAAAATATTTTATTTCCATAAGTAGTTTTAATGATTTAGGAAATTGGTTTCCTAAATAGATTTTCCTTAATCAAATAATTCCATGAATAAAATATGTGATTAGATTTGAAAATTTGTTTCCTAATTTAATTATGATTTGATTTGGAAAATCAAATCGTAAACATATTTTATTTCCATAAATAGTTATGACATATAAGGAAACATATACATGACATAATTGTATGTCATGTAATTGCATTAGATGCATAACATAATGCCATGCGTGTCGTGACATGTAGATGTTTGTCATGTATGTCATGTCATGTAGATAATAGTTATTTGCATGCAAAGAGGATGAGACATAAAACCCTTAAACAATATTAAAGCCTACACCTTCCATTAATATGGTTAGAACCAGAGTTCCATTTCTTGTTTGAGTTGTTGGACTCTCTCCAAGCCCGGCTCGAACACGAACATGTTCAAACCATGGAATAGTTTAATACTAATATGGTAAGAGTCAGAGGTCAATCGTTAGCTTTGGTTGTTGGACTCTCTCCAAGCTGGGCTAATTGGTTGAATGCGCTCTAACCATATTAAAACTATTTCCAATTAATGGGTTGGCTTTAACCTAGAGCATCGGCTTGTTGGACTCTCTCCAAGGTCGATGTAAAGGGAGGTGAAGTTGGGTGCTATGCATATGATGCATACTTGTTAATGTGTTAACAACCCGATGTATGTATGAACATTCAATTAGTTGATAGCACATTGTGATAGTTGCATATACGTGATATGCAATCGGTATAGATGATACCTACCGTCGTAGTTAAGAATGGCTTGTTGGACTCTCTCCAAGGTTGTTCATAACTATGATGGATATCAGCCCATTCGGAGATGGACCTACGATCTTCCGAAGTGATTTTGGGGTATTTTGAAATTCGAAAAATGAATGGGATTTATAAATGTATATTGATGCATTTTAAAAATCATTTTCTCATATATGCTCGTTTTGTATTTCTAATATTGATCATGATGTCTTTGAATTTGTGTTCCATTTTGGATTCGAATAAATTGACTGGGCCGAGCTTCTTGGACTAGCTTAGAAACTTGAGAATTGTTCTCAAGGTTGAAAAGCTTGCAAATGTCCTCGAAGCGCCTCTTCACTTTCCTAGTGGATGCAACTCTGGACCAATTGTTGGCCTAGAAACATGTGAGTGATTACGAACAAATGAGTTGCATCATGCTAGCCGCGATGGAACCCAAGCTACGAAAGCAGCATGAGCATATGGATGCTCATATCGTAGTCCTTCATCTTTGTGAGTTGGTTGATGAGCAAGTGAGATTCGAAAGGTTCGAAGTCTCAAAGCTCCTCTTCACCTCTGAGATGCTAGAAGGTTCATCTGTGGTACTGCTCAATATGCTGAAGACTATGGAGTCTTCTGAGAAGCATGAGCAGGGGACGGTGCTGTTAGTTGATTCCTCGAAGAAAGGTTCCAAGAGGAAGTCAAAGGAACAGCAGAAGGGAAAGAAGAGAAGGGCTAAGAAGGTAGAACTAGCACAAAAGGAAACTTGCCATCATTATGGCAAGGAGAGCCATTTGCGAAGAAAGTGCAAGATTTATCTTGAGTCCGTGAAGAAGAATAAGAGATCGGATGCCTCATCTTCTTCAGATATCTTCGTTATTGATTGTCATTCTATTTCCTCAAACACTTGGGTATTGGATACTTGGTGTGGCTCACATATATGTAATGACATACATGGGCTAAGGAATAGAAGAAGACTCGTCAAGGGAGAGTCAAATTTGCGTGTTGGGAATGGAGCAAAGGTTGCTACAGTCGCCATTGGAACGCATTTGTTGAAACTCCCTACAGGACTTGTCTTAGAACTGGACAATTGCTTTTATGTTCCTTCGTTGATAAAGAACATCATTTCTATTTCTTGTTTAAATAGAAATGGGTACCATTTGACTTTTAGTAACAATTGTTGTTACATAACTTTGAATGGAGTTCTTTAAGGGACTGGAACTTTAATCAATGGTGTTTATACGTTGGATGTATCTAGTGATATTTTCAATATCGAACCGAGCAACAAGCGTGCTCGAAAAGATAATCAATTAGACTCCTACATGTGGTATTGTCGTCTTGGCCATGTAAGAAAGAAACGCATGTCCAAATTACACCGATGTGGAATTCTGGAATCGTTTGAATAGGATTCATACGATACATGTGAATCATGCTTAAAGGCAAGATGACTAAGTTACCTTTTACTAGAAAAGGTGAACGAGTAGGAGAGTTACTAGGTCTAATACATACTGATGTATGTGGACCTATGTCAACTCAAGCTTTAGGAGGCTATAGCTACTTCATTACCTTCACCGATGATCACTCACGGTTTGGGTATGTGTTCTTGATGAAACACAAGTCTGAAGCCTTTGAAAGGTTCAAAGAATTCAGAAATGAAGTAGAGAAACAACATGACAAGAGTATTAAAATACTTCGATCGGATCGAGGTAGTGAATACTTAAGTCAAGAGTTTCTTGATTATCTAAGAGACAATGGCATATTGTCTCAATGGACTCCGCCATATACACCATAGCATAATGGTGTATCTGAGAGGCGTAACCGGACCTTGTTGGACATGGTCAGGTCAATGATGAATCATGCGACTCTTCCCAAGTCCTTTTGGGGCTATGCACTTCAGACAGCTGTTTACTTGTTAAACAGAATGCCTACCAAGGTAGTCTCAACTACTCCATATGAGATATGGAATAGTAAGAAACCTCATGTATCTTACTTGAAGATATGGGGTTGTCCTGCTTATGTGAAGCGGACAGTATCAGAGAAATTGGATGCTAAGTCTGATAAATGTCTATTTATTGGATACCCTAAGGAAACAAGGGGTTACCAATTCTATCATCCTGTGGAACAAAATGTGTTTGTTTCAAGGCATGTTGTGTTTCTAGAGAAAGAGTTTCTCTTGCAAGAAAACAATGGGAGTGTCGTCGAGCTTGAGGAGGCTCGAGAGACTCAAATAGACATTGATGAGATACCTGGTGAAGCACAACAGTCGACAACTCATAGTGATGAGCAATCGACTGGACCTATTGTAACACCACATCTTCGTAGATCTAGTAGAACACGCAATATTCCTGAGAGAAATGAATTTCTTGTAAGTGAATCGAACGACGTGTTACTCATTGATGATGAGGAGCCTACCAGTTATGAAGAAGTGCTGACAAGTTGAGAAAGGGATAAGTGGCTTGGTGTCATGAAGTCGGAAATGGATTCCATGTATGAAAACCAAGTTTGGAACTTGGTTGACCCACCTGAAGGGATAAAGCCTATAGGGTGCAAGTGGGTTTTTAAGAAGAAAACCGACATGGATGGTAATGTGATTACCTATAAGGCTAGATTGGTGGCGAAAGGATATCGTCAAAAACAAGGTGTTGATTATGACGAAACATATTCGCCTGTAGCTATGCTTAAATCCATTCGGATGCTCCTGGCCATAGCGGCTCATTATGATTATGAGAAATGGCAGATGAATGTGAAAATAGCTTTCCTTACTGGAAACCTGCTCGAGGACATGTATATGATACAGCCTGAGGGTTTCACATCGGTTGATAAAACCAAGGTATGCAAATTGCGACGGTCCATATATGGATTGAAGCAAGCATCCAGGAGCTGGAATATCCGTTTTGATGAGACCATCAAAAAGTTTGATTTCTCACAAAATCCAGACAAACCTTGTGTGTACAAGAAGGTTAGTTGGAGTGCAGTCGTGTTCCTAGTATTGTATGTCGATGACATACTTCTTATAGGAAACGATGTTTCAATCTTACAGTCAGTGAAGGTTTGGTTATCCAAGACATTCTCCATGAAAGACCTGGGAGAAGAAACCTACATCCTCGGGATTAAGATCTATAGAGATAGATCGAAATGGTTGTTTGGTCTTTCGCAGTCTACATATATACACCGAGTGCTAAAGAGGTTTAGCATGTCGGAATCCAAGAAAGGTTTCTTACCCATCAGGCATGGGGTACACCTTTCGAAGTCTATGTGTCCGCGCACAGAAGACGAGAGGATTTGCATGAGTAAGATTCCCTATGCATCCGTAATAGGATCTATCATGTATGCTATGTTATGTACAAAGCCCGACGTATCGTACGCTCTGAGTGTCACGAGCAGATACCAGTCTGATCCGGGAATAGATCATTGGGCGGCTGTTAAGACGATCCTTAAGTACTTGAGAAGAAATAAGGATGTGTTCCTAATATATGGAGAAGGGGACATGGTGATACGCGGGTATACGGATGCCAGCTTCCAGACAGACAAGGATGATTCCAGGTCTCAGTCTGGATACGTGTTTACCTTGAATGGGGGCGCAGTGAGTTGGAAAAGTTCCAAACAAGAGACTGTAGTGGATTCTACCACTGAGGCAGAATACATTGCAACTTCGGAAGCAGCAAAGGAAGCGGTTTGGATCAAGAAGTTTGTTCATAAACTTGGTGTGATTTCGGCCATTGTTGAAGCAATACCGGTCTACTGCGACAACAATGGAGCAATTGCACAGGCGAAAGAGCCAAGGTCTCATCAACGATCCAAACATGTGCTTCGCCGCTATCATCTTATCAGAGAGATCATCAGTAGGAACTAAATACAAATCGAGAAAATTCCCACTGAATGAAACTTAGCGGATCCCTTGACTAAGGCATTACCTCAAAATAAGTTTGAGGGTCATGTTCGAGCTTATGGTATTGGATACCGTAGCGATTGGCATTAGGCCAAGTGGGAGTCTGTTAAGAATATATGTGAGATGTCCTAAGGCAATCGCCTTATGTATGAACCATTTATATGATAAATGAAGATTCACTATTTGAGTATACATGTTTTATGTATTTAATTGGATCTTAAACTCATTTACTGAATGTCCACGATACGATTCACAGCATGAGAGAATTTGTGATTGGATCACAACTAGTGAGTATCTCTACATGTGTAATTGTGATGTATCGGAATTATCCCTAGTCGATGAATTGATGGATTTCGACATCATCAATTCTGTCGAGACTAGCACGAGGTATACTCCTTGGTGTATCAAGCGGTGATTCTCCTTTGGTTGGAGACATAGTGATGTCGGAGTTGATCGTGGATGCTAGTTATGGTAACTAGTTCATTGGAGTGACCAGCCGTAAGACTTCATATGGTTCTCTGCATATATAGATATGTCAATGAAGTTCTTACTGTGGCTTAAGTGCGATGTTCCTTTGACTTGTGGTATTCAAGTCATCTTGATCATGGAGACTTATGCTTTGACATCTTAAGCAAACATCTCCGAGGAGATGTGGACCGAGATGATTGGGTATAAGTCGAAGTGATCGAAGGTGTTTGAATAGCCTATAAAGGATTCACCACTCCTTGCGAGGAGATGTATACCCATGGCCTCTCGTCGGATTGTTACTAAAGTCTTTGGCAAAGCATTACATGTTTAGAGTAAGGTACTCTTCGATACATGTGGAGTAACTAGAATCCGTGGGGCGAGGAAATTGATACTTGGGCTAGGTGTGGCGTAGTCGACCTAGTGAGGTGACACAATAGACCATGTCTGAACCAAGTGGGTATAAGATGAGTGAAGGAATGGGGCACGAATCATTCGATTTCTTTGAAGGGTTTTGAGAAATAGTTACGGATCAACCGTTGATCTTTTCGGTTAATTGGGGATCATGATGTACTACTAGGTGCCACTCATGATCGTTCTATAATTAATGGTTAATTATAGATGACCAACATAAACCGAGAACCTATTTGGTCACACGCACAACGAGTGTAATCCAAAGGATTTAAAACGAGCTTGAGAATGGGATTCTCAGACCGAGAGAAACTATGTTTGGTTGGACCAAACATAAAGTGAGCATGAAATCGTTTGATGCATGGAAGGCGTGGATGGACCGAGTCTTATGAAGACGTAATGGATGAACCAAAATGGTTTGGTTCTAATCCAATGGAGGAGAATAAACCAAAGGGTTTGGTTTATTTTAAACGAATGAATCAAAAGTTGGTTCGGTTCGTTTTAACTTAAAATAAACCATCATGGTTTGATTTATTTTAACTTATACTAATGGAGCGGGTTAACGGGCTTTATGGATATGATTCATTAACCATTAAGAGAATTAGTTCTCTATAAAAGAGGGCTTAAGGGATAATTAAGCCCGAATCCTAAAATCCAAAACCCTAGCTTGGAGTTGCCGCCCAACCTTCATTGCCGCCCAACCTCCATTGCCGCCTAGCTTGTTGTGCCGCCGTCCAGCTCCTTGCCGGCGACCAAGCTTCAGCCGGTGATCCTCCGGCGACCCTCCGGAGATCTCCTATAGGTTTGGCATCAAGGTGAGCCTTTTCTTCCCTTGGTTGGCCGGCGCCTATCTCCTCCACCAAAGCTGTCCAGTTTTCTGGACAGCTTGTTCTCCTCTCGTCGGAGCGTCATTTGGACGACGGTTATAGCTCCGACAGCGGCTAACTTACCGGGGATTCGATCTCCGATAATCCTCTGAGGTGGAGGACAAAGGATTCGTCAATTTGTTGACGAATACCTCTCCGGAGAAGCGAGTTTTGAGAACTCGTATTAGGATCCGAATTTGGATTCGGATCGTGATCATCTCTCGATCACGTCGTCTTCAACACGAGGCTAGTAACCCGTACGAAGATGAAGCTTGTGGCTTAGCGAAGTCATCTCGAGGAACTCGGCGTGGATACGGATAGAGACGATTCTACCAAGGATCGTTCCGGTTGATGTCGTTCCCGCTACACGTCATGCGAAAGGTATAACGTAGATAAATTTCCTTTTATTGCAAATTTAAATTTACGGTTATGTCTACACTTGTTGTAATATGCATGCGTGTGTTGTGTGTGTTGTAATAAATGTAGATTTATTATTTTTATTGCTTCCGCTGTGTTCATGTTTACGAAACGTGATCGAACACACACACGCCGCGGTGCCGGAAACCCAACAGTGGTATCAGAGCCCAGGTTTTGTTTCGACATAATCGTAAAAATGGTTTTGCGATAGTCATAATGTATTTCTGGAAATTTTCTAATTTTGGAAATTTAGAAGTATTTATGGAAATTTTTCAATTTTGGAAAGTCTAGAAGTATTTATGGAAATCTTTCACTTTTGGAAAGTTGGAAGTATTTATGGAAATTGATATTTTCCATAAATAAAATATTTGATTAGATTCTAGAAATTTGTTTCCTAATTTAATCATGATTTGATTTGGGAAATCAAATCTTAAAATATTTTATTTCCATAAGTAGTTTTAATGATTTAGGAAATTGGTTTCCTAAATAGATTTTCCTTAATCAAATAATCCCATGAATAAAATATGTGATTAGATTTGGAAATTTGTTTCCTAATTTAATTATGATTTGATTTGGAGAATCAAATCTGAAACATATTTTATTTCCATAAATAGTTATGACATATAAGGAAACATATACATGACATAATTGTATGTCATGTAATTACATTAGATGCATAACATAATGTCATGCGTGTCGTGACATGTAGATGTATGCCATGTATGCCATGCCATGTAGATAATAGTTATTTGCATGCAAAGAGGATGAGACATAAAACCCTTAAACAATATTAAAGCCTACACCTTCCATTAATATGGTTAGAACCAGGATTCCGTTTCTTGTTTGGGTTGTTGGACTCTCTCCAAGCCCGCCTCGAACCCGAACATGTTCAAACCATGGAATAGTTTAATACTAATATGGTAAGAGTCAGAGGTCAATCGTTAGCTTTGGTTGTTGGACTCTCTCCAAGCTGGGCTAATTGGTTGAATGCGCTCTAACCATATTAAAACTATTTCCGATTAATGGGTTGGCTTTAACCTGGAGCATCGGCTTGTTGGACTCTCTCCAAGGCCGATGTAAAGGGAGGTGAAGTTGGGTGTTATGCATATGATGCATACTTGTTAATGTGTTAACAACCCGATGTATGTGTGAACATTCAATTAGTTGATAGCACATTGTGATAGTTGCATATACGTGATATGCAATCGGTATAGATGATACCTACCGTCGTAGTTATGAATGGCTTGTTGGACTCTCTCCAAGGTTGTTCATAACTATGATGGATATCAGCCCATTCGGAGAAGGACCTACGATCTCCCGAAGTGATTTTGGGGTTTTTTGAAATTCGAAAAATGAATGGGATTTATAAATGTATATTGATGCATTTTAAAAATCATTTTCTCATATATGCTCGTTTTGTATTTCTAAGATTGATCATGATGTCTTTGAATTTGCATTCTATTTTGGATTCGAATAAATTGACTGGGCCGAGCTTCTTGGACTGGCTTAGAAGCTTGAGAATTTTTCTCAAGGTTGAAAAGCTTGCAAATGTCCTCGAAGCGCCTCTTCCCGCCCGTCCTAGTGACGATGCAACTCTGGACCAATTGTTGGCCTATCAGAAACATGTGAGTGATTCTGAACAAATGAGTTGCATCATGCTAGCCATGATGGAACCCAAGCTATGAAAGCAGCATGAGCATATGGATGCTCATATCGTAGTCCTTCATCTTTGTGAGTTGGTTGATGAGCAAGTGAGATTCGAAAGGTTCGAAGTCTCAAAGCTCCTCTTCACCTCTGAGATGCTAGAAGGTTCATCTGTGGTACTGCTCAATATGCTGAAGACTGTGGAGTCTTCTGAGAAGCATGAGCAGGGGAGGGTGCTGTTAGTTGATTCCTCGAAGAAAGGTTCTAAGAGGAAGTCAAAGGAACAGCAGAAGGGAAAGAAGAGAAGGGCTAAGAAGGTAGAACTAGCACAAAAGGAAACTTGCCATCATTATGGCAAGGAGAGCCATTTGCGAAGAAAGTGCAAAATTTATCTTGAGTCCGTGAAGAAGAATAAGGCTTCGGATGCCCCATCTTCTTCAGATATCTTCATTATTGATTGTCATTCTATTTCCTCAAACACTTGGGTATTGGATACTGGGTGTGGCTCACATATATGTAATGACATACATGGGCTAAGGAATAGAAGAAGACTCGTCAAGGGAGAGTCAAATTTGCGTGTTGGGAATGGAGCAAAGGTTGCTGCAGTCGCTATTGGAACGCATTTGTTGAAACTCCCTACAGGACTTGTCTTAAAACTGGACAATTGCTTTTATGTTCCTTCGTTGATAAAGAACATCATTTCTATTTCTTGTTTAAATAGAAATGGGTACCATTTGACTTTTAGTAACAATTGTTGTTACATAACTTTGAATGGAGTTCTTTAAGGGACTGGAACTTTAAGCAATGGTGTTTATACGTTGGTCGTATCCAGTGATTTTTTCAATATCGAAGTGAGCAAAAAGCGTGCTCGAAAAGATAATCAATTAGACTCCTACATGTGGTATTGTCGTCTTGGCCATGTAAGAAAGAAACGCATGTCCGAATTACACCGATGTGGAATTCTAGAATCGTTTGAATAGGATTCATACGATACATGAGAATCATGCTTAAAAGGCAAGATGACTAAGTTACCTTTTACTAGAAAAGGTGAACGAGTGGGAGAGTTACTAGGTCTAATACATACTGATGTATGTGGACCTATGTCAACTCAAGCTTTAGGAGGCTATAGCTACTTCATTACCTTCACCGATGATCACTCACGGTTTGGGTATGTGTTCTTGATGAAACACAAGTCTGAAGCCTTTGAAAGGTTCAAAGAATTCAGAAATGAAGTAGAGAAATAACATGACAAGAGTATTAAAATACTTCGATCGGATCGAGGTAGTGAATACTTAAGTCAAGAGTTTCTAGATTATCTAAGAGACAATGGCATATTGTCTCAATGGACTCCGCCATATACACCACAGGATAATGGTGTATCTGAGAGGCGTAACCGGACCTTGTTGGACATGGTCAAGTCAATGATGAATCATGCGACTCTTTCCAAGTCCTTTTGGGGCTATGCACTTCAGACAGCTGTTTACTTGTTAAACAGAATGCCTACCAAGGTAGTCTCAACTACTCCATATGAGATATGGAATAGTAAGAAACCTCATGTATCTTACTTGAAGATATGGGGTTGTCCTTCTTATGTGAAGCAGACAGTATCAGACAAATTGGATGCTAAGTCTGATAAATGTCTATTTATTGGATACCCTAAGGAAACAAGGGGTTACCAATTCTATCATCCTGTGGAACAAAATGTGTTTGTTTCAATGCATGCTGTGTTTCTAGAGAAAGAGTTTCTCTTGCAAGAAAACAATGGAAGTGTCGTCGTGCTTGAGGAGGCTTGAGAGACTCAAATAGACATTGATGAGATACCTGGTGAAGCACAACAGTCGACAACTCATAGTGATGAGCAATCGACTGGACCTATTGTAACACCACATCTTTATAGATCTGGTAGAACACGCAATATTCCTGAGAGATATGGATTTCTCGTAAGTGAATCGAACGACGTGTTACTCATTGATGATGAGGAGCCTACCAGTTATGAAGAAGTGCTGACAAGTTCAGAAAGGGATAAGTGGCTTGGTGCAATGAAGTCGGAAATGGATTCCATGTATGAAAACCAAGTTTGGAACTTGGTTGACCCACCTGAAGGGATAAAGCCTATAGGGTGCAAGTGGGTTTTCAAGAAGAAAACCAACATGGATGTTAATGTGATTGCCTATAAGGCTAGATTGGTGGCGAAAGGATATCGTCAAAAACAAGGTGTTGATTATGACGAAACCTATTCGCCTGTAACTATGCTTAAATCCATTCGGATGCTCCTGGCCATAGCGGCTCATTATGATTATGAGATATGGCAGATGGATGTGAAAACAGCTTTCCTTAATGGAAACCTGCTCGAGGACATGTATATGATACAGCCTGAGGGTTTCACATCGGTTGATAAAATCAAGGTATGCAAATTGCGACGGTCCATATATGGATTGAAGCAAGCATCCAGGGGTTGGAATATCCGTTTTGATCAGACCATCAAAAAGTTTGATTTCTCACAAAATCCAGATGAACCTTGTGTGTACAAGAAGGTTAGTGGGAGTGCAGTCGTGTTCCTAGTATTGTATGTCGATGACATACTACTTATAGGAAATGATGTTTCAATCTTACAGTCAGTGAAGGTTTGGTTATCCAAGACATTCTCCATGAAAGACCTAGGAGAAGCAACCTACATCCTCGGGATTAAGATCTATAGAGATAGATCGAAACGGTTGCTTGGTCTTTCGCAGTCTACATATATAGACCGAGTGCTAAAGAGGTTTAGCATGTCAGAATCCAAGGAAGGTTTCTTACCCATCAGGCATGGGGTACACCTTTCGAAGTCTATGTGTCCGCGCACAGAAGACGAGAGGATTTGCATGAGTAAGATTCCCTATGCATCCACAATAGGATCTATCATGTATGCTATGTTATGTACAAGGCCCGACGTATCATACGCTCTGAGTGTCACGAGCAGATACCAGTCCGATCCGACAATGGATCATTGGGCGGGTGTTAAGACGATCCTTAAGTACTTGAGAAGAACTAAGGATGTGTTCCTAATATATGGAGAAGGGGACATGGTGATACATGGGTATACGGATGTCAGCTTCCAGACAGACAAGGATTATTCCAGGTCTCAGTCTGGATACGTGTTCACCTTGAATGGGGGCGCAGTGAGTTGGAAAAGTTCCAAACAAGAGACTGTAGCGGATTCTACCACTGAGGCAGAATACATTGCAGCTTCGGAAGCAACAAAGGAAGCAGTTTGGATCAAGAAGTTCGTTCATAAACTTGGTGTGATTCCGGCCATTGTTGAAGCAATATCGGTCTACTGCGACAACAATGGAGCAATTGCACAGGAGAAAAACCAAGGTCTCATCAACGATCCAAACATGTGCTTCGCCGCTATCATCTTATCAGAGCGATCATTAGTAGGAACGAAATACAAATCGAGAAAATTCCCACTGAACGGAACTTAGCGGATCCCTTGACTAAGGCATTACCTCAAAATAAGTTTGAGGGTCATGTTCGAGCTTATGGTATTGGATATCGTAGCGATTGGCATTAGGCCAAGTGGGAGTCTGTTAAGAATATATGAGAGATGTCCTAAGGCAATCGCCTTATGTATGAACCATTTATATGATAAATGAAGATTCACTATTTGAGTATACATGTTTTATGTATTTGATTGAATCTTAAACTCATTTACTGAATATCCACGTTACGATTCACAGCATGAGAGAATTTGTGATTGGATCACAACTAGTGAGTATCTCTACATGTGTAATTGTGATGTATCGGAATTATCCCTAGTCGATGAATTGATGGATTTGGACACCATCAATTCTGTCGAGACTAGCACGAGGTATACTCCTTGGTGCATCCAAGCAGCTGATTCTCACTGGCTGGAGACATTGTGATGTTCGAAGTTAATCGTGGATGCTAGTTATGGTAACTAGTTCATTGGAGTGACCAGCCGTAAGACTTCATATGGTTCTCTGCATATATAGATATGCCAATGAAGTTCTTACTGTGGCTTAATTGTGATGTTCCTTTGACTTGCAGTATTCAAGTCATCTTGATCATGGAGACTTATGCTTTGACATCTTAAGCAAACATCTCTAAGGAGATGTGGACCCGGGATGATTGGGTATAAGTCAAAATGATCGAAGGTGTTTGAATAGCCTATAAAGGATTCACCACTCCTTGCGGGGAGATGTATACCCATGGCCTCTCGTCGGATTGTTACTAAAGTCTTTGGCCAAAGCATTAGATGTTTAGAGTAAGGTACTCTTCGATACATGTGGAGTAACGAGAATCCGTAGGACGAGGAAATGATACTTGGGCTAGGTGTGACGTAGTCAGCCTAGTGGGGACTGACACAATAGACCATGTCCTGAACCAAGTGGGTATAAGATGAGTGAAGGGAATGGGGCACGAATCATTCGAGCTGCTGAAGGGTTTCAGAAATAGTTCTGGATCAACTGTTGATCTTTTCGGTTAATTGGGGATCATGATGTACTACTAGGTGCCACTCATGATCGTTCTATAATTAATGGTTAATTATAGACGGCCATCATAAACCGAGAACCTATTTGGTCACACGCACAACGAGCGTAATCCAAAGGATTTAAAACGAGCTTGAGAATGGGATTCTCAGACCGAGAGAAACAAGGTTTTGTTGGACCAAACATAAAGTGAGCATGAAATCGTTTCAGTCGCAATGGAAGTGTGGATGGACTGAGTCTTATGAAGACGTAATGGATGAACCAAAATGGTTTGGTTCTAATCCAATGGAGGAGAATAAACCAAAGGGTTTGGTTTATTTTAAAAGAATGAACCAAAAGTTGGTTCGGTTCGTTTTAACTTAAAATAAACCATCATGGTTTGATTTATTTTAACTTATACTAATGGAGCGGGTTAACGGGCTTTATGGATATGATCCATTAACCATTAAGAGAATTAGTTCTCTATAAAAGAGGGCTTAAGGGATAATTAAGCTCGAATCCTAAAATCCAAAACCCTAGCTTGGAGTTGCCGCCCAACCTTCATTGCCGCCCAACCTCCATTGCCGCCCAGCTTGTTGTGCCGCCGTCCAGCTCCTTGCCGGCGACCAAGCTTCAGCCGGTGATCCTCCGGCGACCCTCCGGTGATCTCCTATAGGTTTGGCATCAAGGTGAGCCTTTTCTTCCCTTGGTTGGCCGGCGCCTATCTCCTCCACCAAAGCTGTCCAGTTTTCTGGACAGCTTGTTCTCCTCTCGTCGGAGCGTCGTTTGGACGACGGTTAGAGCTCCGACAGCGGCTAACTTACTGGGGATTCGATCTCCGGTAATCCTCTGAGGTGGAGGACGAAGGATTCATCAATTGGTTGACGAATACCTCTCCGGAGAAGCGAGTTTTGAGAACTCGTATTAGGATCCGAATTTGGATTCGGATCGTGATCATCTCTCGATCACGTCGTCTTCAACACGAGGCTAGTAACCTGTACGAAGACGAAGCTCGTGTCTTAGCGAAGTCATCTCGAGGAACTCGGCGTGGATAAGGATAGAGACGATTCTAGCGAGGATCGTTCCGGTTGATGTCGTTCCCGCTACACGTCATACGAAAGGTATAACGTAGATAAATTTCCTTTTATTGCAAATTTAAATTTACAGTTATGTCTACACTTGTTGTAATATGCATGCGTGTGTTGTGTGTGTTGTAATAAATATAGATTTATTATTTTTATTGCTTCCGCTGTGTTCATGTTTACGAAACGTGATCGAACACACACACGCCGTGGTGCCGGAAACCCAACATTAGAACCAAACCATTTTGGTCCATCTATTATGTCTTCATAAGACACGGCTCATCCACGCTTCCATTGCGCCTGAAACGATTTTATGCTCGCTCCATGTTTGGTCCAACCAAACATAATTTCTCTCGGTCTGAGAATCCCATTCTCAAGCTCGTTTTAAATCCTTCGGATTACGCTCGTTGTGCGTGTGACCAAATAGGTTCTCGGTTTATGTTGGTCATCTATAATTAACCATTAATTATAGAACGATCATGAGTGGCACCTAGTAGTACATCATGATCCCCAATTAACCGAAAAGATCAACGGTTGATCCAGAACTATTTCTGAAACCCTTCAGCAGCTCGAATGATTCGTGCCCCATTCCCTTCACTGATCTTATACCCACTTGGTTTAGGACATGGTCTATAGTGTCAGTCCCCACTAGGCTGACTACGTCACACCTAGCCCAAGTATCAATTCCTCATCCTACGGATTCTAGTTACTCCACATGTATCGAAGAGTACCTTACTCTAAACATGTAATGCTTTGGCCAAAGACTTTAGTAACAATCCAACGAGAGGCCATGGGTATACATCTCCTCGCAAGGAGTGGTGAATCCTTTATAGGCTATTCAAACACCTTCGATCATTTCGACTTATACCCAATCATCCCGGGTCCACATCTCCTTAGAGATGTTTGCTTAAGATGTCAAAGCATAAGTCTCCATGATCAAGATGACTTGAATACCACAAGTCAAAGGAACATCGCACTTAAGCCACAGTAAGAACTTCATTGACATATCTATATATGCAGAGAACCATATGAAGTCTTACGGCTGGTCACTCCAATGAACTAGTTACCATAACTAGCATCCACGATTAACTCCGGACATCACAATGTCTCCAGCCAGTGAGAATCAGCTGCTTGGATACACCAAGGAGTATACCTCCTGCTAGTCTCGACAGAATTGATGGTGTCCAAATCCATCAATTTATCGACTAGGGATAATTTCGATACATCACAATTACACATGTAGAGATACTCACTAGTTGTGATCCAATCACAAATTCTCTCATGCTGTGAATCGTATCGTGGACATTCAGTAAATGAGTTTAAGATCCAATCAAATACATAAAATATGTATACTCAAATAGTGAATCTTCATTTATCATATAAATGGTTCATACATAAGGCGATTGCCTTAGGACATCTCTCATATATTACTAACAGACTTTCACTTGGTCTAATGCCAATCTCTACGGTATCCAATACCATAAGCTCTAACATGACCCTCAAACTTATTTTGAGGCAATGCCTTAGTCAAAGGATCCGCTAAGTTCCTTTCAGTGGGAATTTTCTCGATTTGTATTTCATTCCTACTGATGATCTCTCTGATAAGATGATAGCGGCGAAGCACATTTTTGGATCGTTGATGAGACCTTGGCTCTTTCGCCTGTGAAATTGCTTCATTGTTGTCACAGTAGACCGGTATTGCTTCAACAATGGCCGGAATCACACCAAGTTCATAAACGAACTTCTTGATCCAAACCGCTTCTTTTGCTGCTTCCGAAGCTGTAATGTATTCTGCCTCAGTGGTAGAATCCGCTACAGTGTCTTGTTTGGAACTTTTCCAACTCACTACGCCCCCATTCAAGGTGAACACATATCCAGACTGAGACCTGGAATCATCCTTGTCTGTTTGGAAGCTGGCATCCGTATACCCGCGTATCACCATGTCCCCTTCTCCATATATTAGGAACACATCCTTAGTTCTTCTTAAGTACTTAAGGATCATCTTAACAGCCACCCAATGATCCATTCCTAGATCAGACTGGTATCTGCTCGTGACACTTAGAGCATACGATACATCAGGCCTCGTACATAATATAGAATAATGATAGATCCTATTACGGATGCATAGGGAATCTTACTCATGCAAATCCTCTCGTCTTTTGTGCACGGACACATAGACTTCGAAAGGTGTACCCCATGCCTGATGGGTAGGAAACCTTTCTTGGATTCTGACATGCTAAACCTCTTTGCTTTTCGGTCTATATATGTAGCTGCGAAAGACCAAACAGGATCTATCTCTATAGATCTTAATCCCGAGGATGTAGGTTGCTTCTCCCAGTCTTTCATGGAGAATGTCTTGATAACCAAACCTTAATCAGTAAGATTGAAACATCGTTTCCTATAAGTAATATGTCATCGACATATAATACTAGGAACACAATTGCACTCCCACTAACCTTCTTGTACACACAAGGTTCGTCTGGATTTTGTGAGAAATCAAACTTTTTGATGGTCTCATCAAAACGGATATTCCAGCTCCTGGATGCTTGCTTCAATCCATAAATGGACCGTCGCAATTTGCATACCTTGGTTTTATCAACCGATGTGAAACCCTCAGGCTGTATCATATACACGTCATCGAGCAGGTTTCCATTAAGGAAAGCTATTTTCACATCCATCTGCCATATCTCATAATCATAATGAGCCGCTATGGCCAGGAGCATCCGAATGGATTTAAGCATAGCTACAGGCGAATAGGTTTCGTCATAATCAACACCTTGTTTTTGACGATATCCTTTCGCCACCAATCTAGCCTTATAGGTAATCACATTACCATCCATGTCAGTTTTCTTCTTGAAAACCCACTTGCACCCTATAGGCTTTATGCCTTCAGGTGGGTCAACCAAGTTCCAAACTTGGTTTTCATACATGGAATCCATTTCCGACTTCATGGCACCAAGCCACTTATCCCTTTCTGAACTTGTCAGCACTTCTTCATAACTGGTAGGCTCCTCATCATCAATGAGTAACACGTCGTTCGATTCACTTACGAGAAATCCATATCTCTCAGGAATATTGCATGTTCTACCAGATCTACGAAGATGTGGTGTTACAATAGGTCCAGTCGATTGCTCATCACTATGAGTTGTCGACTGTTGTGCTTCACCAGGTATCTCATCAATGTCTATTTGAGTCTCTCGAGCCTCCTCAAGCTCGACGACACTCCCACTATTTTCTTGCAAGAGAAACTCTTTCTCTAGAAACACAGCATGCCTTGAAACAAACACCTTTTGTTCCACAGATGATAGAATTGGTAACCCCTTGTTTCCTTAGGGTATCCAATAAATAGACATTTATCAGACTTAGCATCCAATTTATGCGATCTGATCGCTTCACATAAGCAGGACAACCCCATATCTTCAAGTAAGATACATGAGGTTTCTTACTATTCCATATCTCATATGGAGTAGTTGAGACTACCTTAGTAGGCATTCTGTTTAACAAGTAAAGCATAGCCCCAAAAGGACTTGGGAAGAGTTGCATGATTCATCATTGACCTGACCATGTCCAACAAAGTCTGATTACGCCTCTCAGATACACCATTATCCTGTGGTGTATAGGGCGGAGTCCATTGAGACAATATACCATTGTCTCTTAGATAATCAAGAAACTCTTGACTTAAGTATTCACCACCTCGATCCGATCGAAGTATTTTAATACTCTTGTCATGTTGTTTCTCTACTTCATTTCTGAATTCTTTGAACCTTTCAAAGGCTTCAGACTTGTGTTTCATCAAGAACACATACCCAAACCGTGAGTGATCATCGGTGAAGGTAATGAAGTAGCTATAGCCTCCTAATGCTTGAGTTGACATAGGTCCACATACATCAGTATGTATTAGTCCTAGTAACTCTCCCACTCGTTCACCTTTTCCAGTAAAAGGTAACTTAGTCATCTTGCCTTTTAAGCATGATTCGCATGTATCGTATGAATCCAATTCAAACGATTCCAGAATTCCACATCGGTGTAATTCAGACATGCGTTTCTTGCTTATATGGCCAAGACGACAATGCCACATATGGGAGTCTAATTGATTATCCTTTCGAGCACGCTTGTTGCTCGCTTCGATATTGAAGATGTCACTGGATACGTCCAATGTATAAACACCATTGCTTAAAGTTCCAGTCCCATAAAGAACTCCATTCAAAGTTATGTAACAACAATTGTTACTAAAAGTCAAATGGTACCCATTTCTATTTAAACAAGAAATAAAAATGATGTTCTTTATCAACGAAGGAACATAAAAGCAATTGTCCAGTTCTAAGACAAGTCATGTAGGGAGTTTCAACAAATGTGTTCCAATGGCGATTGCAGCAACCTTTGCTCCATTCCCAACACGAATATTTGACTCTCCCTCGACGAGTCTTCTTCTATTCCTTAGCCCCTATATGTCATTACATATATGTGAGCCACACCCAGTATCCAATACCCAAGTGTCTAAGGAAATAGAATGACAATCAATAATGAAGATACCTGAAGAGGATGGGGCATCGGATGCCTTCTTCTTCTTCATGGACTCAAGATAAATCTTGCAGTTTCTTCGCCAGTGACCTTCCTTGCCACAGTGATGGCAAGTGCCCTTTTGCGTTGGTTCCGTCTTCTTTGCCTTTTTGTTCTTTCCTTTCTTCTGTTCTTTTGCCTTCCTCTTAGAACCTTTCTTTGAGGAATCAACTAACAGAACTGCCTTCTCCTCATTCTTCACAGAAGGCTCCACAGTCTTCAGCATATTGAGGAGCTCGGGAATGGTGGATTCCAATTTGTTCATCCGATAGTTCATCACAAATTGTGAGAAACTCTTGGGTAAACAATGCAGAATTAAGTCAATACTTAACTCATGATCCATCACAAAACTGAGGGTAGCTATCCGCTCGATGTACCCGTTCATCTTTAGCACAAACTTCACTACAGACGAACCTTCTTGCATCTTTGTGGTGAAGAGGAGCCTAGAGACCTCGAACCTTTCGGATCTCGCTTGCTCATCGAACAACTCATGAAGATGGAAGACCATAGTATTAGCATCCATATGCTCATGCTGCTTTTGCAGCTCAGGTACCATCGCCGCTAGCATGATGCAACTCGCCAGCTCAGAATCTGCCACATGCTTCTGATAGACCAACATTTGGGAGTTGCATCGTCCTTAGAAGAGGCTCTTCAAGGACATATGCAAGCTTTTCCGCCTTGAGAACAATTCTCAGGTTTCTAAGCCAGTCCAGGAAGTTAGTTTGTTCGAATCCAAAATAGTGCGCAAATTCAAAGACGTCATGATCAATTTATTGACCTAGAAATACAAAACGAGCATATATGAGAAAATGATTTTAAAATGCATCAATATACATTTATAAATCCCATTCATTTTTTGAATTTCAAAAACCCCAAAATCACTTCGGGAGATCGTAGGTCCATCTCCGAATGGGCTGATATCCATCATAGTTATGAACAACCTTGGAGAGAGTCCAACAAGCCATTCATAACTACGACGGTAGGTATCAACTATACCGATTGCATATCACGTATATGCAACTATCACAATGTGCTATCAACTAATTGAATGTTCACACATACATCGGGTTGTTAACACATTAACAAGTATGCATCATATGCATAGCACCCAACTTCACCTCCCTTTACATCGACCTTGGAGAGAGTCCAACAAGTCGATGCTCCAGGTTAAAGCCAACCCATTAATCGAGAAATAGTTTTAATATGGTTAGAGCGCATTCAACCAATTAGCCCAGCTTGGAGAGAGTCCAACAACCAAAGCTAACGATTGACCTCTGACTCTTACCATATTAGTATTAAACTATTCCATGGTTTGAACATGTTCGGGTTCGAGCCGGGCTTGGAGAGAGTCCAACAACCCAAACAAGAAACGGAACTCTGGTTCTAACCATATTAATGGAAGGTGTAGGCTTTAATATTGTTTAAGGGTTTTATGTCTCATCCTCTGTGCATGCAAATAACTATTATCTACATGGCATGGCATACATGACATACATCTACATGTCATGACACATAATGTTATGCATCTAATGCAATTACATGGCATACAATTATGTCATGTATATAATTTCCTTATATGTCATAACTATTTATGGAAATAAAATATGTTTAAGATTTGATTCTCCAAATCAAATCATAATTAAATTAGGAAACAAATTTCCAAATCTAATCACATATTTTATTCATGGAATTATTTGATTAAGGAAAATCTATTTAGGAAACCAATTTCCTAAATCATTAAAACTACTTATGGAAATAAAATATTTTAATATTTGATTTCCCAAATAAAATCATGATTAAATTAGGAAACAAATTTCCAGAATCTAATCAAATATTTTATTTATGGAAAATATCAATTTCCATAAATACTTCCAACTTTCAAAAAGTGGAAGATTTCCATAAATACTTCTAGACTTTCCAAAATTGAAAAATTTCCATAAATACTTCTAAATTTCCAAAATTAGAAAATTTCCAGAAATACATTATGACTATCGCAAAACGATTTTACGATTATGTCGAAACACAACCTGGGCTCGATACCCTTTGTTGGGTTTAGCACCACATGGCGTGTGTGTGTTCGATCATGTTTCGTAAACATGAACACAGCGGAAGCAATAAAAATAATAAATCTACATTTATTACAACCCACACAACACACGCATGCATATTACAACAAGTGTAGACATAACCGTAAATTTAAATTTGCAATAAAAGGAAATTTATCTACGTTATACCTTACGTATGACGTGTAGCGGGAACGGAATCAACCGGAACAATCCTCGCTAGAATCGTCTCTATCCGTATCACGCCGAGTATCCTTCGGGATGACTTCGCTAAGTCACGAGCTTCGTCTTCGTACGGGTTACTAGCCTCGTGTTGAAGACGACGTGATCGAGAGATGATCACGATCCGAATCCAAATTCGGATCCAAACCGAGTTCTCAAAACTCGCTTCTCCGGAGAGGTATTCGTCAACCGTTTGACGAATCCTTCGTCCTCCACCTCAGAGGATTACCGGAGATCAAATCCCGATAAGTTAGCCATTGTCGGAGCTCTAACCGTCGTCAAGCAGCGCTCGGCGAGAGGAGAACAAGCTGTCAGAAAACTGGACAGCTTTGGTGGAAGTGATAGCGGCCAACCAAGGAAGATAGAGCTCACCTTGATGCCAAACCTAAGGAGATCACGGAGCACTAACGGCAGCGGCTCGGCGCGCGGGGAAGGAAGCTACCTTCGGGCGCGGTTGGAGGAGCTATGGCGTGGCAATGGAGGTTGGCGCCGAAGCCCTCTTTTATAGAGAACTAATTCTCTTAATGGTTATTGGATCATAACCATTAGGCCCGTTAACCCGCTCCATTAATATAAGTTAAAATAAACCAAACCATGATGGTTTATTTTAAGTTAAAACGAACCGAACCAACTTTGGTTCATTCGTTTAAAATAAACCAAACCCTTTGGTTTATTCTCCTCCATTGGATTAGAACCAAACCATTTTGGTTCATCCATTATGTCTTCATAAGACACGGCCCATCCACGCTTCCATTGCATTGAAGCGATTTCATGCTCGCTCCTTTATGTTTGGTCCAACCAAACATAGTTTCTCTCGGTCTGAGAATCTCATTCTCAAGCTCGTTTTAAATCCTTTGGATTACACTCGTTGTGCGTGTGACCAAATAGGTTCTCGGTTTATGTTGGGCGTCTATAATTAACCATTAATTATAGAACGATCATGAGTGGCACCTAGTAGTACGTCATGATCCCCAATTAACCGAAAAGATCAACGGTTGATCCAGAACTATTTCTGAAACCCTTCAGTAGCTCGAATGAATCGTGCCCCATTCCCTTCACTCATCTTATACCCACTTGGTTCAGGACATGGTCTATTGTGTCGGTCCCACTAAGTGACTCGTCACACCTAGCCAAGTATCATTTCCTCGTCCTCACGGTTCTAGTTACTCCACATGTATCGAAGAGTACCTTACTCTAAACATGTAATGCTTTGGCCAAAGACTTTAGTAACAATCCGACGAGAGGCCATGGGTATACATCTCTCATAAGTGGTGAATCCTTTATAGGCTATTCAAACACCTTGATCATTTGACTTATACCCAATCATCCGGGTCCACATCTCCTTAGAGATGTTTGCTTAAGATGTCAAAGCATAAGTCTCCATGATCAAGATGACTTGAATACCGCCAAGTCGAAGAACATCGCACTTAAGCCCGCATAAGAACTTCATTGACATATCTATATATGCAGAGAACCATATGAAGTCTTACGGTGGTCACTCAATGAACTAGTTACCATAACTAGCATCCACGATTAACTCGGACATCACAATGTCTCGGCCCGGTGAGAATCGGTGCTTGGATACACCAAGGAGTATACCTCGTGCTAGTCTCGGCGAATTGATGGTGTCAAATCCATCAATTCATCGACTAGGGATAATTTGATACATCACAATTACACATGTAGAGATACTCACTAGTTGTGATCCAATCACAAATTCTCTCATCTTTGTGAATCGTATCGTGGACATTGATAAATGAGTTTAAGATCCAATCAAATACATAAAACATGTATACTCAAATAGTGAATCTTCATTTATCATATAAATGGTTCATACATAAGGCGATTGCCTTAGGACATCTCTCATATATTACTAACAGACTTTCACTTGGCCTAATGCCAATCGCTACGGTATCCAATACCATAAGCTCTAACATGACCCTCAAACTTATTTTGAGGCAATGCCTTAGTCAAAGGATCCGCTAAGTTCCTTTCGGTGGGAATTTTCTCGATTTGTATTTCATTCCTACTGATGATTTCTCTCATAAGATGATAGCGGCGAAGCACATGTTTGGATCGTTGATGAGACCTTGGCTCTTTCGCCTGTGAAATTGCTTCATTGTTGTCACAGTAGACCGGTATTGCTTCAACAATGGCCGGAATCACACCAAGTTCATAAACAAACTTCTTGATCCAAACCGCTTCTTTTGCTGCTTCCGAAGCTGCAATGTATTCTGCCTCAGTGGTAGAATCCGCTACAGTGTCTTGTTTAGAACTTTTCCAACTCACTACGCCCCCATTCAAGGTGAACACATATCCAGACTGAGACCTGGAATCATCCTTGTCTGTCTGGAAGCTGGCATCCGTATACCCGCGTATCACCATGTCCCCTTCTCCATATATTAGGAACACATCCTTAGTTCTTCTTAAGTACTTAAGGATCATCTTAACAGCCACCCAATGATCCATTCCTAGATCAGACTGGTATCTGCTCGTGACACTCAGAGCATACGATACATCGGGCCTCGTACATAACATAGAATAATGATAGATCCTATTGCGGATGCATAGGGAATCTTACTCATACAAATCCTCTCGTCTTTTGTGCACGGACACATAGACTTCGAAAGGTGTACCCCATGCCTGATGGGTAGGAAACCTTTCTTGGATTCCTACATGCTAAACCTCTTTAGCACTCGGTCTATATATGTAGACTGCGAAAGACCAAACAACCGTTTCGATCTATCTCTATAGATCTTAATCCCGAGGATGTAGGTTGCTTCTCCCAGGTCTTTCATGGAGAATGTCTTGGATAACCAAACCTTAACTGACTGTAAGATTGAAACATCGTTTTCTATAAGTAATATGTCATCAACATATAATACTAGGAACACGACTGCACTCCCACTAACCTTCTTGTACACACAAGGTTCATCTGGATTTTGTGAGAAATCAAACCTTTTGATGTTCTCATCAAAACGGATATTCCAGCTCCTGGATGCTTGCTTCAATCCATAAATGGACCGTCGCAATTTGCATACCTTGGTTTTATCAACCGATGTGAAACCCTCAGGCTGTATCATATACACGTCCTCGAGCAGGTTTCCATTAAGGAAAGCTATTTTCACATCCATCTGCCATATCTCATAATCATAATGAGCCGCTATGGCCAGGAGCATCCGAATGGATTTAAGCATAGCTACAGGCGAATAGGTTTCGTCATAATCAACACCTTGTTTTTGACGATATCCTTTCGCCACCAATCTAGCCTTATAGGTAATCACATTACCATCCATGTCGGTTTTCTTCTTGAAAACCCACTTGCACCCTATAGCCTTTATGCCTTCAGGTGGGTCAACCAAGTTCCAAACATGGTTTTCATACATGGAATCCATTTCCGACTTCATGGCACCAAGCCACTTATCCCTTTCTGAACTTGTCAGCACTTCTTCATAACTGGTAGGCTCCTCATCATCAATGAGTAACACGTCGTTCGATTCACTTACGAGAAATCCATATCTCTCGGGAATATTGCGTGTTCTACCAGATCTACGAAGATGTGGTGTTACAATAGGTCCAGCCGATTGCTCATCACTATGAGTTGTCGGCTGTTGTGCTTCACCAGGTATCTCATCAATGTCTATTTGAGTCTCTCGAGCCTCCTCAAGCTCGACGACACTTCCACTGTTTTCTTGCAAGAGAAACTCTTTCTCTAGAAACACAGCATGCCTTGAAACAAACACCTTTTGTTCCACAGGATGATAGAATTGGTAACCCCTTGTTCCCTTAGGGTATCCAATAAATAGACATTTATCAGACTTAGCATCCAATTTGTCTGATACTGTCCGTTTCACATAAGCAGGACAACCCCATATCTTCAAGTAAGATACATGAGGTTTCTTACTATTCCATATCTTATATGGAGTAGTTTAGACTACCTTGGTAGGCATTCTGTTTAACAAGTAAACAGCTGTCTGAAGTGCATAGCCCCAAAAGGACTTGGGAAGAGTTGCATGATTCATCATTGACCTGACAATGTCCAACAAAGTCTGATTACGCCTCTCAGATACACCATTATGCTGTGGTGTATAGGGCGGAGTCCATTGAGACAATATACCATTGTCTCTTAGATAATCAAGAAACTCTTGACTTAAGTATTCACCACCTCGATCCGATCGAAGTATTTTAATACTCTTGTCATGTTGTTTCTCTAATTCATTTCTGAATTCTTTGAACCTTTCAAAGGCTTCAGACTTGTGTTTCATCAAGAACACATACCCAAACTGTGAGTGATCATCGGTGAAGGTAATGAAGTAGCTATAGCCTCCTAATGCTTGAGTTGACATAGGTCCACATACATCAGTATGTATTAGACCTAGTAACTCTCCCACTCGTTCACCTTTTCCAGTAAAAGGTAACTTAGTCATCTTGCCTTTTAAGCATGATTCGCATGTATAGTATGAATCCAATTCAAACGATTCCAAAATTCCACATCGGTGTAATTCGGACATGCGTTTCTTGCTTATATGGCCAAGACGACAATGCCACATATGGGAGTCTAATTGATTATCCTTTCGAGCACGCTTGTTGCTCGCTTCGATATTGAAGATGTCACTGGATACGTCCAACGTATAAACATCATTGCTTAAAGTTCCAGTCCCATAAAGAACTCCATTCAAAGTTATGTAACAACAATTGTTACTAAAAGTCAAATGGTACCCATTTCTATTTAAACAAGAAATAGAAATGATGTTCTTTATCAACGAAGGAACATAAAAGCAATTGTCCAGTTCTAAGACAATTCATGTAGGGAGTTTCAACAAATGTGTTCCATTGGCGACTGCAGCAACCTTTGCTCCATTCCCAACACGCAAATTTGACTCTCCCTTGACGAGTCTTCTTCTATTCCTTAGCCCCTATATGTCATTACATATATGTGAGCCACACCCAGTATCCAATACCCAAGTGTCTAAGGAAATAGAATGACAATCAATAACGAATATACCTGAAGAGGATGGGGCATCGGATGCCTTCTTCTTCTTCATGGACTCAAGATAAATCTTGCAGTTTCTTCGCCAGTGACCTTCCTTGCCACAGTGATGGCAAGTGCCCTTTTGCGTTGGTTCCGCCTTCTTTGCCTTTTTGTTCTTTCCTTTCTTCTGTTCTTTTGCCTTACTCTTAGAACCTTTCTTTGAGGAATCAACTAACAGAACCGCCTTCTCCTCATGCTTCACAGAAGGCTCCACAGTCTTCAGCATATTGAGGAGCTCGGGAATGGTGGATTCCAATTTGTTCATCCGATAGTTCATCACAAATTGCGAGAAACTCTTGGGCAAACAATGCAGAATTAAGTCAATACTTAACTCATGATCCATCACAAAACCGAGGGTAGCTAGCCGCTCGATGTACCCGTTCATCTTTAGCACAAACTGCACTACAGACGAACCTTCTTGCATCTTCATGGTGAAGAGGAGCCTAGAGACCTCGAACCTTTCGGATCTCGCTTGCTCATCGAACAACTCATGAAGATGGAAGACCATAGTATTAGCATCCATATGCTCATCTCGCTTTTTATTTCGGTACCATCGCCGCTAGCATGATGCAACTCTCCAGCTCAGAATTTGCCACATGCTTCTGATAGACCAACATTTGGTCTGGAGTTGCATCGTCCTTAGGACGGTCAGGAAGAGGCTCTTCAAGGACATATGCAAGCTTTTCCGCCTTGAGAATAATTCTCAGGTTTCTAAGCCAGTCCAGGAAGTTAGGCCTAGTCAGTTTGTTTGAATCCAAAATAGTGCGCATATTCAAAGACGTCATGATCAATTTATTGACCTAGAAATACAAAACAAGCATATATGAGAAAATGATTTTAAAAATGCATCAATATACATTTATAAATCCCATTTATTTTTCGAATTTCAAAAACCCCAAAATCACTTCGGGAGATCGTAGGTCCTTCTCCGAATGGGCTGATATCCATCATAGTTATGAACAACCTTGGAGAGACTCCAACAAGCCATTCATAACTACGACGGTAGGTATCAACTATACCGATTGCATATCACGTATATGCAACTATCACAATGTGCTATCAACTAATTGAATGTTCACACATACATCAGGTTGTTAACACATTAACAAGTATGCATCATATGCATAGCACCCAACTTCACCTCTTTTTACATCGACCTTGGAGAGAGTCCAACAAGCCGATGCTCCAGGTTAAAGCCAACCCATTAATCGGGAAATAGTTTTAATATGGTTAGAGCACATTCAACCAATTAGCCCAGCTTGGAGAGAGTCCAACAACCAAAGCTAACGATTGACCTCTGACTCTTACCATATTAGTATTAAACTATTCCATGGTTTGAACATGTTCGGGTTCGAGCCGGGCTTGGAGAGAGTCCAACAACCCAAACAAGAAACGGAACTCTGGTTCTAACCATATTAATGGAAGGTGCATGCTTTAATATTGTTTAAGGGTTTTTATGTCTCATCCTCTTTGCATGCAAATAACTATTATCTACATGGCATGACATACATGGCATACATCTACATGTCACGACACGCATGGCATAATGTTATGCATCTAATGCAATTACATGGCATACAATTATGTCATGTATATAATTTCCTTATATGTCATAACTATTTATTGAAATAAAATATGTTTAAGATTTGATTCTCCAAATCAAATCATAATTAAATTAGGAAACAAATTTCCAAATCTAATCACATATTTTATTCATGGAATTATTTGATTAAGGAAAATTTATTTAGGAAACCAATTTCCTAAATCATTAAAACTACTTATGGAAATAAAATATTTTAATATTTGATTTCCCAAATCAAATCATGATTAAATTAGGAAACAAATTTCCAGAATCTAATCAAATATTTTATTTATGGAAAATATCAATTTCCATATATACTTCCAACTTTCCAAAAGTGGAAGATTTCCATAAATACTTCTAGACTTTCCAAAATTGAAAAATTTCCATAAATACTTCTAAATTTCCAAAATTAGAAAATTTCCAGAAATACATTATGACTATCGCAAAACCATTTTTACGATTATGTCGAAATACAACCGGGGCTCTGATACCACTGTTGGGTTTCCGACACCGCTGCGTGTGTGTGTTTGATCGCGTTTCGCAAACATGAGCACAGCGGAAGCAATAAAAAATAATAAATCTACATTTATTACAACACACACAACACACGCATGCATATTACAACAAGTGTAGACATAACCGTAAATTTAGATTTTCAATAAAAGGAAATTTATCTACGTTATACCTTTCGTATTACGTGTAGCGGGAACGGCATCAACCGGAACGATCCTCGCTAGAATCGTCTCTATCCGTATCCACGCCGAGTATCCTTAGGATGACTTCGCTAAGCCACGAGCTTCATCTTCGTACGGGTTACTAGCCTCGTGTTGAAGACGACGTGATCGAGAGATGATCACGATCCGAATCCAAATTCGGATCCAAAACCGAGTTCTCAAAACTCGCTTCTCCAGAGAGGTATTCGTCAACCGATTGACGAATCCTTCGTCCTCCACCTCAGAGGATTACCGGAGATCGAATCTCCGGTAAGTTAGCCGCTGTCGGAGCTCTAACCGTCATCCAAACGACGCTCCGACGAGAGGAGAACAAGTTGTCCAAAAAACTGGACAGCTTTGGTGGAGGTGATAGGCGTCGGCCAACCAAGGAAGATAGAGCTCACCTTGATGCCAAACCTGAAGGAGATCTCCGGAGCACTAACCGGCAACAGCTCGACGCTGGGGAGGGGGAAGGAAGCTACCTTCTGGACGCCGGTTGGAGGAGCTATGGGCGGCAGCAAGAGGTTGGCGCCGAAAGCTCCCTCCATGAGATGGGCGGCAACCTTAGGGCAAGGTGTTTTTGGATTAGGGCTTAATTATCCCTTAAGCCCTCTTTTATAGAGAACTAATTCTCTTAATGGTTATTGGATCATAACCATTTGGCCCGTTAACCCGCTCCATTAAGATAAGTTAAAATAAACCAAACCATGATGGTTTATTTTAAGTTAAAACAAACCTAACCAACTTTTGGTTCATTCGTTTAAAATAAACCAAACACTTTGGTTTATTCTCCTCCATTGGATTAGAACCAAACCATTTTGGTCCATCCATTATGTCTTCATAAGACACGGCTAATCCACGCTTCCATTGCACCTGAAACGATTTCATGCTCGCTCCATGTTTGGTCCAACCAAACATAGTTTCTCTCGGTCTGAGAATCCCATTCTCAAGCTCGTTTTAAATCCTTCGGATTACGCTCGTTGTGCGTGTGACCAAATAAGTTCTCGGTTTATGTTGGCCATCTATAATTAACCATTAATTATAGAACGATCATGAGTGGCACCTAGTAGTACATCATGATCCCCAATTAACCGAAAAGATCAACGGTTGATCCATAACTATTTCTGAAACCCTTCAGCAGCTCGAATGATTCGTGCCCCATTCCCTTCACTCATCTTATACCCACTTGGTTCAGGACATGGTCTATAGTGTCAGTACCCACTAGGCTGACTACGTCACACCTAGCCCAAGTATCAATTCCTCGTCCTAAGGATTCTAGTTACTCCACATGTATCGAAGAGTACCTTACTCTAAACATGTAATGCTTTGGCCAAAGACTTTAGTAACAATCCGACGAGAGGCCATGGGTATACATCTCCTCGCAAGGAGTGGTGAATCCTTTATAGGCTATTCAAACACCTTCGATCATTTCGACTTATACCCAATCATCCCGGGTCCACATCTCCTTAGAGATGTTTGCTTAAGATGTCAAAGCATAAGTCTCTATGATCAAGATGACTTGAATACCGCAAGTCAAAGGAACATCGCACTTAAGCCACAGTAAGAACTTCATTGACATATCTATATATGCAGAGAACCATATGAAGTCTTACGGCTGGTCACTCCAATGAACTAGTTACCATAACTAGCATCCACAATTAACTCCGGACATCACAATGTCTCCAGCCAGTGAGAATCAGCTGCTTGGATACACCAAGGAGTATACCTCGTGCTAGTCTCGACAGAATTGATGGTGTCCAAATCCATCAATTCATCGACTAGGGATAATTTCGATACATCACAATTACACATGTAGAGATACTCACTAGTTGTGATCCAATCACAAATTCTCTCATGCTGTGAATCGTATCGTGGACATTCAGTAAATGAGTTTAAGATCCAATCAAATACATAAAACATGTATACTCAAATAGTGAATCTTCATTTATCATTTAAATGGTTCATACATAAGGCGATTGCCTTACGACATCTCTCATATATTACTAACACTAACATCTCACGTCCATCTACACAGACTAAATTCCATGTAGCATGATCCTATGTGTTGTGAGATGTGTTGGATCAGTACACAAACACATTGATCCTATGTGTTGTGAGATGTGTTGACTCCTTAAATCTATAGGTGCATGTTTTCTAAGGTAAACCCTAAGCTAGTTCCATGTAGCATGAAAAATAAAGATAAAATATAAATAAGAGTTTAGTCCTACTATATTATGCACATTCCTAATCTTCGTCTAAGCAGACTAAATTCTCCTTCGGGTAAGGGTTTAGTGAAAATGTCCGCCAGGTTCGATTTAGACTCAACATATTCGAGTTGTTGTGTTACACTTGCTACGTGTTCTCATATAAAGTGGTGTTTGACTTCTATGTGTTTAGTCCTAGAGTAACAAATTGGGTTTTTAGTTAGGTTAATAGAACTAATGTTATCAATTAAAATTTTAGTGTTACTAAAGGTTAAATGAAAGTCTTGGAGAGTGTGCTTGATCCAAAGAAGTTGAGCTACACACTCACCCATTGCAACATATTTGGCTTCTATGGTAGACAGGATAACACAATGTTGCTTTCTACTACACTAGCTAACTAGACTCAAGCTTAGGAGTTGGCAACAACCACTCGTGCTCTTCCTATCGAGTTTATTACTGGCATAATCCGAGTCAGAGTAGCTGTTTATTACCAACATAATCCGAGTCAGAGTAGCCGATTAGTTCGAACTCGCTCGATCTAGGGTACCAAATTCCTACGTTTAGTGTTCCTTTTAAGTATCCAAAAATATGTGTGACTAGCGTTAGGTGTGATTCCTTAACATAAGATTGAAATTTTTCACACATACTTACTGCGAAGAGTATATGAGGTCGACTCATAGTTAAGTATAGAAGCCTATCTATTGCGCTCATATAGTACTTTAAATCGATTACTTCTCCTTCTAAGTCTTTGTTAGGGCAATCTCTTGCCATGATAAGGTTTTGATGTGTATGGAAAAGGGTTTAAGTTAGGTTGGTATTGTTATTTGATATGTGCATTGGAGTCTTGCAGGACTTAGTAATTCGCACATGGAGCCTTGGCGAGTTCACCCTCACAACCTCGGTTCTTGAGTCGGTGAAGGATGACTTTGCGGAAGCTGTGCGCTTGGAGTATCCGAGGGACCGCCAGATGAGATGACTTGAAGTGAAGCCAAGGAAGCAGACTTCAGAGGCAAGAGACGCGAAGGAGCATTGCAGAGTCGTGCGCCTGATGCTGCCGAGGGACATGGTCGCGAACGAAGAGAGCTCGGCGAGGGACTTCGAGTGAGATGAGAGAATGAGTGAAATGTAAGTAGCTCATTAGGTGAACTTGGCCGAATGGCTGAGTGTCGGAGACTTGACCGCAAGGGTTAAGGTTTATCCGACCGCCGGAAGCTCAAACTTATGTTAAGTTTGAGTTTCACACGGCACCGATCATTGACCGCATGTAATGGCGGTCATCGCCCGAGTCGAGTGGGTTCGATCGTATCCGAATGATGGGTTTATGCCAGCGATGACTACCATGGAATGGCGATCGCCAGAGGATGTCGCGCAGTAACCGCCAGAAGCCGATCGGGTCGACTACGAGGCGAGATCGTGAGGACCATCACGATCGCAAGTGTTCCGTTGGACTACAATGGTCGGGATCCGATGTGTTCGGAGGTCGTTGTAGTGACAGCAGTCGACTGCCAAGGGCAGCAGTCGACTGGTGGCGGCCAACGGGAAAAAATCATCCCTCTCTATAAAAAGAGAGGGTGTGAGCCTTTGAAAGGCTAATGCTTATGCTCTAAGTGATCTTCCTAGTGCCCCACAAGTTTTAAACTCTTCTTACTTGTCTTTACTTCAATCTTATTGTAAGAAGAGTGATCTTGGTTGTAAAGGTTACCTCCACCTAGCTTGGTGCAAAGGAGAGACCATTAGTGGATTGGTTTTGGCGGAGTGATTCACCGAGGACGAATCGAGGACCGTGGATTAGAGGCGTAGCCGTGAACCACGTTACACCATCTTGTTAGTGTTTGATTTCTTGTATTTCTATTTTCTTGTCTTGCGTTATTGTTTTCGTTGCGCTAATCTCTTTGTAGACGAGCAAATACCGACATCCATCGTAAGAGGGCTATTCACCCTCCTCTAGCCGGCCGTATCCATCACCTACAAGTGGTATCAGAGCCAAGGAAAGCTTGTTGATGACTAACCGCCACAACAAGCAACATTCAAAATGGCCGGCTCCAACATTCATCCACCAAAGTTTCAAGGAGAATTCGCTTGGTGGAAGAAGCGAATGGAGGTATTTTTCGAAACGGATTTTGATATTATGATTACAATGGAATCTGGTTTCGTTTTGCCTAGGGATGAAGAGGGGAAGCCAATAGAAAAGTCAAGATGGACCAAGAGACAAAGAGAGGAGCACCTTGCAAACTCAAAAGCCAAGCACCATCTATACAATGTGCTTTCTCAACAAGAAATAAATAGAATTGGAGAATGCCTAAGTGCCAAGGAGATGTGGGAGAAGCTAGTAGAGCTTCATGAAGGCACTTCGGAGGCAAAGCTAGCAAGAAGAGACCTCCTCCGCTACCAACTTTCAAATATCAAGCTTGAAAAGGGAGAAAAGGTAACTTCCTTACATTCTAGGTTTAAGGAAATTTTGATTGGACTAACAAGTGTAGGTGAAAGGCTCTCCAACTGGGATATGGTAATGAAGGTCATAGATGTCTTTCCCCGGTCCTCAAAGTGGAGCTCCATGGTGGACTACATGCTTGCTTGTATATCTGCTCTCGGAAGGCCATCATATTCCCTTTTTTTTTTTTAAACATACTACATATGGATCCTCTCACAACCTACGTACTTTAACAGGCCATCATAACTTAAACTTTCTTTTGCACATGCATTACATATCATATTCATCATTAGCATGTTAACATATCTTTCTTAACATGCATACATAAAGATTCGTTCATGAGTTCTAACATTTCCAACCTTCTTAAGTAGATGATACTCATTAAACACAAGTCTTATAAGCGGAAGCAATGTCTTAAGTTGTTCTTAGAACATATAAATACAAGCAGATAGTATAGGGTCTCTTTCACCATGCCACTATCACACACACTTGGCCCCTCCTGCTACTTCCTCTAGCGCAGACTTCCTTTATCTGCAGTATATGGACAACATGAACTATAAGCATATAGATTAGTAAGATCCTTGCCTACTCACAAAAGCCACAAACTTCATCAAGCAATTAGAACATGAGCATACTAGCATAAAGGACCTAAGTATTTCATAGCAACACTAATCAACAACATATCCATGTAATAAAAACTAAGCATGGCATAGAAAGCATAATTAATCTAAGCAGGGCATAATTTGAACATAAGCATTATAACTACATAAAACTAAGCATGCATGAAAGACATATTCATAAGCGTTTTAAAACTTAACAATAAGCATTCCTAACCTAAGCATCCGTAACATCCTACGTCTTATACCTATATAAAGTACATAGGCACAAACATTCTTCAACTTAACCATGACCATTCATCAGGGAATCCAATCATGCATAAAGGACAGAATCATAGGCATTTGTTTAACTTGGACATAAACTTTTGTAATAACATAAATCCTAAACTTGTAGAAAGAACATAATCGCAAGTATTCATAAACATAACCATGACATTCACCACATCATAAATTCTAAACTAGCATGAAGTACATAGTCGCAACATTCTTAAACTTAACTCTAAACATCATAACTTCATAACATCTAGCATGCATAAAGAACATAGTTCGCAAGCATTCAGGGTATTTAACATAAGCATACACAATATCATGAAAGTCTTTTCTTTTCAAAACATATACTGATAGATACTTCCATATCATCATAACTTCAAAACATCTAGCATGCATAAAAAAAAAACATAGTTCGCAAGCATTCAGGGTATTTAACATAAGCATACACAATATCATGAAAGTCTTTTCTTTTCAAAACATATACTTATAGATACTTCAATATCATAATAACTTCATAACATCTAGCATGCATAAACAACATAGTTCGCAAGCATTCAGGGTATTTAACATAAGCATACACAATATCATGAAAGTCTTTTCTTTTCAAAACATATACTTATAGATACTTCAATATCATCATAACTTCATAACATCTAGCATGCATAAACAACATAGTTCGCAAGCATTCAGGGTATTTAACATAAGCATACACAATATCATGAAAGTCTTTTCTTTTCAAAACATATACTTATAGATACTTCAATATCATCATAACTTGTTTGGGGGGGCCCAGGTTAAGTACCACATAATGCGCGTTCCCTAGTAGGCTAGGGTAGCGAGCCACCAGTCCTACTAGAGCAAGACCTCTTACGTCTTACTAGGGCAAGACCTCTTACGTCTTCTTATGTCCCTATGGATTTGATTAACGACCACCTGACGGGTCGGGTACTTAACCTCTTGCAAAGTAAAATACTTAATTCTTTTCTTTTCTTGTCATAATATAAAGAATGCTCTTGATCCCCAACATAAAAAGGGAAGCATCTTAATCTCATCTTATCATAAGGAGAGCTCTTGATCCCTACTTGAAAGGGAAGCATCTCCATTTTATCTTATCTTAAGGAGAGCTCTTGATCCCTACTTCAAAGGGAAGCATCTCCATCTTATCATGAGGAGAGCTCTTGGTCCCTACTTGAAAGGGAATCATCTCCATCTTATCATGAGGACACATGCATTCATAACATAAGAGTACCCTAAAGGGGTCCTAAAGTATAAACATATTCATCATACAAGCATATTTCGTGGCACATTACATCATAAACATGAAGCATATTTCCTTGGCATATTCATGGCATATTAAATCACAAAAACATGTTCATCACCTAAGCATATTTCATGGCACATTACATCATCAACATGTAGCATGTTTCCTAAGCATATTCAAGGCATATTAAATCATAAAAACATGTTCATCACCTAAGCCTATTTCATGGCACATTACATCATAACATGAAGCCTATTTCTTTGGCATATCCATGGCATATTAAATCATAAAAACATGTTCATCACCTAAGCATATTTCATGGCACATTATATCATAAACATGAAGAATATTTCCTATGCATATTCATGGCATATTAATCAAACAAAAATCATACCCTTAGCACAACTACATGTGGGTAGGGGGGGGGGGGGGGGTGTTTTCATGAAACCCTAACCCTAAAACCATGGGTTGGCCAAATCTTGTAAGGGGCTCGAGCTTGGGTTTATTCCCCTAAAGTTCACTCATGAAGCCTTATAACTAATCATAGTATCATTAGGGATATTTTCATGCAACCCTAACCCTACTTTCATTGGTTGGCCGAATCTTGTAAGGTTAGATCTTTGGACTTTTGTCCCCTAAAGTTCATTCATAAGCATTATTACTTACCCTAGTGTCATTAGGAACATTTTCATGCAACCCTAACCCTAATTATAGGGGTTGGCCGAAACATGGAATGGGTTCAAACTTAGGTTTTGTCCCCTAAAGTCCATTCATAAAGCATTATTACTTAACCTAGTGTCATTAGGAACATTTTCATGCAACCCTAACCCTAATTATATGGGTTGGCCGAAACATGGAATGGGTTCAAACTTAGGTTTTGTCCCCTAAAATTCATTCATAAGCATTATCATGGCCTAACCTCATAAGAGGGAGTTGTCATAAAAACCCTAACCCTAAAAGGCCTTGGTGGCCGAAACCTATAAGGGCACCAAGTTAGAATTTTTATCCCCTAAAAGGGTCCTATAGTGAGCATACAACCTATAGAAGTTCCCTAGAAACATTTTCATGAATCTTAGCCCAAGAAAACTTGATTGGCCGAAACCTACAAGGGCTACAACTTCATCGTTCTTACATAAAATTTAACTTACGAAACTAATACACTGCAGGTGAGGGGAAACTTACATCCTTCGCTTTGCTTGAGAGATGACCTAATGGAGGTCACCTAGCTTTCTCCTAGCTTGAAAGGGGGTCTCGGCCAAAGGAAGAAGAAGGAGGTTGGTTTTGAGGATGAAGAGGAGAGGAAGAAAATGGCCAAATGGAAACTTCCTTCTTCTTTATAAAGGGAGGAAGAGAAGTTTCTCTTTTCTTTGTCATGCCTCTTCACTTACCCTTCTTCCACTTATCTATAAATTCCCCTCTTCCTCTAATGATATAATTCTATTGGGCTTATGGTTAGTGGGTGCATCTATAGGGCTTGGCTATCTCTAGAGGTTTAGGGTTCAATTCCTAGGCTTTGCATCTTTTTTTCTTTTGGCTTATTTTCTTTTATTTTTCCCAAAAACCCCACATAAAGCCTATCATCATAAAGCCAAAATTCTCGTAAAATTGCTAGAAATTTTACGGGCGTTACAATCCCTCATACCTTGTAAAAGTTTCGTCCTCGAAACTTAAAACAATTCTAGGTACTTCTGCCTCATGTCCTCCTCTCGTTCCCAAGTAGCTTCCTCATATTGCGAATTCTGCCACAGAACCTTTACTAAGGGCACCTCTTTGTTCCTTAGCCTTTTGACATCTCGGTCTTGTTAGTTAAAGCCCTAGAACCAATCATGTGATGGTTGAATAGGGAACATTTTGTATCATATTCTATAAAGGCAAAGGATTCATTATTATATTTATATCTTGCTTGTGCCAGCTAATTTAAATATAATAATGCCCTAGAAAAGTAGGTTCTTATCTACAGCACATCAATTGGCAGAATTGATTATGAGAGGCTGTAGAGAACACTTTCCTAAATGTTCCTAGTCGAGTATTAATATGCAAGGGCAATATTAATACATAAAGACTAGCATGTAGGTCAATTGATGACTTGATCTCACAAGTTATGGATATATGATATCAAGTTGACACATGGGTATATATTGGAGAATATATACTGAACTGACCCGCCATGAGAAAGTTTCATGGATCGTTATATGAGTGTCATAAACTTTCTCATGTGACTATTGGTATGAATAGTCCTTAGACCTGAAGTCACTATGGTTCCCTACATAAGGAGTTATGTACTTTGGTATCGTCAAACGTCACCCGTAACAGGGTGGACCATAAAGGCGATTACTGGGTATGTAACAAATTATGCGGAGGGATGTGAGTGATGTAGATGGGATCTATCCCTTCCATATGACAGGAGTGATATCGGTGGGCCCCTTGATTGAGTAGAACTACTAAAACGCATGGCCATGCTCGAATGAGTCAATATGAGATATTGAGCTCATTTGTTTGAGTTAGTTTACTCAGGGATCAAGAAACACATAGATTGATCGAGGATGACACGGTCTATGCCTCATTGATCAATCTGATATCAAGGATAGAAGGACACGGTCATATATTATAGTAGTCACGAAAAGGTTAGTCGGATCTTGACTTATCTCGTAACTTGGGTAGCAATGATGTATTGCTAGATGCCGCTCATTGCTTGTGTATCTAAAAGAGTTTAGGTCCACTGCCAACGTTATGAGAGCCTATAGGGTCACACACAAAGAGCATGATAATTAGAGGAATTAGAGTATTCTAGTTTGACTAGAATAATATGGGAATAAGCTTAAGTACAAAATGGTTTTTGGACTTTAAGCTTAATGAGAATTTTAGCTAATTGATTTAATGAGATTAATTCAATATGTTACCTTATTGATTTAATAAGATTAATTCAATATGATAACATAAGCTTAATTGAATTAATAAGATTAATTCAATATGATAACATAAGCTTAATTGAATTAATAAGATTAATTCAACATGCATGAATGCCACATAAGAATGCTACATAAGCATGCCACATAAGCATGCAACCTAAGCATCCACCTAAGCTAGTTAAGGTGGAAGGAAACAAAATGGTTTTGTCTCCTTAAGTGGCCGGCCAAACAAGGAAGCCAAATCCTTTTGAGTGTGTCTCAATGCAATGGATTGCATTGAATGTGAAGGAGGTGGAAGGGTTTTTCCAACCCTATAAAAGGCTCCATGGAGTGGCCACCATAGTGAGTTTTGGGTTGTGGTTGTGAGAGAGCTTGGTGGAAGCTTTAGTTGTGTGGGTTTGTGAGTGTAGGCTAGCAAGAAGAGGAGTCTTCTTCTTCCTTTCTCCTTTTCCCTCTCTTCCTCTCCTTTAGGGACTTCTCTAGCAAGAAGTAAAGGAGAGCTCTTTTCTTTTTTGTGAGACAAGAGCGTGCTCGTGTGGATACGTATAGAGGCACGGACACTTGAACGTGCTAAAGATCCAACAAACCGAAAGGAAAAGCGGGATTAGCAAGGGCACGCAACAAAGGTAATCCTCTCCTATAAGATAGGTTTGGTTTAGAGAAATTTATTTTATACGAGTTTGCTTTCGCATGGATCACTTGGAAGGGATCCTATTTTCCGTTGCGCACATGCCATTTGGCATAAAGAATTCCCTACAAAGGGTATCAGAGCCACTTATAAAGATCGTATAAAAATAGGTTTTCTATTTTATATGTGATATAGAAGTAGGATAAATTTTATTATGAGTTGATAATTGCATTAGCAAATTTTCAAACATAATAAAATATCCAATGTCTTTTAAAAGTTAAAATGACATGGTGCATGGTTATGGCCTAATCCCAAAAAGTTTGTGATTGTGTGTTGTAATTCTTAATACGGCTCGTGTCGTGCCTTTCTCCTAATATTCTTGTTGTAAAATTAGTTTTAGACTCGAATGTAACTCGAGTATTTCTCCTTTGTAATGTACAAAACAAGGATGGAGGGTCCATTGGAAGATGAGGTTACAAGGAGGAAGTCAACACACACAAGACAACCAAAAGGAAGCACTTAGGAGAAGATGCTATCCCTAGGTTGACCAATCAATCTTTTCATTGGCTTGAGAAGATTGTAGAATAAGGGCCATAACCATGACACGCTTAGTTTAATATGTATGTGATGCATGTTAGTTTAGCTTGTATGTGATGCATGATTAGTTTAGCTTATATGTGATGTATGCTAATATGTATATGATACATGTTTATTTCTTAATAAGTCTAAACGATATGCCTACCAAAGTTGGTACTCACTACTTCCTCGATCATTTGTTATTGGGTTTGCCAAAGCAAAGCAATGCATTTTATCTTGGAGGGGTGCGAGTGGACAATCGTGATGTCCCGCTATCCCTTGGTTAAGACTTAATTAAGTGTTTTCTTAATTGGTTAAGAAAGTAGAGGCATATATTAGCTTTGAACATAAGTGTTAACATTAGTTTTGTGTGATTTCAACATCAACTTTGTCTTAGAAGTGGTCGCTGTCGATATCCAAGAAGGCCTCGTGCCTCGCCACACCGAAGCCGGGTTTAGGAATAAACACTAAACTAATCTAAAACTTAACCAAAGCTATTAAAGAGTTACATCAGATGTAATTGGCAAAAGATTGCCTACCTAATATACTACGCCTTGGGCGATTAGCCAAAGCTAACTCAAGACAATTATGATGTGGATCTTTATCCCATATAAATTTATAGCTAAATAGTAGCTATGAGAATTTAGTGGAGCCTCATTTAATTAAAGGCCTAATTAAATGATTTAGGTATGATACTTAACTTTGCATTTTAATGTTGTAGATCACCATGTCATCTAACACGACACCCCTCAACTTGCGATCTGCCCTGAGAAGGACAAGCTCAATGGAGCAAACTTTCTTGATCGGTATAGGAACTTGAGGATTATCCTCAAGCAAGAACGCAAACTATATGTCCTAGAGCAATCTACCCTCAAATACCCGCCCCTACGGCCACTGTAATGAAAAGGATGCTTATAAGAAGCATCAAGATGACGATTAGATGTGTCATGCCTTATGCTTGCCACCATGAACTCGAAGCTGTAGCAACATGAGAACATGGATGCCTATGATATGGTTGAGCATTTGAAACAACTATATCAAGGACAAGCTAGGCACGAGCGTTTTGAAGTGTCTAAGGCTCTTTTGCATGCAAGATGCAAGAAGGAACACTGAGGAACTCACGACTCAAAATGATTGGGTACGCTGAGAACCTTGAAAGACTAGGTTTTCCATCGAGCCAAGAATTGGCAATCGATGTTATCCTCGCAATCGCCGGAAGCATACAATCAATTCGCCATGAATTATAACATGAATGAAATTGATAAACCTTTGCTCGAGATTCTCAAAGATGTTAAGAATCGCTGAACCAAATCTCAAGAAGAAAGTTAGTAATATACTAATGGTCAAGAAGGACAAAGGTAAGTGCAAAGGCAAGGCCAATTCATCCACTTCAAAGGGTAAAGGTAAAGTACCTAAGGAAGGGACCGCCTATCATGCGTGAAGATCGACACCGAAGCGGAACCGCAAAGTCTACCTTGAGGAAGTAAAGAACAAGAGAAGTGGGACTTCTGCCTCAGGTATACACGTTATAGAAGTTAATCTATCTATTTCTTCTACATGGGTATTAGATACCGGATGTGCATCTCACATTTGTACTAATGTGCAGGGACTGAGAAATAGTAGAATAATGGCAAAGGGCGAAGTGGACCTACGAGTAGGCAATGGCGCAAAAGTTGCTGCCAGAGTCAGAGGAACATATTCTTTGTCTTTGCCCACTCGGGCTTATCTTAGAACTAGAGGAGTGCTTTTATGTACCTGCATTGACAAAGAACATAATCTCTGTATCTTGTTTAGACAAGAAAAACTTTTCTTTTATAATAAAGGACAAATGTTGTTCCATTTAATGTTCTATTGTAATGCACCACTTATGAATGGTCTCTATGTTCTAGATTTAGATAACCCAATTTATAACGTAAATACCAAACGGTTCAAATCGAATGATTTGAACCAAACATATCTCTGGCACTGTCGCCTAGGTCACATAAATGAAAAACGCATATCCCACCTCCATAAAGATGGATTATTGGACTCATTTGATTTTGAATCATATGAGGTATGCGAGTCTTGTCTTTTAGGAAAGATGACTAAAACTCCATTTAGTGGACATGGCGAGAGAGCGACGGATTTGTTAGGACTCATACATACTGATGTATGTGGCCCTTTCAATGTCGAAGCCAGAGGAGGCTATAAGTACTTTATTACTTTCACTGATGATATGAGTAGATTTGGCTACTTATATTTGATGAGACATAAGTCGTAATCCTTTGAAAAGTTCAAAGAATTCAAGAATGAAGTACAAAACCAACTTGGTAAGCGATAAGCTACTTCGATCGACGAGGTGGTGAATACCTTAGTCAAGAGTTTCGTGATCACCGGCCGAGTGTGGGATAATATCCCAACTCACTCCACCGAACACCACAATGGAATGGTGTATCCGAGAGGAGAAATCGATTTATTAGATATGGTACGATCAATGATGAGCCGATCGATCTACCTACTTCCTTTTGGGGTTTAGCTCTAGAGACACCGCTTTCACACTTAATCGCTCCATCAAAAGTCAGAAAAGACACCATATACGATATGGACTGAAGAGTCCCAAAATGTCTTTATAAAGATTTGGGGTTGTGAAGCTTATGTTAGACGCCAAGTCTCGTATAAACCAGACCCAAATCAGATAAGTGTTATTTTGCAGATATCCCCAAGGAAACTAAGGGATATTACTTTACAATCCCACACTTGGCAAGGTGTTTGTTGTTGTAAATGCCGCTCTTTCTAGAAAGAGAATTTATTTCTAGAAATACTAGTGGGAGTAAAATTCATCTTGAAGAAGTTCAAGATGATGATAACACTAAGGCTTCATGGAAAATGAACAGCACCACAAAGTGTTGTGGATGAGGAATTTGTTGCCCAAAGAGTTGTGGAGCAAACACTGCTCAAGTAGACCAACCTCTTCAGAGATCTAATAGGATCCGCTGTCAACCCGAGAGATATTCTTTTCTCTTGATCGACAATCTGATGTATTGCTTGTCGATCAATCTTGAGCCTACATCCTAAAGAAGCTATGATGAGCCCAGATTTAGAAATGGCTAGAGGCCATGAGATCCAAATGGAATCCATGTACACTAACCAAGTATGGACTTTGGTTGATTCACCTGAAGGGGTAAAACCCATTGGGTGTAAGTGGGTCTTTAAAGTAAAGACTGACATGGATGGTAATAAGCATACCTATAAAGGTAGATTGGTGGCTAAAGGATTCAAACAAATTCATGGTATTGACTATGAAGAAACCTTTTCACCAGCCATGATGCTTAAATCCATTCGATCATACTTGCTATCAGCACCTACCATGATTATGAGATCTGGCAGATGGATGTCAAAACCGCTCGAATGGAAAGCTACTCGAGGATGTGTACATGACACAACCTGAGGGTTTTGAAGATCCAAAGCATCCTGGAAAGGTATGCAAACAGCAAAGGTCCATTTATGGACTAAAGCAAGCCTCTCGAAGCTGGAATCTTCGATTCGATGATGCAATCAAAGAGTTTGGTTTCATCAAAAATGAAGATGAGCCTTGTGTCTACAAGAGAAATAGTGGGAGCACAGTTGTATTTCTTGTCTTGTATGTAGATGACATACTTCTCATCGGAAATGATATTCCTCACCCACGTGAAGATGTGGTTAGGGAATTGTTTCTCGATGAAAGACTTAGGTGAAGTCTTATATTCTAGGCATCAAGATCTATAGAGATAGATCTAGAAGATTACTTGGCCTAAGTCGAGTACATACATTGATAAAGTGCTAGATCGCTTTGCTATGCAAAATTCTAAGAAAGGGTTTTCGCTTTATCACATGGTGTGAGTCTTTCAAGACTCAATGTCCCTCTTCTAAGGAGGAGAGAGATCGCATGGATAAGATCCCTTATGCATCCGCTATAGGGTCTATCATGTACGCCATGCTTTGTACTGCTCGACGCCTCGTATGCTTTGAGCATGACGAGTAGATACTATCGGATCCTGTGAAAGTCATCGGATAGCAAAAAATATTCTTAAATACTTACGAAGAACGAAAGAATATTTCCCGATATTTCGAGGCAATGAGGAGCTAATCAGAAGGGTTACGTTGATGCAAGCTTCCAAATGCATAAGGATGACTATAGATCGCAATCGGGTACGTGTTTTGCTCGAATGGTGGAGCCGTGAGTCGAAGAGTTCAAAGGTGACACAGCTTGCGATTCTACAATGAAGCGAGTATATTGTCGCATTCGATGCAAGAAAGGAGGTCGCTTTGGCCCGCAAGTTCATCGCTGAACTTGGGGTAGTTCCTAGCATTACAGATCCAATAGACCTCATTGTGACAACAATGGGGCTATTGCACGTGCTAAGGAACCTCGATCACATCACGACCAAACACATATCATCAAGGCGCCCATCTCATTCGAGATCATCGATAGAGGAGATGTGAGGATATGCAGAGTACCGATGTAAGCTAACATCGCAGATCCATCGACCAAGGCTTTGGCAAGAGGAAGCATGATGGTCACACTAGGTCACTAGGTATTAGATATCATAGTGATTGGTACTAGTGCTAGTGGGAGATTGTTAGTTAAAGCCCTAGAACCAATCATGTGATGGTTGAATAGGGAACATTTTGTATCATATTCTATAAAGGCAAAGGATTGGTTATTATATTTACATCTTGCTTGTGCCACTAAATTTAAATATAATAATGCCCTAGAAAAGTAGGTTCTTATCTACAAAGACATCAATTGCGTAATTGATTATGAGAGGTCAGAGAGAACACTTTCCTAAATGTTCTAGTCGAGTATTAATATGCAAGGGCAATATTAATACATAAAGACTAGCATGTAGGTCAATTGATGACTTGATCTCACAAGTCATGGATATATGATATCAAGTTGACACATGGGTATATATTAGAGAATATATACGAATCAATTCGCCATGAGAAAGTTTCATGGATCGTTATATGAGTGTCATAAACTTTCTCATGTGACTATTGGTATGAATAGTCCTTAGACTCAAGTCACTACGGTTCCCTACATAAGGAGTTATGTACTTTGGTATCACAAACGCCACCCGTAGAATGTGGTGGACCATAAAGGCGACATCGGGTATATAACAAATTATGCGAGGGATGTGAGTGATGTAGATGGGATCTATCCTCCATATGACGAGTGATATCGGTGGGCTCTTTGATTGAGTAGAACTACTAAAACGCATGGCCATGCTCGAATGAGTCAATATGAGATATTGAGCTCATTTGTTTGAGTTAGTTTACTGTGGGATCAAGAAACACATAGATTGATCGAGGATGACACGGCCTATGCCTCATTGGTCAATCTGATATCAAGGATAGAAGGACACGGTCATATATTATAGTAGTCACTTGAAAGGTTAGCCTGGATCTTGACTTATCTCAGAATCTTGGGTAGCAATGATGTATTGCTAGATGCCGCCATTGCTTGTGTATCTAAAAGAGTTTAGATCCACCGCCAACGCTATGAGAGCCTATAGGGTCACACACAAAGAGCATGATAATTAGAGGAATTAGAGTATTCTAGTTTGACTAGAATAATTTGGGAATAAGCTTAAGTACAAAATGGTTTTGGACTTTAAGCTTAATGAGAATTTTAGCTAATTGATTTAATGAGATTAATTCAATATGTTACCTTATTGATTTAATAAGATTAATTCAATATGATAACATAAGCTTAATTGAATTAATAAGATTAATTCAATATGATAACATAAGCTTAATTGAATTAATAAGATTAATTCAACATGCATGAATGCCACATAAGAATGCCACATAAGCATGCCACATAAGCATGCCACCTAAGCATCCACCTAAGCGAGTTAAGGTGGAAGGAAACAAAATGGTTTTGTCTCCTTAAGTGGCCGGCCAAACAAGGAAGCCAAATCCTTTTTGAGTGTGTCTCAATGCAATGGATTGCATTGAATGTAAAGGAGGTGGAAGGGTTTTTCCAACCCTATAAAAGGCTCCATGGAGTGGCCGACCATAGTGAGTTTTTGGTGTTGTGGTTGTGAGAGAGCTTGGTGGAAGCTTTAGTTGTGTGGGTTTGTGAGTGTAGGCTAGCAAGAAGAGGAGTCTTCTTCTTCCTTTCTCCTTTTCCCTCTCTTCCTCTCCTTTAGGGACTTCTCTAGCAAGAAGTAAAGGAGAGCTCTTCTAGTTTTCCTTTTGTGAGACAAGAGCGTGCTCGTGTGGATACGTATAGAGGCACGGACACTTGAACGTGCTAAAGATCCAACAAACCGAAAGGAAAAGCGGGATTAGCAAGGGCACGCAACAAAGGTAATCCTCTCCTATAAGATAGGTTTGGTTTAGAGAAATTTATTTTATACGAGTTTGCTTTCGCATGGATCACTTGGAAGGGATCCTATTTTCCGTTGCGCATATGTCATTTGGCATAAAGAATTCCCTACAGGTCTAATATTTGGATAGGCCGACTTTCAACACTCAGGTCCTCATGAATGTGTACTGTTTGTGGCTCAATCACTTGGTCCGCACTGGATACGCATTTCTTGAGCATAGAGACATGGAACACGTTGTGTATAGCCGACATCTCTTGAGGAAGCTCTAGCCTGTACGCTACCTTGCCCACCCTCTGCGATATCGGATACGGTCCCACGTAGCGTGGATTCAGTTTACCCTTCCTTCCGAATCTCATCACTCCCTTCATAGGGGTCACTTTGAGGAATACCAGGTCCCCGACTTCGAATTCTAACGGTCTACGCTGCATATCCGCATAGCTCTTTTGTCGGCTCGAAAGCCTGATTCTCGACGGATAGTCAGATAGCGGGTGGTATTGTCAATAATATCGGCTCAAGACCCATTTCCTCCTTTCACCACCCTCGTACTAGATAGGAGACTCGATCTTCTCCCGTGATAGAGCTTCATAGGGTGCCATTCCAATGGTAGCCTGTAATCATTGTTGTAAGCAAATTACGCCAGCACAAATATCGACACGGCTCCTTATAGTCTAGAGCACAAGCTCAAGATATCTTCCAAAGACTGGTTCACTCTTTCCGTCTCGACCGGTCGAGGATGAAACGCGATTCAATCTCAACTTAGTGCCAAGAGCCTTCAACACATTCCCAAAATGGGAGGTAAAACGGCCATCACGGTCGTAAATAATAGCCTTAGGCACTCCATGTAATTTGATAATTTCCTTGACATATAATTGAGCTAGCCGCCGATCGAATAGGTCATCTTAATTGCCAGAAACGGGCGACTCACAACCTGGCCTATGATTACCCATATTGCATCGTAACCATTTGTTGTTCGGGTAATCCCGAGATGAAATCCATAGATAGTTCTTCCCATTTCCACTGAATCCAGATCTACCGCAGAATCCCCTGTGTTTCGGTGTTCTTCCTTCACCTTCCGCAGTCGACATGTGTGTCGACGCATCGAGCCACCTCCCTTTTCATGTCGGACCACCAAAATTTATCCCTTAATTCCTGATACATTTTATTAGACCCAGGGTGCATGGTATAAGGTGTTCCATGGGATTCCTCGAGTATCTTCTTCCGTAATTCCGAATCGTCCCGAATACATAGTCGGTCCCGGAGGTATAATAGTCCGCCGTTGGAAATGCGGAATCCATTATCCCTTCCCTCCAGTACTTCTTGTTTGATCTTCTGGATGTCTGAATCACCATCTTGCTTTCCCTTTATATCGTCGAACAGCGTCGGCGTTATAGTCATGGTGGAAAGTTGCCCAGAAATAATCTCTATCCCGTAATTCATTATTTCCCTTTTAAGGGGTTGAGATAGCATCGATAAGGACATCAAAGCGGCAAAGGGCTTTCTGCTAAGCGCATCTGCCACCTTGTTGGCCTTTCCTGGGTGATAGAATATCTCACAATCATAATCTTTGACTAGCTCAAGCCATCTGCGTTGTCTCATGTTTAGGTCTTTCTGGGTAAAGAAATATCTCAGACTCTGATGGTCGGTATAAATCCTGCACCGTGCCCCGTATAAGTAGTGTCTCCATATTTTTAGAGCGAATACCATGGCCACCAGTTCTAAGTCATGGGTAGGATAATTTATTTCGTGCTCTTTGAGCTATCTAGAGGCGTAAGCGATGACCTTGCAATTTTGCATGAGTACAGCTCCGAGCCCTAGTTTGGAGGCGTCACTATACATATCGAAGCTTTCATTATCTTCAGGGAGAGTCAGAATGGGAGCGCTGGTCAGTCTCCTCTTCAGTTCTGTAAAACTCCTCTCACAGTCCTCAGTCCATTTGTATTGCTTGTCCTTTCTGGTGAGGGTTGTCATAGGGGTTGCAATTCTAGAGAAGTCCTCTACAAACTTCCTGTAATAGCCTGCTAGCCCGAGGAAACTTCTGATTTCACTCGCATTCCTTGGCCTATTCCAGTTCCTTACAGCCTCAATCTTCATTGGGTCTACCATGATTCCTTCTTTAGAGATGACATGACCCAAGAATGACACTTGATCGAGCCAGAACTCGCATTTGGAGAACTTGGCATATAGTTGCTCTTTCTGAAGAATCTGTAGTACTGTCTTCATATGTTCGGCATGCTCTTCTCGGGCTCTCGAGTAGATAAGAATATCGTCGATGAAGACGATTACAAATTTGTTGAGGAAGGCCGAGAATACTCGATTCATCAGGTCCATGAACATTGCAGGAGCATTGGTTACGCCAAAGGGCATAACTACAAACTCATAATGTCCGTATTGTTGAGAGTATGGGGAATACAATCAAAGTCCCACATTGGTAAGACATGGAAAAGATCATGTGCTTATAAGAAAAAAGATATCTCCATTGGTATGAGGCCTTTTGGGTAAAGCCCAAAAATAAAACCATGAGGGCTTAGACCCAAAGTGGACAATATCATGCCATTGTGGAGATATGTGGATCTTATATGCACTAACAATTGGTATCAGAGCCATGGTCCATGTCAAGCCATGAACCTCGAACGAAGGAAGTTGAGCTCCCACGTCCGGATCAAGAGAACCAGACATCAGGAAGGAAGTCTAGTTGGGTCGGGGGGACCGAACAACTGGCAGGAAGTCCTGGTGGGTTGAAGATCGGACATCAAGCAGAGAAAATCCTTCGAGGAGGGATAGGCTTGAGGGGGGGCCCAATGTGGTCCTTCGTTTGAGGGGGGGATTGTTGAGAGTATGGGGAATACAATCAAAGTCCCACATTGGTAAGACATGGAAAAGATCATGTGCTTATAAGAAAAAAGATATCTCCATTGGTATGAGGCCTTTTGGGTAAAGCCCAAAAATAAAACCATGAGGGCTTAGACCCAAAGTGGACAATATCATGCCATTGTGGAGATATGTGGATCTTATATGCACTAACACGTATCTTGTCCGGAAGGCCGTCTTCGGAATATCACCTGGCTTCACTTTTACTTGATGATAGCCAGACCTGAGATCGATCTTTGAAAAGACAGTAGCTCCCTTCAGCTGGTCGAATAGGTCGTCGATCCTGGGAAAGGGGTACCTATTCTTGATGGTCACGTTGTTCAGTGCCCGGTAGTCTATACACATTCGCATGGACCCATCTCTTTTCTTTATGAACAACACTGGAGCTCCCCATGGGGAGTGACTGGGACGGATAAATCCCTGGCCAAGTAACTCCTGTAGCTGTTTCTGAAGTTCTTTCAACTCAGTTGGCGCCATACGGTAAGGTGCCTTGGAGATCGGATTAGTTCCGGGAATCAATTCGATCTCGAACTCAATTTCTCTATCAGGTGGCAATCCAGGTAGGTCATCAGGGAACACCTCCGGATGGTCACATACCACTCTGACATCTTCTATTTTCCGGTTCTTCGATGATATGGTATCCACCACATGTGCGAGAAATCCGGTGCATCCGTCTTCTAACATTTTTCGGGCCTTTAGCGCTGATAAGAACTTCTTTGTTCCTTCCTTCGACTCCCCAATAAATTCAAATGAAACCTCTGCTTCGGGTCGGAAGATTACCCTCCGTTTACGGCACTCAATTGAAGCGTCGTACTTGTGAAAAAAATCCATGCTCAATATAACGTCATAGTCCCACATATCTAGGACTATTAGGTCACAATAGAGCTCCCTGTCTGCGAGTCTAATTGGTGCGGCGCGCAGAACATGGGTGGATGGCATCACTTCTCCCGAAGGTAACGTTGTTAAAAATTTATAGTCCAAAGCTTGGGGATGCCTATCTATCTTTCTTATGAAAGGAGTAGCGATGAATGAATGGGTTGCCCCGGTGTCAAACAAGATAGTAGCGTATTGACTGGAAATAATTAGCTGACCTGTGACAACCGTCGAGGCACTCGCCACATCTTCTCTGGTGAGGGAGAACACCCTGGCATTTGTCCCAACTGGCGGGGCTTCCAGTCTCCCTTGACTTATCTGAGGACCCTCTATCGTAGCTTGCATCTGGTGAAGGCGTGGAGGAGCTCCTCTTGGACATACTCGTAGTGGTGCCTGAACTCGGGTAGGGCAATTCCAGGCTATGTGCCCCTCCCTTCCACAGTTGTAACACTTCCTCGTGCCCTGACGACATTCCCCCGGATGCTTCTTCCCACACGTAGGACAGTCAGGATACCCAGTTTGGCTGTTTCCTGGGGCCCCTCTTGGGCCATTCCACTGTTTCTTCTTGCCACTGCGGTCCCTCTTCCAGCTAGTATTTTGAGATTTCGGCTCTTCGGTCCATGCCTTACTCTGTGGTCGATGTTGTTCGTAGTGCTCGTGACTGAGGCACTCTTGAATAGCTCTTGATGATGCAGTCGATTGACTCCGCCGGCCACATTCAGGGCTATCTCCGGTCGCAACATTTTCAGCAGGAGTCTGATCCTCTCCCTTTCAGTACCGACTAACTCTGGGCAGAGACGTGCCAGTCGATTGAACCTTTTCATAGCTTCACTAACTGATAAATCGCCTTGTCGGAACTCGAGGAACTCATCGTAGTGCTTATTTGTGACTCGTCTCTGAAAGAACTCCTCGAAGAACTCTGCTTCGAAATCTGTCCACCTCATTTGATTTACTTGTCTCTTTGCTTTGACTCTCTCCCACCACATCCTTGCATCTCCGGAAAGACAGAACGAGGCACATTTTATCTTTTCGTGCTCGGGCCAATCCAGCAGCTCCACGATGCTCTCAACTATTTTGAACCAAGCTTGGGCATCCCATGGTTCGCCGGCACCAGTGAAACTTTCTGGTTTCAACCTCTGCCACTGAATCAGATAGGCTTCGGGCCGGGCCCCGGGGGCAGCGTTGATTAGCGGTGCTTGCACCATAGTGGTCGTGTTGGGAGTTACGTTTTGCATCCCTGGCGTGGTGCTAGGGTTCCCTTGTTGATTCGTGAGAGCATTGATAACCCGTATTTGTTCTGACTGTGGCCTCGGTAACCACATGCATCAAATCTGGTGGGGGCGCTGAGTCATTCCCTCTAGCACTACGTCTCCCGTTCATGTTATCTAAGTGATAAATAAATAATTTAATTAAGGTGTTATTATAATTTCTACTCCTATACAGGCATCTAACATCCCATATCGTAAACAAGGTAAGGTATCCTTTCTAGTGTTCCAGGTTGGAGTCATGTTTCCATCGTATAAAGCTTGGTCAAGTATGCTATCTAAGGCACAACTAGAATTTTATTATACTAAACAGGACGAGGTATTATTTCTATCTAAATCTCAAGTGTGAGTCCATTCTACTAAAGCATGATAAGGTATTATCTCATTCTAAATAGAAAACATTCTTCATTATAAAGGAACTTAAGTATGCATAAAATTACTTACTTGGAAATAGCAGGATGGAGGCTTGATGTGTGATAGTGGAAAGGTGAACCCGCTCTGATACCACCTGTAACGCCCGCCCTTATCTGCTCTCAGGGCGGCGCTACTGTTACTCCCCTTTTTTTTTTTTTAAACATACTACATATGGATCCTCTCACAACCTACGTACTTTAACAGGCCATCATAACTTAAACTTTCTTTTGCACATGCATTACATATCATATTCATCATTAGCATGTTAACATATCTTTCTTAACATGCATACATAAAGATTCGTTCATGAGTTCTAACATTTCCAACCTTCTTAAGTAGATGATACTCATTAAACACAAGTCTTATAAGCGGAAGCAATGTCTTAAGTTGTTCTTAGAACATATAAATACAAGCAGATAGTATAGGGTCTCTTTCACCATGCCACTATCACACACACTTGGCCCCTCCTGCTACTTCCTCTAGCGCAGACTTCCTTTATCTGTAGTATATGGACAACATGAACTATAAGCATATAGCTTAGTAAGATCCTTGCCTACTCACAAAAGCCACAAACTTCATCAAGCAATTAGAACATGAGCATACTAGCATAAAGGACCTAAGTATTTCATAGCAACACTAATCAACAACATATCCATGTAATAAAAACTGAGCATGGCATAGAAAGAATAATTAATCTAAGCAGGGCATAATTTGAACATAAGCATTATAACTACATAAAACTAAGCATGCATGAAAGACATATTCATAAGCGTTTTAAAACTTAACAATAAGCATTCCTAACCTAAGCATCCGTAACATCCTACGTCTTATACCTATATAAAGTACATAGGCACAAACATTCTTCAACTTAACCATGACCATTCATCAGGCAATCCAATCATGCATAAAGGACAGAATCATAGGCATTTGTTTAACTTGGACATAAACTTTTGTAATAACATAAATCCTAAACTTGTAGAAAGAACATAATCGCAAGTATTCATAAACTTAACCATGACATTCACCACATCATAAATTCTAAACTAGCATGAAGTACATAGTCGCAACATTCTTAAATTTAACTCTAAACATCATAACTTCATAACATCTAGCATGCATAAAGAACATAGTTCGCAAGCATTCAGGGTATTTAACATAAGCATACACAATATCATGAAAGTCTTTTCTTTTCAAAACATATACTTATAGATACTTCCATATCATCATAACTTCATAACATCTAGCATGCATAAAAAAAAACATAGTTCATAAGCATTGTGGTATTTAACATAAGCATATACAATATCATGAAAGTCTTTTCTTTTCAAAACATATACTTATAGATACTTCAATATCATCATAACTTCATAACATCTAGCATGCATAAACAACGTAGTTCGCAAGCATTCAGGGTATTTAACATAAGCATACACAATATCATGAAAGTCTTTTCTTTTCAAAACATATACTTATAGATACTTCAATATCATCATAACTTAATAACATCTAGCATGCATAAACAACATAGTTCGCAAGCATTCAGGGTATTTAACATAAACATACACAATATCATGAAAGTCTTTTCTTTTCAAAACATATACTTATAGATACTTCAATATCATCATAACTTGTTTGGGGGGGCCCAGGTTAAGTACCACATAATGCGCGTTCCCTAGTAGGCTAGGGTAGCGAGCCACCAGTCCTACTAGAGCAAGACCTCTTACGTCTTACCAGGGCAAGACCTCTTACGTCTTCTTATGTCCCTATGGATTTGATTAACGACCACCTGACGGGTCGGGTACTTAACCTCTTGCAAAGTAAAATACTTAATTCTTTTCTTTTCTTGTCATAATATAAAGAATGCTCTTGATCCCCAACATAAAAAGGGAAGCATCTTAATCTCATCTTATCATAAGGAGAGCTCTTGATCCCTACTTGAAAGGGAAGCATCTCCATTTTATCTTATCTTAAGGAGAGCTCTTGATCCCTACTTCAAAGGGAAGCATCTCCATCTTATCATGAGGAGAGCTCTTGGTCCCTACTTGAAAGGGAAGCATCTCCATCTTATCATGAGGACACATGCATTCATAACATAAGAGTACCCTAAAGGGGTCCTAAAGTATAAACATGTTCATCATACAAGCATATTTCGTGGCACATTACATCATAAACATGAAGCATATTTCCTTGGCATATTCATGGCATATTAAATCACAAAAACATGTTCATCACCTAAGCATATTTCATGGCACATTACATCATCAACATGTAGCATGTTTCCTAAGCATATTCAAGGCATATTAAATCATAAAAACATGTTCATCACCTAAGCCTATTTCATGGCACATTACATCATAACATGAAGCCTATTTCTTTGGCATATTAAATCATAAAAACATGTTCATCACCTAAGCATATTTCATGGAACATTATATCATAAACATGAAGAATATTTCCTATGCATATTCATGGCATATTAATCAAACAAAAACCATACCCTTAGCACAACTACATGTGGGTGTTTTCATGAAACCCTAACCCTAAAACCATGGGTTGGCCGAATCTTGTAAGGGGCTCGAGCTTGGGTTTTGTCCCCTAAAGTTCACTCATGAAGCCTTATAACTAATCATAGTATCATTAGGGATATTTTCATGCAACCCTAACCCTACTTTCATTGGTTGGCCGAATCTTGTAAGGTTAGATCTTTGGACTTTTGTCCCCTAAAGTTCATTCATAAGCATTATTACTTACCCTAGTGTCATTAGGAACATTTTCATGCAACCCTAACCCTAATTATAGGGGTTGGCCGAAACATGGAATGGGTTCAAACTTAGGTTTTGTCCCCTTAATTCAATTAATAAAGCATTATTACTTAACCTAGTGTCATTAGGAACATTTTCATGCAACCCTAACCCTAATTATATGGGTTGGCCGAAACATGGAATGGGTTCAAACTTAGGTTTTGTCCCCTAAAATTCATTCATAAGCATTATCATGGCCTAACCTCATAAGAGGGAGTTGTCATAAAAACCCTAACCCTAAAAGGCCTTGGTGGCCGAAACCTATAAGGGCACCAAGTTAGAATTTTTATCCCCTAAAAGGGTCCTATAGTGAGCATACAACCTATAGAAGTTCCCTAGAAACATTTTCATGAATCTTAGCCCAAGAAAACTTGATTGGCCGAAACCTACAAGGGCTACAACTTCATCGTTCTTACATGAAATTTAACTTACGAAACTAATACACTGCAGGTGAGGGGAAACTTACATCCTTCGATTTGTTTGAGAGATGACCTAATGGAGGTCACCTAGCTTTCTCCTAGCTTGAAAGGGGGTCTCGGCCAAAGGAAGAAGAAGGAGGTTGGTTTCGGTGAGGATGAAGAGGAGAGGAAGAAAATGGCCAAATGGAAACTTCCTTCTTCTTTATAAAGGGAGGAAGAGAAGTTTCTCTTTTCTTTGTCATGCCTCTTCACTTACCCTTCTTCCACTTATCTATAAATTCCCCTCTTCCTCTAATGAAATAATTCTATTGGGCTTATGGTTAGTGGGTGCATCTATAGGGCTTGGCTATCTCTAGAGGTTTGGGGTTCAATTCCTAGGCTTTGCATCTTTTTTTCTTTTGACTTATTTTCTTTTATTTTTCCCAAAAACCCCACATAAAGCCTATCATCATAAAGCCAAAATTCTCGTAAAATTGCTAGAAATTTTACGGGCATTACAGACTCATTCTACATCTCCAAGAATTTAGAAGTGAGCACTTTGGAGGTGTTCTTCTCTACAATGGAACTCCACGAAACGAGGCTTGAAGGTATACAAGAAGAGCTTAGAATCCAACCTTCAAGGGGAGTAGCATTGATGGCAAATAAGGGGAAGAAGAAGATAGAGATCCCCTCCTCCTCCGATGATGAAGCATCCTCCTCCTCCTCCATGGATAGCACGGAAGAAGTGTATATGGTAAGGAGGGTAAGGCGTGCTTTAAAGGGTTTTCATTTTAAAAAATCTAATGATAGGAATAGAAGACCAAGGGGGAAAATCATTTGCTACAATTGCCAAGGAGAGGGACACATAAGGGATAATTGTCCCCTCTTGAACAAAAGCAAGGAGGAGAAGAGAAAGAAAGAAGAAAAGAAGAAGAAAAAGGGTAGCAAGAATAAAAAGGAAGAAGAAAAGAAGGCAAAAGAAAAGGGGAAGTCCAAAGCATTCAAGGCCAAGACATGGGATGACCCCTTCCTCATCCTCTTCATCATCATCGGAAGAGGAGAATGCCTTTGTCACCAATTTGGCCTTAATGGCCTTTGATGACTTGGATTGCTCCTCCACTGAAAATGAAGAATCAAGCTCAAGTGGAGAGAGCTCAAGTGAAGGGGGAGCCTCTACATCATCCTCATCCGAAGAAGAGGATTTGGTAAGTGAGGTAACAAATCTTCCTCCTAAGAAAATTATGTCTATGATTTCTAGCCTCACTAAGGACTTATTTAGAGCCAAGAAAAAGAACAAAAGCATGCTTGACCAAATTAAGGAATTAGAGCAAAAATTAGAAAAAGCATGTTTTAATGATGATGATGCATGCTCACATGAATATATGACATTTGATGTTAATGATGCATGCATAGAGGAAAATAGGGCTTTAAGAGAGAAAGTAGATTATTTAACCAAATCCCTAGAAAAGTTTACAATTGGCTCCAACACATTGAATATGATAATTGGGAGCCAAAGGGAAAGCTTCAATAAGAAAGGCCTAGGATACAAAGAAAAGAAAAATGAAAAGGCCTATAAATGCTTAATTGCTAGGGGACAAGATAAAAAGAAGGTAATAGCTAGGAAATGGATCCCCAAGGAGTATCTTGTGAACCCCATAGGAAAGAATTTGTATTGGGTTCCAAAATCCATCCTTAAGGGTTAGAAAACCCCTAGGGTAGTCAACCATATGCAATTGACCTATATCATATTTTGGTTGACTTAGGATGGCGGGACAACATTTTTAAATAGTGTTAGGTGATGATAACGTGCCTATAAATAGTTAATAATGCTTAAATCATGATAATTAAAGTAATGTATGTTTGCAATCATGATTTAGGATTTTGAAATTTGGCACGTCATCATGAGAAATAGGGTTAAATCATGCTTTAGGTGATAATGTGCTTATTATCATGACATAATACCTAATGCATGATAACAATTCAATGAATACATGTGTTTCATGATCATAATGTAGAATTAATTGATATATGCCTTTATGATCATGAGGATTGTTAGGTTGATACTTAACCTTGATAGAATTGTATGAATATAATGGTTAAGTATATACAAATACCCCCTAAGATGCATCTCACACTCACCATAGGCTACCTTGATTGAAAACTTAGCATGGGTGAGATGTTAGGATGATATAAATGTCCACTAATACCTATGACATTTAGATGGTCATTTAAAGTATCAAAATAGCAATAATAGACCAATCATGGGGAAGACTTATATTTAATTCATAGACATATTGCCCAAAGATCATGGTTGGATATTTCATATGTCTTCAAAACAATTTGTTACTTTAAAATCTATGTATTCATGTTTTGAAACAATTGGATGCAAAATTAGGTGTTAAACTTGATACTAGAATTCTCAACAACTTAGTGGTTTTTAAAACTTTTGGATTTTTGGCAAATACATGAAAATATAATGATTTTTCATGAAGACCTATTTTTCACTGATAAAGAATCTTACAAGAAATATGTTCCCCAAATTTCATGATTTTTTGAATTTTCTAGAATTTTTAATGCATTTCTGAAATTCGCCCAGAAAATCAGAATTTCGGAAACCATTGTGCCAGTCGACTGCTCACCTGAAAAATAGTCTAATATTTTCTTATTTCAGATTTTAAACATGTTTTAGGTATTTTCCTTCTATTAGACTTGATGGCATGGGTTTATAACTTAGTATTAATCTTTTTGATGGTGTCAAAGGGGGAGAAATAATTGTGTTTAAGTAAATTATGATAAGGGGAGAATTTGTAGAGAGAGTTTCATGGATTAAGGGGGAGTTGCATGTTGTTATATCATGTTTATGTTTACATGCTTTCTTACCTTAGAAATTTATATCAAATGTTTTTACCTAACTTAAACGGATTGCCACACATCAAAAAGGGGGAGATTGTTAGGGCAATCTCTTGCCATGATAAGGTTTTGATGTGTATGGCAAAGGGTTTAAGTTAGGTTGGTATTGTTATTTGATATGTGCGTTGGAGTCTTGTAGGACTTAGTAATTCTCACATGGAGCCTTGGCAGGTTCACCCTCACAACCTCGGTCCTTGAGTCGGTGAAGGATGACTTTGCGGAAGCCGTGCACTTGGAGCATCCGAGGGACCGCCGGACGAGATGACTTGAAGTGAAGCCAAGGAAGCAGACTTCGAAGGCAAGAGACGCGAAGGAGCATTGCAGAGCCGTGCGCTGATCTTTGTAGGGGCGTGGGCTGACGAACGAAGAGCCGGTGAGGGACTTCGAGTGAGATGAGAGAATGAGTGAAATGTAAGTAGCTCATTAGGTGAACTTGGCCAAATGGCTGAGTGTCGGAGACTTGACCGCAAGGGTTAAGGTTTACCCAACCGCCGGAAGCTCAAACTTATGTTAAGTTTGAGTTTCACATAACACCGATCATTGCCATGTAATGGCGATCGGCTCAATCGAGTGGGTTCTGGTATCCGTGATGGTTTAGGTCAGCAATGATCGCCATGGAATGGAAGTCGACCGGAGGATGTCGCAAACCGCCGTAGCTCAGCGCGATTACGGAGGCGCGTCGGGTGAGGACCATCGATCATTGCTAAGTGTTTTGTTGGACTACAGCGGTCGGGATCTGGCGTGTTGAGGCCGTTATGCGGACAGCATGATCGCCAAGCGTGATGAGTGGCGGCCAACGGGAAGAAATCATCCCTCTCTATAAAAAGAGAGGGTGTGAGCCTTTGAGAGGCTAATGCTTATGCTCTAAGTGATCTTCCTAGTGCCCCACAAGTTTTAAACTCTTCTTACTTGTCTTTACTTCAATCTTATTGTAAGAAGAGTGATCTTGGTTGTAAAGGTTACCTCCACCTAGCTTGGTGCAAAGGAGAGACCATTAGTGGATTGGTTTTGGTGGAGTGATTCACCGAGGACGAATCGAGGACCGTGGATTAGCGGTGTAGCCGTGAACCTCATTACACCATCTTGTTAGCGTTTGATTTCTTGTATTTCTATTTGCTTGTCTTACGTTATTGTTTCCATTGCGCTAATCTCTTTGTAGACGAGCAAATACCGACATCCATCGTAAGAGGGCTATTCACCCCCCTCTAGCCGGCCGTATCCATCTCCTATAGTCTTCTCCTATGTTTACATTGGTAGCCATTGGTGTATTAATTTCCTTAGCGTTCTGCATTTCAAATCTATTAATTAATTCCTTAGCATATTTATGTTGGTGTAAGTAAATTCCTTCTCTAGTTTTTTTTATTTGTAACCCTAAGAAGAAAGTAAGCTCACCTACTAAGTTCATTTCGAATTCACTTTCCATTAGTGAAATGAACTCATTTAGAAGCATTGAATTAGTTGTTCCAAAAATTATGTCGTCTACATAAATTTGTGCAATAAAGATTTCTTTTCCTATGGTCTTTACAAAAAGGGTTGGGTCAACTAAACTTTGATTAAATCCCTTAGACTTAAGGTAAATTGAAAGTCTTTCATACCAAGCTCTAGGAGCTTGCCTTAATCCATATAAGGCTTTTCTAAGTTTAAATACATGGTCAAATTTGTCTAAACTTTCAAATCCAGGTGGTTGGCTAACATACAACTCTTCCTTAAAAAATCCATTCAAAAACAATGACTTAACATCCATTTGAAATAGTTTGAATCCTCGATTTGCAACGTAGGCTAATAACATTCTAATCGATTCAAGTTTAGCTATGGGTGCATATGTTTCTTCATAGTCTAACCCTTCTACTTGACTAAATCCTTTGGCAACTAACCTAGCTTTATTCCTAACAACTTCTCCTTTATCATCAAGTTTGTTTCGAAATACCCACCTTTGTTCCAATTATTGTTTTTCCCTTAGGTGGGAGTACTAATTACCAAACTTGACTCTTAGTAAATTGAGCTAACTCTTCTTGCATAGCTATAATCCAATCAAGGTCAAGAAGAGCTTGTTCAATTATTTTGGGTTCGATTTTTTAGATGAGTAAAAGTTGGGTTAGGTTCCTATAGGACGCTCTAGTTCGAACCCCTAAATTAGGATCTCCTATTACTTGATCAATAGGATGGTTTGCTTATAACCTAGATTGATTTGGGTTAGGATTTATAATAGATTTGTTTTGTGAGTTAGGTTCAAGTTTATTTTCAATTTGTTCATTAATTAATTCTACTTCAGGTTTTCTGGTTTTGTTTTCTTCATCAAATACTAAGTTGATTGTTTCTTCTATTTTTAGGGTTTCATTATTATATATCCTATATGCTTTACTAGCGATTGAATGTCCTAGAAAAGTTCTGGTACTAGTTTTAGAGGTAAATTTTCCTAAGTGGTCTTTAGTGTTTAATATGTGTACCCTATATCCAAAGACCCTAAAATACTTAATGTTTGGTAATTTTTCGTAATAGATTTCATATGATGTTTTAAGGTGTCTTTTAACTAATAGAATCTTATTTTGAACATAGCAAGTCGTATTGACCGCTTCTACCCAAAACCTATTAGGTAAGTTGAATTCGTTTAACATAGTTCTAGCGGCTTCTTGTAGGGTTCTATTCTTATGTTCAACTAGACCATTTTGTTGAGGAGTCCTAGGGCAGGAGAACTCATTGTGATACTTGTTTTGGTTACAAAAGTCGGTGAACCTATGGTTTCCAAATTCACCACCATGATCACTTCTAATTCTTTTTATCTTAAGATTATTTTTATTTTCTATTAGTTTGCATAAATTAGTGAGTTGATCTAATGTTTGACTTTTCTATTTTAAAAACCTAACCCATGTAAACCTAGAGTAGTCATCGACTATAACTAGACAATATTGGCTTCCCTTTAGTGACTTGGCTCCATGAGAGTCAAAAAGGTCTAAGTGTAGAGCTCAAGTATACTTTTTGTTCTTTCTTGGTTAGTTAGTTGATGTGAAGTCCTAGTTTGTTTACCTTGCTGGCAGACATTACAAATTTTGTTTTCTAGGCCATTTAGGTTGGGTAAACCTCTAACTAGACCACTCTGACTCATTTTGTGTATGAGTCTTGGATGAGAGTGTCCGAGTCATCGATGTCACAACCAAGATTCCTCTTGTTGTGTCATTACACACTTGGTTGAGGAGTTGGGTAAGTTGATTGTATAAATGTTACTATTCCTAGTTCCCTTAAGTATAGTTTTTGAAGAATCATTATTTTTAATTAGGCATTCATTTTGTAGGAAAATGACCTTTTAGTTATTGTCACACAATTGACTAACACTAAGGAGATTAAATTCAAAATGTTAAACTAAAAGTACTTGACGAATTATGAAGTTTAAGCTTAGCTCAATATCACCTGATCCGATGATTTTGAGCTTCCCATTGTTTTCGAATGCTACTGATCCTTGGTTTTTGAATCTAAGCCTCAAAAACTTTAGTTGGTCTCTGGTCATATGTCGGGAGCACCCACTGTTCAACATCCATTGATCCTACACATATAGTAGTTGGATAGGATATTTGAATTTTAAAGTTGTTTGAAAACTTTTAGCTTATAAATCATCTCACCCTTTCTACATGATCAAATATGTTAACCTTATATGTTTTGTAAGATGACTTCAATTTTAAACTTGATTAAATTTAGCATTTTGAAGATAATCAACCTTGGGTTAGATTCAGATTTAACCCTTAGATTATTAAGTAGACTTTTCGAGAAAATGGCTTCCAGATCGCAGAGAGGCACAGATGCCTTCTTTGATCAAAATAACAACCACTTCCTTAGACAAAGCCAATTTTATGAAAATATTCACTTAAGTCATTTATGGTTACTTCCTGCTCTAACTAGTTTAGGATGTGGCAAGGTAGCTTCAGCTTAAAGAGAGAGTTCTCTTCTTCAAGTTTTTCAACTTGAGTTGAGTTCTCCTCTTGAACTTGTCTAGTCGAAGAGGTTAGGGAGACCTCATCCTTAAGGAGTTTAACCTCCTTAGCCAAGGTCTTGACCTTGGACTCAGACTTAGCTAACTTCTTAGTCAAACATTTAATTGCACTATATAAAGTATCAATTAGGGACCGACTTACCTTAAGTGAATCTTTTGAATCGGATGCAGATCCGTGGCTTGTCTTGAATTAGAGTTCATTGTCAGATCCGAAGTCGGACTCGATCTCGAACATGTAGTTCATTTCGGGTTCAGATTCATCTTCGGGCTTGGTCGACTTGGCCATGAATGCTAGATTGTTGAGTTCGTCTTCTTCCTCCGACGACTCTTCCCAAGTGGCATTGAAGGATTTCTTTGTTTGTGGTTGCTTGTTCTTTATCCTTAGACGATCAAATTTGATATGACCCCATTTGTTGCATTCGTAGCATTTGTAATTTGAACCTTGCTTGGGTCTCTTATCCTTGGATTGCTTGATAGGTCGTCTTCTTCTCTTGATCATCTTCCGAACTAGATTCACTAGCTCGGTCTCCATTTCATTGTTCACCTCCGATTTGTACTCTTCTTATTTGGGAGGTGGTTTGCTTTTTGCCTTCTTCCTTTGACCTGCAACCAAGGCAATACTTTTCTTGATCGGGGCCAAGTTAGATTGTTCGTGTAATTCAAATTCGAAAAAATACTCGTCTAGTCTAATCTTAGATAAGTCTCTAGATACTTTATAGGAATCAACCATAGATGCCCACAAAGTGGTCCTAGGAAAAGCATTCAAGGCATACCTGATTATATCTCGATTCTCGACCTTTTGTCCGATCGAGTGGAGGTTGTTCATGATGTCCTGGATCCTTGAGTGAAGTTGTGTAGTGGTCTTGTGATCCTACATTTTTAAATTAAATAATTTATTTAACAAAAGGCCATGCTTATAAATCTTCGTGTCGGTCGTCCCTTCGTGTAGCTCAATGAGCTTGTTCCATAAATTCTTCACGCTGATGAACGGGTCGATGCGGTTGAGTTCCTATTTGGAAAGCCCGCATTGAAGGATCTATGTGGCTTTGGCATCAGCCTCCACTTGTCTCTTCATGGTATTCGTCCACTTGTCACAGTCCAAGTGTTCATCATCTTCATTGGTTGGAAGGGTGAACTGATGCGAGCAAAACATATATGGTTTTAGGAGTAGTTTTCGCTCACATCTCGTTGCATTTTATATTTGATTCTTGCATATTTCACTTTATTTTGCATGCATTTTCTATTTTTTGGTTCGGAGATCTTCTCTTTGTACTCTTGTGTGCATGACAACATTCTATGGAGAAAATGACGCACTTTTAGGGTGAAAAGAAGGCGTTTGGCAGCTAGAATAGAAGGACACACACACCCTGGCCCTGTGAATCTACACGACTCGTACCCCAGTGCCACAAATGGCCTGGCCGTGTGAATCCACACAGGTATGTGGCGCTGGGCGATTTTAATGTGATTCTATTATTTTCCAAGTTTCGGGGAGATCCGGCCTAATGTCTATATAAAGGAAGCTACGCCCAAACCCTAGGAGGGAGGCACGACGGCCGGGATAGCACTCCGACGCCCTAAAAAGCTTCGGAAAATTGCAATGGGGAGGAAGAAAGCCTCTCGAGGATCAAGTTCTGCACATCAACGCCAGAGAGGAGAGCCAAAGTGATTTGTAATTCACCTTCTTTCCGTAGTTTACATTGTTTCTATGAATTCTAATATGCTTTATGTTTCTCTTCTCGTATTTATGGAGTAGATTCTTCTATTCTAAGATTAGGGAGTAGTTTGTGTGCATAGAACATGTTATTACAAATATATTTTTGTTCTTGAAATTATATTTGCAATTGGTGATTGTTAAGATTGATAGCTATTTGTTTTAGTCTTCTATTTACTGTGTGTAGTCGATAAGATGGGTGACAGCCCTCGTATCAAAGATTTTAGAGAATTAAGGAGGAACCTAGGGGTTGGCCTCATCTTCGGTAACCGTAAATAGAAGGTTGTGATAGAATTGGAAATGGGACACATTCTGACTCATCATAGGGATTGATTTGGCATCCTCATACCGCCTATCCCATCCTAAAGCAAGGGGTCCACATAGTATGGCAGAGGTAGTTCTCGATAGATACGAAGGCTCGTCGGGGAAGTGTATGATGTCCCTTCTACAAGACCATAGTTAGATGTCTAGATAATACCCAATTGATAGCGTGTTCTATAATACACAAGCGAAAGCGAAATCCTAAAATTCCCTCAAAAGACTAGTAGCAACCCTTCTCTTCCTCCGTGTGACACCGTACAGGAGTTAGTACCACCGACAACCCTCATCATCACAACTATTAGAACGAAACTCTGAACAATAATGCCCACTAAACCAATCGGTACTCGAATCTCAGTCCCTGTGGGATCGATAATCTTTTTATTACTTAATGACATCGAAAAACTTGATGCATGCAAAAGCGACCTCAAATCTCACGACGGGAACCGTCGAGGACTCGAAGCGCGTGCTCATGCTCAATGCCCGCAAGTGCACGGATGTCATCAAGTAATAAAAAGATTGTCAATCCCACAGGGACTGAGATTCGAGTACTAATTTGTTTAGTGGACGTTATTGTTCAGAGTTTCGTTCTAATGGTTGTGATGACGAGGGTTGTCGACGGTCCTAACTCTAGTACGGTGTCACACGGAGGAAGAGAAGGGTTGCTATGAGTCTTTTGAGGGAATTCTAGGATTTCAGTTTAGCTTGTGTGTTGCAGAACACGCTATCAATTGGGTATTATCTAGACATCTAACTATGGTCTTGTGGAAGGGAGATCATACACTTCCCCGATGAGCCTTTGTATATATCGGGAACTACCTTTGTCATACCAGGTCGGCCCCTGGCTTTAGGATAGGATAGGAGGTACGAGGATGTCGAATCAATCCATATGACGAGTCGGAATGTGTCCCGTTTCTGACTCTATCACAACCTTCTATTTACGGTTACGGAAGATGAGGCTAACCCCTAGGTTCCTCCTTAATTCTCCTAAATCTTTGATACGAGGGTTATCACCCCTCGTATCGGCTACGCATAGTAAATAGAAGACCAAAACAAATAGCTATCGATCTAAATAATCACCAATTACAAATATGATTTCAAGAACATAAATATATTTGAAATAACATGTTCTACGCACACAAACTACTCCCTAATCTTAGAATAGGAGAATCTACTCCATAAATACGAGAAGAGAAACACAAAGCATATTACAATTCATAGAAACAATGTAAACTGCGCAAAGAACGTGAATTACAATGCACTTTGGCTCTCCTCTCGGGTGTTAATGTGCAGAATTTGATCCTCGTGCGGCCTTCTTCCTCCCCATTGCGAGTTTCCGAAGCTTTTTAGAGCGTCAGAGTGTTGTCTCGGCCGTGATGCCAAGGGTCGACCTGGTATGGCAGAGGTAGTACTCGATAGATGAGAAGGCTCATTAGGGAAGTATATGATGTCCCTTCCACAAGACCATAGTTAGACATCTAGATAATACCCAATTGATAGTGTGTTCTGCAACACACAAGTGAAACCGAAATCCTAGAATTCCCTCAAAAAACTCGTAGCAACCCTTCTCTTCCTCCATGTGATACCATACTAGAGTTAGGACCGCCGACAACCCTCATCATCACAACCATTAGAACGGAACTCCGAACAATAACGTCCACTAAACCAATCAGTACTCGAATCTCAGTCCCTGTGGGATCAATAATTTTTTTATTACTTGACGACATCCATGCACTTGCAGGCGTTGAGCGTGAGCGCGTGCTTCGATTCCTCGACGGTTCCCATCGCAAGATTTGAGGTTGCGTTAGCGTGCATCAAGTTTTTGGCACCGTTACCAGGAACTGATTGATTCGATATCGAATCAAGAGGTGGATAATTGGATCGAACTTAGGGTAGATTTATTTACTTGCTTTATTTTTCACTTTTATTTGATTTACTTCAGTTTTAGATTTTTAATATCTAGAGTAAGTTTAGATTTATTTCAGTAATTACATTGCATTAACCTTTAGTTTAAATTTTTTGCATTTGATTTAGTATTAGTTTAGGCTATTTTCTGTTTATCTAAGCATTAGGTAGACTCCTAATTTTGTGGCTCAGTTCTTCATATGCATAGACGCTTAGGATCGGAAGGCATGATTCCAATATATCTAGAAATCAAATGAACTTACCATCGTAGGAGAGCTGAACAGAAGAGGATGAAGGACCAAGATGCATCCGTGGTGAATGTAGGCAGCCGACCTTTGCGGGATTACGCAGCCCCAAGTGCCCGAGGATTTTGGCCGAGTATAGCTGGACCGTCCATTACAGTTAACAAATTTGAATTGAAACCTGCTCTTACACACATGGTCTAGCAAAGTCAATTTGGGGGAGCTCCGAATGAAGACCCGAACTAGCACTTGGAGATATTTTTGGAAATCTGCTCGACAATGAAGATCAATGGAGTACCTGTCAATGCGATCCGCCTGAGCCTATTCCCTTTCTCATTACGAGATAAGGCTAAGGCATGACTTCACTCCTTACCATCAGGAAGCATTACTACATGGGAGCAGTGCGAGCATTAATTTTTGAACAAATTTTTCCCACTAATAAAGACTGCTCACATATGCCATCTAATCACGAGCTTCCGTCAGAAGGAAGGAGAGTCTTTATTCGAAGCCTGGGATCACTACAAGGGGATACTCTACCAATGCCCCATCATGGACTGGAAAGGTGGTTGGTGATCCATATCTTATATAATGGGATCACGTATAGTACAAAAGTGTCCCTCAATTCTGCTGCAGGAGAAGAACTAATGAACAAGACTATCGAGGAAGCAGAAGAGTTGATTGAAGAGGTGGCCCAGAACCACCATCAATGTGTTAGTAATTTATGAGAGATGTCCTAAGGCAATCGCCTTATGTTTGAACCATTTATATGATAAATGAAGATTCACTATTTGAGTATACATGTTTTCATGTATTTGATTAAATCTTAAACTCATTTACTGAATATCCACAATACGATTCACAGGATGAGAGAATTTGTGTTTGGATGACAACTAGTGAGTATGTCTACATGTGTAATTGTGATGTATTGGAATTATCCCTAGTCGATGAATTGATGGATTTGGATACCATCAATTCTGTTGAGACTAGCACGAGGTATACTCTTTGGTATATCCAAGCAGCTGATTCTCAGGGGCTAGAGACATTGTGATGTTCGGAGTTAATCGTGGATGCTAGTTATGGTAACTAGTTCATTGGAGTGAGCAACTGTAAGACTTTATATGGTTCTCTGCATATATGGATATGTCAATGAAGTTTTTACTGCAGCTTAAGTGCGATGTTCCTTTGACTTGCGGTATTCAAGTCATCTTGGTCATGAAGACTTATGCTTTGACATCTTAAACAAGCATCTCTGAGGAGATGTGGACCCGAAATAATTGGGTATAAGTTGAAGTGGCCGAAGGTGTTTGAATAGCCTATAAAGGATTCACCACTCCTTGCAAGGAGATGTATACCCATGGCCTCTCGTCGGATTGTTACTAAAGTCTTTGGTCAAAGCATTACATGTTTAGAGTAAGGTACTCTTGGATGCATGTGTAGTAACTAGAATCCGTAGGATGAGGAAATGATACTTGGGCTAGGTGTGACGTAGTCAGCCTAGTGGGGACTGACACTATAGACCATATCCTGAACCAAGTGAGTATAAGGTGCGTGAAAGGAACGGGGCATGATTCATTGTAGCTACTGAAGGGTTTTAGAAATAGTTCTGGATCAACCTTTGATCTTTCGATTAATTGGGGATCATGATGTACTACTAGGTGTCACTCATGATCGTTCTATAATTAATGGTTAATTATAGACAACCAACATAAATCGAGAACCTATTTGGTCACACGCACAATAAGCGTAATCCGAAGGATATAAAATGAGCTTGAGAATGAGATTCTCAGACCGAGAGAAACTAGGTTTGGTTGGACGAAACAAGGATCGAGCATGAAATTGTTTCAGTCGCAATGGAAGCGTGGATGGGTCATGTCTTATGAAGACATGATGGATGAACCAAATTGATTTGGTTCTAATCCAATGGTGAAGAATAAACCAAAGGGGTTTGGTTTTTTTTTAACGAATGAACCAAAGTTGGTTCAGTTCGTTTTAACTTAAAATAGACCAACTAGGTTCGGTTTACTTTAACTTAAGTTATTGGAGCGAGTTAACGGGTTTTTGGTTATAAATCAATAACCGTTAGGAGAATATGTTCTCTATAAAAACAGGGCTTAAGGGTTTTAGAAAAACCCAATTAGTCTTGCCGCCCAACTTCTCTTCTCCTTGCTTGCCACCGCCGCCCAAGCCTCCACGCCGCCAACCTTGTGTCGCCGTCCACCTTGCTGTCAGCGTCCAAGCTCCTGCCGGTGATCCTCCGGCGACCCTTCGGCGACTTCCCTTGGCTCAGGTGACCAAGGTGCAGCCGGCCATCCTCTTTGGACCGGCAAAACCCCTCCACCAATCTGTCCAGAATTCTGGACTGCTTCCTTTCTTCATGTTGTAGCATCGTTTGGACGACGTTTGGAGCTCCGACAGCGGCTACCTTGCCGGGGATTCGATCTCCGGTAATCCTCATAGGTGGAGGACAAAGGATTCGTCAAACGGTTGACGAATACCTCTCCGAAGAAGTGAGTTTTGAGGACTCATTTTCGAATCCGAATTTTGATTCGGATTGTGAGCTTCTCTCGATCACATCGTCTTCGACACGAGGCTAGTGACTCCTACGAAGACGAGGCTCGTGGCTTTGTGAAGTCATCCTGATGATACTCGGCGTGGATACGGATAGAGGCGATTCTAGTGAGAGTCGCTTCGGTTGATGCCTTTTCCGCTGCACGTAATACGTCTGGTATACCTAGAATAATTTCTTTTATTACAAAATTTGAATTTACGATTATATCTACACATGTTGTACTATGCATGCGTGTAATGTATGTGTTGTAATAAATTAAATTTATTACTTTTTAATTCTTCCGCTGTCTACATATTTACGAAAAATGTTCGAACATACACTCGCCGCGGGGCCGAAATCCCAACAGTGGTATCAGAGCCCAGGTTGTGTTTCGACATAATCGTAAAATTATTTTGCGATAGTGGTAATTTTATTTATGGAAATTTTCTACTTTTGGAAAGTTTAGAAGTATTTATGGAAATTTTCTAATTTTGGAAAGTTTAGAAGTATTTATGGAAATCTTCTACTTTTGGAAAGTTAGAAGTATTTTTGGAAATTAACACTTTCCATAAATAAAATATTTAATTATATTTGGAAATTTATTTCCTAAATTAATCATAATTTTATTTGGGAAATCAAATTTAAAATATATTTTATTTCCATAAATAGTTTTGACAATTTAGGAAATTTGTTTCCTAAATTAAATTTGACTTTCCTTAATTGAGGCCCTCCATAAAAAAAATATGTGATTAGATTTGGAAATTTATTTCCTAATTTAATCATGATTTGATTTTGAGAATCAAATCTTAAACATATTTTATTTCCATAAATAATTATGACATATAAGGAAATTTTGTACATGTCATAGTTGTATGTCATGTAATTGTATTAGATGCATATTATTATGTCATGTGTGTCATGACATGTAGATGTATGTCATGTCATGTAAATAATAGTTATTTGCATGCAAAAGAGGATGAGACATAAAAACCCTTACACAATATTAAAGCCTACACCTTCCATTAATATGGTTAGAACCAGATTTCCGTTTCTTGTTGGGTTATTGAACTCTCTCCAAGCCCGGCTCGAACCCGAACATGTTCAAACCATGGAATAGTTTAATGCTAATATGGTAAGAGTCAAAGGTCAATCGTTAGCTTTGGTTGTTGGACTCTCTCCAAGCCAGGCTAATTGGTTGAATGCACTCTAACCATATTAAAACTATGTCTTGATTAATGGGTTGGCTTTAACCTGGAGCATCGACTTGTTGGACTCTCTCGAAGGTCGATGTGAAGGGAGGTGAAGTTGAGTGTTATGCATATGATGCATACATGTTAATGAGTTGACAACCCGATGTATGTGTGAACATTCAATCAGTCGATAGCACATTGTGATAGTTGCATATATATGGTATGCAATCGGTATAAATGATACCTAACATTGTAGCTATGAATGGCTTGTTAGACTCTCTCCAAGGTTGTTCATATCTATGTTGGATATCAGTGTTGGGATGTATACTGAAAAGTCTATCTTTTGTATGAACATCTTTATTTTTGAAATAAAAAATCACATGATCATCTTTTGCATATTTATGATTATGCATATTGTCTAATATATTACATTCTAGATAACATGGTGTGTAGTATCACACGGGAGATCATGTTATTAGTTCCTTGTAAAATATAAGTAAAGGCTCACAACCGAGATGGTTTTGGACAAACCATTGGTATGGTTGTAGTGTGATTTGGTATTGGTTTGTCTTGACCATAGAATTACATTAGTACACTTTGTGTGTATTGAGCAGAACCGACTTAGAGGTGATTCGATTTATTGCTGACTACATAATTGAATCGGGCCTCAGATATTATGTTGTACATGCTCTTAATCCCGATATAATAATGGGCACATATACTTAGTATTTATTTCTTTGATTTACCAATCGGCGAGATTTATAGAGTAAATCGATAGGCTCGGTAAGTTAGGAAATGATATTATTTATATGGTGTGTCGTTGATTATAGGAGGAAACCGTGTCCTATATATTAGGATGATGATGTCCCCTTGAGGAGCTCATAAGGTTCATCATGTAAACCCTGCAGGTGGACTTGGTCCGGCATGATGATAAGGTTGAGTGGTACTACTCATGGAGTTAGATGTTGATTAATTAATTGTCAGTAAATTAATTAATTGACGGACATTCGAGATCTTAAACACGGGGAGATATATGTACAAATAATATATGGAGCTCATATTAACTTATGGGGGTTGGTGAGGTAGATCAATGATAATTCTCTAGTGGAATGGATTATCATTAATGGATCGGACTTTATGTGGGCTTGATCCATTGGGTGGCCAAGATCCAACTCCTCCTCATGGTCCCTATTGTAGCCTATTAAAACCCTCATGGAGCCTAGATCCGATGATGGAAAATGAAACTCTAGATCCAACGGTGGAGATTAAATCTCTAGATCCGATGGTGGAGATTAAATCTCTAGATCCAATGGTGGAGATTAAATATCTAGATCCAACGGTGGAGATTAAATCTCTAGATCCGATGGTGGAGATTAAATCTCTAGATCTGACGGTGGAGATTAAATCTCTAGATCCAACGGTGGAGATTAAATCTCTAGATCTGACGGTTGAGATTAAAAGGAGGTTTAAGCCTAACTCTATAAATATGGCTTAAGGGGTGGGCGGCAAGGAGAACTTAAAGATTAAGGCTTTGGCTTTGGGCGGCTAGGGTTAGGGCTTTGGCTTGGGCGGCAACAAGGTGGGAGATTAGGGTTTGCTTCCTTTCTCTTCCTAAGGTGTAGCCGGCACCCACTCCATCTTCCTCTCTACCTTGGTCGGTGCTCATCCTCTTCCTTTCTTCATCCTTGGCCGCCTGCAACTAGGGTTAGGGTTCTTCCCTAGGAGCTCTTGGTCGGCGCCTACTCCATCTTCTTCATCTATTCCTTGGCCGGCGGCAACATCAAGTCTCTTAACTTGGTGGCCGGTCCTAGATAGGAAAGAGTTTCGTTTCATTCTTCCCTTTGCTCGGAGCGAGCAAGGAAGGGAAGAACGTGTTCTAGGAGGCTTCGACTTTTGGAAGATCATCGCCCACACGACGTCCAAAAGGAGGAAGGACATACAATAGAAGATCAAGAGGTATAACAAGAGGTATAATTCTTGTTTATGAATCTTTTCTTATTCTATGCATGTTGTATATTTTGTATGTGGATAATTTACTTGGACCCCGAATACAAACACAAAAACCGACGATCCGTACATCGTCTATTCCGCGGCTATTCGAAATATAGAGGTAGGTTGCTTGAACAACAAGTTTGTTCAAGTGACCACTCTAATCGAATAGCACGATGATGGAACAATAGCTTGGGTAATCCCTATTTGTCGAGGATTAATTTTTTTTAATCCGGGAACGAAGACGGGATCGCCATGAACAAGCGACCGAGTTGAAGTGGGAAGTGAAGTTTCCTCCCATCAATCAGCCCATTCAGAGATGGACCTACAATCTCCCGAAGTGATTTTGGGGTTTTTGAAATTCAAAAAATGAATGGGATTTATAAATGTATGATGATGCATTTTCATCTTTCTCATATATGCTCGTTTTGTATTTCTAGGTTAATCGATTGATCATGATGTCTTTGAATTTGCGCACTATTTTGGATTCAAACAAATTGACTGGGCCTAACTTCTTGGACTGGCTTAGAAACATGAGAATTGTTCTCAAGACAGAAAAGCTTGCATATGTCCTTGAAGAGCCTCTTCCCAACCATCCTAGGGACGATGCAACTCCAGATCAATTGTTAGCCTATCAGAAACATGTGGCAGATTTTGAACTAGCGAGTTGCATCATGCTAGCCGCGATAGTACCCGAGCTGCAAAAGCAGCATAAGCATATGGATGCTAATACCATAGTCTTCCATCTTCATGAGTTGTTTAATGAGCAAGCGAGATCTGAAAGGTTCGAAGTCTCCAGGCTCCTCTTCACCTCTAAGATGTAAGAAGGTTCATGTGTAGTGCAATTTGTGCTAAAGATAAATGGGTACATCGAGCAGCTAGCTACCCTCGGGTTTGTGATGGATCATGAATTAAGTATTGACTTAATTCTACATTGTTTGCCTAAGAGTTTCTAATAATTTATGATGAACTACTGGATGAACAAACTAGAATCGACTATTCCTGAGCTCCTCAATATGCTAAAGACTGTGGAGCCTTCTGTGAAGCATGAGGAGAAGACGGTTCTGTTAGTTGATTCCTCAAAGAAAGGTTCTAAGAGGAAGTTAAAGGAACAGAAGAAAGGAAAGAACAAAAAGGCTAACAAGGCAAAACCAGCACAAAAGGGCACTTGCCATCATTGTGACAAGGAGGGCCACTGGCGAAGAAACTGTAAGATTTATCTTGAGTCCGTGAAGAAGAAGGCATTCGATGCCCCATCTTCTTCAGGTATCTTCGTTATTGATTGCCATTGTATTTTCTTAGACACTTGGGTATTGGATACTGGGTGTGGCTCACATATATGTAATGACATACAGGGGCTAAGGAATAAAAGAAGACTCGTCAGAGGGGAGTCAAATTTATGAGTTGGCAATGGAGCAAAGGTTGCTGTGGTCGCCATCAGAACTTATTTGTTAAAGCTCCCTAGTGGACTAGTCTTAGAACTAGAAAATTACTATTATGTTCCTTCTCTAATAAAGAACATTGTTTTTATTTCCTGCTTAAATAGAAATAGTTACCATTTGACATTTAGTAACAATTGTTGTTATATAACTTTGAATGATGTACTTTATGGGATAGGAATTTTGAGCAATGGTATTTATACGTTGGACGTATCCAGTGACATTTTCAATATCGAAGCGAGCAACAAGTGTGCTCGAAAGGATAATCAATTAGACTCCTATATGTGGCATTGTCGTCTTGGCCATGCAAGCAAGAAACGCATGTCCGAATTACACCGATGTGAAATTCTAGAATCGTTTGAATTGGATTCATACGATACATGCGAATCATACTTAAAAGGCAAGATAACTAAGTTACCTTTTACTGGAAAAGGTGAATAGGTGGAAGAGTTGCTAGTTCTAATACATATTAATGTATGTGGACCTATGTCAACTCAAGCTTTAGGAGGCTATAGCTACTTCATTACCTTCACCGATAATCACTCACGGTTTGGGTATGTAATCTTGATGAAACACAAGTCTGAAGCCTTTGAAAGGTTCAAAGAATTCAGAAATGAGGTAGAGAAACAACATGACAAGAGTATTAAAATACTTCGATCGGATTGAGGTGGTGAATACTTAAGTCAAGAGTTTCTTGATTATCTAAGAGACAATGGTATATTGTCTCAATGGACGCCGCCATATACACCACATCATAATGTTGTATCTGAGAGGCGTAATCGGACCTTGTTAGACATGGTCAGGTCAATGATAAATTATACGAATCTTTCCAAGTCCTTTTGGGGCTATGCACTTCAGACAGCTGTTTACTTGTTAAACAGAATGTCAACCAAGGTAGTCTCAACTACTCCATATGAGATATGGAATAGTAAGAAACCTCATGTATCTTACTTGAAGATATAGGGTTGTCCTGTTTATATGAAGCGAACTATATCATACAAATTGGATGCTAAGTCTGATAAATGTCTATTTATTGGATACCCTAAGGAAACAAGGGGTTATCAATTCTATCATCCTGTAGAATAAAAGATGTTTGTTTCAAGGTATGCTGTGTTTCTAGAGAAAGAGTTTCTCTTGCAAGAAAATAGTGGGAGTGTCGTTGAGATTGAGGAGGCTCGAGAGACTCAAATAGACTTGGATGAGACACCTGGTGAAGCACTACAACCAATAACTCATAGTGATGAGTCATCGGCTGGACCTATTGAGACACCACATCTTCGTAGATTTGGTAGAACACGCAATATTCCTGATAGATATGGATTTCTCATAAGTGAATCGAACGACGTGTCACTCATTGATGATGAGGAGCCTACCAGTTATGAAGAAGTTCTAAAAAGTTCAGAAAGGGATAAGTGGCTTGATGCCATGAAGTCGGAAATGGATTTCATGTATGAAAACCAAGTTTGGAACTTGGTTGATCGACCTGAAGGCATAAAGCCTACAAGGTGCAAGTGGGTTTTCAAGAAGAAAACCAACATGGATGGTAATGTGATTACCTATAAGGCTAGATTGGTGGCGAAAGGATATCGTCAAAAGCAAGGTGTTGATTATGACGAAACCTATTCGCTTGTTGCTATGCTTAAATTCATTCGGATGCTCCTGGCTATAGTGGCTCATTATGATTATGAGATATGACAGATGAATATGAAAACAGCTTTCCTTAATGAAAACCTACTCGAGGATATGTATATGATACAGCCTGAGGGTTTCACATCGGTTGATAAAACCAATGTATGCAAATTGTGATGGTCCATATATGGACTGAAGCAAGTATCTAGGAGCTAGAATATCCGTTTTGATGAGACAATCAAAAAGTTTGATTTCTCACAAAATCCGGACGAACCTTGTGTGTACAAGAAGGTTAGCAGGAGTGCAGTCATGTTCCTAGTATTGTATGTCGATGACATATTACTGGAAATGATGTTTCTGTCTTATAGTCAGTTAAAATTTGGTTGTCCAAGACGTTCTCTATGAAAGACCTGGGAGAAACAACCTACATCCTCGGGATTAAGATCTATAGAGATAGATCGAAACGGTTGCTTGGTCTTTCGCAGTCTACATATATAGACCGAGTGCTAAAGAGGTTTAGCATGTCAGAATCTTAGAAAGGTTTCCTACCCATCAGGCATGGGATACATCTTTCGAAGTCTATGTGTCCGCGCATAGAAGACGAGCGGATTTGCATGAGTAAGATTTCCTATGCATCCGCAATAGAATCTATCATGTATGTTATGTTATGTATGAGACCCGATGTATCGTATGCTCTGAGTGTCACGAGCAGATACCAGTCTGATCTAGGAATGGATCATTGGGCGGCTGTTAAGACAATCCTTAAGTACTTAAGAAAAACTAAGGATATGTTTCTAATATATGGAGAAGGGGACATGGTGATACGCAAGTATACGGATGCTAGCTTCCAGACAGACAAGGATGATTCCAGGTCTCAGTCTGGGTACATGTTCTTCTTGAATGGGGGCGCAGTGAGTTGGAAAAGTTCCAAACAAGATACTGTAGACGATTATACCACTGAGGCAGAATATATTATAGCTTCGGAAGCAGTAAAAAAAGCAGTTTGGATCAAGAATTTCATTTATGAACTTGGTGTGGTTCCAACAATTATTGAAGCAATACCGGTTTACTGCGACAACAATAGTGCAATTGCACAGGCGAAAGAGCCAAGGTCTCATCAACGATCCAAACATGTGCTTCGTCGCTATCATTTGATCAAAGATATCATAAGTAGGAAGGAAATATAAATCGAGAAGATTCCCACTGAAAGGAACTTAGCGGATCCTTTAACTAAGGCATTACCTCAAAGTAAGCTTGAGGGTCATGTTAGACCTTATGGTGTTGGATACCGTAGCGATTGGCATTAGGCCAAGTGGGAGTTTGTTAGTAATATATGAGAGATGTCCTAAGGCAATCGCCTTATGTTTTAACCATTTATATGATAAATGAAGATTCACTATTTGAGTATACATGTTTTCATGTATTTGATTAGATCTTAAACTCATTTACTGAATGTCAATAATATGATTAACAACATGAGAGAATTTATGATTGGATCATAACTAGTGAATATCTCTACATGTGTAATTGTGATGTATTGGAATTATCCCTAGTCGATAAATTGATGGATTTGGACACCATCAATTCTGTTGAGACTAGTATGAGGTATACTCCTTGGTGTATCCAAGTAGCTGATTCTCACGGGCTGGAGACATTGTGATGTCTGGAGTTAATCGTTGATGCTAGTTATGGTAACTAATTCATTGGAGTGACTAGCTGTAAGACTTCATATGGTTCTCTGCATATATGGATATGTCAATGAAGTTCTTAGTGCAGCTTAAGTACGATGTTCCTTTGACTTATGGTATTCAAGTCATCTTGGTCATGAAGACTTATGCTTTGACATCTTAAACAAGCATCTCTGAGGATATGTGGACCCGGGATGATTGGGTATAAGTCGAAGTGGTCGAAGGTGTTTGAATAGCCTATAAAGGATTCACCACTCCTTGCGAGGAGATATATACTCATGGCCTCTCGTCGGATTGTTACTAAAGTCTTTGGCCAAAGCATTACATGTTTAAAGTAAGGTACTCTTGGATACATGTATAGTAACTAGAATCTGTAGGATGAGGAAATGATACTTGGGCTAGGTTTGACGTAGTCAGCCTAGTGGGGACTGACACTATAGACCATATCCTGAACCAAGTGGGTATTAGGTGCATGAAGGGAATGGGGCACGATTCATTGTAGCTGCTGAAGGGTTTCAGAAATAGTTCTGGATCAACCTTTGATCTTTCAGTTAATTGGGAATCATGATGTACTACTAGGTGTCACTCATGATCGTTCTATAATTAATGGTTAATTATAGACGGCCAACATAAACCGAGAACCTATTTGGTCACATGCACAATAAGCATAATCCGAAGGATTTAAAACGAGCTTGAGAATGAGATTCTCAGACCGAGAGAAACTAGGTTTGGTTGGACGAAACAAGGATCGAGCATGAAATCGTTTCAGTCGCAATGGAAGCATGGATGGGTCGTGTCTTATGAAGACATGATGGATGAACCAAATTGGTTTGGTTCTAATCCAATGGTGAAGAATAAACCAAAGGGGTTTAGTTTGTTTTAAACGAATGAACCAAAGTTGGTTCGGTTCATTTTAACTTAGACTAACTAGGTTCGGTTTATTTTAACTTAAGTTATTGGAGCGGGTTAACAGATTTTTGGTTATGAACCAATAACCGTTAAGAGAATGTGTTCTATATAAAAACAGGGCTTAAGGGTTTAGGAAAAACCCAATTAGTCTTGCCGCCCAACCTCTCTTCTCCTTGCTTGCCGCCGCTGCCCAAGCCTCCATGTTGCCAACCTTGTGTTGCCGTCCACCTTGCTGTCGGCATCCAAGCTCTTGCCAGCGACCCTCCGGCGACTTCCCTTGGCTCAGGTGACCAAGGTGCAGCCGACCATCCTCTTTGGGCCGGCGCAACCCCTCCACCAATCTGTCCAGAATTCTGGAGAGCTTCCTCCCTTCGTGTCAGAGCGTCGTTTAGACAATGTTTGGAGCTCCGACAGCGGCTACCTTGTTGGGGATTCGATCTCTGGTAATCCTCATAGGTGGAGGATGAAGGATTCGTCAAATGGTTGACGAATACCTCTCCGGAGAAGCGAGTTTTGGGGACTCGTTTTCGAATCCGAATTTTGATTCAGATTGTGATCTTCTCTCGATCACATCATCTTCGACACGAGGTTAGTTACTCCTACGAAGATGAGGCTTGTGGCTTTGTGAAGTCATCCCGATGATACTCGGCGTGGATATGGATAGAGGTGATTCTAGCGAGAGTCGCTCTGGTTGATGTCTTTTCCACTGCACGTGATACGTCAGGTATACCTAGAATAAATTCCTTTATTGTAAAATTTGAATTTACGATTATGTCTACACATGTTGTACTATGCATGTGTGTGATGTGTGTGTTGTAATAAATTAGATTTATTATTTTTTAATTCTTCCGCTGTGTACATGTTTACGAAACACGTTCGAACACACTTGCCGCGGTGTTGGAATCCCAACACAATGGGCTTCCGAGCGTAGTCACCCAGCTCCTGTAGCGGGACAATATGCTATCAACTCCATAGACCACCTAGCGGCAAGGATGGACACACTTAGCAGACGGTTCGACTCTCTAAACCTTAATTCTACATGTGCAGCCAATACTTTTAGAGAGGGAGCATTAGTAAATCAAGAGGACTATTATGGAAGGCAGGGCAGATTAGAAGAGCAGATTGAGCATATCGATGCTGTTGGGGACCACCATCAAAGGTCCAACAACCCATACTTCAGCACTTACAATCCCAGATGAAGGGACCACCCGAATTTTTCCTATTGAAATAACTCAGGGAATTCCCAACCGTTCGGAGTATATGGACAACAACAGGGCAGTGGGCAATAGCAAACACAGAAGTCTAGGCTAGAACTGATGATGGAAGACTTCATTGCTACCCAAATTAAGGCCAATGAAGAATTTTGACGCCAACATCAAAAATCCGAAGAGTCACTTAGGGATTTTAAGGCCACTATTGACAGTCTTGCAAGTCACACGAAGATGTTGGAAACACAAGTGGCCCAAATAGCCCAAACTGTAGCGTAGACCATGGATAGCTCTCCATCATTACCTAAGCCGAGTCAGGTCAAGGAAGAGGGAGTGTGCAACAAGAGAGTAGCACAGAAAAATAGATTCGCCAAGGGATGTGTGGCCATGATATCAACCTTGCCAATCCAAGCTGAAATTGAAGATAAAATCTCACCCAAGCTTGAGGACCTTGGTGAATTTTTTTATACCTTGCTCGATTTATGGTGAGAGCTTCAATGAAGCACTGTGCTATTTAGGGTCATCAGTTAGCGTGATGCCCTACGCATTCTACCTAGAGATGGGACTGAATGGCATCCAACCAGCGGATCTTGGTATTCGTATGGAGGATGACTCAGCCAAGGAACCCGTCGGCATGCTAGCATATGTGCCTATGATCATTGAGAATTTCATGATAAGTATAGATTTTATTATACTCGACACAGGACCAAATCCCTAGAATCCCATCATCTTGGGAAGACCCTTTCTGGCAACTGTGGGAGAGTGTATAGACGTAAAGGCGCACAAGATCTCCTTGGAAGTAGACGGGGAGATCATCATCTTCAACCTGTCAGAGTGTAGAGCTCCCTTTTTAGACGGCTACACTTTCAGTAGAGTAAAGCCCAGCCCACCATAAGACAACACTGAGACAGATGAATGGAGGTTTAGAGAACCTCCGGAGCCAAGTTGAGATAATGGAGTGTGGTCGAGCTAAAAAACCTTAAACAAAATGCTTCTTGGGAGGCAACCCAAGTTTAATTTTACATATTTTTAATCTTTCTGCATTCATGTATATAATTTATACTTTGATTTATGGTCACTTATGTTTTTGCAAATAGTTTAGGATTAGAAAGAACTTGCTAGGAAGAAGCAAAAATCATTTTGAGCCCACCTAGTCCATGACGAGAGCCTGCACCTGCACCACCATTTTTCTTTTACTCTTGAGCAGGATGCAGGTACAACCTCCTACGACTTCTCAGAGTTCCGATCGCACCTCAATGACATATACGCAGAGCAACAGACATAGGGGCAGCGATAGGAGGATCATAACTCTTACATGCAAGCGAAGTTTCATGGCTTACGGGAGAACTTCCAGCAGGCTGAGAAGTTCTACGATGAGGCCCGTATATACTTCTAGAAGGAGGCTGCCCATCGCCAGGAGAAGGTTGCCTACCATCAGGAGGCCAGGTTGCACGTGCATGCCAAGTGGGCTATAGAGGAGGAGCACACAGCAGTCGCTGCATCCACTAGCTCTCAGATCGACCACATGTACATGTGGAATCAGCAGCTCAGCATCAGATTCTCCCAGGATCCCGAGATGCCGAGGCTACCAAACTTTCCCCCTCATCCACTATATTAGAGGTATGCTTCGCTTAAGTCTGGGGGGCACCCCAAGTTTTGACTTATTTTGTTTTTAACAGTAGTTTCTTTCTTGATATTTACATTTTAGTTAGCATTCATTTGTTCATGCATAGGTTGTTTAGTTTCTTTCAGCACTTAGTTTTTGCTATCTATAAGCTGCCTCAATAGTATTTTTAAGGTTTTCTTCATGGGTTGTTTCCATGGGTAGCTTAGCTTCATTTACCTCGTGGTATTTTATTTTATTTGCTCTAATGAATGTTCTAGACTTACACTTGTTAGCTTTTATTTTTATACCTACACATGATGAACATTCTGAAAGGAAAAATCTAGTACGTACCTAGTTATGATTCATCTCAGTAATCTAGTACTTTAAAATCCATAGGTGACTCTAGACTTAGCATTTTAGTTACCGGAGATGCTCAGATTGTGGAAGTCCATTCGAAAATCAAAATCCCAAGAGAGAGAGAGAAAAGAAAAGAAAAAAAAAGAAAGGAAAAAAAAAGTAAGAAAAATTGAAAAAGAGTATGAGGGATAAAAAAATAGTTGTCGTGAGTAGAAATGGTTAGGTGCCCCTTTGAGACCGAGATAGGTTACTGGGAAAACACCTATCAATTTCTCTCAATACCGAGCACACCATTGAGACTTTGTGCTAGATCTAGGGAACGACCCTCGCTTTGGACAGGTAAGTGTCTAAGAGTCGGAGACCTTAGGAAAGCTATAGGATGACGACTTAACTTATCATGGAATGAGTATCCCTTAAGAATATTCGCTTAGCACATGCACGAGAAGCTAACTTAGTGAATTTTTAGAACATATCTATTTTGCTTTGATTGAAAATACCACTTGATAAATCTAATTAACATGATAAGTATGGGACAATGCCTTTTAAAAAAAAATTATGGCACTGAGGTTTGCTTGAGGACAAGCAAAGACTTAAGTCTGGGGGAATTGATGTGAGCAAAACATATAGAATTTTAGGAGTAGTTTTCGCTCACATCTCGTTGCATTTTATATTTGATTCTTGTATATTTTACTTTATTTTGCATGCATTTCCTATTTTCTTATTCAAAGATTTGCTCTTTATACTCTTGTGTGCAGGATAGCATTCTACGGGGAAAATGACGCACTTTTAAAGCGAAAAGAAGGCATTTGGCAGCTAGAACAGAAGGACACACACTTTGGCCCTGTGAATCCACACGGCTCGCACCCCAGTGCCACACACGGCCTAGTCGTGTGAATTCATACGGTCGTGTGGCGCAAGGCGATTTCGACGCGATTCTATTATTTTCCAGGTTTCATGGAGATCCGGCCTGATGTCTATATAAAGGAAGCTACGCTCAAACCCTAGGGGGGAGGCACGACGGCCGGGACAACACTCCGACGCCCTAAAAAGCTTCAGAAACTCGCAACGGGGAGGAAGAAGGTCGCTCGAAGATCAAGTTGTGCACATTAACGTCGGAGAGGAGAGCTAAAGTGCATTGTAATTCAAATTATTTGCGTAGTTTACATTGTTTCTATGAATTCTAATATGCTTTGTGTTTCTCTTCTTGTATTTATGGAGTAGATTCTCCTATTCTAGGATTAGGGAGGAGTTTGTGTGCGTAGAACATGTTATTTCAAATATATTTCTGTTCTTGAAATCATATTTTTAATTGGTGATTGTTTTGATCAATAACTATTTATTTTGGTCTTCTATTTACTGTGCGTAGCCGATACGAGGGGTAACAACCCTTGTATCAAAGATTTAGGAGAATTAAGGAGGAACCTAAGTATTGGCCTCATCTCCGGTAACTGTAAATAGAAGGGTGTGATAGAGTCGGAAATAAGATACGTTCTGACTCGTCATAGGGATTGATTCGGCATCCTCATACCACCTATCCCATCGTAAAGACAGGGGTCGACCTGGTATGGCAGAGGTAGTTCTCAATAGATGTGAAGGCTCATTGGGGAAGTGTATGATCTCCCTTCCACAAGACCATTGTTAGACATCTAGATAATACCCAACTGATAGTGTGTTCTGCAACACACAAGCGAAATCAAAATTCTAGAATTCCCTCAAAAGACTCGTAGCAACCCTTCTCTTTCTCCGTGTGACACCGTACTAGGGTTAGGACCGCCGACAACCCTCATCATCACAACCATTAGAATGGAACTCTGAATAATAACGTCCACTAAACCAATCGGTACTCGAATCTCAGTCCCTGTGGGATCTATAATCTTTTTATTACTTGACGACATCCGTGCACTTGCGGGCGTTGAGCATGAGTGCACGCTTCGAGTCCTCGACAGTTCCCGTCGCGAGATTTGAGGTCGCATTCGCGTACATCATGAACCCACTCTAGATGACTATCCACATCTCTACTTGGGTCTTGAGGTAGCACTCCATCCACCCCTTCAAGTAACGGAAGTCATCTCCATTGTAAAACGGAGGTCGGGCGGTGCTAAACCCCTCAAGATGGGTCATTCGATAAAATCTTGCACACAAAAACAAAGAATGTGAAAATTTCAAAGACTTGGTCTTGGATTAGTAGTGCGGGACAAATAAAAGCAAACCTTTAAATTGAAGAACACGAAAAGAAAACAAATATGCTAGATTGGTGGTTGCACCGAATCTTAGCGCCCCCGCTCTGATACCAATTGTTGGATCGAGTGAATCGCCAAGGGGTGGTGAATAGCAATCATAAAAACTTTTATCTGTTCGTCGAAAGTACAAGTAGCACAGCGGAATGTAAAACAACAAAGGTAAAGAGACACTTTTGTTTTTACTTGGTTCACAACCAAAAGGTTGCTACTCCAAGGCCCTGCAATCCTAGACCGTATATGAAAGGGCAATCTACTAAAAGTCTCCTCCTTGTTGGAGGTAGGAGACAACGATTACAACGAAAACAAAAGCTCAAGGATGAGGCAACAAGCCTACCTCTCCTCGTTACGATAAAAGCCTCGAGTACAAGAAATAGAAACAAATTTAAAGACAATTTAAGCTACCGATGAAGAGAAGTTGGAATCTCGGTGTATCATCGGCGTTACGGCGTCATAGAGTTGTCATTGAGGGTGCGACATTGTTGGAGCACTTTGGGAGCAAGATTTTGTTGGTGCAGGGGCACCAGACAATCGAACCTAGATTTTGATTATGGCAAAGGTTCAAAGTTAAGCTATTATTGTTATCTCATGTGTTGTGTTAAGTGTGCATGAAATAATTAAGCTAAGTTGAAGGTCAACGACGCCCGGAGATTCTTGGGACGAGAAACTATGGTGGTCAAGAGACACCAGGAGAACCTCGTTGGAGTCGAGGAACATTGATGGAGTCGAAATCTAAGCGACAGGTCAGGAGGACCAAAGGTAAGCACTAAGTGCAGAGTAATGGTGAGGTCGTGTCCTCCGTATAGGGACGAACTTAGGCGGCGATCCGACTAAAACTTCTGGGGGATGGTCTAGGTCGAGATCGGACGGTAAGGAACCATCGTAATGTCCATTACTCGACATTTCTATACTAACTCTTTGCTGCGAGTGACCAAGCCAACAGTCGACTGAAGGCTATTGGCAGTCAACTAATCCTACCATCAGTCAACTGATGAGGGTCATCAATCAACTATTATTCAAACTGGTCAGCTCGAAGAAAGTCAAGATAAGCTCCACCAAAAGTGGGGGGATGAGGAGCTTTGACCCAGATCTAGATATTAATGAGCTAGGGTTTGAAGAGCTATAAAAAAAGAGGTTTTTCACCTCTTTGGATCATCCATTCTTGCTCCCAAAGTTCTCCTACGACATCAAGCTTCAATGACAACGCTACGCCGCTGTAACATCGATGACACACCAAGATTCCAAATCCATTCGTCGGTAGTTTCATTATTGTTGGCTTACTTTACTTATTTTACTTCTTATACTCGAGCTTTTCCTTGTAAAGAGGAGAGGTAGGCTTGTTGCCTCTTCCTCTATCTTTTTCTTGTAACCGTCATCTCTTACCTCCAACGAGGAGGAGATTTTTAGTGGATTGATCCATCGTACGTGATCTAGGATCGCGGAGCCTTGGAGTAGCAACCTTTCGATTGTGAACCAAGTAAAAAATAAAGGTGTTTATTTACTTTAGCTTTATTTCTATTTCCGCTACAATACTTTTGTTTTATTGAAATGAAAAGACAAGCTTTTACGATCGTTATTCACCCCCCTCTAGCGACTCTCCGATCCAATAGAATTGATGATCCAAAGAGGTGAAATGACCCTTCTTTTATAGCCCTTCAATCCCTAGCTCATTGAGATCTAGATCTGGGTCAAAGCTCCTCATCCCTCTAATTTTGATGGAGCTTATCTTGACTTTCTTCGAGCTGACCAGTTTGAATAACAGTCGACTGATGACCTTCAGCAGTCACCTGATGGTAGGATCAGTCGACTGCCAATAGCTGTCAGTTGACTGTTGGCCTGGTCACTCACCTGCATCAAAGAGTTAGCACAGAACTACCAAGTAATGGACATTACGACGACTCCTTACTGTCCAATCTCGACCTAGACCTTTCCCTGGAAGTCTTAGTCGGATCGCCGCCTAAGTTCGTCCTCATATAAAGGACACGGTCTCACCATTACTCTGCAATCAATGCTTACCTCTGGTTCTCCTGACCTGTTGCTTCGCTTTCGGTCGCCACCGAGGTTCCTCGACTCCAACAAGGTTCTTCTGGTGTCGCCCGATCACCACGATTTCTCATCCCAAGATTCTCTGGGTGTCACTCGACCTTAGGCTTAGCTTAAACACTTCCTGCACAATTAACATAGCTCATGAGATAACAATAAGAACTTAACTTTGAACTTTTATCAGAATCAAAACTTAGGTTCGATTATCTAGTGCCCCTGCACCAAATGGATCTTGGTATGGCCTATTGGGTGGCTGTCAAAATAATCTTTAAGTACTTGAGAAGGACTAAAGATTTGTTCTTAGTATATAAAGGAGGTGATATGATAGTAAGTGGGTATACTGATGTCAGCTTCCAGACAAATAAGGATTATTCAAAATCTCAATTTGGATACATATTCATCTTGAATGGAGGTGCGATGAGTTGGAAAAGTTCTAAGCAAAACACCGTTGCTGATTCTACTGCCTCCAACTTCTGAAGCAGCAAAGGAGGCAGTCTAGATCAAGAAGTTCATTACTAAACTTGGAGTAGTTCCGATCATTATTGAAGGATTACTAGTTTACTGTGACAACAATGGCGCCATTGCACAAGCGAAGGAACCACCGTCTCATCAGCTATCCAAGCATGTACTACGTCGTTACCATCTGATCAGAGATATCATAGGTAGAAGAGACGTATAAATAGAGAAAGTTCCAACTGATAGGAACCTAGCAGATTCCTTGACAAAGCCTCTTCCCTAAGAAAAGTTCGAGAGGCATATAGAGGCCTATAGTATTAGATATCAAGGCGATTGGGTGTAGGCCAAGTGGGAGTTTGATGTAATTGAGAGGTGTCCTAAGGCAATCGCCTTAGAAGTTATTAATAAAATTCACTATTTGAGTATACATTATCTATGTATTTGATTGGATCTTAAACTCATATACTGAAGTTCACAATGCGATGCATAACATAAGAGAAATTATGATTGGATCACAATTAGTGGGTATATCATCATGTGTAAATATGCAAGTATTGAAACTATCCCTAGGCGATGAATTGATGAGATTGGGCATCATCAATTCTGTGAGACTAGCACATGTTATGTTCCTTGGTTTAACTAAGCATTCGATATTCACTGAATGAAAGCATATGGATGGTGAGAGTGAACATGTGGATGCTAGTTATGGTAACTAATTCATTAGAGTGACCTATTATGAGACTGTTAGTAATATATGAGAGATGTCCTAAGGCAATCGCCTTATGTATGAACCATTTATATGATAAATGAAGATTCACTATTAGAGTATACATGTTTCATGTATTTGATTGGATCTTAAACTCATTTACTGAATGTCCACGATGCGATTCACAGCATGAGAGAATTTGTGTTGGATCACAACTAGTGAGTATCTCTACATGTGTAATTGTGATGTATCAGAATTATCCCTAGTCGATGAATTGATGAATTTGGACACCATCAATTCTGTCGAGACTAGCACGAGGTATACTCCTTGGTGTATTCAAGCAGCTGATTCTCACTGGCTGGAGACATTGTGATGTCCGGAGTTGATCGTGGATGCTAGTTATGGTAACTAGTTCATTGGAGTGACTAGCCGTAAGACTTCATATTGTTCTCTGCATATATAGATATGTCAATGAAGTTCTTACTGTAGCTTAAGTGTGATGTTCCTTTGATTTGCGGTATTCAAGTCATCTTGATCATGGAGACTTATGCTTTGACATCTTAAGCAAACATCTCTAAGGAGATGTGGACCCGAGATGATTGGGTATAAGTCGAAATGATCGAAGGTGTTTGAATAGCCTATAAAGGATTCACTACTCCTTGCGAGGAGATGTATACCCATGGCCTCTCGTCGGATTGTTACTAAAGTCTTTGGCCAAAGCATTACATGTTTAGAGTAAGGTGCTCTTCGATACATGTGGAGTAACTAGAATCCGTAGGACGAGGAAATGATACTTGGGCTAGGTGTGACGTAGTCAGCCTAGTGGGGACTGACACTATAGACCATGTCCTGAACCAAGTGGGTATAAGATGAGTGAAGGGAATGGGGCACGAATCATTCGAGCTGCTGAAGGGTTTCAGAAATAGTTGTGGATCAACCGTTGATCTTTTCGGTTAATTGGGGATCATGATGTACTACTAGGTGCCACTCATGATCGTTATATAATTAATGGTTAATTATAGATGACCAACATAAATCGAGAACCTATTTGGTCATACGCACAACGAGCGTAATCCAAAGGATTTAAAACGAACTTGAGAATGGGATTCTCAGACCGAGAAAAATTAGGTTTGGTTGGACCAAACATGAAGCGAGCATGAAATCGTTTCAGTCGCAATGGAAGCGTGGATGGGACGTGTCTTGTGAAGACATAATGGATGAACCAAAATGGTTTGGTTCTAATCCAATGGAGGAGAATAAACCAAAGGGTTTGGTTTATTTTAAACGAATGTACCAAAAGTTGGTTCGGTTCGTTTTAACTTAAAATAAACCATCATGGTTTGGCTTATTTTAACTTATCTTAATGGAGCGGGTTAATGGGCCTAATGGTTATGATCCAATAACCGTTAAGAGAATTAGTTCTCTATAAAAGAGGGCTTAAGGGATAATTAAGCCCTAATCCAAAACCCTAGCTTGAAGTTGCCGCCCACCTCCTCATTGGAGTTCTCGGCGCCAACTCCTTGTCGCCGCCCATTTCTCCTCCAACCGGCGTCCAGAAGGAGTTTTCCTTTCCCCTCGCCGGCGTCGAGCTGCTGCCGATTGTTGCTCCGGTGATCTCCTTTAGGTTTGGCATCAAGGTGAGCTTTATCTTCCCTTGGTTGGCCGGCGCCTATCTCCTCCACCAAAGTTGTCCAGTTTTCTGAACAGCTTGTTCTCCTCTCGTCGGAGCGTCGTTTGGACGACGGTTAGAGCTCCGACAGTGGCTAACTTACCGGGGATTCGATCTCCGGTAATCCTCTGAGGTGGAGGACAAAGGATTCGTCAATCGGTTGACGAATACCTCTCCGGAGAAGCGAGTTTTGAGGACTCGTTTTGCATCCGAATTTGGATTCGGATCGTGATCATCTCTCGATCACGTCGTCTTCAACACGAGGCTAGTAACCCGTACGAAGACGAAGCTCGTGGCTTAGCGAAGTCATCCTAAGGATACTCGGCGTGGATACGGATAGAGACGATTCTAGCGAGGATCGTTTCGGTTGATGTCGTTCCCACTACACGTAATACGAAAGGTATAATGTAGTTAAATTTCCTTTTATTGCAAATTTAAATTTACGGTTATGTCTACACTTGTTGTACTATGCATGCGTGTGATGTGTGTGTTGTAATAAATGTAGATTTTTTATTTTTATTGCTTCCGCTGTACTCATGTTTACGAAACATGATCGAACACACACACGCTGCAGTGCCGGAAACCCAACAGTGGTATCAGAGCCCAGGTTGTGTTTCGACATAATCGTAAAATTGTTTTGCGATAGTCATAATGTTATTTCTGGAAATTTTCTAATTTTGGAAGTTTAGAAGTATTTATGGAATTTTTTCAATTTTGGAAAATCTAGAAGTATTTATGGAAATCTTTCACTTTTGGAAAGTTTGAAGTATTTATGGAAATTGATATTTTCCATAAATAAAATATTTGATTAGATTCTGGAAATTTGTTTCCTAATTTAATCATGATTTGATTTGGGAAATCAAATCTTAAAATATTTTATTTTCATAAGTAGTTTTGATTATTTAGGAAATTGGTTTCCTAAATTGATTTTTCTTAATCAACTATTTTCATAAATAAAATATGTGATTAGATTTGGAAATTTGTTTCCTAATTTAATCATGATTTGATTTGGAGAATCAAATCTTAAACATATTTTATTTCCATAAATAGTTATGACAAATAAGAAAATTATGTACATGACATAATTGTATGCCATGTAATTGCATTAGATGCATATCATTATGTCATGCGTGTCGTGACATGTAGATGTATGTCATGTATGTCATGCTATGTAGATAATAGTTATTTGCATGCAAAGAGGATGAGACATAAAAACCCTAACTCAATATTAAAGCCTACACCTTCCATTAATATGGTTAGAACCAGAGTTCCATTTCTTGTTTGGGTTGTTAGACTCTCTCCAAGCCCGGCTCGAACCCGAACATGTTCAAACCATGGAATAGTTTAATACTAATATGGTAAGAGTCAGAGGTCAATCGTTAGCTTTGGTTGTTGGACTCTCTCCAAGCTGGGGTAATTGGTTGAATGTGCTCTAACCATATTAAAACTATTTCTCGATTAATGGGTTGGCTCTAACCTGGAGCATCGGCTTGTTGGACTCTCTCCAAGGTCGATGTAAATGGAGGTGAAGTTGGGTGCTACGCATATGATGCATACTTGTTAATGTGTTAACAACCCGATGTATGTGTGAACATTCAATTAGTTGATAGCACATTGTGATAGTTGCATATACGTGATATGCAATCGGTATAGTTGATACCTACCGTCGTAGTTATGAATGGCTTGTTGGACTCTCTCCAAGGTTGTTCATATCTATGATGGATATCAGCCCATTCGGAGATGGACCTACGATCTCCCGAAGTGATTTTGGGGATTTTGAAATTCGAAAAATAAATGGGATTTATGAATGTATATTGATGCATTTTAAATCATTTTCTCATATATGCTCGTTTTGTATTTCTAGGTCAATAAATTGATCATGACGTTTTTGAATTTGCGCACTGATTTGGATTCAAACAAACTGACTGAGCCTAACTTCCTGGACTAGCTTAGAAACCTGAGAATTGTTCTCAAGGCAGAAAAGCTTGCATATGTCCTTGAAAAGCCTCTTCCCAACCGTCCTAAGGACGATGCAACTCCAAACCAAATGTTGGTCTATCAGAAGCATGTGGCAGATTCTGAGCTGGCGAGTTGCATCATGCTAGCGGCAATGGTACCCGAGTTGCAAAAGCAGCATGAGCATATGGATGCTAATACTATTGTCTTCCATCTTCATGAGTTGTTCGATGAGCAAGCGAGATCCGAAAGGTTCGAGGTCTCTAGGCTCCTCTTCACCACGAAGATGCAAGAAGGTTCGTCTGTAGTGCAGTTTGTGCTAAAGATGAACGGGTACATCGAGCGGCTAGCTACCCTCGAGTTTGTGATGGATTACGAATTAAGTATTGACTTAATTCTGCATTGTTTGCCCAAGAGTTTCTCACAATTCGTGATGAACTATCGGATGAACAAATTGGAATCCACTATTCTCGAGCTCCTCAATATGCTAAAGACTGTGGAGCCTTCTGTGAAGCATGAGGAGAAGGCGGTTCTGTTAGTTGATTCCTCAAAGAAAGGTTCTAAGAGGAAGGCAAAAGAACAGAAGAAAGGGAAGAACAAAAAGGCAAAGAAGGCGAAACCAGTATAAAGGGTGCCATCATTGTGGCAAGGAAGGCCAGCGAAGAAAGCGCAAGATTTATCTTGAGTCCATGAAGAAGAAGAAGGCATCCGATGCCCCATCCTCTTCAGGTATCTTCGTTATTGATTGTCATTCTATTTCCTTAGACACTTGGGTATTGGATACTGGGTGTGGCTCACATATATGTAATGACATACAGGGGCTAAGGAATAGAAGAAGACTCGTCAGAGGGAGTCAAATTTATGAGTTGGCAATGGAGCAAAGGTTGCTGCAGTCGCCATCGAAACTTATTTGCTGAAGCTCCCCAGTGGACTAGTCTTGGAACTGGACAGTTGCTATTATGTTCCTTCTCTAATAAAGAACATTGTTTCTATTTCCTGTTTAAATAGAAATGGTTTCCATTTGACGTTTAGTAACAATTGTTGTTATATAACTTTGAATGGCGTACTTTATGGAACTGGAACTTTGAGTAATGGCATTTATACGTTGGACGTATCCAGTGACATTTTCAATATCGAAGCGAGCAACATGCGTGCTCGAAAGGATAATCAAATAGACTCCTATATGTGGCATTGTCATCTTGGCCATATAAGCAAGAAATGTATGTCCGAATTACACCGATGTGGAATTCTGGAATCGTTTGAATTGGATTCATACGATACATGCGAATCATGCTTAAAAGGCAAGATGACCAAGTTACCTTTTACTGGAAAAGATGAACGAGTGGGAGAGTTATTAGGTCTAATACATACTGATGTATGTGAACCTATGTCAACTCAAGCTTTAGGAGGCTATAGCTACTTCATTACCTTCACCGATGATCACTCACGGTTTGGGTATGTGTTCTTGATGAAACACAAGTCTGAAGCCTTTGAAAGGTTCAAAGAATTCAGAAATTAAGTAGAGAAACAACATGACAAGAGTATTAAAATACTTCGATCGGATCGAGGTGGTGAATACTTGAGTCAGGAGTTTCTTGATTACCTAAGAGACAATGGTATATTGTCTCAATGGACTCCGCCCTATACACCACAGCATAATGGTGTATCTGAGAGGCGTAACCGGACCTTGTTGGACATGGTCAAGTCAATGATGAATCATGCGACTCTTCCCAAGTCCTTTTGGGGTTATGCACTTCAGACAGCTGTTTACTTGTTAAACAGAATGTCTACCAAGGTAGTCTCAACTACTCCATATGAGATATGGAATAGTAAGAAACCTCATGTATCTTAATTGAAGATATGGGGTTGTCCTGCTTATGTGAAGCTGACAGTATCAGACAAATTGGATGCTAAGTCTAATAAATGTCTATTTATTGCATACCCTAAGGAAACAAGGGGTTACCAATTCTATCATCCTGTGGAAAAAAAGGTGTTTGTTTCAAGGCATGCTGTGTTTCTAGAGAAAGTTTCTCTTGCAAGAAAACAGTGGGAGTGTCGTCGAGCTTAAGGAGGCTCGAGAGACTCAAATAGACATTGATGAGATACCTGGTGAAGCACAACAGCCGACAACTCATAGTGATGAGCAATCGGCTGGACCTATTGAGACACCACATATTCGTAGATCTGGTAGAACACGCAATATTCCCGAGAGATATGGATTTCTCGTAAGTGAATCGAACGACGTGTTACTCATTGATGATGAGAAGCCTACCAGTTATGAAGAAGTGCTGACAAGTTCAGAAAGGGATAAGTGGCTTGGTGCCATGAAGTCGGAAATGGATTCCATGTATGAAAACCAAGTTTGGAACTTGGTTGACCCACCTGAAGGCATAAAGTCTATATGGTGCAAGTGGGTTTTTAAGAAGAAAACCGACATGGATGGTAATGTGATTACCTATAAGGCTAGATTAGTGGCGAAAGGATATCGTCAAAAATAAGGCGTTGATTATGACGAAACTTATTCGCCTGTAACTATGCTTAAATCCATTCGGATGCTCCTGGCCATAGCGGCTCATTATGATTATGAGATATGGCAGATGGATGTGAAAACAGCTTTCCTTAATGGAAACTTGCTCGAGGACGTGTATATGATACAGCCTGAGGGTTTCACATCGGTTGATAAAACCAAGGTATGCAAATTGCGACGGTCCATTTATGGATTGAAGCAAGCATCCAGGAGCTGGAATATCCGTTTTGATGAGACCATCAAAAAGTTTGATTTCTCACAAAATCCAGACGAACCTTGTGTGTACAAGAAGGTTAGTGGGATTGCAGTCGTGTTCCTAGTATTATATGTCGATGACATATTACTTATAGGAAACGATGTGTCAATCTTACAGTCAGTTAAGGTTTGGTTATCCAAGACATTCTCCATGAAAGTCCTTGGAGAAGCAACCTACATCCTCGGGATTAAGATCTATAGAGATAGATCGAAACGGTTGCTTGGTCTTTCATAGTCTACATATATAGACCGAGTGCTAAAGAGGTTTAGCATGTCGGAATCCAAGAAAGGTTTCCTACCCATCAGGCATGGGGTACACCTTTCGAAGTCTATGTGTCCGTGCACAGAAGACGAGAGGATTTGCATGAGTAAAATTCCCTATGCATCCGCAATAGGATCTATCATGTATGCTATGTTATGTACGAGGCCCGATGTATCGTATGCTCTGAGTGTCACGAGCAGATACCAATCCGATCCAAGAATGGATCATTGGGCGGCTGTTAAGACGATCCTTAAGTACTTGAGAAGAACTAAGGATGTGTTCCTAATATATGGAGAAGGGGACATGGTGATACGCGGGTATACGGATGCGGCTTCGAGACGGACAAGGATGATTCAGTCTCGGTCACGGATACGTGTTCACCTTGAATGGGGGCGCAGTGAGTTGGAAAAGTTCCAAACAAGACACTGTAGCGGATTCTACTCTTCGAGGCGAATACATTGCGATCGGGCGTGAAAGAAGCGGTTTGGATCAAGAAGTTCGTTTATGAACTTGGTGTGATTCTGGCCATTGTTGAAGCAATACCGGTCTACTGCGACAACAATGGAGTAATTGCACAGGCGAAAGAGCCAAGGTCTCATCAACGATCCAAACATGTGCTTCGCCGCTATCATCTTATCAGAGAGATCATCAGTAGGAATGAAATACAAATCGAGAAAATTCCCACTGAAAGGAACTTAGCGGATCCTTTGACTAAAGCATTACCTCAAAGTAAGTTTGAGGGTCATGTTAGTGCTTATGGTATTGGATACTGTAGCGATTGGCATTAGGCCAAGTGGGAGTCTGTTAGTAATATATGAGAGATGTCCTAAGGCAATCGCCTTATGTATGAACCATTTATATGATAAATGAAGATTCACTATTTGAGTATACATGTTTCATGTATTTGATTGGATCTTAAACTCATTTACTGAATGTCCACGATGCGATTCATAGCATGAGAGAATTTGTGATTGGATCACAACTAGTGAGTATCTCTACATATGTAATTGTGATGTATCGGAATTATCCCTAGTCGATGAATTGATGAATTTGGACACCATCAATTCTGTCGAGACTAGCACGAGGTATACTCCTTGGTGTATCCAAGCAGCTGATTCTCACTGGCTGGAGACATTGTGATGTCCGGAGTTGATCGTGGATGCTAGTTATGGTAACTAGTTCATTGGAGTGACCAGCCGTAAGACTTCATATGGTTCTCTGCATATATAGATATGTCAATGAAGTTCTTATTGTAGCTTAAGTGCGATGTTCCTTTGACTTGCGGTATTCAAGTCATCTTGATCATGGAGACTTATGCTTTGACATCTTAAGCAAACATCTCTAAGGAGATGTGGACCCGAGATGATTGGATATAAGTCGAAATGATCGAAGGTGTTTGAATAGCCTATAAAGGATTCACCACTCCTTACGAGGAGATGTATACCCATGGCCTCTCGTCGGATTGTTACTAAAGTCTTTGGTCAAAGCATTACATGTTTAGAGTAAGGTACTCTTCGATACATGTGGAGTAACTAGAATCCGTAGGACGAGGAAATGATACTTGGGCTAGGTGTGAAGTAGTCAGCCTAGTGGGGACTGACACTATAGACCATGTCCTGAACCAAGTGGGTATAAGATGAGTGAAGGGAATGGGGCACGGATCATTCGAGCTGCTGAAGGGTTTTAGAAATAGTTCTGGATCAACCATTGATCTTTTCGGTTAATTGGGGATCATGATGTACTACTAGGTGCCACTCATGATCGTTCTTTAATTAATGGTTAATTATAGACGACCAACATAAACCGAGAACCTATTTGGTCACACGCACAACGAGCGTAATCCAAAGGATTTAAAACGAGCTTGAGAATGAGATTCTCAGACCGAGAAAAACTAGGTTTGGTTGGACCAAACATGAAGCGAGCATGAAATCGTTTCAGTCGCAATGGAAGCGTGGATGGGCCGTGTCTTGTGAAGACATAATGGATGAACCAAAATGGTTTGGTTCTAATCCAATGGAGGAGAATAAACCAAAGGGTTTGGTTTATTTTAAACGAATGTACCAAAAGTTGGTTCGGTTCGTTTTAACTTAAAATAAACCATCATGGTTTGGTTTATTTTAACTTATCTTAATGGAGCGGGTTAACAGGCCTAATGGTTATGATCCAATAACCGTTAAGAGAATTAGTTCTCTATAAAAGAGGGCTTAAGGGATAATTAAGCCCTAATCCAAAACCCTAGCTTGAAGTTGCCGCCCACCTCCTCATTGGAGTTCTCGGCGCCAACTCCTTGCCGCCGCCCATTTCTCCTCCAACCGGCGTCCAGAAGGAGTTTTCCTTTCCCCTCGCCGGCGTCGAGCTGCTGTCGGTTGTTGCTCCGGTGATCTCCTTTAGGTTTGGCATCAAGGTGAGCTTTATCTTCCCTTGGTTGGCCGGCGCCTATCTCCTCCACCAAAGCTGTCCAGTTTTTTGGACAGCTTGTTCTCCTCTCGTCGGAGCATCGTTTGGATGACGGTTAGAGCTCCGACAGCGGCTAACTTACCGGGGATTCGATCTCCGGTAATCCTCTGAGGTGGAGGACGAAGGATTCGTCAATCGGTTGACGAATACCTCTCCGGAGAAGCGAGTTTTGAGGACTCGTTTTGCATCCGAATTTGGATTCGGATCGTGATCATCTCTCGATCACGTCGTCTTCAACACGAGGCTAGTAACCCGTACGAAGACGAAGCTTGTGGCTTAGCGAATTCATCCTAAGGATACTCGGCGTGGATACGGATAGAGACGATTCTAGCGAGGATCGTTCCGGTTGATGCCGTTCCCGCTACACGTAATACGAAAGGTATAACGTAGTTAAATTTCTTTTTATTGCAAATTTAAATTTACGGTTATGTCTACACTTGTTGTACTATGCATGCGTGTGATGTGTGTGTTATAATAAATGTAGATTTATTATTTTTATTGCTTCCGTTGTGCTCATGTTTACGAAACATGATCGAACACACACACGCCGCGGTGCCGGAAACCCAACAGAGACTTCATATAGTTCTATATGTCGTTAAAGATCTCATTGCAGCTTGAGTGCAAGCTTCCTTAGACTTGAGGTATTCAAGTCACCTTGATCATGGTACCTTATACTTTGACTTCTTCGCAGCCATCTACATAGTAGGTCTAACTCCAGGATGATTGGGTATAAGCCAAAGTGATCGAAGGTGTTTGAATAGTCCACAGAGGATTCACCACTCCTGATAAAGGAGATGTACACCCTAGGCCTCTTATCAGGATTGTCACTCAGAAGTCTCTAGCCAGAGCAAGCATGTTAAGAAGATGGTCTTCTTGGGAACATGTAGGAGTAACATAAATCCACAGGACAAGGAAACTAACTTGGGCTATGTGTGACATAGTCATCCTAGTAGGGACGAACACATAGACCATGTCCTGAACCAAGTGGGTAGAGGATGAGTGAAAGGAACAAGGAAGGAACAACTGAAGCTACTGAAGGGTTCAGAAAATGTTCTGGAGTCGATTTAGACTTTTCGATCAATTTGAGATTATGATGTACTGCTAGATGTCACTTATGATCTATTCATAATTAAGGGTTTAATTATGAATGACCAATATAACCGGGAACCTATTAGGTCACACGCACTACGGGTGATCTCGAGATGTAAAATAAGTCTGAGAATGAGAATCTCGATGAGAGAGGATATGTCTGGTTGGACTAGACGAAAGGGGAGATGTGAAACGGAGGCTATGAAACCTCTTATGCCCTTTTTGAACTTAGCACGACCATATCACACCTAAACGAAGTCAAACGGACCATACAAAGCCTCACACGATCGTGCCTAACTTTGCACGAGTCGTGCTTGGCTCTAGCCGAAAATCGACTAAAACTGGGCTTTGCCCAAAAGGACACATGGCTGGTCGTGTGCCCTGGCATGGTCGTGCCTTTTTGGCACAACCGACCGTGTGCCCTGGCATGGCCGACCATGTGTAATACACACGATCGTGTCGCGGTTCTACCGATTCTAAAGATTTCTCTCATAGAAATTTTCTGGATTGTTCTTACTTTAATTATGGGATAATTATGGTAAGATATGTTTCATTTAAGCCTCCTAAGATGACTAATCAAGAAATCTATAAATAGATCCCTTGATAATCTTTGGAGTGGTGGTGGTTTTAGGTTTCTCCCTTAGTAGTTGTCTTTCCTCTCTCCTCTTATCTTGTCTCCACCGATTGGCTAGCACCAATCGGAGACAAAAGGTTTGCTGCTCTAGGAGTTGTCTCAGGTGATTCCGTCGTGGATACTGATAGAGACAAGGCCCATTGATCTTGCTTGTGGTTTCAACAGATACTAAAGAATCTCGAAGGTATAACTTCTCCTTCTCCTTGTGTGTGTTTTCATGTGATTATGCTAAAGTAAGTTTTCCTGGCCCCCAGAGGATGTCTGAGATGTAATAAAAATTATTTTATTCACTTTATTCCACTACACATAATCCCAGAATCATCAACATTGGCCACATAGGGCAAGAAAGGATGACCCGGTTAGTATCATGTGGCACGTTAGGCCAGCTAACAAAGGTCGAGTTGCCCTTATGTGAGTTTTGCCTAGCAGGCAAATATAAGAGAAAACCATTTGGGAAAGCAATGAGAGCTAAAACACAATTGCAGTTGGTTCATTCTGACATTTGCAGCCCCATGAATGTGAGAGCGCGAAACGGAGCCATGTATTTTATTACGTTTATAAACAATTACACACGTTTCGGTTATGTCTACCTGATCTCGCATAAGTCTGAGGCACTGAAGTGCTTCAGAAGGTTTATTAGCGAGGTTGAAAATCAGCTAGACTTGAGGATGAAAACTCTCAGAACCGATTATGGGCACGAGTATTTGTCCGAGCAGTTTAAAGAGCTCTGTTTCGAAAAAGACATTACAAGACAGTTGACTATTCCTGCTACTCCTTAGCAGAACGGAGTCGCCGAGAGAAGTAATAGGACTCTTTTGGAAATAGTGAGGTCTATGATGGCGCAGGCCAATTTACTTATCTCCCATTAGGGAGATGCATTATTGACTGATGTCTATGTCTTTAATCGGAATCCAATGAAGTCTGTAGTCAGTACCTCATACGAGTTTTGGACAGGGAGGTAGCCTGTCCTTAGTCATTTAAGGTCATGGGGTTGTGTCATGTATGTTGTTAATGATTCGTCACATAAGTACAACAAGTTAGGCCTACGAGGAAAGAAGTGTATCTTTATTAGATACTCTGAATACTCCAAAGGATATGTGTTGTTAGGAGAATATACGGATGGTACAATTACAGTGATAGAGTCTCGTGATGCCATTTTTTTCAAGAATGATTTTCCTAAGAAAAAAGAAATCGATCGAGACTTCACTTTCTATGAGATGGATGAGCCTAGCAATTCAAGTGATCCCAGCGGCGGGATTCAAGCCTCGAAAGGGGATCTTGGTTCTAGTGGGAGTGGTTCATCTCAATGTGAGGATGCTCTACCTCTTCATCGGAGTGGTCGGGGAAATGTACCTCGTTGTCGTTTTCCGATTGAGAATGAGACACTCATTGTGACTCCAAAGGATAAGAACGATCCAAGGACTTTGAGAAAGACCCTCGAGGGTTCTGCAAAGATCAATGTTTTAAGGGCATGGAGGATGAAATGGAATCAATGAAAGTCAACGAAGTCTGGGAGCTAGTTGACTTACCTGAGAATAGAAAGGTCATTGGGAACAAATGGATTCTCAACATTAAAAGAAAGGCTGACAGATCGATTGATAGGTATAAAGCTCATCTGGTAGCCAAGGGTTATACACAGACAAAGGGCATTGACTACGAGGAGACTTGTTCCCCTGTAGTCAAGTTTACTTCGATCCGTTTACTTCTAGCGATTGTCGCAAATTTAGATCTAGAGTTACATTAGATAAACGTAAAAATGGCCTTCTTTAATGGAAGTTTGGATGAGGATATCTACATGGAACAACCTATTGGGTTCATTCTAGTAGGTCAAGAGAATAAGGTCTGTCGACTTCGGAAGTCGATATATGACCTTAAACAAGCATCCAAGCGGTGATACCTAAGATTTCATGAGGAGGTGATATCTTATGCCTTTACAATGGTCGAGGAGGATCATTGTGTCTATCTAATAAGATCTAATAACTCATTTGTGATTCTGTCATTATATGTGGATGATATAATATTGGCTGGGAACAACATTGAGTATCTAATAACCATTAAAGAATGGTTATCATCCACTTTCGACATGAAAGACATGGGTGAAGCTGAGTTCATCCTTGGAGTACATATCAAGAGGGATCGCTCGAGAAAATTTCTAGCTCTTTCACAAAAAGCTTATATTGAGCGCTTTGGGATGAATGATTGTAATCTCATAGATACTCCAATCGCTAAAAGTGTTAGTCTTAGTTTGATGATGTGTCCTAAAACTCAGGAAGAAATAAGGGAAATGAATAAAGTACCTTATTCAAGTGCAGTAGGAAGTTTGATGTATGCAATATTGTGTACACGACCGAGCATATGTTATGCAGTCGGTCTGATATGTAAATATCAACCAAATCCTGTAAGGGGTCACTGGAGAGCAGTGAAAAGAATTTTTCGATATCTTAAAGGAACTGCAAACTTCTCTCTTTGTTATGGGGGAGGTGATTTGCGTCTTATGGGATATTCAGATGTTGACTGGGGAGGTGTTCTGGATAAATGCAAATCAACAGGTTTTGCTTTCTTGCTCAATGGCGGGCCCATCTCTTGGAGTAGCAAGAAGCAAACATGTGTTTCTTTATCTACGATGGAGGCTGAGTTCATGGCATGCTCAGTAGAAGTTCAGGAGAGTGTTTGGCTCAGTAGACTATTAGATGATTTAGAGATTGTAGTGGATAGTGGAAGGTCAATTATGATTTATTGTGATAATCAAGCCGCTATTGCTTACACACGAGACGCTAAGTTTCATAGTAAAACCAAACACATATATACCTGATATAATTATGTAAGAGACATCATTGAGAAGAATGAAGTGACTATCAAGCACATTTCAACACACAGTATGGTTGCTGACCCCTTTATCAAACCTATCATAAAAGACTCCTTTGTAGGATATAGAGAGTCATTAGGTTTTGGTATTTTAAGAAATTTCTTAACTTGTATTGTAATCTGATGCTTAATGAAATATATAACTTTATGTGCATTAATGGTCCAATTAAAATATATTTCACTTGTTATATATGTGTTATGTGATATAAAAGATAAGTCAAGCAGGCAGGTTCACTCTCTCACATGAGTAACCACCTCCAAGAGTGGAGATAAGATGATTTCTAGCTGTAAGAGGTTTTGAGAGTAACTTTGCTAGAACTTAAGTCACCCTGATATGTGTTCAGGATGAGATCATGTGCGACATGATCGACATGGAAGTAGTCACATCCATGTTTCTTGTAAGCAGTCAGATTTGAGATCTCAGATATCACCTGCGGGTTGTGATACTGCCTTTAAGAGACTCTCTCTGAAATCTCTGAGTAGAGTTTTATGTGTAGACTGAGTCTTATACCTACACAGTGTTAGAGAAATCTGACATATACGCTTATGAGAAATTGGGAATAACACTGTGACACGTGTTTCATACCATGTGTGATAAAACAACTAAGGAAAGTGGGAGCATTAATACTTAAGATAGTAAATGATTATCCCTAAGCCCTACTGTGTGAAATCTAAAATTCTCTAGGTGGGATTTCTTGTAGCCTTATTACTTTCGGTCGTTTCTTGAGGTCCTGATTTAGTATTTTCTACTTTAGTCTATTTACCGATGGCTCGGAAGATAAATTGAAGTCTAAGGGACAAGTCTAGGAAAGCAATTGAGTCGTGGCTGATGGATTCGTGTTTAGTAAAAGGAAGACCAATTGACAATACATCATTATCATGATATTCATCGACCGGTCTTTTATATTTATCCGTGTAGTGATTAATTAAACATATTAGTGAATATAATATCGAGCATATTCTGGGGATACTTTCGATGAGGAAAGTAATTCGATGGATGTAATTAGTCTTGGATCTGGAGTGCAGCAAGATTGTATCTTATGATACAATAATAACTACTCTATCATCCTAACAGATGTATAGAGCAGTTTTTATTTGCAGGTGTACTCGCAAGTCGCACGATTTCCAATCCTATATGAAAGTCTAGTATGGTGATGTGATAAGTCACATGAGTTGTGATCTTATGACAAAAGTTAAATGCCCTCGTGTGTAAGTGGGAGATGTTAGTAAAGGATGCTCACTAAGGACATTCTACATGGGGTAATGGAGGGGTCACTCATTATCCCAATGAAGGTTAAATGCCCACCATGGAGCATTTACAATGTTCTAATGAGGTGACCCTTGAGCTCATGAAGTCACTAACATTATTACATGTAGGTAACTCTCCTCTAACATGAAAGTAACATCTCCACTAATATTATTATATGTAGGTAACTCTCCTCTAATATGAAAGTAACCTCTCCACTAACATAAATATATGTTAGTAACCTCCCACTTCCTCTTGACTATATAAGCATACTTCTTGTGTGAAATATGATGTATGGAAGAGAGAGAGATAAGGGTGTGCAAGCTTGTGAGGAAGGTGAGAGTGGATGAAGGGTTGTGCATAAGAAGAGATTGCAAGTGTGCGTGTAGACAGTACTTGTGATTTATACACTTATTTCTTGTTGAGTAGAACAAGAGGTCCGTCTCTATCCTTGTTGAGAAGAACAAAGTATCATCACCGAGCTTTGGATTGCAACGTTGTCAACCTGTGGTAAAAGTTCGAATTAACAACTCATGACTTTCATCCCGACTGTGAGCCTTCGATAGGATCAAAGTTCGTAGAAATTCCTGAGCAGAGAAGTGTCGATGAATCTGTGCATCATCTACACCAACTGAGATATAATTTAATGTCCGCAAAGATTTTATGTGTTAATATCATATTATACGTAACAAGGAGGAAAGGAAGGAAGAAGAAGGGGGTTTCAACCTCTGGACACTGGAACTTTCTCACTCTCTCTCACTCTCTTTGGCGAACGAGCTTTCTGAATGGGGATTGATCACTGGAAGGAAGAGAATAGATCCCGGGAGGAAGAAAGAGGCGGAGAGATATACAAGTCTTACTTTCATTACCTTGTAGAAGTTTTTATCTGTAAGGGATTTTCTTCACCTCCGGAAGGACTTCCGAGAAGGAGGGATTATAGTAAAGGTATTTAGCGTTGGAGCTCACTCTAGAACTCACCCGTGGAGTAGGAATTGAAATTTCAAACCACGTTAAATCTCTTGTCATCATTATCATTTAGATTATCTCTTTCATTTTTTACTGTTGTGGTCGGAGAGGACCCCCGAACCTCTTTGATCTCTTCGCTCCAAAGAAGATTGAAAATCCGTACCGCATCACTAAAAAATAGTCAAATCTTTTAGTGCTAATGTTGTCAACCTTGTAGCTTCCAAACATTTGATTATATTTCAGAACCAATTTGCTCAGAATGATCTAAGAGAATTGCTTCAAGCAACGTGAAAATTTGAAAGCAAATACGAACTCTAAATTGATGATTTCATTTGAAAAATTCATCTCCAAATCTATCATTCAGTTCTTGGATGCTGAGGATTGTTGCTGAAAGAAGTCATTTGCATGACATTCTGTAGCTGTTCGTCCCACACATTAGGCAGCTGCAAACAAATCAGGAAGATAAGTGCTGCAAAATAGTATCTGAAAAGTAGGAAACTCGTAGATTAAGATTGTTGTTGTGTTCATCATGAGAAGCTTGGGATATATGTCTTTTCTTTCAATATTTCATAAACATGGCTGAAGTCATTTCCACCACTCACCGAATTGAGTTGAGAATTCATTGCTCTTCTAAAAGCATTTGCATTTGGAGTGTTTAAGTTGGCAGACAAAGCAGACTGTATCAATCCTTGTTGAGATGAATGCATTTGAGCATGGACCATATCAGGTGAGAAGATGGCAGATGAAGGCTTGCTATGCGACTGAAGAAACTGTTGCAGGAACACAATTCAAATTGAGAAAACTTACTTCCGACTTGAAGTTTATCGAATTTAAGTTGAAATCAATTTAAGCATCCAATCTCAACAATTTTTCAGTCTTGCATACATCTTTTGAGAGAAGAGGGTCCATGTTGAAGTCCATCCTTGGATTCACAGTCGCAAGCTTCATTGAGAGAAACTATTGGGTGCAAGAATAACACAAAAGGATGACACTTGAATTAATTTAGCATTCGTTTATTCCCTTTTGCCATGTTTTTGTGGCAAACACAAGTTTGACAACATACCTCAACCTGCCTCTGCAGTGACTGAACATAGTTAATAATCTCATCGAGCATTACTGCCTTTCCAGTGACCTAAAATCAGATTTTTAAGCAGTAAGATAACTTTCAAGAGGAAGTCCATAAGTATCAATATCGAAAGTGTATAGTAACCTACTTTGCTGCAGCCAGGAACAAGTTCTTGAAGAAACTTCATTCTCTGGCTAATTTTCTCCCTTCTTACCTGAATAAAAAACAGTGTCAATCATCCATTTATTTCAATCTGAGAAAGAGGGCGAAGTGCTTTACTCTTTCTGCAAGACTGTGGCTATTTGTTGCTTGGCCGCGCCGTGCTCGAACATGAATGTAGTCCTCCTTTGCTGCTGCTTCTTGCTTACCATTAGGCTTTTGATTGGTGTCCACATTCTCCTTGATTCCAGTAGCCATGGTTGGGTCTCCTTTTGTTTCCTCATCCTCCAATTTCTACCATGTGTTAAGGCAAGTAACTAAGAGTTTTTTTTTTAAAGAAATATATATAAAAAAAAGAAAGACAAAACATAAACACGGAGTTTTCATTTGGAGTAAAATAGAGTATGTACCTCACTGGATCTCTTCCTTTTCTTAGCAGCAAGGCCTTTGGAAGATGAAGCACCACCTTCTTGCAAGGCGGCCTTGTCTTGCTCCACCATGGGGCTCCCTGGCATTGAGCCATCCTCTTTGCCAGATTCTGACATGTTGATGTCAATCTTGGAGTAAGGATTGAAACATGAAATTCTTGCAGCTCTCTTGATGAAAGCTGAATCAGAAGAGAAATGGTAGACATTCGGAGGCACAAAGCTTCCTCCTGCGGACAGTAAATCTGAGGGATGATTCCAGGACATGCCAAGATGAGGGGGCTTGTTCACGGAAGGGAGGTCAGCTTCAGCCATGGAAGGGTTCCAGAAGCTTGCTGTGAAGGAGTCAGCCACGGATGGAGCGGAGGACCCTCCTGAGGGGTGCCTGAGTCGCCATTCTGAGGCAAATCCAGCATTGCTGAAGCCAACATGGTCCTCATTATTTTGCTCTGAGCTACATCTATCCCTCTCACTCAAATCCATCTCTACTAACCAAAATTTACCCACTCAGAACCACACTAACAGTGCTGCTACAAGATCAAATGCAAATAAACTGAACTTATTGAACAGGAGAGGGTGCCTGGTAAAAACCATGCTAAGTTTAAAGAGAAGAAGATGGTAAGATCAAAATTGAGGGAGAGGGAAGGAATTGTACAAGGATCCAATGCGTTGGCTGAAGCCAGAGTTGAAAAGACAAGGGAAAGGCAAAGCGGTCTCGAGTTAACAAATGGTTCACTTGCATCGGGCGGGGCGAAGAGAATAATATGTGTGCAGCAGGAAACGACCTAGGCATGAAATCAATGGCGAGTAGACCAGTCACAAATTAACTAAAACCAGATAGTTGAGGCAGTTAAGGACAAGGCAAAGGGGCAATCACCCATCCAAGATACTCTTCCAACTTTGAAGCCATGAGATTGGAGAGAATCTGTTCTCGCTGTCATGATCAACGAGAAAGCATGGAGCTGTAACGAAAATCCTTGGTGATCAATCTTTTCTAAATAGGGCTTGTTTAGTATGTTTTTTCCCCTTACAATGAGCTAGAGGGTATCAAATAACTCGATTGATAAAAATTTATTGTCAAGAGTTTAAGTTAGAAATCAACTTTCATGTAAATTTGCAGTGGCTGATAGCTTTCATGTAATTCAACTTTGAATTTGTATATGTAACTGATGCCCATTAAGGGGCCTTTGTACAAATGAGATAATGGAGTTATCTCATGACTCCACTAATCCTTTTATGGCTCTACTAACATAATTGTATATTTGTAACTCCTCCACTAATATGAATGTATATTAGTAACCGCCCATATCCTCTTGTATATATAAATATACTTGAGTGAAGTATGTTTGGAGGATGAAGGTGAGGAGCAAAGTCTCGTGGAGGAGAGTTGCTTGCGTGAGAAGAGGCAAAAGTTTGGAGTGAATCTCGTGAAGGAGAAAAAGTACAAGAGTTGTGCAAGTGTGCGTGTAGACAATACTTATGAACTTATTTCTTGTTAAGTAGAACAAGAAGTTTGTCTTTGTCCTTGTTGAGAAGAATAAGGTATCATCACTAGGCTTTGGATTGTGACGTTACGGTGAAAGTTCGGATTAACATCTCGTAACTTTCATCCCGATTTCAAGTCAACGGCGAGGATCAGAGTTCGCAACAGAAAATCCTAAGCAGAGCAGTGCCAGAGAATTTATATCTACTTTTAGATATACTTAATTCCGTAAAGATTTTATATGTGTTAAAATCTTACTATACTCAACATTGGTATCAGAGCCAAGTTGAATGCGAAGTCGAGTTCGTGTTCAACGTTCTTGAGTTAAAACTCAAGAAAAGGCTATTAAACATGAAACATAGTTCTCGTCGAAGACGATGAACAATGTTCTGCGTCACCCTAGCACAATTAGAGACAGTGATAGTACACTATTGGTGATCAGCTGCATGCACAGTACTCGACAATCGACTATTACTCGGAAGTCAATTGTCAGAAAGAAACAGTCAACTGGGACTGAGGCGCTCAGCTGCACGAGAAGGTGCTCGGTTGCGTGTGCAGGTGCTCGACAGCACACATAGGTGCTCGCCTGCACACTTGGTACTCGGTCGCACAAAGAGGTGCTCGGCAAAAGCAATAGCTACTTAGCCAGAGCACGAAGTGGTCGGCAAAAGCATAGGTGTTTGATTGATCGAAAGAAGCAATTGATTGGCCCATGGTAGCTCAGCAGAACAGCTCGGCAGAGTAACTTGGGCGACAGAACTCACGGAACTCGGCAGCAAAGCTCGCGGAGCTCAGCACAATAGCTCGGGTTAAAGATTGCATTCTGCTCGGGTAAGAAATGCATGAAGCACAGGAAAACCCCTCTAAGAGCTGGGCTTGATACTCGATTGGGTGAGTACAGTGCTAACCACTCGGGAAGAGCAGAGGTGCTCGAAAGCTCGAGATGTCGGGCACATGTAGAGTTTCTTGGGAAGAAATGAGGAGCTTGATAGCTCGGCTTGAGCAAAGAGCTTGGCACGTGTAAGGCCCTAGGTTCTCGAGGTCGCTGAGGATCTCGAGAGCTTAACACGAGTAGAAGTACTTGAGATGCACAGAGGTGTTATGCTGAGTGTTTAAAACTGAGTTAGATTTTGAGATTATTCAAAATATGATCTAAAGGTCGAGAAGGATTTTTAGAATCGACTCGACCTATGTTGAGTCACTCAGGGAAGACGAAGAGGTCTGACTCCAAGATATATGAACCATTTCGGTTGTGCGTAGGCTTACCGAAAGTGCTGCCATTTTATGGTGGTGCATAGACTTTCTCGACAACATGTAAGTTAGCCTTGAGAGTATAAAGTGGCTAATTATGTACTGTCAGGGCAATCAACCCAAGTATGATCTTGGTTTGGATGTATGTGTCAAAGAGTTTAAGTTAGGATGTGGATGTTTTGATGTGTGTGTTCAAGTTGTTCAGGACTTGGTGAATCACACAGGAGTTGCTTGATGAAGCATTACAAGTTCATCATCTCATGGCTCAGGTCCTTGAGTCGGTGAAGGATGGCACGAGGAGAAGCCATGAGCTTGGTGCATCCGAGGGACCATCGAACGAGGAGCAATGGAGTTGAGCCAAAGGAAGCAGACTTCAAGGCGAGACGCGAAGGATGGCATGGGAGAAGTCGTGAGCTTAGTGCATCCGAGGGACACAGGCCGAAGGAAGATAGCTTCAATGGGAGACTCCGTGGGAGATGAGAGTTGAGCGATTGTAATCCGGGTTAAGGTAGTTCAATTTAGGTGAGTTTGTCCAAATGGCTAAGATCAAGTGTCAAATGCTCAAACATCTGTGTTTGAGGTTCTACCCGATGATCGGATGCTCAAACATCTTGTTGTTTGAGGTTTTACCCAACAACAGTCGACTGATATAGGTATCAGTCGATTGGTCCAAGTCGACTGCTAGTTGTCTGGGGTCAGATAGGGTTTTATGGCCCAATAGTCGACTGCTAGGGTTTGGCAGTCGACTATTCCACCATTAGTCGACTGTTAAGGTATGGCAGTCGACTGTTTTAAGTAAACACGGGCAAAAAAACTTCCATAGTCGACTGATTTCTTGGAGCAGTTGACTGATGGCTTGATCAATCGACTGATAGTATGATCAGTCGACTGGACAGTATGTCGTTGGGTTGTGATGACTACAAATCAGGCATGGTCAGAAGCCATTGGAACGACAGCAGTCCACTGATGGCATGGAGAAGTCGACTGTTGCATGTCCAATGGAAAAAAACCCTCTTCTCTATAAAAAGAGGGCTTGAGAGCCTTGGAGAGGTTAATGCTTACACTCCTAATCATACTCCAAGGGCTCCTACATTTTCTAAGTGCTTCTACTCCTTTCTTCTCTATTTCTACTCTTATTATCTTGTGAGAAGAGGAGTTGGTGTAAGAAGGTTTTTCTCCACCTTGTTTGATCTAAAGGAGAAGTTTAGTGGATTGGGTGAGGGAATGATCCGCCTAACGGATTGTCGTGGATTAGTGGTAAGGGTCGTGAACCACATTACATCGATTATGTTTGTATTGCTCTCTTTATTTTATTTTAGCTTTAATTGTGTTCTTGTTAGTTGTATTATCTTTATTCCGCTGCGCTAACAAGAGTGTAGACAATTAAGAACGAGCAAAGTCCATCGAGCGTCAATTAGGATATTCAACCCCCCCTTCTAGCCAGGTCATCAATCCCCAACAAGCGGTATCAGAGCCAGGTTGCTTGTCAACAGACTCATCGCCGCAACAAGCACAACAACAATGGTCGACATGAAAATCCACCCACCAAAGTTTGAAGGCGATTTCTCATGGTGAAAGAAGAGGATGGAGGTATTTTTTTAAATTGACTTCGATATAATGTTAATTATGGAAAGTGATTTCGAGATACCTAGGGATGAAGAAGGGAGGTCATGTTAGTAATATATGAGAGATGTCCTAAGGCAATCGCCTTATGTATGAACGATTTATATGATAAATGAAGATTCACTATTTGAGTATACATGGTTTCATGTATTTGATTGGATCTTAAACTCATTTACTGAATGTCCGCGATACGACTCACAATATGAGAGAATTTGTGATTGGATCACAACTAGTGAGTATCTCTACATGTGTAATTGCGATGTATCGGAATTATCCCTAGTCGATGAATTGATGGATTTGGACACCATCAATTCTGTCGAGACTAGCACGAGGTATACTCCTTGGTGTATCCAAGTAGTTGATTCTCACTGACTGGAGACATTGTGATGTCCGGAGTTAATCGTGGATGCTAGTTATAGTAACTAGTTCATTGGAGTGACTAACCGTAAGACTTCATATGGTTCTCTGCATATATAGATATGTCAATGAAGTTCTTACTGTAGCTTAAGTGTGATGTTCCTTTGACTTGCGGTATTCAAGTCATCTTGATCATAAAGACTTATGCTTTGACATCTTAAGCAAGCATCTCTATGGAGATGTGGACCCAGGATGATTGGGTATAAGTCGAAGTGATCGAAGGTGTTTGAATAGCCTATAAAGGATTCACCA